>JABWPP010000050.1:81816018-84216018 GCA_016920855.1 Puya raimondii
ATCCTGAAGTTGTGAATACAACTGGCAATTTCAGCGAGCACGGTGGAGCGTCGATCAATTATGATGTTACTCCAAGTTAAGGCTTTACTCCAACAAGACGAGGAAACTAAGTGGCTGGAGGGCTTGTTGATCGAGCAGGCGGCCGACTTCAAGGAAACTCTATGAGAATGCGGATCGCACCGTGATAAGGGCGAGTGACGTGGAGACCGTTGGGACGGTAAGAGAAGTCACTGAGAGCGACAAGTCAAGTGTAAGAGGACAATCAATGAATTTAAAGAAAAATTGATTTCGAGGACGTGGTTCCTTAGCAGGATGATTGAAGGACATCAAATCGTCATCAACTATTACGATGTGCTAGCGATGGAATCCGTATGTACCTTGCAATGCCCTCGACGTGGAGGCGAGTGGTTTTTCATGGCCAGGCGAACCATTTCTAGTTGGAGTGTTCGTGGAGAACAATGTCGACAAAATTGGTATCGACTTCGTGCGGCTGGCACCCGGTGGACGCATGCCTGTATGACAGGCGGATGACGAGGTAGCGACGATGGAGGTTGTCGCAGTTCGTGGCACTGGAGCTAGTTTGCTGTTTGTTATGATTGCGTTGATTGTAGTGCTGGATCGGCTGTTTGCCGAGTGTGGGGGCAGGGAACGCATTCCTTGTTGATTGCAGAATGAGTTGGTCTCGATTTCGGGGATTTTCGGGAGCACTGTCTTTGTGCTCCATGTAGATTGGATGTTGTTGTGCGCCAACGAAGTGATTGGCTTTGTTTAGCGGAGAGCGTATGGTTCTGATTTGAACTTGGGCTGGCTCCTCGGGTATTTTGTTACCGATGATTGTATGAGCCGAGCGGTAGTGCCTTGGGAATCTGGACATGAAATAATATTTTCAGAGGGTGTGAAAGTTCGCTGTTTGCGATAATTGTTTCACCCGCCCGAGCCTAGTTGTGGGGTGAGTGGACGCGTGGCCTTCGGGCCAGCATTCTTGAGAATGATTGAGAACCCTCAAAAGTGAGGATGTCTCTCGTGAGGGAGTTGCTTGTGCAATCCCGGTTGCATTGTGAGAATCGAAGGTTTGGTCTTGAGACCTCCTTCTGTCTAGTGTTTCTCTTGTAGAGCATCGGTCTCATTGTTTTGGGTGGTTGGGTTACTTCGACTATATGTCGACTATCGTGAACTCAGCAAGGTCACTATCATGAGTGAGTAACTGCAGCCGAGATCTGTTGATCTGTTTGGTCAGCTCCATGGATTCTGGTTTTACTCGAGATTGGTTTACAATCTGAGTACCGCTCTTGTTTGATCGAGCTTGAGAGTGTACCGAGGATGACTTTTCGTACTCGGTTTGGACATTACGAAATGTCGTGATGTCATGCGAGCTGGTAGTTGCTCGTGTAGTGTATTGTGATGGTTGATTTGTTTTGGGTGTCTTTGTCCCTGTGTTCATCAACGACACCTTGTGGAAATCTTGAAGTGATGAAGACCAGGAAGATTCCTTGGAGTAGGTGTTGCAAGTACTTCAAGTTGAGGAAGTTCCGAATTGGTTGTGAGAACAAGCATTATTTGACAAGTGATGTCAAAGCGGATGTGATTGAAGTTTCCAAGAAATCAAGCAATTCATAGTTGATTTGGACAAGCAGATGTAACCGAAGTTCAAACTTTTTAGTTTGATCGGATGTTGTGGATAATTGCGGAGAGATTTGTTAAGTTACCCGCTCCCTTTAATTGACTCACACATGAAGGGTTAAGCCGTTTTGGAATAATTTGTGTGAGAGAAGTTTCTTGGAATTGTTGGCGTGGTTGACAACCGCCAACCTTGTCTACCCGAAGGTGGGTTATATGGTTTGTAGTTATGTCTTCTCCGTGGACTAAGTTGTGTTTCGATGCAAAATGGAAAGGTAGTACTGACCTTTCAGCAATCGAGGTATTATGAGAAGAATCGCCAACCCACGAATTAGAATTGGCCGCCATAGCTTTTACTAGAAAACTATGGCAATATGTATAGCCAGTGGGGAGAGGTACACACAGATCTTAAAGTTTGGGATGCCTCTTCACTCAAGGAAATGAGTTGAAGCAATGAAGACAGGTTAGAGGTTGATGTACTGGAGATATCAATAAGACTGATAAAAATGAAATGATATATGTCCTTTTTGGATTGGATCACGGAAGCTAGCCTTGATCCCGACTTGTAAATGGTGCAATCAAAGGTCAAGAATGCAGCGGCTGATGAATTCCAAGTGGATAGTCAGAAAGTGCCTTGGTTGTGGAACTGACAAGTTGTACCTGTGATAACAGGATTTATGAGATATGCTAAGTGAAGCTCTTTGAGCAACGCATGCGATGCGTATGAGCGGCATTGAAGATGGCGTATAGACCAGATGTGTCACACTTGTGGCAGGATTGAAGTCATCGCTGGAAAGTTTTGGTATAATGTTGGATGTAACAACAAGCGAGGACCGAATGTTATCTTCCTAAAGGCAAGTAGTGAAGGCTATCTACCCTCATATGGATAAAGGATGATTACCGGAGATTCTGGTATTGGATTGTCTCCCTTCCAAGCTAGACATGGTGTTAGTTGGGGAAATTGTGATTAGGGTGCTAAGCCAGCTCAATCACCGTTGTTCACATAATTTGAGTTGAGGAAAAATCCGCACAAGTATACCTTGGTACATTGTGCGACTGCGTAGAGCGTCTAGCTCTATCGTTTTGGAATTTGAGCTAAACGGATAATCCTTGGTGAGAAACAGGATTTCGAGCATGAATCAGATGTTCTGAATGTGATACCTGGTTAAGGAAATCCAGGAGTTATGTGTATGAGGAATTTAAGCTCCAGATTCATTGGACTATTTGAGACCATGAGGCTAATGGGCCTAGTGGCGTATCGAGTTGTCTTACCTTCAGACCTGTTGAAGGTATATGATGTATTTCAGTTTCTGACGCTCCGAGCAAGTGTTTTGGATCCTACCCCGATGGTGGATGTCGTTTCATTAGAGCTACATGAAGATGTAAACTTCAAGGAGCAGTTGTTGTGGATTGGACTTGCGGAATGCAGGAAATTGGAATTATGACAATTTCTACTACAAAGGTGATTTGGAGCAAACATCTTGGATGCAAGGTTATGTGTGAGCTGGAGGCTTCACCGCGAGGACGATATTTTTTTTTTATTATCTCCTTCAGACTTGTTGCCAATTGTTGATCCGTAGTTTCGCGGACGAAACTCCTTTTTAGGAGAGGAGAATGTAGCACACTGAACTTTAGCAAATTGCGGAGTTCTAGTGAGAGAATAGTGCCTTATACTATTCTGCAGATTTGGGTTGAGTTTGGTGAGCTTGGGAGTGTTTTCGGGACTTGGAAAGTGCGAAAACGGACTCCGGAGAGCGAAATCTGCAAAAAGTGCAGATTTTGCATTGTATTCCGGTATGGCTCGAGATACCGGAATGGATTTAAAGTATTCCGGTATGGATGTTGAAATACCGGAATACTGTGGAATTCCGCAGTCTGGCCGAGGCTCGGGTTTTGCGGATTTTTTAGGCTGATTTCGGAATGCCTATTCGTATACCGGAATACAGTGCTACAGAATGTGATTTCGAGCAGTTTTGCAATTTTGGCTTTTTGAGGGGTCTTTGTGGATTTTGTTGCAATGGGATAAATATCCCTTCAACCCTCTCTTGCAGCTCTTTGTTGCTGAAGCTTGGAGGAGAAGGTGAGCCCTCCTCACACCCTCTCTCTTGATTTTCTCTTCTTCAAACCCTTGGATTGTGGATTTGATCTCTTCTTTTCTTCTTCTTCATGGTACCTTGCTTCTAAGGCTTGGAGAGGAGCTCGGGATTGGAAGAGGAGAGCTTGTTTGGGGACTTAGCTCCAAACCTTGCATATTTGAGCTTGGTTGAGAGCTTGATTGAGGTTTGTAGCCCTCTATTCTCTCTTTATGTATGAGATTTGTGTGTATTTTGGAAGAAAACCTAGTTTGGTAGAAACTAGGGTTTATTTTGGGTTTCCTCTCATGAGGGTTTTTGAGATGAGGTTGATGAGTGTAGAACACTCTTGTAGGTTGGGTTTGAAGCTCCAATGTGTTGATTTGGAGTTTGCACAGGCTTTTCTTGGATAGGTATTATTCACCTATTTTCTTCATGAACTTTGGTGAATTTCGTGGTGAGCTTGTTCGAAGCCCCTAACCCCTTGAAAAATTATCTTAGGGTATGTGAAGCTCGGGGGACAACTTCGTTCTGAAGTACTGCGAGATTTCGATGGGTATCCGGTGGGTCTGACCTCACCGAAATGGGTGAACTTCCCCCTATGTCTCCTATTTTATTATAGGATTGATTAGATGCATATTCATGTTGTTATAACATGTTAGAAATTGTGAATACATGATTTATGTATGTTGCATGTGAGATCTAGCATGCTCTATATAGTTGAAGTTCATGAGGGTGATATGCATGTTAGTGAGGAGTGGTGTCATATGAGACACTACTTAGTTAATGGATTAGTGAATTCACCTACGCATACTAAAGTTTGCTTGCTATAGAGAAAAGAAAGGACATGCTAAATGCAAAACAAGTATGTTGCACCTCATCTAGGTGAGCAACTATGACGGGCATTGTTGACATTGAGCTCGACCTTTTGGTCGTTGAACGATTTCATGTTTAAGACATGAGGAAAGGGGTTCTCTTTGTATTTGACAATTGTGATTGGCTAAAGCATGTGTTTACTTGGTTAAATGAGAGATTGAACACTTGCATGATGACTTTTACTCCATGTAATGGAGGCTTATGTAGCATAGCATTTACACATCTTTAACTTTGATTTTGATGGCATTGTAGAATGCATTGAGTATCGTATTAGAATAATGCATTGATTATGGCATTGTAGAATGCATTGAGTATCGCATTAGAATAATGCATTGATTATGGCATTATAGAATGCATTGAGTATCGCATTAGAATAAAGCATTGACTATGGCATTATAGAATGCATTAAGTATCGCATTAGAATAATGCATTGATTATGGCATTGTAGAATGCATTGAGTATCACATTAGAATAATGCATCGATTATGGCATTGTAGAATGCATGGAATATGGACTTGGTGTCACGCCCCGCCGGCCCTTTAACACCAACTAGGTGGAAAGGATAACCTCACGGGCGCATGCCCTAGACCCGCCGAACGGATAGAGTCCTTTCTACCCGCCCAAGGCGTCACAACACAAGCTTATCCACAATGTTCCAACTAGGAACGGAGTACAAGAGTTGCACAAGGAAAGCATCAACATACAGAAGTTCTACTTCTATTACACACAAGGCACAATATACATGTCCAAATTTTTCTTTTCTTTCTCTTTCATTCCATACATCATGTTCCAAAACTATGGAATATACAACATTCATACAAGAATGAAAATCCCCTATGCTATCATAGTCCAAAATAGGGGTACAACTCTATGCATCACCAAAATGGTGCCTCGTGAGTATCGAACGGCTCGACACGTGTTGATCGGTTGGTGTGATCCGCCGGACCAGGTTTGGGCGCACCGGACCGCGGCGGAGAGTCCGATGGCCGAGTTGGTGCAGGCTGAAGAACCGGGCGCCCACTTCTTGTGTTTCTGGCGCCCGGAAGTGTGGTTTTCTGCTGAGGACAGGTTAGTGTAATTCTGTTCTTGAGGCTCGTTGCACCAAATCTAATGGTCTATATAAGATGTGGACGACCTCCCCTGAGGCTCTTTTCTCCCCTCTTCAAGGTGAACTCGGAGCTTGCCAAGGGAACCCTCTCTTCTCCCCCAATTTCATCTTCCTCCATTGATGAACTTGGTTTCCTGCTGAAACTGCAACGTCGACCTGGAGTGTTCGTGCTCGTGTGCAGTGTAGGAGTATCCAAATCCAACGAAACTTGGTTTGTTGGATAGAGGACTCGCAGAGGAAGAAGTGGAATCTTTCCAATCGCGATTTGGACAGGTATGTAAGCTACAGTTGATGTTTTACTGGACCCCTGGTGTTCTTGAGCTGAAACTTGGGTTTTTCCTTTGTTCTTGGGATCCAATCTCTTGGGAGCTGGAATTACGAAGTGAAGATTGATCCTTCCACTTTCCTTGCTGGTTTGGAGGTCCTTCCCACCTGAATTGAGGATTCAAAGGTGAGTTCTAGCTCAGATTTTGAGTAATTGCTTAAGTGCTGAATTTTTTGGGTCATTGATGGAAATTCTTGGATTTTAGATCCAGATCTTTGTGAGGACCTTTGGAGAGGTTTTGGATTGATTGTTCCATCACTGTTTTTGAGAGGTTTGTGACCCCTTTCTATGAGCTAGAATCGTTGGAATCCTTGAATTCTTGCTGTTTTTGAGTTTTGCTTAAGTGCTGGAACTTCTGGATCCATGTGCAGGAGGGTCCAGATGTTGACCTGATTCAGTGTTTAGGCTTTTTGGACATCGAGTCGAACTCCGATTTGGCTAAAATTTGGAGGGTTTGTTCTTGAACCTCTGCTGGTGAGTTGAGCCAAATTTCACTGCATTTGGACTTAGGATTTGGATTTTATCGCATGTTGATCACATGTGGGTTGTGCTGCCAGGCTGCAGTTCTGGGCTGATGTTCTGGGCGCCCAGAACAGTGCGCAGGTGGGTCCGAATCTCGAGGTTGCAGAGTTGAGCTCGATTTCGGCCGGTGTTGTTTGGAGGCCTTCCACTCGACTCCTAGCCGCTGTTGGATAGCTTTCGAGGTGGGTTGATGTTACCGAAATCGCCGGATTTCCTCCTAAGTATTAGAGAGTGCAGCATGCTGTTTTATTATCTGTTAAATCATGTTAGTAGCTCGAATTCGTGAATTTGCATGTGTTTATATGAAATCTGAATTTGGAGCATAAATTGATAATTTATCGACATGACTTTACATGCTGAACTGGGAATTGACTTAGGAGAAAACTTGCGAACATACAACCGTCACTTTTCGAACTGTTATCAGATTTAGCTCTAGGAGCCGTTTCTGTTCCTGTATCACCGCTGTTAGTGCGAGGTGGATACTTAGTTCGTTATAGGACGAGTTTACGCTCGTGCTGGGGTGCCGAGCTTGTATTTACAGCAGGGTTAGACTGTTCTGTATTACCGGGTGCCGTCGGGGTTGACGGTGGACCCAGACTCTTGTTTTAGCTTCTGGTTGTGCTGAGGGCACGTGAGCTGAGAGTCTTTGACCCCTTTTGACCCTTTGTTCTTTGACTATAGCCTGCCGGAGCCTGTTTGTGCTCGACAGAGATACGCGTACTAACTCGGCTGGGTAGCTCCCCCGAGTGCCGCTCCGGAGTGAGGCCTCTTTTGCGTTGATGTCGCTACAGATTGTGGATCTGGTTTGGACCGGCTACCCTGGTTGGTAGTGTGCGGTGTGGCTAGGCAGTTGGCTGGACGAGCCCGTTTGGGCGGTTCCGATAGATTGGGTCAGGGATGATTTATCACTTTGGTGGTGCTTACTTGAGAGTTGACTTGGATAGTGGTAGGGTAGTGGCATGATAGCTGTAGAGTTTATTCCAGCTTACTTTGTTGTTCTTTACCTACCAGCTATACTGTTAGTCTCGTAGACTTAGTGGGTGGACCGTAGAGGTCGGTATCGGTACCCACTGAGGACTACTTCTTTTGATAATAGTTCTCACACCCTTTGTTGCCACCTTTTTTGCAGAGCCTTCTTCTGTTGCGGCTGCTGCGCCTGTTTCCGCGGATCGAGGTAAGGGAGTCGCGAGTTAGATCCCTACCTGTCCCTGTTGTCCCTAGAGGAGGACCCTACTGGAGATAGTTTATTTTGAGTTGTGCCATGTACATATACTGTGGATTTGTACCTATTTTTGGTTGTGGTGGACCTGTTGTATTTTGGACTCTATATGTACAGGTGGCTTTTGTTATTAGCATGTTTTATTTCAGCTCTATATATCTCTTGTAGTGGCTTGTATGTTTGTTTACAGGTTAGCTATCGCTTCGTATACATAGAAAAATCTATGTATACGGCGGATCTGTTGGCGAGCCCGGGGAAACGAGTAATCCGGGGCGTGACAGATTAAGTGGTATCAGAGCTTAGGAATAGGTCGTTGGGACTTAGTAAACCCTAGGCTATGGCAGACCTTAGGAATGCAAGACGTGAGAGACGTGACTTGCCGCGAAAGTCATCGATTTGACTGTTGAACTCATCCTTAAGTGGAGGGAGTGATCGAAGGCGTGTGTCCTTTCCTGTCGCGAACTTGCGTTGGCTGCAGACGACGTCAAGTAGCGAGGGAAAAGAGACGACCTTCTGGACTTTCGCATGATTGGGTCTTGAGTTGTTTTGTGGTTGTTGACTGATCTGTGTGTTGCGCAGGTGAGCATGGCACCTCCCCGACACCGAGGTCGACCCCCGACGCGGGCTACCCCCGCGCCTTCTGTGGTGCCTGAGCAGGCGGGACCTAGTGCACCCCCTGATGTGAGTGAGCAGTTGAATGCGCTAGCCGAGTCAGCTAGGCAGCAGAGTGCACTTTTGCGGAGGATGTGTGATACCATTACTCACACATGGAGTGCAGCCCCTAGAGCGACGGAGTCGCAGGAGCCACCTCCTGCTGTTCCAGTGGACGTTCCAGCTGGAGCCGTACCCCCAGCAGCGGCAGTTCCGGCCGCACCGGTTGGCGACACTTCCCGGTTTGGTGGACGGATGACGGAGGCTGAGCAGGAGCGGATGACCGAGAGACTGGCTCGTTTTTGTCGGTTTGATCCACCCCGTTTTGATGGTAGCCACATCGAGCCTTGGGTGGTGGAGGCCTGGGTAGGCGAGATGGAGAAGTTATTCGAGGATCTCTTCGTGCCAGAGCGGGAGCGGGTTCACTTGGCAGTTCACTGTCTGACAGGTGATGCACGCATCTGGTGGACGAGGACGAGATCGAGCAGGTCGCTGGATGCGCTGCACTTGAGTTGGACCGAGTTCTGCGGGATGCTGTATGGGTCCTATTTCCCTAACAGCGTGAAGCAGAAACTCGAGGAGGATTTGAAGAGTCTACTCCAGGGAGATCGCACAGTGCAGGAGTATACCCGGGAGTTTACCAGACTCCTGAACTGTGTTCCTTTTGCTGCGAGAGATGAGGCTCACAGAGTTTATTTGTTTGAGCGAGGATTGAGACAGGAGATATTTGTCTTAGTTCAGGCGCAGAGGTTGCAGACCTTGGACGCGTCGATCGAGCAGGCGCTATGGGTGGAGCGAGGAGCCTTGACGGCGAGTGAGCGGACGGCCACTCTGAGTCAGGGTTTGGATAGGAAGCGCCCGACTCCGGAGGACGGGGGACAGACCAGCGGCAGACGCCCGCCGAGACCTCCACGATCACGTTCTCAGGGTCGTGGGTTTTCGGGGCGACAGAGGTCTGGTGGATCCCGTCAGCAGGGACGTCAGCAGAGGGCAGCACCGAGATGTGTCATCTGCGGAGGACCACATTGGCCTAGGCAGTGCGAGCAGCGAGAGGGCCGGTGTTTTGGGTGTGGTCAGTCCGGACATCTGCGGGCAGCTTGTCCCCGAGCAGCGTCGCCTGTACCATCGATCGCATCGGCACCCCCTGTTCATCAGCAGGCCTATGGAGCTCCACCGAGTCACAGCCAGATGGATCGGGCTTCTGTACCACGCCTGGGTGAGCGACGGCAGCAGGCGCAGAGCGGCAGAGTCTTTGCGGCTCAACTGGAGGACTCCACGGCGGCGGATCATGTGGTGGCAGGTATCATTTTAATTTCTGGCATTAGAGCTCGTGCATTATTTGATACCGGTGCATCACATTCTTTTGTTAGTCGAGCATTTGCATCCTTGCATGGGCTAGTGATAGGGCCGTTACCTTGCGCACGAGAGGTGCAGATTCCCGAGCACGTTTTGCGTGTGGAGGATTGTTGTCAAGCTTGCCCTGTGCAGCTTGGACCTTGGGTGATGCCCGCAGACCTGTTGGTCTTGGGGCGATTGCAGGATTTTGATGTAGTGCTCGGCATGGATTGGCTGACGCGCTACTTCGCGATGATCGACTGTGGCGAGAGGACAGTGACGTTTCGCGAGCCAGGCCAGGAGGAGTACGTGTATCGAGGCTGCAGGAGCACGTTGTTTGCGACGTGGATTTCGTCGGCACGAGCGAGACAGATGATGAGTCGAGGATGTATCGCATTTCTGGCGACTGTTGTGGAGGTATCTGCAGGGGCACCGGAGCTCGAGGACATCTCCGTAGTCCGCGAGTTCCCGGACGTGTTTCCCCCGGTGTTGACTGAGATGCCACCTGACAGGGAGGTCGAGTTTGTGATTGACGTAGTTCCAGGAACTGCACCAATCTCAAAGACACCCTACCGAATGGCACCAGCTGAGCTGAGAGAGCTTAAGGCGCAGCTTCAGGATTTGATGGATAAAGGGTTTGTGAGACCCAGTGTATCTCCTTGGGGAGCGCCGGTGTTATTCGTGAAGAAGAAGGATGGTTCACTTAGACTTTGTGTGGATTATCGAGAGTTGAATAAAGTGACCATCAAGAACAGGTATCCTTTGCCGCGCATTGATGTTCTGTTTGATCAGCTGCAAGGATCTTGTGTCTTCTCGAAGATTGACTTGCAGTCTGGTTACCACCAATTGAAGGTGAAGGCCGAGGATATTCCCAAGACGGCTTTTAGGACCCGGTACGGGCATTATGAGTTTACGGTGATGCCGTTTGGATTGACTAATGCCCCTGCCGCGTTTATGGATTTGATGAATCGAGTGTTTAAGCCGTTCTTGGATCGGTTTGTGGTGGTGTTTATTGATGACATCCTGATCTACTCTCGGAGCGATGTTGAGCATGAGGAGCACTTGAGGCTTGTGCTGCAACTTCTAAGAGAGAAGAAGTTGTATGCTAAGCTGAAGAAGTGCGAGTTCTGGCTTCGAGAGGTAGCTTTCTTGGGCCATGTGATTTCGGCCACTGGAGTAGCGGTGGACCCGCAGAAGATTGAGACTGTGCGGGATTGGCCCAGACCGACGACGGTTACCGAGGTGAGGAGTTTCCTCGGGTTAGCTGGATATTACCGTCGATTTGTGGAAGGCTTTGCGAAGCTCTCCACACCCCTCACTCGTCTGACGAGGAAGGGGATTAGATTTGTTTGGAGTGCTGAGTGCCAGCGTAGCTTTGAGGAGCTGAAGGAGAGACTGATGTCTGCTCCCATCCTTACCCTTCCTGTGATGGGGGAAGGATTTGTGATTTATAGTGATGCATCACACAGTGGCTTGGGATGTGTGTTGATGCAGCATGGTAGGGTAATTGGCCTATGCCTCCCGGCAATTGAAGGATTATGAGAAGAATTATCCTACGCATGATTTGGAGCTGGCAGCTGTAGTGTTTGCACTGAAGCTGTGGCGGCACTATCTGTATGGTGAGCACTGTGAGATTTTCACAGATCACAAAAGTCTCAAGTATCTGTTCACTCAGAAGGAATTGAATCTGAGGCAACGCCGGTGGTTGGAACTGTTGAAGGATTATGATATTACCATCCAGTATCATCCCGGCAAGGCGAATGTAGTGGCAGATGCGTTGAGCAGGAGATCAGTGCAGAGCCTTAGTATGATGATCACTCAGCAGGCGCCGTTACTTGAGGAGTTGAGGCGGCTTGAGCTTGAGGTGGTATCCCCTGGGGTTACTGCAAAACTTATGTCTTTGGTTTTGCAACCCACTCTGTTGGATAGGATCCGAGAGAAACAGAGTGTGGACCCCTACTTGATGAGGATTCGAGAGCAGATTGCCAGCGGGCAGACAGGGGATTTTAGTGTTGACAGTTCGGGAGTACTGCGGTACAGGGACCGACTGTGTGTGCCTATGGATTCAGAGATCCGAGAGGAGATTTTGAGAGAGGCTCATTACTCACCTTATACGGTTCACCCCGGTGGAACCAAGATGTATAAGGACTTGAAGGCACACTTCTGGTGGAATGGAATGAAGCGCCATATTGGGAGATTTGTGGCTCAGTGTTTGACTTGTCAACAGGTAAAGGCGGAGCACCGAGTACCTGCTGGCAAGCTTCAGAGTCTCCCAATACCCGAGTGGAAATGGGACCAGATCGCCATGGACTTTGTCGTGGGATTACCGAGGGCGCAGGCTGGTTTTGACGCTATTTGGGTGATAGTGGACAGACTGACCAAGTCTGCCCACTTCTTACCAGTGCAGACTACTTGGTCCAGGGATAGACTCGCTCAGTTATACTTGGACGAGATAGTGAGACTGCATGGAGTGCCTACCTCGATTGTGTCTGATCGAGACACACGATTCGTCTCACAGTTTTGGAGGAGTCTACAGACAGCACTGGGTACTCAACTGCGGTTCAGCACGGCTTTTCATCCACAGACAGATGGTCAGTCTGAGCGGACCATTCAGACCCTGGAGGACATGTTGAGGGCATGTGTCCTAGACTTTGGTGGAGGGTGACATCGACACTTAGGACTGGTTGAGTTTGCGTACAACAATAGCTATCAAGCGAGCATCCAGATGGCTCCGTTTGAGGCATTGTATGGACGCAGGTGTCGTTCGCCCTTGCATTGGAGCGATGTGGGTGAGAGGAAGACTTTGGGTCCCGATATCCTATTGGAAGCGGAAGAGAAGGTCAAGATGGTTCGTCGACGTCTTGAGACCGCCCAGAGTCGACAGAGGAGCTATGCGGATACTAGGAGACGAGACTTGGAGTTCCAGATTGGAGATCATGTGTTTCTGAAAGTCTCGCCGTCCAGAGGAATTCGCCGTTTTGGAGTTCGTGGAAAGCTCAGTCCACGGTTTGTTGGCCCGTTCGAGGTGTTAGAGCGAGTGGGGCCGGTAGCGTACAGGATTGCCCTACCACCGCGACTCTCTGGAGTCCATGATGTGTTTCATGTCTCGGCTCTGAGGAGATATGTGTTCGACCCCTCCCACGTGATTGACTTCACCCCACTTGAGTTGGCTGAGGACCTGCAGTACGAGGAACGACCGGTGCGAATTCTTGCTCGCGAGACGAAAGAATTGCGCAACCGAGTCATACCGTACGTGAAAGTGTAGTGGAGTAATCACGAGGAGCGTGAGGCGACTTGGGAGCCGGAGACGGTGATGCGGGAATCCTATCCCTACCTTTTCGAGCTGTCTTCTTGAGGTATGAGTTTGAGTTTGAGTTTCGAGGACGAAACTTTCCGTAGGGGGGAAGGATGTAGTACCCCTGGGGCCTAACTGACGGAATGACTGTAGTATCCTAGACTATTCGACGCTTCTGGAGAAGGTCGAGACAAGTCGGAGTCGTTTCGGCGTCAAATAGACGCGAAAACGGACTCGGAGCACCGAAGCGAGCCAAAACTGAAGTTTTGGGCTTTTGATGTTTCGGGCGCCCAGATGCTCTGTTTTGGGCGCCCAGTTGTTCAGTGCCCCCTTTTCTGAAATTTACTAAGTCATTTCGGATCCATGTTTCGGGCGCCCGGAAAGTGAGTCCGAAAATTCTGCCTCGTGAGTATCGAACGGCTCGACACGTGTTGATCGGTTGGTGTGATCCGCCGGACCAGGTTTGGGCGCACCGGACCGCGGCGGAGAGTCCGATGGCCGAGTTGGTGCAGGCTGAAGAACCGGGCGCCCACTTCTTGTGTTTCTGGCGCCCGGAAGTGTGGTTTTCTGCTGAGGACAGGTTAGTGTAATTCTGTTCTTGAGGCTCGTTGCACCAAATCTAATGGTCTATATAAGATGTGGACGACCTCCCCTGAGGCTCTTTTCTCCCCTCTTCAAGGTGAACTCGGAGCTTGCCAAGGGAACCCTCTCTTTCCCCCAATTTCATCTTCCTCCATTGATGAACTTGGTTTCCTGCTGAAACTGCAACGTCGACCTGGAGTGTTCGTGCTCGTGTGCAGTGTAGGAGTATCCAAATCCAACGAAACTTGGTTTGTTGGATAGAGGACTCGCAGAGGAAGAAGTGGAATCTTTCCAATCGCGATTTGGACAGGTATGTAAGCTACAGTTGATGTTTTACTGGACCCCTGGTGTTCTTGAGCTGAAACTTGGGTTTTTCCTTTGTTCTTGGGATCCAATCTCTTGGGAGCTGGAATTACGAAGTGAAGATTGATCCTTCCACTTTCCTTGCTGGTTTGGAGGTCCTTCCCACCTGAATTGAGGATTCAAAGGTGAGTTCTAGCTCAGATTTTGAGTAATTGCTTAAGTGCTGAATTTTTGGGTCATTGATGGAATTTCTTGGATTTTAGATCCAGATCTTTGTGAGGACCTTTGGAGAGGTTTTGGATTGTTCCATCACTGTTTTTGAGAGGTTTGTGACCCCTTTCTATGAGCTAGAATCGTTGGAATCCTTGAATTCTTGCTGTTTTTGAGTTTTGCTTAAGTGCTGGAACTTCTGGATCCATGTGCAGGAGGGTCCAGATGTTGACCTGATTCAGTGTTTAGGCTTTTTGGACATCGAGTCGAACTCCGATTTGGCTAAAATTTGGAGGGTTTGTTCTTGAACCTCTGCTGGTGAGTTGAGCCAAATTTCACTGCATTTGGACTTAGGATTTGGATTTTATCGCATGTTGATCACATGTGGGTTGTGCTGCCAGGCTGCAGTTCTGGGCTGATGTTCTGGGCGCCCAGAACAGTGCGCAGGTGGGTCCGAATCTCGAGGTTGCAGAGTTGAGCTCGATTTCGGCCGGTGTTGTTTGGAGGCCTTCCACTCGACTCCTAGCCGCTGTTGGATAGCTTTCGAGGTGGGTTGATGTTACCGAAATCGCCGGATTTCCTCCTAAGTATAGAGAGTGCAGCATGCTGTTTTATTATCTGTTAAATCATGTTAGTAGCTCGAATTCGTGAATTTGCATGTGTTTATATGAAATCTGAATTTGGAGCATAAATTGATAATTTATCGACATGACTTTACATGCTGAACTGGGAATTGACTTAGGAGAAAACTTGCGAACATACAACCGTCACTTTTCGAACTGTTATCAGATTTAGCTCTAGGAGCCGTTTCTGTTCCTGTATCACCGCTGTTAGTGCGAGGTGGATACTTAGTTCGTTATAGGACGAGTTTACGCTCGTGCTGGGGTGCCGAGCTTGTATTTACAGCAGGGTTAGACTGTTCTGTATTACCGGGTGCCGTCGGGGTTGACGGTGGACCCAGACTCTTGTTTTAGCTTCTGGTTGTGCTGAGGGCACGTGAGCTGAGAGTCTTTGACCCCTTTTGACCCTTTGTTCTTTGACTATAGCCTGCCGGAGCCTGTTTGTGCTCGACAGAGATACGCGTACTAACTCGGCTGGGTAGCTCCCCCGAGTGCCGCTCCGTAGTGAGGCCTCTTTTGCGTTGATGTCGCTACAGATTGTGGATCTGGTTTGGACCGGCTACCCTGGTTGGTAGTGTGCGGTGTGGCTAGGCAGTTGGCTGGACGAGCCCGTTTGGGCGGTTCCGATAGATTGGGTCAGGGATGATTTATCACTTTGGTGGTGCTTACTTGAGAGTTGACTTGGATAGTGGTAGGGTAGTGGCATGATAGCTGTAGAGTTTATTCCAGCTTACTTTGTTGTTCTTTACCTACCAGCTATACTGTTAGTCTCGTAGACTTAGTGGGTGGACCGTAGAGGTCGGTATCGGTACCCACTGAGGACTACTTCTTTTGATAGTAGTTCTCACACCCTTTGTTGCCACCTTTTTTGCAGAGCCTTCTTCTGTTGCGGCTGCTGCGCCTGTTTCCGCGGATCGAGGTAAGGGAGTCGCGAGTTAGATCCCTACCTGTCCCTGTTGTCCCTAGAGGAGGACCCTACTGGAGATAGTTTATTCTGAGTTGTGCCATGTACATATACTGTGGATTTGTACCTATTTTTGGTTGTGGTGGACCTGTTGTATTTTGGACTCTATATGTACAGGTGGCTTTTGTTATTAGCATGTTTTATTTCAGCTCTATATATCTCTTGTAGTGGCTTGTATGTTTGTTTACAGGTTAGCTATCGCTTCGTATACATAGAAAAATCTATGTATACGGCGGATCTGTTGGCGAGCCCGGGGAAACGAGTAATCCGTGGCGTGACACCGACGCCGATGACGGTGCTCGGCTATCGTCCGTCGGACAATTGTACCGCATATGCCCTTGCTGTCCGCATTTGTAGCACCGGCCCTCACGATAGTCACATTGCTGAGGGCCGTGGGGGCCGCTACAAATTGGGCATTGGGTTGAGGGTCGGTTCCGTTGGGACCCTCGGGATTGATTTTGCGGCTGCGAGTGCTTCGGGGGTCGCTTAGAGCTAGATTGCCCCCCTGAGCCACCCGCCGGTCGCTTCTTTCCCTTCTCTTTATCTTTTTCTTTCTCCCACGATTCGCGCTCCTCGCGCGCACATGCATTCCTGTGCTCCACCCAAAGAGCACGGTCCAAGACCTCCGCAAAGGTCCGTAGCTTAAGGGCGTGCACCGCCCGAAAGATATCCGGTCGAAGTCCGCGCACGAAACAATCAACCTTGTCCAACTCTCCGCGGACAACGTGCGGCACGCAATTAATGATGTACGAGAACTCCCTCTCGTACTCGCGCACCGAGCGGTTCCCCTGCTTCAACTTGCGGAACCTTTCTTGAAGCTTCCTTTTCTCGCTATCGGCGAAATAGGTGGCGAACACCATACCCCGAAACTCTTCCCACGATGGTGGCGGAAGGCTAGAGAGTCGATCACGTCGGACCCCCTTCCACCACACCTTCGCCGACCGCTCTAGACAATGAAAGGCGAGGTGCACCTTGTCCCTCTCCAAGGTATAAAGGTCCTCGAAGAGCGTCTCGATAGCGTCGATCCATGTCTCTACGTCCCACGGATCTACGTTCTCCCCGCTAAAGATAGGCGGGTTGAACTTTTTGAACCTCATTAGCGCCGCAAGCGCGCGCTCTCGTTCCGTATCCTCTATCTCGGAGTCGGGCATAGGGGCACCCGACCCCTCGGCCACAGCCGGTGGCGCGGGTGGCACCACGGCTGGCGCCGGTGTCACCTCCTTGGCCGGTGCCGAAGCAGAGGCCGGAGGTACTCCCGATCTCTCCTCCCTAGTCGCAGCCGTCTGCCGCGCCATCTCGTCTTGGAGCCTTTTAAATTGCTCCTCCTGTCGCTGCATGGCTTCAGCCTGTTGCCGAACCACGCCCATTAGCTCGGTCAACTCATTGCGAAGAGCCGAGTTCTCGCCCTCCCCGAGTTGTTCGGGAGCCGCGCCCGATCCTCCGGGCCCAGCCTTCTTAGGAGGCCGTCCACGTACCATTATCCTGAAAACACAATGACTTTGGTCATTTCATGACATTCAAAGTCATTTGCGACATAACATTTCACGAAAATAAACGTGAACCCAATCTAGGCGAAAGTCACACAAGGGTCCTTATTCCCCTCACTTGGTTTTCATGTTGTCGGCCGCCAACATGAACACACTTGGTGAAGAATAAGACACACCTCGAATCTACCTCTATTTCCAACTAGAGGCATAAGGACATAACCCAATCACTTATCTTTCGCCACATCAAAGATCTCGTCACTCACGAGCCTACACTCCTAGGTCATTTCCATCCTAGGGTTTCTTAGGTCAACCTAAACCGTTTCTATTCTCTGATACCACCTCAGTCTGTCACGCCCCGCCGGCCCTTTAACACCAACTAGGTGGAAAGGATAACCTCACGGGCGCATGCCCCAGACTCGCCGAACGGATAGAGTCCTTTCTACCCGCCCAAGGCGTCACAACACAAGCTTATCCACAATGTTCCAACTAGGAACGGAGTACAAGAGTTGCACAAGGAAAGCATCAACATACAGAAGTTTTACTTCTATTACATCACAAGGCACAATATACATGTTCAAAATTTTCTTTTCTTTCTCTTTCATTCCATACATCATGTTCCAAAACTATGGAATATACAACATTCATACAAGAATGAAAATCCCCTATGCTATCATAGTCCAAAATAGGGGTACAACTCTATGCATCACCAAAATGGAAGGGCCGCTATCTAAAGAGCCAAACCCTTGCCTCGCTCCGCCGCCTCACTCGCGGAAGGACCTGGAAAATGTGGGGTGAGAACTATAAACATAGTTCCCAGTGGGTAAGGCCACCCAAGAGAGAAGCTCGACCCACCAGGTCCAAAGAAACACCATATGCATAAGTTAGATCATATATAACTATGCAACAATTATTTACATGCTTAGTAAATAAACATAAAGGATGCAACCAAATGAAATATAATCTATCGTTCTCTCCTAGGTTCAGCCTATGTCTCACAATGACCAAGTTCTTTTACTTGTCGTTTACTTATGGTTTCGGAATCGCCGTCTCACCATATTTGTTCCAACATTCAAGGAGTGAGCTTGTCACCTCCTAGTTCGAGTAGCGAAATCGTCGCATACTCGGGATAGCGAAATCGTCGCATACCCCGTCTCAACACCGCCATCATATGGCATGGTAGCGAAATCGTCGCATACCCGGGATAGCAAAATCGTCGCACATCCCCATCGACACCGCCAACACGTGGCGCGGTAGCGAAATCGTCGCATACCCGGGATCGCGAAATCGTCGCCTATCCCATGTCGGCACCGCCAACTCGTGGCATGGTAGCGAAATCGTCGCATACCCGGGATAGCAAAATCGTCGCACATCCCATTCTTCACATTACTTGCCAACCTAAATCTCATGATCTTAGGTTCAAGTCACTAAGTCTCGCCTATGTTTGATAACACTAGGCTTACTTACTCATTGCCAACCTAGGTTCCATGACTCTAGGTTCCAATCACATGTCCAACCTATGTTCAATGACACTAGGTTTCAATCTCACATGTTCAACCTATGTTCAATGACACTAGGTTTAAATCTCACACGTTCCAACCTATGTTCAACAACACTAGGTTTAAATCTCACATGCAACCATGCAACAAGTATAAATAGTTGAATTGTACTTGAAATATCCATCATGCAATAGGAGTTCATTGTTCTACCTATCATGATTTTACCTTTGCCAACATGCAAAATGCTAGGGTTCTCAACACATACCATTTTATTTTTAAATGGATAATTACCCTAGACATGGAAGTGACCTAATCACTTCGGTAAACACAAACCCACCTCAAGAGCTTTCAAATCCTTGTATTCTTCAAGCTCCTAAGTGTCCAAGCTTTGAGTTCTTGCTTCAACCCAAGCTTCTACAAGAAAACGGTTCGTTACTCGTTACGAACCCTAAAATCAACTCAATATGTGAAATCAAGTGTTCCAACATGATTTCCTAAGCCTCAATTGCAATTATCGAAGGTCCAAATATTTTTAGAACCTCACATTGCAAGAGCCCTCATTCTACCTAGGGTTTGCATGCATGCAAGCCAAACCCTAGATTTCATGGCCAAACACCCACCATTTGTGGTTTAGATTGCCAAGGGTTCCCAAAAACCTCATTTCAAAGGATTAAATCCAAGGTTTGAACCCAAAACGTGAGGTACTAACCTTAATCACGAAATCCTCAAGCTCCTTCTTGCACCAAGAAGCTTCTTTTCTCCTTTGGAAGCTTTTTCCAAGATCAATCCACCTTTTCTCCAAGTTTTGGAGAGATCTCTAGAGAGAGAAAGTGGGAGAGATGGAGAGGAGAAGTGGAGAAGATGATCTCTGTGAAAGGAAAGTGTTCTCAGCCTTTCTAATACCCCCACGCATGTAAAAAGACCAAAATGCCCCTCTCCACAAACAACACAACAACCAGCCAAAATCTGGACATTGTATACCGGTATGTGCATTTGCATACCGGTATACGGGTGCTGATTCCGGTATACCTCAGGGATTCCGCAGAACCCGAGAGCTGGAGTCACTGTTTCACATGTTGTATACTGGTATACCATTTCTCATACCGGTATACCTCAGAAAATTCTGCAAACCCGAGAGCTAGGTTTCTCGGTTTAACACAGCATTCCGGTATACCATTTCACATACCGGAATACCAAGCTCCAATTCCGGTATTAGAGTTCACATACCGGAATCCAGTGCAGACTTTACCAATTCTGCAGTTTTAACTTATCGAAGTCCGTTTTCACGCCTCTTTTGCGCCGAAAACACTTCGCACAAGTCCCGAACTTGGCCAAAGCCTCACATATAGCCTCTTATGCCATTTTCTCACTAGAACTCTACAATTTGTAGAAGTTCAGTACGATGCACTGAAATTCAGTGTACTACACTTGGTAAATCGAGATGTGAGCAATTACATGTTAGAGGCATGTTGCATATTGGTAGAGACATACCAACGAGTAATTTGAGAACAAGTATGGCATATGAGTTATAGTTCCGACCCTCGAGTCGATGTTATGATTCCATGCTTTAGACATGATGATTGGAACATGTTGGCCTTGGATACGATACTTATGATCTGCGCTTGCTTGCCCTTGTGCTCATTCGCACATGCTTGTGAGGGCCGCTCCCTACAAGCCGGCACTCCGGAGTTGGCCTTTGCGATTACGATCGCCCGTTGCGGGATTGGGCGCCGGAATGGATTGCCGTGGGGGAGGCTCATTCTTAGCGTGAGAATGCTGACTACCACGGGGCCATTAGGCATGGCACAAGCCGGGATTTTACCACGTGTAAATCCCCTCGTTGATTGGGTAAAAGCTAAGTAATTTGGACATTGTTCATCACAGTCGGTTGATGCATATACATGTAGTGTATGGACATAGTAGTGAGTTGTTATTTGGTGGTATTACTTAGCTTGACACCTTTTGGAAGCATGCACCATAGTTGGACATTCGTTTTAGTCATTATTTGTATGGGCATCCATAGTGGCATTAATCTATACTCATGAGAATTAGTATAGAGGTATGGTATTATGATGATAATAGAGGGAATCTTTTAACTAGTATCCATGGCATTAATTCGACATGCATGTAAACTAGTGAGAATAACATATTGTGCTTATGATAGTAGAAATCATATTCATGTAGATGATTTAGTCACTTGGAGGCATGATAGTAGTAGTATTATTGTTTAGCATTTACTGCTTATTGTTTTATATTTCAGTTTATACTATCTTTGCCTCAGTTGACCTAGCGGTGTATTTCGCCACTCTCGGCGGCTTATCCATTGGAAACTATTGTTTAATAGTTCTCACCCCATGGTTGTTGGGTTTTTGTTTCAGAGCCTTCCGCAGCAGGAGAGGCTTGGGATCGTGGCGAGGGGTTAGCAACTAGCTAGAGCCTCTACGATGATGCATAGATGGACCCTTATGTCTTTCTTGTTATTTTGATTGAAAGGTGTATAGTGTATTTGTTGGCCAATCTTTTAGCATTTAAGATGTACTATGAGTAAATTTTATTGTATATCTCGAGATTATAGTTGTGATGAACTTATTTTAGCAGTAGAATTATGTACATACTCTGATCACCTGGTGTAGGTTGTACTCTTGCTACTTCTTTGTTGTTGTTGTAGATGCCTTGTGTACATTGAGGTTTTCTTTGTGATGTACACGGTGGGTCTGTGTACGTGCCTGGTAGGCTCCCTCGAGGGCCCGGGGCGTGACACAGGTACAGTATATCAACTATCCAGACCCAACCTGGTCCATGGACACCTTTAAGAATATGTATATATTACATCTCATTCATTCAATAATCACTTGATGTAACTAATAAAAATATCTCACCCATTTTATGGATGGGATGTAAGACATATACACCCTAATTGGGGTATGCAAGTAGTATTTACAAAAAAATAATAGAGTAAATTATAATTGTAGTCCTCGAACTATGAGGCGCGTGGCCATTTGATTCTCAAAATTTTAATTTGTGATAATATTTTTGAACCTTTTGAATTATTGCAATTAAGTCTCACAGCCCCATTTAGTTAACGAAAAATTGATAAATTGTTGATGTAAACGTCATATGGAATTTTAATTTTGTCACATTATTAATCACAATACTTTCACACCACTTTTAAATCAACAATTTGTCAATATCTAGCTAGCTAAATTAAGTTGTGAGACTTGATTGCAATAATCTAAAAAGTTCGAATCATCAATTAAAGTTTCAGGACCAAAGTGCTACTTGCACACTCCAAAAGGGGTATGTGATTACACCCATAGTTTGAGGACCAAAAGTATAATTTACCCATAAAAAAAGAAAAATGCTACTTGCACACTCCAAAAGGGGTATGTAATTACACCCCTCCTGTCACGCTACGATTCCTGCCAATTGGACTAGCTCGGATGCGCGCATCAGACCCGCCGAGCGGATAAGATTTTTTTCTACCTACACGAAGCGAAACATACACCAATCTATACAACACATATATAATATGGGTACATAAAGCATTAGAGTGTATAATAACTAAATTAAACTATTACACGTTTAAAACTTCTTAAAAGTTTATATGACTTTGAATCCCCAAAATATTACATAGTTTATACTTTTACAAGATAGTATCCTCTAGACCAACTCATACTAATCTAGCTTGTTCGTAAAGCCCTTGTCGTAATTCCGCGCCTCGCCAGCGTAGAAAGCTCTGAAAAGAGATCAACAATAATAGAGTGAGAAACTGAAATAAGTATTTAGTGGTGCATGTCATGCCCTGGGGCCGTTTTAGAAATTAGAGTTTTGGAAACCCTAGCAACCTCTTCAACCCTAGCACTTGCTAGCTTGGATTGGAGATCTTGAGGTGGTGAGTGGCTCTCTAGCAACCTCTTTTCATGAGTATTGTATGAAATTTTGGATGTAAACCTAGTTTGGTAGAAACTAGGATTTGATTTAGGGTTTTTTGATTATGAGCCCTTAAATTGGAATTGATGAGTGTGGAATACTCTTGTAGGTTGGATTTGAAGCTCCAATGAGTTGATTTGGAGTTTACCCAAGTTTTTCTTGAAATAAGGTAATTTCTACCTATTTTCCTTATGATTTTTAGTGAATTTCGTGGTGAGCTTGTTCGAAGCCCCTAACCCCTTGGAAAATTTTCTTAGGGCATGAGAAGCTTGGGGGACAACTTCGTTCTGATGTACTGCGAGGTTTCGATGGGTATCCGGTGGGTCTGACCTCACCGAAATAGGTGAACTCCCCCTATGCCTTCTATTTAAGCTTAATGGCTTAAAATGGTGCATATTCATGATAGATATGACATGAGAGAATTTTGGAATGCATAGTATATATGTGTTACATATGCGAATTATATGCCCTATGTAGTAGGGATCATAAATGAGAATATGCATAGTGCATTATGGATAGTTATGATAGAATGACATTTCACTTTATGTATGTGTAGAAATGCATGCTTGAATGATTAAAACAGCATATGGGGTACTAGATGGATAGTGGACTTGGAGGTTCATATATGACACTTAGCATATTGGCTATTGGTAGAATCAAACACATGACTTATTCATGTTGCATGTGAAAGTGGTATACTCTATATAGTAGAGAATTATGAGGATAACATGCATGCGTTGAAACATAAAATCGGCATTGTGAGGTTAGGCTTTTCCTATGCAAATTATAAAATGGCATTGTGACTTTGTACCCGACCTTTAGTTCGCGGGGTGAAATTCCATGCTTTAGACATGATGAAAAGGGTTTCCTATACGTTTGATATTGTAGAATGCATGGTTATGACATTAGAATGATGCATGGTTATGGCATTGTAGAATGCATGGTTATGGCATTAGAGTGATGCATGGTTATGGCATTGTAGAATGCACGGTTATGGCATTAGAGTGATGCATGGTTATGGCATGGTAGAATGCATTGGGTAATAGCATATGATAGTAACCCGTTGGGGTCATGAATGTGACGTAGATCCATTCTTATTGGTAAAGTAAGTTGTGAGCATTTACATGTTAGAGGCATGTTGCATATTGGTAGAGATATACCAATGGATAATTTGAGAACAACAAGGTTGACATTATGATATAGTGTTAGACCCCTTTGGACCTTGTTTAGCTATTCCATGTTAAACATGACGAGCGTGACTTTGGCTATTCCATGTTAAACATGACGAGCGTGACTTTGGCTATTCCATGTTAACATGACGAGCGTGACTTTGACTATTCCATGTTTAGACATGACGAGCATGATTCTATGTGATTGATCTGCGCTTGTTTGCCCTTGTGCTCATTCGCACATGCTTGTGAGGGTCGCACCCTACAAGCCGGCACTCCGAAGTTGGCCTTTACGACAGTTATTTCGCCCGTGCGGGATTTGGCGCCGAAGTGGAATGCCGTGGGGAAGGCTCATTCTTAGCGTGAGGATGTTGACTACCACGGGGTCATTAGTCATGGCACAAGCCGAGACGTTACCTTGTGTAAGTCCCCACGTTGATTGGGTAAAGCTAAGTAAACTGGACATAGTACATCACAGTTGGTTGATGCATATACATGTAGTGTATGGACATAGTAGTGAGTGTTGGTGCTAAAAAAAAAAATTAAAAAAAAAAGAATAAAAAGGGGAAAGATTATGGTTGGCCCAATATTTGGGCTTATTTTCTTGGGTTCTATATATTTTTAATTCTAATAGGCCTCATATGAGCCCAGGCATAATTTGGGCCCAATAGATTTAGGCCCTCTTAATAGGCCCTATTTATGAACATAAGCTTGTGGGCCTCATGAAAGTCTATTGAAATTTTGAGCCTATTTAATAATTCGGGCCTCATTTCAGCCCAATGAATATTATTATTTATGCCCAACAGGCTCTACCAAAGTGGGCCCAATCTCGGCCCACCCTATTTGATGACAGCCCACATTCGGAAATTCAAAGTGAATTTTTAAAATCCCCAATCTCATACAAAATTTGATTTCGAATTTTAAATTCCCAACCGACAAGAAAATATTTCTCATCTCATACATATCATTTTCCATTCAAAATTCGATTTCGAATTTTGAACCCCAACCAACTCCCAAAATATCTCATTCCCCAACCAATCACATCCACATCCCAAGATTCGATTTTTGAATTTCAAAAGTTAAAATTTTGAATTTTTAAACCCCCAACCAACTAGAAAATATCTTTCCTTCCAACAACCCGATTCAAAATTCAATTTTGAATCCCCAACCAACTCCTCAAAATATCTCTCGCCTAACCCCACGAATCGCTCCAATCCCAAAATATCTCATACCCTCAACGGTTCCTCAGACCATTCCCATTATAAATAGAGGATAAGAAAATAAGACAAAAAAAAAGAGTACGATACCACCATAACTATACGCCATTCTACGTACAAAAAAGGAGAGATTTTTCCACCGTACCGTTCCATCCTATCCCTTATCCAAATTTTCCCCCGATCTAATCACAGGTAAAATAAATAAATAAAAAAAAAACTCCCTCTCCCCTTAGCCGTACGGCTATGAGGGGGAGAGGGAGATCTCCTCTCTCTCTTCCCTCTAAATAAAAATTAAAAAAAAAATCTCTTTCTTCTTTTCTTTTTTTCTTCTTTATTATTTATTTGGGCCCCGCACTTGTCACGCCGCTATCGCCATCCGACGACGTCACCGCCAAATCTCATCTAGACGTCTTCGATGGGAGAGGGGAGGAGGATCGATGATCCTCCGTTTCTTCGGACCTCTCTATACCCCATTCGAAGCCGTTAATTAACGGGACGGGTGGTTCACATGTCACATTGCCGCAATCGCCTTCAACCTCAGTTTGGCGTTTTCGAAGGAAGAGGGGAGGGGAATCAATGATTCTCCGTTTCTTCGGACCCTTCAACTCCTTTCGAGAACGTCGAAACAAACCCGCCGGCCGTCATCATCTATGCCATCATCGTCATCTACACTGCAGTTTGACATTTTTCGAAGGGAGAGGGGAGGGGAACCAACGGCTCCCCGTTTCTTCGGACCCTTCAACTCCTTTGGAGAGTGTCAAATCGAGCCTGCTAAAAATATTACAAAATTGCATAGAGCCGTCTCGGATGATTTCTTCGGACATCCGAGCTCCGGGTTTTTGTTTCGATCCAAACCGGCTTGTATGATCCAAAATTAAAATTGCAAATAAAGCTCAAAAAAGGGATTTCTTCGGACCCCAAATCAAATCGCAATTTTAAAAAAGAGATTTCTTCGGACCCCAAATCAAATCGCAATTTTAAAAAGGGGATTTCTTCGGACCCCAAAATTAAAATTGCAAATAAAGTTCAAAGGGGATTTCTTCGGACCCCAAATCAAATCGCAATTTTAAAAAGGGGATTTCTTCGGACCCCAAAATTAAAATTGCAAATAAAGTTCAAAAGGGGATTTCTTCGGACCCCAAATCAAATCGCAATTTTAAAAAGGGGATTTCTTCGGACCCCAAAATTAAAATTGCAAATAAAGCTCAAAAAGGGGATTTCTTCGGACCCCAAATCAAATCGCAATTTTAAAAAGGGGATTTCTTCGGACCCCAAAATTAAAATTGCAAATAAAGTTCAAAAGGGGATTTCTTCGGACCCCAAATCAAATCGCAATTTTAAAAAGGGGATTTCTTCAGACCCCAAATCAAATCGCAATTTCAAAAAGAGGATTTCTTCGGACCCCAAAAATAAAATTGCAATTTAAAAAAAAAAGGGATTTCTTCGGACCCTTGATTCAAATTGCAATAAAGAGGCTTTCTTCGGACCTCAAATTCAAATAAAAATAAATTCAAAGGAGTATGCAAAATGGCCGCAAATAAATTAAATTTAATGTTGACCCAGAATCCAGGCCCAGTCAACATTATGAGCTCCAATTCAAGCCCAGTCAACATTATGAGCTCCAATTCAGACCCAGTCAATAAGCAGGCCCAGAATGGCTCGGCTTAATTTCGGGCTCCAATTCAGGCCCAATCGAGAAGTAACAACCCAAATCCATTCTAACCCAATATGATAAATCTAAACTCATTCTAGCTCCATATAACCCAAACCCAACCAAGTCCACATAAAATCTAAACCCATTCTAGCTCCAAATGAAAATCCAAACCCAAACCCAAACCCAATCAAACCATAAAAAAAAACCAAACCCAAACCCAAACCCAAGTTCACATAGAATCAAACCCAACTCAAGTCTACCATAAATCCCACACCCAACCCAAATCCACATAAAAAGAATCAAACCCAACTCAAGTCTACCATAAATCCCACACCCAACCCAAATCCACATAAAAAGATTCCAACCCAATCAAGTCTACTATAAATCCCACATCCAACCCAAGTCCACATAAAAAATCAAACCCAAACCCAAGTTCACATAGAATCAAACCCAACTCAAGTCCACCATAAATCCCACATCCAACCCAAGTCCACATAAAAAAATATAAACCCAATCCAAGTCCACATTCAACCAAAGTCTACATAAAGCCCAACTTCAAACATGGACTTTTACTATGAACCGAAGATGAACCATACACCAAATCTCATATACCATACACCAAGTTCATGAACCAAATCTCATGAACTATACCAAATCCCATACACCAAGTTCATGGACCAAATCTCATGAACCAAACCTCATGAACCAAATTTCATAAACCATATATCAAATTCATGAACTTCTCATGAACCAAATCTCATGAACTATACCAAATCCCATACACCAAGTTCATGAACCAAATCTCATGAACCAAGTCCATACACCAAGTTCATGAACCAAATCTCATGAACCATACGCCATGAACTATAGACCAAGTCCATACGCCAAATCCCATGAGCCATGGACCAAATTCCATGAACCATTTACCAAATTCCATACACCAAATTCATGGACCAAATCCCATGAAGCATATACCAAATTTCATACACCAAGTTCATGGACCAAATTCCATGAACCATGAACCAAATTCTATACGCCAAGTTCATGGACCAAATCCCATGAACCATGAATCAAATTCCATACACCAAGTTCAAATCCCATGAGCCATAGACCAAATCCCATGAACCATATACCAAATCCCATACACCAAATTCATGGACCAAATACCATGAACCATATACCAAATCTCATAGACCAAGTCCATAGACCAAATCCCATACACCAAGTTCATGAACCAAATCTCATGAACCATACTCCATAAACCATACCCAAGATCATAAACCAAATCTCATGAACCATACACCAAATGTCATTAGCCATACACCAAATCTCATAAACCATACCCAAACCTCATCATATCCAAATCTCATGAACCAAACACCAAATCTCATGAACCATAAACCATAAACCAAGCCATACCCAAATCTCATGAACCATGCACTAAGTTCATGAACCAAATCCAACTCTTATGAGTCATACCAAGTTCATACGATGTCCTCTACCATGGGCCAAGTTCATAAACTGAACCCGACCTCATCATGAATCTCGATCTTTTGCTCTAGCTCATATACGTACCTAGAGTGAAAATCAAATTCAAAATCGACTAATCCTAACACATATACTTAGGGTAGTCAACCTTTTGCTCTAGCGCGCATATACCTAGAGTGGAAGTCAAATCAAGACCGACTAGTCCTAACATATACTTAAGGTCTAGTCACCCTTTCGCTCTAGCATATCTAACTAGAGTGAAACCCATATCCAATCGAGCTCTAATACATATACTTAGAGTTCATTGAAATCAAATTCGACGAACCCTAACGCAATACCTTAGGGCTTAGTCAGATCCTCACTCTAGCACATATAACTAGAGTGAAAAGTATATTAAACCCGGTTAATCCTGATACATATACTCAGGAATTAGCCGCTTTCTACCCTCGGGTAACATCAAATCCGACCTACCTTAATACATATACTTAGGGTTTGGTCACATCTTCACCTTGGGACGTACAACCAACGCGAAATCAAATATAATTGGACTCTAAAGCATATACTTAGAGCCAATTAGACTCTAATACATATACTTAGAGTCTGATATCGATTAGGTCTTAATACATATACTTAGGACCTAGTCAATTCTAACCCCGACTGAATCCTAACACGTATATTTAGGATTCGGTCAATCATCGAAGGTCTCTTAATCGAAGGTGCTCCAATCTCCGGGGGGGTAATTAACAATAGATGCTTGCGTCTATTGGAAGCCATGGATCTGCAATACCTGATACCCATACACATATTATACAAATCTGAATCGTGAATACTACCCTACGGGAAATCCATCGAACCGTGCGAGGTGCGTCATTCGTGGTGGCAGACAGTGAGTTGTGCATTACTTAGCTTGACACCATTTGGATGCACGCATCATAGTTGGACATTCATATTAGTCACTATTTGCATTGGCATCCATAGTGGCATTAACCTATACTTATGATGATTAGTATAGTGGCATGGTATTATGATGATAACAGAATGATCCCTTTTAACCAGTATTCATGGCATTAATTTGACATGCATGTAAACTAGTATGAATAGAATATTGTGCATATGATAGTAGAATCATATTCATATAGATGATTTAGTCACTTGGAGGCAGGATAGTAGTAGATGTATTGTTTATTCATTACTGCTTTATGCTTTTTGTTTCAGCCTACTATCTTTCCCTCAGTTGACCTAGCGGTGTATTTCGCCACTCTCGGCGGCTTACCCACTGGGAACTATTGTTTAATAGTTCTCACCCCCATTGTTGTTGGGTTTTTGTTTCAGAGCCTTTCGCAGCGGGAGAGGCTTGGGATCGTGGCGAGGGGTTAGCAACTAGCTAGAGCCTCTACGATGATGTTATAGATGGACCATCGTCACCTTTTCTTGTGTTTTGAATGAAAGGTGTATAGTTGTATCTAGAGAGTGATCTCCTTGTGTTGATGAGATGTACTTTGTGTAAATTTTATTGTATATCTTGAGATTATAGTTTTGGGATGAACTTGTTTAGTAGTAGAATCATGTACTTGCTCTGATCACCTTGGTTAGGATGTCTTCCTGCTACTACTTGATTATCGTTGTTGTAGACGCCTTGTGTGCATCGGGGAGGTGCTGGTGCACACGGCGGGTCTGTGCACGTGCCTGGTAGGCTTCCGCTGGGGCACGTGCCTGGTAGATATATTCTGATCACTATCAACAATATCACTGAAACTCCTTTTAATGGGTCGGAACAATTCCAACTCAGCCCAATGAGAATTATCAATCATCCAGATAATCATCATGAGTCTCACAATCCACTAGTGACGCCTAGCAGTATGTAGTGGCATTCCAATAGAATAAAATACTGAACCTCTTGGTACAGTTACCGTGTGATACAGTTCTTCTATCAAGAGTCCCGACTAGACGGAGGTCATGGAATAGCTCATCAAACCCCATCGTCTGTCATATGTCAAATTTATTTGACTCGAGTTTCTAATATCGAAAATCCTTTCCGCTATTAACTCTGCCCAGGCCAAAGTCTTCTAAACTCGGTCTCAAAAATCACATAGAACTAACGTCCCTATCTACCAAGGGAGATAGATTTCATATAGGTGCACACCATATTTCTACAACGAACCTACTGTCGCCAATATGCACCGCAAGGACCCGAATGGCTAGGGACCAAGTGTATGTACAGTCAAACTATAGTAACCTCATTGTGAATAGCCGAGGCACCGCAGGTCAAAGGACCAGTCACACTACTGCAGCATTGAGTATTTCAATGATGAGTGAGTAGACATCCAAGTGACTTCTCGCTTTGGTCACACTCGGTACCCTGGTTCTCTAACAACCACCTGCACATTCGCTCCAGTGTCCCCACACTGTTGACTCGAGACTCATCTACCCAAGAAGGGAAGCGACATGTGCACCAATCTCACCGGATCAATCACCGCCCCCGTGATGATCCATCGATCAGGAGCATTTAGGAATTTATAACCACCAATGACACATGTCTCAAATTCTCAACTCTTGAGAATAAGTATCATCATCTTATTAATTCTTTGGACAATTTATGGACACTTACACAACATGAATAGAAATAAGAACCCAAATTTATTCATAATATTTAAAATTAAATACAAATTTATGCCCTAGTAAGAATATATGTGTCGGCCTAGTTGGCTTCTATGGCATACATCTAACAATCTCCCACTTGCACTAAAGCCAATCAGGCAAGTACCTAAGCCCCATCTTCTCAAGGTAGGCTTCAGTCTTCTGCTGGCTAAGCGGTTTAGTCAATGGGTCTGCCACGTTATCATTCGGAAACCCACCGAAAAGCCTCCGGGACCACGAAGTACCCCGAGAATTTTCGATTCTCACTGTAAGCCATCCGCTGACCCCAAACGTACCAAAATAGGTGTTTGGGCAGCAACCAACCAAAGTAAATATCAACAAATCAAAGAGTGAGAATCTGCCGAATCGGGTTCTCGAATTTGCCGATTTTGGCTCCGAAAACCTCCGCCGCTAACCTGCTATCTCCAAGCATCCGAGATGGCAGTAGCAAATAGCCAACAAGGCTTGGTGAAGTACCCGGGGTATCCACACTGCTAATGTGCGAAAACCCAAATGAGAACTGTGTCTGATCAGCAAATCTCCGCCGATTAACACTGTGGAACCTCGATTTAACTCTGCAACAGCCCCCGGACCTTCGATGATCAATGGAGAGATTGCTAACAGCGATTACATGATGTCCGAGGAAGTGCATAGGGTCCCCTAAGCCTCAATTATACTAAAATATAGTATTCAAGCACAATATAAAAGAAAGGATTAGGCTTGCTGTTACCGCGATTCGTGTCGTAATGGAACCAACCAACCCGTCAAATTGAGTCGTCTTGATGCAACGAGACCCGTGCTCACTGTCCGGAGTGCAAACGATGATCGAGGAGTCTCGAACAGCAAGAAGAATCCTCCAATAGTAATGCTCTGGGCGCGACCGAGTCTGTTGCATGCACCGAAGCTCCGCCGACGGAGACACAGGGAGCACTGGGCTCCTCAGGGTCCCAGGGGATCCGTGCTTACGGTCCGAAAGGTCGACAATGCTTTCGGTGGCCGGAACACCGAAGTCAGCCCAGCCAAGGCCTGAACTCGAGCCCAACTGGAGCTAGGGCACGATAGGGGAGGCTGCCGGTGGCACGTGGGGGCGAGCGCTGGCCGGAAGGTGGTCAACACCGACGGGGGAGGTTGTCGGCACTGGTTGCTGGCGGCAGGGGGCAGTGGCGGCGGTGGTGGCGGTGCTGAAGTTTTAACCTTCTCAACATAAGTTCTTTCATATCCAACTCCAAGTTTGTCCGTTTGACCCAATCCGAGCATATGATCTAGCTTTTTCTATCTGGAGGAGAATTTTAGTATGCCGGACTTGAGTTGATGGACTTGTTTGGTCAAAACTTGGTTGGAAGCATGAATTTTCTTGTATTGTAGTTCTAGAAAGCCAATCTTTTCTTGATGCGATTTGATCGTTATTACCGATTGATCTAGCTTCTCTTGGAGGATTGTATTATTCTTCAATAGCAAGTCCTTTTCCTCCTCAAAAGCTTTATTTGATGTACTTAATGTCTTCTTGTCATCCTCAAGCTCCAAAAGTCACTTCCTCAACTTCTTATTATGCTTAGCCATCTTCTTCGATTCAATAAGTAGTTGGTTGTAAGCAACGGCTAAGTCTTCATCGTCGGACTCTCCCTCACTCTCGCCATCATCGCTCGACGTCCCATGCAAGGAGGAAGAAAGAAAAGAGTCAGAAATAATAGACGATAAACAAAGAGCCGAAGAGGAAGGAAAAGAAGTGTGTGAACATAAAGCAATAGCATCATTCTTTTCCTCTTCACTTGAGGTCGATTCATCCGAAGTAGAATCGTCCCAAGTTTTTGCTTGCAAAGCCTTCTTCTTATAAGATTTCTTAGTAGGACAATCCGTTGAAATATGGCCGTAGCCTTTGCACTTGTAGCATTGGATTTCTCCTTCGAAATCATCATCTTCTTTTTCTTTTGAGAGAAAGGTAGCATGCTACCCGCTTCTTGTCTTTTGAGGATTTTGAACTTGAAGATCCTTTTGAAGAAGTTTTAGATGTAGATTTATTTGTCTTGTTCTTTCGGAAATTCTGACGAAATTTCTTCGTGAGACGCGCTAATTGATGTACAAAGTCGGCAAGTGAAATTTCTTCGTCGGAATCCGAGTCGTCATCTTCCTCCTTTGAAAAAGACTTGGAAGAAGATTGATTAGTAGGAAAAGTCATTTCATACGTTTGTAAAGCGCCTACTAATTCCTCTACTTTCATCTCGTCCGGATGCTTAATTCGAATTAGAAATTTCTCAATTTAGGATTTCAGAGAGAGGGCGGCTAATTCCGGAAATCAGAATTTGAATCGAATGAAATTAAATCACCACTTGAAAGGTCCGGCAGTGCCAGAGGTCATGCTGGAGTCCATTTTCAGATTCGGCAGGGCAAGTGCAGAGAACGAGGTGTATTTCAAAAGGTCAAAGAAATTAAAATTTTTAAAAAGTTGCAAAAAGGTATGCGCAGGTTTTTGTGAAATTTGGTATGGAGGGGCCTCTCTGCGAATCACACTGCTGTGAAGGGGTTGTTTTACATTATGCATGTTTAAGGGAGTTACATGCAATTTCTATTCATGCATGTATGTGTGTGTATATATATATATATGCATGTAGGTTAGGGTTTTGATTAAACCAAACCCTAGGCCTAGCTCCTCAGCCCCCAATCGCAGCCCTCTTCCTCGCAAGGCCCCTGCCATTAACCCTCGTGCTTCGGCCAACCCACCTCTGGCCGCCGGAGCCTCAGGAAAGGCAACCAACCACCTCTCTCTCCTCTCCTTGCTTTTCTCTTTGCATCTCCCACCCGAGAAGGCTAGGAGGAGATCCTTCATCGGCAGTCCACCATGTCGGCCTCCTCCTGTTCCGGTGAGGCATCCCCGACGGCCGCCGGCGCCACCAGTCTCCTTCCCCTTCCTCGGCCGAACTTGCTGCAAGATCAAGACGACCTTGGCAGTAGGCCCACGGCTAGCAACTCTGGGACTTCCCGGCATTGCGGCTCATCTCCGGTGACCTTCGGACATCCCGCCGGTGCCACCCCGAAGCCCCTGGTCATGGGGATTGCGTGGACCCTGAACCCAAGCTAACCCTAGCTTCGACCACATGAGTTCCAACGTCGCCGCTGCCTCCTACCGCTGGTGAACGCCTCCCCTGACCATTGATCGCCGGCCTCGACCCCCCCCCCCGACCAGAGCTCGACAACTCCGGCCACCGAAACTGAAAGTGGTGAAGTTTCGGTTCTTGACATGCTCGGGCTAAGGATTCTTGGAGCTTGACATTCATTTTCGGCCCATCCGTACGTCTACGATCTCCAAAGAGGTGAGCATGGTCCTTCTTACATCCTGTAGATGGTGGGGCTCACTTTGGTTTGTGTTTAATGGGTCTCGATTGACAGGTTTAACTTGCTGGGCTCCGGAAAGCTTAAAAGCTAGGTTTTTATTGCCTGATCTTCTCTTCGGGCTTCGTTTGTGCTCCAGACAGCGAGCACAGGTCCCGAAGCATCGAGACCTTCGGACTTACACCCTCATTTTGGTTAGAAAGTCAGAATCGTCGCTAACGACTTGTAGACTCTACTTTAGGTAGTATTTAATACTATTATATTGTTATTAGGGGTGTTTGGCGCAGTTGTGACTTATAGCTATCTCGGATAGTGTTTTATCACTGCTAGTGACCTTCGGACTGGTTGTCCATGGTCCGATTACAATCACAGAAGATAAATAAAGTTCCGATGCGATTTCCGACAAAATCGCCGATCGAAAAATCATTTTATCGGTTCAGGATTCATGTTCGAGTAATGTGAGTGCATGGGGTCTATTATGGAGTCTTTTGTCTACCCAAGGTTCTGGTGATAGTGGTTGGTTTATAGGGGGATTCCGGAACCGAAATCGGGTGTTTCCGAAAAATCGGTACGGCTAAAACTAGGGTTTACAGGTATTTTACTTGTTGTAACAATATCCCCAAAAGTCCTCCAAAACTCAGAAATTACAGTTTGTGCGTAAACAGGTTCTGCACCATTGAGTACCGGTACACAAAATTGAGTGCCAGTACACAACCCAAATGTTCCAGTACCCGGATACAGCTCCGCAGAATCTGGACGTTGGATTCCTCAGGCTTCTACTCTGTTCCAGTATAGCCTGAATCAGTACCGGTACACACACTATCAGTACCGGTACCTATGCCGAGTTTCGCAAAACCCGAGAGCTTTATAGCCCAGTCTTCAACTAAGTTTTGATACCCACACCTAGTACTAGTACACAATGCCAAAACTGTAGTTTTTGCTTTGTCTCCGGAGTCCGTTTTCGTAATAATTAAGTCAGAAAGCACTTCAAATCTCTCCAAACTTCAAATCTCTCCGAACATCAAAATCTGCAAAATAGCACAAAACACTATTTCTCTCACTATGACTCCGCAATTTGCAAAGGTCTAGTGTGCTACACGTTGACTAGCCCTCAATCCCCTTACCTCGATCAGAAACAGCGACAACAGGTGTAGAGGGCTTTGTAAGAAAAGGTCAACAACAGAGTGCGTGAGAACTACTAAAATAAGTAGTCCTTAGTGGGTACTGTCATCGACGACAACGACCTACCCACTAGGTCTACCAAAGGCTTATATAAAACTGTTGAGTAAAAGTGGAATACATAAATAACTGTGGAAAGCTGCTGAATAAAAGTGGAATATGTAAATAACTGTGGAAAGCTGCTGAATAAAAGTGGAATACGTAAATAACTTTGGAAAGAAAACTACTATTGCTATGCCTCTACACTAATAACTGTAGGAATGTATTCATCATGTATGACATGCATCAACTAGCTACAATACTGTCGAAATAAACCCAATCAACCGACTGGCTCGAATGTCCAGTCAAGCCCGCTCTAACCTCACATCTAATCCCTACCAAAAATCCAGTGGGTTGCCAACGTGAAAATTATATATACTAAATCAAGCCGCTTATTTCTGGAGTGGCACTCGAGGGGAGTGACCCGCTCGAGGATCAAAGTAATCAAGTCAAGCATACTATGCTACTGCAGGCTACAATCGATGCACATGATCAAACAGATCATAAAAACCATTAACAAGTACCCTCGGCATAATCCGATGCATAACAATCCTGTCTAAAACCGCTGTCTAATCCCACGATTAAAATAGCGATGATGAGTCTACAATCTGGTACCGCCTTCACATCCGGGCACTAACAAAACCCCCCGCTACCAGCTACTACAGCCCTACCTCGGCATAAAAGGAGCCATCAAACTGGTAATATAGTGTAAAAGTACTAAATTCAAATGGCATAACTCACAAGTAGTGTATAGGATGAGGTTACACAATTCAAGGACCATTAATCTATTATATTCTAGTATAAACAACGACATACGACCCCTACATCCAAACAGCAGTGAATTCACATCGTTTATATCACATTCAGTTAGTATTACCATGAATATAGGAATGCAAGTGCATGCTGAAACTATACTCCATAGACTGTCACGCCCCGGGCTAGTTTTAGAAGCGGAAGAACGTGCCATATTTTTTTTTTGAAAGCCTAGCCCGCGCCACGTATAGACACGCCACAAATACAGGTCCCACTGTCTATATGGACAGAGTCTCCCCTGTATTTGCACGGCGTACACACGATACGAACAGGATCACAACCACCATTCATTCATCACACACACAACAAATCACACTGTCCAATACATAAAGCTAACTGTCCTTGACAATTGCATATATCTAAACAAGTCCTTAGGCGAAGGATGATTTGATGCACAAACAACAGATCATTCTATAAAAATGCTTCTTACCCAGAAGCTTTATTTGAAATCCAAATCTCAACCATTTAAAAATCATTTGAAAACCGTTCTCCACACGAGAACTCTCTTTTGAAATCCAAAAACCGATCGATTAAAAGCTGTTTGAAAACTGTTTCCCACACGAAAACCTTCACTTTGAAAACCGCTGCCACGAGGGGTAGAAATCCACGATTCACAGAAGATAACATAACTCGGCAATAACTAAACCATAAGAACGATATACTAAGCATAGTCATCCACAATATCTACGCATGCAATCAACACAAAATACTGAACCATATCCATAAGTCTACTAAGAAAGGGGAGAGTGTCAGGGTAGCAACCAAAACGGTGGTAACACAGGTCGGGACCTCTAATGCAGCTATCTAGTCGCGTCTCACAACGTCCCGACTCCCACCACCCGGCTCACCTGAAAAAAACAACGATGGCGGGGGGTGAGAACATGATAAACATGTCTCCCCTCCCAGTGGGTACCGCAAGCCGACGAAGGCGAGGTGTACACACCGGCGCGAGGGTCAACAGATAGATAGGTAAGTAAAACAGTAGCATAAGTAAGCATGAGTACGAACCATACATGAACGACTACGCTACCGTAAGCAAATAGCACATGCATCAACTGTAGATAAATAATGAAACCCAATCACCACTAGGCCACAGGGACGGATCCCTGGCACCGTCACAACTACTCACTCACAGGCACATAACCTCCGCAGATGCACATGTCGAGAGGCTCACGAGTTGGAAACACACAACTCTTTTTCGAAAAAGAACACCCTAAGCGGTGGGTCAGACCGCGGGCGTACACGAAGTGCTAGAAGAGCTGTGACGATCGATGCAATATGCTCAATCCACAGAACGGCAACAAGCCGAGACTAATAACAGGACCAAGTCCAAGGATCGCTCGGAACAATAGGCGATCTCCACCGACCAACCAGGTCATCACAATAAACCGTGCAATCACACTACTCTGCTAATGGCAAGCTCACAAAAGTAGAGGAAAGGGAGTCTAGTGAACTAATAATCAACATGCAAGAGAAAGGGATAGAAAGGTATCACCGCTAGTCCACTGAACCGACTCCGGATCGAAGTACCCACCTGCAGAAAGGAGAGAGCCTAACACCAACGGCTCACGAGAACGTCGACAGGACCTACGAGGTACTAACAGAGTCAAGGTCCACCGAGTCGACACTAACAAACGAAAGCACACAACCCGAAACCATCGGATCGTCCGGAAAACCCGCCGGGACGATCCCGAACTCAAACCAAGCCCCAGAGGGGTACCAACAAACCACCCGAGTGCTCCGCTGTCCACAACCACACCAAACAAGGTGGTTGGACAGCGGGCACAAGGCCGGGATGCTACGAACACCAATGCATCCGAAACGGCTTTCCGGGTTCCCGAAAAATGCTGATTTGGCACCGGAACCCTCCGTCACTCATCCGCTGCCCTCGAAACTTCGGGACAGCGATGAAAAACAGCCAACGAGGCTATACGACGAAGGCAAGTTGCTCACGAAACCAGCAAGTGAGTCGCACGACCAAAACGCGCGTTCCGCCGACTATTTTATCAGAAAACACACCGGAAATCAAACCGGATCTTCGCGAAGGGCGAAGAGATTGGACAACTAGTCCACCGGGCCTCAAGGGTCATACCCTTGCTGCCCGCAGCATCATAACGCTGCCACAAACACATAAAGCCCCTAAACATGCAACTAAACACCGAAAAGAGGCAATAAAAGCAAAGTTGGAGCAATCCGCTCGTCTGCACAACCATCCGCAAGTACCAGCGGATAGGGAACGACGCGGGGAGAGCCCCAGCTCTCGGGCGGCTAGGGCATGCCAGCTCCGGCAACGAACGGCGACGGCGGCGGTCGGGACGGCGAGCACCAGCAAGAGGGGCTCGCCGGACGTCGGGTAGGGGGTGACCGCGACAAGAAAAGGCGGTGACGGCGGCGGCTGCCCTAGCAGCCCTAGCGGCGACAGCAGCGGCTGCGGCGGCGCACCGACGGCACGGGGGCGGCAGGGGAGGAAGGCGACGGCGGCGGCGGTCCTCCCGAGGCTGGCTGGAGGCCGCTGCGACGGTGGGAGGCGGCGGCGGCTCGAGTCAAGGACTCACTGCCCGCACTCCTCCAGCAGCAGCACGCGACGGCGCGGCGGCGCTCGGCGGTGGCTCCAGACGGCGGGGCAACGTCGCCGGACGTCATGCATCCTCAGGAGGAGACCCTAGGCATGGGTTCACCCTGGGTGCACACAGGAAGGAGGAAGAAGAAGAAGAACAAGAGAGAGAAGAGAGAAAAAGATGTGGCCGGAGCTCCCCGCCGGCAAGGGGAGGTCGGCGGCGCACAGGGAGGAGCTGGGAGAAGAGGAGGGGAAGTGGAAACCAGCTGGGGGGGGGGGGGGGCAAGGGGACCAAATCCACTAGATCTAGTATTTAACCCACAACACACTAATATACTAAGTGTACAAAATGTGAATAAACCCCCGAAACCGTGAAAATTCATCCCGAGTCCCTCACAGCATGTGTAAAACGCACGGACACCCCTCCACACACGATTTCATGCAAAACGGTGCATGAAAAGGGACCCATTTCGTGAAGAGATCAAAACACGAATTACGACGGTCGCATGCACGAACGGATCGTGCCATCGCGATCGGCACTGCCGAGACATCGAACCTACGATTTTGGATCTCCGGAAACGGTCGCCGATTCGCGACACAAGCCATCCCCTCTCCCTCCAATCAATAACCACAAACCAAAAACATATATATATATACGTATAAATACATTTATACATATATATATATATATACATATATACGTATAAATACACTTATACATATATATATATATACATATATACATATATACATATATACATATATACATATATACTAGTAGAGAGAGAGAAAACACGCAAATTCAAAATTCAAAATTCAAAATTCGAATTCTTACACATAGTAGGAAATTTGATGCATTCGATGATTCGAACCCACCTCAATTCACAATCTAGCAATGGAAACGAAGAAGGCCTCCTCTCTGCTCACGAATCTAGTGGGAACACTCCAACAAATGCTAAAAATAAAATTAAAAAAAGCCAGTTAGAATCAACCCAATCCGATTATTACCCAAAAATTGCCATTCGGTCAATAAATCTGGATTTTATCTAGAATTAGCCCATTTTACCTTGCAATCTAGCTAAAAAAGATGTCCCACAAGCTCTCAGCTCCAATTGAAGTAGAAAAAACAACGAAATCCCAACTCCAAGCAAGGAATTCACTGCAAAAGAATTTAGAATCGACATTCTAATGAAAATCAATAAAAATCCGATTTCAACTCCAAAATCTCAAATTCAGCTTAACTAACTAGTAATCCAGCTGAGGGTAGCTCCAAATCGATAAGAAGTGAAGAAAGATCCAACCAAGAGCCACCAAAAGCTCAGCTGCAGGAATCTAATGAAGAAAATTAACAAAACTCTAAATATCATCCAAACTCAGCTTACTAACACAAAATTCCTTAATTTACTCAAACTAACCTGGGTTCCAGTTGAAAGGAAACAATGTAAGGGCTCTCCACCTTAGCTAAATTTCGAGCACGAACTAAAACGGTAACTAAGTACTCCAATTTGGCTCAATCACTTAATTACCAGCTATATACTACTGCTACTGTTATTCCATCCGCAGGGAAGAGAGGTAGGAGGAGAGGAAGATGGTTAATTTGGAGTCTCAGGTAGTTGGGAGAGTGAAAAGAGTAGGAAGGGGATGCAAAGGAACTATTTATAGAGGAAAAGATGGAATAAAATGAGCCTTTGGATAAAAAAGATCTAACTTGTTCCCACAGCAAAAAAATGAGGTTACGAGCACCCGGAACCCCTTTTGGGCCTCCGAATCAGCCCAAAGCTGCATCCAGAACCCTTGTGTGCTCCCGCCAGGAGAGCCCGAATCCAAAATCTTGTGCCCAAATCCAAACCTACCACTGCCAAGTGTTAGCATAGCTCATTACACTCGAGGGAGTTCACTAAGTCAATTTGGGCTGCAATAGTAACTTCCTAGCGTCTGAATCGACTTCAGTAACTTCTCAACTCTGCACCACAATTTGGGCGCTCGATTCCCCTTTTGGGCACCCGAAAGTGCTTAAAACTCTAGTTTTGGCTGGTTTCAGTGTTTTGAGTTCGTTTCCGCATCCATTTCACGCCAAAACAACTTCAACTCGTCTCGACACTCTACAGATGTGTCGACCAGCTGTTGATAATGTAGTCATTCCGACAAGCTTTTTGGAACACCACACTACACCCAATCACAACATTTATAGCATATGTAGTTCTTACTAACTATACATGACTGTTATCTCTATGAGATTATATCTTCCCTGTGAGAAATACTTACTTTAGATGTCACTAATTGTCATAGGGTAATAACTTACACATCCAAGGGTTACAACGTCAAGACCACTACACTATTTCCAAAGCCTCTTAACATGTTCACTACACATTAAGTAGAATGATGAGACTATATGGCATGCCATACCAAGGAATTCAAGAAGACTTAGTGGTCATCACTGATTTTCAAAGAACTTAGGGATTTTACAATTATTCAACATGAACTTCTAGCATGAAAAAAAAATACCACATGATTTATGATTAATTACACCAATAGAGAAGAGTTTCATGCTAGAAACGACAAATTAATTAAACGTGAAGAGAAATCACAGATTTCAAAGCAAGCACCCACCGTATGTCAGCGAAATCTCGTCGTAAACCCAATCAAAGATGTCGAGGCCTCTAATCCAAACTTCTCAAAGGACCTCTACTATCAATTTTTCTTTTAAAGCCTCAAAATTGAAAACCAAATACTCATCAAAATCTACTATTCATCATGAAATCCTCAATAATTTTCAAGATTTACTTCAAAGAATAACTGAAAATATTAAATCTTACCTCTCTCAAGCTTAACTTCTTGATCTACGGGTCCTGAATCGAGGTTGGGGATATTCGAGAACTCCCTTTTGAGTGCCTATGTTCCAACTCCAAGTTTGGGAGGAGATGTAGTTTCCATTGGAGAATAAGAAGATGATGAGGTGTCATGCCCCGGGGTCATTTTAGGAAAGCCTTTGTGTAAAAGGTACTATTTTAGAAATCAGAGTTGCGAAAAAAATGTACCATATTTTTTTTTGAAAATAGCCTGGCTCACGTAACGCACAGATTCGCCACAAATACAAAGTTTCTCTGCCCACACGGACAGAATCTCCCTTATATTTGCACGGCATACCATCTTTACATAATAATTTACACGATCACAACTCACAACCCACATTCACATTAATCCACAAACAATCATTTCGATGCATGTCCATGCAGCTAGCCATCCTTAGAAATGATGCATACCTCTAAGCACTCCTTAGGCGCTGGATGAAGCGATGCACAATACAATATACATCGTATTATTTAAAAGTGCTCCCCACCCGGAAGCGTTATTTTTAAACTCTAGATAAGCATCAATCGAAAACCATTCAAAATCTTTTCGAAAATTGTTTCCCACACGGAAACGCAGTCTTTTGAAAACCGACTACCACGAGGGGTAGAAAACCAGATAACTCAAATCCATAGAACCAAAATACCACAAGTCCAGAAAAACTCGGAGTACATGCATAATCGAAAACATAAATTCATACAAGTCCAAGATTATTATTCATGCAATAATAATTTGATCATCTAACTGAACCATTCATTTATTTAGAGTAATAAATGAAGTAAAAGGAAATGAACCCGGGTAAGGACCGCTAATGCAATCTAGCTAGGTCGCCCTCCCGTCGCACCGTGACCTGCCTCCTCGCCCGTGCTACCCGGAGAAGATGGGTGTGAGAAACCACAAAGAGGTTTTCCAGTGGGTACGACAGAGCCACGAAGGCATATCGTATTCACAGGAAAACAAAAGAGGTAGGATAAACAAGATACAAGTACCATGAGTGAAGAGAACTACAGTAGCTATAACAACAGATATGATAATAGAGCAAGTAATGAAAGCCGCTACTGCAATAAAAATTCTATCCACTATATGCCTCAAATAACGATATCCAAAACCTGTACTCAATCTGTATCATGCCATATTAGTCCGTCGACCTCAGACAAAGCCTGTCACTAAATAGCACCAACCTGATCCATGCGCCCAACTAGACGACCCATCCGGATAAGTACACCCCTGCTCGGTAGCCAAACCGATCTGGTGTCTGTTACAGATTTTATGTTGGCATATTTCGTAAAGTGAGTCGGAGTCGTGAAGGTTCAAAGAAGAGAAGACGAAGATTGAAGACTTGAAGACTCGTAGTATGAATACAAGATGCTTGGTAAGTTTAAATACTATTGATGGTGATTAATGATCATATATATGTTTGGAAGACATTAGAATGAGTTTAAATTAATAAAATATTCAAAACTGAAGTTGTCCAAGTTTCAGGATCCAGACCCTAGTGCAAGGTCCGGACCCCGTACGCCTTCCTGGCTGTCACGCTGGGAGGGTCCGAACCCTGAGGCAAAGTTCAGACTTTGACACGCTTGGAAACATCAAAGTCCGGACCCTGAATTTAAGGTCCGGACCCTAAACCCAACGCAAATTTTTTAAAATATCAGTTTTTCAATCCTAATCTGATTCTAATTACTTCCAAACCTATAAATAAGATGTAGGGGTGTCTCTAAACTGTGGCTAAGCATAGAATATCATTTTGAAACTCTAGAAACTTGTTGGGTGCTTTCTTTTTCATCTCCAACAACAAGTTTCTATCAGATCAGCTTTTGAAACCCTAATTTCTTTTTTTTCATGGAGAATTGATCCCGCTATTGCTTAGAGACATATTCTACGGTTCTTTAATGATCCTCTAAGCAAGGAGTCACCACCAATGTTATTTGTTTTGCTTCGGATGGAGTGGCATCGTGGATTCGGCGTGATCAAGGCGATTCATGGATTTGAATCGTTGGTACTCGTGGATTGGAGTGGCGTTCATGGATTCAGACGTGGGGCGTGGACAAGCCGGCGGTGTGCTCGAGATTCGGAGAAGATAAAAGAGAGGTTTGAGATGGTGGAGTCGGTAATCACCTTGTAATCTTTTATCTTTTTAGTGGATTGTTATCGCGTGTTGGTCCCGTAAATTTTTTTACTCCTAGTTGAAGTTTTTCCATTTAAATCTTGATGTGCTATTTTTATTTTACGCACTTATTTTGATTGCATCAAGTTTTGTATTTTTGACCTACTATACACCTATTTACCCCCCTGTAGGTGATTGATAGTATCTAGATAGATCCTTGGGATCCCCATAACTTACAATTGGTATCAGAGCAAGATCTAGAGTTTTCTATCATTATGGGTGAGGAGGTAACATTAATAGGCCCCCACTATTTGATGGGACTAATTATGCGTATTGGAAAGTCCGGATGAGAGCATTCCTTATCGCAATTGATGAGCGAGTATGGCAAGCCGTTGAATTGGGATAGAAACATCCAACCGAATTAAACGGAGATGCAACCGTTCTTAAGCCACGAAAAAAGTGGTCGAAGGATGAGAACAAGGATTCTTCTTATAATGGGAAAGGGATTAATGCCTTATGCAATGCACTTTTTCCTACAGAGTTCACACGTGTTTCTATGTGTGATACTGCTGAAAAGATCTGGGATACTCTCAAGGTTACACACGAGGGAACCGATTTAGTAATAGTTCAAAATCTCCAGATGTTGACAAGTAAATTTGATTCTATTCATATGGAGGAGCATGAAACTTTTACTGAATATTACACACGTCTTTAAGACATTGTAAATACGTGTGCAAACTTGGGAGAGAAAATTCCAGAACCTAAAGTTATAAAAAAAAAATTCGAAATTTTTCCTGAAATTTTTAGGGCTAAGGTGGTGGCAATTGAAACCGTCAAACATTCAGATAAGATGAAAGTTGAAGAATTATCTCTTCATTGGAGTGAAGTTAGTGAGAAGCTGATTTTGGGCCCTGATGTGCTACAAGAAGCTCAAGACAAGGTTCGCCTTGCACGACAACGACTGATTACAGCTCAGAGTCGTCAGAAGAGTTATGCGGATAAACGTCGGTAGCAATTAGAATTCCTAGTAGGAGATCATGTCTTCCTAAAGGTGTCGCCGACAAAAGGGGTTAAGAGATTTGGTATCCGAGGAAAGTTAAGTCCTCGTTTTATTGGACCCTTTGAAGTCTTGGAGCGTGTAGGCCCGGTAGCTTATCGGCTTGCTTTGCCGCCGAACCTATCGGAAGTGCACAATGTGTTTCACGTTTCCATGCTCCGGAAGTATGTTTTTGATTCAGCTCATGTTTTGGACTCCACTCCATTAGAACTGCATGAGGATTTGAGCTTTGAAGAACATCCGATGAAGATTTTGGCTCGCGAGGTGAAGAAGCATAGGAATCATGATATCCCTTATGTGAAGGTGCTTTGGAGCAACCACGACGAGCGCGAGGCTACGTGGGAGTTGGTGTAATACTTGGCATTTCAACGAGTTTCTGGACTTGGAGGGGTTTCGGGCTTGAGACATTTCGGGCGCCCGGAAGTTGTGAAGTGGACGCCCGAATGATCCGGAACCAGTGGACGTTTTGTATGGGTCCGGAAGTGGCTGACTGATTTGAGTTCTCGACGCAGGAACCGGACGCCCAGTTGTGGATCCGGATTGGCTTATGACGTGGAGAGCTATGTGTCGCGACGCAGGACACGTGTCGACCGCCGGAGACACGCCGCCCCACCGCCTGCCGACCGACGACCGACCGCTTGGCCGCCAGCTGACACCTGGATTGCAGGGTTTCCGGACGCCCGGAAGTTGGATTCGGGCGCCCGAATGTGGGACTTTTGGGAGCCTATAAATAGGTGAGTCCCTGTGGTATTGAGCTCATTTTCCCACTTCGTGACTTCGTTTCTAGTGAGAGAAAGTTGGGTTTAGGGCCATGTGTTGGCATTAGTTGTAACCTAGCTTGCTCTCCTCTATTCTGTTGATCTGATCTGGTGCTGAGCTGTTGTTCTATCGGAGTTAGCAGCCTTTTGGTAATATTCAGATCGGAGTGCTGCTGGAGCTTGATTATCTTGGAGGGTTGAATCTGAGGATACTGTTTTCCCCACCGTGGTTGGATTAGCACTTGAGGTGGGTTGATGTTTGCCAGATTTAGTGGACTTCCTCCTATGTGTTTACTCTCATGTTAGCATGATAGTGTTGGATTATGTTAGCATGATATGATGATATTGGATTATAATAGTGTGATATTATTGGGATTATTATAGCATGACATGCTGAGATTATGTTAGATATGACCTGTTAGGTTGAGATTTGCATGTGCATGATATGCTAATGATATATATATGTGAGCATGCATGATTTCCTTGTATCCTTGTTGCATGATTTGACCTACACCTATCCTGTTGATATCCCTTGTACCAGTTGTTGTACATACTAGGGTAGGTGATCATGTTGAGGCTCGTGCTTTGTTGTTGTACCTCCTCTTTGTGGTAGAGTTGAGATTGATTGTGAGCACTGGAGCATTGATTGGGTCATGTTATTGACTATCCTTTGAGGTGCCGAGGGCACGTGATTCTTTGTGAGATCAGTGGATTGGGTCATACTTGTTGATTATCCTTTGAGATGCCGAGGGCATGTGATTCTTTGTTGACCCAGTCGTGTCGATCATATACCTGTGGGTGCTTGGCGCTGATATGGTTGTACTTTACTCGGTTGGGTCGCTCCCACGAGTACCGCTCCGGAGTTGGCATGTTCCGTACAGAGGGTTGTACGAGGGGCTAGGGACAGACGGGTTTCCTGTACTAGCTGGCACCCTGTAGGGTTGAGCATGATCAGGCCGCAGGTATCATATTGTATTATGTTGCATGACATTATGAATTCGTGATAGTCCTCATTTGGTATATTCAGTTCATTGGTATTCATGTTGACAGTTGAGCTTTGTGCATAGTAGTGGTAGTATATCTCCTACTTTCTTTTTTGCTCCATATATATCTTTTGAGATTGAGGACTTAGTGGGCAGACCGCTGAGGCTGGTGGCGGTACCCACTGAGGACTACTTGTTTGATAGTAGTTCTCACACCCGTTGTTGACACCTTTTTGCAGAGTCTTCTTTCCTAGTTGTGCATACTGAGCGCGGAAAGGAGACCGTCGGGTAGAGTTGATCCCCGGATACTTGGCTAGAGGTATACCCTATTTTGGTAGATGGTTATGAGTCTGTACATACAGTGAGATAGAGATTATCTGTGTTGTATTATATTATGGTTATGGATGATGTATGTACAGTGATCTTTTGATTATATTTATATAGCAGCTCTGTTGATACCTTTAGCTTCTTTGTGGATGTTGTTGTTTTTGCTTCGTATACACGGTAGAAATACTATGTATGCGGCGGATCTTGTCATGCGCCTGGGAAGAGGTAACCCGGGGCGTGACATATTAAGTTGGTATCAGAGCTTAGGAATAGGTCAAGAGGGCCTAGGAAACCTAAGATAAACAGACCTAAGAATGACGAGAGAGACGTGATTGATCGCGAAAGTCAAAGATTGGGTTTTTGAATCCTTCCTTGTGTAGGAAGAGTGATTGAGGGATTATGCCTTCTCTAATCATAGGAATTATGTTGGCTGTAGACGACATAATAATCTGAGAAGAAAAGAAGTGTCCTTCTAGACTTTCGCTAGATTAGGTCGTGAGATTGTCTTGTAGTCCTAATCGGGTATTCTGTTGCAGGTTATTGCTATGCCTCATCGACGACCGTCGACGCGAGCACATCCGACGCCTTCAGATATGCCTGAGCAGACGGGACCTAGTGAACGGCCCGCTCTGCAGGAGCAGCTAGCAGACATAGCTGCAGTTGGAAGGCAGCAGAGTGCCTTGTAGCGGAAGATGTGCGATGCTTTCTCTACGCCTCGAGCTATGGAACCTCAGGCGGCAACGACTCCAGCTACATCTCAACCCAGAGAAGGAAGTACTCAGCCTAGTCAAGTGCTTTCTAAAGAGGAGCAGGAACGGATGGCGGATAGATTGGCTCGCTTCTGTAGGTTTGATCCACCCCGATTTAATGGTAGTAGCATAGAACCTTTGGTGGTAGAAGCTTGGATATGTGAGATGGAGAAGTTGTTTGAGGATTTGTTCGTGCCAGCACGGGAGCAGGTGCATATGGCAGTTCATTGTCTTTCTGGTGATGCTCATGTCTGGTGGAGGAGGACCCGTGATCATAGGTCTCTGAATCCTCTACAGATGTCCTGGAGTGAGTTTCGGGGGATTATGTATGGAGCATATTTTCCCAGTAGCGTAAAGATGAAGATAGAGGAAGACTTGAAGAACCTAAAGCAAGGAAATCGTCCGGTACAGGAGTATGCGAGGGAGTTTACGAGATTACTCAACTGTGTTCCCTCAGCGGCGAGAGATGAGATACAGAAAGTCTATCTGTATGAGAAGGGTTTGAGACCCGAGATCTTTCCATTTGTCCACTCGCAGAGACTTCAGACTTTGGATGCTACTATCGAGCAGTCTCTGTGGGTAGAGCGAGGGGCATTTGTGACGAGAGGACAGCTTGTGGACCCAGCTCAGGGTCAGTAGAGGAAGCGCCCGGTACCTGATGATGGAGGACAGTCGAGTAGCAGACGACCGCCTAGACCTCTCCAGCGATCGCGTTTCTAGGGACGTGGATCTTCTAGTCGCCAGCAGTCTGGAGGATATCGTCAGCAGCGACAGCAGCAGTCGAGGGGATCTCCCCGATGTGTGATTTGTGGAGGACATCATTTTGCTTATCTCTGTGATAGACGAGAGGGTCGATGTTTTGAGTGTGGGCAGCTAGGACATATGAGGAAGACTTGTCCCAGACGTGTAGCAGCTCCTTCTATGGCGTCTGTGCCTTTCTCCCCACCGCAGTATTCTGGAGCCTCTCCGGTATTTTCTCAGGAGCGATCTTCTATGCCACGACAGCCGGATCGACGCCAGCCACCGGCGAGCAGACGAGTTTATGCCGCTCAGACTGAGGATGCCTCGATAGCTGATCGAGTGGTGGCAGGTATTGTTTTGATTTGTGGCATTAGATCGCGTACTTTATTCGATACTGGTGCATCGCATTCCTTTGTTAGTAGAGCATTTGCATTGCATCATGGTTTAGAGATAGGGTCGTTACCCCAGACACAGGATGTGCGGGTACCCGACCATAGTTTGCAGGTGACACAGGGTTGTTTGGGATGTCCTGTGCAAGTAGGGCCTTAGATCATGCCTGCCGATTTATTAGTATTGAGACAGTTGCAGGATTTTGATGTAATCCTAGGCATGGATTGGTTATCTCGATACTTTGCTACAATTGATTGTGGAACCAAGACGGTGATTTTTCGTGAGCCTGGACATGAGGAGTTCATTTATGAAGGTTGTAGGAGTTCACTGTTCGTAGTGACGATCTCTTCTTCTAAGGCCAGACTGATGTTGAATAGAGGGTGTATGGCCTATTTTGCAACAGTGACTAAGGTGCCCACTATTGTACCAGGACTCGAGGATATTCCTATTGTCCGTGAGTTTCCGGATGTCTTTCCTTCTGAGTTATCCTCGATGCCTCCTGATAGGGAGATTGAATTCGTGATTGATGTGGTACCAGAAACCGCGCCAATCTCGAAGACACCCTATAGAATGGCACCAGCTGAATTGAGAGAGTTGAAGGCGCAACTGCAGGATCTTATGGATAAAGGCTTTATCAGACCTAGTGTGTCGCCTTGGGGAGCGCCTGTGCTATTTGTGAAGAAGAAGGATGGTTCACTTAGGTTGTGTGTGGATTATCGGGAATTGAACAAAGTGACCATCAAGAATAGATACCCCCTCCCACGTATTGATGATCTATTTGATCAATTACAGGGAGCGTGTGTCTTCTCTAAGATTGATCTTCAGTCCGGTTACCACCAGTTGAAGGTGAAGGCCGAGGATATTTCTAAGACATCTTTTAGAACTCGGTATGGGCATTATGAGTTTACAATCATGCCGTTTGGATTGACTAATGCCCCTGCTGCATTTATGGATATGATGAACCGAGTCTTTAAGTCCTTCTTAGACAGGTTTGTAGTAGTTTTCATCGATGATATTCTAATTTACTCCCGTGATGATACGGAGCATGAGGAGCATCTGAGATTAGTGCTGCAACTCTTGCAAGAAAAGAAGTTGTATGCAAAGCTGAAGAAATGTGAATTCTGGTTGAGAGAAGTAGCCTTTTTAGGCCATGTGATTTCAGCTTCGGGAGTAGCTGTTGATCCTAAGAAGATTGAGGCGATTCGTGATTGGCCTAGACCGACGACCATTTCTGAAGTGCGGAGTTTTCTTGGCTTAGCCGGGTATTATCGACGGTTTGTGGAAAGTTTTGCGAAACTCTCTACGCCTCTTACTCGGTTAACCAGGAAAGGAGTTAAGTATGTTTGGAGTGATGAGTGCCAAGAATGCTTTGATGAGCTTAAGCAGAGGTTGATGACAGCCCCTATTCTTGCACTACCAGTGATGGGTGAAGGTTTTGTTATCTATAGTGATGCTTCGCATAGTGGCTTGGGTTGCGTGCTGATGCAACATGGTAAAGTGATTGCGTATGCTTCAAGACAACTAAAGGAATATGAGAAGAACTACCCCACTCAAGATCTGGAGTTGGCGGCGGTAGTCTTTGCTCTGAAGCTATGGCGCCACTATCTCTATGGAGAGCATTGTGAAGTGTATACAGATCACAAGAGCCTCAAGTATCTGTTTACACAGAAAGAGTTGAATCTACGACAACGGAGATGGTTGGAATTATTGAAGCATTATGACATCTCTATCTTATACCATCCCGGTAAGGCGAATGTTGTTGCCGATGCTTTGAGTAGGAAGGCTGTGATAACTTTGAGTTTGTGTATTACTCAACAGCCTGTCCTAGTGGAAGAGATGCGGAGGTTGTCCCTTGAGGTGGTTACTCACGGGATGACGGCGAGACTGATGACCTTGGTCATACAGCCCACTCTGTTAGATAGGATTCTAGAGAAACAGAGTGTAGATCCTTATCTGATGAAGTTCAAGATCAACTGAGGAGTGGTGATCTTGAAGGTTTTACTTGTGATGATTCTGAAGTTCTTCGTTTTAGAGGACGTCTATGTGTACCAGCGGATCTGGAGATTCGAGAGGAGATATTGAAGAAAGCACATTATTCTCCTTATTCTGTACATCCTGGAGGGACTAAGATGTACCAGGATCTGAAGACTCACTTCTGGTGGAATGGCATGAAGCAGGATATTGGAAGAGCTGTAGCTCAATGTTTGACATGTCAGCAAGTTAAGGCTGAACATCGAGTACCAGCTGGTAAGCTACAGAGTCTTCCAATACCTGAGTGGAAGTGGGATCACATCACGATGGATTTCGTCGTTGGATTGCCGAGGACTTCGAGCGGCTGTGATGCTATTTGGGTGATTGTTGATAGGCTGACGAAGTCTGCTCATTTTCTGCCTATGCAGATTACTTGGTCACGTGAGCGACTTGCGCAGCTTTATCTGGATGAGATATTGAGATTGCATGGAGTGCCAATCTCAATAGTATCTGATAGAGATCCAAGGTTTGTTTCTCATTTCTAGAAGAGTTTATAGACAGCTTTGGGGACTCAGCTTCGATTTAGCACTGTATTTCATCCCCAGACTGATGGTCAGTCCGAGCGCACTATACAGACACTCGAGGATATGCTGAGAGCTTGTGTCTTGGATTTTGGTGGAGGATGGGATCGACATCTGAGATTGGTAGAGTTTGCGTACAACAATAGCTATCAAGCGAGCATTAAGATGGCTCCGTTTGAAGCATTGTATGGACGCAAATGTCGATCACCTCTGTTTTGGTATGATGTTGGTGAAAGGAAGACGTTGGGTCCAGACGTTTTGCTTGAAGCCGAAGAGAAGGTTAAAGTAATTCTGATACTCGGAGGCGAGATCTGGAATTTCAAGTTGGTGATCATGTTTTCTTGAAGGTCTCACCATCGAAGGGCATACGGAGATTTAGGATTCGCGGAAAGCTTAGTCCGCGATTCATTAGTCCTTTCGAGATCTTGGAGAGAGTAGGACCTGTGGCATATCGGATAGCTCTTCCGCCTCGACTAGCAGGAGTGCACGAAGTCTTTTATGTATCTGTTTTGAGGAGATACATGCATGATCCTTCCAATGTGATAGATTTTTCCCCACTGGAGCTTATTGAGGATTTGCAGTACGAGGAGCGACCGATACAAATTCTTGCTCGTGAGACGAGGAAATTGCGTAATCGGGTCATACCTTATGTCAAGGTACAGTGGGATTTCCATGATGATAGAGAGGCGACATGGGAGTTAGAGACTGTTATGCAGAGATCTTATCCCCACCTGTTTACATCTTGATGTGAGTGCTTTACTTTAGTTTCGAGGACGAAACTATTTAAGGAGGGGAGAATGTAATACTTGGCATTTCGACGAGTTTCTGGACTTGGAGGGGTTTCGGGCTTGAGACATTTCGGGCGCCCGGAAGTTGTGAAGTGGACGCCCGAATGATCCGGAACCAGTGGACGTTTTGTATGGGTCCGTAAGTGGCCGACTGATTTGAGTTCTCGACGCAGGAACCGGACGCCCAGTTGTGGATCCGGATTGGCTTATGACGTGGAGAGCCACGTGTCGCGACGCAGGACACGTGTCGACCGCCGGAGACACGCCGCCCCACCGCCTGCCGACCGACGACCGACCGCTTGGCCGCCAGCTGACACCTGGATTGCAGGGTTTTCGGACACCCGAAAGTTAGATTCGGGCGCCCGAATGTAGGACTTTTGGGAGCTTATAAATAGGTGAGTCCCTATGGTATTGAGCTCATTTTCCCACTTCGTGACTTCGTTTCTAGAGAGAGAAAGTTGGGTTTAAGGCCATGTGTTGGCATTAGTTGTAACCTAGCTTGCTCTCCTCTATTTTGTTGATCTGATCTGGTGCTAAGCTGTTGTTCTATCGGAGTTAGCAGCCTTTTGGTGATATTCAGATCGGAGTGCTGCTGGAGCTTGATTATCTTGGAGGGTTGGATCTGAGGATACTGTTTTCCCCACCGTAGTTGGATTAGCTCTTGATGTGGGTTGATGTTTGCCAGATTCAGTGGACTTCCTCCTATGTGTTTACTCTCATGTTAGCATGATAGTGTTGGATTATGTTAGCATGATATGATGATATTGGATTCTGATAGTGTGATATTATTGGGATTATGATAGCATGACATGCTGAGATTATGTTAGATATGACCTGTTAGGTTGAGATTTGCATGTGCATGATATGCTAATGATATATATATGAGCATGCATGATTTCCTTGTATCCTTGTTGCATGATTTGACCTACACCTATCATATTAATATCCCTTGTACCAGTTGTTGTACATACTAGTGTAGGTGATCATGTTGAGGCTCGTGCTATGTTGTTGTACCTCCTCTTTGTGGTAGAGTTGAGATTGATTGTGAGCACTGGAGCATTGATTGGGTCATGTTATTGACTATCCTTTGAGGTGCCGAGGGCACGTGATTCTTTGTGAGATCAGTGGATTGGGTCATACTTGTTGATTATCCTTTGAGATGCCGAGGGCATGTGATTCTTTGTTGACCCAGTCGTGTCGATCATATACCTGTGGGTGCTTGGCGCTGATATGGTTGTACTTTACTCGGTTGGGTCGCTCCCACGAGTACCGCTCCGGAGTTGGCATGTTCCGTACAGAGGGTTGTACGAGGGGCTAGGGACAGACAGGTTTCCTGTACTAGCTGGCTCCCTGTAGGGTTGAGCATGATCAGACCGCAGGTATCGTATTGTATTATGTTGCATGGCATTATGGATTCGTGATAGTCCTCATTTGGTATATTCAGTTCATTGGTATTCATGTTGACAGTTGAGCTTTGTGCATAGTAGTGGTAGTATATCTCCTACTTTCTTTATTGCTCCATATATATCTTTTGAGATTGAGGACTTAGTGGGCAGACTGCTGAGGCTGGTGGCGGTACCCACTGAGGACTACTTGTTTGATAGTAGTTCTCACACCCGTTGTTGACACCTTTTTGCAGAGTCTTCTTCCCCAGTTGTGCATACTGAGCGCGGAAAGGAGACCGTCGGGTAGAGTTGATCCCCGGATACTTGGTTAGAGGTATACCCCATTTTGGTAGATGGTTATGAGTCTGTACATACAGTGAGATAGAGATTATCAGTGTTGTATTATATTATGATTATGGATGATGTATGTATAGTGATCTTTTGATTATAATTATATAGCAGCTCTGTTGATACCTTTAGCTTCTTTGTGGATGTTGTTGTTTTCGCTTCGTATACACGGTAGAAATACTGTGTATGCGGCGGATCTTGTCATCCGCCTGGGAAGAGGTAACCCGGGGCGTGATAGTTGGAGAGCTCACTGCTGGAGCGTTACCCCCATCTTTTTCAGATGGACTCTTGAGGTATTTGACTTCTAGTTTCGCAGACGAAACTCCTCTTTAGGAGGGGAGAATGTAGCACACTGAACTTTAGCAAATTGCAAGGTTCTAGTGTGAGATTAGTATTTTATACTAGTCAGGAGGTTTTGGTTGTGATGCGGGAGCTTGGGAGTATTTTCGGAACTTAAAAAGTACGAAAATGGACTCCGGAGAGCGAAATCTGCAAAAGGTGCAGATTTTGCATTGTATTCCGGTATGGCTTGAGATACAGGAATGGATTTAATGTATTCCGGTACTGATTTAGGAGATACCGGAATAATGTGTGGTGGCCTGTTGGGCCAGCTCTCGGGTTCTGCGAAATCAGACCCTTGATACCGGAATGGCCTGGTACTGGTATGTATGTTCGTATACCGGTATGCAGTGCAGTAAAACCAAATTTCGCATTGTTTGCAATTTTTGGGTTTTATAGGGGCTTTAGGGCGATTGCTACAACCTGTAACTTAACCCTACACCCCCCTCATTTGTGTTCTTTGTGCTGAGACTTAGAGAGAAGTGGAGGTAAGAGCTTTCCTCTCTTTCTCTTGATTCTTGCTTCCAAACCATTGGATTCTTGGGTTTGATCTCCTTCCTCTTCTCTTTTGCCTTGAAGCTTGCTAGCTTGACCTTGGAGGAAGCTTGGAAGTGGAGTAGAGAGCTTGTTTGAGGATTAATCTCCAACCCTAGCATCTTTGAACTTGGATTGGAGCTCTTTTGAGGTGAGTAGCTCTCTTGCAACCCCTTTGTATGAGCTTTGCTTGGAATTTTAGATGTAAACCTAGTATGGGTGAAACTAGGATTTTATTTTGGGTTTCTTGATTATGAGCTTTTGAGGTTGAATTGATGTGTGTTGATTGTTGTGTTAGGTTGGAATTGAAGCTTCCTAACCTTGATTTGGGCTTTGGACAAGTACTTCTTGATCTAAGGTATTTTCCACCAATTTACCTCATGATTTTGGTGATTTTCGAATTGTGTTCGTTCGACATTTGTGATCCCTTAGAAATTATCTTTAGGGTGCTAGAAATCGAGGGGGCAACTTCGTTTCGAAGTACTGCGAGGTCTCGAAGGAGTTCCGGTGGGTTTGACCTCACCGAAATGGGTGAATTCCCCCTATGTCTTCGGTTTAGCTTAAAAACTTAAATTGGTGCATCTTCATGATAATTATGACATAATAGAATTTTGGAATGCATAATACGCATGCGATACATGTGAGTAAAACATGCTCTATGTAGTAGGGATCATGATTGATGATATGCATAGTGCATTTATGAATGGTTATTATAGATGGCATTTCATCTTATGTACATGTAGAAATGCATGCATGAATGATTAAATAACATATGGGGTACTTGATGAATAGTGAACTATGAGGTTCATACATAATGCTTTGTATATTGGCTATTGGTAGCTATAAATATGATATATGGCAAGTTCTTGACAATGTGAGACTAAGTATATTGCACATTACTTAGGTGAATAACAAGGTTGACATTATGACATAGCACTAGACCCTTTGGTCATTAGTTGGTATTCCATGTTAGAGACATGACGAGCGAGATGCTTATGTGGATGATAATGCTTGTTTGCCATTGTGTTCATTCGCACATGCTTGTGAGGGTCGCTCCCTACAAGCCGGCACTCCGAAGTTGGCCTTTGCGACGTTTGTTCGCCCGTGCGGGATTGGGCGCCGAAGTGGATTGCTGTGGGAAAGGCTCATTCTTAGCGTGAGAATGACGACTACCACGGGGCCATTAGGCTCGGCACAAGCGGGACAATACCGTCCCCTATGATTGGATAAATGAGGTGTCATGTAAGTAGTAAACATGACATACATGTAGTTGGAAACAAGTCATATATTTCATACTTGTAGTTGGACACAAGTCATACATGTGTAGTTAGTTATGGCATATACACACATGAGTTTGACTAGAACATTTACATGTTTTATAACATAATGTTTAGAGGCATAGTAGTGTAGAACTTTTAAACATAATTATGCTTTACTTTTGCTAATTCCTACTTTTGCCTAAGTTGACCTAGTGGTGTACTCCGCTCCTCTCGGCAGCTTACCCATTGGAAACTATTGTATAATAGTTCTCATCCCCCTGGGGTTTGTTGTTTTTATTTCAGAGCCTTCCACTGCGGGAGAGACTAGGGACCGAGGCAAGGGCGTGGCGACTAGCTAGTGCTCGTGGGAGATAGTCGCATAGGTGGACACCTTTCTTTTATTTTTGTTGAGAGGTGTATATATTTTGGGTTTGGTGTTGTAGATGTTACCCTATGTATTGGACCTTTATTGTAGTAACCTTGTATAACTTGTATTAGTTCACTTTTTGTATGTTGGAATTTGTATATCTCCTTGTTATGATTATCGTTTCTCTATCTAGTATGCTTATGCTCTGATTACCATGATAGGATTGTTATTATTACTCCTTTCGTTGCATATTTGTTGTAGACGCCTTGTGTGCACTGGGGCGCCTTGTGTACACGGCGGGTCTGTGCACTCGCCCGGGTGGGCTTCCGCTGGGGCCCCGGGGCGTGACAGATTATACTGGTATCAGAGCCTAGGGTTAAGTCTTTGTGGACCTAGTAAACCTTAGGCTGGTTGGACGATAGGACTTAGACTCGTGAGAGACGAGATTGTCTATGACTTTCGGCGAAAGTAACTTGATTGTGTAGTAGTCTTAACTCCGAATGGTTGGAGTTTGACCGAAACGTGCAACATCTAACTCTTTAGAAAGTCTCGTTGGCGGCCGACAACGTGACATTGGGGGTTAGTTGTGAGCCCGTTTCACGACTTTCGCATGATTGAGGGTTTGTTTATTTGAGTGGGGTTCCGATGGCGTGAGTTTTTCTAACTTGCGCATTTTATGTTTGTTGTTTGTTGTAGCTTGCGATGCCGACCACTCGCTCTCAGTTAGCTGGGGTGGCCGCGGCAGCCGATGCTAAGGAAGTAGAGACCTCTGCTACCTCCGGATCTAGTGAGGTCCGTGAGTTGCGCGACCAGCTAGCTTTGTTGACGGATTTGGTGGCGCGACAATCAGCTGCAGCTCAACAGCAGGCGGATGCATCACGCCGACAGGAGGCGAGGATGAAACGGTTGGAGGATTTGCTATTGCAGCAAGCTTCCACCAGGACGACGCAGGATCCTTCACCACCCGCACCGACAGGAGGAGTTACTGCAGGGGTACAGCTAGCGCCGGGTACTTTCCATACAGCCCCGAGTGTGGATCCAAGGGAGGAAGTTGTTGTGACACCGCCGGTTCAGGCATCGCCGTTGAGGACAGTTTTACCGACGATGGTGACGGGAGCGGAGCGGGATCGACTTATGGACCGTCTAAGTGAGTTTCGAAAGTGCAATCCGCAGGTTTTTGATGGTGAGAAAGCGGATCATTGGACTGTGGAGAAGTGGGTTCTTCACATGGACAAGTTGTTTCATGACATCTTTGTGGAGGAGCAAGACAAGGTGTGGTTCGCTACATATCACTTGGATGGCGTGGCATACCAGTGGTGGGCGGATATTCGGGATGATCCTAATACCGACCTAGCGGCCATCACTTGGAGAAGGTTCAAGGAGATGTTGCTGGAAACATACTTTCCGGGGAGCGTCAAGCGACAGATGGAGAGGGACTTGCGGAGTTTGCGCCAACGTGATATGACTGTGGCGGAGTATGAACGCGAGTTCTCACGTCTGTTGCATTGTGTACCCTTCGTGGTGAGAGATAATGAAGATAAGGCTCGAATCTTCGAAGCGGGCCTTCGACCGTCGATTTATAAGTTGGTACAGTCGGCGAGTTTGCGAACCTTTCGAGAGGTGGTGAATCATGCCTTGGTTGTGGAAAAAGGGGCGGAGATTGCTAGAGAGGAAAGTGAAGCTTGGGATCGAGCTAAAGGCAAAAGGCAAGCGGTCGAGGGAAGCGGCAAGACGTATTCTAAGAGTCCGCCGAAGCATCCTAGGAGCCAATCTCGTGGACGTGGCTCTACTTCATCGCGTGGAGCGCCTGATCGCCGCCGGCCACCGCGTTGCGTGATCTGTGGTGGTCCTCATTTTCCACCGCAGTGCCCGCAGCGTGGAGACAAGTGTTTTCAGTGCGGCCAGGAGGGCCACCTTCGCTCTGAGTGCCCGAGAGGTTCTTCCCCAGCCCCGTCATCGGCATCAGCACCAGCATCACCGGGTCAGAGTCGTGGGACTCTACCTACCCACTATCAGGGTGGGCGACCGCCCGTTTAGCGACAGACTGAGGGGTCGCGACAGGCACCTAGTGGGCATTTGTATGCGACCCAGATTGAGGAGGCGGCAGCAGCAGGGAGGTCGTTGCAGGTATCATTTTAATTAATGGCATAAGAGTTAGAGCATTATTTGATACCGGTGCATCGCATTCATTCATCGATCGGCTGTTTGCCGAATTGCATGGCATTGAGCTTGTACCGACCTTGTATCCGGGTCGAGTTGTTGTCCCCGATCATGTTCTGGACATTCGGGAGTTTTGCCCTTGTTGCCCCGTTAGAGTAGGGGATTGGATCTTGCCGGTTGATTTGCTAGCTCTACGGAAACTTGGAGAATTCAACGTGGTGTTGGGCATGAATTGGCTTACAAGATACTACGCCACTATCGATTGCAAGAACCGCGTTGTGATCTTTCGAGAACCTGGACAAGATAAAGTTGTATTCCAAGGGTGCATGAGTTCGCTGTTCGCGATGACTATCTCTTCGACGCGAGCTAAACAGTTGATTCAGAGTGGTTGTGTAGCCTATTTGGCTAGCATCATCGTGAGGGATGGTGATACCCCTCAGGTTGAGGATATACCGGTTGTGCGAGAGTTTGGAGACTTGTTCCCGGCTGAACTACCGGGTATGCCACCTGACAGGGAGATTGAGTTTGTGATAGATCTTATTCCTGGAACTACCCCGATCTCAAAGGCGCCCTATAGGATGGCACCTGCTGAACTTAAGGAGCTGAAGGCGCAGTTGCAAGATCTTTTGGACAAGGGTTTCATCAGACCGAGTGTTTCACCTTGGGGAGCGCCAGTTTTATTTGTGAAGTAGAAAGATGGATCCCTTCGTTTGTGTGTGGATTATCGTGAGATTAATAAAGTCACGATTAAGAATAGGTATCCATTGTCGAGGATTGATGATCTATTTGATCAATTGCAAGGATCAATGGTGTACTCCAAGATAGACTTGCAATCTGGATATCACCAACTCAAGATCAAGGCCGAGGATGTGCCTGTGACGGCTTTTCGAACACGGTATGGACACTTAAGCTTCGTTTGGTTCGGGGTTAAGTAAGAATTGTCTATTCCAGGGATAGGGTTAAGTGCAGGGATAAGCCGGGGTTAGACGAATTTTGCGTTTGGATGAAAATTGGATTATTCCCGGGAATAAGAAAAATAGCGTTTGGTTCGTTAAGGTGGAATAAGAACAATAATGAGTAGTTATAAATAGAAAATAATAATATTGCTCAATATATTTGAATTTAAATTTTTAAAATTTATATTTAAAATTTTAAGTTTAAATATATTACTTTAAAAATTCAAAAATTTAAAATAAATTTTAAATTTTAAAATCTCAAATTTAAAAATTTGAAGTTCTAAATTTTAAATTTAAGATTAAATTTAAATTTAAAATATCAAATATCAAATTTAAAATTTAAAAAATTAAAAATAATATTTTAAAATTTAAATTTAAAATTTAAAATTTAAAAAAATAATATTTTAAAATTTAAATTTAAATTTTAAAATTTAAAATTTAAAATATTAATTTTAAGAATACAAATTTTTAAAATTTAAAAAATTAATATTTAAAATTTAAAATATAAATTTAAACTTAAAAATTAAATTTAAAATTTAAAATTTAAATTATAAATATAATTTAAAAATTAAATTGGGGTGGGATTACTTAATCCCACCCCAATTCCAGGGGGGGGGGTGGGGTTAACAAACCCCACCCCTTTTGAGTTATCCCGGGATAACTCAAAAGGGGTGGGGTTTGTTAACCCCACCCCCCCCAAAAAAGTGTTTGGGGATAGGGGGGGGATAACCCCCTTATTCCCCCCCCTAACCCCGAACCAAACACCCCCTATGAGTTTACAGTTATGCCATTTGGGCTTACCAATGCCCCGGCAGCTTTTATGGATCTAATGAACCGTGTCTTTAAGCCTTATCTAGACAGGTTTGTCGTGGTGTTTCTCGACGACATCTTGGTGTATTCCCGAAGTGACGAGGAGCATGATAAACACTTGAGGCAAGTGTTGCAAGTACTTCGGGAGAAGAAGCTTTTTGCTAAGTTGGAGAAATGTGAGTTTTTGCTCCGCGAAGTGTCATTTCTGGGACATGTAATATCGGGAGCCAGTATAACTGTGGATCCTAAGAAGATTGAGGCGATCAAGGATTGGCCTAGACCGACCAATGTAACCGAGATTCGAAGTTTTCTCGGTCTAGCCGGGTACTACCGGAGATTTGTTGAGGGATTTGCTAAGTTATCTATGCCCCTCACTCGACTCACACATAAAGGGGCCAAATTCATTTGGAGCGATATGTGTGATAGAAGCTTTTTGGAGCTGAAGGAGCGTTTGACAACTGCCCCAATTTTGGCATTGCCTATCGCGGGAGCAGGGTATGTGATTTAAAGTGATGCTTCACTTAACGGTTTGGGTTGTGTTTTGATGCAGGACGAAAAGTTCATAGCTTATGCTTCCCGTCAACTTAAGGAATATGAGAAGAATTACCCAACCCATGATTTGAAATTGGCAGCCGTAGTGTTTGCTTTGAAGCTATGGCGCCTTTATCTTTATGGCGAGCGATGTGAAGTCTACACCAATCATAAGAGCATAAAGTATCTCTTCACACAGAAAGAGCTGAACCTGAGGCAACGAAGATTGTTGGAGCTACTAAAAGATTATGATCTGACTATTCTCTACCACCCTGGAAAAGCGAATGTGGTGGTGGATGCTCTAAGCCGCAAGTCAATGGAAAATTTGGCTATGCTACTTGTTACTCAACCTTTGTTGGCGGAGTTGAGACGGATGGAATTGGAAGTGGTAGCTCCCGACGCACCTTTGAGGTTGATGTCTTTGGTTGTGCAACCTACTTTATTAGAGTGGATTAAAGAAAAGCAAGTCCAAGACTTGGAAGTGCAAAGGATTCAATCTAGAATCGACGAAGGACACGCCGGTAGTTTTCACTTGGATGATCAAGGAATGCTTCGATTTCAGAATCGCATTTGTGTACCGGACGAAGCTGAAACTAAAGAGAAGATTTTGATGGAGGCTCATCGAGCACCTTACACTGTGCCTCCGGGCGGGACAAAAATGTATAAAGATCTGAAATTGCTTTATTGGTGGCCCGGAATGAAGAAAGATGTTGGCGAATTTGTGGCTCGATGTTTGACTTGTCAGCAAGTGAAGGCTGAGCAAAGGCTCCCCGCAGAAAAACTTCAAAGTCTACCTATACCTGTTTGGAAATGGGAGTAGATCACCATGGATTTTGTTACGGGTTTGCCTCGCTCACAAGCCGGGCATGACGCCGTGTGGGTGATTGTGGATAGGTTGACTAAATCGGCGCATTTTATTCCTATTCACACTATTTGGACCGGAGAAAGGCTTGCACAAGTTTACCTTGATGAAGTGGTGCGGCTTCATGGTGTGCCCACATCTATTGTATCGGATTGAGATACTAGATTTGTATCGCACTTTTGGAAAAGTCTACATGAGGCTTTAGGCACTCGACTGGACTTTAGCACCGCGTTCCACCCTCAGAGCGACGGAAAATCTGAGCGCACTATCCAGATTTTGGAGGACATGCTTCGAGCTTGTGTTGTGGATTACCAAGGTGGGTGGCATCAACATCTACCTATGGCGGAGTTTGCTTATAATAATAGTTATCAAGCAAGCATTAAGATGGCACCGTTTGAAGCACTTTATGGAAGAAAGTGTCGATCACCTCTTCATTGGAGTGAAGTTGGTGAGAAGCTGATTTTGGGCCCCGATGTGCTACAAGAAGCTGAAGACAAGGTTCGCCTTGCACGACAACGACTGATTACAGCTCAGAGTCGTCAGAAGAGTTATGCGGATAAACGTCGGTGGGAATTGGAATTCCTAGTAGGAGATCATGTCTTCCTAAAGGTGTCGCCGACAAAAGGGGTTAAGAGATTTGGTATCCGAGGAAAGTTAAGTCCTCGTTTTATTGGACCCTTTGAAGTCTTGGAGCGTGTAGGCCCGGTAGCTTATCGGCTTGCTTTGCGGCCGAACCTATCGGAAGTGCACAATGTGTTTCACGTTTCCATGCTCCGGAAGTATGTTTTTGATTCAGCTCATGTTTTGGACTCCACTACATTAGAACTGCATGAGGATTTGAGCATTGAAGAACATCCGATGAAGATTTTGGCTCGCGAGGTGAAGAAGCTTGGGAATCGTGATATCCCTATGTGAAGGTGCTTTGGAGCAACCACGACGAGCGCGAGGCTACGTGGGAGTGGGAGAGCTCACTGCTGGAGTGGGAGAGCTCACTGCTGGAGCGTTACCCCCATCTTTTTCAGATGGACTCTTGAGGTATTTGACTTCTAGTTTCGCGGACGAAACTCCTCTTTAGGAGGGGAGAATGTAGCACACTGAACTTTAGCAAATTGCAAGGTTCTAGTGTGAGATTAGTATTTTATGCTAGTCATGAGGTTTTGGTTGTGATGCGGGAGCTTGGGAGTGTTTTCGGAACTTAAAAAGTACGAAAACGGACTCTGGAGAGAGCGAAATCTGCAAAAGGTGCAGATTTTGCATTGTATTCCGGTATGGCTTGAGATACCAGAATGGATTTAATGTATTCCGGTACTGATATAGGAGATATCGGAATACTGTGTGGTGGCCTGTTGGGCCAGCTCTCGGGTTCTGCAAAATCAGACCCTTGATATCGGAATGGCCTGGTACCGGTATGTCTGTTCGTATACCGGTACGCAGTGCATTAAAACCAAATTTTGCATTGTTTGCAATTTTTGGGTTTTAGAGGGGCTTTAGGGCGATTGGTACAACCTGTAACTTAACCCTACACCCCCCTCATTTGTGTTCTTTGTGCTAAGACTTAGAGAGAAGTGGAGGTAAGAGCTTTCCTCTCTTTCTCTTGATTCTTGCTTCCAAACCCTTGGATTCTTGGGTTTGAAATCCTTCCTCTTCTCCTTTCCCTTGAAGCTTGCTAGCTTGACCTTGGAGGAAGCTTGGAAGTGGAGTAGAGAGCTTGTTTGAGGATTAATCTCCAACCCTAGCATCTTTGAACTTGGATTGGAGCTCTTTTGAGGTGAGTAGCTCTCTTGCAACCCCTTTGTATGAGTTTTGCTTGGAATTTTAGATGTAAACCTAGTATGGGTGAAACTAGGGTTTTATTTTGGGTTTCTTGATTATGAGCTTTTGAGGTTGAATTGATGGGTGTTGATTGTTGTGTTAGGTTGGAATTGAAGCTTCCTAACCTTGATTTGGGCATTGGACAAGTACTTCTTGATCTAAGGTATTTTCCACTCATTTACCTCATGATTTTGGTGATTTTCGAATTGTGTTCGTTCGACATTTGTGACCCCCTAGAAATTGTCTTTAGGGTGCTAGAAATCGAGGGGGCAACTTCGCTTCGAAGTACTACGAGGTCTCGAAGGAGTTCCGGTGGGTTTGACCTCACCGAAATGGGTGAATTCCCCCTATGTCTTCGGTTTAGCTTAAAAGCTTAAATTGGTGCATCTTCATGATAATTATGACATAATAGAATTTTGGAATGCATAATACGCATGTGATACATGTGAGTAAAACATGCCCTATGTAGTAGGGATCATGATTGATGATATGCATAGTGCATTTATGAAAGGTTATTATAGGATGGCATTTCACCTTATGTACATGTAGAAATGCATGCATGAATGATTAAATAACATATGGGGTACTTGATGAATAGTGAACTATGAGGTTCATACATGATGCTTTGTATATTGGCTATTGGTAGCAATAAATATGATATATGGCAAGTTCTTGACAATGTGAGACTAAGTATATTGCACATTACTTAGGTGAATAACAAGGTTGACATTATGACATAGCACTAGACCCTTTGGTCGTTAGTTGGTATTCCATGTTAGAGACATGACGAGCGAGATGCTTATGTGGATGATTATGCTTGTTTGCCATTGTGCTCATTCGCACATGCTTGTGAGGGTCGCTCCCTACAAGCCGGCACTCCGGAGTTGGCCTTTGCGACGTTTGTTCGCCCGTGCGGGATTGGGCGCCGAAGTGGATTGCTGTGGGAAAGGCTCATTCTTAGTGTGAGAATGACGACTACCACGGGGCCATAAGGCTCGGCACAAGCGGGACAATACCGTCCCCTATGATTGGATAAATGAGGTCTCATGTAAGTAGTAAACATGACATACATGTAGTTGAAAACAAGTTATACATGTGTAGTTAGTTATGGCATATACACACATGAGTTTGACTAGAACATTTACATGTTTTATAACATAATGTTTAGAGGCATAGTAGTGTAGAACTTTTAAACATAATTATGCTTTACTTTTGCTAATTCCTACTTTTTCCTCAGTTGACCTAGTGGTGTACTCCGCTCGTCTCGGCGGCTTACCCACTGGGAACTATTGTATAATAGTTCTCATCCCCCTGGGGTTTGTTGTTTTTATTTCAGAGCCTTCCACTGCGGGAGAGGCTAGGGACCGAGGCAAGGGCGTTTCGACTAGCTAGTGCTCGTGGGAGATAGTCGCATAGGTGGACACCTTTCTTTTATTTTTGTTGAAAGGTGTATATATTTTTGGTTTGGTGTTGTAGATGTTACCCTATGTCTTGGACCTTTATTGTAGTAACCTTGTATAAACTTGTATTAGTTCACTTTTTGTATGTTGGGATTTGTATATCTTCTTGTTATGATTATCGTTTCTCTATCTAGTATGCTTATGCTCTGATTACCATGATAGGATTGTTATTATTACTCCTTTTGTTGCATACTTGTTGTAGACGTCTTGTGTGCACTGGGGTGTCTTGTGTACACGGCGGGTCTGTGCACGCGCCCGGGTGGGTTTCCGCTGGGGCCCCGGGGTGTGACATCACATCAAGAAAAGGTTAGCTTTCTAGAACAACAATACAAGAAAATTCATGCTTCCAACCAAGTTTTGACTGAACAAGTCCATCAACTCAAGTCCGACATACAAAAATTTTCCTCCGAATCGAAAGAGCTAGATCATATGCTCGGATTGGGCCACACGAACAAACTTGGGCTTGGATATGAAAGGACATATGTTGAGAAGGTTAAAAATTCAACTCCCAAAGTCTCAACAAACTTGAAAGACAAAGTGTGCCATAGATATGGGAATAAAGGTCACATTAAGAAGACGTGCCCTAGAAGAGGAAAGAAACATCAACCGGCATCTTCTAAGCATCTACCGGCATCTTCCAATTCTCGATAATTATTACAGATTCAAAAGCAAAATCAGTCGTGTCGAGTTTCCCGAGTCAACCAAAAGTTAAAGCCACAACAAACAATCTCTACAAAGCCGAATACGACGTGGAGAGCGAAGGTTGATCAGAAGTCCAAACAAACGGCGCCTAACGTCAACAAACCCAGACAACTGACGATCCGACAAGTTTGGGTTCGGAAAGGTGATATCTTTCCTTGTCTTAAGGCTTAATTTGTTTTTGACTTTGTGTAGTGCGTTGATTGATTTTATTGCAAATCTTTCTTGATCATTGCATTACATTTTAGGTGCATGCTTTCATTGTTATGATTATAAATTTTTGCTTATTGTTTTCAACATACATGGATGATTGCTATATTAAATAGTGCTTTGAACATCAATATGTTCACATTCATTCATTCACTCCTAATTAATTTTATATTAATTATCAGTTTTACTTCATTTTATTGTCTATAAAGATAATTTATTATAGGAGTTCTTAACGCTTATATTCATCAAATTTAGGTAATCACATGTGATCTTTAGGCACTTAACTTATTTCGGTTGTGTGTGTTGGATTTGATGAATGAAAATTTGCTAATAGACTAAAACTTGTCAAAAAAAAATTTCAAATAAGAGATTGCATTATTTAGGTGGAGTTAGAATTAAAAAATAAGAAAAGAGAAACACTCCAATGGTATTAAAAGATGTGGAAAGAGTTACATCCCAAAGAGAGTGTGAAAACTACTACCACATGTAGGAAAGAGCTACCATCCCGGTCGTCCGGTTAGTGTGTGAAGTTACCACATGAAAATTATATGCATAACCAAAAAGGTTGAAAAAGTGTGCATATATAAAAAAATTTGGTAGTTATAAGGTGGTATATTGAAAAGATGCTCAAAAGAGCTACCCCTGTTGTATTATTTGCTTTATCTCAAATTTAAAAATTTATACAACGAATTTATGTCATTTGGTAAATCTTTATAAGTCATTTTCATAATTCGTTACATCTTGATAGTTTTTGGATCTTTAGATTATATTTGGTGACTTAATTTTGAAGTATATATGAATTAAGAAATCTTGTAATATTTTATCTACATCGTGGTGATTTTGTAATAATTTTTTTAATTTTTATGAGATTGATGTGGATTGAAAGAAGACCATGTGAAGTTAAGTTGTTCATGCACTAACATTGTTTTCAAAATGCTATCATCAATATTTTGACATTTTATCACAAGTTGGTTTCAAAATTGAAAAAGTTTTTAAACTTGTGTCCTGCATTCCGATATTCCTATTTGATTTCTCTCTAAACTCTCTATTTTTGGTGCCTTTTCTTTTGGCAATTTTTGACAAAAAGGGGGAGAGAGATGATAATATTGAAAATTTAAGAAAAGAAAATCGAGAGAAAGATTGTGATGTTAAAACTTAGACGCATGAACAAATGGGGAGAGATTTTGATACTTTTATTACTAACTTTGTTCGTGAAGAAAGTAATCTTTTTACAGATCTTTGAAGACTTCAAGACTCCAAGTGTGTCTAAGTTATAGAGTTTGTTATAGGAGTTACAAAGTTGTATTTGATTTCGTTTGGATCTTTCACGCGAGAAGTTCATTATTTTGGTGATGGCAATAAATTTCAATTTTTCCTTTTTGGAGAGTTAAGCATTGTGAGTCTTTTTATGTAATTTTAGATTTTATCACGAAATTGGCAAAGAGGGAGATTGTTCCAGATTTTATGTTGGCATATTTCTTGAAGTGAGTCGGAGTCTTGAAGGTTAAAAGAAGAGAAGACGAAGATTGAAGACTTGAAGACTCATAGTATGAATACACGATGCTTGGTAAGTTTAAATATTATTGATGGTGATTAATGATTATATATATGTTTGGAAGACATTAGAATGGGTTTAGATTAATAAAATATTCAAAACTGAAGTTTTTCAAGTTTCAGGATCCGGATTCTAGTGCAAGGTCCGGACCCCGTACGCCTTCCTGGCTGTCACGCAGGGAGAGTCCGGACCCTGAGGCAAAGTCCGGACTTTGACACGCTTGGAAACATCATAGTCCGAACCCTGAACCCAACGCAGATTTAAGGTCCGAACCCTGAATTTAAGGTCCGAACCCTGAACCCAACGCAGATTTTTAAAAATCAGTTTTTCAATCCTAGTCTGATTCTAATTGCTTCCAAACCTATAAATAAGATATAGGGGTATCTCTAAAATGTGGCTAAGCATAGAATATCGTTTTGAAACCTTAGAAACTCGTTGGGTGCTTTCTTTCTCATCTCCAACAACAAGTTTCTATCGGATCAATTTTTGAAACCCTAATTTCTCTGTTTTCATGGAGAATTGATCCGGTTATTGCTTAGAGACATCTTCTACGGTTCTTTAATAATCCTTTAAGCAAGAAGTCAGCACCAATGTTATTCATTTTGCTCCGGACGGAGTGGCGTCGTGAATTCAGCATGATCAAGGCGATTTATGGATTCGAATCGTTGGTACTCGTGGATTCGAGTGGATTCCGTGGATTCGGATGTGGGACGTGGACAACCCGGCGGTGTGTACGAGGTTCGGAGAAGATAAAAGAGAGGTTTGAGTCCATGGAGTCAGTAATCACCTTGTAATCTTTTAACTTTTTAGTGGATTGTTATCGCATGTTGGTCCCGTGGGTTTTTTACTCCTAGTTGGAGTTTTTCCACGTAAATCTCGGTGTGCTATTTTTATTTTACGCACTTATTTTGATTGCATCAAGTTTTGTATTTTTGACCTATACACCTATTCACCCCCCTCTAGGTGATTGATAGTATCTAGATAGATCCTTGGGATCCCCATAACTTACAGTGTCAATGAATAAACCCAAGTGCCGTGACGAAGTCATGCAAGTTGCTCAATATAATCATCGGCACGAAGCCGATACCTTGGCCGAAGCCAGATACTAGGGCGTATAGATGCTAAACCTCGATCAACCAGATTGAAACACAGCGACGAATGAGTCGATGTGTTGCCTGGACCTAAAGGTTCGAAACTAGTCAAGTAAATGAGACCTACTCTACATGTCCAAGATCGGCTACTACTATGCATAGACGAAAAGCACAGACATGCAAATAACAAATAGGAAAAATGTCGACATGTAGAGACGAATGTAATAAATGCAGTAAGGTAAAAGATAAGGGGGTATTGATGATATGATCTCACCGACTATCAGCTCGAAACACCCACCTGAACCGTAGTGCACTCAACACCTAGGATGCACCGAACGTCCACGGACCTATGAAAGATCCATCGAGTCAAGTTCTATCCTCACATGACTTCAAATGAACCAAACAAGATCCGTAACTCTCGGAAGAACAGTTACGGAAATTGATTCCCCCACACTCGTTGGAAACTTCCGGAAGCTCACCGGGACGCCTCCGGGACCCACAAAGTGCTTTGGAAATGCTTGATTCTCACCATAAGCCACCCGGTGACCCCAAATGCAGAAAAATAGGTGTCTGGGTAGCAACCAACCCAAATAAATATTGAGGGATCGATTAAGTGAGAATCTGCCGAAACGGGTTCCGAAAATTGTCGATTTTGGCTCTGAAACCCTCTGCTGCTAACTTGCCATCTTTGGACTTTTGAGACGGCAGCAGCAACTAGCCAACAAGGCTTGATGAAGCACCTGGGGTGTCCACATTGCTAAAATGTGGAAACCCAAACCTAAACCCGAACCACGTCCGATCGGAGAATTTCACCAATTGACGCTGCGAATCCCCGATTTAACTCCATAATAGCCCCCGGACCTTTGACAACCAGTCGAGAGATCGCTAACAGCGATAACACGCTGTCCGAGGTAGTGCATAGGGTTCCCAAAGCCTCAAACACTCAAACAATAAAACTACACTAAATTTACTATTCAAATACGACATAAAAGATATATTCTGATCACTATTAATAATATCACTGAAACTCCTTTCAGTGGGTCAGATAAATTCCAACTCAGCCCAATGAGAATTATCGATCAGCCAGAAAACTCTCATGAGTCTCATGATCCACCAGTAACGCCTAGCAGCATGTAGTGGTATTCTAGTAGAATAGAATACTGAACCTCTTGGTGTAGTTACCGTGTGATACAATCCTTCTATCAAGTGTCCCGACTTGATGTTGGTCATGGAATAGCTCGTCAAACCCATCATCTGTCATATGTCAAATTTATTTGACTTGAGTTTCTAATATCAGAAACCCTTTTCTGCTATTAATTCTTTCCTGGCCAAGGTCTTCTAAACTCGGTCTCATAAATCACATAGGACTAACGCTCCTATCTACCAAGGGAGATAAATTTCATATAGGTGCACACCATATTCCTACAACGAACCTACTGCAACCAACATGCACCGCAAGGACCCAAATGGTTAGGGATCAAGTGTATGTACAGTTAAACTACAGTAACCTCATTGTGAATAGCCGAGGCACCGCAGGTCAAAGGACCACCAGTCACACTACTGCAACATTAAGTAAGTCACTGACGAGTGAGTAGACATTCAAGCAACTTCTCGCGTTGGTCACGCTCGGTGCCCTTGTTCTCTAACAACTACCTGTACATTCGCTCCTGTGTCCCCACATGTTGACTCGAGACTCGTCTACCCAAAAGGAAAGCGACCTGTGCACCAATCTCACTAGATCAATCACCGTCCCCATGATGATCCATCGATCGGGAGCATTTAGGAATTAACTACCAATGATACATGTCTCAAATTCTCAATTCTTGAGAATATATGTCATCATCTTATTAATTCTTTGGATGATTTATGAACACATACACAACATGAATGGATATAAGAACCAAATTTATTCATATATTTAAAATCAAATACAAGTTCGTGTCCTAAAAAGAATACATGTGTCAGCCTGGTTGGCTTCTATGGCATACATCTAACAATCTCTCACTTGCACTAAAGCCAATCAGCCATATATCTAAGCCCCATCTTCTCAAGGTGGGCTTCAGTCTTCTGCTGGCTAAGCAGTTTAGTCAAAGGGTCTATCACGTTATCCACGGAGTCTATACTCTACACCTCGATGTACTTCTTTTCGAAGTAGTTGCGCATAATATGAAACCGCCGCTCTATATGCTTGGACCTCTGATGGACCTGGGCTCCGTAGCTAGGGCTATGGCACCATTGTTGTCGCAGTCAAGTGGTATGGCATCCGATGGCATGACACTTAATTCCATGACAAACTTCTTGAACCAGAAGGCCAGCATCGGATGCAGCGATATACTCTTCTTCCATGCTAGAGTCAGCGATGATTGGTTTTTTGGAACTCTTCCAATACACTACCATTGCATAAGAACAGTGCATCCTGACGTAGATTTTCTATCGTCAACATCAGACATAAAGTCTAAATTAGTATATTCTTGTAATTTTCAACTCTCCTCCTCCAAAGACCAAGAACATGTCCTTAGTCCTTCTCAAGTACTTAAGTAAGTTCTTCACAGCAGTCCAGTGCTCTTCGCCTGGATTCGATTGATATCTACTTGTGACACTCACAGTAAGTGCGATATCAAGTCGTGTACATAGCATGGCGTAAATGAGACTCCCTATAGTTGAAGCGTAAGGGATCTTACTCATACATTGAAACTCTTCAAATGTATTGGGGCACATCTTCTTAGAGAGATAAATTTCATGCCTAAGGAGTAAAAGTTTTCTTTTTAAGTTTTCCATGCCGAACCTCTTCAGCATCTCCTCTAATATATATTTTTTGTGAGAGGCCTAGCGTCCTATTAGATCTATTCCTATAGATCTTAATCCCTAAAATTTAGGATGCTTTTCCTAGATCTTTCATGGAGAATTTTTTATACAACCACATCTTAACCGAATTCAGCATTGGAATATCATTCCCAGTTAGAAGAATGTCATCCACGTACAATATGAGCAATATGACAGCACTCCCACTGACCTTCTTATAAACACATGGTTCCTCCTCGTTCTTAACGAAATCAAACGATTTGATCACATCGTTGAAATGCATATTCCAATTCCGAGATACTTCCTTAAGTCCATATATGGACCATTGCAGCTTCCATACTTTATAACTTTCATCACCGAAAGTGAAACCGAGAGGCTGCTCCATATAAATATCTTTCTCAAGATATCCATTTAGGAAGGCGGTTTTCACATCCATTTGCCAAATCTCATAATCATAATATGTTGCAAGGGCAAGCAGTGTTCGAATGGACTTAAGTATGGCTACAGGCGAAAAGGTCTCCTAATAGTCAATGCCTTCGCATTGACTATAGTCTTTCGCCACCAGCCTTGCTTTATAGGTCTCTACCTTTGTCACGCCCCGGGCTAGTTTAGATGCGAAAAACGGGTCAGAATTTTTTTTTTGTTGTTGAAAGTCTAGCCCGCGCAGTGAACAGACCCGCCACAAATACAGGCACCTCTGTCTACACGGACAGAGTCTCCCCTGTATTTGCACGGCGTACCAACAACATACAACAGGATCACAATCACACTTACATTCACGATAATCCATACAATACAACATAGAGTATATTTCATTCAGCTATCCCTACATGCCTCTAAGCACTCCTTAGGCGAAGGATGATGTAATGCACGGTACAACAAACATCCTATTAAAATTGCTTCCCACTCGAAAGCTTTGTTTTTGAACTCTACTAAGCATTAAAGAAATCCAAGAAAACCTTTTAAAGTCGTTCCCACACGGAACTTCATTTTGAAAACCAACTACCACGATGGGTAGACACCCACACGATAAAACCCAAATCAAATGCTGATAATAGAAACTAAAACCCAATCTCATGCATAATAAGTCATCATCTCATACAAGTTATAAGCACTCAATATTGATCATCTAACTGAACCATATATATATCTATCTGACTACTAATGCAGATAAGAAAAACATAACCAGGGTGGTGACCGCTAATGCAGTCTAGCTAGATCGTCCTCGCATCGAACCACGAACTGGCTCCTCGCCCGATCCACCTGAAAAACAGGGAGTGAGAAACCACAACGAGGTTTCTCAGTGGGTACAACCGAGCCACAGGGGCATGTCGTAATCACTAAGAAACAAAGGATATATGATAACAATATAATCAGAGATCTACAGTAGCTGTGTCAATATGAACAGAATAAATAATCAAAACGCTACTGTACAGGAAAAACTAAGCTGTATATGTATCAATGGAAAGAAAACTCCAAATACCCAATCTGGTGCTTGCCATATTGGTCCGCAGACCTCATGCGTGCTTGTCACTTTGCTTGCACCCGATCTCACTCATGCGCCCGCAGGTCGACTCATCCGGATAGTACACCCTTGATCGGTGGCCAAACCGATATGGTGTCATGAATACACGCTGTACAGTGACCGATCATGCGATATGCTCAATAAAAAGCCGGCAAGAAGCCGATATCTGGTCGAAGCCACAGGCGAAAGGAACGCCGCATCCTGATCCACAGATCAAATCCAAAGTCGGCAAGAAGCCGATACCTGGCCGAAGCCACAGGCGAAAGGAACGCCGCATCCTGATCAAACAGATCAAATCCAAGCCGGCAAGAGGCCGGTACCTGGCCGAAGCCACAACAGATCGAAACACACGACAAGAGAGTCGATGTGTTGCCTGGACAAGAAGTCCACAAATCATCACTGCTCTACATGTCCATGACCACAAATATACTATGCAAGTAAGGTAAGTATGAACGAATGCTGTAAAGAAGGAATCGACATGTAGAGCTACATCAAAGGAGGGACGGGGAATAGTGATACCGACTACTCCGTAGGCTCACCCACCTGTCGTACTCGCGTCGGGAACCTGGACGCGACGCAGATCAACCGGACCTACGATAGGTCCACGAGTCAGAAACATGTCCCAAAGGACTCTACATATGCATCTCACATAAATCCCAAGACCCGAGACTCGGTTTCCCAAACCGATCTCCAAACAACACCGGAAGTCCCAAAATTGCACCGGGACGTCCTCGGGACACACGAACAGTCCCGAAAGATACCGACTCGCTCTACGAGTCAACTGCTGCCCCAAAACACATCCGTTTGGGTGTCTTGGCAGCAAGCACAAGATCAAACATCGAAACGATCATCGTCGGACAATCGTTCCGATCCGGGTTCCCGAAAGTGTCGTTTTCGACACCGGAACCCACTGCCTTTCGCCGGGCGTCTCCGGATACACGAGACAGCCGAGACAACCAGCCAACAAGGCTCAGCGGCAGCCCACGAGTCATATGAGTCGTGTCGAAAAGTCTACGAGTGGAAAACCACGTTCCGCCGACGAATTTCGTAGGAAACGCACCGGAAATCGACGTTCAATTTCCGCGAGAGACATCAGACCTTGGACAATTAGTCCAGAGGTCACCCGGCACCCACACGTACTGCCCACAGTAGCCCCGAAGTGCATAATTGCATAAAAGTCCTCATACTTCCATAAAATCCCATTATTTTATGTGATTTAACGGACACGATGGGTCGTTACGACAGACTGAGCATCTCTGGGGTCGGCCGAGACACGTGCTGCAAGGTCTCGACATGCCGGAGGCCGTGCTCACAATTCGGAGCACAGTCGGGCACTGTGGAGCACACGGGTGCGATGCGAACTTCAGCAATTAATGCGCACCGTACGCTGATTTCGCTTATTCAGCAGATCCGGGCGGCGTTGTCCAGAATGGAGGTGAGCATCGCGTTCGGTACTGTCAGATGATCGCCGCGCTCACCTCCGGAGGCATCAGAACAGCCTCCGGGTCATCGGAACATTAATCCGAACCCGAAACAGTGTGCAGACAGCATTCAAAAAGGCTTACCGGGCAGGGGGAGCTAGGGCACGGCCGGCGGCGGCACGGCGGTAAGCGCGCCGGCGGGAGGCAGGTGCGGCCAGCCGGGGGAGGTCGTCGCACACAGTATCCGGCGGCGGGAGGCGGCCGGAGGAGCAGGCGAGGATGCCCTAGCCCGGGAGCACCCAAAAAGTCGGGCTTTGTTCCCGGCAAGCGGCGGCTCCGGCGACGGTTTTGCCGGCAGCCGACGGGTGCGGGAGGTCCAGGGAGGCCGGGGCTCGGGTTGGCCGGCGGAAGAAGGCTGCGGTGGCGGCGCTGGAACAGATCTACCCCTCCTCGGCCAGAACTGCACCAGAGTTGGTGCAGTCTGCCAGCGGCGGCCGTGGCGGTGCGCGGGGACGGCGACGACCGGCCAGCGCTCGTCGGAGGTCAGGGGATGCCGCAGGGAGGGAGCCCGAAGACGTGGTTTCCCTCGGGTTGGTCCCTGGCAGAGATGGACCGGGGTAGGGGAAAGGTGTGATGCCGGGGTTGCACCTTCTGCCGGCCGGAAAAAGGGTCGCCGGCGGCGGCAGTCGCGCGCAGAGGGAGGAGTAGGAGGTGGGGATGTCGGCTGGGTGGCTGTGGAGGGAGGAAGTGGCCTAGGGTTAGGGTTTGTGTAGAGGAAACCCTAAAACCACCTATATACAAGTTGCCAATTTGCAACTTAGCCCACCAACACAGACTGTTATCCGTTGAGTCCCCCGCAGCGTGTGTATTTTGCGCATAGGTACCTCCCGGTCCAATGTCGTGCAATTTGGTACATAAGATATCAGTAATTTCCTTAAAATACCAACAACGACTTTTTGACCCTTCCTCGGAAAACGTGCTACATCTTACGATCCGTCCGTCAGATTTCCGAACGGATTGCGCCAGCGCGATGAGCACGGCCGAGGCATCGAACTCACGATTTTGTTTTGTTCGATTTGATTGCCGATTCGCAGATCAATAGACCCCTTTACCGTTCACATTTTTAATTACAATTTGGTCCCTCAACCACCAAGTAGGCTTTTCTCGGAAACCGTGCGTCAGATCCAATTTCCGTTAGTGCCATCGAGTCCAGAATAATTGGACAGTCGAAAACGAGCTATTGTACCACAATGAACGGAGTCCGATACACTCCAAAAGCCATTTCTAATCATCGGCTTATCTGGAAAACTAGAGTTACTATTCACTTAAGTGAATCTTCAAAATCGCGTAACTCTTTCATTTTAAATTATTTTCTCCCGAAACTTGACGAGTGATTATGTAATTAAAATACACACATAAACATCATCAACGGAGAGTTAAATTGCATAGTAAAAATCTCGGTCTTTACATCATTCCCCCCTTAAAAGAAGTTTCGTCCCCGAAACTTGAATACATTTACCCCTTAAGTAAATGTGGCTAACGTTCCCGCATAATCGATTCAAGCTCCCATAACGCTTCGCGTTCCTCATGATTAGCCTATTGAATTTTAACATACGGAATGCTCCAGTTCCGTAGTTGTTACTCCTCACGTGCCAATATCCGCGTCGGAGCCTCATCGTAGGTCAGATCCTCCCGAAACTGAATAGTCGTCGGACTGGTGACATGGGATGGATCAGAACTACACTTCCGAAGTATGGACACGTGGAAGTCATCATGTACTTGGGTGAGACTCGGAGGTAGAGCCAATCTGTACGCGACCGGACCAACGCGCTCCCAGATCTCAAACGGTCCCACATATCTCGGGCTAAGCTTGCCTCTCAAACCGAACCGTTTGATCCCTCTGGACGGTGAAACCTTGAGCAGAACATGCTCGCCGACCTGAAACTCTAGGTCACGTTGCCGATGGTCCGCGTAGCTTTTCTGCCGACTCCGTGCAGTCAATAATTGCTCTCAAGCAATGCGAATCTTTATCTCTGCATCCACCACCAAGTCCGGCCCGATTATCCGGCGTTCTCCGATGTCGTCCTAACTGATAGGGGACCGACACCGACGCCCATATAAAGTCTCATACAGTGCCATCCCAATGCTCGCCTGATGACTGTCGTTATAGGCGAACTCCACCAGTGACAGGTACTTGAACCATCCGTCACCATAATCCAGAACGCATGCACATAGCATATCCTCGAGAGTCTGAATAACTCGCTCAGACTGTCCGTTGCTCTGGGGATGGAAAGCCGTATTGAAGTTCAGCTTCGTACCCAAAGCTTGCTGTACACTCTTCCAAAACTGGGACAATGATTCTTCACTCAGAAACTCAAGATCCACCCAAATCTGGTCCACGTAGCAGTAACTAACTCAACTACGTCAAAGGTTCATGCAGGAAAAATCTCGAGACAACACTATAAGTCTGGAGTATGTTTTCGGAGTCCGAAACGACGCACTCCAACTTACCAACAACGTCAACATGCTCACAACGAGTGAAGCCATATCGTTGTCCCAAAACCTGCGTTAATAACGTCCGACTTGGAGACTACAGTCTCCCACCAGTTTGAGATACAATGTCACGCCCCGGGCCCTCGCGGGAGCCTACCAGGCACGTGCACAGACCCGCCGTGTACCTCAAACAACACAATGTACACAAGGCGTCTATGCTAACAACCATCAAGAAGGATAAAGAATACATCCTAACAAGGTAATCAGAGCGAGAACATAGTTCTACATCTAAAACAAAATCCACATAACTAAAAATCTCAAGATATACAATAGCATTATACATCTTATCAACAATAGGTCAACCAACATCTATATACCTTTCATATAAAATAAAATGAAAGGACATCATGGTATGCCTATAATAATAACACCGTAGAGGCTCTAGCTAGCTGCTAACCCCTCGCCGCGATCCCAAGCCTCTCCTGCTGCGGAAGGCTCTGAAAAACCCAACAACAATGGGGGTGAGAACTATTATTCAATAGTTCCCAGTGGGTAAGCCGCCGAGAGTGGCGAATTACACCGCTAGGTCAACTGAGGCAAGATAGTTAAAATTTAAACATAAAGTATAAAGCAAATAACATAAAACTAAACAGGTAGTTCTACATCTATCTTGCCTCCAATGACTAAACAATCTACATGAACATGAACATGTTCTAATGTCAAATGCTCAACAATTAATCTCATGGATTACATGCATGCCAAATTAATGCCATGATCAATTACATAAACTCTAATGTAATAACTCACTATATGCCAAATTTAACTATTTCAAGCATGACTTGTCTTCAACTACAAGTATGTAATGTATAATCAATTCGCTACTACATGTATGAACTAAGTGACTTGTTCTCAACAATATGAAAGTTATGTTCACTACATGTAATGCCACAATGTCACCACCCTATTCTATGTCCATACACTACATGTAATGCCACAATGTCACCACCCTATTCTATGTCCATACACTACATGTAATGCCACAATTAATTAGGGTGTCAAATGTCACGTTCTGGTTAAAATAACCTTTTTACCATATGAGTATTCACCTTGCATACACCATAACTGTGTAATCATAAGATAATACAATAGCGGGATGTTCACTTGTGCCGTGCCTAATGGCTCCGTGGTAGTCACCACCCTCACGCTAAGGGTGAGCCTCGCCCACGGCGGTTCCATTTCGGCGCTCTCTCAAACACAGGGGCGAAATAACTGTCGCTAGCCATCTCCGGAGTGCTGGCTTGTAGGGAGCGACCCTCACAAGCATGTGTAAACGAGCATAGTGGCGAACAAGCAACAAATCAACCCGTAATAATACCATACGTTTTAATCTCACGTTATGTCAAAACATATCACTTTATGTTTAATACATTCAATAGCCAATATGCTAAATGTCAACACTATCATGTTGTTCTCAATGTTCGATGGTATGTCCCTACCAATATGTCCATGTTTCTAACATGTAGATGTTCATCTCTTTGTTTACTAAGTTCACAATCATGCATTCTTCTAATGCTACATATTATGCATTCTACAAATGCCAAAATCATGCATTATTCTAATGCCATGTACTAGTACTATGCATTCCACTAATGTCAAATTCATGCATTATACTAATGCCGTGGTCCATGCATTCTACCATGCCATATGTCATACATTCTACGATGCCAAAACAAGTCCATAATCATGCTATATATAAGCTACAACAACCTCTACATCTAGAGTATGAAACCATCATGCAAGTGCTTAATCAATTTTGATATCAATGCAAATAAAATCCCTTTCCTCATGTCTTAAACATGGAATCAATCCACGACCAAATGGTCGAGTCCAAGGCCACAATGCCCGTCAAAGTTGCTCACCTAGATGAGGTGCAACAACTTATCATACATTTGCCATAACTTCTCTTTTCTCTATACAAGCATACCCTAGTATACAAGAGAAAACACTAAAAATCAACAACCAAGTAGTGTCTCCTATGATGCTCTTTTCTAACATGCATAAGCTAGTTAGCATTTCATAATGCATCATTTCACTACTAGCACAAATACTCTAGCATGCATAATATTCTCATAATGCCATACTAGATGAAATATGCACTTTTCATATACAACATATATGTTTCATGCAATCACAAATATCATCATGCCATAATTATCATAATTATGCATCTAATTAATCCTATAACAAGATAGGAGACATAGGGGGAGTTCACCCATTTCGGTGAGGTCAGACCCACCGGAAATCCATCGAAGCCTCGCAGTACTTCGAAACAAAGTTGTCCCCTCGATTTCTAGCGCCCTAAAGGAGATCCCTATGGGGTTAGAACATCGAACAACCAAAATCGAAAAACGACATACAACAAAGGGAAAAAGGGTGAAAATACCTTAGACCAAGAATCTCTTGTCCAAAGTCCAAAATAGAGTTAGGAGGCCTCAAATCCAACCTAACACAACATTCTACACCCATCAATTCCACCTCAAGGGCTCACAATCACGAAACCCTAAAATAAACCCTAATTTCCAAGAACTAGGTTTACAAGCTAAATCTCATGCAAAAACACAAATAGAGGTTATAAGAGAGCTTACTAACCTCAAATCAAGCCTCCAACCGAGCTCAAGCAAGCTAGGGTTGAAGATCCATCCCCAACAAGCTCTCATCCACAGCCCCGAGCTCCCTCCAAGCCTAGGAGCACTCCTCCATAGGGAAAATGAAGGAAAACGAGATCAAAACATGATCTAGAGAGGTTGGGAGCAAGAAAATCTAGAGAGAGAGAGAGAGGGAAAACCCTACCTTTCCTTCTCCTCCAAGCCTCAGCCAAAACAACACAAGAGGGGGTGAAGGGGTATTTAACCCAATGCACAAAATCCAACTAGGCCCCTCAAAAAGCCAAAATTGCAAAACTGCACAAAATTGCATTCTGCAGCATTGTATACCGGTATGCGCATGGGCATACCGGTATCCCACCAAAAATCCCGCAAACCGAGCCTCGGCCAAGCAGTCTGCGCAAAGGGATTCCGGTATGCGATTTCCCCATACCGGTACTAACACTCCAGTACCGGTATGCGCATTGCACATACCGGAATGCCAGTGCATTCCGGTATCAACTGCGGAATCTCGCAAAACCCGAGAGCTGCGCACATCCAGTTTTCACTGGATTCCGGTATACCCTATCCAGATACCGGTATGCAATGCAAAATCTGCACTTTTTTGCAGATTTCGACTTCCGGAGTCCGTTTTCGCACTTTCTAAGTCCCGAAAACACTCCGAAGCTCACCAAACTCAACTCAAACTCCAGAATAGTACAAGCCACTATTCTCACACTAGAACTCCGCAATTTGCAAAAGTTCAGTGTACTACATACTCCCCTCCTAAAAAGGAGTTTCGTCCGCGAAACTACGGATCAGCAACAACAACAACAAACAATAAAATCAGAGGAGATAATAATATCGCCCTCGCAGTGAAGCCTCCAGCTCTCACACCATACGTCACGCCCAAGATGTTGCCCCAAAGCATCTTGTAGTAGGAATAGTGATAATTCCAGATTCCTACATTCCACAAGTCCAATCCACATCCACTACTCCTTGAAGTTAAATCTTCATGTAGCTCTAAGGAAACGTCATCCACCATCGGGGAAGAATTCAAATACTCGCTCAGAGCGTCGACACACTTCAAATACCTTCAGTAGATCTGAAGTAAAACAGCTCGACATGCCACTAGGCCCATTTGCCTCAGGGTCTCAAATAATCCTAAGAATCTGAAACTTAGATTCCTCAAACATAAGCTCTTGGATTTTCTTAACCAAGTATCACAATTCAATCATCAGATTCAAATGTCCAAAAATTCCATCTCTCGCCGAGAGTCATCCAATGGTCCAAATTCCAAAATGATAGAGCTAGACGCCCTATGCAATCACACAAATTGCCCAAGTATACTTGTGCAAAATTTTCTCAATCCAACTCAGGTGAATAGTGACTCCTATTCACAACCTCTCGACAATCATCACGTCTAGCTTAGAAGCGAGACAATCCAATCCCGGAACCTCCGGTAATCATCCTTTCTCCATACAAGGTAGATAGTCTTTACATAGCATATCACATAAGCCTTGCCATCACAAGCACAACTTGTCGGTTCCACCGTCAAGACACTTTTTGACAGTCTACTAGAAAATCATCAATCACTACACTCTTGGTCTCAATTGCACCATTTACCGTTCGAGATCAAGGCTAGCTCCTGTGATTCGATCCAAAGGATAGATACCACATCATAATACTCATCTCATCGATATCTCTAGAACACCAGCCTCTAACCTGATCTCACAGCTTCAACTCATTTTCTTGAGTGTAGAGGTATCTCCAACAATAAGATCTGGGTGCACTTCACACCACTAACAATACATAAACTTGCCACATTTTCCAAGCAAATACCATGGCAATCATTTCCAAATCACAATTTGGCAAATCCTCTTGTATTCTCTCACTTGCTGAAAGGTTAACCCTACCTTTCTATTTTACACCAAAGTGCAACTCAATCCGTAGAGAGAAACACAACTACAAAACAAAAAGCCCACCTTCGGGGTAACCAAGGTTGGCGGTCATCGACCACACCAACGGTTCCAAGAAACTCCTCTCACACATGTCTTTCTAAAAAGTTTAATCCTTTAATGTGTGAGTCCAGAAAAGCGAGTAGATAACTGAGTAATCTCCTCACAATTATCCATAACAACCAATCAAACTAAGAAGTTGAATTTCGATCACATCCGCTTGTCTCAATCCACTATGGATAGTTTGGTTTCCTTGAGATCTCCAATCATAACCACTTTGGCATCAACTGCCAAGGGACGCTAGTCCTCACAACCAAATCAGCACGCCTTCAATCTGAAGCACTTGCAAACCTCATTCAAGGAATCTTCGTGGTCTTCATCGCCTCTCGATTTCCCACTCATCGTCGATGCGCACAGGGACCAAGATACCCAAAAGGGCCAAACATCGCAACACACAAGAGCATCAACAGCTCGAACGACACCACGACAATTTCGTAATGTCTACACCGAGTAAACAAGTTACCCTCGGTCCAAACTCAAATTCATCTCAACGAGAGTAGTACTCAGATTGCAACTACCCTCGAATAAAACCAAAATTTGTGGAGCTTGATCAAACAGATCAACCGATCCCAACTACGGGTATATATCCGGATCGTAACCCTACCGAGTTCGCGATAGTCGACCTACAGTCGAAATGACCCGTCCACATAAAACAAATGAGATCTACACTCCACAAGGAGAAACACAAGGCAAAAGAGGTCTCCAGACCAAGCCTTCAATACTCACAACTCGACCGGGATTGCACCAGCAACTCCCTCACAAGAGACATCCTCGCTTTTGAGGATTCTCAACACTCACTGAAGGTGCTGGCCTAAAGGCCACCCACTCACTCAGCCAACAACCAGGCTTGGGCAGGTGAAACAAGCATCGCAATTAGCGAACATCCGGCCCTCTGGAACACTATTTCGTGTCCAAGATCCCAAAGCACTACAGCTCGGCTCACACACTCATCGGCAATCAAATAGCCGAAGAGCCAGCCCAAGTTCAAATTAGAACTATACGCTTTCAGCCAAATAAAGCCAATCACTTCGTTGGCGCACAAAACATCCAAAATTAACGGAGTACAAGAACAGTACTCACAAGTCCAAGCGATCAGGACCAACTCATCAGCAAGCATCCAGGAATAAGTTCCCAGCCAAGCATTCGGCAAACAGCCGATCCAAAGCCACAATCATAACAAACCACAACAAGTTCCAATACTACGAGCTGCGACAACCTCCATTGTCGCTGCATCATCCTCTGCCTGTCAAATAGACATGCATTCACCCGGTGCCAACCGCACGAAGTCGATCTCAATATCGTCGACATTAAACTCCTCAAACACTCCAACTGGAAATGGCCCACCTGGCCACGAAGAGAGTACTTGCCCCAACTCCAAGAGTATCATCGGGTACCCGCGGCTCCACCGCTCACACGTCACAATAGTCGATGACGATTTGACATTCCGTAATTATCCTGCTAAGGGTCCACCTTCTCGAGATCAATTTTCTCCTTGATCACTTGATTGTCCTCTTACATCAGACTTGCCACTCATAGTAGCTTCCTTTGCCGTCCCAACGGTCTTCACATCTCTTGCCCTTACCAAGGTGCGATCCGTATTCTCATAGAATTTCCTGAGGTCGACTGCCAACTGGATTGACTAATCCTCCAGTTGCTTAATCCTCTCGTCTACCGGCGCAAAGCCTCAACTTGGAGTAACATCATCAAAATTGATCGCCGCTCCACCGTACTCGCTGAATTTACCAGTTGTTCTCTCAACTTCTGGGTCTCACCAATTCCGGAGGATGCAGAAGTCCCATCTCGGCTGCCTCGGCCGCCATCGAGTGCGTCGATCACCACTCGAGCTGCAACAAGCAAAACATGCGCAGGTGAAACACCCCACGCCAACGCATCCCCACACAAGACTATAACCCCAATCATGCGAAAGTAATGAAGTGGACTCCCACTATTCCCCGATGTCACGTTGTCGGCCGCCAACGTGACCCTCCAAGGGTATAGAAGTGGTTCACTCCGATCTAACTCCAACACCTTTGGAGCTTTAGAAATGACCCAATCATAATACTTTCGCCAATATGTCACAAGAGATCCCGTCTCTCACGTTCCTATTCCTTATCGTCCAACCTGCCTAAGGTTTACTAGGTCCACTATGACTCAACCCTAGGCTCTGATACCACTATAATCTGTCACGCCCCGGGCCCTCGCGGGAGCCTACCAGGCACGTGCACAGACCCGCCGTGTACCTCAAACAACACAATGTACACAAGGCGTCTATGCTAACAACCATCAAGAAGGATAAAGAATACATCCTAACAAGGTAATCAGAGCGAGAACATAGTTCTACATCTAAAACAAAATCCACATAACTAAAAATCTCAAGATATACAATAGCATTATACATCTTATCAACAATAGGTCAACCAACATCTATATACCTTTCATATAAAATAAAATGAAAGGACATCATGGTATGCCTATAATAATAACACCGTAGAGGCTCTAGCTAGTTGCTAACCCCTCGCCGCGATCCCAAGCCTCTCCTGCTGCGGAAGGCTCTGAAAAACCCAACAACAATGGGGGTGAGAACTATTATTCAATAGTTCCCAGTGGGTAAGCCGCCGAGAGTGGCGAATTACACCGCTAGGTCAACTGAGGCAAGATAGTTAAAATTTAAAAATTAAACATAAAGCAAATAACATAAAAACTAAACAGGTAGTTCTACATCTATCTTGCCTCCAATGACTAAACAATCTACATGAACATGAACCTGTTCTAATGTCAAATGCTCAACAATTAATCTCATGGATTACATGCATGCCAAATTAATGCCAGATCAATTACATAAACTCTAATGTAATAAACTCACTATATGCCAAATTTAACTATTTCAAGCATGACTTGTCTTCAACTACAAGTATGTAATGTATAATCAATTCGCTACTACATGTATGAACTAAGTGACTTGTTCTCAACAATATGAAAGTTATGTTCACTACATGTAATGCCACAATGTCACCACCCTATTCTATGTCCATACACTACATGTAATGCCACAATGTCACCACCCTATTCTATGTCCATACACTACATGTAATGCCACAATTAATTAGGGTGTCAAATGTCACGTTCTGGTTAAAATAACCTTTTTACCATATGAGTATTCACCTTGCATACACCATAACTGTGTAATCATAAGATAATACAATAGCGGGATGTTCACTTGTGCCGTGCCTAATGGCTCCGTGGTAGTCACCACCCTCACGCTAAGGGTGAGCCTCGCCCACGGCGGTTCCATTTCGGCGCTCTCTCAAACACAGGGGCGAAATAACTGTCGCTAGCCATCTCCGGAGTGCTGGCTTGTAGGGAGCGACCCTCACAAGCATGTGTAAACGAGCATAGTGGCGAACAAGCAACAAATCAACCGTAATAATACCATACGTTTTAATCTCACGTTATGTCAAAACATATCACTTTATGTTTAATACATTCAATAGCCAATATGCTAAATGTCAACACTATCATGTTGTTCTCAATGTTCGATGGTATGTCCCTACCAATATGTCCATGTCTCTAACATGTAGATGTTCATCTCTTTGTTTACTAAGTTCACAATCATGCATTCTTCTAATGCTACATATTATGCATTCTACAAATGCCAAAATCATGCATTATTCTAATGCCATGTACTAGTACTATGCATTCCACTAATGTCAAATTCATGCATTATACTAATGCCGTGGTCCATGCATTCTACCATGCCATATGTCATACATTCTACGATGCCAAAACAAGTCCATAATCATGCTATATATAAGCTACAACAACCTCTACATCTAGAGTATGAAACCATCATGCAAGTGCTTAATCAATTTTGATATCAATGCAAATAAAATCCCTTTCCTCATGTCTTAAACATGGAATCAATCCACGACCAAATGGTCGAGTCCAAGGCCACAATGCCCGTCAAAGTTGCTCACCTAGATGAGGTGCAACAACTTATCATACATTTGCCATAACTTCTCTTTTCTCTATACAAGCATACCCTAGTATACAAGAGAAAACACTAAATCAACAACCAAGTAGTGTCTCCTATGATGCTCTTTTCTAACATGCATAAGCTAGTTAGCATTTCATAATGCATCATTTCACTACTAGCACAAATACTCTAGCATGCATAATATTCTCATAATGCCATACTAGATGAAATATGCACTTTTCATATACAACATATATGTTTCATGCAATCACAAATATCATCATGCCATAATTATCATAATTATGCATCTAATTAATCCTATAACAAGATAGGAGACATAGGGGGAGTTCACCCATTTCGGTGAGGTCAGACCCACCGGAAATCCATCGAAGCCTCGCAGTACTTCGAAACAAAGTTGTCCCCTCGATTTCTAGCGCCCTAAAGGAGATCCCTATGGGGTTAGAACATCGAACAACCAAAATCGAAAAACGACATACAACAAAGGGAAAAAGGGTGAAAATACCTTAGACCAAGAATCTCTTGTCCAAAGTCCAAAATAGAGTTAGGAGGCCTCAAATCCAACCTAACACAACATTCTACACCCATCAATTCCACCTCAAGGGCTCACAATCACGAAACCCTAAAATAAACCCTAATTTCCAAGAACTAGGTTTACAAGCTAAATCTCAAGCAAAAACACAAATAGAGGTTATAAGAGAGCTTACTAACCTCAAATCAAGCCTCCAACCGAGCTCAAGCAAGCTAGGGTTGAAGATCCATCCACCAACAAGCTCTCATCCACAGCCCCGAGCTCCCTCCAAGCCTAGGAGCACTCCTCCATAGGGAAAATGAAGGAAAACGAGATCAAAACATGATCTAGAGAGGTTGGGAGCAAGAAAATCTAGAGAGAGAGAGAGAGGGAAAACCCTACCTTTCCTTCTCCTCCAAGCCTCAGCCAAAACAACACAAGAGGGGTGAAGGGGTATTTAACCCAATGCACAAAATCCAACTAGGCCCCTCAAAAAGCCAAAATTGCAAAACTGCACAAAATTGCATTCTGCAGCATTGTATACCGGTATGCGCATGGGCATACCGGTATCCAACCAAAAATCCCGCAACCCAAGCCTCGGCCAAGCTATCTGCGCGAAGGGATTCCGGTATGCGATTTCCCCATACCGGTACTAACACTCCAGTACCGGTATGCGCATTGCACATACCGGAATGCCAGTGCATTCCGGTATCAACTGCGGAATCTCGCAAAACCCGAGAGCTGCGCACATCCAGTTTTCACTGGATTCCGGTATACCCTATCCAGATACCGGTATGCAATGCAAAATCTGCACTTTTGCAGATTTCGACTTCCGGAGTCCGTTTTCGCACTTTCTAAGTCCCGAAAACACTCCGAAGCTCACCAAACTCAACTCAAACTCCAGAATAGTACAAGCCACTATTCTCACACTAGAACTCCGCAATTTGCAAAAGTTCAGTGTACTACATACAAACGGATCAATTAGCTTCAAAAACCCACTAGCGGTATTACGACATTCCTTGGTCCAAGACCAAACCATGCGCCTAGACCAAAAGGTCTGAGGCTATCACAACTAGTTGAGCTCTACAAGTGAGCCAGCTACAGGTACATGCGATTCGACATGTAGGTCCATGGGTGTCCGCAACAGGGTTGCGAATCGGTACTTATTATCAAAACCATCAGTGGTGCTCAACATCTGTCTCCACGAAACCCGGTCGCTGAAATCCGCATGGGACCAGCGATGCAATTCCAGACCACATCCGATGTATGTCTCAACGAGACCCGGATGCATCAATCATCAAGTGACCAGAAGAGCAATCCACTTTCATAATTATCCGTGTTTAACCGCGTCATGTACCTAGCATTCAAGCATCTGCATTAACTTCTGAGCCAAAGGCCAGGCTCAGTCCATGTGCCTAGCAAAGTTTGCACCTTCTAGGAATGCAATATAAATTGCGACTGAGGGCGCATTGTCCCTTTAACTACGCGAGACCTGGCTACTGGTTCGTATACAACCAGACCATCACCGAAGTACATACCATTGGTGAGGTAACTCATCACTTTACATAACTTTGCCTAGGGCTAACCCTGAACACACTGCGTGGTCGGAGGTGACCATGATTCTAACCTTTGCATGAGATCATCGATAAAGGTTATCAACACGGGAAACACAAATCCCAATCCAAATACTCCCAAAAGGGGTAGGGCATTTCGTCCTAACTTTTGACAATACGTTGTCTGCAGCCAACGCATTTATCAAAAGAAAAGCGAAATACCGAAGATCCATCTCCAACGCCACGTTGGAGAAGTGACACTAGCACGAAATCATCCAATCTCACAATGTTGCACCAGAGTGCACCACAACATTAATAAATATCGACTACGGAAGTCGATATTCGAGACTGGACCAGCCATCGAGCCGACTCGCTAGGAGTACTATGGCTCTAACGACAAGAATAGGAACTATCCGCGACATAGAGTCGCCAACTGCATAAGCTAAATGCGATCCACAACTCGATTTTCGAGCCTTACCAAATTCGACAACTTACTCTTAAGGTTTTCCAATTATCCTATAGAGCATCAATCTATATGCCAAAAGCATACATATGCTACGTGCCATCCCATACCACACTGATTTAGGTGTTGGGATTGCCTCACACTACGCGGACACCACAAAGACCTAACATTGAAGCTAAGTCTTATCTAATCCTGGCTTACGCCACTAGGCGCAAAAATCACCTGAAGATCAAACGACTGCTCTGACAAATCCACTAACAGGATATCTAAACTTCACTCAAGTGATAAAGATCTTCTAAGCTCGCTTCGCAACATGGACAGACTTCAGTCTTGTGAGTCAGGCGAAATTCTCGCCCATATACTCACACGAAATTTATTACCTTGCCTGAAACTCAATAAAGAGCCCTACAATAACCTTGATACACTCCAACCAATCTAAAGATCGGGTCGATCTGACAACTTATCAGATGAAAGGGGTAAATCCCATAAACTATCAACAAGTAGACACTACGGTCATACCCACCAAAGCTAAAGAAGTTCTACTCATACCGCAACCGCACGAGCAGTCGGCAAACAAACCTCGGGCCGCACACCAGCAGCCCACGCAATAGTTGCGGTAAAAATCTGCACAAATCATCATCTCCCCCGAGATGCATGCCATCGTACATGAGCTCTAAATAGGGAGGAGTAGGCCCTAAAGCCATACTCACAGAGTCTGAGGAAACAATATCCACACTGAAATCGCCCAAGCGATTGCACTTCAATGCTCGAGCTGTACTCATACAGCTCCATCGACTGTCGTGGCGGTAACCGCACACAATGTCGTCTCCGTAGAGATGCCCGCAGTGGACCTCGTGCTCTACATGGAAAGTGGGGCCAAGAAATCACGGCTCAGCCGTCAGCTAAGGCCCAGCAGATGCCACTGCCTGGAACCTCAATATCAACATCTGTCTCGAATGGTTTTACTAGGTGCACATCACCCTACCACTTGATATCTGTCTGCTAACCCGCCACCACTCCCAGTAGAGACACAAGTCTGCACCGCAACTGCAAAACAAATACGGGATAACGAAACAACAATAAACCTCGAGTTAATAAAACTCGACCAACTTACCGGGACTCAATCCCACAACCCCGTGCTCTCCATTTTTTCTATCTCCCATGAGAAATATTTTCTCTACATTCTCTATAAAAAAACCTAAGTATCTTTTAGTACGATGGAAGATTTTACTCGATCTACGAGGAGGAGGAGTTACTATATGTACTGGCTCAGCTTGAATAGGTTCTTTAGGTTCGACGACTCGTTGCTCTTCAAAGACTCTCTCTTCGAGCTCAATTTTTCTCCCACTAAATGATTCTTGAATAAACTATTTTTTCAAGAAAGTAGCACGTCAACTTACAACTATATTGTGATCCTCTGGGATATGTAAAAATAGTAACTTAAAAGTTCTGTAGGATATCCAATAAAACGATCCCTCTCAGACCTAGCCTCTAACTTGTCCACCTGCAGTCGCTTGACATGGGTCGGACATCCCCAAATCCTGATATGAAAAAGCCTTGGTTTCTTACCATATCACATCTCATACAGAATAGTAGGAACGGATTTAGAGGGAACCCTATTTAAAAAGTAGGTTGTTGTAAGCAAAGCATGTCCTCAAAGAAATAAAGAAAGATTAGTGAAGTTCATCATGGATCGAACCATATCCAGTAAAGTTTGATTTCTCTGTTTCGCCACCCTGTTGAGTTGAGGTGTTTCAGGAGGAGTCCATTGTGACACCTAGCCGTTTTCCTTGAGATAGTTTAGGAACTCTCCACTAAGGTATTCTCCTTCTCGATCTGGTCGAAGAACCTTGATGGGTTTTCCGGTTTGCTTTTATACTTCATATCTGAATTCTATGAACTTTTCGAAAGCATCAAATTTGTGTCTCATTAAATGGACATATCCATACCGTGAATAATCATCGGTAAAAGTTATGAAGTAGAGATAACCACCCTTGGCTTGCACATCAAATGGGCCACACAAATCAGTATGTATCAAGGCAAGTATCTTAGTGGCCCTTTCTCCTTGTCCTACAAAGGATAATTTGGTCATTTTTTCTTGAAGACAAGATTTAGAAACTAGATAAGACTCAAATGTCGATGAGCCAAGAAGCCTATCTTTATCCAATTTATTAATCCTTTTTTCTCCAATATGACCAAACCTGAGGTGCCACATATATTTTAAGTCATCTCATCTCTATGTCTCTTAGACCCAACGGCACTCATTATCTACTCAGAAATATTCATAAATACATCCATATGTATATGATAAAGACTGTCAATCATAAAACCACGGCCAATAATTTTAATCTAAAATAAATTATGCAGTAGTCTTTATCAAAATAAAAAATATAACCGTCATGTGCTAAAGAAGAAACAGAAATCAAATTCTTGCTCAAAATTAATTTCCTACTAGTAGCAGGTACATAATAACAGTCTTTAAGTAATAAAACATGTCCTTACGGTAGTCGTAAAGGATAGGTGCCAGTAGCAACAGCAACAACTCTTGCCCCGTTGCCTACCCGTAGGGTCACTTCATCTTTCCTAAACCCTATACTTTTTCTTAGACCCTGCATTGAAATACACAAATAAGAACTAGAACCAGAGTTTATGACCCAACTGGAAGTAGAGGAAACCGTAAGGTTAGTTTATATTATGAGCAAGTCTAACATACCTTCCGAAGGTGTATCCTTCTTCTTATTTTTTTAGGCTCTCCAGGTAGACGGGACGGTTTCTCTTCCAGTGGCCATCAACATTGTAGTGGAAATATTTTCCTTTGTAAACGGCCTTCTTTTTAGAAGCTTCCCTCTTGGGCTTGTTCTCCAACTTTTGTTTCTTCATGAGTTTCTTCGTGCAATTAGACGTTCTTTTGGAAGAGGAAGCCCGCTCCACAGCAAGAACCGAGACCTTTGAACTTTTCAAGATTCCCTCTGTAGTTACTAATATGTTCAATAACTCCGCGTTGGTGCAGTCAATGGTAGTTTACAATAAACTATCCATATAAAATAGGAAGGGATTGCAGGATCAGATCAACTTGCAACTTCTTATCTATTTTCATGCCGAGCTTCTCAAGCTCCTCGAGATCTTTGATCATTGTCAAACAATGATCATGAACATACTGTCCTTTGGTCAGCTGTTGGACGGTTTGGTAACTTGGGGAGTCCTGGTCGAGTACATAATTGAACTTCTCGAAACTCAAAACTATTTCAAATTCTTAAGTCGGTCTTTATAGTTCATTTCGGTTAAGTGGTTTGTTTCAAGGATACGAGAGAGAGGATTGGAAGCGGATATTTTCTTTTGCAGAGAGTAAAGATTCAAATTCGATATTTCTATTTGTTTTGAAAAAAAATATTTTAGAAATTTTAAAAATAAATTTTAGCCTCCCACTATTTTCTCGAGTCACTTACACTTCTCGGGTAGAGAAACGAAAATCCAACGCAACAAAAGGTTTCAAGTGGGTACTGCGGTCCCATTAGTTTAGCGCACCATCTCACCTGACAGATATTGGAGACACGCAAACTAATGAGTGGACAATCTTGTCTAATGCTTTCTAAGCAAATTGCAGCGATCTTCGGTCTCTAAGTCCCGTAGGCTGAGCCTAACAGATATTAGCCTCATTTCTTAGTTAAGTCAGACCCACCGTTCAAACGCGTAAGCAAAGCCGTCATTGGGTCCCTCACCTGATAGATATTGGGCCCAACCCCATCTTTACTCCTCAGCATCTCATGCTAATAGAGTGGTTGCGCCTTTCCGATGCAACTGACCTCTGTAATCAGCCGTGCCAATCAACACCATAAAAATGCCCACACTTTTAGAACGGTGGAAGACCGCTCGACTTAATATTTGTGAGGAGTTTAAAATTTAGGTTTCAAATTTTATTTTATTTATTTACATCTAATTCAAATAAAAATAATCCACGCATCAAATATAATATAACTGGTGATGATCATGGATCTAAAAAGTGGATTCGGGCTTGAGCCACTGAGCCAGAATCAGGGTCTTAGGGCTATAGATTACAAGCACACACACACATCATTGGTTTGATCATCTTCAAATACTTGATCCGATCCGGAGCGACAACTTGATCCGATCCCTACCAACATCTTGATCCGAGCGCCATCAAGTGCTCATCTCGATCTGGGCTTTGTGTGCTTCTCAGCTTGCAACTGATCAACCAATGACGTGCAACCATACAATATACAACCCAACAATAATGATAAAATAAAATTAATTACATTTGATAACTTTTATCTCTAATTTATTGAGATATGCAAGTTTCCAAATAAAATCGGCTTGTGCACGCAGGCACTCAAAATAGCCATCTCTAATACAGAGTCCTTAATTTAAATAAATTTAAAATTACAGGATTTTGCATACACATCATACATCACATGTCGAAATAGAATAAATAGGTCGCTATCCATGATCATCACCGATATGCATCTCATACATTACATGCGTAATAATAATTAATTTTGGGTATTCTGATTAACCGTTACTAAGATTCAAAAAATAACAGCGATTAAATCACCAAAACTAATCGATCTTATCGATTGTTTATATTAACTTCTCAGTTAATTCATATAATTTTGATCAAAAACTTAATCCGCAAAAATAACAACTTAATCTCATAAAGAATTCACATGTCATATAGAAACTTAATTTGATCTCATCAAATTAGCCCCCTTTTTATTTTGTATTTTTAAAATTGATCCCATCAAAATTTAATAATTTAAAATTTTTAAAAAAAATTGTACGTCTGTATGGACAGTTGCAGTAGCGTCCATACAGACTGCTACAGTGAGATTTGTGAGATTGGTGCACAGGTCGTTTTTCTTTTAGGTAGACGAGTCTCGAGTCAACAGTGTGGGGACACTGGAGCGAGTGTGCAGGTGGTTGTTAGAAAACAAGGGTACCGAGCGTGACCAATGCGGGAACTCACTTGGATGTCTACTCACTCATCAGTGACTTACTCAATATTGCAGTAGTGTGACTGGTCCTTTAACCTGCGGTGTCTCGGCTATTCACAATGAGGTTACTGTAGTTTGACTGTACATACACTTGGTCCCTGGCCATTTGGGTCCTTACGGTGCATGCTGGCTGCAGTAGGTTCGTTGTAGGAATAGGGTGTCCACCTATATTGTCACGCCCCGAGACCGCCGATTTGGGCGGTTCGGGCACGCGCACAGACCGCCGAACGGACAGCGCCTCCCCTGTCCGCCCAAGGCATAAACAACATCATATACATAAAGTTGTTCCAAATAAAAACAACAACATACATGAACTACACGAGGGCAATTATACAAGAGCGAGAGATAGATTATCAAAGCAATACAACTAAAACACATAAGCTTCACATATACATCAACCCAAAATACATAATTTCCATACATATTACTCACATACATATCACAATGACATATTCATTTTCATCTCCCAAAGTAATCTACATGTCTCTCGTACTGTACAAACACCTCTCTATACATAGGGTGATCTAATACACATGGAAGTCCACTACCTAGGGCGCAATGCCCTTGCCGCGATCCTCGACCGCACCACTCGTGCTAGGCTCTGCAAAATAAGGGGGTGAGAACTAAAAGAAGTTCCCAGTGGGTTCGGCAGCCGACCCCGCCGACTTTTCCACTAGGTCTAACCAGGCATAAGTAGTAAGAAGAAATAAACAGTAGTAATCAACTGATGCATCCACTATGCCTCTACAATATGAAACTGGATAAACAATAGATAATACCATGCTTATGATGCTTACCAACTTTTTACCTTTTAACCCAATTATACCGGCTCACTCGAAGGTCGAGCCCACTCACAAACCAAGGGCCACAGGGAGATAGCCACTCAACCAATCTAGGGCAGTCTGTGGGGAGATAACCCTCAACCCATGTGTGACGACTCCGGAGTCACTGCTTGTGGTGTCGCGACCACCAACAAGCCAGACAGACTATGTGTGAGTATGATCCAGTCCTCTCATCCCGAGGACACCCTACCAACCAAGGTAACAACATACGAGGATCTACCAATCCCTAGCATCCAATGCTACAAGTGCCATCAACTATACTAGCCACAAGATGCTATCAAACACAACTAGTCCAAATGCCACCAAATTCATGTCCAATGTTCAATATTTTCTAGTTCACATACTAGTTCTTTGCATTCATAGGGTTCCAATGTCCAACGACCCAATTCTCATGCATCCAATGTCCAAGTTCTCAATATAATTATTTAACCCTACTTTAGGAAGCATGCAAGGGAATTGAAAGCTCAACATAATATTAACCCTAAATGCATGATTTCTAAACATACATACGTACATGACCAAAAATGGCGACATAGACATAAAAGGAAATCCAACTATTTCCGATAGCACCACCCACCTCGATGCGATGCTAATTGCAAGGAGATCCGAGCAATGTAGCTTCCGATGCCGATTTGGCCCTTTTCGGCGCAAACAAATGAAATCCCTAGATTTTAGTTCGATTTCCTCTATCGACCACCGAAACGTCGCTACTCTTCGAATCGAAGCTACTAAACTTTGTTCAAAAACCTTCAATTAGAAGATTACTAGATCAATTTAGATCAAAACCCTACAAATCCAAAAGCCCTCTTTTAAAACCCTAGAAATCCATTTTTGGTAAAATAGCCAAACATTCTTGGGGTTTACGCAATATTTGAGGTTAGCATACATATAGGGTTTCCAACTAACTCAATTCAATGAATTCACCAAAACCCTAACTCCCAAAAAAATCTCAAAAACTCACCTTTGGTCCTTGATTTCTTCAAACTCCCTTGCACACTAGCTTGCTTCACCCCTAAGCAAGCTAATCTCCTCCAAAACCCACCTTGTTGGAGAGATCACTAGGGAGAGAGAGAGAGAGAGAGAGAGAGAGAGAGAGAGAGAGAGAGAGAGATATTTGAGAGTGAGGGAGAGGGTTAGAGAGAAGAGAAAGAGCTTCTCTTTTGTTGATGTTGCAGAGAATGAGAGAAAATAGGGTTTAGAAAGAGAGAGACCTTTCTCTTATGTGAAGAAGAGAAATGAGTTTTTGACTCTTATGTGGCTTTTTGTCTCTTATGTAAGTGGGAGAGAAATGAGTGGGGAAGTGGGTTAGAGCTTATCCATAAGCCCCAACACAATTGCAACTTAACCCCCCATGAAAATACCATTTTCTACTTAATCCACAAACTTTGCCCAATTTGGCCAAAGTTTGGAGAAGTGTATAGAAATTCAGTACACTACATTCTCCCCTCCCATAAAAATAGTTTCGTCCGCAAAACTTAAATTCATATCTCAACTCGATTGTTCGAAGAGATGAGGATAGTGCTCTCGCATCACATCCTCGAGTTTCCAGGTAGTCTCGCGTTCATCGTGGTTGCTCCATTGGACTTTAACATACGGAATTACATGATTCCGCAATTCCTTCGTTTCGTGAGCAACAATACACACCAGAAACTCCTCATAAGTCATATCCTCGTGAAGCTCTAACGGTTCAAACTGGAGGACATGGGTAGGATCATGAATGTACTTGTGGAGTGTAAACACATGAAATACATTGCGAACTCCCGCAAGTTTTGGCGGTAGTGCGAGCAGATATGCTACGGCACCTACCCGCTCCAAAACTTCATACGGTCTAATGTATCGGGGACTAAGCTTTCCCCGAATTCCAAACCGCTTCACACCACGCATGGGTGACACCTTCAGGAAAATGCAGTCTCCAACCGCGAACTCAAGACTTCGCCGGCGCACATCTGCATAATTTTTCTGTCGAGTCTGCGCCGTCAAAAGCCTCTGGCGAGCAAGGCGGACCTTCTCTTCCGCCTCCTTTAACACGTCCGGGCCAAGGGTGATTCGTTCGCCAACCTCACTCCAATGTATAGGAGATCAACACTTTCTCTCATAGAGAGCTTCGAATGGCGCCATCCCAAGACTAGCCTGATAGCTGTTATTATAAGCAAACTCGGCCATCGGCAAATGAATGTGCCATCCACCCTTGTAATCAAGTATACACGCTCGAAGCATATCCTCAAGGATTTGAATCGTTCTCTCCAATTGACCATAACTTTGAGGATGAAATGCGGTGCTGAAATCGAGACGTGTGCCAAGAGCATCCTGCAGGCTCCTTCAAAAATGAGATGTGAATCAGGGGTGCCTATCCGATACAATAGATACCGGAACTCCATGAAACCGCACAACCTCATCGAGGTAGACTTGTGCTAACTTGTCGCCCGACCAAGTGGTGTGGATTGGTAGGAAGTGAGCTGACTTCGTTAAACGATCCACCACCACCAAAATTGCGTCGTGACCCCCTTGTGAACGGGGTAATCCCACGACAAAATCCATAGCTATATCTTTCCACTTCCAAACGGGAATTGGCAAACTCTGAAGCTTCCCCGCCGGAAGTCGGTGTTCCGCCTTCACTTGTTGGCACACAAGGCATTGTGCCACGTAGCGCCCAATATCCTTCTTCATCTCGGGCCACCAGTAGTGCATCTTCAGATCCTTGTACATCTTGGTGCCGCCTGGGTGAATGCTATAGGGAGATTGATGAGCCTCTCTTAAAATGTCTCCCTGAATCTCTTCATCATTTGGTACACACCATCGATTTCGAAATCGAAGTGCGCCATCAGAGCCAAGACTAAAGTCACTAGCACGCCCACCCTCAATGTCGTGCCGCACCTTTTGGAGATCCGGGTTCGACGACTGTCGATCCTTGATCCTCTCCAACAAGGTCGGTTGAACGACAAGAGCGGTAAGTATAACTGGGGCGTCCGGAACCACAACCTCAAGGTTAAATCGCCGCATCCTCAAGCAACGGCGGCTGACCCGTGATCAACATTGCAAGATTTTCCACTGATTTTCTACTAAGCGCATCCGCCACCACATTGGCTTTCCCCGGGTGGTATAGAATGGTTATATCATAGTCTTTCAATAATTCCAACCACCTGCGCTGCCTCATGTTCAACTCCTTCTGCGTGAATAAGTACTTGAGGATCTTGTGATCTGTGTACACCTCGCAATGGTCACCATACAGATAGTGTCTCCACAGCTTAAGAGTGAAGACCACCGCAGCTAGCTCTAGGTCATGGATGGATAGTTCTTCTCATAGCTCTTCAACTGACGGGAAGCTTACGCAATAACTTGCCCGCGCTGCATCAGAACACACCCAAGACCTTGATACGACGCATCACTATACACCACAAAACTCTCCCCCTGAACCGGTAGGGCGAGAACCGGAGCTGTGGTTAACCTTTTCTTTAACTCATTGAAGTTTCGATCACACTCGTCGCTCCACGAGAATTTGATTCCTTTATGCGTGAGGCGCGTCAGTGGGATAGTGATCTTCGAGAATCCCTCCACAAACCGCTTATAAGAGCCCGCAAGACCAAGAAAACTGCGGACCTCAATGACATTCGTTGGACGAGACCAATCTTTAATCACCTCCACTTTCCCCGAGTCAACAGATACACCACCCTCCGATATCACATGACCCAAGAAGGCGACTTCACGGAGCCAAAAGTCGCACTTCTTCAGTTTTGCATAAAGCTTCTCCTCCCGAAGGACTTGTAGCACAATTCTCAAATGGTCTTGGTGTTCTTCATCGCTTCGGGAGTAGACCAATATGTCGTTTATAAACACTATGACAAACCGATCTAAATAGGACTTGAAGACACGGTTCATTAAATCCATGAACGCTGCAGGGGCATTAGTAAGCCCAAACGGTATAACCGTGAATTCATAATGTCCATACCGCGTACGGAACGTCGTCTTATGTACATCCTCCAGTTTGATCTTCAACTGGTGATACCCCGACTGAAGATCGATCTTCGAATACACCCGAGACCCTTGCACTTGGTCGAACAAGTCGTCAATGCGGGGCAACAGATACCTATTCTTGATCGTGACTTTGTTTAGCTCGCGATAATCCTCGCAAAGTCGGAGCGTACCATCTTTCTTCTTCACAAATAGCACCGGGGCTCCCCAAGGTGATACACTTGGTTTGATGAAGCCCTTATCAAGAAGATCTTGCAATTGAGCCTTTAGTTCTTTCAACTCGGCCGGTGCCATTCTATACGGAGCCTTTGAAATTGGCGCGGTCCCGGGAACCAAGTCGATCACGAACTCGATCTCCCGGTCCGGTGGTATTCCCGGCAACTCTGGGGGAAATACATCCGGAAACTCACGGACCACTGGGGATGTCCTCGAGCACCGGAACCTCCCTACAGCTCTCCACCGTCGTCGCTAAATAAGCTACACAACCACTATTGATCAACTTCTTCGCACGCGACGTGGTCACAGTCATGGCGAAGAGCGAACTCTTACAACCACGATAGGTGAACTCCTCTTGCCCAGGCTTACAAAAAGTTACCACTTTGGTTACGCAATCGATGGTCGCGTAGTACTTCGAGAGCCAATCCATTCCTAATATTAGATCAACCCATTTCAATTGCCTCAATACAAGCATGTCTCCCGACATAATCCAATTACCTATTTACACTGGACAAGCCTTGCATACTTCCGTAATACAAAATGCATGTTCGGGAACGTGGACCCACCTAGGATGCATGCCTTCTATATTATTTATGCCATGTGGATTTGCAAATGATTGACTAATAAATGAGTGGGATGCACCCGTGTCAAATAAAGCTCTACATCTTATTCCATTTAACAACACAATACCTCCCACGACGTCGTCGACCACGGCAGGCTCCTCCACCTGAGCGGCAAATACACGACCACTAGGTACCGGTCGGGATCCCTCGAACTGACGCGGCATCAAGGCGCGCCCAGTAGATGTGGCGGCGGGCGGAACTCCCGCATACTGTCTCGGGGCAGACTGAACAGAAGCAGATGACGGGGCAGATGATGATCCTCTCAGGCACTCACGACCTATGTGTCCAGCCTGACCACATCTATAGCACCTCCCCTCACACTGCGCACAGGTCTGCGGTCGATGTCCCCGCCCCAAATAACACACCGCAGAGACCCACGGCTCTGTGGCTATCCCCGAGGGTACCTAGGGGGTCTCTTAGAACTCGAGTGCCCCCCGACACTACTTGTAGTTCGCTTCCTCTCATTCTCCTTCTCGAACGACTCGCGCTCTTCTCGCACGATCGCATTCCCTTGCTCCACCCATAGAGCCCGATCTAAAACCTCAGCAAAAGTTTGAAGCTTAAAGGAGTGCACAACTCTGAAGATATCGAGCCGAAGTCCTCACTCGAAGCTTTCCGCCTTGTCTTGGTCACTCCGAACCACATATGAAATACAGTTCACAATATGTGAGAACTCCCGCTCGTTTTCCCTCACAGAGCGCCTTCCTTGTTTCAACTTTCGAAAGTCTTCCTGCATCTTCCTCTTCACACTATCAGGGAAATACGCGCTAAATACCAACCCTCGAAACTCCTCCCAAGTGATTGGAGGAAGATCTGGGGATCGACCTTTCTTAACTCCCCTCCACCACACTCTAGACGACTTCTCAAAACAGTGAACAGCCAGGTGTACCTTGTCTTGCTCGAGGGTATATATGTCCTCAAACGGGGTCTCCATCGAAGCAATCCGCGTCTCTACAACCCAAGGATCCACTGCCTCCCCGTCGAAAGTAGGCGGGTTGAACCTTTTAAAGGTTGTGAGAGCCGCAAGTGCTCGTTCCCTCTCCGCCTCCACTGCCGCTTGATCGGGGACCGAGAAGCCAGAAGCCGCCGGAGGAGCGCTCACCGGAACATGGTGCACCGTCACTGGCACGGCTGTCACATCTACTCCCTCGATAGCATTTGGAACGTGTGTAGGAGGCGCAAGCGGTTCTCGACTAATTTGCGCCACCGCCGCCTGTTGCGACACCAATTCTTGAAGCTTCCGGATCTGTTCCTCCTGCCGTTGAGAGGCTTCGGCCTGCTGTTGAGAGGCCTCGGCCTGCCTCTGCACCACCCCAATTAGTGCAGTTACTTGGTCACGCAACTCCTAGACCTCACGAGACTCGGACCGTGTCACGCCCCGGGCCCTAGTGGGAGCCTACCAGGCACGTGCACAGACCCGCCGTGTACACCAAAACAACACACAATATACACAAGGCGTCTACAACAATAATAATCAAGTAGTAGAAGGAATACATCCTAAACAAGGTGATCAAAGCAAGAACATAATTCTACAACTAAAACAAGTTGACATAAAGCCACAATCTCAAGATATACAATAAAATTACACATCTTATAGGCTAACAGATCATCCAACTAACACAACTATACACCTTTCACATAAAAAATAAAAGAAAGGCATCAAGGGTCCATCTATAACATCATCGTAGAGGCTCTAGCTAGCTGCTAACCCCTCGCCACGATACCAAGCCTCTCCCGCTGCGGAAGGCTCTGAAACAAAAACCCAACAACCATGGGGGTGAGAACTATTAAACAATAGTTCCCAGTGGGTAAGCCGCCGATAGTGGCGAAATACACCGCTAGGTCAACTGAGGCAAAGATAGTATAAGCTGAAATATAAAGTAATAAGCAGTAAATGCTAAACAATAAAACTACTACTATCATGCCTCCAAATGACTAAATCATCTACATGAATATGATTTCTACTATCATAAGCACAGAATGTTATTCTCACTAGTTTACATGCATGTCGAATTAATGCCATGGATACTAGTTAAAAGATTCCCTCTATTATCATCATAATACCATGCCACTATACTAATCATCATGAGTATAGGTTTACTACCACTATGGTTGCTAATACAAGTAGTGACTAGTATGAACGTCCAACTACGATGAATGCATCCAAATGGTGTCAAGCTAAGTAATGTCACACGACAGCAACTCACTACTATATCCATCTACTACACATATATGCATCAACCGAATGTAGTGTATTATGTCAAGTTTACTTAGCTTTCACCCAATTAACGAGGGGACTTACACGTGGTAACGTCCCGGCTTGTGCCGTGCCTAATGGCCCCGTGGTAGTCAACATTCCCCTACAAGGAATAAGCCCTACGAGCCCTACCCACGGCAGTCCACTTCGGCGCCCCAATCCCGCACGAGCGAGCATCTTGCGTCGCAAAGGCTAACTCCGGAGTGCCGGCTTGTAGGGAGCGACCCTCACAAGCATGTGCGAATGAGCACAATGGCAAACAAGCGCAGATCATAAGCATCTTATCCAAGGGCAACAAGTCCCAGTCATCATGTCTAAAATATGGAATCACAACATCGACTCGAGGTCGGAACCATAGCACATAAGTCACATTGTTCTCAAATTACTCGTTGATATGTCTCTACCAATATGCAACATGCCTCTAACATGTACATGCTCACATCTCAATTTACCAAGTCCATATTCAATGCATTCTACAATGCCATAATTAATGCATTATTCCAATGCTATATTCCATGCATTCTACAATGCTATAATCCATGCATTCTTCAAATGCCATAATCTTGCATTATCCTAATGCTATATATCATGCATTCTACAGTGCTAACTAAATCATCATTCATGATTTACATATGTCATACTATTTGAACCTCCAATATTCGATCTCTCATTTAACCAAGTAAACACATGCTTTAGCCAATCACAATTGTCAAATACAAAGAGAACCCCTTTCCTCATGTCTTAAACATGGAATCGTTCAACGACCAAAAGGTCGAGCTCAATGTCAACAATGCCCGTCATAGTTGCTCACCTAGATGAGGTGCAACATGCTTATTTTGCATTTTGTCATATCCTTTCATTTCTCTATAGCAAGCATATTTATAACTAAATTCACTCATCCAATAGCCAAGTAGTGTCTCACATGATACTACTCCTCACTAGCATGCATATTTTAAATAGCATTTCATGAATGCGTTATCACAATACTAGTGCAAGTACTCTAGCATGCTTATCATTCTCATAATACTCTACTATATGGAGTATGCCACTTTTTACATGCAACATGTATATATCAAGTGTTTACAATTTCTACCATGTCATAATTAGCACAATTATGCATCTAATCAATCCTATAATAAAATAGGAGACATAGGGGGAGTTCACCCATTTCGGTGAGGTCAGACCCACCGGATACCCAACGAAACCTCGTCGTTCCTTCGCACGAAGTTGTCCCCTAAGCTTCTCATGCCCTAAGATAATATTCCAAGGGGTAAGAAGTTTCGAATGATCACATCTCAAAAATCACCATAATACAAGAGAAAAATGGGTGAAAATTACCTTTGATCAAGTAGAACTTGTCCAAAGTCCAAATCAAGGTTAGGGATCTTCAAATCCAACCTAAAGCATCATTCTACACCCATCAATTCCAATTCAAGGGCTCATAATCAAGAAACCCTAAATCAAACCCTAGTTTCTACCAAACTAGGTTTACATCCAAAATTTCATGCAATACTCATAAAAAGAGGTTGCTAGAGAGCCACTCACCACCTCAAGAGCTCCAATCCAAGCTAGCAAGGGCTAGGGTTGAAGTTTGATCCACAAACAAGCTCATCTCTACCATCCCGAGCTCCTACCAAAGCCTAGGAGCAAGCCTCCAAGGAGAAAATGGAGAAAAAGAGATCAAATCCATGATCTAGAGGGTTGGAGAAGAAAAAATCTAGAGAGAGAGAGAAAAACCCACCTTCCATCTTCTCCCAAGCCTCAGCCAACAACAGCAATGAGGGAGGTGTGGGGTAAGTTATATTAGATGTAATAATATCCCCAAAAGCCCCTCCAAAGTCCAAAATTGCAAAACTGCTCGAAAACACATTCTGCAGCACTGTATTCCGGTATACGAATAGGCATTCCGGAATCAGCCTAAAAAATTCGCAAAACTTGAGCCTCGGCCAAAACAGATTTTTATACAGCATTCCGGAATCCCAACATCCATTCCGGAATAAACTAAATCTGTTCCGGAATCTAAAAGCACATTCCGAAATACAGTGCAAAATCTGCACCTTTTGCAGATTTCGCTCTCCGGAGTCCGTTTTCGCACTCTCCAAGTCCCGAAAACACTCCCAAGCTCACCAAAATCAATCCAAAACTTCGGAATAGTATAAAGCACTATTCTCTCATTAGAACTCCGTAATTTGCTAAAGTTCAGTGTGCTACATTCTCCCCTCCTAAAAAGGAGTTTCGTCCGCGAAACTACGGATCAACCATCAGCAACCAAACAACAAAACTGAAGGGGATGAGAACATCGCCCTCGCAGTGTAGCCTCCAGCTCACACATAACCTTGCATCCAGGATGTTTGCTCCAAAGCACATTGTAGTAGGAATAGTGATAATTCCAAATTCCTACATTCCACGAGTCCAAATCGCAACAACTGCTCCTTGAAGTTTAGATCATCATGTAGCTCTAATGAAGCGACATCCACCATTGGGGGGTAGAATCCAAAACACTTGCTCGGAGTGTCAATAGCTGAAACACATCATATACCTCCAACAGGTCCGGAGGTAAGACAATCCAATACGCCACTAGGCCCATTTGCCTTAGGGTCTCAAATAGTCTAATGAATCTGAAGCTTAGATTCCTCATACACATAACTCTTGGATTCCTTTAGCTAGGTATCACATTCCGAACATCTGATTTCACGCTTGAAATCTTATTTCTTACCGAGAATTATCCATTGAGCTCATATTCCAAAACGATGGAGTTAGGCTCCACGCAGTCACGCACTTTCATCCAAATATTTGTGCGAATCTTTCCTCAAACCAAACCAAGTGAACAGGGGTAGATGAGCTGGCTTAGCACCCTATTCACAATCTCCCAACTAACGTCATGTCTAGCTTGGAAGCGAGACAATCCCATACCAGAATCTCCGGTAATCATTCTCTATCCATACAAGGGTAGATAGATAGTCTTGCAACTTGCTTTTAGGAAGTCGATGCTCGTTCTTCACTTGTGGTTACATCCAACATTACACCATAAATTTCCCAGCGTCATTTTCATTCCTGCCACTAGGGTGGCCCATCTGGTCTAAGCACTATCAATGTCGCCCAAATGCACCGCATAAGGGGCTCAATGAGCTTCACTTAGCATGTCCACTCAATCCTGTTATCTACAGGCACAACTTGTCGGTTCCACAGCTGAGGCATCTTTCGACCATCCACATGGAATTCATCAGCCGCTGCATTCTTGATCTTTGATTGCACCATTTACAAGTCGGGATCAAGGCTAACTTTCGTGATCCGATTCAAAGGATAGATATCAATTCATTGTTACTAACCTTATTGATATCTCCATTGCACCAACCTCTGACTTGTCTTCACTGCTTCAACTCATTTCCTTGAGTGAAGAGGCATCTCAAACTTATAGATCTGAGTGTACCTCACGCCACTGGCTATACATAACATTGCCATAGTTTCCAAGTAAAGGCTATGGCGGCCAATTCCAAATCATGGGTTGGCGATTCTCCTCATATTCCCTCGATTGCTGGAAGGTCAATACTACCTTTCCATTTTGCATCGCAACACAACTTAGTCCACGGAGAAGACATAACTACAAACCATATAACCCACCTTCGGGTGGACAAGGTTGGCGGTTGTCAACCACGCCAACAATTCCAAGAAACTTCTCTCACACAAATTATTCCAAAACGGCTTAACCCTTCATGTGTGAGTCAATTAAAAGGAGCGGGTAACTTAACCAATCTCTCCGCAATTATCCACAACATCCGATCAAACTAAAAAGTTTGAACTTCGATTACATCCGTTTTTCCCAATCAACTATGGGCTGCTCAATTTCTTGGAAACTTCAATCACATCTGCTTTGACATCACTTGTCAAATAATGCTAGTCCTCATGACCAAACAGCACTTCTTCAACTTGAAGCACTTGCAACACTTACATCAGGAAATCTTCACGGTCTTCATCGCCTCTCGACTTCCAATATGTCGTCGATGCACACAGGGACAAAGACACCCAAAAGGGCCAAACATCACAACACACTACACGAGCAACTACCAGCTCGCATGACATCACGACATTTCGTAATGTCCAAACCGAGTACGAAAAGTCATCCTCGGTACACTCTCAAGCTCGATCAAACAAGAGTGGTACTCAGATTGTAAACCAATCTCGAGTAAAACCAGAATCCATGGAGCTGATCAAACAGATCAACAGATCTCGGCTGCGGTTACTAACTCATGATCGTGACCTTGCTGAGTTCACGATAGTCGACATATAGTCGAAGTAACCCCACCACTCAAAACAAATGAGACCGATGCTCCATAAAAGAAATACCAGGCAGAAGGAGGTCTCAAAACCAAGCCTTCGATTCTCACAACGCAACCGGGATTGCACAATCAACTCCCTCACGAGAGACATCCTCACTTTTGAGGGTTCTCAATCATTCTCAAGAATGCTGGCCCAAAGGCCACGCGTCCACTCAGCCCACAACTAGGCTCGAGCGGGTGAAACAATTATCGCAAACAGCAAACTTTCACGCCTCTGAAAATATTATTTCATGTCCAGATTCCTAAGGTACTACGGCTCGGCTCATACAATCATCGGTAACAAAATACCCGAGGAGCCAGCCCAAATCCAAACATAGCCAATCAGTTCGTTGGCGCACAGAAACCTCCAATCTACATGGAGCACGAAAACAGTACTCCCGAAAATCTACGAAATCGGGACCAACTCATTCTGTAATCAACAAGGAATAAGTTCCCTGCCCCACACTCGGCAAACAGCCGATCCAGAACTACAATCAACGCAATCACAACAAACAACAAACTAGCTCCAATATCACGAGCTGCGACAACCTCCATCGTCGTTGCTTCTTCCTCCGCCTGACATACAGGCATGCATTCACCAGGTGCCAGCTGCACGAAGTTGGTATCGACATTGTCGACATTGTTCTCCACGAACACTCCCACTAGGAATGGCCCGCCTGGCCACGAAAAAGCACTCGCCTCTACGTCGAGGGCATCGTCGGGTACATGCGGACTCCACCGCTCACACATCGTAATAGTTGATGACGATTTGATATACTTCTTCCAGCTAAGGAACCACGTCCTCGAGATCAATTTTTCTTTGAATTCCTTGATAGTCCTCTTACACTTGACTTGTCACTCTTAGTGACTTCTCTTACTGTCCCGACGGTCTCCACGTCTCTCGCCCTTATCAAGGTGCGATCCACATTCTTATAGAGTTTCTTGAGGTCGGCTGCCTACTGGATCAACAAGTCATCCAGTCGCTTAATTCGGCGTCAGGCCTCAACTTGGAGTAACATTGTAAATGACTGCCGCTCCACCATGCTTGCTAAAATTGCTAGTTGTATTCACAACTTCAGGATCTCACCAGATCCGGAGGATGCAGAATTCCCGTCTCAGCTGCCTCGGCCGCTAAGGAGTGCGTCGTCCACAACTCAAGCTGCAACAAGGATAACATGCGCAGGTGAAACACCCCACGCCAACGCATCCCCACACACAACTACAACCCCAATCATGCGAAAGTAATGAAGTGGACTTCCACTATTCCCCGATGTCACGTTGTCGGCAGCCATCAATTACAATTCAAGGGCTCATAATCAAGAAACCCTAAATCAAATCCTAGTTTCTACCAAACTAGGTTTACATCTAAAATTTCATGCAATACTCATGAAAAGATGTTGCTAGAGAGCCACTCACCACCTCAAGAGCTCCAATCCAAGCTAGCAAGGGCTAGGGTTGAAGTTTGATCCACAAACAAGCTCATCTCTACCATCCCGAGCTCCTACCAAAGCCTAGGAGCAAGCCTCCAAGGAGAAAATGGAGAAAAAGAGATCAAATCCATGATCTAGAGGGTTGGAGAAGAGAAAATCTAGAGAGAGAGAGAAAAACCCACCTTCCATCTTCTCCCAAGCCTCAGCCAACAACAGCAATGAGGGAGGTGTGGGGTAAGTTATATTAGATGTAACAACATCCCCAAAAGCCCCTCCAAAGTCTAAAATTGCAAAACTGCTCAGAAACACATTCTGCAGCACTGTATTCCGGTATACGAATAGGCATTCCAGAATCAGCCTCAAAAATCTGCAAAACCCGAGCCTCGACCAAAACAGATTTTTATACAGCATTCTGGAATCCCAACATCCATTCCGGAATAAACTAAATCTGTTCCGAAATCTAAAAGCACATTCCGGAATACAGTGCAAAATCTGTACCTTTTGCAGATTTCGCTCTCCGGAGTCCGTTTTCGCACTCTCCAAGTCCCGAAAATACTCCCAAGCTCACCAAACTCAATCCAAAACTCTAGAATAGTATAAAGCACTATTCTCTCACTAGAACTCCGTAATTTGCTAAAGTTCAGTGTGCTACAGACCGCTCAGGCACCTCAGAAGGCAGTGCCGGAGTAGACGTCGTCACAGGACGTTTCCTTGGGGCCATTACCACCTGAAACAAACCAAATTAGGCGAAAGTACACAAGGGTACTTATTCCCATCCCTAGGTATCATGTTGTCGGCCGCCAACACAACTTCCTTGAGTTGAGAATAAATAACACCATGAATCCGTCTCTAACAACCATTAGAGACATACTAACAACTAGACCCAATTGACTTAACTTTCGCCACTAATGATTGATCACCGTTACTCGCATACCTAGGTCCTTATAGTCACCATCCTAAGATTTTCTAGGTCCTTCCTAGACCTCTCTATGCTCGGATACCACTCTAATTTGTCACGCCCCGAGACCACTGATTTGGGCGGTTCGGGCACGTGCACAGACCGCCGAAAGGACAGAGCCTCCCATGTCCGCCCAAGGCATAAACAACATCATGTACATAAAGTTGTGCCCAGAAAAAACAACAATATACATGAATTGCACGAGGGCAATTATACAAGAGCGAGAGATAGATTACCAAAGCAATACAACTAAAACACATAAGCTTCACATATACATCAACCCAAAATACATTATTTCCATACATATTACTCACATACATATCACAATGACATATTCATTTTCATCTCCCAAAGCAAAGCCTCTACATGTCTCGCGTACTATACAAACACCTCTCTATACATAGGGTGATCTAATACACATGGAAGTCCACTACCTAGGGCGCAATGCCCATGCCGCGATCCTCGACCGCACCGCTCGTGCTAGGCTCTGCCAAATAAGGGGGTGAGAACTAAAAGAAGTTCCCAGTGGGTTCGGCCGCCGACCCCGCCGACTTTCCCACTAGGTCTAACCAGGCATAAGTAGTAAGAGGAAATAAACAGTAGTAATCAACTGATGAAACTGGGTAAACAATAGATAATACCATGCTCATGGTGCTTACCAATTTTCTACCTTTTAACCCAATTATACCGGCTCACCCGAAGGTCGAGCGCACTCACAAACCAAGGCCCACAGGGAGATAGTCACTCAACCAATCTAGGGCAGTCTGTGGGGAGATAACCCTCAACCCATGTGTGACGACTCCGGAGCTCATTGCTTGTGGTGTCGCGACCACCAACAAGCCAGACAGACTATGTGTGAGTATGATCCAGTCCTCTTATCCCGAGGACACCCTACCAACCAAGGTAACAACATACGAGGATCTACCAATCCCTAGCATCTAATGCTACAAGTGCCATCAACTATACTAGCCACAAGATGCTATAAAACACAACTAGTCCAAACGCCACCAAATTCATGTCCAATGTTCAATATTTTCTAGTTCACATACTAGTTCTTTGCATTCATAGGGTTCCAATGTCCAACGACCCAATTCTCATGCATGTAATGTCATAGTTCTCAATATAATTTATTTAACCCTACTTTAGGAAGCATGCAAGGGAATTGAAAGCTCAACATAATATTAACCCTAAATGCATGATTTCTAAACATACATACGTACATGACCAAAAATGGCGACATAGACATAAAAGAAAATCCAACTATTTCGGATAGCACCACCCACCTCGATGCGATGCTAATTGCAAGGAGATCCGAGCAATGTAGCTTCCGATGCCGATTTGGCCCTTTTCGGCACAAACAATTGAAATCCCTCGATTTCGGCTCGATTTCCTCAATCGACCACCGAAATGTCACTACTCTTCAAGTCGAAGCTACTAAGCTTTCTTCAACAACCTTCAATTAGAAGATTACTGGATCAATTTAGATACAAACCCTACAAATCCAAAAGCTCTCTTTCAAAACCATAGAAATCCATTTTTGGCAAAATAGTCAAACATTCTTGGGATTTACGCAATATTTGAGGTTAGCATACATATAGGGTTTCCAACTAACTCAATTCAATGAATTCACCAAAATCCTAACTCCCAAAAAAACCTCAAAAACTCACCTTTGGTGCTTGATTTCTTCAAACTCCCTTGCACACTAGCTTGCTTCACCCCTAAGCAAGCTAATCTCCTCCAAAATCCACCTTGTTGGAGAGATGACTAGGGGAAGAGAGAGAGAGAGAGAGATTTGAGAGTGCGGGAGAGGGTTAGAGAGAAGAGAAAGAGCTTCTCTTTTGTTGGTGTTGGAGAGAATGAGAGAAAAGAGGGTTTAGAAAGAGAGAGACATTTCTCTTATGTGAAGAAGAGAAATGAGTTTTTGCCTCTTATGTGGCTTTTTGTCTCTTATATGAGTGGGAGAGAAATGAGTGGGGAACTGGGTTAGAGCTTATCCATAAGCCCCAACACAACTGCAACTTAATCCCCCATGAAAACACCATTTTCCACTTAATCCACAAACTTTGTCCAATTTGGCTAAATTTTGGGAAAGTGTATAGAAATTTAGTACACTACATATATGGAATATATTTCCCTTGGTAGATAGGGGCGTCTGTCCTATGTGATTTATGAGACCGAGTTTAGAAGTCCTTGGCCAAGGCAGAGTTAATAGCGAAAAGGATTTTCGATATTAGAAACTCGAGTCGAATAAATTTGACATGTGACAGACGATGGGGTTTGACAAGCTATTCAATGACCTCCGTCTAGTTGGGACTCTTGATAGAAGAACTGTATCACACGGTAACTACACCGGGAGGTTCAGTATTTCATTCTATTGGAATACCACTACATACTGTTAGGCGTCACTGGTGTATTGTGAGACGTATGAGAGTTTTCTAGTTGATCGATAATTCTCATTGGGCTGAGTTAAAATTATTCCGACCCACTGAAAGGAGTTTTAGTGATATTGTTGATAATGATCAGAATATATCTCACTACCAGATATAATAGAACCTATGGGGTCACACATATAGGAGGTTGGGACTGATCGGATCGCTGGATCGCGATTTTAGAATCATCGGAGGACCTAATTATAAATATATTGATAATTGGACTAATTTATAGTTATTACAAATTAGTGGTATTTAAGTAAAAATGTTGTAAGAGAGGACTTACTAACAGTTAGTAAAATATGAGAGGATTTATGTGCAAATGTTGCATTATTAATTTGACATGGTCAAATTAGGATTGAATCTAAGTCGATTTAAATTAGGATTTAATCGATTGAACCAATTAAGGATAAGATAAAATTAGCTCTAGATTTGTTCTTATCCTTAATAGTAATTATATTATTATAAAAGGGATTATATCCCTCTTTATAAGATATGGGAGTTTTTAGAAAACCTTAGCCATCATCTCTCTTCTTCTCTCTTTTTTTCTTCAATTCTCTAGCAAGAAAGACGTTCTTTGTAAGGGAGCTAGCACCTAGTAAGAACATCGATCAGATCGGCAATCTCGTGTGGATACCTGTAGAGGCCGAACATTTGTGTAGCTTCAAGAGAACCAATTCCAAGATCATTAGATTGCGGTGAAGTTCTACCTATGCAAAGGTGAAAATTAGATCTTTCTTTTCTCCTTTAATCTTAAACAACATGAGGGATCCTGTTTGCGTGGTTTGTGAGATCGGATCTCAAGTTTTTAAAATCAAATTTGTTTGATTTCTTTTTCAACGGCGCTTAATCTCACGCAATTTTCTAACATAAGTGTCACTGACCAACAAGGTCAACTAATGTCATATACTCAAGCAATAGTCCAATTATGACAGGATACCGCTTTATAACTTAATCATGATGAATGTAAGATATATCAATAATTATAGAGCAAATAAGCTAAGAAGTCAAGAAGTATAACGATGTGTCAATAAGTATCACGCAACCAAAGAGGAGATTAAAGAAAAAGAGATAACCGAGCAGGCACCACTTTACTGACTTCGGATGGAAGCATCCACCTATATACCGAATATCTGAGTCTATAACTCCGGTAATGCCTCTAGGTGCAAACTAAACCCAGACATAAATACTAAGTGTCAATATAACCACTTTGTGTCCACTAACCTGACCGACACATCAATACCGCACCGAGGTGCACCACAACATACTCGGAACATCAATTAAACAAACTGACTTTTGAAACTAGACCAACTCCTATACGAACTCTAGAGTCCTACCAGCTCCCTACAACAAATGGACAACCACCTACGTCACTAAGCTGCCAACCACACAAACCGGTGTGATTGGAATACGATTTTTTTAACCGATTTTCGAACCTCACCTAGACCATCACCTAACCTATCAAGACCTCCAACTAACTGCTTAGAGCATCTCAAGACCGGCATAGGTCTTTTTAGACCACCCGCTGTCCCAAACACCAATTTAAATATAGGGACGGTCACACACAAGGTGCACACCTATAGAAACTCTAGCCCTATACCTTCATGGGTTCCAACGTACACCAAATTTTGGCATTGGAACCAGTGGAAGATAGAAACTGTTGATTTCAACCAATGAGGACCCTTCGAAACATTTTTCGTAGGTTTTCAATCTCCAAGTGCACAAGCTGTCACGCCCCGGTTTCATAGCGGAAGCCCATGGGGACGTCAACAGACCCGCTGAATGGACAGAGTTTTCCTTGTCCACACGAAGCGACCAACGAGACAGAAGCAGTAATAAAGGAATTAAAGAGTCAACATTAACGATTCTAGAGTCCACAGCTAAACACAATGTATTAGAGCGAGATTTGTAAAACTAAACTAAACAACTATCACTATCCATACAAACATACAACCATATATTTCCAAAATAACAATATATAAGTAATGACTCTGGCCCCGCCAGTCCTGATGTACATGATACAATCTCAAAACCAACTAGCTGGTGGTCCTCTATATACACGGGTTGGAGATGCTATCTATGGCGTGATCCTCTTATCTCGATGATCCGTCGGTATAGCTGTATCTGAAAAATAAACAACAAGAGGGCGTGAGAACTACTAAACAGTAGTTCCCAGTGGGTACGGTCGGCAACAACCACGACCTTCCCACTAGGTCTACTAGAGGCACGAATAGCAAAAACTAGTATAGTATACAATCAAATGAGCTATAGAGTATGATAAGGATAAATATACTTTTACTAACTTCATGTCTCTATACATGTATACTATTTATCATTCTTCTATGCAACTATACTGTCTATCATGTCTCTATGCATGGAAGATGCGATAATGAAGCTGTCTGATATATGCATCAACTCTAATATTGATAAATAGAAATGGTACACCATACAAAGTAAATAACCATGCCATGTATCAACTAGGGTACTAATACTCAATGTAAGGTATCACTCACTCATGCACATGCAACTCAATCAACACACTGTGACCCAATCATAAACGGACCAACTCGTAGGTCACATATGTAAAGAATAGGTGAAAAAGTGACTAGAATATGCATTACTGCTGATACTAATAAATAAATGCAGTAATAGTACCCAATTGTAACGACCGACTCATAGGTACGGTCAAGCCTGCGCCCGTCTAGTGCCCGGATCGCACTCCCGCAGGTGCACCGTCGACACGTAGGCTCTGCCCCCAGCCCGATCACCACTCCCGCAGGTGGGTCGTCATCCCAAGGGCACATATCTCTGCTATAGCTGGCCAGCGTCCGGAGCGGCACTCGAAGGGGAGCGACCCCTACCGAGTCTAATAGCATGTAACTCTGTCAAGCTCAATGTGGCTCTGCAGGCTATAGTCTATGCAATGATCAAAAAGATCACAAGTACCCAATCTGGCGTCCTTACCATCATTTCACATGTGACAATAGTACCGTCATATATCCAAATATCCAAAACATCTGTTTATCGCCGCGCTAACCCGCGGTCTCTATCACATTTCTCATGGCATGTACTATGCAAATGAAAAATAAAAACTCATCACTATGCCTAAGATGTCAATCGGTCCTTGTCGGCCTATCTAGTATATAGCAAAGTGATATACTAATACAATCCAACATACACTTATAATTTATACAATGCAACATAGATGAATATCCATATGCAACACGCTACAAACCATTTCTCTATTCAATTCCCTGCTAATAGCCCTTTAACATTATTGATGACATGTACTTCTAAGTCAAATATCGTAATATAGTACCCAATATGATATATTAGCAGTAATTCACTATTCATTCATACCCACTCCGGAGATCCCTCTCGGACTAATCTAATCCATATGATATAAAGCAGTAGTAGAAATACAACATGCTAAAGTAATGCAATCCATTGCTAATACAATTAGCACAACTTCATTCTCATATGCAATTGTCATAATGTCCATCCCTCTGTTAGTATCTACTCTGCCATGTGAATTAAAGTGTGTGTGTGATGCATATGATTATTAGATATCTCATTAAATATACATCTGATATCCAACGGCCCCTCCTAGCCTAACCTAGTGTATGCAAAATAATACTCTGATTGATAATTACTATACCAAGACAATTCAACCTATTGATCCTATAATTAGACATAAATTAATATTCACATGCATACACTAAATAATCTATTTTCTCTATTCAATCAATTCCAAACTAACACAATTCTCCACCAACATATAACCACCTATATACACCTACCTATGCACGATAGACATATACATGACTTATTGCCCAATTAATCTAATCATGATTAGTGTTCACATGCAACATCCCATTTCCACATGCAACATCTCATCACAACCTCAAAACATGCAACTTGCATACATACATAACATATACATGTACACCTATATGCAAAATAGAGTAGAAGGAAGTTCGCCGTTTTCGGCAACACGGAACCCACCTCGGATGCGAAATCAAGGTAGATATGATCGTTTGAATGTCAAGTTACTCTTTGCTGTCCTCCCTGGTCACGTGGAAGCCACCACACTCCAAGCTGGTCGGAGAAATCTCTCATCGAGAATCGCGCGATCTCGACTCCTAAATCGCATATAAATCGGTTTAAAAAATTCAATTTCTCCAAAAATCCATCAAAACCTCTTTTTCTACATTATACTATCAAGAATCCATCAAAAGAATTGAAATGAAAAGATAATAATATTATAATAACAACCCGAGTGTCGGAATACTAAAAATCGCGCGCACGGCGTTTCGATCGGCTCGTCAAACGGCACCAAAACCCATTCCTTTTTTCTTCTTCTTCTCCTTCTCTTTCTTTTCCCTTTCTCTCTCTATGCATGCTGGCTGAAGAGAAGGGAGATTCAGGAAGGCTCCTTAAGATTTAGTGGAATTCTACTAACTTGTGAAAAATGCTAAAAAGCACACTAATTTCAAGTATTAAGACTTTCGTCCAATTTTGATCTGACATGGTTAATTGGAGCCCTTCTGATTGTCAGTTTACGCTCAAATTTAACAAAAAACATCAATTGAATGTAATCAGTAATAAATTATCTTAACTTTTCAGTTTTGGATCAATTTGGTCACCGAAAACTCTGCCGACTAAAATCTTTAACAAATTGCAGTTAGGCTCCGTTTTGATTGCTCGGGCATCCGAATGGCATAAAACTTTAAATCTAACCTCAGAACAATAGATTCGACAAATTTCCAAATTTTTAAAATTTTTCGCCACTGTCAATTTTTCGCCACTGTCAATTTTTCAGCTGCAGTAGAAACCCTGTTCCTAAAAAAAAAATTCAAAGTTCCGATTTTCATTCCCATCCCATAGAAAATTATTTCTAAATTATCTTTTACTATTCTAAGTCCAATAAAAATAGTATCCCACATTACTTTTATCTACACTTGCTTTTATATTAAAAATTCGATATACTACACAAGCAGTGCGCCAAAACTGTGGAGTTTCTATCCAACAAGTCCCAAAATTGCCGATTTCGGCAATAGGACAGCATACGAGTTGTATTTAGCCCAAGGATGGCTCCATAATCACATCAGCAACATCAAAATGACCCAACATCAATTTACCCACTAGCCTATTCGATCGGGTAATCGGTTCCTTTTACCGATTATGGAAACCGGCCGAAACTCTGGGAAACACATAAGAAACACTTTCTTAACGCACAAAGTGTCCTGGAGGACACTATTTATCACTGTTGAAACCAGCTATACTGCCTTGAAACACATCATTTGGGTGTTCGGACAGCCACATGTGAAGATGACGCTAAATAGTGCATTAATCGAAATCGTGCTACAACAGGTCCCCGGAAGTGCTGATTTCGGCTTCGGAACCCCCCACTACCCTCCCACTATCTCTAAATACTCAAGTTAGTAAGGGCCAACTAGCCAAGGAGGCTCAGCAATGGTAATAGGGCATTCACAACAACTTCCCGCAAATTTCAAACTAAAACATGACTAATCGGTCAACTTTGTCAATAATCCGGAAGCTCATTCAAGCTTCAAAAGGACTTCCAAATCTAGGACGGCTAGTCCAAAGGTCGAGCGCAGGTAAATAATATTGCCCAAGGCAGCCAGTCGTGGGAATTTGCATACAAGACCCTATGACTCCATCTAATTACACTTAGTTACAAAAAAAAAGTGAGGTTTAGGCTCGTTACTGTCAATTCCACAGTCAGAATCTAATCAACAGCACCTATAGATAGGAAACAATGCTCTGGACACCATGCTCACAATACGAGGCACCGACAGCTACTGATGAAATAGCTAAAGTAACTATTTCATCGATCTATGAGGTCCTTGTTAGATGTATGCCCTAGAAACCAGCTAGGCCGACACATATATTCTTTTTAGGACATAAATTTGTATTTGATTTTATATATTATGAATAAATGTGGGTTCTTATTTTCATTCATGTTGAGTATGTGTCCATGAATCGGCCAAGAAATTAATAAGATGATGACACTTATTCTCAAGAGTTGAAAATTTGAGACATGTGTCATTGGTGGTTAATTTCTAAATGCTCCCAATCGATGGATCATCACGGGGACGGTGCTTGATCCGGTGAGATTGGTGCACAAGTCGCTTCCATTTTTGGGTAGACGAGTCTCGAGTCAACAGTGTGGGGACACTGGAGCAAATGTGCAGGTAGTTGTTAGAGCACAAGGGTACCGAGCGTGACCAATGCGAGAAGTCACTTAGATGTCTACTCACTCGTCAGTGACTTACTCAATGCTGCAGTAGTGTGACTGGTCCTTTGACCTGCGGTGCCTCGGTTATTCACAATGAGGTTACTGTAGTTTGACTGTACATACACTTAGTCCCTAGTCATTCGGGTCCTTGCGGTACATGTTGGCTGCAGTAGGTTCGTTGTAGGAGTAGGGTGTGCACCTATATAGAATCTATCTCCTTTGGTAGCGTTAGTCATATGTGATTTATGAGACTGAGTTTAGAAGACCTTGGCCAAGGGAGAGTAAATACCGGAAAGGGTTTTCGATATTAGAAACTCGAGTCAAATAAATTTGACATATAACAGATGATGGGGTTTGACGAGTTGTTCCATGACCTCTGTCTAGTCTGGACTCATGATAGAAGGACTGTATCACATGGTAACTGCACCAAGAGGTTTAGTATTCCATTCTACTGGAATGCCACTACATGCTGTTGGGCATCACTGGTGGATTGTGAGACTCATGAGAATTATCTTCATGATCGATAATTCTCATTGGGCTGAGTTGGATTTGTCCGACCCACTGAAAGGAGTTTCAGTGATATTGTTGATAATGATCAGAATATATCTCACTACCAGACATAATAGAACCTATGGGGTCACACACATAAGATGTTGTGACTGATCGGATAGCTAGATCGTGATTTTTGAATCGCCGGAGGACCTAATTGTCAATATGTTGATAATTGGACTAATTTGTAATTATTACAAATTAGTAGTATTAAAGTATAAATATTACAAGAGAGGACTTACTAACAGTTAGTAGATTATGAGAGCACTTATGTGCAAATGTTGCATTATTAATTTGATATGATCAAATTAGGATTGAGTTCAAGTCGATTAAATTAGGATTTAATCGATTGAACCAATTAAGGAAAAGATAAAATAAATCTAAATTTATTCTTATCCTTAATGGTAATTATATTATTATAAAAGGGATTATATCTCTCTTTATAAGATATGGGAGTTTTTAGAAAACCCTAGCCGTCATCTCTTTCCTCTCTCTCTTCTTCGCTTCTATCCTCTAGCAAGAAAGACGTCCTTTGCAAGAGAGTAGCACCCCGGTGAGGACATCGATCATATCACCTATTTCGTGTGGATACCTGTAGAGGCCGGACGCGTGTGCGGCTTCAAGAGAACCAATTTCACGATCATCTGATTGCGGTGAAGATCTACCCGCGCAATGGTGAAGATTAGATCTGCCTTTTCTCCTTTAATCTTAAACAACATGAGGGATCTTGTTTGCGTGTTTTTGAGATCGGATCTCGAGTTTTTAAAAATCAAATCTGTTTGATTTTTCTTTTCCGCTGCGCTTTATCGCACGCAATTTCTAACAGTGGTATCAGAGCCATTCTCATAGTTTTTTAGATTAAAATTTTGAATTTGGGTATTTTGAACTATTCTTCGTTGGTTGAACGATTTATAGATCGTTAGATCGTTTTCACCATATTCGAAAAATCATAAATTTTGATCAATTATTTTTGTAATTTGATCCGTAGTTTTTCTATAAAAAAATATTGTAGCAGTCTCGTACAGATGTACTGTAGCAGTCCGTACATAATGTTTTTAAAATTTTTAATTTTAATGAGATCAATTTTGAAAAGTACAATTAAAAAAAGGGGGGGGGCTAATTTGATGATATCAAATTAGTTTCTACATGAGATGAATTCTTGATGAGATCAAGTTGTTATTTTGCGGATTAAGTTTTTAATCAAAATTATAAACAATCGATTAGATCGATTGGTTTTGGTGATTTGATCACTTTATTTTTCGAATCATTGGTAAACGGTTAATTAGAATACCCAAAATTAATTGATATGCATGTGATGTATGAGATACAAATCGGTGATGATCATGGATAGCGACCTATTTAATTATGTTTTGACATGTGATGTATGATGTGTATGCAGAATTCTGTAATTTTAAATTTGTTTAAATTAAGAACTGTGCATTAGAGATGGCTATTTTGGGTGCCTGCATGCACAAGCCGATTTATTTGGAGACCTGCGTGTCTCAATAGATTAGAGATAAAAGTTACCAAATGTACTTAAGTTTATTTTATCATTATTGTTGGGCTGTATATTGTATGGTTGCATGTCATTGGTTGATCGGTTGCAAGCCGATAAGCAAACAAAGCCCAGATCGAGATGAGCACTTGATGGCGGTCGGATCAAGATGTTGATAGGGATCGGATCAAGTTGTAGCTCCGGATCGGATCAAGTTGTTGAAAACGATCAAACCAATGACATGTGTGTGCTTATAATGTATGATCCTAAGACCTCGATTCCGGCTCAGTGGCTCGAGCCCGAATCCACTTTTAGATCCATGATCATCACCAGTTACATTATGTTTTTATGCGCAGATTATTTTTATTTGCATTAGATGTAAATAATATAAAAAAAATAAGACCTAAATTTTAATCTCCTCACAAATATTAAGTCGATCGGTCTTCCGCCGTTGTAGAAATGCAGGCGTTTTTCTGGTGTTGATTGGCACGGCTGGTTACAGTGGTCAGTTGCATCGGGAAGGCGCAACCACTCTATTAGCATGAGATGCTGCAGAGTAAAGATGGGGTTGGGCCCAATATCTGTCAGGTGAGGGACCCAATGACAGCTTTGTTTACGCGTTTGAACGGTGGATCTGACTTAACTAAGAAATGAGACCAATATCTGTTAGGTGAGGCATACAGGACTTAGAGACCGATCACTGCAATTGCTTGAGAAGCATTGAACAAGAGTTGTCCACTCATCGGTTTGCATGTCGCCAATATAGGTGGTGCGTTAAACTGGTGGGACCGCAGTACCCACTTGAAACATTTTGTCGTGTTGGTTTTCCATTTCTCTACCCGAGGAGTATAAGAGACTCGAGAAAATAGTGGGAGGCTAAATTTTTTAAAAAAATTCCTAAAATAAAATTTTCAAAATAAATACAAATATCTAACTTGAATCTTTACTCTCTGCAAAGTAAATGTCTGCTTCCAATCGTCTATCTCGTATTCTCGAAACAAACCCCTTAACCGAAACTAACTATAAAGACTGGCTTAAGAACTTGAAATAGTTTTAAGTTCCGAGAAGCTAAGTAATGTTCTCGACCAGAAAATCCTCACGTTACTAAACCGTCCAATAGCTGACTGAAGGGCAGTCTACTCATGATCATTGTTTGACGATGATCAAAAGATCTTGAAGAGCTTGAGAAGCTCGACGTGAAAATGGATAAGGAATTGCAAGTTGATCTGATCCTACAATCCCTTTCTATTTCATATGGATATTTATTGTAAACTTGCATATGAATAAAATTGACTGTACCTACGCCGAGTTATTGAACATGCTGGTAACTATAGAGGAAATCTTGAAAAGTTCAAGAGGCTCGGTTATCGCTGTGAAGCGGGCTTCCTCTTCCAAAAGAATGTCTAATTGGAAAGGAAAATTCGTGAAGAAACAAAGAGTAAGCCCAAGAGGGAAGCTTCTAAGAAGAAAGCCGTCGACAAACGAAAATGTTTCCACTAGAATATTGACGGCCATTGGAAGAGGAACTGTCCCGTCTACCTGTAGAGCCTAAAGAATAAGAAAAAAGACATACCTTCGGAAGGTATGTTAGACTTGTTCATAATAGAAACTGACCTTACGGTTTCCTCTACTTCCAGTTGGGTTAAGACTCTGATTCTAGTTCTCATTTGTGTACTTCAATGCAGAGTCTAAGAGAAAGTAGAGGGTTTAGGGAAGGTGAAGTGACCTTACGAGTTGGCAACAGGGCAAGAGTTGCTGCTGGCACCTATCATTTACGACTACCGTTAGGATATGTTTTATTACTTAAAGACTGTTATTATGTACCTGCTGCTAGCAGGAATTTGATTTATGTTTCTTCTTTAGCACAGGATGGTTTATATATTTAATTTTGATAAAGACTACTGCATAATTTATTTTAGAAATAAAATTGTTGGCCGTGGTTTTATGATTGACAGTCTTTATCATTTACATATGGATGTATTTGTAAATGTTTCTGAGTAGGTAGTGAGTGCCGTGGGGTCTAAGAGACCTAGAGATGAGATGAACCTAAAGTATTTGTGGCACCTCAGGCTTGGTCATATTGGAGAAGAGAGGATTAACGAATTGGATAAAGATGGGCTTCTTGGCTCATTGACTTCTGAGTCTTATTCAATTTACTATGCTAACAACCATCAAGAAGGATAAATAATACATCCTAAACAAGGTAATCAGAGCGAGAACATATGTCTACAACTAAAATAAATCCATACAACTAAAATCTCAAGATATACAATAACATTATACATCTTATCCACAATAGGTCAACCAACGTCTACACACCTTTCATATAAAATAAAATGAAAGGACATCATGGTATGCCTACAATAATAACACCGTAGAGGCTCTAGCTAGCTGCTAACCCCTCACCGCGATCCCAAGCCTCTCCTGCTGCGGAAGGCTCTGAAATAAAACAACAAACCCCAGGGGGATGAGAACTATTATTCAATAGTTCCCAGTGGGTAAGCCGCCGAGAGTGGCGAATTACACCGCTAGGTCAACTGAGGCAAGATAGTTAAAAATTTAAACATAAAGCATAAAGCAAATAACATTTGATGCTAAACAGATAGTTCTACACCTATCTTGCCTCCAATGACTAAAACATCTATATGAACATGAACATGTTCTATTGTCATATGCTCAACAATTAATCTCATGATTTACATGCATGTCAATTTAATGCCATGATCAACTACACATATTCTAATGTCATAAACTTACTATATGTCGAGTTTAATATTACATAATGACTTGTCTCTAACTACAAGTATGTAATGTATATTCAATTTGCTACTACATGTATGAACTAAGTGACTTGTTCTCAACAATATGAAAGTTATGTTCACTACATGTAATGCCATCATGTCACCACCCTATACTATGTCCATACACTACATGTATATGCATCAATTTTTTAGGGTGTCAAATGTCACGTTCCGGTTAGAATAACCTTTTTTTTTTTTTTTTTACCATATGAATATTCACCTTGCATACACCATAATTGTGTAGCCATAAAATAATATAATAGCGGGATGTCCATCTTGTGCCTTGCCTAATGGCTCCGTGGTAGTCAACACCTCACGCTTCGGTGAGCCTTACCCACGGCGGTTCCATTTCGGCGCTCTCAACCACACGTGCGAAACAACTGTCGCGAGGCCAACTCCGGAGTGCCGGCTTGTAGGGAGCGACCCTCACAAGCATGTGTAAACGAGCATAATGGTCACAAGCACAATCAACCATAGTAATATCATAGGTTTAATTCCACGTTATGTCAAAACATATCATTTTATGTTTACCACATCCAATAGCCAATATGCTAAATGTCAACATCATCATGTTGTTCTCAATGTTCTAGGGTATGTCCCTACCAATATGTCCATGTCTCTAACATGTAATTGTTTCATCTCTTTGTTTACTAAGTTCATAAACCATGCATTATTCTAATGCCATAATTCGTGCATTCTCTAATGCTATAATCCATGCATTCTACAAATGCCATAACAATGCATTCTACAAATGCCCAAAATCATGCATTTTCTACGATGCCATATGTCATGCTTTGCATAAGCCACAATAACCTCTACTTCATAGAGTATAAAACTATCATGCAAGTGTTTAATCAATTATAATATCAATGCAAATATATTCCCTTTCCTCATGTCTTAAACATGGAATCAACCCACGACCAAAAGGTCGAGTCCAAGGCCAACAATGCCCGTCAAAGTTGCTCACCTAGATGAGGTGCAACAACTTACCATGCATTTGCCATAACTTCTCTTTCCTCTATACAAGCATACTTTAGTATGCGAAGAGGATCCACTAGATCATAAACCAAATAATGTCTTTTATGACATTCTTTTCTAACATGCATAACTTACTTAGCATTTTCAATGCATCAATGCACTATTTGTGCAATCAATATAACAAGCATGTTATTCTCATATAGCACTCTATATGTACTATGCCTTTTTGCATGCACAATATATATATACATAATTCATGCAACTACAACTTCATAACATGAACTCTATCATATAGAGTATGCAATTTTCATATATGCTACACATATATCAAAATCCCAATATTTCTATCATGTCAAATAAGCATGATTATGCAACAATTCAACTCTAAAATATTAGAGGAGACATAGGGGGAGTTCACCCATTTCGGTGAGGTCAAACCCACCGGAAATCCATCGAAGCCTCGCAGTACTTCGAAACAAAGTTGTCCCCTCGATTTCTAGCGCCCTAAAGGAGATCCCTATGGGGTTAGAACATCGAACAACCAAAATCGAAAAAAAAAAAAAAAAAACGACATACAACAAAGGGAAAAAGGGTGAAAATACCTTAGACCAAGAATTTCTTGTCCAAAGTCCAAAATAGAGTTAGGAGGCCTCAAATCCAACCTAACACAACATTCTACACCCATCAATTCCACCTCAAGGGCTCACAATCTCGAAACCCTAAAATAAACCCTAATTTCCAAGAAATTAGGTTTACAAGCTAAATCCAAGCAAAAACCACAATTAGAGGTTGTAAGAGAGAGAGTTTACTAACCTCAAATCAAACTTCCAACCAAGCTCAAGCAAGCTAGGGTTGAAGATCCATCCTCCAACAAGCTTCTCTCCTCAGCCCCGAGCTCCCTCCAAGCCTAGGAGCACTCCTCCACGAAGAAAATGGAGAGAAAAGAGATCAAAACCATGATCTAAGGGGTTGGGAGCAAGCAAGAAAACCTAGAGAGAGAGAGAGAGAGAGAGAGAGACCTACCTTCCATCTCCTCCAAGCCTCAGCCAAAATGGCTGTGAAGGGGTGAAGGGGTAAGTTATAGAGATGTAACAATATCCCCAAGAGCCCCTCACAAAGCCAAAATTGCAAAACTGCACAAAAATGCATTCTGCAGCATTGTATACCGGTATGCGCATGGGCATACCGGTATCCAACCAAAAATCCCGCAACCCGAGCCTCGGCCAAGCAGTCTGCGCGAAGGGATTCCGGTATGCGATTTCCCCATACCGGTACTAACACTCCAGTACCGGTATGCGCATTGCACATACCGGAATGCCAGTGCATTCCGGTATCAACTGCGGAATCCCGCAAAACCCGAGAGCTGCGCACATCCAGTTTTCACTGGATTCCGGTATACCCTATCCAGATACCGGTATGCAATGCAAAATCTGCACTTTTGCAGATTTCGACTTCCGGAGTCCGTTTTCGCACTTTTTAAGTCCCGAAAACACTCCGAAGCTCTCCAAACTCAACCCAAAACTCCAGAATAGTACAAGTCACTATTCTTACACTAGAACTCCGCAATTTGCAAAAGTTCAGTGTACTACATACTCCCCTCCTAAAAAGGAGTTTCGTCCGCGAAACTACGGATCAACAACAACAAACAAACAACAAAATCAGAGGAGATAAGAACATCGTCCTCGCAGTGAAGCCTCCAGCTCTCACACCAAGCGTCGCGTCCAAGATGTTGCTCCCAAAGCATCTTGTAGTAGGAATAGTGATAATTCCAGATTCCTACATTCCACAAGTCCAATCCGCAACCACTGCTCCTTGAAGTTAAATCTTCATGCAGCTCTAAAGAAACGTCATCCACCATTGGGGAAGAATTCAAATACTCGCTCAGAGCGTCGACACACTTCAAACACCTTCAGTAGATCTGAAGTAAAACGGCTCGACATGCCACTAGGCCCATTTGCCTCAGGGTCTCAAATAATCCTAAGAATCTGAAACTTAGATTCCTCAAACATAAGCTCTTGGATTTTCTTAACCAAGTATCACAATTCAATCATCAGATTCAGATGTCCAAAAATTCCATCTCTCGCCGAGAGTCATCCAATGGTCCAAATTCCAAAATGATAGAGCTAGACGCCCTATGCAATCACACAAATTGCCCAAGTATACTTGTGCAAAATTTTCTCAATCCAACTCAGGTGAATAGTGACCCCTATTCACAACCTCTCGACAATCATCACGTCTAGCTTAAAAGCGAGACAATCCAATTCCGGAACCTCCGGTAATCATCCTCTATCTATACCAAGTAGATAACCTTCACTTAGCATATCACATAAATCCTGCTATCACCGGTGCAACTTGTCAATTCCATCATCAAGACACTTTTTGACAATCCACTAGGAATCCATCAGTCGATGCACTCTCGGTCTCAATTGCACCATTTACCAGTCGGGATCAAGGCTAACTCCTGTGATCCGATCCAAGGGATAGATATCACATCAATTATCTCATCTCATCGATATCTCTAGAACACCAGCCTCTAATCTGTTTTCACAGCTTCGACTCATTTCCTTGAGCATCGAGATATCTCCAACATTAAGATCTGAGTGCACTTCACACCACTAACAATACATACAATTGCCATATTTTCAAGCAAATGCCATGGCAATCATTTCCAAATCACAATTTGGCAAATCCTCTTGCATTCTCTCAATTGCTGAAAGGTCAATACTACCTTTCAATTTTACACCAAAGTGCAACTCAATCCATAGAGAGAAACACAACTACAAAACAAAAAGCCCACCTTCGGGGTAACCAAGGTTGGCGGTCGTCGACCACACCAACAGTTCCAAGAAACTCCTCTCACACATATCATTCCAAAGGTTTAATCCCTTAATGTGTGAGTCCAGAAAAGGGAGTAGATAACTAGGTAATCTCTCCACCATTATCCATAACATCTAATCAAACTAAAAAGTTTGAACTTCGATCACATCCGCTTGTCTCAATCCACTATGGATGGTTGATTTCCTTGAGATCTCCACTCATAACCGCTTTGGCATCAACTGCCAAGGGACGCTAGTCCTCACAACCAAATCAGCACGCCTTCCATCTGAAGCACTTGCAAACCTCATTCAAGGAATCTTCATGGTCTTCATCACCTCTCGACTTCCAATATGTCGTCGATGCGCACAGGGACAAAGACACCCAGAAGGGCCAAACATCACAGCACACAAGAGCATCAACAGCTCGAACGACATCACGACAATTTCGTAATGTCTACACCGAGTGAACAAGTTACCCTCGGTCCAAACTCAAACTCAACTCAACGAGAGCAGTACTCAGATTGCCACTACCCTCGAATAAAACTAAAATTCATGGAGCTTGATCAAACAGATCAACAGATCTCAACTACAGGTACATATCCTTGATCGTGACCCTACCGAGTTCACGATAGTCGACTCACAGTCGAAATGACCCATCCGCTCAAAACAATCGAGATCTACACTCCACAAGAAGGAACGCATGGCAAAAGAGGTCTCCAGACCAAGCCTTCAACTCTCGCAACACAACCGGGATTGCACAAGCAACTCCCTCACAAGAGACATCCTCTCTTTTGAGGATTCTCAACACTCACCAAAGGTGCTGGCCTAAAGGCCACCCACTCACTCAGCCAACAACCAGGCTTGGGCAGGTGAAACAAGCATCGCAATTAGCGAACTTTCACGCCCTCTGAAAACACTATTTCGTGTCCAAGATCCCAAAGCACTACTGTTCGGCTCACACACTCATCGGCAATCAAATAGCCGAAGAGCCAGCCCAAGTTCAAATTAGAACTACACGCTCTTAGCCACATAAAGCCAATCGCTTCGTTGGCGCACAGAAACATCCAAAACTAACGGAGTACAAGAACAGTACTACCGGGTCCAAGCAATCAGGACCACTCGATCTGCAACAACAAGGGAAACAAGTTCCCTGCCAAGCATTCGGCAAACAGCCGATCCAAAGCTACAATCATAACAAACAACAAACAACTCCAATGCTACTAGCTGCGACAACCTCCATTGTCGCTGCATTATCCTCTGCATGTCAAATAAACACGCATTCACCCGGTGCCAACCGCACGAAGTCGATCTCAATATCGTCGACACTAATCTCCTCAAACACTCCAATTGGGGATTACCCACCTGGCCACGAAGAGAGTACTTGCCCCAACTCCAAGAGTATCATCGGGTACCCGTGGCTCCACCGCTCACACGTCACAATAGTTGATGACGATTTGACGTTCCATAATTATCCTGCTAAGGGTCCACCTTCTCGAGGTCAATTCCTCTTTGAACACCTTAAGCGTCTTCATACATCAAACTTGCCACTCTAAGTAGCTTCCTTTGCCGTCCCAACGGTCTCCCCGTCGCTTGCCCTCATCAAGGTATAATCCGCATTCTCATAACATTACCCGAGGTTGGCTTCCAACTGGATCGAAAAATTCTCCAGTTGCTTAATCCTCTCGTCTGCCGGCGCAAAGCCTCAGCTTGGAGTAACATCATAATGATCGCCGCTCCATCACACTTGCTGAATTTACCAGTTGTTCTCTCAACTTCAGGGTCTCACCAAAACCGGAGGATGCAGAAGTCCCGTCTCGGCTGCCTCGGCCGCCATTGAGTGCGTCGATCACCACTCAAGCTGCAACAAGCAAAACATGCGCAGGTGAAACACCCCACGCCAACGCATCCCCACACAAAACTATAACCCCAATCACGCGCGAAAGTAATGAAGTGGACTCCCACTATTCCCCGATGTCACGTTGTCGGCCGCCAACGTGACCCTCCAAGGGTATAGAAGTGGTTCACTCCGATCTAACTCCAACACCTTTGGAGTTTTAGACATGACCCAATCATAATACTTTCGCCAATAAGCCACAAGAGATCTCGTCTCTCACGTTCCTATTCCTTATCGTCCAACCTGCCTAAGGTTTACTAGGTCCACTATGACTCAACCCTAGGCTCTGATACCACTATAATCTGTCACGCCCCGGGCCCTCGAGGGAGCCTACCAGGCACGTGCACAGACCCGCCGTGTACCTCAAACAACACAATGTACACAAGGCGTCTATGCTAACAACCATCAAGAAGGATAAATAATACATCCTAAATAAGATAATCAGAGCGAGAACATATGTCTACAACTAAAATAAATCCATACAACTAAAATCTCAAGATATACAATAACATTATACATCTTATCCACAATAGGTCAACCAACGTCTACACACCTTTCATATAAAATAAAATGAAAGGACATCATGGTATGCCTACAATAATAACACCGTAGAGGCTCTAGCTAGCTGCTAACCCCTCACCGCGATCCCAAGCCTCTCCTGCTGCGGAAGGCTCTGAAATAAAACAACAAACCCCAGGGGGATGAGAACTATTATTCAATAGTTCCCAGTGGGTAAGCCGCCGAGAGTGGCGAATTACACCGCTAGGTCAACTGAGGCAAGATAGTTAAAAATTTAAACATAAAGCATAAAGCAAATAACATTTGATGCTAAACAGATAGTTCTACACCTATCTTGCCTCCAATGATAAAATGAATCATCTATATGAACATGAACATGTTCTATTGTCATATGCTCAACAATTAATCTCATGATTTACATGCATGTCAATTTAATGCCATGATCAACTACACATATTCTAATGTCATAAACTTACTATATGTCGAGTTTAATATTACATAATGACTTGTCTCTAACTACAAGTATGTAATGTATATTCAATTTGCTACTACATGTATGAACTAAGTGACTTGTTCTCAACAATATGAAAGTTATGTTCACTACATGTAATGCCATCATGTCACCACCCTATACTATGTCCATACACTACATGTATATGCATCAATTTATTAGGGTGTCAAATGTCACGTTCCGGTTAGAATAACCTTTTTACCATATGAATATTCACCTTGCATACACCATAATTGTGTAGCCAGCCAAAAAATATAATAGCGGGATGTCCATCTTGTGCCTTGCCTAATGGCTCCGTGGTAGTCAACACCTCACGCTTCGGTGAGCCTTACCCACGGCGGTTCCATTTCGGCGCTCTCAACCACACGTGCGAAACAACTGTCGCGAGGCCAACTCCGGAGTGCCGGCTTGTAGGGAGCGACCCTCACAAGCATGTGTAAACGAGCATAATGGTCACAAGCACAATCAACCATAGTAATATCATAGGTTTAATTCCACGTTATGTCAAAACATATCATTTTATGTTTACCACATCCAATAGCCAATATGCTAAATGTTCAACATCATCATGTTGTTCTCAATGTTCTAAGGTATGTCCCTACCAATATGTCCATGTCTCTAACATGTAATCGTTCATCTCTTTGTTTACTAAGTTCATAAACCATGCATTATTCTAATGCCATAATTCGTGCATTCTCTAATGCTATAATCCATGCATTCTACAAATGCCATAACAATGCATTCTACAAATGCCCCAAAATCATGCATTCTACGATGCCATATGTCATGCTTTGCATAAGCTACAATAACCTCTACTTCATAGAGTATAAAACTATCATGCAAGTGTTTAATCAATTATAATATCAATGCAAATATATTCCCTTTCCTCATGTCTTAAACATGGAATCAACCCACGACCAAAAGGTCGAGTCCAAGGCCAACAATGCCCGTCAAAGTTGCTCACCTAGATGAGGTGCAACAACTTACCATGCATTTGCCATAACTTCTCTTTCCTCTATACAAGCATACTTTAGTATGCGAAGAGGATCCACTAGATCATAAACCAAATAATGTCTTTTATGACATTCTTTTCTAACATGCATAACTTACTTAGCATTTTCAATGCATCAATGCACTATTTGTGCAATCAATATAACAAGCATGTTATTCTCATATAGCACTCTATATGTACTATGCCTTTTGCATGCACAATATATATACATAATTCATGCAACTACAACTTCATAACATGAACTCTATCATATAGAGTATGCAATTTTCATATATGCTACACATATATCAAAATCCCAATATTTCTATCATGTCAAATAAGCATGATTATGCAACAATTCAACTCTAAAATATTAGAGGAGACATAGGGGGAGTTCACCCATTTCGGTGAGGTCAAACCCACCGGAAATCCATCGAAGCCTCGCAGTACTTCGAAACAAAGTTGTCCCCTCGATTTCTAGCGCCCTAAAGGAGATCCCTATGGGGTTAGAACATCGAACAACCAAAATCGAAAAACGACATACAACAAAAGGAAAAAGGGTGAAAATACCTTAGACCAAGAATTTCTTGTCCAAAGTCCAAAATAGAGTTAGGAGGCCTCAAATCCAACCTAACACAACATTCTACACCCATCAATTCCACCTCAAGGGCTCACAATCTCGAAACCCCAAAATAAACCCTAATTTCCAAGAAATTAGGTTTACAAGCTAAATCCAAGCAAAAATCACAATTAGAGGTTGTAAGAGAGTTTACTAACCTCAAATCAAACTTCCAACCAAGCTCAAGCAAGCTAGGGTTGAAGATCCATCCTCCAACAAGCTTCTCTCCTCAGCCCCGAGCTCCCTCCAAGCCTAGGAGCACTCCTCCACGAAGAAAATGGAGAGAAAAGAGATCAAAACCATGATCTAAGGGGTTGGGAGCAAGAAAACCTAGAGAGAGAGAGAGAGAGAGAGACCTACCTTCCATCTCCTCCAAGCCTCAGCCAAAATGGCTGTGAAGGGGTGAAGGGGTAAGTTATAGAGATGTAACAATATCCCCAAGAGCCCCTCACAAAGCCAAAATTGCAAAACTGCACAAAAATGCATTCTGCAGCATTGTATACCGGTATGCGCATGGGCATACCGGTATCCAACCAAAAATCCCGCAACCCGAGCCTCGGCCAAGCAGTCTGCGCGAAGGGATTCCGGTATGCGATTTCCCCATACCGGTACTAACACTCCAGTACCGGTATGCGCATTGCACATACCGGAATGCCAGTGCATTCCGGTATCAACTGCGGAATCTCGCAAAACCCGAGAGCTGCACACATCCAGTTTTCACTGGATTCCGGTTTACCCTATCCAGATACCGGTATGCAAAAGAATTCAGATATGAAGTAGAAAAGCAAATCGAAAAATCCATCAAAGTTCTTCGATCAGATCGAGAAGGTGAATACCTTAGTGGAGAGTTCCTAAACTACCTCAAAGAAAACGGCATAGTCTCACAATGGACTCCTCTAGGAACACCTCAACACAACGGGGTATCGGAACGGAGAAACCGAACCTTATTGGATTTGGTTCGATTCATGATTAGCTTCACTGATCTTCCTTTATTTTTTTTGGGGACATGCTTTGCTTACCGCAGCTTACTTGTTAAATAGGTACCCTCTAAATCCGTTTTTATTACGCTGTATGAGATGTGGCATGGTAAGAAGCCAAGTCTTGGTCATATCAAGATTTGGGGATGTCCGGCCCATGTCAAGCGACTGCAGGCAGATAAGTTAGAGGCTAGGTCTGAGAAGGCTCGTTTTATTGGATATCCTAAAGAATATTTAGAATACTATGTTTATATCCCAGAGGATCACAATGTAGTTGTGAGCCGACATGCTACTTTCCTGGAAAAATAGTTTATTCAAGAATCAGCTAGTGGGAGAAAAATTGAGCTTGAAGAGAGAGTCTCTGAAGAGTAATGAATTGTCGAACCTATAGAACCTATTCAAGCTGAGCCAGTACATGTAGTACCTCATCCACCTCGTAGGTCGAGTAGAATCTCCCATCCTTTCAAATGATACTTAGGTATTCTTACAGAGGATGTAAGGAAATATTTCTCATGGGAGATAGGAAACATGGAGATGATCCCAAAACCTACAACGAGGAGATATCTGACATCGATTTCGAGAAACGGTTGGAAGCCATGAAGTCAGAAATTGACTCAATGTACTCCAACCAGGTCTGGATTTTGGTAGATCCACCGGAAGGTGTAGTACCTATCGGGTGTAAATGGATCTACGAAAGAAAGATAGGTTCGGATGGATAGGTGGAGACCTATAAAGCAAGGCTGGTGGCAAAAGGCTATAGTCAACGCGAAGGCATTGACTATCAGGAGATCTTTTCGCCTGTAGCCATGCTTAAGTTCATTCGAACACTGCTTGCCCTTACAGCATAATATGATTATGAGATCTGGCAAATGGATGTGAAAACTGCCTTTGTGACGCCCCAACTTCCCAGGGGTCACCCATCCTAGGACTACTCCCGTCCTAGCACGCTTAACTCTCTTAACCTCTTGGGCCTAGCCACCGCCCAAAATGCTTAAGCCAGGTTAAGAGTTTAGCCCTATTATATCTTATATATAGGACTACCTGGGGTCTCACAGCCTTCTTAAATGGATATCTTGAGGAAGATATCTATATGGAGTAGCCTCAGGGTTTTACTTCCGGTGACGAAAGTCACAAAGTATGCAAGCTGCAACGGTCCATTTATAGACTCAAGCAAGCATCTCAGAGTTGGAATACTCGTTTCAAAGACGTGATCAAATCGTTTGATTTCGTTAAGAATGAGGAGGAACCATGTGTTTATAAGAAGGTCAGTGGGAGTGCTGTCACATTCCTCGTATTGTACGTGGACGACATTCTCCTAATTGGAAATGATATTCCAATGCTAACTTCGGTTAAAGTGTGGTTGTCTAAAGAATTCTCTATGAAAAATTTAGGGGAAGTATCCTATATTTTGATGATTAAGGTCTATAGAGATAGATTTAAGAGGATGCTAGGCCTCTCACAGAAAATGTACATAAAGAATGTGCTAAAGAGGTTCGGCATGGAAAACTCCAAAAAGGGGACTTTTACCCCTTATGCATGAGATTTATTTCTCTAAGAAAATGTGCCCCAATACATTTTAAGAGATTCAACGTATGAGTAAGATCCCTTATGCCTCAACTATAGGGAGTCTTATGTACGCCATGCTATGTACACGACCTGATATCGTGCTTGCTGTGAGTGTCGCAAGCAGATATCAGTCTAATCCAGGCGAGGAGTATTGGACTGCTGTAAAGAATATACTTAAGTACTTGAGAAAAACTAAGGATATGTTCTTGGTCTTTGGAGGAGGAGAGTTGAAAATACGAGGATATACGGATTCGGTCTTTATGTCTGATATTGACGATAGAAAGTCTACTTCAGGATAAGTGTTCTTGTGCAATAGTGGATCAGTGTATTGGAAGAGTTCCAAACAACCACTCTACCATGGAAGCAGAGTATATCGCCGCATCTGATGTTGGCTTTCTGATTCAAGAAGTTTGTCGCGGAATTAAGTGTAATGCCATCGGATGTCATACCACTTGATTGCGACAACAATGGCGCCATAGCCCTAGCTAAGGAGCCTAGGTCTCATCAGAAGTCCAAGCATATAGAGCGGCAGTTTCATATTATACGCGACTACCTCGATAAAAAGTTCATCGAGGTGCAGAGAGTAGACTCTGCGGATAACGTGGCAGACCCATTGACTAAACCGCGCAGCCAACAAAAGACTGAAGCCCACCTTGAGAAGATGGGGTTTAGGTATATGGCTGATTGACTTTAGTGCAAGTAGCAGATTGTTAGATGTATGCCCTAGAAGCCAGCTAGGCCGACACATATATTCTTTCTAGGACATAAATTTGTATTTGATTTCATATATTATGAATAAATGTGGGTTCTTATTTCCATTCATGTTGAGTATGTGTCCATGAATCGTCCAAGGAATTAATAAGATGATGACACTTATTCTCAAGATTCGAAAATTTGAGACATGTGTCATTGGTGGTTACTTCCTAAATGCTCCCGATCGATGAATCATCACGGGGACGGTGATTGATCCGGTGAGATTTGTGCAAAAGTTGCTTCCCTTTTTGGGTAGACGAGTCTCGAGTCAACAGTGTGGGGACACTGGAGCGAATGTGCAGGTGGTTGTCGAAGAACAAGGGTACCGAGCGTGACCAATACGAGAAGTCACTTGGATGTCTACTCACTCGTCAGTGACTTACTCAATGCTGCAGTAGTGTGACTGGTCTTTTGACCTGTGGTGCCTCGGCTATTCACAATGAGGTTACTGTAGTTTGACTGTACATACACTTGATCCCTAGCCATTCGGGTCCTTGCGGTGCATGTTGGCTGCAGTAGGTTCGTTGTAGAAGTAGGGTGTGCACCTCCTTTGGTAGACAGGGGCGTTAGTCATATGTGATTTATGAGACTGAGTTTAGAAGACCTTGGCCAAGGCAGAGTAAATACCGTAAAGGGTTTCCGATATTAGAAACTCGAGTCAAATAAATTTGACATATAACAGATGATGGGGTTTGCCGAGTTGTTCCATGACCTCTGTCTAGTCTGGACTCATGATAGAAGGACTGTATCATATGGTAACTGCACCAAGAGGTTCAGTATTCCATTCTACTGGAATGCCACTACATGCTGCTAGGCATCACTGGTGGATTGTGAGACTCATGAGAATTATCTTGATGATCGATAATTCTCATTGGGCTGAGTTGGAATTGTTCCGACCCACTGAAAGGCGTTTCAGTGATATTATTGATAGTGATCAGAATATATCTCACTACCAGACAGAATAGAACCTATGGGGTCACACACATAAGAGGTTGTGACTGATTGGATAGCTAGAGCGCGATTTTTGAATCGCCGGAGGACCTAATTGTCAATATGTTGATAATTGGACTAATTTATAATTATTACAAATTAGTGGTATTAAAGTGTAAATGTTACAAGAGAGGACTTACTAACATTTAGTAAATTATGAGAGGACTTATGTGCAAATATTGTATTATTAATTTGATATGATCAAATTAGTATTGTGTTCAAGTCGATTTAAATTAGGATTTAATCGATTGAACAAATTAAGGAAAGGATAAATAAACCTAGATTTATTTTTATCCTTAATGGTAATTATATTATTATAAAAGGGATTATATCTCTCTTTATAAGATATGGGAGTTTTTAGAAAACCATAGCCGTCATCTCTTTTCTCTCTCTCTTCTTCTCTTCTATCCTCTAGCAAGAAAGACGTTCTTTGCAAGGGAGCTAGCACCCTGGTGAGGACATCGATCAGATCACCTATCTCGTGTGGATACCTGTAGAGGCCGGACGCTTGTGCGGCTTCAAGAGAACCAATTCCACGATCATCAGATTGCGGTGAAGATCTACCCGCGCAAAGGTGAAGATTAGATCTGCCTTTTCTCCTTTAATCTTAAACAACATGAGGGATCTTGTTTGCGTGTTTTTGAGATCGGGTCTTGAGTTTTTAAAAATCAAATCTGTTTGATTTTTCTTTTCCACTGCGCTTTATCGCACGCAATTTCTAACAGTCCTCGGGAGTGCGTGGTTCAAACGAGCCTACTTTACCAATCAAGACTGACACCAAGGCGAGCATGGGCACTATGGAGGTTGAAGGAGTATCGTGGTCCCTCACCGAAGTCTTGCTGATGACCTGAATGGCCGAAACAGCAAGGCTCGGCCTGGATCAACCTTAGCCATAGCAGCAGGGAGAATCCGCAACCTTGCAAGTTGCAGTGTAGACAATGGCGGCCAAGGCTGGCTGGGAACCACATGGTTGGCCGGAAAAGATGCTGGGGCAGTGGCAGCTGGCGGCGGGGAGGTGTCGCCGACGCGATGGGCCAAATCTAGCTGCAAAAGCCAGATCTAGGTTCCTAGATGCCCGCGATGGTAGGAACGGCTTAGGAGGTGGTAAGCCGGAGGTGGGAAAAAGCAAACCGGAGGTGGTGACGGCGGTGGTCCTTAGCCCTAGCCGAGATCTAACCAGATTTGGCAACAGGAGCTCCAGATCAAGCTCCGGCCACATCCTAGCTCAAGGAAAGCTTGGAGGCGACGGAGTAGGGCCAGGAGGTATCGTCGGAGGGTGAGAAGATCGATGCCGGCGGCAGTGGCGGCGGCGACTGCGACTCACCCAAGAAAGAGAGAATTCTAGGGAGAGTGAGATCTAGAGTGAGAGCAGGAGAAAGAGAGAGAGCATAGCTTGGGATCGTCGCGGGTCAAGGAAAGTCGTTGGCGGCACAGGGAGGTGCAGGCGGTGGCAGTTCGGTGAGAGAAAAGAGACAGATAGAAGAAAATGAAAATAACCTAGGGTTAGGGTTTTGCATTTTCCTCCTATTTATTTTTTCTCTTTTACTATAACAATTGCATGAAAGTCCTTGCATATGCTCTAAAGCCAATTTGATCCTCTCTCAATCCTCAACTGTCACGCCCCGGGCCCTAGAGGGAGCCTACCAGGCACGTGCACAGACCCGCCATGTACACCAAACATCCCACGATGCACACAAGGCGTCTACAACAACAATGATAAAGTAGCAGGAGTATATCCTAAACACGGTAATCAGAGCAAGTATATAATTCTACTACTAAATCAAGTCCAACAAAAATCCATAATCTCGAGATATACAATAAATTTTGTTTAAAGTACATCATATGAATACTATGAGGTCACTCAACTAGATATGACTATACACCTTTCATTCAAAATAAAAGAAAGGTGTCGGGGTCCATCTATAGCATCATCGTAGAGGCTCTAGCTAGTAGCTAACCCCTCGCCTCGATCCCTAGCCTCTTCCGCTGCGGAAGGCTCTGAAACAAAAAGCAACAACAAATGGTAATGAGAACTATTAAACAATAGTTCCCAGTGGGTAAGCCGCCGAGAGTGGCGAAATACACCACTAGGTCAACTGAGGCATAGATAGTATAAGCTGAACATAAAGCAATAAGCAGAAAAGATAAGCAAATAATCTACTACTATCTTGCCTCCAAGTGACAAAGTCATCTACATGAATATGATTTCTACTATCATATGCACAAATATGCCTTTTGCTCTAGTTTACATGCATGTCCATCATTATGCTATAAACAGTAGTTAAAGGAAAACCTTTTCATTAACATCATATGTCCATGCTACTATACTAATCATCATGAGTATAGGTTTACTACCACTATGGTTGCCGATGCAAGTAGTGGCTAATATGAATGTCAAGCTACAAGGAATGCATCCAAATGGTGTCATGCTAAGTAATACCACAAGACAACAACTCACTACCATGTCCAACTATCACTTTTATATGCATCAATCAACTGTGATGTATTATGTCAAGTTTACTTAGCTTTTACCCAATCAACGAGGAGACTTACACAAGGTAACGTCCCGGCTTGTGCCATGCCTAATGGCCCCGTGGTAGTCAACATCCTCACGCTAAGAATGAGCCTTCCCCACGGCAATCCACTTCGGCTTCCAATCCCGCACGGGCGAAATAACTGTCGCAAAGGCTAACTCCGGAGTGCCGGCTTGTAGGGAGCGACCCTCACAAGCATGTGCGAATGAGCACAAGGGCAAACAAGCGCAGATCATAAGCATCGTATCCAATACCAACACGTCCCAATTATCATGTCTAAAATATGGAATCATAACATCGACTCGAGGGTCGGAACTATAACACTTAGGCCATACTTGTTCTCAAATTACTCATTGGTATGTTTCTATCAATATGCAACATGTCTCTAACATGTGAATGTTTATATCTCACTTTATCAATAAGAATGGATCTACGTCTCATTTATGACCCCAACGGGTTACTATCATATGCTATTACCAAAACCATATTCAATGCATTCTACTAATGTTGTTTTCAATGCATTCTACTTATGCCATAATCAATGCATTATACTAATGCCATATCCAATGCATTCTACTAATGCCATAATCAATGCATTATACTAATGCCATAATCAATGCATTATACTAATGCCATATCCAATGCATTCTACTAATGCCAACAAAATCATAGTTCATGATGTGCATATGCCATGCTACATAAACCTCCACTACATGGAGTATGAAAATCACCATGTAAGTAATCTAACTCTCATTCAACTAAGCAATTACATACTTTTGCCATTTACATAATCAAGTGTGTAAGAAACCATTCATCATGTCTTAAACATGGAACTTTATTCAACGACCTAAAGGTCGAGTACAACGTCACAATGCCAATCTTAGTTGCTCACCTAAATGAGGTGAAACACACATAGCCCTACATCTTGTCATTAACATGCAATATGTCATATTCTTTCTTTTCTCGATAGTGAGCATACTTTTGTATGCATAACCGAATCCAATCATCCACTAGTCATGTAGTGTCCCATATGACACCACTTATCACTAACATGCATATCTTAATTCTCATAGGAGAACCCTAAGGTCACAATACTGTTGTAGGTGTTCTAGCATGCATGTTATCCTTGTAATCCTCTACTATATGGAGTATATCAAATTTCACATGCAACATGAATATGTCATGTGTTCACAATTTCTACCATGTCATACATAGCATGAATAAGCATCTAATCAATCCTATAACAAGATAGGAGACATAGGGGGAGTTCACCCATTTCGGTGAGGTCAGACCCACCGGATACCCATCGAAACCTAGTCGTTCCTTCCAACGAAGTTGTCCCCCAAGCTTCTCATGCCCTAAGATAATTTTTCAAAGGGTCACATGTTTCGAACGAACATATCTCAAAAATCACCATAAATCATGAGGATAATGGGTGGAAAATACCTTTGAGCAAGTAGAACTTGTCTAAAGTCCAAATCAAGGTTAGGAAGCTTCAATTCCAACCTACAACATCATTCTACACTCATCAATTTAACCCCAAAAGCTCAAACTAAAGAAACCCCAAATGAAACCCTAGTTTTCATAATATTAAGTTTTCATCCAAAATCCATGCAAATCTCACATGTACAGGGTGTAAAGAAGCTACAAACATCTACAAAAGCTCCAATCCAAGCTAAATGATGCTAGGGTTGGAGATCCATCCACAAACAAGCTCTCTCCTTCTCATCCAAGCTTCCCCCAAAGCCAAGAAGCAAGCCTCCAAGAAGAAAATGGAGAAAAGAGAGATCAATCCATGCTTTAGAGGGTTTGGGGAGGAAAAATCTAAGAGAGAGAGAGAGAAAAACCCACCTCTTCTTCTTCTCCACCCTTAACCAACAAGAGGCAGTGAAGGGGTGAAGGGGTATTTATTCCCAAGCAACAAAATCTACTTAAACCCCTCAAAAAGCCAAAATTACAAAACTGCACGAAACAGCCTCAGCTGCACTACGTACCGGTAGACGAACATACGTACCGGTACCAAGCACAAAATTTCACAAACCCGAGCCTCGGTCAAGCAGACCACAATACAGCATTCCGGTGTCTCAAACACCAGTACCGGAATAAATCACATATGTTCCGGTACCCCAAGTCAGTACCGATACCCAATACAAAATCTGCAGCTTTTGCAGATTTCGATCCCCGAAGTCCGTTTTCGCACTTCCTAAGTCCCGAAAACACTCCCAAGCTCTCCAAACTCAATCCAAATCTCCAGAATAGTATAAAACACTATTCTCTCATTAGAACTCCATAATTTGCTAAAGTTCAATGTGCTACACTCTCCCCTCCTAAAAAGGAGTTTCGTTCGCGAAACTACGGATCAACAATCAACAATCAACAATCAACAATCAACAATCAAATCTGAAGGAGATAAAAACATCGTCCTCGCAGTGAAGCCTCCAGCTCTCACATAGCTTCGCATCCAAAATGGTTGCCCCAAAGCATCTTCGTAAAGGAACAATCACAATTCCGAGCTTCTACTCACCACGAGTCCGATCCACAACAAATGCTCCTTGAGCTTAGATCTTCATGTAGCTCTAACGAAGTGACATCCACCATCGGGATAGGATTAAAACACTTATTCGGAGTTTCGATAGCTGAAACACAACATATACCTCCAACGAGTTCGGAGGCAAGACAATTCAATACGCTGCTAGGCCCATTCGCCTCAGGGTCTCAAATAGTCCAATGAATCTAGGGCTTAGATTCCTCATACATATAACTCCTGGATTCTCTTAGCTAGGTATCACATTCAGAACATCTGATTCATGCTCGAAATCTTATTTCTCACCGAGGATTTTTCATTTAGCTCATATTCCAAAATAATAGAGCTAGGCGCTCCACGCAGTCGCACAATTTTCCAAAGATACGCTTGTGAGAATCTTTCCTCAAGCCAAATCATGTGAATAGCGGTAATTGAGCTAGCTTAGCACCCTATTCACAATTTCCCAACTAACATCATGTCTAGCTTGGAAGCGAGATAATCAAATACCAGAATCTCCAGTAAAAATATCCTCTAACTTGTCTTTGCTGCTTCAACTCATTACCTAGAGTGAAGAGACATCCCAAACTTTAAGATCTGTATGTACCTCACACCACTCGCCATAAATAATATTGCCGTAGTTTTCAGGCAAGGGCTACGGCAGCCAATTCCAAATCATGGGTTGATGATTATTCTCATATTCTCTCAACTGCTGAAAGGTCAGTACTACCTTTCTATTTGCATCAAAACCCAACTCAGTCCACTGAGAGGAACATAACTGCAAACTACATAACCCACCTTCGGGGTAGACAAGGTTGGCAGTCGTCAATCACACCAACGATTCCAAGAAACTTTTCTCACACATAATGTCCCAAATCGGCTTAGTTCCTTTAGGTGTGAGTCAAGTAAAGGGAGCAGATAACTTAGCAAATCTCTCCGCAATCATCTATAACATCCAATCAAACTAAGAAGTTTGAACTTCGATTACATCCGTTTATCCAAATAAACTATGGATTGCTTAATTTCTTGAGATCTTCAATCATATCCACTTTGACATCACCTGTCAAAGAATGCTAGTCCTCACAAACAAATCGGCACTTCTTCAACTTGAAGCACTTGCAATACTTATATCCGGAAATCTTTATGGTCTTCATCACTTCAAGATTTCCCCAAGATGTCGTCGATGCACACAGAGACAAAGACACTCAAAACGAGTCAGATATCACAACACATCAAGAGCATCAACCAGCTCGAACTACATCACGATAATTTCGTAATGTCCAAACCGAGTATGAAAAGTCACCTCGGTACAACCTCAACTCAAACCAACGAGAGTAGCGTTCAGATTGCAACCCAATCTCGAGTAAATCCAGAATCCATGGAGCTGATCAAATAGATCAAGTTCACGATAGTCGACACATAGTCGAAGTGACCCATGCACTCAAACAAATGAGACCGATGCTCCACAAAAGAAATGCTAGGCAGAAGGAGGTCTCAAGACCAAGCTTTTGGTTCTCACAACTCAGCCAGGATTGCATAAGCAACTCCCTCATAAGAGATATCCTCACTTTTGAGGGTTCTCAACCACTCTCAAGAATGCTGGCCCAAAGGCCACACGTCCACTCAGCCAACAACTAGGCTTGGGTGGGTGAAACAATCATCACAAATAGCGAACTTTCACGCCCTCTGAAAACACTATTTCATGTCCAGGTTCCCAAGACATTACAACTCGGCTCAAACAATCATCGGTACAAAATACCCGAGGAGCCAGCCCAAGTCCAAATCACAACCACATTCTCTCAGCTTAACAAAGCCAATCAGTTCGTTGGCGTACAGAAACCTCCAGTTCCAATGGAGCACAAAGATAGTACTTCCGAGTATCCATATAATCGGGATCAACTCATTCTGCAATCAACAAAAATGAGTTCCCTGTCATACACTCGGCAAACAGCCGATCTAGAAGGTACAAACAATGCAATCACAACAAACTGTGTGCTAGTTCCAATGCCACGAACTGCGACAACCTCCATCGTCGCTACCTCATCCTCCGCCCGACATACAGGCATGCGTTCACCCGGTGCCAGCTGTGCGAAGTCGATACCGAAATTATCGACATTGTTCTCCTCGAACACTCCGGCTGGGAATGGCCCACCTGTGAGAATTCGAATTTTTGAAATTTGAATTCAGTGTTTTCCCTCCCTCTACTTTGTATTTGTATTTGTATATGTATATATATATATATATATATGTATAGGTGTATATATATATGTATATATATAGTATTTTATGTATTTTTATGGTTTTGAGTTATGTTGGCGGAGAGAGGATGGATTGTGATGCTATTCGGAGTCCGTTTCTGACGATCCAAAATAGTAGATTCAATGTCTCGGCAGTGCTGAATGCGATGGCGCAATCCGTTCTTACATGCGACGGTCGGATCGTGAGATATCGCTAGTTCTTCGCTGAGAGGTCGTAGTGTATGTTTGATCGTTTCGCGAATTGGACCCTGTTTTACGCACCGTTTTGTGTGAGATCGAGTGTGGAGGGTTGTCTGTGCATTTTGTGCATGCTGTGAAGGACTCGGGGCTAATTTCCTTTGTTTATAGGGACTTTTTGCAATTGTGCAAGTGTATATGTGTTTGTGTGTGTGTGAGTGGTGGGAGAGTGAGACTTGTTGCTTCTCTCTCCCTTAGCTCTCCCTCAGCAGAGTGCCATCCCCTCCTCAGCTTCTCTGCCATCCCCCTAAGCGCCGCTGACCGCCGCCGACCTCCCCTGGCCGGTGGGGAGCTCCGGTCAGCTGCTCTCTCTCTTTATTTCTCTCATTTTCTTCTTCTTCTTCTTCTTCTTCTTCTTCTTCTTCTCCCCTGCAGTGTGCACCCAGGGTGGACCCACGCCCGAGGTCCCCCTGAGGTGGCACAGCTGCCGGCGACCTGCCCCGCCGTCGGGAGTCGCCGCCGAGCGCCGCCGAGCGCCGCCGAGCCGCAGCTAGCTGCTGCTAGGGCTGCTGTGGGCCGAGGGTGTTGGACCCGAGCCGCCGGCGCAGCAACCTCCGGCCAGCTCCAAAAGGACCTCCGGCGCCGTCGCCTTCCTCCCCGGCCGCCCCCGTGCCGCCGGTACGCCGCCGCAGCCGCCGGTGCGCCGCCGCAGCCGCCGCAGCCACAGCTTGGGTTGTTAGGGCAGCCGCGGCCGAGCGCCCTGTGCCGCCGCCACCGTCGGTCTTTCCTGTCTCGGACACCCACCTTCCGACGTCCGGCGGGCCCCTATTGCCGGTGCTCGCCGTCCCGACCGCCGGTGCCGCCGTTTGTTGCCGGCGCCGCCGTGCCCTAGCCACCCGAGAGCTCTCACTCTCCCCGCGCCGCCGCCGCCGCTTCCTGCCGCCGGTTGAGGTGAGCATCCCCTTCCTCACCTCCCCCGCGTCCAACCCTAGCCGCCGCACGCCCTGCATGTCGGTCGACAGCCGGCAGGAGCAAGTTGCTCCGGCCAGGGTGGTTTTTGGTTTTGTTTTGGCCGCATGCATGGTGTGGGGCTTCCCGTTGCCTCCCGAAGCTCGGGAAGGTGAGCACGATGATCGCGGCGACGCGCTGATCACCATGCTCACCTTACTTTGCTATTTTGGCGAGCCGTTTCGCTGTTCGGCCTATGTCGGGCATTGTTATCGCTTGTGGACGCTGTTTTCATGGGTTATTTGTGCCTGTGACTGTCCCTATCGCAGTGGGGCTGTGAGCACGGCCTCCGTTACGTCGTTACCTATCCGCTGGTGCTTGCGGAAGGTCGTGCGGACGAACGGAGTGCTCAAACGGCCTTCTTTACGCTTAATTCATGTGTGAATGTTGCTTGTTTAGGGTTCTTTGTGATTGTGGCAGCGTTGCGATGCTGCGGGCAGCAAGGGCAAGACCCTTGAGGCCCTGTGGACTGGTTGTCCAACCCCTTCGCCCTTCGCGGAGATCCGGATTGATTTTCGGTGCATTTTCCGATGAAATAGTCGGCGGAACGCGTGTTGTAGTCGTGCGACTCGCTTGCTGGTTTCGCGAGTGACTTGGCTTCGTCGTTTAGCCTCGTTGGCTGTTCCTCATCGCTGTACCAAAGTTTCGAGGACAGCGGATGAGTGACGAAGGGTTCCGGTGCCAAATCGGCATTTTTTGGGAACCCAGAGAGTCGTTTCGGGTGCGTTTGTGTTCGTGGCACCCCGAGCTTGTGCTCGCTGTCCTGTCACCTTGTTTTGGTGTGTTTGGGAACAGCGGAGGACCTGGTTTGGTTGTTGGTACCCCTGTGGGGCTTGGTGTGGTTTCGGGATCGTCCCGGTGGGTTTTCCGGACGATCCGTCAGTTTCGGGTTGTGAGCTATCTGTTTAGTGTCGACTTGGTGGACCTTGACTCTGTGAGTCTTTCGTAGGTCCTGTCGTGGTTCCCGAGAGCCGTCGGTGTTAGGCTCTATCGTTTCTACAGGTGGGTACTTCGATCCGGAGTCGGTTCAGTGGACTAGCGGTGATACCTTTCTATCCCTTTCTCTTGCATGTTGATTATTAGTTCACTAGACTCCCTTTCCTCTACTTTTGTGAGCTTGCCATTAGTAGAGTAGTGTGATTGCATGGTTTGTTGAGACGACCTAGTTGGTCAGTGGTGATCGCCTGTTGTTCCGAGCGATCTTTGGACTTGGTCCGGTTGCTATTCTCGGCTAGTTGCTGTTCTGTAGTTTGAGCATATTGCATCGATCGTCACAGCTCTTCTAGGGTTTCAAATAAAGCTTCTGGGCAAGGAGCAGTTTTCTAGAATGATCTGTTGTTTGTGCATCGCATCATCCTTCGTCTAAGGATTTGCTTAGATTCATACAGGTTTAAGGACTGGTAGCTGTATGAACCTTATTGTGTTGTTGTGGTTTGTGTGATGAATGAATGGTGGTTGTGATCCTGTTTGTATGTTGTGTACGCCGTGCAAATACAGGGGAGGCTCTGTCCGTGTGGACAGTGGGCCATGTATTTGTGGCGGGTCTGTACGTGGCGCGGGCTAGGCTTTCAAAAAAAAAAGTCACGTATTTTCGCTTATAAAACTAGCCCAGGGCGTGACAGATTGAGATGGTATCAGAGCATAAAGGGTACAAACACTCATTCATTCATAAATGTGTAACTGAACCATTGGTTAGGCTGACCCGTAGGAAGACCTAAAATGTATAGGTGCGCGAGTTCGAGGGGTTTATTTTCGGCTTGTGTTTTGTGGGAGTTGCCGACCCCTTTCTCTTGCGCGGTTTCTATGTTTTACAGATGGCTCGTGGTCGTGGTAAACCTCCCCGTCCTGGTCGTGGTGGTGGGCGTGCGCCTGCGGAGCCGTCTGCTGATGTTTACACTCAGGCTACTGCGGCTGGTTCGAGCGAGGAGCCGGCAGGAGGCGAGCAGCCTGCTGTTGGTCGACCATACCCTATTGCTAGAGGCTGAGGTGGCCGAGGTGAGGGGTCAGCTGACGGCCCTCTCCGGCATGTTCCAGCAGTTTTTGCAGCAGCAGGCTACGGCGACTGCCGCTCCAGCCCCTCCTCCTGCTCCGCCGAGTGCCCCGATGACTGCAGACCCTCCTGTGGCACCCACGCCGTTTGTGGCCACGACCGCAACGACGACAGCGACTACGTCGGCTGTTCCGCGTGTGGACGCCGAGGATTGGAGGTGGTGGCCACATCCGAGCGCGATTGGCAGATTTTCGGAGGTTCGATCCATCCTTGTTCGCAGACTCGTGCTTCTACTAGAAGTGGTGGTGGAGTACCAGGCAGATACCAGGTGGCAGGGTGTGTTTTCCCCTATGCTTAACCACTCGTTGGCAGGTGGTGGCCCTAGCGGGCTAGGTGACGTCACTTGGTGGATCTGTGTTGTTGTTTGGACTGTTCTTGCCCTGGCCCCACTTTCTGTGTAGAGCACGAGAGCCACTGCGAGCGTCTCTACGGAGACGGTACTTTGAGCGGTTTCGATCGCGACTTTCGTGGGGGCTGCTAGAGTGTAGCCCAAGGTTTTGATAGCGGTTTTGGACGACCGCAACTTTGGTGTTACCTTCTCTGTTTTTGTTGGGTAGGGCGGTGAAGCCTACCCCTCTGACGTTTTGCTGGTGGAATCGTCAGTGTTGGTCTTTCGACCTTTAGCTAGTTCTTGCGTCAAACTGACGTGTACTAGACTGAGTGGACACTGTTTGGTGTCAGGTTTTTGTTGGTGCATACATTGTATGCGGCTATCCTAACGCCTAAATTGGTGTGTCATGGGATTTCAGGTGGTATTTGTACGCTTGCGTGTTGTCGAGAGATCTTCCAGGTTGTTGTTGGAGGTCTCACAGTGTTTGACGTTGGTTAGACGACGCTGGAAATTATTTTTCCTTCGCTTTGGTTCGTGTGGTTGGCGACCCTACGTCGCGAGTAGTCGTCGATTTGTTGTTGGAAGCCGAAGACTCCTAGGGAGTTGGCTCTGGGCAGACCTTGTTTTGTGGGTCGGTTTGCATTTTCCGTTAATTCGGTGTTTCTTTCGTGAAATTTGGTCCAGCTTATGAGTTTAGTTGGCCTGGTACCTTTGTGGTGTTGCCAACTTGTTGTTGGCATTTGATCTTCGGATATTTCGTTTTTCTTTTGATAAGTGCGTTGGCTGCAGACAACGTAGTGTCAAAAGTTAGGACGGAATACCCTATCCCTTTTGGGACTGTCTGGTTGGGGTCGGGGCTTTCTCTTGCAAGACAATCTCTATAGGTCGTCTTGTGGGAAAGCTATGTGGTGGTCATCCCTGATCACGTTGTGAGCCTTGAGCTAATCCTTGGATGGTTTTGCGCAGTTGATTTGCCATCACTGCGGATGGTTTGACTCCGGGTTGAGTCTACTTGCCTTTTAACTCTGTAGCTGTGCCCTACTCAGCTAAAAGGTTTGTTTTGTGTGGTGATCTCGGTTTTTGCCAGGAGTTTTGGTACCTTGGTGACCTAATGTCGGGAGCCGGGTTATTGGCTCCGAGGTCTCTGTGCGTGTGTTTGCGTACAAGGTTTTCGTCTCGGCTTTCGTGCAGCCTTGGTTTGGATTGCGTGTCCGATCACTTGGAGACAAGTGTTTGGCATCACTGGTGTTTTTATCGCTTGTTGCGATTGGCAACCCTGTGCACCAGAGTGATGGACTCGCAAGAATTTTTACGTTGGTTTGATTGTGAGTTCGAGCTCAACGAGGTGACGGTGAAGAACAAGTACCCTCTACCGCGGATCGACGATCTCTTCGGCCGGCTTCAGGGAGCCTCGGTATTCTCAAAGATTGATTTGCAGTCGGGTTATTATCAGCTCAAGATCAAGGCCGAGGACGTTGCGAAGGCGGCTTTCCGGACTCGTTACGAGCATTACGAGTTCACGGTGATGTCGTTCGGTTTGATGAACGCCCCGGCAGCTTTTATGGATTTGATGAACAGGATTTTCCAGCAGTTCTTGGATCAGTTTGTCGTGGTCTTCATTGACGACATACTGATCTATTCGAGGAGCGACGTGGAGCATGAGGATCATCTTCGACGAGTCCTCATGACGCTTCGAGAGCATAAGCTTTACGCGCTAAGCTCAAGAAGTGTGAGTTTTGGCTTCGGGAAGTTTTCTTCTTGGGTCACATCGTGACGCAGTCTGGTATTGCGGTGGACCCAAAGAAGGTGGACTCAGTGGTGGCTTGGCCTGTTCCGACTTCTGTGATGGAGATTAGGAGCTTCCTCGGCTTGGCGGGTTATTACCGGTGATTTGTTGAGGGTTTCTCAAAGATCGCCGCCCCTTTGAGCAAGCTGTCGAGGAAGGGCGAGAAGTTTCTGTGGACTCCCGCTTGTCAGAAGAGCTTCCAGGAGCTGAAAGACAGACTGACTCGTGCCCCTATCTTAGCATTGCCGCAGCCTGGTGAGGATTTTGTGGTCTACTGCGATGCGTCTCAGATAGGATTGGGGTGCGTGCTCATGCAGCAGGAGAGGGTCATCGCGTATGCTTCGCGCCAGTTGATGGACTACGAGAAGAACTATCCGGCGCACGATCTCGAGCTAGCAGCAGTGGTGTTTGCTCTCAAGCTTTGGAGACACTGCCTGTACGGAGCACATTGTGAGATGTTCACGGATCATCAGAGTCTGAAGTACCTCTTCACTCAGAAGGAGCTGAACCTCAGACAGATACGGTGGCTTGAGCTTTTGAAGGATTATGACATCTTCATCCAGTACCATCCGGGCAAGGCGAACGTTGTGGCGGACGCCTTGAGCCGGAAGCAGCCTTCGGCGGAGCTGTCTCTCATGATCACCAACCAGGAGCGCTTGGTGGAGGAGTTTCGTCGACTAGAGTTGGAGATCCTACCTTCTGGATCTACCGCGCAGCTGTTGACCTTGGTGGTGCAGCCCACCTTGGCAGATCGGATTTCCAGTGGACAGATGATGGACCCGCACTTGTAGAGAGTGCGAGCAGAGGCCGAGCAGGGCAGAGATGGTGACTTCACGATTCACGCCGATGGTTCCCTTCATTTTCGAGGACGGAGGTGTGTGCCCAGTGATCGGGACTTGAGATGAGAGATCTTGACTGAGGCACATCGGTCGCTGTATACCGTTCATCCTGGAGGGACGAAGATGTACCGCGACCTGAAGCAGAGTTTCTGGTGGCCTGGCATGAAGTTGGATGTAGCTCAGCATGTGGCGCAATGTCTGGTTTGTCAGCAGGTGAAGGCTGAACATCAGCGACCAGCGGGGAAGCTTCAACCGTTGCCTGTACTAGTATGGAAGTGGGGGCAGATCACCATAGATTTCGTCACCGGGTTGCCTCGTTCTCAGCGAGGTCATGATGCGATCTGGGTTATTGTGGACCGACTGACGAAAGCAGCTCACTTCCTACCGGTACACACGACTTGGTCTCGGGATCGACTGGCGCAGCTCTACTTGGATGAGATCGTCAGGCTGCATGGAGTGCCAGTTTCGGATCGGGATTCTCGCTTCATTTCTCAGTTTTGGAGGAGCTTGCAGCAGGCACTGGGAACGAAGCTCAACTTCAGCTCAGCTTACCACCCTCAAAGTGATGGGTAGTCGGAGAGAGTCATCCAGACTCCCGAGGATATTGCTCCGAGCATGCGTTTTGGACTTTGGTGAGGGATGGTTCAAGTACCTTTCTCTGGTGGAATTCGCCTACAACAGCAGCTTCCAGGCGAGCATTGGGATGGCACCGTACGAGGCTTTGTTTGGACGTCGTTGTCGATCTCCGATTTGTTGGGATGACGTGGGTGAGCGTCGAGTGATCGGGCCTGACTTGTTGGAGGATGCAGAGGCCAGGATTCGCAGTGCGAGGCAGCGGCTGCTGACTGCGCAGAGCCGGCAGAAAAGCTACGCGGACCAGCGACGACGTGACCTAGTGTTTCAGGTCGGTGAGCATGTGCTGCTCAGGGTGTCGCCGTCTTGAGGGATCAAGCGGTTCGGATTGCGGAGCAAGCTTAGTTCGCGTTTCGTGGGACCGTTCGAGATCCTTGAGTGTGTGGGTCCGGTGGCTTATCGGTTAGCTCTTCCTCCTAGTCTTGCTCGGATGCAGAATGTCTTCCATGTGTCCATACTTCGGAAGTACATCCCCGACCCTTCTCACGTGATCAGCCCGACGACGGCTCAGCTGAAGGAGGATCTCAGCTACGACGAGGTGCCTTTGAGGATTTTGGCTCGCGAGGTGAAGCAGTTGAGGAACCGGAGCATTCAGTATGTGAAGGCTCAGTGGATGAATCATGAGGAGCGTGAGGCTACTTGGGAGCTGGAGTCTGCTATGAGAGAGAGAGGTTTCCGCAGTTGTTTGCGGATGGTGTGTGAGTAAGTTTCGGGGACGAAACTTCTTGTATGGTGGGAGTGATGTGAGAATTCGAATTTTTGAAATTTGAATTCAGTGTTTCCCCTCCCTCTACTTTGTATTTGTATTTGTATATGTATATATATATGTATAGGTGTATATATATATATGTATATATATAGTATTTTATGTATTTTTATGGTTTTGAGTTTTGTTGGCGGAGAGAGGATAGATTGTGACGCTATTCGGAGTCCGTTTCTGATAATCCAAAAAGGTAGATTCGATGTCTCGGCAGTGCTGAACGCGATGGCATGATCCGTTCTTACATGTGACGGTCGGATCATGAGATATTGTGAGTTCTTCACTGAGAGGTCGTAGTGTACGTTTGATCGTTTCGCGAATTGGACCCTGTTTTACGCACCGTTTTGCGTGAGATCGAGTGTGGAGGGGTGTCTGTGCATTTTGTGCATGCTGTGAGGGACTCGGGGCTAATTTCTTTTTATTATAGGGACTTTTTGCAATTGTGCAAGTGTATATGTGTTTGTGTGTGTGAGAGTGGTGGGAAAGTGAGACTTGTTGCTTCTCTCTCCCTTAGCTCTCCCCCAGCAGAGTGCCTGTTAGATGTATGCCCTAGAAGCCAATCGGGCTGACACATGTATTCTTTTTAGGACATAAATTTATATTTGACTTTAAATATTATGAATAAATATAGGTTCCTATTTCCATTCATGTTGTGTATGTGTCCATGAATCGTCCAAGGAATTAATAAGATGATGACATGTATTCTCAAGAGTTGAGAATTTGAGACATGTGTCATTGATGGTTAATTCCTAAATGCTCCCGATCGATGGATCATCGCGGGGACGGTGATTGATCCGATGAGATTGGTGCACAGGTCGCTTCCCTTTTGGGTAGATGAGTCTTGAGTCAACAGTGTGGAGACACTGGAGCGAATGTGCAGGTGGTTGTTAGAGAACAAGGGTACCGAGCGTGACCAATGCGAGAAGTCACTTGGATGTCTACTCACTCGTCATTGACTTACTCAATGTTGCAGTAGTGTGACTGGTCCTTTGACCTGCGGTGCCTCGGCTATTCACAATGAGGTTACTGTAGTTTGACTGTACATACACTTGGTCCCTAGCCATTCGGGTCCTTGCGGTGCATGTTGGCTGCAGTAGGTTCGTTGTAGGAATAGGGTGTGCACCTATATGGAATCTATCTCTGTAGTACACTGAACTTTTGCAAATTGCGGAGTTCTAGTGTGAGAATAGTGACTTATACTATTCTGGAGTTTTGAGTTGAGTTTGGAGAGCTTCGGAGTGTTTTCGGGACTTGAAAAGTGCGAAAACGGACTCCGGGAGTCGAAATCTGCAAAAGTGCAGATTTTGCAATCGCATACCGGTATCTGGTTTGGGGATACCGGAATCCAGTGAAGACTGGTTGTGCGCAGCTCTCGGCTTCTGCGGAATGCGGCAGCGGATACCGGAATGCGCTGTATACCGGTATCTGGTCTAGGCATACCGGAATCCCTTCGCGCAGACTGCTTGGCCGAGGCTCGGATTTGCGGGATTTTTGGCTGGATACCGGTATGCCCATGCGCATACCGGTATACAGTGCAGAAATTGCATTTCGTGCTGTTTTGCAATTTTGGCTTTGTGAGGGGCCTAAGTGGATTTTGTGCATTGGGTTTAAGTACCCCTTCACCCCTTCACAGCCATTGTTGGCTGAGGACTTGGAGGAGATGAGGTAGGGTGTTCTCTCTCTCTCTCTAGATTTTCTTGCTCCCAAACCCTAGAAATGTGGTTTTGATCTCCTTTTCCACCATTTTCTTTATGGAGGAGTGCTTCTTGGCCTTGTGGGGAGCTCGGGATGGAGGAGAGGAGCTTGTTGGTGGATGAATCTCCAACCCTAGCCTCTTTTTGCTTGGTTGGGAGCTCTTATGAGGTGAGTAATTATCTTACAACACCTCTAATTGTGTTTTTGCTTGTGATTAGCATGGATAACCTAGTTTCTAGAAATTAGGGTTTATTTTTAGGGTTTCGTGATTGTGAGCCCTTGAGGTGGAATTGATGGGAGTAGAATGTTGTTGTAGGTTAGATTTGAAGATCTCTAACCTCAATTTGGACCTAGAACAAGTTTTACTTGCTCAAGGTAATTTCCACCCTTTTACCTCATTGATTTTTGGTGGTTTTCGAATTACTTGTTCGATACCCCTAACCCCTTGGAAAATTATCTTAGGGTATGAGAAGCTCGGGGGACAACTTCGTTTCGAAGTACTGCGAGGTTTCGACGGGTATCCGGTGGGTCTGACCTCACCGAAATGGGTGAACTCCCCCTATGTCTCCTATCTTGTTATAGGATTGATTAGATGCATAATTATGTTAATTATGGCATAATGATAATTGTGATTGCATGAGACATGCAAGTTATTTATGAAAATGCATATTTTATATAGTATGGCATTATGAGGATATTATGCATGCTAGGGTATTTGCATTAATAGTGTAATGACGCATTAGGAAATGCTAAGTATGTTATGCATGCTAGAGATGAGCATCTTATGAGTCACCACTTGAGTGGTGGACTAGTGAACTCTCTTGCATACCAAAGTATGCTTGTATAGAGAAAAGAGAAAATATGACAATGCAAAACAAGTTTGTTGCACCTCATCTAGGCGAGCAACTATGGCGGGCATTATTGACATTGGGCTCGACCTTTTGGTCGAGAAACGATTCCATGTTTAAGACATGAGGAATGGATTCTCCTTGTATTTGATAATGGCAATTGGTTAAACATGTGTGTTTAGTTAAATGAATACTTGTTTGGTGACTTATACTCCATAAAGTGGAAGTTCATGTAGTATGACATATATAAATCTTGAATGATGATTTAGTTAGCATTGTAGAATGCAAGATATGTAGCATTAAGATAATGCATGGGTATGGCATTGGTAGAATGCATAAATATTGGCATTGTAGATGCATCGAAAATAGCATTAGTATAATGCATTGATCATGGCTTTGGTTATAGCATATGATAGTAACCCGTTGGGGTCATGAATGAGACTTAGGTCCATTCCTATTGGTAGAGTGAAATGTAACCATTTGCATGTTAGAGACATGTTACATATTGGTAGAATTATATCCACAAGTGATTTGAGAACAAGTGTGACTTATGTGTCATGATTCCAACCCTCGAGTCGAGAAACGATTCCATGTTTTAGACATGATGATTGAGATGTATTTGGCCTTGGATATGATGCTTATGATCAGCGCTTGTTTGCCCTTGTGCTCATTCGCACATGCTTGTGAGGGTCGCTCCCTACAAGCCGGCACTCCGGAGTTAGCCTTGCGATGTTTGATCGCCCGTGCGGGATTGGGCGCCGAAGTGGATCGCCGTTGGGGGAGTGTCTCATTCTAGCGAGAATGTTGACTACCACGGGGCCATTAGGCACAGCACAAGCCGGGACGTTACCTTGTGTAAGTCCCTTGTGGATTGGGTAAAAGCTAAGTAAACTGGACATAGTATATTGGTTGCTTGATGCATATAGTGTAGTGTATGGACATAGTAGTGAGTAGCACATTGTGGCATTACTTAGCTTGACACTGTTGGGATGCATTCATTGTAGTTGGACATATTAGTTAGTCACTACATATATTGGCATCCATAATAGCATTAGACCTATACTCATGATGATTAGTATAGAGGCATGATATTGTGATGATAAGAATAGAAAGATTCTTTTAACCTTTAACATAGCATAAATTTGACATGCATGTAAAATGATGTGATTAAATGTTGAACTTATGACATTAGAGCATGTTCATGTTCATGTAGATGATTTAGTTTTTGGAGGCAAGATAGTTGTAGAACTACCTGTTTAGCATTAAATGTTATATGCTTTCTGTTTTATGTTTCAGTTATACTATCTTGCCTCAGTTGACCTAGCGGTGTAATTCGCCACTCTCGGCGGCTTACCCACTCGGAACTATTGATTAATAGTTCTCACCCCCATTGTTGTTGGGTTTTTCAGAGCCTTCCGCAGCAGGAGAGGCTTGGGATCGCGGCGAGGGGTTAGCAGCTAGCTAGAGCCTCTACGGTGTTGTTGTAGACATACCATGGGTTTTCCTTTCATTGTATGTTGAATGAAAGATGTATAGATTTGTTGATTGATCTACTAGTTGAAAGGAGGTATAATGCTATTGTATATCTTGGATTTTTAGTTATGTGGATTTTGTTTTAGATGTAGAACTATGTTCTCGCTCTGATTACCTTGTTAGGATGTATTCTTTATCCTTCTTGATGGTTGTTAGCATAGACGCCTTGTGTACATTATGTTGTTTGAGGTACACGGCGGGTCTGCGCACGTGCCTGGTAGGCTCCCACGAGGGCCCGGGGCGTGACAATCTCCCTTGGTAGATAGGGGTGTTAGTCCTATGTGATTTATGAGACCGAGTTTAGAAGACCTTGGCCAAGGCAGGATAAATAGCGGAAAGGGTTTCCGATATTAGAAACTCGAGTCGAATAAATTTGACATATGACAGATGATGGGGTTTGACGAGTTGTTCCATGATCTCCGTCTAGTCGGGACTCATGATAGAAGGACTGTATCACACGGTAACTGCACCAAGAGGTTCAGTATTCCATTCTACTGGAATGCCACTACATGCTGCTAGGAGTCACTAGTGGATTGTGAGACTCATGAGAATTATCTGGATGATCGATAATTCTCATTGGGCTGAGTTGGAATTGTTCCGACCCACTGAAAGGAGTTTCAGTGATATTATTGATAGTGATCAGAATATATCTCACTACCAGATAGAATAGAACCTATGGGGTCACACACATAAGAGGTTGTGACTGATCGGATAGCTAGATTGCGATTTTTGAATCGCCGGAGGACTTAATTGTCAATATGTTGATAATTGGACTAATTTGTAATTATTACAAATTAGTGGTATTAAAGTGTAAATGTTACAAGAGAGGACTTACTAACAGTTAGTAAATAATGAGAGGACTTATGTGCAAATGTTGCATTATTAATTTGATATGATCAAATTAGGATAAAGTTCAAGTCGAATCAAATTAGGATTTGATCGATCTAACCAATTAAGAAAATGATAAATTTAAATATAGATTTATTATTATCCTTAATGGTTATTATATTATTAAAAGAGGATTATATCCCTCTATATAATATATGGGAGTTTTTAGAAAACCCTAGCCGTCATCTCTCTCAATTTCTCTCTTCTTCCTCTAGTAAAAAGATGTTCTTTGCAAGGGAGCTAGCACCCCGGTGAGGACATCGATTGGATCGCCGACCTCGTGTGGATACCTATAGAGGCCGGACGCGTGTGCGGCTTCAAGAGAACCTAATTCCACGATCATCGGATTGCGGTGAAGAACAACCCGCGCAAAGGTGAAGATTAGATCTTGCTATCTCGTTTTAATCTTGAATAACATGAGGGATCCTAATTGCGTGGTTTAGAGATTGGATCTCGAAAGTTTTCTAAAATCAAATTTGTTTGATTTTGTTCCGCTGCGTTTTGTTTTTACCGTACGCAATTTTCTAACAGTGCCATCCCCTCCTCAGCTCCTCTGCCATCCCCCTGAGCGCCGCCGACCGCCGCCGACCTCCCCTGGCCGGCGGGGAGCTCCGGCCAGTTGTTCTCTCTCTTTATTTCTCTCGTTTTCTTCTTCTTCTTCTCCCCTGCAGTATGCACCCAGGGTGGACCCACGCCCGAGGTCCCCCTGAGGTGGCACAGCTGCCGGCAACCTGCCCCGCCGTTGGGAGTCGCCGCCGAGCCGCAGCTAGCTGCTGCTAGGGCTGATGTGGGCCAAGGGTGTTGGACCCGAGCCGCCACCGCCTCCCGCCGGGGCAGCAACCTCCGGCCAGCTCCGGGAGGACCTCCGGCGCCGTCGCCTTCCTTCTCGGCCGCCCCCGTGCCGCCGGTGCGCCGCCGCAGCCGCCGCCGGCTCAGCTTGGGCTGCTAGGGCAGTCGCGGACGAGCGCCCTGCGCCGCCGCCGCCGCCGGTCTTTGCTGTCGCGGTCACCCACCTTCCGACGTCCGGCGGGCCCCTATTGCCGGTGCTCGTCGTCCCGACCGCCGGCGCCGCCGTGCCCTAGCCACCCGAGAGCTCTCACTCTCCCCGCGCCACCGCCGCCGCTTCCTGCCGCCGGTTGAGGTGAGCATCCCCTTCTTCACCTCCCCCGCGTCCAACCTTGGCCGCCGCACGCCCTGCATGTCGGCCGGCAGCCGGCCGGAGCAAGTTGCTCCGGCCAGGGTGGTTTTTGGCTTTGTTTTGGCCGCATGCATGGTGTTGGGCTCCCCGTTGCCTCCCGAAGCTCGGGAAGGTGAGCACGATGATCGCGGCGACGCGCTGATCACCATGCTCACCTTACTTTGCTGTTTTGGCGAGCCGTTTCGCTGTTCGGCCTATGTCGGGCATTGTTATCGCTTGTGGACGCTGTTTTCATGGGTTATTTGTGCCTGCGACTGTCCCTGTCATAGTGGGGCTGTGAGCACGGCCTCCGTTATGTCGTTACCTATCCGCTGGTACTTGCGGAAGGTCGTGCGGACGAACGGAGTGCTCAAACGGCCTTCTTTACGCTTAATTCATGTGTGAATGTTGCTTGTTTAGGGTTCTTTGTGATTGTGGCAGCGTTACGATGCTACGGGCAGCAAGGGCAAGACCCTTGAGGCCCTGTGGACTGGTTGTCCAACCCCTTCGCCCTTCGCGGAGATCCGGATTGATTTTCGGTGCGTTTTCCGATGAAATAGTCGGGGGAACTCGTGTTGTAGTCGTGCGACTCGCTTGCTGGTTTTGCGAGTAACTTGGCTTCGTCGTTTAGCCTCGTTGGCTGTTCCTCATCGCTGTCCCAAAGTTTCGAGGATAGCGGATGAGTGATGAAGGGTTCCGGTGCCAAATCGGCATTTTTCGGGAACCCAGAAAGTCGTTTCGGGTGCGTTTGTGTTCGTGGCACCCCGAGCTTGTGCTCGCTGTCCTGTCACCTTGTTTTGGTGTGTTTGGGGACAGCGGAGGACCTGGTTTGGTTGTTGGTACCCCTGTGGGGCTTGGTGTGGTTTCGGGATCGTCCCGGTGGGTTTTTCGGACGATCCGTCAGTTTCGGGTTGTGAGCGCTATGTGTTTAGTGTCGACTTGGTGGACCTTGACCCTGTGAGTCTTTCGTAGGTCCTGTCGTGGTTCCCGAGAGCCGTCGGTGTTAGGCTCTATCGTTTCTACAGGTGGGTACTTCGATCCGGAGTCGGTTCAGTGGACTAGCGGTGATACCTTTCTATCCCTTTCTCTTCCATGTTGATTATTAGTTCACTAGACTCCCTTTCCTCTACTTTTGTGAGCTTGCCATTAGTAGAGTAGTGTGATTGCATGGTTTGTTGAGACGACCTAGTTGGTCAGTGGTGATCGCCTGTTGTTCCGAGCGATCTTTGGACTTGGTCCCGTTGCTATTCTCGGCTAGTTGCCGTTCTGTGGTTTGAGCATATTGCATCGATCGTCACAGCTCTTCTAGCACTTCACGTACGCCAGCGGTCTGATCCACCGCCTGGGGGTGTTCTTTTCCGGAAAAGGGTTGTGTGCTTCCAACCCGTGAGCCTCTCGACATGTGCATCTGCGGAGGTTATGTGCCTGTGAGTGAGCGGTTGTGACAGTGCCAGGGATCCGTCCCTGTGGCCTGGTGGAGATTGGGTCTCTTTATCTATCTACAGTTGATGCATATACTATTTGCTTACAGTAGCGTAGTCGTTCATGTATGGTTCATACTCTTGCTTACTTGTGCTACTGTTTACCTTATCTATCTTTGTTGACCCTCGTGCCGGTGTGTACACCTCGCCTTCGTCGGCTTGCGGTACCCACTGGGAGGGGAGACATGTTTACATGTTCTCACCCCCCGCCATCGTTGTTGTTTTCAGGTGAGCAGGGTGGTGGGAGTCGGGACGTTGCGAGGCACGCCTAGATAGTGGTACTAGAGGTCCCGACTTGTGAGGTTCCTCCCTTCAGATTGGTTATCGCCTTTATCCCTTTATCAGTTAGTTGTGGATGTGGTTCAGTTACACTTTGGTTGTTTTGTCTTGCATGTTTAGATCTCGTGGATTTGGTTTAGTTTTTATGTGTTGATTGCATGCTTTGACATTATGGATGACGATGCTTACTAGACTTCTATTTATGGCTTTGCATTGTGCATCTTGGATTTCTACCCCTCGTGGTAGCGTTTTCAAATAAAGGTTTTCGTGTGAGAAACGGTTTTCAAATGGATTTCCGATCGATCGACTTTTGTGATTTCAAAAGAGAGTTCTCGTGTGGAGAACGGTTTTCAAATGGACCTTAATTGATTGAGATTAGGGTTTCAAATAAAGCTTCTGGGTAAGGAGCAGTTTTCTAGAATGATCTGTTGTTTGTGCATCGCATCATCCTTCGCCTAACGATTTGCTTAGATTCATACAGGTTTAAGGACTGGTAGTTGTATGAACCTTATTGTGTTGTTGTGGTTTGTGTGATGAATGAATGGTGGTTGTGATCATATTTGTATGTTGTGTACGCCGTACAAATACATGGGAGGCTCTGTCCGTGTGGACAGTGGGCCCTGTATTTGTGGCGGGTCTGTACGTGGCGCGGGCTACGCTTTCAAAAAAAAATTGACACGTATTTCCACTTATAAAACTAGCCCGGGGCGTGACACCACCTGGCCACGAAGAAAGCACTCGCCTCCACGTCGAGGGCATTTTAAGGTACATGCGGATTCCACCGCTCGGACATCGTAATAGTTGATGACAATTTGATGTCTTTCATCCAGCTAAAGAACCACATCCTCGAAATCAATTTCTCTTTGAATGCCTTGATAGACCTCTTACATATAACTTGCCACTCTTAGTGACTTCTCTTGCTATCCCGACGGTCTCTACGTCTCTCGCCCTTATCAAGGTGTGATCCACATTCTCATAGAGTTTCTTGAGGTCGGCTGCCTACTGGATCAACAAGTCATCCAGCCGCTTAATTCCCTCGTCTTGTCGGCGTTAGGCCTCAACTTGGAGTAACATTGTAAATGACTGCCGCTCCACCATGCTTGCTAAAATAGCTAGCCGGTCTCATAACATAAGGATCTCACCAAGTCCGGAGGATGCAGAATTCCCGTCTCGGCTGCCTCGGCCGCTATGGAGTACGTCGTCCCCATCTCAAGCTGCAACAAACATAACATGCGCAGGTCGAAACACTCACGCCAAAGCATCCCCACACACAACTACAACCCCAATCATGCGAAAGTAATGAAGTGGACTTCCACTATTCCCCGATGTCACATTGTCGGCCGCCAACGTGACCCTCCAAGGGTATAGAAGTCGCTCACTCCGATCCAACTCCAACACTTTTGGAGCTAAAGATATGACCCAATCGTGTTACTTTCGCCAATAAGTCACAAGAGATCCCATCTCTCCCGTTCCTATTCCTTATCGTCCAACCGGCCTAAGGTTCACTAGGTCCACTAAGACTCAACCCTAGGCTCTGATACCAAAATAATCTGTCACGCCTCGGGCCCTAGAGGGAGCCTACCAGGCACGTGCACAGACCCGCCGTGTACACCAAACATCCCACGATGCACACAAGGCGTCTACAACAACAATGATAAAGTAGCAAGAGTACATCCTAAACACGGTAATCAGAGCAAGTATTTAATTTTACTACTAAATCAAGTCCAACAAAAATCCACAATCTCGAGATATACAATAAAATTCGTTTAAAGTACATCATATGAATACTATGAGGTCACTCAACTAGATATAACTATACACCTTTCATTCAAAATAAAAGAAAGGTGTCAGGGTCCATCTATAGCATCATCGTAGAGGCTCTAGCTAGTAGCTAACCCCTCGCCACGATCCCTAGCCTCTCCCGCTGCAGAAGGCTCTGAAACAAAAAGCAACAACAAATGGGAATGAGAACTATTAAACAATAGTTCCCAGTGGGTAAGCCGCCGAGAGTGGCGAAATACACCACTAGGTCAACTGAGGCATAGATAGTATAAGCTGAACATAAAGCAATAAGCAGAAAAGATAAGCAAATAATCTACTACTATCTTGCCTCCAAGTGACAAAGTCATCTACATGAATATGATATCTACTATCATATGCACAAATATGCCTTTTGCTCTAGTTTACATGCATGTCCATCATTATGCTATAAACAGTAGTTAAAGGAAAATCTTTTCATTAACATCATATGTCCATGCTAATATACTAATCATCATGAGTATAGATTTACTACCATTATGGTTGCCGATGCAAGTAGTGACTAATATGAATGTCAAGCTACAAGGAATGCATCCAAATGGTGTCATGCTAAGTAATACCACAAGACAATAACTCACTACCATGTCCAACTATCACTTTTATATGCATCAATCAACTGTGATGTATTATGTCAAGTTTACTTAGCTTTTACCCAATCTACGAGGGGACTTACACAAGGTAACGTCCCGGCTTGTGCCATGCCTAATGGCCCCGTGGTAGTCAACATCCTCACGCTAAGAATGAGCCTTCCCCACGGCAATCCACTTCGGCGCCCAATCCCGCACGGGCAAAATAACTGTCGCAAAGGCTAACTCCGGAGTGCCGGCTTGTAGGGAGCGACCCTCACAAGCATGTGCGAATGAGCACAAGGGCAAACAAGCGCAGATCATAAGCATCGTATCCAAGGCCAACACGTTCCAATCATCATGTCTAAAATATGGAATCATAACATCGACTCGAGGGTCGGAACTATAACACTTAGGCCATACTTGTTCTCAAATTACTCATTGGTATGTTTCTATCAATATGCAACATGTCTCTAACATGTGAATGTTTATATCTCACTTTATCAATAAGAATGGATCTACGTCTCATTCATGACCCCAACGGATTACTATCATATGCTATTACCAAAGTCATATTCAATGCATTCTACTAATGCTGTTTTCAATGCATTCTACTGATGCCATAATCAATGCATTATACTAATGCCATATCCAATGCATTCTACTAATGCCATAATCAATGCATTATACTAATGCCATAATCAATGTATTATACTAATGTCATATCCAATGCATTCTACTAATACCAACAAAATCATAGTTCATGATGTGCATATGCCATGCTACATAAACCTCCACTACATGGAGTATGAAGATCACCATGTAAGTAATCTAACTCTCATTCAACTAAGCAATTACATGCTTTTGCCATTTACATAATCAAGTGTGTAAGAAACCATTTCATCATGTCTTAAACGTGAAACTTTATTCAACGACCTAAAGGTCGAGTACAACGTCACAATGCCAATCTTAGTTGCTCATCTAAATGAGGTGCAACACACATAGCCCTACATCTTGTCATTAACATGCAATATGTCATATTCTTTTTTTCCTTATAGTGAGCATACTTTGGTATGCATAACCGAATCCAATCATCCACTAGTCATGTAGTGTCCCATATGACACCACTCATCACTAACATGCATATCTTAATTCTCATAGGAGAACCCTAAGGTCACAATATTGTTGTAGGTGTTCTAGCATGCATGTTATCCTTGTAATCCTCTACTATATAGAGTATATCAAATTTCACATGCAACATGAATATGCCATGTGTTCACAATTTCTACCATGTCATACATAGCATGAATAAGCATCTAATCAATCCTATAACAAGATAGGAGACATAGGGGGAGTTCACCCATTTCGGTGAGGTCAGTCCCACCTGATACCCATCGAAATCTCGTCGTTCCTTCCAACGAAGTTGTCCCCCAAGCTTCTCATGCCCTAAGATAATTTTCCAAGGGGTCACATGTTTCGAACAAACATATCTCAAAAATCACCATAAATCATGAGGATAATGGGTGGAAAATACCTTTGAGCAAGTAGAACTTGTCTAAAGTCCAAATCAAGGTTAGGAAGCTTCAATTCCAACCTACAACATCATTTTACACCCATCAATTTAACCCCAAGAGCTCAAACTAAAGAAACCCCAAATGAAACCCTAGTTTTCATAATACTAGGTTTTCATCCAAAATCCATGCAAATCTCACATGTAGAGGGTGTAAAGAAGCTACAAACCTCTACAAAAGCTCCAATCCAAGCTAAATGATGCTAGGCTTGGAGATCCATCCACAAGCAAGCTCTCTCCTTCTCATCCAAGCTTCCCTCAAAGCCAAGAAGCAAGCCTCCAAGAAGAAAATGGAGAAAAGAGAGATCAATCCATGCTTTAGAGGGTTTGGGAAGGAAAAATCCAAGAGAGAGAGAGAGAAAAAAACCCACCTCTCCTTCTTCTCCACCCTCAGCCAACAAGAGGCAGTGAAGGGGTGAAGGGGTATTTATTCCCAAGCAACAAAATCTACTTAAACCCCTCAAAAAGCCAAAATTACAAAACTGCACGAAACAGCCTCAGCTGCACTGCGTACAGGTACACGAACAGACGTACCGGTACCAAGCACAAAATTTCACAAACCCGAGCCTCGGTCAAGCAGACCACAATACAGCATTCCGGTATCTCAAACATCAGTACCGGAATAAATCACATCTGTTCCGGTACCCCAAGCCAGTACCGGTACCCAATACAAAATCTGCAGCTTTTGAAGATTTCGATCCCCGAAGTCCGTTTTCGCACTTTTTAAGTCCCGAAAACACTCCCAAGCTCTCCAAACTCAATCCAAATCTCCAGAATAGTATAAAACACTATTCTCTCACTAGAACTCCGTAATTTGCTAAAGTTCAGTGTGCTACATCAACGCAAAAGAGTCTTCCGTTGTGAAATTTTTTCACTTTTTACACATAAAATGATAGCATTTTCGCAAAGTACGCATTATTTCATTTTGTAATAATTGTGTTTTAGTCCTGAAACCTTGAGTTCCTTACAAAAACTCTCTAGTGCGTGTATTTTATATAGTAGCACGTTTCCATGAATTTTTCAAGCAATTTGGCATATAAAATATGGCGCTTTTTGGAGAAAATCTCAAAACTCTTCAGTTACCCTCTCAACATTTTTCTTTCCAAATCACACTTTTACTACGCGAAATCGCAGAATGGTGCCTTCTATGACTTTCGGCACTGCTAAACCTGGGGAGTGGCATTATCGTTTCAATAAAAACTTAGCAGGATTGGCCAATCCTTTTGAATTTTTGTTATTTAAAATTTTGATTTCTACAAAGGGGGCTGACTGGTCATTATTAGAAGATCACAATTGCAGAAAGCCCTCCAAAGAGAAAATTTTACATTTTCTGTGAATTCCAGCCCATAATTGACTTTCAGCCCCCGTAAGAACTTTCATGCGTCTGAAAGTTCATAACTGAAAATGCTAGAACTTTCAGGTTAAGCATCCAAAGAATTTTCTCGGGTCCACAAGATAGTCTCGAAGTTTTAGATGCACTTTTGGGCATCATGCAGTTCGGAAGTTCAAAAAGTAGAAAACTCACTAAGGGTGTGTTCGGTTTGATATAAAAAGTAGGCGGAAAAAAAATTTCGGTAGAAAAATGGTTTGCAGCTCGTTTGGTTCGACGTAAAAAATTTTCGATGAAAAACAGTTTTACATATTTGGAAAAAAAAAATTCTCCCTTTCGTTTTCCGCGTGAGAGCGACGGAAAATGAAAAGGAGGAGAAAAAACACGGCTCATGGCAGCGTTTTTACGCGGTCCACGAGAGGCTACTTCGGCCTCGTGGGCCCTCTCATTATATATATATTTATATATATATATATATATATATATATATATATATATATATATATATATATATATATATATATATATATATATATATATAATTAAGCTCCTACGCTTTTAAAAGTACCAAATTATTGGTGCTTGTAGATTTTTTGCCATTGGATTAAGGAATGTGCGGTTAGGATGATGTGAGCCCCCTAGGATTGAGTGAATGGTTGGTTGAATAGTATGATCTAATTGATGAAAATGACACAAGGGGTAGATCTAACGGTAAAAAATTTACAAGCACCAAGTGCTTGGTGCTTTTACAACCACCATAGCCGGACTCTATATATATATATATATATATATATAATTTTATTTATAAACATATATTTATTTACTATATATATAGTATTTTATTTTTATATAGAGATATTATTATATAATATTTTATTTATAAATTTGTAATTATTTATGAATGTCCCGAAATAGATAGCTCTTATATATTATGTTATATGTTTATTATAATTTTAAATATATTTAATCTATAAATATAAAATATAATAATAATATATATAGTATAGTAATTGTTATAAATTAATAATATATAATAAAAAATATATTAAATAGTTTTTCATCTATTTTTTTTTTCCTTTCAACCAAACAACCATCATGGAAAACTATTTTTCTTTTCCTACAAACTAAACACTAAAGAGCGTAAAATTTAATTTCCTTCGAAAATTATTTTTTCACTGAAATTTTTTTTTCCACAGTTTTACGTGGAACCAAACAGCCCCTAAAGTTACTTCTAAAACTCTATTTTTCACGTCAATTTCGCGCCAAAACTAATCCAGCTCATCTAGAACTCCTTCAAAGCCTTCTAAATAGTATCAAATACAATATTATACTGGAACTTTGCACTATTTGCAAAAGTTCAATATATCACATCAACCTTTTCACATTTCTTTTCGCTTCACTCCAACACTTTTATTTTCGCACCGTTTTCTCTTCAAGTAAATCTCAACTATTTTGAACATTGTCATGACCTTAATAATTTATATCTTAAGGGGTTCCATTTTCATTTTTTCGAAACAACAAAATTTCGGAGCTCAAGAATGAAATTCTCCGGAAATTCCTATTTTCCTCCAACTCTTTCCAACTCGTCCATTATTACTCAGAATCTCCCTGAATCACCTCCAACAATCTCTAACCTTTGTCTAGTCCTTCCAAACGTACACTTCAAATGCAATTTTTTAGTTGCCTATTATACTAAAGTTCAGTGACCTCTACCGAACTTCATTGCAGTGTTTAATCTCCATTCTTTCTAATTCTCCCCAATTCATCCTTTATTAGACTTCCGGTATCATTAATTTCTCCAAATAATTCTACCAGCTATTCCTCATCAGGAATCCACTAACTGGGTCCCATATGTTACAGGAGATACCATTAGCCTTACAAAAATTATGGATTTGAGTCCAATCAGGGCCAAATTCTAAATTTTGTAACAATTCCGTCACAGCCTAGAAAGTTTAGGGTGTGACAAATCCAATGCCTTTAGAATTGAGATTACTAGCTATAGACTTTATGCTAAATTTTAAATAATTTTCTTATACTTTAGGCTCTTTCTTAATTACTTTTGCATTAAAAGTTGCGTCAATTACCCCCTGTCCATTTTCATTATTTCAAGTAGATTCAAAAATTTTAAATAACTATAATTCAACTGTGAAACCTTATAATTGTAAATTGGCAGTTAGCTTTAATTAATACAGTAGAATTATAGAGATTAAATAAAATTATTCAATTAATTATTAATTTTGATAGTATTAGGAAAATAGATCCCTTTTATCTAATTTTTTTTATCTATCTTTTGAGTTGCAGATTAGATAGATGATAAGATATAGAATATTATAATATACCAACTAGTTTTAGTGAAGTTTTACAATCTAATTCGCTGATAATCAAAAAAAATTTACCTATTTGAAATAGTGGCAAAGTGCAGGAGACTAATTGATGTAACTGTGAATATAGGGTGGGTGAATGAGACATTGTTTAGAGCATAAGGAGGACGTTTGTAATTAAGCCTAGATTTGAGTAAGAAAAAATATTTTACAATACATATTAGAGTAGTGCAATTTTTCAATATTTTACAATACATACTTGCAATTTTTCAATACCGTTCACTCATTTTTATTCAACGGTTCATATTTAATTTTTTTAAAATTGTGACCTGCAATAGCAGGTCACTTTGAGAAAGGTACAGATTACCAGGTACTCCAAAGAAGGTTATTTTCAACTTTTAATAGAAGGGTAATTTAGTAACTTTACATCTAATATATTATCAAAATCTTTTTTTTCTCTTTATTTCCTTTTTCTCTCTCAATCTTTCCTCTTAAGCCACAATAGAGATGTAAATAGATTGAATTCGGGGCGGATTTTCAAAAACCAAAACCCGAACCCCATTGTAGTACACCGGATTTTTAATATAAAATCATGTGTGAATAAAAAATAGTGTGAGATACTATTTTTATTGGACATAGAAAAGTAAAAAATAATTTAGGAATGATTTGTGGGGAAATTGGAATGAAAACAGGAGATTTAGAATTTTCTGTAAGAAACGAGACTGATATTTCAGTCAAATAATTTACAGTGTCAGAGAATTATGAAAATTTGAGAATATGTCGAAATGATTTTTCTGAGCCTAAATTTAAAGTTTCATGTCATTCCGACACCATAGCAGTGAAAACGGAGTCTGAATGTAATCTGATAATGATTCTAGTCAGCAGAGTTTTCGGTGATCTAAAATGATTCAAAACTGAAAAATTAAGATCACATACTTCTGTTTGACTTTAATTGAGCTGACTGTCAAATTTGAACACAAACGGACATTCAGAAGGACTCTAATTAAATATATCAGATTAGAACTAGACTAAAGTTAAAATATTTACTACTTGAGGACTTATCGGTATATTATTGCATGATTAGTGGAATTCCACCTAGGCTGCCAGGAGACCTTCTCCATTCTTCTCCACCTCCATCCTGTACGCAAGAGAGAGAAAGGGTAAAGAAAAGAAAGGGAAAAAGAGAAGAAAAATAGTGGGTTTAGTGACATTTGACGAGCAGGTCGAAACGCCGCGCGCGTGATTTTTGCTGTTTCGACACTCGGGTTAGTGTTAAAATTTTATATTTTGGAGTCAGATTTTTTATGTATAAATTTTATGGTGGGATTTGATAGTAGGTTGTAGAAGAGGAGATTTTGATGAATTTTGTGGAAATTGAAATTTAAAAATCGAATTCTATGTGATTTAGAAGTCGATTTTGCGAGCGTTTCGTCGAGAAATTTTTTCGTGACTTCCGGAGTGTTGTCGCTGCCATGCGGATTGGGAGGAGGCAGCGAAACATCTTTCCACTTCGACGATCATTCTTTTCGTTGGATTCGCACGCTAGGTGGGTTCCGAGTCGCCGAAAACGGCGAACTTCCTCTTTCGTCTATTTGTAGCATATGGATATGTATATAAATTATATGTTGATAGAGGGAGATGATAGCGTAAAATTGACATATTTAGGATCTCTAGATAATTCTAAACTAATTTAATCAAAGAATTTACTATGGATTTGGGGTTTTCTTGTAGAACAAGAAACCTAGGGTTGGATTTGGGGCTTTTGTCCCTATGTGATTTGGAACTAAATTGATCTTATAAATCTCTAATTGAAGGGTAGTTCGACGCGAGAGACAACTCTGATTTGGGTTACGATGAGGCTACGACGTCCAATTGCGAGATTTTGCCGAATTTCATCCGATGGCTTGGGTCGAGCCGAATCGGCTTCGGAAATCGAATTGCTTGGAAATCCTAGCAATTGGGTCTTAAACGAGGTGGGTGGTTCTTTCCGGAATGGTTGGATTTCTTTCTATATCTATATTGCCATATTGTTCATATGTATATATATTTAAAAATTCTATGCATATAGGGTTATTATTGTGTTTGAGCTTTCATTTTCTTGCATGCTTCCTAAAGTATGGTTGGTCAAATTGAATTGAGAACTCGGTATTTGGACGGATGAGGATTGGGTCATTGGACATTGGAAACCCTATGAATGCAATGAACTAGAATGTGAATTTAGAAAATATTGTGAAACATTGATGGCATCTTGACTAGTTGTTTGGACATATAAAACATAGTGAAATACTAGGTGTCATTGTGAGTGTAAACATGAACCTAGTGATAGAAATATGGATTGGGTATCCTATTGTACAAGTAGAAAATATGAACATTGTGTGTCATTAGTGTACTTGTGGGTTATTGCCGTAGTTGCACAGGATTTGAGATAAGCATGCGAGGGATTGAAATAGATCCTCTGGACCATGCTAGGGATTGGTAGATCCCCGTATGTTACTACCCTGATCAGTAGGGTGTCCTCGGGATGAGAGGACTGGATCGTACTCGCATTGTCTGTTTGGCTTGTTGGTGTTCGCGCCACCACAAGCAGTGAGCTCCGGAGTTGTCACGTATTGGGTTAACGTATCTACCCAGCAGACGGCCCTAGATGGTTGAGCGGCTATCTCCCTGCGGGCAGGGTATGGTGAGTTTGGCTTGACTTCGCGTGAGTCGGTAAGATTGGGTCATGAGGTAAAAGAGAGAGTCAGTTGAGCATAGTAGATCATATATTTGAGCATTGTAGCATCAGATGACAGGTGACGAGTCGATTATGCCTCCTCGGTAGACAGTCTATGTTGGGTTGAGCGGTCATCTCCCCAGTAGACGATTTAGAGGAGGGAGTTGGGCTTGACTTCGCGTGAGCCGGTATGATTGGGCTAAAAGGTAAAAGTGGTAAGCATCTTGAGCATAATAGCATTTATTATTTACCTAGCTTCATTTCGCAAAGGCATAGTAGTATTTATTCCAGTTTATGCATAGTGTTGTTGTTGTACTACCTTCCTGTTCGTTTATCTACTTATGCCTTGGTAGACCTAGTGGGAAAATCGACGAGGTCGGCAGCCGAACCCCACTGGGAACTTCTTTTATTTCTCACCCCCCTGCTTTTACAGAGCCAACCATTAGCGGAGCAGCACCGGACCGAGGCGTCGGCATTACGCTCTAGATAGCGGGATCACCAAGTGTAGGTCACCCGTGTACGAGTAAAAGAATGCAGATGTATATTTGAAATGGAGAGTGTAATTATATCTTGTGGAATCATTCATATATTATTGTAAAGTGGAAAAATGCATGTAAATGTGAATATTCTAATATTGTAATAGTTAGGTTTACATTCTCGCTCTTGTGATATGCCCTCGTGCAATTCATGTATGTTGATTATTTTCTCTGCGCAAAACTCTATGTACATGATGTTGTTGAGCCTTGGGGCGGACAGGGGAGGCTCTGTCCGTTTGGTGATCTGTGCGCGCGTCCGGACCGACCAAAGTGGCGGTCGCGGGACGTGACAAATAAGAGTGGTATCAGAGCGTAGAAAATGGTCTAGGAGGACCTAGAAAAACTTAGGCTTGGAAAACCGTAAGGACCTAGGCTCGTGAGTGGACGGAACTTATGGCGAAAGTGAAATGATTGGGTCAAGATGTGTCTCCAATAGCATTTTGGAGACGGATTGAAGGTGTTGCAACTACTCTATTTAGATAGTCATGTTGGCTGCATACAACATGATGTCGAAAGTGGAGTAGAGGTGCCTTTCTATGACTTTCGCTTGATTGGGTCGGCTGTTGTGCGCGACGGAATTGAGTTCGAATGTTGGGTCGCCTAGGTACGCGTGTTATCCCTCGAGTGACAATAGTAAGTTACTTGGTGGGACGGATGTTGCGGAGGACTAGATAGCCCTCCGATGTTGCGAGCTAAGTGTTGCTAAGGGCATAAGGCCTCTCGTTGTGGCCAAGATGCGTGGTCTTGAGGAGCCGATGCGTGCCCTAACTTGGTGTCTGGACTCGTAGTTGTGGAGATTTGATAATTCTCGTCTTGGAGGATATGGACGCGTTTGCCCCAGCTAAGATGGGTGATAGATGCAATGCGCGACCCTGAGTGATGGATGTGGTGCACGATCCTTGATGATGGGTGCAAAGGCACGACCCATGGGGAAACGGCGTAGGTAAAACCGAACTATGATCGGATGACGAGAATGAAGTTGCCAAGTGGCGACTATTGAAAATGGAGCCGAGTTGACAATGTCGGTAAGTGGAACGTTTGAGGGATGGTGGCCTTATTCTTCCAAGGCAGAGGAACATGATGTGGCTTGTAGAAGCATGTCAGTTAAAGCTGATGATCAAGCATAGCGTGTTTACACACTATGTTGAATGTGTTGGCAATTAATTCTCTATGGGATTGCAAGTCTAGTGGGCTTATAGGGTGATTAGCCCAGTTGTAATGCTAACAAAATATGTTATGGCACACCTAATTTGGGTTATGTTGAAGAGTGCCGGTAATCTGAGATTGAAATATGCAGTATGCTATTGATGATGTATAAGGCACTATTGGAGTGTACCTGTGACCAAGGGTATAGAATCTGGAGATTGTCTTGGGGATGAACCGAATGGTCGATATGGTCACAGCATGGAAAATCTTGTGTGGAAGTAGTGGCATAGTACCCAAGTTGGACCCTGAGGTGGAACTTGGTGATGTGAGAGCTCAAGGTTGAACATGAGCTTTTAGAAGTACTTGGACGTGTGATGGATGTATGCAATAGCCTTGGAGCCATGGTAATGGAGATAGGTTATGGTGGTTGAGAGAATCCTTCCTTGAGATGATAATAATCTCAAATGATTGGTAAAGGGCAAGTGAATGAGGGATATGAACCCTTCATGGATACGGTAGAGACCGTGTGTGAAGAATTAACGACTTAGGGTCGTACACTAAATTGGAACCCTTTGACGGGTTGGTAATGGGAATAATTGCGCTGCCATAGAATTGGTGCGACGATTGCTAGATCTGGATGAGTTAGTCGTGAGGTGTAGTGGCTCAAAGTGAAGGAGCACTCATGGCTAGTGAAGAATGATGAAGCAGCATGGCTTAGCGGTTATGGCTAACATGGGATAAAGTGGAGGCATAGTGCGCTCGACTGTAGAGTTGCCGTGGGGCACGGACTGAAGGTTCAGCCGAAGAGGGTTTGTTGGCAGTAGCACTCGGGCGTTGGCCAAGTGTGAAGGATGTCGAGGACCGCTCGTGAAGCTGGTAGTTCCTTCTGGGTGCCTAGTGATCGACGGACGTGTGCTCGGTAGAGCGAAGCCTCAGTTAAGGAAACATGAACTCGGTATACGAGTGTTCGGACCATGTTGAGAATCCTCCTTGTGATGTGAAGTTTTAGGTGAATACCTAAGGGTTGGATGGCCGAAGTATTTTGCGCTTGGAGCACCTTGGTCACGTGGCCACGGCTAGAGGGCATTGCTTGGGGATTACTCGTGCCTGGACCGTGATTTGACTATGGGCCTGGGGCCTTATGGACAGGCGCAGTCGGTACCATGTGATATAATTAGCAGCTCTGAACCTGAGGGTAGGCTTGGCTAGGATTCATGATCGGGACGGTAGTCCGAGCGATGACCCGAAAACGTGGAGTGCCACGTGTGGAATTGTGAGTTTGTTAGTGCATCTAGAGTGTAGATGCGAACTGGCCATAGGATTATGATGACTTGGGATTTAATTACTCCTTGTTGGGGTTTCGGTGCAGGGTCCCGAATGGGGACTCCACCATGTGATGATTGGGTCCGCACATGAGAGTGAGAGACGTTGCATGATGCCGTGTCAGACTTTAGGCTGTAGGCCTATGAAGGATTGTCGGTCGGTGGACCCTCCGTGGCAAGTCGGATTAGATGGGTCAGCCGAGGGCTCTTCTAAAGAGAGCGTTAGTGGCGTGCGAGAAGGTTGAGGGTATTGACCAAAGGGGCAAAGGCTCAGTCATGCCGCTCGCCCGATTGGTTGAGGCACCAAACTACAAAGCTTAGTGTTATCGCGGAGGTGGAATCAAAATTACGAACTTGAGGTTCGTATGGGCTCGTCATAAGAATGACGTGATGCCAACCTGTGGCATGTGGATGTAAAGTAATGTGCTCCGTGTGAGACGTTGGGATAGTAGAAGCCACGTGCGAAATGGGGACTATGTCCCAGAATTGGTAAGTGTTCAAGGATGTGCTATCTCATTGTAGAGCTGGAGGGCTACGTGTGGTAGGATCCACTCGTAATGAAAGGAAACACCAAATGAGATTTCTTTTGAGCAATATCGGAGAATAGACCAAATTAGGCTCCGGATTAGACTGGTGGATGTGAGGAAAGAGTCGTACTGTTATGACGTAGACTCTTTAACGGGCCAAATTGATGGGCTTGTTAAGTAGAAGGATTTGGAGTTATGAATCCGACAGCATCAGTGCTAGCTGAGGGTGAAGTTCGCCTATGATGAGGATGCCCGGTGTGGGGCGTGAAGTGACACCCTTGAGGCCCTATGGAGTGGGGGAGGATCTGCCATGTTATGATACGAGTGGTGGTGGATCATTCGGCTAATCGGCTCATTCCTGGCCGATCCACATCACGAGGTGGAAAGGCAGTTCCGACCTAGGATATTGCACTGTGAGTGTGCGCGTGATTTTAAGAACACAGAGAATGTTACCCAGCCGAGTTGGTGAGGTTGCACATCAACGAGTATTGACGGCGCAAGCACAACAAAAAAAAATCTATGCGCGATTGGCAAATATGAAAATTTGCAGAGTCTTTTGGATGTGCCACCCGTGAGAAGGGTGAAGTAGTTTGGAGTGCGGGAGTTCCCGATGTGTATTCTAGCTCCCGAGGAGAAGGAACTGTAGAATTGTGTGATTCCGTGAGTGGAGTAGCCCTGATGAATGAAAATTTCTATGGGAACGATCAAAACTTGATGCGGAGTGCTACCCTCACCTCTTCGTTGAGTTGAGTTGAGGTGTGATTTGAGTTTCGCGGACGAAACTTTCTTTAAGAGGGGTGGAATGTAGTACACCGGATTTTTAATATAAAATCAAGTGAATAAAAATAGTGTGAGATACTATTTTTATTGGACATAGAAAAGTAAAAGATAATTTAGGAATGATTTGTGGGAAAATTGGAATGAAAACAGGAGATTTAGAATTTTCTGTAAGAAACGAGACTGATATTTCAGCCAAAAAATTTACAGTGTCAGAGAATTATGAAAATTTGAGAATATGTCGAAATAATTTTTCTGAGGCTAGATTTAAAGTTTCATGTCATTCCGACACCCGAGCAGTGAAAACGGAGTCTGACTGTAATCTGATAATGATTCTAGTTAGCAGAGCTTTCGGTGACCTAAAATGATTCAAAACTGAAAAGTTAATATCACATACTTCTGATTGACTTTAATTGAGCCTGACTGTCAAATTTGAACACAAACGGACATTCAGAAGGGCTCCAATTAAATGTATCAGACTATAATTGGACTAAAGTTAAAATATTTGCTACTTGAGGACTTATTGGCATATTGTTGCATGATTAGTGGAATTCCACCTAGGCTGCCAGGAGACCTTCTCCATTCTTCTCCACCTCCATCCTGTACGCAAGAGAGAGAAAGGGTAAAGAAAAGAAAGGGAAGAAGAGAAGAAAAAGAGTGGGTTTAGTGCCATTTGACGAGCCGGTCGAAACGCCGCGCGCGTGATTTTTGCTGTTTCGACACTCGGGTTAGTATTAAAATATTATATTTTGAAGTCAGATTTTTTATGTATAAATTTTATGGTGGGACTTGATAGTAGGTTGTAGAAGAGGAGATTTTGATGGATTTTGTGGAAATTTAAATTTAGAAATCGAATTCTATGTGATTTAGGAGCCGATTTTGCGAGCGTTTTGTCGAGAAATTTTTTTGTAACTTCCGGAGTGTTGTGGCTGCCATGCGGATTGGGAGGAGGCAGCAAAACATCTTTCCACTTCGACGATCATTCTTTTCGTTGAATTCGCACGCTAGGTGGATTCCGAGTCGCCGAAAACGGCGAACTTCCTCTTTCGTCTATTTGTAGCATATGGATATGTATAAATTATATGTTGATAGAGGGAGATGATAGCATAAAATTGACATATTTAGGATCTCTAGATAATTCTAAACTAATTTAATCAAAGGATTTACCAAGGATTTGGGGTTTTCTTGTAGAACAAGAAACCTAAGGTTGGATTTTGAGCTTTTGTCCCTATGAGATTTGGAACTAAATTGATCTCATAAATCTCTAATTGAAGGGTAGTTCGACGCGAGGGACAACTCTGATTTGGGTTACGACGAGGCTACGGCGTCCAATTGCGAGATTTTGCCGAATTTCATCCGATGGCTTGGGTCGAGCCGAATCAGCGTCGGAAATCGAATTGTTTGGAAATCCTAGCAATTGGTTCTTAAACGAGGTGGGTGGTGCTTTCCGGAATGGTTGGATTTCTTCCTATATCTATGTTGTCATATTGTTCATATGTATATATATTTGAAAATTCTATGCATATAGGATTATTATTGTGTTTGAGCTTTCATTTTCTTGCATTCTTCCTAAAGTAGGGTTGGTCAAATGGGATTGAGAACTCGGTACTTGGACGCATGAGGATTGGGCCATTGGACATTGGAAATTCTATAAATGCAATGAACAAGAATGTGAATTTAGAAAATATTGTGGAATATTGGTGGCATCTTGACTAGTTGTTTGGACATATAAAACATAGTGAAATACTAGGTATCATTGTGAGTGTAAACATGAACCTAGTAATAGAAATATAGATTGGGTATCCTATTGTGCAAGTAGAAAATATGAACATTGTGTGTCATGAGTGTACTTGTGGGTTGTTGCCGTAGTTGCACGGGATTTGAGATGAGCATGCGAGGGATTGAAATAGATCCTCTGGACCATGCTAGGGATTGGTAGATCCCCGTATGTTACTACCCTGGTCAGTAGGGTGTCCTCAGGATGAGAGGACTGGATCGTACTCGCATTGTCTGTTTTGCTTGTTGGTGTTCGCGCCACCACAGGCAGTGAGCTCCGGAGTTGTCACGTATTGGGTTAACGTATCTACCCAGCAGACGGCCCTAGATGGTTGAGCGGCTATCTCCCTGCGGGCAGGGTATGGTGAGTTTGGCTTGACTTCGCGTGAGTCGGTAAGATTGGGTCATGAGGTAAAAGAGAGAGTCAGTTGAGCATAGTAGATCATATCTTTGAGCATTGTAGCATCAGATGACAGGTGACGAGTCGATTAAGCCTCCTCGGTAGACAGTCTGTGTTGGGTTGAGCAGTCATCTCCCCAGTAGACAATTTAGAGGAGGGAGTTGGGCTTGACTTCGCGTGAGCCGGTATGATTGGGCTAAAAGGTAAAAGTGGTAAGCATCTTGAGCATAATAGCATTTATTGTTTACCTAGCTTCATTTCGCAAAGGCATAGTGGTGTTTATTCCAGTTTATGCATAGTGTTGTTGTTGTACTACCTTCCTGTTCGTTTATCTCCTTATGCCTTGATAGACCTAGTAGAAAAATCGACGAGGTCGGCGGCCGAACCCCACTGGGAACTTCTTTTAGTTCTTACCCCATGTTTTTACAGAGCCAACCATTAACGGAGCAGCACCGGACCGAGGCGTCGGCGTTACGCCCTAGATAGCGGGATCACCAAGTGTAGGTCACCCGTGTACGAGTAAAAGAATGCAGATGTATATTTGAAATGGAAAGTGTAATTATATCTTGTGGAATCATTTATATATTAATGTAAAGTGGAAAAATGCATGTAAATGTGAATGTTCCAATATTGTAATAGTTAGGTTTACATTCTCGCTCTTGTGATATGCCCTCGTGCAATTCATGTATGTTGATTATTTTCTCTGCCCAAAATTCTATGTACATGATGTTGTTGAGGGCGGACAGGGGAGGCTCTGTCCGTTCGGCGATCTGTGCGCGCGCCCGGACCGACCAAAGTGGCGGTCGCGGGACGTGACACCCACTATCAAAACTGAAATCGAATCCAAATACAAATCCGGCAAACTTTAGAAAATCATATCCACACCCGTACCCAACTAAACATCCGAAACCCGAACCCTAGCCCGAACCCGAAAATCCGAACCCAAAACATTATTTCTCTTTACAATATTTCAAAATATATTAAATTAAATTTAAAATTTTAAAATACACATTCAAATAACATCAAACATTTATATAGATTATATATAACGTAAAATAAATTCTGGTTCTAGTTGGCTTCGGGTTCGGATCGGATACAATCAAAATCCATACCCGAATTCAAATCTGTCGAGTTTTCTTTTTTGATATCTATATCCGAAACTATATCCATTTAGCATAGGGTAGGCTTTCGGATTCGGGTTCGGGTTTGGATAAAACTATGGATATCCGTACCCATTGATGTAATACTTGGAAATTTTGAGGATTTTGAGGGTTTCTGGAGTCGACGGATTTCGGGCGCTCGGAAGTGAGGAAGTGGACGCCCGAATGTTTCCGGACCCAGAGGGCTTTTCGGATGATCCGGTTGTGGCCGACGAGTTCTGGATCTGGGCGCAGGTTTCGGACGCCCGGTTGTGGATCCGAATTGAGTTGATGACGTGGAGAGCCACGTGTCGCGACGCAGGACACGTGTCGACCACCGGAGACACGCCGCCCCACCGCCTGCCGACCGCCGACCGACCGTTTGGCCGCCAGCTGACACCTGGCCTGCTGAGTTTCCGGACGCCCGGAAGTTGGATTCGGGCGCCCGAATGTGGGATTTTGGGAGCCTATAAATAGGTGAGTCCCTGATGGTTTTTAGGCTCATTTCTACTTCGTGTGATCCGATTCTAGAGAGAGAAAGTTGGGTTTAGGGCCATGTGTTGGCATTAGTTGTAACCTAGCTTGTTCTCCTCTACTCTGTTGATCTGATCTGGTGCTGAGCTGTTGTTCTATCGAAGTTAGCAGCCTTTTGGTGATATTTAGATCAGAGTGCTGCTGGAGCTTGATTAGCTTGGAGGGTTGAATCTGAGGATACTGTTTTTCCCACCGTGGTTGGATTAGCTTTTGAGGTGGGTTGATGTTTGCCAGATTCAGTGGATTTCCTCCTATGTGTTTACTCTCATGTTAGCATGATAGTGTTGGATTATGTTAGCATGATATGATGATATTGGATTATGATAGCATGATGGTATTGGATTATGATAGAGTGATATTATTGGGATTATGATAGCATGACATGCTGAGATTATGTTAGATATGACCTGTTAGGTTGAGATTTGCATGTGTATGATATGCTAATGATATATATGTGAGCATGCATGATTTCCTTGTATCCTTGTTGCATGATTTGACCTACACCTATCCTGTTGATATCCCTTGTACCAGTTATTGTACATACTAGTGTAGGTGATCATGTTGAGGCTCGTGCTATGTTGTTGTACCTCCTCTTTGTGGTAGAGTTGAGATTGATTGTGAGCACTGGAGCATTGATTGGGTCATGTTATTGACTATCCTTTGAGGTGCCGAGGGCACGTGATTCTTGTGAGATCATGGATTGGGTCATACTTGTTGACTATCCTTTGAGGTGCCGAGGGCACGTGATTCCTTGTGAGATTATGGATTGGGTCATACCTGTTGATTATCCTTTGAGATGCCGAGGGCATGTGATTCTTTGTTGACCCAGTCGTGTCGATCATATACCTGTGGGTGCTTGGCGCTGATATGAGTTTACTTTACTCGGTTGGGTCGCTCCCACGAGTACCACTCTAGAGTTGGCATGTTCCGTACAGAGGGTTGTACGAGGGGCTAGTGACAGACGGGCTTCCTGTACTAGCAGGCTCCCTGTAGGGTTGAGCATGATCAGGCCGCAGGTTTCGTGTGGTATTATATTGTATGGTATTATGGATTGAGCTAGGGACAGACGGGGTTTTCTGTACTAGCTGGTTCGCAGGTATTGTATTGTGTATGATAGTCCTCATTTGGTATATTCAGTTCATTGGTATTCATACTGACCGTTGAGCTTTGTGCATAGTAGTGGTAGTATATCTCCTACTTTCTTTATTGCTCCATATATATCTCTTGAGATTGAGGACTTAGTGGGCAGACCGCTGAGGCTGGTGGCGGTACCCACTGAGGATGGTGGCGGTACCCACTGAGGACTACTTGTTTGATAGTAGTTCTCACACCCGTTGTTGACACATTTTTGCAGAGTCTTCTTTTCCAGTTGTGCATACTGAGCGCGGAAAGGAGACCGTCGGGTAGAGTTGATCCCCGGATACTTGGCTAGAGGTATACCTATTTTGATAGATGGTTGAGTCTGTACATACAGTGTGATTGAGATATCAGTGTTGTATATGAGAGTTATGGATAATGTATGTACTGTGATCTTTTGATATATTTATATAGCAGCTCTGTTGATACCTTTAGCTCTGTATGGTTGTTGTTGTTTTCGTTTCGTATACATGGTAGAGATACTGTGTATGCGGCGGATCTTGTCATGAGCCTGGGAAGAGGTAACCCGGGGCGTGACAGATTAAGTTGGTATCAGAGCTTAGGAATAGGTCAAGAGGGCCTAGGAAACCTAAGATAAACAGACCTAAGAATGATGAGAGAAACGTGATTGATCGCGAAAGTCAAAGATTGGGTTTTGAATCCTTCCTTGTGTAGGAAGAGTGATTGAGGGATTATACCTTCTCTTATCAGATGACTTATGTTGGCTGCAGACGACATAATAATCTGAGAAGAAAAGAAGTGTCCTTCTAGACTTTCGCTAGATTGGGTCGTGAGATTGTTTGTGGTCCTAAGCGGGTATTCTGTTGCAGGTTGTTACTATGCCTCCTCGACGACCGTCGACGCGAGCACATCCGACGCCTTCGGATATGCCTGAGCAGACGGGACCTAGTGAACGGCCCGCTCTGCAGGAGCAGCTAGCAGACATAGCTGCAGTTGGAAGGCAGCAGAGTGCCTTGTTGCAGAAGATGTGCGATGCTTTCTCTACGCCTCGAGCTATGGAACCTCAGGCGGCGACGACTCCAACTACATCTCAACCCAGAGAAGGAAGTACTCAGCCTAGTCAAGTGCTTTCTGAAGAGGAGCAGGAGCAGATGGCGGATAGATTGGCTCGCTTCTGTAGGTTCGATCCACCGTGATTTAATGGAAGTAGTATAGAGCCATGGATTGGTTATCTCGATACTTTGCTACAATCGATTGTGGAACCAAGACGGTGATCTTTCGTGAACCTGGACATGAAGAATTCATTTATGAAGGTTGTAAGAGTTCACTGTTCGCAGTGACGATCTCTTCTTCTAAGGCCAGACAGATGTTGAGTAGAGGTTGTATGGCCTATTTTGCAACAGTGACTGAGGTGCCCACTGTTGTGCCAGGACTCGAGGATATTCCTATTGTCCGTGAGTTTCCGGACGTATTTCCTTCTGAGTTATCCTCGATGCCTCCTGATAGGGAGATCGAATTCGTGATTGATGTGGTACCAGGAACCGCGCCAATCTCGAAGACACCCTATAGAATGGCACCGGCTGAGTTGAGAGAGTTAAAGGCGCAATTGCAGGATCTTATGGATAAAGGATTTATCAGACCCAGTGTGTCACCCTGGGGAGCGCCTGTGTTGTTTGTGAAGAAGAAGGATGGTTCACTTAGATTGTGTGTGGATTATCGGGAACTGAACAAAGTGACCATCAAAAATAGATACCCCCTCCCACGTATCGATGATCTATTCGATCAATTGCAGGGAGCGTGTGTCTTTTCTAAGATTGATCTTCAGTCCGGTTACCACCAGTTGAAGGTGAAGGCCGAGGATATTTCTAAGACAGCTTTTAAAACTCGGTATGGGCATTATGAGTTTACAGTCATGCCGTTTGGATTGACTAATGCCCCTGCTGCATTTATGGATATGATGAACCGAGTCTTTAAGTCTTTCTTGGACAAGTTTGTGGTAGTCTTTATCGATGACATTTTGATTTACTCCCGTGATGATGCAGAGCATGAGGAGCATCTGAGATTAGTGCTACAACTCTTGCAAGAAAAGAAGTTGTATGCAAAGCTGAAGAAGTGTGAGTTCTGGTTAAGAGAAGTAGCCTTTTTAGGTCACGTGATTTCAGCTTCGGGAGTAGCTGTTGATCCTAAGAAGATTGAGGCGATTCGTGATTGGCCTAGACCGACGACCATATCTGAGGTGCGGAGTTTTCTTGGTTTAGCCGGATATTATCGACGATTTGTGAAAAGTTTTGCGAAACTTTCTACGCCTCTTACTCGGTTAACCAGGAAAGGAGTTAAGTATGTTTGGAGTAATGAGTGCCAAGAATGCTTTGATGAGCTTAAGCAAAGATTGATGACAGCCCCTATTCTTGCGCTGCCAGTGATGGGCGAAGGATTTATAATTTATAGTGATGCTTCGCATAGTAGCTTGGGTTGCGTGTTGATGCAACATGGTAGAGTGATTGCATATGCTTCGAGACAACTAAAGGAATATGAGAAGAACTACCCCACTCATGATCTGGAGTTGGCGGCGGTAGTCTTTGCTCTGAAGCTATGGCGCCACTATCTCTATGGAGAGCATTGTGAAGTTTATACAGATCACAAGAGCCTCAAGTATCTGTTTACACAGAAGGAGTTGAATCTGCGGCAACGGAGATGGTTGGAATTATTGAAGGATTATGACATCTCTATTCTATATCATCCCGGCAAGGCTAATGTTGTTGCCGATGCTTTGAGTAGGAAGGCTGTGGCGACTTTGAGTTTGTGTATTACTCAACAGCCTGTCCTAGTGGAAGAGATGCAGAGGTTGTCCCTTGAAGTGGTTACTTCTGGGATGACGGCGAGACTTATGACCTTGGTCATACAGCCCACTCTGTTGGATAGGATTCGAGAGAAACAGAGTGTTGATCCTTATCTGATGAAAGTTCGAGATCAACTGAGAAGTAGTGATCTTGAAGGTTTTTCTTATGATGATGCTGAGACTCTTCGTTATAGAGGACGACTGTGTGTACCAGCGGATCTGGAGATTCGAGAGGAGAAATTAAAGGAAGCACATTATTCTCCTTATTCTGTACATCCTGGAGGGACTAGGATGTATCAAGATCTGAAGACTCACTTCTGGTGGAATGGTATGAAGCGGGATATTGGTAGAGCTGTAGCTCAATATTTGACATGTCAGCAAGTGAAGGCTGAGCATCGAGTATCAGCTGGTAAGCTACAGAGTCTTCCAATACCTGAGTGGAAGTGGGATCATATTACGATGGATTTCGTCGTAGGATTGCCGAGGACTTCAAGCGGCAATGATACTATATGGGTGATTGTTGATAGGCTGACGAAGTCTGCTCATTTTCTGCCTATACAGATTACTTGGTCACGTGAGCGACTTGCGCAGCTCTATATGGATGAAATATTGAGATTGCATGGAGTGCCAATCTCAATAGTATCTGATAGAGACCCAAGATTTGTTTCTCATTTCTGAAAGAGTTTACAGACAGCTTTGGGGACTCAGCTTCGATTTAGCACTGCATTTCATCCCCAGACTGATGGTCAGTCCGAGCGCACTATACAGACACTCGAGGATATGTTGAGAGCTTGTGTCTTGGATTTTGGTAGAGTTTGCGTACAACAATAGCTATCAAGCGAGCATGAAGATGGCTCCGTTTGAAGCATTGTATGGGCGCAAATATCGATCGCCTTTGTTTTGGGATGATGTTGGTGAAAGGAAGACGTTGGGTCCAGACCTTTTACTTGAAACCGAAGAGAAGGTTAAAGTGATACGACGGCATATTGAGACGGCTCAGAGTAGGCAAAAGAGTTATTCTGATACTCGGAGGCGAGATCTGGAATTTCAAGTTGGTGATCATATTTTTTTAAAGGTCTCACCATCGAAGGGCATACGGAGATTTGGGATTCGCGGAAAGCTTAGTCCGCAGTTTATTACTCCTTTCGAGGTTTTGGAGAGAGTAGGACCCGTGGCATATCGGTTAGCCCTTCCGCCTCGACTTGCAGGAGTGCATGATGTGTTTCATGTATCTGTTTTGAGAAGATACATGCACGATCCTTCCCATGTGATAGATTTTTCCCCACTAGAGCTTACTGAGGATTTGCAGTACGAGAAACGACCGATACGAATTCTTGCTCGTGAGACGAGAGAATTGCGTAATCGGGTCATACCTTATGTCAAGGTACAGTGGGATTTTCATGATGATAGAGAGGCGACATGGGAGTTGGAGACGGTTATGCTAAGATCTTATCCCCACCTGTTTACATCTTGAGGTGAGTGTTTACCTTAGTTTCGAGGACGAAACTATTTTAAGGAGGGGAGAATGTAATACTTGAAAATTTTGAGGATTTTGAGGGTTTCTGGAGTCGACGGATTTCGGGCGCTCGGAAGTGAGGAAGTGGACGCCCGAATGTTTCCGGACCCAGAGGGCTTTTCGGATGATCCGGTTGTGGCCGACGAGTTCTGGATCTGGGCGCAGGTTTCGGACGCCCGGTTGTGGATCCGAATTGAGTTGATGACGTGGAGAGCCACGTGTCGCGACGCAGGACACGTGTCGACCGCCGGAGACACGCCGCCCCACCGCCTACCGACCGCCGACCGACCGTTTGGCCGCCAGCTGACACCTGGCCTGCTGAGTTTTCGGACGCCCGGAAGTTGGATTCGGGCGCCCGAATGTGGGATTTTGGGAGCCTATAAATAAGTTAGTCCCTGATGGTTTTTAGGCTCATTTCTACTTCGTGTGATCCGATTCTAGAGAGAGAAAGTTGGGTTTAGGGCCATGTGTTGGCATTAGTTGTAACCTAGCTTGTTCTCCTCTACTCTGTTGATCTGATCTGGTGCTGAGCTGTTGTTCTGTCGAAGTTAGCAGCCTTTTGGTGATATTTAGATCAGAGTGCTGCTGGAGCTTGATTAGCTTGGAGGGTTGGATCTGAGGATACTGTTTTTTCCACGTGGTTGGATTAGCTTTTGAGGTGGGTTGATGTTTGCCAGATTTAGTGGACTTCCTCCTATGTGTTTACTCTCATGTTAGCATGATAGTGTTGGATTATGTTAGCATGATATGATGATATTGGATTATGATAGCATGATGGTATTGGATTATGATAGAGTGATATTATTGGGATTATGATAGCATGACATGCTGAGATTATGTTAGATATGACCTGTTAGGTTGAGATTTGCATGTGTATGATATGCTAATGATATATATGTGAGCATGCATGATTTCCTTGTATCCTTGTTGCATGATTTGACGTACACCTATCATGTTGATATCCCTTGTACCAGTTGTTGTACATACTAGTGTAGGTGATCATGTTGAGGCTTGTGCTATGTTGTTGTACCTCCTCTTTGTGGTAGAGTTGAGATTGGTTGTGAGTACTGGAGCATTGATTGGGTCATGTTATTGACTATCCTTTGAGGTGCCGAGGGCACGTGATTCTTGTGAGATCATGGATTAGGTCATACTTGTTGACTATCCTTTGATGTGCCGAGGGCACGTGATTCCTTGTGAGATTATGGATTGGGTCATACTTGTTGATTATCCTTTGAGATGCCGAGGGCATGTGATTCTTTGTTGACCCAGTCGTGTCGATCATATACCTGTGGGTGCTTGGCGCTGATATGAGTTTACTTTATTCGGTTGGGTCGCTCCCACGAGTACCACTCTAGAGTTGGCATGTTCCGTACAGAGGGTTGTACGAGGGGCTAGTGACAGACGGGCTTCCTGTACTAGCAGGCTCCCTGTAGGGTTGAGCATGATCAGGCCGCAGGTTTCGTGTGGTATCATATTGTATGGTATTATGGATTGAGCTAGGGACAGACGGGGTTTCCTGTACTAGCTGGTTCGCAGGTATTGTATTGTGTATGATAGTCCTCATTTGGTATATTCAGTTCATTGGTATTCATACTGACCGTTGAGCTTTGTGCATAGTAGTGGTAGTATATCTCCTACTTTCTTTATTGCTCCATATATATCTCTTGAGATTGAGGACTTAGTGGGCAGACCGCTGAGGCTGGTGGCGGTACCCACTGAGGACTACTTGTTTGATAGTAGTTCTCACACCCGTTGTTGACACTTTTTTGCAGAGTCTTCTTTTCCAGTTGTGCATACTGAGCTCGGAAAGGAGACCGTCGGGTAGAGTTGATCCCCGGATATTTGGCTAGAGATATACCCATTTTGATAGATGGTTGAGTCTGTACATACAGTGTGATTGAGATATCAGTGCTGTATATGAGAGTTATGGATGATGTATGTACAGTGATCTTTTGATATATTTATATAGCAGCTCTGTTGATACCTTTAACTCTGTGTGGTTGTTATTGTTTTCGCTTCGTATACATGGTAGAGATACTGTGTATGCGGCGGATCTTGTCATGAGCATGGGAAGAGGTAACCCGGGGCGTGACAGTTGACATCCATAATCCATAGATATTTTGTCATTTCATGTAAGGAAGCTTTCAAATTATTTGACAATATAGCTTTAAAAGGTTTTTTTTTTTTGTTTAATTGTTTAAAATATATTTCAAATGAGTTTAATTTTAGGAAACTATAATGCATTAAAATTTCTTTCCATACCTACTACTTTAATGCAAATGAGTTTAAATTTTTTTTGAAATCAGAATAAAATTTAATTTATTTTGTTGATTTAATTTGCTAGTTTAATATTTTAAAATTTTAGATTTAATATAATATATTCTGAAATATGGTAAAAATAAATTATTGTTTCGGGTTTGGATCTTCGGGTTTGGGTTTAGTTTTAGATTTCGGATTTTTTATCAGTTCCAGCATGGTATGAATTTTTGAAATCTATCAATTTCGAAAATAGATTTTGCGATTGATAGTGGGGTTTGAATCGGAGCTTTAATCATTTTTTTTTAACCAATAATCTTAATCTTTTTAATCTTTATTATATTTAAAATTGTGTAAAACTTTTATTATCTCGAACGGTTAAAATTTTTAAAATGTCCATTATATCTAACGGTTCTAAAGTATTCTTAATATTATTCAGTTTAGTTGGTTGAACTGAGAAGTTTGATAGATTAGATTACAGTTTGATCAGTCGAATCAATTATTTCAATTTGATTTTTAAATTATTGATACTAATTTAATTAAAACAAATAATAAAAATTACTAAGCTAATTGCAAATCAAAAGGTAAGGGACTAAAATTTTAAAAATCGACTAAAAATTTAAAAATTTTAAGGGTGAAAGTAGTCAAAATCATCTTAATAAATCAAATCAATTAGACTGACCAATTTGATAAAATATACAAATAGTCTAGATTAATTCCATATAAAAATTTGTTTAATTTATCTACATTTCAAATTTTGTTTACTATAATAAAACTTTATAGTGGAGATTTAGTATAAGCTTAAAATTTAAATTATATAGTCTAAATTTATTTATTAGGAAGTTCAAATTGTACAAACTATTTGGATTTATAGGAGGGTTTTATATACTTTTTAGATTCTGAATGTCAAATTTAATTTCAGCTTATATTTTAAATTATAATACATGATCTAATTATTTTAAGAGATTAATTTAAAATTAGAATTAATTTAGCCCATCTAATTCTTTTCTAAGATAAATTTGAATTATACCCTATATTCTTAATCAATTACCCCCATTCAATTTTTTTAAAATAGTGAAACAAAGTTAATGTCTAAACTGAAAAAGTCCTAAAAATTTTAAAACATATTAAATATGCCAAAATTAAATATTTACCCGCATTCGAATTTTTTAAATTAGTGATATAAAATTAATGTCTAAACTAGAGGAATTCAAAATTTTCTTAAACATATTAAATATGTTGAATTTAAATATTTAGCAATATTACAAATTCTTTTTAAATAGTGATACAAAATTAATGTCTAAAGTAGAAAATTCTAAAAAAAATTTAAAAACATATTAAATATGTTGAATTTAAATATTTACCCAAATTCAAATAAATTTAAATTAGTGATACAAAATTAATGTCTAAACTAGTTGAATTTAAATATTTACTAACATTACAAGTTCTTTTAAATAGTAATACAAAATCAATGTCTAAAATAGAAAAATTCTAAAAAAACTTTAAATACATTGAATTTAGATAGTGATACAAAACATTACGACATATTAAATATGTTGAATTTAAATTTTTTAACCTAAATTTAAATTTTTTTTATGTTTGTGATACAAAATAAATGTCTAAACTAGAGGAATTTAATAATTTCTTAAACAAATTAAATATGTTGAATTCGTTATTATCAACATTAAATTTGTTAAAATGGTAATACAAAATTTCTCTTATTTAAATTTAAATTTTTAAATTTAAATATTAAATATTTAAATTCAATATATTTAGAAACATTACTATTTCTAAAATTTCTAAAATTCAAATTAATGTCTAAATTGGAAGAATTCTAAGTTTCATAAAATTAATGCCTAAATTAGTGCACAATTAATGCCTAAATTTACGTTATCAATTAATTGGGATATTAATCAAAACTTACTTTAAATTATGCTTAATTAAATTACATAAATACCCTCACATGAGATAACCGGTTAACCTACTACATAATGAAAAGACATTTTTATCCTTCATTAATCAACGGTTAAGATATTTTCTATTTTTTATAAAATAAAGTACCGAATCATTTCTCTACATATTATGCATAGTTTTTATTAAGGCTTCATATAGTCAACTTCATTATGCGTAGTTTTTATTAAGGCTTCATATAGTCAGCTTCATTATTTTTTCAGAATAAGACCTCTTGACAGGTTGTTCTTTTAGCCTAAATAGAATTTCGCACAAGGGAGGTAGAAGAGAAATGGAGTTTCAGAACTAATACAAACCTTAGCATAGTACAAAATGCAAGTTACTAATAGATTTCGAAGAAACTTTATTCCAAAGGTATCTAGGAGCCCAAACATGTAGCAGTAGAAGGGAAAATGAGTATGAAAACTCTTTTACATATAATTTCTATGCTTCTCTCTTTCTAAATTTGTTCCTTATACTTTACAGAAATGAGCTCATCTGGTGTTTTCTTAAAAGGGCATGCGAACAATTTCATTATTTTGCAACAAACTTATAATTTTTCAACAATGATGGGGTAGTTATTCTTGGGCATGCGAACAAGCGTCGCACGAACTGAATCATCTTTATCCATTGGCTTCCACCTGCACTCAAAATTACTAGTGACAATAAACTTTCTTGTTAATCAAGAAAAGAAAAAGAAAAAAAAATAGCAAAAGGAAAGCAAAATAAAAGAATTGTTGGTTCCTTTTTCTTACTTGTATGTGCATACGAGGTGATGGATGAACACACAGATCTCAAGCTTGGCTAAGTTTATCCCTGGACACATGCGTGGCCCGTTACCAAACCCTAGGAAGCTAAATGCCTTTAGCGGATTCTGCAGATTATACTTATATCATCAGTCATGCAATTCTAAGGAAATCTATCTATCAAAATCTTATTATTCCATTCACGCAGTTACAAATATAGTCATTAAACTCTTTTCTTTGTCAACCAGGTCACTAAATTCTTATCAATTTACCAAACTCATTTATCAAATTCATGCTTTCAAATTACAAAAAAAAAAACTTTTATACTAGAATTGTGGTGATACATACATGGAAGATGAAACTATGTTAATCTTTAACAGGCAGGAATTGTATTGGTTTTTATTACGACTGTGAGCAGTTAATTAGTATAAGAAAGAGTTTACCGATTGCATTGGTATTTCTATAGTAATGGCGAGCCAAACTTAAAGTTTAACTTCTCGAGAGAAATTTAACTTACATTGAATCTTGATGGATCAAACTTCTCTGGGTTGGTGAAAATGCTTGGATCGTGGTGGATTGATACAACATCTAAGTTTACAGACCAACCTTTCTTGATAGTGTACCCTGAGAATCCAAATAACAGTGTTGCACGCACTTATCAATTGAATATAAGAGATGATCACATTCATAAGATATAAAAATATATATATATATATATATGGAATGCGTAAGTATGCAGGTCATGACCATCAATGCTGAAATCCTCGGCAGCTTTTCTTGAAAACCAAGGTAAGATGGTGGCTTTCCTTAGAGTCTCACTGATAACCTGAGCTTCACAGCAATATTTACGTTTTGAGTATCATAGAAGTTTGTAAGAATATAGGTGAACATGGAGTGAAATATATTCCTGAGCATGTAACCAACAAAACTACCAGTAGAGTAGCATTTTTCATTTACCAAGAAAAGTTAATGTTTATAAGTCAAATTTACTTTTCAACCACCGCATATTAATGTACTTAAGAGTAAGCTAAGAAATGATATTTAACTCCCCTGCTCACCTGGGACATAATAAGTAGGAATTTGTTCAATTAAATGGCAGATTTGGGGATTTAAATCCTTGACATCATAATAGACTGCTGAGGACTAACATTGATACCAAGTTGTTGTCAAATGATTGATTTAATAGGAAATCCCAAGAATCGGCGACACATTCAAGGGTACATTTTGAGATGCGCGCGCGAAACCTTTAGTTATATAAACTAATTAATGAGCATTTTTACTTACCTTGTTGGTATAAGGCATGCTATTGACCTCTGACCATGTGAGATGTCTACTTCCGTTTCTTTTTTCTTGAATCTCAATGTGCTCCTCCTGCCACATTATCATAAATTATATTAGCAGTTTTGATTTTGGGCTAATTTGACCCAACTAGAGACACGGAATAAAAGTATGTATCATTTAAATAGATTTGTTCAAAAAAGTCATAAACATTCCACTTAAATATTTGCTTACACAGCTTTCTCATATATATTTTGGTCGGCCAATACTGCATGCTAATTGGCGTATTTCAGGAAAAAAAAAAAAAAAAAACTAGTGTTAAATTTTACCCTAAGTTTTTGAAGGACATCAGGATTTTCGCCAAGGAATTTGAGGAGCCATGTAAGAGCTGCTGTCGTAGTATCATGTCCCGCAACAAGTAGAGTCAATATGTTATCCTTAAGCTGTGAATCAGTTAGCTTATGAGAGTTATTTTTTTCCTCCTCATCATCCGTAGACCCTTTGGCATGCTTTCTTACGAGTGTCTGCAGAAAATCGTCACCAACCACCTCGCCATCTCTCCTCTTCAAAATAATTGAGTCCAACATTGCATACATTCGGTTTCGTGCCTACATTCATTCAAGAGACTAGAATTACAGCACATACTTATTTACGACCGTCTACAATATATTTCTTATGCTTACATATATATATATATATATATATATATATATATATATTACTATTATGCTTTTTTCTAGCGGATAGGTTAGGAATAATTTTAAGTTTGTATGATCTAATTAATATAATTTGACTTTCTTCAAGCTCAATAACATATGATGAAATACTGAAAACTTTATATCTACAGCAATATTTTAAGGCTTTTATAAGTTAGGGGTGTATCATATGCATGCATGCATTTGAAAAATTCTATATTTCCCCAGTGTAATTCAAGCAATGTATTTGAGGTTTATGAGATTACATATATATATATTTTTGTATTTTCAAAGAAAGAAGTTATATACAAAAGGAGACTTAATTACCTTAAGGCCACGATAAAAAGCAGTTCCCGGGATCTTTAACGGTAAGGACGCGAAGGACGATGATATAATCTTGAAGTTAGCACGGAACTTCTCTTGTTCCTCTCCTGCTGGCTCCAAGCTCATGATCATATTCGCAATCACTTTGAGTGTAAACTACAATAAACCAGAGAATTTAAAACTAATTAAGGCTATGAAACTACCAATTCACCAAAATTAAGAGCTTTAAGATGTTAGAAAACAACTTATTCAATTTTCTGATTTCATTTAGTTAGTTCACTAGTACGTACTCTGGTATATATCATGTAAAGTAACTATATATATAATTTCTCTAAGGGCCTATTTTAGTTGCTGGAAAATGGCAAAACGGACTTTCAGACAGTGCTACTTTAAAAGACGACAATTTCTTAATTAAGGTCGTTAAGCTAGTTTACTTCTTACGCGCGTCCTCAGAAAACTAACTAAACAAAGAACAACACAAAATTCATATAAAAAAAATCGTATAAAAATACCATGATCTTCTTGTTTGACCGTGGCACCAGCGCGAACTCCAAAATTCATTGAGATTAAAAGAAGAAAAAAAATTCTTTTGTAAATGTCAAAACTTATTTTGAAATTGGAAAACTTAATAATAAAAAATTATGAGGGAAAAATATTATGTTTGTTGAGCAGGACCGACCCCAATTAATGTTTGAGGAATTCTATTATTCCAAGTTGTAACGAACCCCCCTCCATTCCCCTTGTAAATAATGTTTGAGGAATTCTATATATTAGTCCAAAGCCCGATGAATAATAGTGAGGATTAGTTACATATTAGCTAGCTAGGCTTTAGAATGCGATCGGGGTAACATTAATGTTCGGGACGAGCATCGCATCGAAGTTATGCATGCGAGACTCGCGCGCGCGCACTTGAGAAGTGAAATGAAAGGTTGGAGAAAAAGAAAATTATATAAGGAGAGAGAGGGAATGGAGAGGAAAAGACAATTCATGCTCTCCTAGCGCTAGCTAGTGCGATGGCACGAGAAATTAAGATGCAAACTAAGAAGTTGGCCTGGGTCCGATCGATCATACTGCATGAATGCATGCATGCGCAGGGGCCGGTGCCATATTTAGCAACTTTCTTACCCGTCGAGGTGGAATGTCGCAAAACTAAAAATCATGTGTAGATCACTCTACATCGCGATTAATTTAGAGAAGTTGGGGGGTGGTCTGAACAACTTTCCGACCAATTAAACATATATACCAAACGGATTTCATGTGTGACTCTTCACTTCCAGACAACCAAACATGCCCTACAACCATAAGCCAGTAGAATTTTATTGAGTACACTCAATAAAAATTATTTACTTATGCATGACATACCGTAGAAGCCTCCTCAAGCACAAGAACTCTTCGCCCGAGCCATGTACTTAGCGTCTCGATCGCCAAGTCATTGATGAAGCTAAAATACTTTTTAAGGGCATCAATCGACAAAGGGTCTCCGATCAATCGTCGAAGCCTTTTGTGCTCCTCGCCGTTTGTCGTGAGTAAGCTCGTTGGGCCTAACACTTGCTTTCCGGTATAGAACAAGTTCAAACTCACCATCCCATCTTTGCCGGATAACAGTATCCTGCTTGCTTCTCTTCCTGTCATGAACACTGTGAATCTGCCCAAAACATATGTTTTGAACACCTTTCCATACCTAACAAAAATAGAAGTACAAAAACTTAATTAGATCTCCTTTATATGTAGATATATATTTGAAGCCATGCAATACTTCAAATATAACCCTACAAATTAAATTATCTTTTGAAAATTCACCATATGTACCCTTCAAAAACGCAAACTTTTAACATAAATATTTATTGTCCAGTTACTTTCCCTTTAGGAGGGAGGAGATCTTCGTCCTCTCAAATCGTTTTCAACGATAGAGAATCCAACTCGATAATTAGTATTAGTTAAAGATGATATATTATTGTATTTGAATTGAATTTCATGACTTTTAAAGTCATGTACTAAGTGATAACATATCCAAAATCAAAAAAAAAATTCATGATCTATACGAGTCGTTTGCTAATTTAACAAGGTACAACAATCTAAGACAATAATTAAATTTGGTAGTATACTTTCTTTATTATGTCAATAATGTTTGGCAACTCATATCTTCAATTGAAAAACCTTAACTTAATTTTCACAAGTTTTTTTTTTTTTTTTGCCTATATGTTTTGTTAGTTACTTGATGAACTTGATAATAATGTTCACCGATCCTAAAATTGAGGACCTACACTTTTCAAATACTCTAGATCATATTTACCGGTGTTAATCATTGATTTGGATATTCTATATATCATAAAAATGACTAGATATATAGGACATAGACCTCCATCATATATATCTCGTAGGAAATATGAAATTTTCAGATATGCTCTTCGAGTGTCTTCCTAGCATTTTAGAAGTTGACCAACTCAATTTATATAGCATCTAGCAAAAAGTGTGTTACATATATATATAATATCCTTATGAACACTTTTTGATAGTTCTCTGTGACCCAAATGAATTGGATGCATGATTTTTCTATTTAATTAATATAAGAGTAGATTTATCCAGAATTGAAATTGTGAAGCCCTATATATAATTTCAAAGAAATGTTTTTCACAAATTAAATACATAAACACCTAATATTGTATACAATAAATGTAAGAGCCTTATTACAACCAAAGACGTAGTGTATTCAAAATTGAACAAGCAATTCATTTAATAAGAAATTGCACCTTCATACATAAAAGACCCTAGGCATAAGTTAAATTTTGAATGAAGAAAATACAATTATATTGATCGATTCGAACCTTTGTTGTCGCTTACGCATGAAGCTGAGAATACCAAAAGGGCTCGAGAAATCCGATATAAAAGAAAGTGTTTCTCCAACGAGAGGCCAACCTATATGACCGGGGATCTTCCTCATCTCCCTCGTGGAGCGCCATGAATGCCACCAAACTAAAACCGGAATTAGGACAGTAGACAAAACCACAATCAAGTGCAAAAAAGTTATATCCATTTCTTGTTGCATCAGCTATAGTAATTAATGGAGTATATATACTACTAGTTGTATGTACTGCATGTGTCTTCATTAGTTGGGGTGGCCTGCTGTTATTTCCTCGGGGGCATCTCTCTCTTTGTCCTCTTCTCATGTTCTTCTTCTTCTTCATCTTTTGTGCCGCCTCTATACTATATTTATATATATATATATATGTCACTGTCGACCTTGTTAGTTGCATTCAAGAAAGAGTACATATAATTGATATAATCAAGAACTAATTAAGGATGCTAGTTGATTTTTCCTTTGTTTTTTTATATAGTGTGTAGTTAATTAAATTATATTGTATGCAGTTGATTAAACCAGACATCTTAGTAAAATGCGTAAGCATCGATCTAGGATTATTCGTTTTACTTAGAGGTAAAGTTGGTACAAACAACTCTAACCAACAGTTGGTCCTCAGCAAATGGATTAGCCAAGTCCTTTAGTAATCTAAAATGCCTTCATAGATTATGATACAGACCTAACATATATAATAGCACTAATAACTTTTCGAGCACAAATGGGAGGCCCAAAATACATAAATTCAATTATTAATAATTAGAAATTTTTTTTTCGGATGGTATCGACCAACAGCCCTTATATTTCTATAAGGAGTCTCTTTCATATCCTAATCACAGACTCTCCTATTTCCATATGGATAACGACCCAGCCTACTAGCGCTGGTAATTTCTGTAATGTACTGAACTTTAGTAAATAGTAGAGTGCTAGTGAAATTAGTAATAGATACCATTTAGATGATCCTAATAATGTTTGGAGAGTGTTAGAGTGTTTCCGGCGCGAAAACAATGCAAAAACGGACTTTTGAGGAGCAAAATCTGCAAAACTACAGAATTACAGTTAGTAGCAGTCACTACAAGAAAAGATAGAGTATTAGTGGTGAAAATAAAGTGGCGGCAAAATTTGTCGCCACTATATAGTTACCTATCGTGGCGATAAAAAGGTTTGCCACCGATTAATTAACTTAAAGTGGCAATACTATTATCGCCACTAAATAACTATTTTTTTGTTAAAAAAAATCGCCACCAATTAATTAACTTAAAGTGGCAATATAACTGTCGCCACTAAATTACTAATTGGTCGCCACTATAAGGTTACATATGGTGGCGATAAAAAAATTGTCACATATTAATTAACTTAAAATGTCAAAATTATTTTCGCCACTAAATGCCTATTTTGTCGCCACTATATGATCACATATGGTGGCGAAAAAAGTTGCCACAAATTAACATATTTGCTTACTCTTCCTCTAAAATCACATATGATGACACAAATAATTATCACAAATTAGTTGAAACTAAGGTGTTAGCTCAAATTTATATCTATTTTATTAAATTTAATAATTTTATAATTTTATTAATAAAATTGCAATCAAAATAAAATATTTAAAAAATTTATTTTCAAAATAATGTACAGTGAGGGTGAAAAGATAGCGGCAACGGTTAAATGAAGGTGAAAAATATACAAAGACCCCTTCAACTATTGATCATTATTAAAATTGCTCACTAAACTTTTTTTTTTTTTTTCATCTCCTAATTATTTTAGTTAACTTAGTTAAAATTTTTAAATTTTAAATCTTTATTAATTAGTTCTTAGCTATTAAGTATTTTAATTTATTTGTTAAAAATTAACTAAATTGACTAAATTTGATAAAAATATTGATAAATTTAATAAATTTTAAATTTTAAATTTTAAATTAAAAATTAATAATTTTTTTAAAAATTTATAAGTAAACTAGTTTTAATAAAAATAATTAAAATTAAAAGGCTATTGTAATGGCCCCATAATTTGGAGGCTCCCTGTACATTTTATTAAAAGGATAAAAAAACCCACTTCATTTCCTCCAAAAGAAAAAAAGAAAAGAAAAGAAAAAAAGACTACACTTAAATTTAAAAAACTAGCACTTTACCCTCTCACACAATTTCCTCACCTGAACACTTAAATTTAAAAAAAAAAAAAAAAAAAAATTCCCCAAACCCATTTCCCACAAACGTCTCAATCTCCCCACCCTCTCCCTCTTCTCCTCGGCAACCACTCGCCGGCGAGCCCCTCTCCGCCGATCTTCTCGCCGGTGAGCCTCTCTCTATAATAATAAGAATGGTGGAAGGTTCTCTCTACTCTACTTCTTATCCAACGGAGTCAAACCCCCTCTCCATTTGATTAGAGAGAGAGGGAGGAGACACAGCGATCCACTCCATTCCCTTTTTTTATCGATCTAATCCCAAATTTTAGGTAAATTTCTCTTTTCCCCTCTCGATTTCCTGTTATTTGATATTAATTTTGTTGTTTTTGATGTAGGAATTGCGAACTTTTGACTTGGATTCTGTTTCTGTGCATGTTCTAGATTTTTTTTTTTTTTTTTTTTTTTTTTTTTTTTTTTTTTTTTTTTTGTTTTGAAGTAGACGTTCCTGGGATTTGAGTTAGTTTGATATTTAGTAACACAATTTTTCTTTGTTAATTTGAGTAAAATTTCATTTGGACCTACTAAAATCGAATTGTAGACTAGAAAACGTGACCAAATTTTGATTGGATTAGAGAGGATTTTTTTTTTTCTCTCTTTTCTTTTCCAATATCCTTTGCACAATTTAGTATAAAGAGTGAGAAATTAAATAATATTGGAAATTGAATTAACTTAGCTCAACCTTTTTTCTTTTTCATTTTTTTTTTTGTTTTTTGCATGGATATAGACAATATGTTTGACAGCTACAACTTCGTAGGTATATATGTATATGGAAGAATTTTTTTATTAAATAGACTTAAGAAATATTATAATTACAAAAATAGTCTTCTAAAAAAATTATTTATAAAACTAGGTATATGCGGTGAATGAATTACCGCTTTCTAAATGCGGTAAATCATTCACTACTTTCTTTAAAGAATAATAACTATTTTTAGTATTTAATACCATATATTTTTTGAAGTTTGGATAGTAGAAAGATTAAATTAGGGTAAAAGCGGTGAATGATTCACCGCAAGCGGCGGTGAATCATTCACCGCTTTTAGAGGTCTAGTTTTACAAATAAAAATTTTAGAGGTCTATTTTTGTATTTAAAAATTTTTGTAGGCTTAATAGCCTAAAAACTCCTATATGGAATCTTACTTCTTTCTATATTTGTAGTTAACTCTCGTGTTTTTTTTTTTTTTTTTTTTTCCTTAGAGAAGTCGATGTTCTTCTTTTCGTGAATCAGATTTTTATTTTTTTTTCCTTGTTTACTTTGTGAGTATTTTTTGTGGTGAAAGAAAAGATTAGGAAAAAAAATATCAATGTTAATGAACTGCAGTTGTGTTATAAATGATATGATGGATCAGATCCTTTTCTTTCTAAGATATGTATATGTATACTTTATGCATTACATCTGAAATTTAATAATCTAATCCAATAAATATTATTTACAATATTTAAAATGGTTATGTGTAAAAGTTTAAGTAATTTAAAGATTTATTATAGGTGTCAAATAGTTTCTAACATGGACGGTAGGGAAAAGCTTATTATTTGATCGTAAGAAATCAGTGTTCAAAATTTATTCGTGCTATATTGTTACTAAGATGGCAAATTTTATCAACTTATTAGAAATTATGACGAAAAGTATCCAATTAAATTAGTTAGAAGATGTTAGGAATCTCATTGCAACAATTAGAAGGTTGAAGAATAAATAGAAACCTAGGTTAATGGCTTAACTGCAACAACTCGGATCTGTTTGATATTGAAGGTTATCTATTGTTGTTCAACCAAAATGATTTGAAGAGAAAGCATGTAAAGATACATTTTTGTATGTTTCTAATGGTACTATAATTTGCAAGCCTTAGAAATTTAGAAATTTAGGCATGCACCGACCGTCCCTATCGCAAGGGCTTGGTGGTTCGTATCCGAGGTCCCAAGTTCGAATCCTAGTTGATTCACATTTCCAGCTAAGTTTATTTCTAAACGAAATAAACAAAGTGGGCAGCATGCTACATTTCTCTCCCAAAAAAAAAAATTGAAATTTAGGAATGCACGGTAAAACTTGAGTAAAAAGATAAGACATCTCATATAATATATGGGCTAGAAAAGAAAGGATTTACAAAGACCCATGAACTTTCGGCAATTTAACAAACACTCGCATGAACTTTTAACTTCGACAATTAGATTCTTTAAACTTATCAAATAGTTTACTACACCCTCTCTTTTGAGTGAAATTACTAATTGAGCTGCCGTTTTTTATCACATATCTTGCACATGATTTTGTACAATTTCAAAACCCCCAAAAAAATCTTTTTTTTCAAGTTATAATAATTAAGCATTGCGGGCAAAGAATAGACTGAATTTATCTTCAACTTTTGTTGGTGTTTTCATGTGTTATTGTGTTTAAAGTTTTCATGTGTTATTGTGTTTTAAAGTTTTCAAAGATTATATATAATATAAGCTACAAAAATGGCATGCTCTGGCTATGTAAGAGGATTAGGAGGCGGACCTCGACCTACATCGCGCAAGGGTGCATAACTTAGAGAAGTATATCAGCGTGAGGTTGAGGAACTAAGGGACGTGCTTGAGCATCAGCAGCGAGAATCTGAGGAGCGAGAGCAACGCTTAAGGCGAGAGGCTGAGGAGCGTGAGCATCGTCTTGGAGTAGAGGCAGAGGAGCGAGAGCATCGTTTGAGGCTGGAATTTCAAGCACAGCTTCAGGCGATTATGGCACACATTCCAGGACTTCAGCATAAAGATTCTATGCCACCTACATCAGATGTTCCTAATATCGGTATAAATACTTTTCTTCACGTTAATCAAATGAATGTAAAATTGTTTAATTGCTTCACGTTAATCAATTATAATGAATGGAATCTGTGGTGAAGTGATTTGGTATGTTATTATTTTCGTTATGATTATAAATTTAATTGTGATTATAAATTTAATTGTGATTATTTGTTATTGAGTAATTTTCTAAATTATCTATATCTTGCAGATTATGATGCGCTCGGATGCTCCAAGTCTAAGTGAGATGCTTTTGAGATGGAGCAGAGGGAGGTGTTCCATCAGCTCGTATCAAATGAGGCTTCGAATGCATTTTTATCTTCCATGAATGACTAATACTTTTTAGTTTTTTCTCTTAATTGAACTTATGTTTTGAGTTGGCAACTTGGTGCGTTATTGTTTCTTTTCTTTTTTTCGTCGATATTGTTGGAGAAACTAATGTATGACATTATTTTGAAGTGATTTGGTATGTTAGAGTTTGGTTTTGATGCTATTTTGTTTATGATTTGTGTTATCTTGTTGATGTATATTTTGTATATGAACATTTGGTGCCAATAAATAACACTATCGAATGTGAATATAATTTGTCGCCACCAAATGCCACATTTAGTGGCGACAAATATTTGTCACCAAATGTAATATTTAGTGACGACAACTATTTGCCATCAAATGTTTATTTGCCATCAATTGTCTCATTTAGTGGCGACAAATATTTGCCACCTAAAGTTGAACATTGGCGGCAACATTGGCGGCAACATTGGCGGCAAAATTTTAATTAGTGGCGACAAATTATCGCCACCAATTGACATCCTTTGGTGGCGACTACTATCGCCACAAAAAGTTATATTTAAAGTGGCAAAACCCATATTTCGCCAGAGATTCTTTCGATGGCGGGACCTATTGCGGCAACATGTGGCGATATTTTTTGTCGTCATTATAGAGATTTGGTGGCGACATTATAGAGATTTGGTGGCCACCAAATGATAGTTATCTTGTAGTGAGTATTAGAGTGGAGTACTGGTACTCAATTGCGAGATGGCTGGCGAGCTCCTAGGATTTGCAGAACTTCTCTAAGCTCTAGTACTGAAACTCTAAGGACCGGTAATAAAGTGGGTGAATATCGGTACACAATAGAAAGTAGCAAATTCCAACATTCGGGTTCTCTAGAACTGCTCTAGAGTATCAGTACACTTGAGAAGTGTACCAGTACTAGAGCCCGCGTACTGGTACACAACTCTACGACCTCTAAGTTTTGGTTGGTTACAAATACTAATAATGTTTGGCGGGTTTCGTTGCAAATGTGCCACTCTTATATACACCCCTCTCACAACCAACTCTCCCACTCTCTCAATTCTTTCTTTGATTTTTCTTTTGTCTAAAGTTTCATTGTTCATATGTGTATATTAGGAGTAAAGAGCAAAGTTTAGTTTGTAAAAAATAAGATTTAAGAGGTCATGAGGGCTGATGAGCACACCTAGAAAATAGGATTTTTACTCCCTTTGCTATAACAATAAAATAGTATGCTTTGTATACAAGTAGAGTACTATTTGAACTTTGGAATTTAGGAGATATAATAGTAACATGAAATCTAGGAGAAAAGCTAGGATGCAGAACATAGTGAAATATAAACAACTATGTGGTCTTGAACCAGAGAACAAGTAACTTGTGAATAAACTTAGTGGATAACCTTAGAAGTCATTTAAAACTTAGGGTGTAAATTAAGATATAAGTTCTGACTTTCCGGAAGTGTCATCGTGGGAGAAGTCTAATTACTCTCGACTTCCCTATGCCAAAAATATTGAGAGAAGCCCGATAACCCTCGACTTCCTATGCCATACTTGGGGATGCCGATTGCCTTCGACCCCAATGGAGGGAAGCCTAATTGTCCTCAACTCTCCATAAGGTGTTTAGGATGAAAAATGAAACCAAACTAGTAAATTGGTTAGAGATATAAAGCATTTTGAGACAATCATGTAGGCTAATGACATTATCATATCATTGTGGCATCTTGTTAGTTCACTAAAGACATCGTAGTTGTATTAATATTGCACTTCCATTATAGTAATAATAGTTTTTTTAGTACTATTATTCTACTGATGCCTCTTTTGGACCGAGTGTAGAGTGCCATTTTCAGCGGTTGCATGTAGCACACTGAACTTTAGCAAATTACGGAGTTCTAGTGAAAGGATAATGTTCTATACTATTCTGGAGGTTTTGACTGAGTTTTGAGAGCTTAGGATTGTTTTCGGAGCTTTATTAGCCCGAAAACAGACTTCGGAGATCAAAATCTGTCAAAACTGTAGATTTTGTATTGAGTACCGGTACTGGAATCTGGTTACCTGTACGTAATACAAAATGGAGAGGAATTAGCTCTCGGGTTCTGAGGAATTGAAACATTGTGTACCGGTACTGAAAAACTGAGTACCGGAACGCAATAGAAAAACTGAGAATCCAACATTCGGATTTTACGGGACTGAACCTCGGGTACCGGAACTGCCCGAGTATTGGTACTCCAATCCGTGTACCGTACTCAATGGTGCAGAGCTGATTTCGCACAAGGTGCAATTTTTGATTGTTGAGAGGCCTATTAGGATTTTGTGCAAATGGGTTTATACCCATTTCATCCCCTCTACTTCTCTCATTTGGAGAGAGTGAAGGAAACAAGAGAGGTGAGTTCTCCTTCTTCTCTCTTGGATTTCTCCCTTTAAACTACTCTAATCTTGGGTTTTCTCCCTTTTTCTTCATCTTCACCATGGATGCTTGCTCCTGGGACTTGAAGTGGAGCTCAAGCTTGAAGATGAGAGTAGTTTGGAGACTTGAACTTCAACCCTAGCATCTCATAGCTTGGATTGGAGCTTGAATTGAGGTTAGTAGTATTCTTGCATCCTGTATTTGTGAGATTTGCAAGAATTTTTGGTAGACAACTTAGTCTTGATGAAATTAGAGTTTATTTTGGGGCTTTTTTTTGGAAGCTTTTGGGGTAGAATTGATGACTGTAGAACACTCTTCTAGGTTGGATTTGAAGCCCCATTGCTTTAGCTTGGAGCTTGGGCAAGCTTTTCTTGGACTAAGGTAATTTTTACCTATTTTCTCTTTGATTTTTGGTGAATTTCGTGGTAAGCTTTTTAGAAGCTTGTAACCCCTTAGAAACTTTTCTTAAGGCATAAGAAGTTTAGTGGGCAATTTCGTCGGAGAGACGAACGAGATCTCGATAGTTATTTGGTGGGTTCGACTTCACCGAAATGGGTGATCTATGTCTCCTACCTTGTTCTAAAACTCAATAAATGGTTTAACATGCAATTCATGACATTACTGAATTTTTTGGACATATAGATTGGTCACCCCTTACATGATGAACTTTACTCTTTATTTAGTAGTGGCATATGTAGCAAGATATATGCATGGCATAAATCATGAATTTAGTTGACATCCTTATACCCTTTGGATATGACATGAGAAAATTAATCGTAAATTCTATAGTGGAAACGGTATACACTTATAACTCTCTATGATTATGCATGAATGATAGAACTACCCTCATATAAGAATGTGGTTAGCAAACACCTTACATTTGTGATAATAAATGAGACGTAAACCCTTGCATGTTAGAGACATGTTGTATAATAATAGTGAAACACTCATAACTTAATTGTGAAGGGGAATGTAATATATATGCTATAGTATCCGACCTTCGAGTCGATGATTGTGATTCCATATTTTAGACATGATGATTGAGATCCGTTACCCTTGGACATGGGGCATATGACTACGCTTGCTTGCCCTTGTGCTCATTCGTACATGCTTGTGAGAGTCGCTCCCTACAAGCCGGCACTCCGGAGTATGGCCTTTGCGACGACTGATCGTCGTGCGGGATTGGGCGCCAAAATGGGATGCCGTGGGGAAGGCTTATTCCTAGAGTGGGATTGTTGACTATCACGGGACCATTAGGCTTGGCACAAGCCGGGACTTTACCATGGGTGGATCCTCGATGATTAGGTAGAAGTTGGTTGAACTTAATGTTGAACATCATAACTATTTGATGCATACATAGAAATTGGATATCTTTGCAAGTACTACATGCATACTTATTGGCAAACATGATAGTGGTTACTACATACATATTAATTTCTCTACATGGTAGTGATAGAACTATGTATTTTTAGAATTGGCATATTGTATAGAGGCAAGATAGAATTAGAACTTTACATTTCAGCCCTTACGTACTAGCTTTTCATTTCAGTTATCTACTAATCTTGCCTCAGTTGACCTAATGGTGTAATTCGCATTTCTCGGCGTCTTACCCACTGGGAACTATTGTTTAATAGATTCCATGCTCGTTGTTTGTTTGTTTGTTTTTCTTACAGAGCCTTCCACAGCGGGAGAGGTTAGGGATTGAGGAAAGTGGTTAGCGACTAGTTAGAGCCCATGAAAGTTGCTAGAGGTGGACCCGAGGCGCCTTTCTTTTGGTTTTAGTTATGAAAGGCGTACTAGTTTATTTTTGTATAGAGACCACCATTGTATTCATAAGATGTATCTTTTGTATGAAACCTATTCATGTAAACTTGTCGTTATCTTGTGAATGGTTTTATTCATGTATATCTTGTGAATGGTTTTATTCATGTGAATGGTTTTATTCATGTAAACTTGTCGTTATATTACTTAGTGTTATGTTCTCATGCTCTGATTACCTCATAGGGATTGTATAAATACTCTCTTTTTTAGTTGTTTGTAGTAGATGCCTTGTGTGCACCGGGGGTGCTTGGTGTACACGGTGGGTCTGTGCACGTGCCGGTGGGCTTCCGTTGGGGCCCGGGCATGACAGATTGAGTTGGTATCAGAGCCTAGGGTTGAGTCTTAGTAGACCTAGCAAATCTTAGGCCAGTTGGACGATAAGGGTTAGGGATGTGAGAGACGGGGTCTTTTATGATATTGGGCGAAAGTGACATAATTGGGTCGTGTCTTTAACTCCAATAAGTTGGGGTTTGATCGAACAACTTTTATGACCTTGGAGGGTCATGTTGGCGGCCGACAACGTGACATCGGGGAATAGTTGGGGGTCACTTCATTACTTTCGCGTGATTGGGGTTTTAGTCCTTATGAGTGGGGATGCGTTAGCGTGGGTTATCCTAACCTATGCATGCTTTGCTTGTGCAGATTGTAATGCCGACGACTCGCTCCATGACGGTCGAGGCGGCCGCAGCGGCTGATGCTGAGGAGGTGGAGACCTCCGCTACTTCTGGATCCAGTGAGGTCCACGAGTTGAGAGAGCAGTTAGCCATGTTGATGGACTTGGTGGAGCGCCAGTCAGCTGCGGCCTAGCAGCAAGCAGACTCTACACGCTGATAGGAGGCGAGGATGAAGCGACTTGAGGACTTACTACTCCAGTAGGCGTCCTGGAGGGTGAGTCAGAACCCTTCCCCACCAGCGCCTACAGGAGGAGCGACTGCAGAGGCACAGTCCCAGGTGCCGGGCACTTTTCGTGTGACCCCGAGCGCGGAACGTCGAGAGGAAGTGATGGCGACACCGCCGGTTTGGGCTACATCATCAGGGATGGTTTTACCGACGATGGTGACGGGAGCCGAGCGAGTACGGCTCATGAACTGTTTGAGCGAATTTCGAAAATGCAACCCCCGGATATTTGATGGTGAGAAGGCCGATCATTGGATAATCGAGAAGTGGATTCTGCATATGCAAAAGTTATCCCATGACATGTTTGTAGAAGAGCGGGATAAGGTGTGGTTGGCAACGCACCATTTGGATGGTGAGGCGTATCAATGGTGGGCCGACATTCGAGACGATCCTGACACCGACTTGGCGGCAATTACTTGGAAGAAGTTCAAGGAGCGATTGAAGACTTTCGAGGACGATCTAAAGGACACGTGAATCAACCTCTTCAATCCGGGCTCATCGCGTTCTAGCGCGAATCGCTTTCGCAAAAGGTACGAACGAACCGAACCATACTTCCGCTACGTTCTACATTGGTATCAGAGCCTTATTAGGTTGATTCCGTGCCCTAGATTAATTCTTTAACGAGATTGCATGCGTAAAATTAAATCTACCGTCGTTTGATTTGTTTCTTGCATGCTTGTGGGTGTTAATGGCGGATTTTTCTAGGGTGGATATATTCGCATGATTTTTACACATCTTATGGTATCTTTGTTATAGATTAAATCTACAAAGTTTGATTTGATTTGGTTTTGTATTCTATGAGAAAAACGAAACCCTAAATCAAAACTTTACGGGTGGTTTATTTGATGTGTAGTGCATATCCCATTGTGAAACTTGTATGATTAGGTAGAGCTTTCCACAAGCTTTCTATTGACACCTTTCTTGCAAAATTTAGAGTTCTATGTTTGAAGTTATGATTTTTCCAAGTTTATTCATCTATTAAAAAAAAGGGGAAAAAACTTGGTGTTCCTCCCGTGGGAGAAACCAATGCGTGGGTGCGCATGCATGCATGCCTGCGCGTGCGGCCAGGCCCACGCATCGATGCTGCTAGGACGTCTCCAATCCAAAAAACAAAAAAAGGAGGAAATTGGAGAGTAGGCCCGCGCCTGCACAGGCGCTTAGCCCGCGCGGGACTGCAGGCTGCGCCAACGTAGGCCCACAGCCTGCGCAGGGCCGCAGGCTGCGCAGGCCAGCGCCTGCATAGGCCCGCAGCCCGCGCGGGGGCAGCCCGCGTGGGGCCATAGGCCGCGCAGGCCCACAGCCGCACGCGGACGCGTAGCCTGCGCGCAAGGCGGGCCGCACGCGGCAGCAGCCCGCGAGCTGCACGAGCTCACAGCCCGCGCGCGGGCCCGCATGCCCCGGACCGGGAGTTTTATTTTGGTAGAGTAAATTGTATGTTTTTACTCCCAAATTTTTTTTGTGCAACTTAATTAAATAATTAAAAATTGGACGTAGGATGTGTAATGTGATTATGAGCATAGCGAAATTTTCCTTTACGCACCTATGATCCAATTTTTAGTTTATTTAATTAGAGATGCGACAAAATTGAATATATGTATCGTGTGCTAATTTTTTAAAATATATTTTTCTGCGCATCTTGTGAACTTAGTGAGATTAAATGGCCTCCAAACAAGTTGTTGCCGATTTGATCAAAGGCGAGAAATTGGATGGTGACAATTATGATATTTGGCACCAAAAAATTCAATATGTTCTCGCTGAGCAAGAAGTTCTGGAAAACTTGAGTAATAAGATGGAACAACCCACAGAGGGCAATAGTGCCCAAGCTCGCCGAGATATGGAAGCCTATAACAACTGGCTTAAAAAGGATCGCCTTGCTCGCATCACGTTGCTGAGCGGGATGCAGAATGATCTCTTGTGCGAGTATGAGCAGTACCCGACTGCGTATGACATGTGGGAGGCTCTCAAAACTAAATTTTGGTGTGACGGCCACAAGGTTGCGCAGCCTGACTATACGGTTTGACAGTTATGAGAAGCGTGTCGGTCAGACTATGAAACAGCGCGTAAGAATAATGTCGAACATGATTCGTGAGTTAAAGTCGGCTGGCAGCACCTTGATTGATGAGCAGCAGATCCAAGCTATGATTCGCTCACTTCCCAATTTGTGGGAACATATGCGAGTAAATTTGACACATAATGAGAGTGTTAAAACCTTTGAGGACGTAGCATGACATCTGGAGTTTGGAGGAGGAGCGTCTTGAGGCTGTTAAAACTCCAACTGCCAATACTGCTGAGTCAAACTGTCACGCCCCGGGTTACCACTCCCGAGCACATCAACAGACCTGCCGTATACACAGTAATTAAACTGAGCATACGAAGCGAAAACAACAACAACCACAAAGAGCTAAAGGTATCAACAGAGCTGCTATATATAAATATCAAAAGATCACTGTACATACATACAACATCCATAACTATAATATACACCACTGGTAATATCCAACTCACTGTATGTACAGACTCATAACCATCTACTAAAATGGGGTATACCTCTAGCCACAAGTCCGGGGATCAACTCTACCCGACGGTCTCCTTTCCACACTCAGTATGCACAGCTGGGGAAGAAGACTCTGCAAAAAGGTGTCAACAACGGGTGTGAGAACTACTATCAAACAAGTAGTCCTCAGTGGGTACCGCCACCAGCCTCAGCGGTCTGCCCACTAAGTCCTCAATCTCAAGAGATATATATAGAGCAATAAAGAAAGTAGGAGATAAACTACCACTACTATGCACAAATGCTCAACTGTCAATATGAATACCAATGAACCGAACATATCAAATGAGGTCTATCATGAATCCATAATACAATACAATACAATACAATACAAAAAAATACTATACATGTGACCTGAACATGCTCTACCCGTAGGGAGCCAGCTAGTACAGGAAACACCCTCTGTCCCTAGCATTCGTACAACCCTCTGTACGGAAAAACCCAACTCCGGAGTGGTACTCGTGGGAGCGACCCAACCGAGTATAGTAACACATATTAGCGCCAAACACCCACAGGTATATGATCGACAGACTGGGTCAAACAAGGAATCACGTGCCCTCGGCACCTCAAAGGATAATCAACAACAAGTATAACCCAATCAATGCTCCAGTGCTCACAATCAATCTCGACTCTACCACAAAGAGGAGGTACAACAACATAGCACGAGCCACAATAGATCACCTACACTAGTATGTACAACAACTGGTACAAGGGATATCAACAGGATAGGTGTAGGTCAAATCATGCACCAAGGATATAAAGAAATCATGCATGCAAATCAGGTATCACAACCTCATCTATGATCATATCATACACATGTATCAATCTCAACTAACATGGTCATCACTAACATAATCCCAATCATGCTAACATAATCCAAGCACTATCATATGATGCTATCATAATCCAACATTATCATGTCATGCTAACATGAGAGTAAACACATAGGAGGAAGTCCACTGAATCTGGCAAACATCAACCCACCTCAAGAGCTAATCCAACCACGGTGGTGAAAACAGTATCCTCAGATCCAACCCTCCAAGAAGAACACCAGGTTCCAGCAATACTCTGATCTGAATATATCTCCAAGAGACTGCTAACTCCAACAGAACAACAGCTCAGAACCAGATCAGCACAACAGACTAGAGGAGAACAAGCTAGATCACAACTAATGCCAACACATGGGCCCTACTCTAGCTTTCTCTCTCTAGAAACAGGGATCACAAAATGGAAAATGGCTCAAAACCATCAGGGACTCACCTATTTATAGGCTCCCAAAATTCCACATTCGGGCGCCCGAATCCAACTTTCGGGCGTCCGAAAATCCAGCAAGCCAGGTGTCAGCTGGCGGTCGAACGGTCGGCGGTGGTCGGCAGGCGGTGGGGCGGAGTGTCTCCGACGGTCGACACGTGTCCAACGACACGACACGTGGCTCTCCACGTCACAAGCCAAATCCGGATCCACAATCCGGGCGTCCGGTTCCTGCATCCAGATCCGAAATCAGGTCAGCCACTTCCGGACCGTCCAAAACATCCACTCACTGCTGAACATTCGGGCGTCCACTTCTCAACTTCCGGGCGCCCGAAATCCTCCAAGTCCAGAAACCCTCAAAAGCCAAATATTACACAAACTTTCGTAGAACATCTGGGTTCAAGCGGAAGAGGACTAGTGAGCCTCAAAGCCACATTGGATCTGCACCTAAGAACGCGAAGAACACCAAAAGAAAGAGAAGCAAACGAGGTGGCAAGAAGGACAAGTCAAAGATGTCCTGTTTCAATTGCAACCAGCAGGGACACTTCGCTCGTGATTGCACTGAGCCGATGAAGGTACCCCTTTATCCTGATTCTCGCTCTTTTGTTTCTTCTAGTATGTTTGTTGCTGAATCTCTCCCTGTGTGGATTGTAGACTCAGGAGCAACATACCACGTAGCGAGGGATCGGATGGGATTCGTGGAATACTGTCGTGTGCCTGCTAGGAGCAGAAGAGTATACATGGGGAACGATTCAAGTGTCGATGTATTAGGCATTGGCACGTACAAGTTGATCATGCGAGGTGGTCGCACTTTGTACCTTCATGATGTACTTTATGCTTCAGGAATTCGGCGGAACTTGTTTTCTATTCCTGCTATGCTCTAGTTAGGCTTTTCTTTTAGTTTTGAGAATGACATTGTCGAGATTCATCTTGAAACTGTTTATTATGGTAGAGGTTTTATTTCATATGGTTTTATGATTTTGGACATTGATTATAATTATAATGATAGTCGTTCGTTTTTCTTGCTATCTTCTGTTGAAAATGATCACAATGTTTCTATTAAATGGCATGCTCGTCTTGGTCATATTCGGCAGGATAGAAAGACTAGATTAGTTAGCATCGGCTGTTGAGCTCGCTCACTAAAGTCGATCTGCCCACTTGTGAACATTGTCTAGCGGGAAAAGCGACCCGAAAACCATTTAATAAAACTTCTAGGGCAGTATTTTCTTTATAATTGATCCACTCTGACATTTGTGGCCCAATGAGTGTGAGGGCGAGACATGATGCTTTTTATTTCATCATATTTATAGATGACCATACGCGCTTCGGTCATGTTTATCTGATCTCCCATAGGTCTGAAGCATTGGATTGCTTTAGACGCTACATTAATGAGGTTGAGAATTAGTTAGATATGAAAATTAAAAGCTTAAGAACTGATCGAGGCCGCGAGTATCTATCTGAACTGTTGAACGCAGCGGAAGTATGGTTTGGTTCGTTCGTACCTTTTGCGGAAGCGATTCGCGCTAGAATGCGATGAGCCCGGATCGAAGAGGTTGATTCACGTGTCCTTTAGATCGTCCTCGAAAGTCTTCAATCGCTCCAAACTCGCGGTGGATCGAACTACAAACGAGCACGATCTCTAATCCACCGTTCAAGACCCTCTAAAACAATAGGTTAATAGAGGATGTGATTTCTCTCTATTTTTCTTGTCACATATCATATAAGAGATAGCCCGTATATTTATAAAGGGATTCCAAAATCCTAATGGGCAAGTAAAGATAAGGCCAAATCGGTTTATATTACGTTATCCTAATCTGACTAGGATTTACCTCTAATTAGCTTTTCAATTTAAAAAACGAGATTCTTTCTAATCCAATTAGACAACATAATAACCGTCGGATCGACCCGATCATGGGCGTATTCGATTCGGTTTAACCGAATGCCAACATCTCCCACTCGCACATAACGGGATCGACGCCATTGTAACCACTTTCCTCAACATTACACCACTATTGATTCTATTCATACAGGGAAATGAACAGTGCGACCGCCGAGTCAACCTGCATTTTGGGAGCTCTATACTAGAAACCGCATATGGCCAGTATAGAGACATCAACCCTCAAAAGAGAATATTAGACTCGTGATGCCCTAGACCATTGAATTACATTAGGTTCAGCATCTCTAATCCCTCAAAGAGCTATGCTAACCTCTATTGTGCACATCATGACACTATACTTATGATTGTTTCGCTATGCTGAAGCGACACAACCTGTCGACAATGAGTCAAAGTGTCTTAATGTAATCCAACTAGTCTTCCTTGAGCCCTCATGCCACTGAGTTGAGAATTGATTGCTTTCCCAGCAATGCCCCGTAAAGCCGCATCACTCATAGCCGTAGGTAACACGCCAAAGTAGCAACATCAATTCTTTCACCTAATGACATAGTCAAAAGTCACTAAGGGCATCTAAAATATGCGAGACATCGCCTCAAAATAATGTCTATAAGAACTCACACGATGAGGAAGCAAGGACCCATGCACTCATCTTCTTTATTTGGTCGCCTAGCACATGTAGTATGAAATACATGTTATGACAGAGAATCTCAAACTGACCGTATGTCTTTCTCAATGTCATACGGATCTTAGCTCAGTCACTCCCGGAGTGTCTAGCCTGAGTTCTCCATTTGCACGCTATCTCAAGCGCCAAATGATGAGCTCACATCCGGCTCTTAAATATACAGGTCATACGAATCGTGGGACTATTCGTATGCGATCATGCCTATGACCTCATCTTGGTGCGAACCAAGGCAGCTTCATTTAGTGCCTCAATTTTCACTCGCTCTCTACAGCGCCGAAAAGATGATTGCCTGTGTGAGAGGGCCAATCAGCCTGTGACATACTACCAATCCGTTCTACAACAATATAGAAAATATATGTACGTGTGCTAATCTTAACAGCCTTCCATTGGTCCAATCCCGGATTAGACTGAAAATGGCTGACCAAACCCACGGCATAGCATATATCAGGCCGAGTACACATTATAGCATACATCAGGCTCCCGACCACACTAGCATATGGAATTCCACTCATCTTGTTTTTCTCTTCAGAAGTTTTAGGGCACAGTTTAAGGTTAAGACTTTCACCTTTAGCACTAGGAGTGTCAATGGGTTTGCAATTGTGCATCTGAAACCGTTCTAAAACTTTTCTTAAGTAAGTCTCTTGAGACAGACCTAAAAGTTTCTTTGAACGATCTCGCAGGATCTTGACTCCGAGCACATAATTCGCTTCACCCATGTCCCTCATTTCAAAATTGGAGGACAGCCACGTCTGAGTGGCAACAATCATCTCCTTATTATTTCCAGCCAATAGAATGTCATCCACATATAAGGAAAGGATTAGAAAATTTTTCTTTGGACCATTTAACATACACACAGTGATTTTCTTCAATCATTGTAAACCCATCTTCAATGATGGCTCGATGAAATCGAATGTACCACTGTCTGGATGACTGCTTCAATCCATAGATGGATCGTCGGAGCTTGCAAACTTTATGCTCCTCACCCTTTACAACGAAGCCAGCAAGCTGATCCATATAGATCTCCTCATCCAGTTCTCCATTAAGAAATACAGTTTTAACGTCCATTTGGTAAAGTTCCAAATCCATATACGCGACAATGGCCAAGATAAGGCGGATCGAAGCAAACCTTACAACAGGAGAGAAGGTTTCCTCGTAATCAACGCCTTCTCGTTGGGTAAAACCCTTTGCTACCAGGCGAGCCTTATACCTATCGATTGAATCGTCTGCCTTGCGCTTAACCTTGAGAACCCATTTATTCCCAATAGTTTTGCGCCCCGGCGGTAAGTTAACCAAGTCCCAGACATGATTTGACTTCATCGATTCTATTTCCTCTACCATTGCATCCAGCCACTCCTTATTAGTAGGTGATGACAGAGCCTCTTGGAAAGACCTAGGCTCATCATCATCATGAGCAGCAACCATGAAAGCTTCCCCCTCAATCTCAAAACGACGACGCGGAACACCCATACGTGTGCTCCTACGAAGTTGAGGCTCCCGTTCTAAAAGTAAGTCGCTCCCACTATCCCCAGGAGGTGTTGGAGTTGCATCCTCTTCCTCAAGTAAGCGAATAGAAGCGCCAGTACCAGAGTCATCCATCTCATGGAACTCAATTTCATTTCGAACCTCACTTTTATAAGAAAAATCCTCCACAAGAAATTCAACTTGAGGGTACACGATTAAGAATGTAGGCAGCAGTTAACAATGCGTCTCCCCAAAAGGAGACAGGCAAATTTGCTTGCGCCATCATTGACCTAACCATGTCGAGCAAGGTGCAATTTATTCTCTCCGCTACACCATTTTGCTGCGGAGTTCCAGGAATTGTCAGCTGTCTGATTATTCCCTTTTCATCACACAATTTCTTGAATTGTTCAGATAGATACTCGCGGCCTCGATCAGTTCTTAAGGTTTTAATTTTCATATCTAACTGATTCTCAACCTTATTAATATAACGTCTAAAGCAATCCAATGCTTCAGACTTATGGGAGATCAGACAGACATGACCGAAGCGCGTATGGTCATCTATAAATGTGATGAAATAAAATGCACCATGTCTCGCCCTCACACTCATTGGGCCACAAATGTCGGAGTGGATCAATTGCAAAGGAAATTTTGCCCTAGAAGCTTTATTAAATGGTTTTCGAGTCGCTTTTCCCGCTTAACAATGTTCACAACTGGGCAGATCAACTTTAGTGAGCGAGCTCAAGAACCCATCTCTAACTAATCTAGTCATTCTATCCTGCCCAATATGACCAAGACGAGCATGCCATTTAACAGAAACATTTTGATCATTCTCAATAGAAGATAGTAAGGAAAACGAATCATTATTATTATAATCAATGTCCAAAACCATAAAAACATCTGAAATAAAACCTCTACCATAATAAACAATTCCAAGATGAATCTTAACTACATCATTCTCAAAACTAAAAGAAAAGCCTAACTGAAGCATAGCAAGAATAGAAAACAAGTTTCGCCGGATTCCTGGAGCATAAAGTACATCATGAAGGTACAAAGTGCGACCACCTCGCATGATCAACTTGTACGTGCCAATGCCTAATACATCGACACTTGAATCGTTCCCCATGTATACTCTTCTGCTCCTAGCAGGCACACGACAGTATTCCACGAATCCCATCCGATCCCTCGCTACGTGGTCTGTTGCTCCTGAGTCTACAATCCACACAAGGAGAGATTCAGCAACAAACATACTAGAAGAAACAAAAGAGCGAGAATCAGGATAAAGGGGTACCTTCTTTGGCTCAGTGCAATCACGAGCGAAGTGTCCCTGCTGGTTGCAATTGAAACAGGACATCTTTGACTTGTCCTTCTTGCCACCTCGTTTGCTTCTCTTTCTTTTGGTGTTCTTCGCGTTCTTAGGCGCAGATCCACTGCGGCTTTGAGGCCCACTAGTCCTCTTCCGCTTGAACCCAGATGTTCTACGAAAGTTTGACTCAGCAGCATTGGCAGTTTGAGTTTTAACAGCCTCAAGGCGCTCCTCCTCCAACTCCAGATGTCGTGCTACGTCCTCAAAGGTTTTAATACTCTCATTATATGTCAAATTTACTCGCATATGTTCCCACGAATTGGGAAGTGAGCGAATCATAGCTTGGATCTGCTGATCATCAATCAAGGTGCTGCCCGCCGACTTTAACTCACGAATCATGTTTGACATTATTCTTACGTGATGTTTCATAGTCTGATCGGCACACTTCTTATAACTGTCAAACCGCATAGTCAGGCTGCGCAACCTTGTGGCCGAAGTCGCACCAAAATTTAGTTTTGAGAGCCTCCCACATGTCATACGCAGTCGGGTACTGCTCATACTCGCACAAGAGATCATTCTGCATCTCGCTCAGCAACGTGATGCGAGCAATGCGATCCTTTTTAAGCCAATTGTTATAGGCTTCCGTATCTCGGCGAGCTTGGGCACTATTGCCCTCTGCGGGTTGTTCCATCTTATTACTCTAGTTTTTCAGAACTTCTTGCTCAGCGAGAACATATTGAATTTTTCGGTGCAAAATATCATAATTGTCACTATCTAATTTCTCGCCGTTGATCAAATCGGCAACAACTTGTTTGGAGGCCATTTAATCTCACTAAGTTCACACGATGCGCAGAAAAAGATATTTTAAAAAAATTAGCACACGATACATATATTCAATTTTGTCGCATCTCTAATTAAATAAACTAAAAATTGGATCATAGGTGCGTAAAGGAAAATTTCGCTATGCTCATAATCCCATTACACATCCTACGTCCAATTTTTAATTATTTAATTAAGTTGCACACAAAAAATTTGGGAGTAAAAACATACAATTTACTCTACCAAAATAAAACTCCCACTTGAATACCATGCATAAAAATATCATGCCAAAAATTATATCTAAGCATTATAAAATCATCACAATATTTAAATGCATGCAACATATATCTATTAAATCATCTAACATGATTATAATAAATATTTTATTTTAATTTATTTTATTAAAAAAATTATTAAAAAATGTGCAATAAATAACGAAAAAAAGGGAGGTGTAGCCTCTGCAGGTCCCCGGGGCCTGCGGGCCCGTGCGCGGGCTGTGAGCCCGTGCAGCTTGCGGGCTGCGGGCGCATGCGGCCCGCACTGCGCGCGAGCTGCGCGTCCGGGTGCGGTTGTGGGCCTGCACGGCCTACGGCCCCACGCGGGCTGCCCCCGCGCAGGCTGCGGGCCTGCGTGGGCGCGGCCTGCAATCCCGCGCGGGCTAAGCGCCTGCGCAGGCACGGGCCTACTCTCCAATTTCCTCCTTTTTTTTGGATTGGAGACGTCCTAGCAGCATCGATGCGCGGGCCTAGCCGCACGCGCAGGCATGCATGCACGCGCACCCACGCATTGGTTTCTCCCCACGGGAGGAACCCCAAGTTTTTTCCCCTTTTTTTAATAGATGAATAAACTTGGAAAAATCATAACTTCAAACATAGAACTCTAAATTTTGCAAGAAATGTGTCAATAGAAAGCTTGTGGAAAGCTCTACCTAATCATACAAGTTTCACAATGGGATATACACTACACATCAAATAAACCACCTGCAAAGTTTCGATTTAGGATTTCATTTTTCTCATAGAATACAAAACCAAATCAAATCAAACTTTGTAGATTTAATCTATAACAAAGATACCATAAGATGTGTAAAAATCATGCGAATATATCTACCCTAGAAATATCCGCCATTAACGCCCACAAGCATGCAAGAAACAAATCAAACGATGGTAGATTTAATTTTATGCATGCAATCTCGTTAAAGAATTAATCTAGGGCACGGAATCAACCTAATAAGGCTCTGATACCAATGTAGAACGCAGCGGAAGTATGGTTCGGTTCGTTCGTACCTTTTGCGAAAGCGATTCGCGCTAGAACCCGATGAGCCCGGATCGAAGAGGTTGATTCACGTGTCCTTTAGATCGTCCTCGAAAGTCTTCAATCGCTCCAAACTCGCGGTGGATCGAACTACAAACGAGTACGATCACCGTTCAAGACCCTCTAGAACAATAGGTTAATGGAGGATGTGATTTCTCTCTATTTTTCTTGTCACATATCATATGAGAGATAGCCCGTATATATATTTATAAAGGGATTTCAAAATCCTAATGGGTAAGTAAAGATAAGGCCAAATCGGTTTATATTACGTTATCCTAATCTGATTAGGATTTATCTCTAATTAGCTTTTCAATTTAAAAAATGAGATTCTTTCTAATCCAATTAGACAACATAATAACCGTCGGATCGAGCCCGATCATGGGCGCATCCGATTCGGTTTAACCGAATGCCAACATGAACAATTCAAAGAATTGTGTGATGAAAAAGGAATAATCAGACAGCTGACAATTTCTGGAACTCCGCAGCAAAATGACGTAGCGTGTAAGTTACGGGGGAGCCCTAAGGATCTATCTAGATACTACCAATACCTAGAGGGGGGTGAATAGGTATAAACGGCCAAACCACAAATCTCGATGCAATGAAATAAGAGCGGAAATAAAAATAGCACACCGAGATTTACGTGGGAAAACTCCAACTAGTAGTAAAAAACCCACGGGACCAACACGCGATAACAATCCACTAAGAAATAAAAGATTACAAGGTGATTACCGACTCTACGGACTCAACCTCTCCTTTATCTTTTTTGGATCTCGCGCACACCACTGGGTTGTCCACGCCCCACGTTCGAATCCACGAACGCCACATCCCGAATCCACGAAACGCTCAACTTTGAATCCACGAAACGCTCAACTTCGAATCCACGAAGCCTTTATCACGCCGAATCCACGACGCCCACTCGAATCCACGAGCACACTCCGTCCGGAGCAAGAACAATAAAGTCGATGATGATTTATTGCTTAGAATATCATTGAAGATCTGTGGGAATAATCTCTAAGCAATTCTCAAATTGATTTTAGAAGAACATTAAAGATCTAGGGCACCATGAATCAATTTGAGAGAAGCTTGATGTAGAAGATGAGGAAAACGACTACCTACAAGCTTCTAGGGTTTCTAAAAGGTATTCTATACTTAACCACGTTTTAGAGACATCCCCACATCTTATTTATAGGTTTAGAAGCAATCCGAATTAGACTAGGATTGAAAATTGATTTTAAAAATGTTTGGAAGCAATTAGAATCAAATTAGGGTTGCAAAACTGATTTTAAAAAAGTTTGGAAGCAATTAGAATCAAATTAGGATTGCAAAACTGATATAAAAAAATTTACCATCTTATTTATAGGTTTGGAAGACATTAGAATCAGAGTAGAATTGAAAAAATATATTTTCGAAAAATCGCGACGGGTCGGGGTCCGGACCTTGGATGCTCCGGACTCTGAAATACTCTGCGCGTTTCATATTCCGGACCTCAGCTCTCAGGGTCCGGACCCTCCCTGCGTGACAGCCAGGGAGGCGTACAAGTTCCGGACCTCACCTCAGGGTCCGGATCCTGAAAATTGAAAAACTTAATTTTTATATTTTAAATCATTTTTTATCTATTCTAATGTCTTCCAAACACTTGTAAATGATCATAAATCATCATCACGATTATTTAAACTTATCAAGCATCGTGAATTCATACGTTGAGTCTTCGAGTCTTCAAACTTCATCTCTTCTTCTTTGAACCTTCAAGACTCCAACTCACTTCACGAAATATGCCAATATAAAATTTGTAACAATCTCCCCCTTTGGCAATTTCGTGACAAAATCCAAAATTACATAAAACACTCACGATGCTCATCTCTCCAGAAACTTTGAAATTCATTGTCATCACCAAAATAATGAACTTCTCGCATGAAAGATCCAAATAAAATCAAAATTATAATTTTGTAACTCCTAAAACAAACTCTATGACTTAGACACACATGGAGTCTTGAAGTCTTCAAAGACCTGCAAAAAGTTATCATTCTCCACGAACAAAGTTAGTAGAAAAAAAATATCAAACTCTCTCCCCCTTTGTTCATGCGTCTAAATTCAAAAACTTAACTTATCCTTTTCCTCTTTTCTTTTATAAAACTTTCAATATCATCATCACCTCTCTCCCCCTTTTTGTCAAAAATTGCCAAAAAAAAAACACCAAAAATAGAGAGAGTTTAAAGAGAAATCAAATCGAAGCACAAGAAACACAAGTTTAATATTTTGTTCAACTTTGAAACCACTTGTGATATAATGAGAAACACAATGATTGCATTGAAAACAATGTTATTGTATGAACGTGATACATTCATATAGACTTCTTTCAATCCCTATTAATTTCATAAAAATTAAGAATTTTACTACACAATCACCATGATGTAGATAAAATATTACACGATTTCTTAATTCATATAAACTTCAAAATCAAGTCATCAAAAGTATTCCAATGGCTCAAAAGCTATCAAGATATAAACAGATTATGAAGATGACTTAAGGGATTCATCAAAGAGACAAAAATTTGTCGCATAAACGTTCAAATTTGAGATAAAACAAACATCTCACAGGGGGTGGCTCTTTGAGCATCTTTCGTGTATGTGGACCACCTTATAACTCCGAAAAATAAATTTTGTGATATTTTTTCTTTTGCATGCTTTTACACTTATATATTTTTTTTTTCCAGATATGCAATTCAATTCTCATGTGGTAGCTGCACACACTAACCGGACGACCGGGTGGTAGCTCTTTCCTCCATGTGGTGGTAGTTTTCTAATCCGGGACGATCAAAAATTTCGGATAAGTTTCAACCATTGAGGATAGGCGGAGGCGGTTACAACTACTTCAGTATTCCGGATATGTCTCAACCATTGAGGATAAGGCGAAGGCAGTTACAACTACTTCGGTTAGGATAAGGATCGAGATAGTTTTAGATGGACCAGGTTGTTAAACCAAATTGGATAAGAATAAAGCCAATTTGGATAAGAATAAAGTTGTTATTTTTAAATATTTTGTTCTTATCTTTTGTAAGCCTAAGGCTATAAATAGAGGGCCTATTGGCTCTTGTAAAAGCACTCCAGTTTAGAGAGTAAATATAGAAACTCTTCCACATAAAAGATATTATGTTCTTTATTTTCTTCTTTTCTCTTTAATATGGTTTCAGATATCCATCGGGGAGGCGCTGCGACATTGCTTCCCCCTCCGACGGATCAAGTGGTATCAGAGCGCCAGACCCTGGTGTATGGTGTGAACCAGAAGCGTCTACAAAACTACCGGCGAACAACTCTCCGTCCTCGACATCTTCCGCAGGCCATCGACGAGGAAAACGAAGAGCCCGCCTACCATGTCTGCAGACGAGCAAATAGCGACACCGGCCGACCATGCCACCAAGGTTGCGACGTTGTCTGACGACATAAAAACCGCCTTAGATTGGATCAAGGCCCAATCTGCAGCACCATCGGCAATACCGGTGGAGAAGAGCGGTCGACTCTCAGGAACTCCTCCAAAGGCGCATGTGACACCGATGAAGGGCGCTGCCGAGGGTAGCTTGAGTGCGCGAGACGACGACGACTCTGACGATGACGGAAGCATAGCTCCGTCGCTTGCAGAAAAAAGGTCACAACCGTTCAAGGTTGAGGCCAAGGTCGAGATCCCCAACTACGACGACGCTGTCGACGCTGAAAAGTTGGACGCCTGGCTCGACCAACTGGAGACGTACTTCGACCTCTACAACTATAGTAGCGCGGACAAGGTAATTTTCGCAAAACTAAAACTTGTAGGTCATGCATTGACTTGGTGGAAGGCCACTCTCCAAACTTCCACCAATAAGGATTTTACCTGGAGTCAGTTTAAACGACTGATCCACCAGGAATTCTACCCTATGGGGTATGAAGAAGAGCGATGGAAGCGCTGGCATGTCCTGCGCCAAAGGCGCGACCAGACCGTGCAGGACTACACCACCGACTTCCGGCGCCAAGCATTGGCGCTTGGCATCTCCCTTGACGATCCACAGATTTTTCGCAAATACACCGCCGGCCTACAGGAGCGTATCAATGATGAGCTCCGCCTCTTCGGTGTTCGTGATATCGCCTCGGCAAGCCAAACAACCATGGCGATCGAGCGGAAGAATAAACTGCCTCGCGGGGAGAAGCCATCTAGGGAGTCTGCCGAGTGCTTCATAAAGGCCAAAAAGAAGGGCTCTAAAAAGAAGGGCCCCTCTGATCCTGATTTGTACTGTGATCAATGTAAAATCACAGGACATGTCAAGGATCGATGCTGGAAGCTCCATCCAGAGTTGAGACCGAAGAAGAAGGATGATCGTGTCAGACGCACAACAGCAACGGCAACGACAGCATTGACAAATGATGCCCCTACCTTAATCGGACGGATTGATCAAGCGGACACTAGCTTGTCTCTGATAGCTATGCCGAAGGAGACAAGCCTGTGCCCGTCCAATCCGACTGATAAGAGAAAGGAGTTGTTCACTTTCCGAGTTCAAGTCAAGAATGAGGTGATCGATGCTATCATCGATCCTGGCAGCCAAAAGAACTTGATCTCGGAGAACCTAGTTCAAAAACTGGGTTTGTCGACTACACCACACCCACACCCATATCCATTGGGGTGGATCAACAGCAACATCGAGATGAAGATCGATCGCCAGTGCAAGGTGAAGTTTGCGGTGACTGGCATTTACATCGACGAAATGGTGTGCGAGGTTGTGCCACTGAATATTTGCAACCTCATCTTCGGCAGTCCCTACCTATGGGACCGCGACGCTATCTTCTTCCGTCGTCCTCAGCAATATCAATTCATTAAGAATGGATAAAATTTTTTGTTCACCACAGAGCCACTGTCAACAACTGTAGATCTGGTGACCGCTTGCCAGGCCAAGAGGATGATCAATGCCTGTCAAAAGTTTGCCTTATTGGTCATTCGGCTAGTTGAATCGGAGGAGGCAAACAACAAGGTATTGAGCCTAGCATGCAAAGAGAGAACGGACGACGTCGCCAGGCTGATAGGCGAGCATCAGGATCTGTTCCAAGAAGTCCAGGGACTGCCACCAAAGCGAACCGTGAAACATGAGATCCAATTGATCAGCGACGCTCCGTTACCGAATCTCGGCATGTACCGAAACTCGGTAATGGAGAATGAGGAGATAAAGCGACAGGTGACTGAGTTACTCGAGAGTGGTGCTATCAAACCGAGTAGCTCACCCTGTGGCTCCCCGATCGTGTTGGTGCCAAAGAAAGATGGCGGGTGGCGAATGTGTATCGACTACCGCGCCCTCAACAAAATCACCATCAAGAACCGGTACCCCTTGCCGCGGATCGATGATCTCTTGGACCAACTGAAGTATGCTCGCTACTTCACCAAACTGGACCTGAAGTCCGGCTATCATCAGGTCCGGATCCGAGAGGATGATACTTGGAAGACCGCGTTCAAGACTCGACAAGGCCTGTTTGAATGGCTCGTCATGCCATTTGGCCTTTGCAATGCACCAGCCACTTTTATGCGACTGATGAATGAAATTCTACGCCCCTTCCTTGATGACTTCGTGGTCGTCTACCTCGACGACATCCTCATCTACAGTCGATCGAGGGAGGAGCATTTGGCACATGTCAAGAAGGTTTTCATGCTGCTCGAGGAACACCAACTCCGCTTAAACCCTAAAAAGTGTGAGTTTGGCAAGTAAAGCCTGGTGTACCTTGGATTCGTGGTGGGTGGCGGCGAGCTTCAGATCGACCCCGACAAGGTCAGGGCCATCAAGGAGTGGCCTCGGCCCAAAAATGTGACGGAGGTAAGGAGCTTCATGGGCGCTTGTCAATATGTCCGAAAGTTTATCCGGCATTTTTCTGTCCTTGCCCTACCAAATCTGCAACGACCTTTCGAGTTGGAGGCGGACGCGTCGAGATATGCCATGGGGGCTGTCTTGATGCAAGACGGTCAGCCTGTGGCATACTACTCCGATATGTTCCAAGGAGCTCAAAAGAACTACTCGACTTACGACAAGAAACTCTTGGCACTACACCAGGCAGTAAAGCATTGGCGAGTCTACCTCCTAGGCAAGGAGACAGTGGTGCACACAGACCACCGCCCGCTTCAGTACCTCCAAATGCAATCCAAATTGCAACAGGCGTGTCACATGAAGTGGATGACGTACTTGCAGCAGTTCAATCTGGTGATCAAGTACAAGAAAGGCGCTCACAACAAACTGGCTGATATGCTATCATGACCACCGGTGGCAGCACTTTGCTTGACGACATTAATGCAGATTCAGCCAAATTTTCATGACTATGCCAGTTTGTATGCAGAAGACTCAGATTTTCGAGTGGCGCTAGCTGACATCGAAGCAGAATGACCTACTGAGTTTGTCTTGCAAGGCGGTCTACTGTACAAAGGTGCACTACTATGTGTGCCTAGAGATGGTAATCAAGCACAGTGGATCCGAGAAGCCCATACCTCGAAGGTGGCAGGTCACTTTGGGGTGAACAAAACCTTGCAGAATCTCCAGCGCTATGTATATTGGCCTCACATGCAAAACGATGTGGCACGATTTGTGAAGGGATGCGTTTTGTGCTGTACATCCAAACCCGCTAATCGAAAGGTGGGCCTCTACACCCCCTCTTCCGGTGTCGACTCGTCCTTGGGAAAGTATCTCCATAGACTTCTTAGGAGGCCTTCCGAGGATCCGACGGGGACACGACTATCTTTACGTGGTGGTCGATCGGTTCTCCAAAATGATAGTACTTGTGCCGTGCAAGAAGACAATCACCGGCGAGGAAGCTGCTCGGTTGTTCTTCCAACACGTTTGGACACATTTTGGACTACCAAGCTCGATTGTATCTGACCGTGACAGTCGTTTTCTAAGCAACTTTTGGCGATCTTTGTGGTCCATGATGGACACAAAGCTACAACGAAGCACGACTTTCCATCCTCAAACCGATAGGTAAACAGAAGTGGTCAACCGGACAGTTGTACATCTGTTGCGAGGATATAACGCTCGACATCCCAAGACTTGGGACGAGAGCCTTCCATACATGCAGTTCGCCTTCAATCGAGCTATACACAGTTCCACTGGCAAATCTCCCTTTGAGGCGTGCTTGGGTTACTTACCACCCAGCCCTTTCGACTTGGCGTTCACAGTCGAGCAACCCGGACCACCAAGGAAGAAAGTGAAATGGCGAAGGCACAACGGTTCTTAGAGGGTATTCAGAAAGTGCATAGCGAAGTGGAACGACAACTGCAAAAATCTCAGCAGAAGTATAAAGAACAACATGACCGACATCGAGTGAAAGGCGACTTCCAAGAGGGTGATCTAGTCTGGCTCCATCTCAGCAAAGAGCGCTTGAAAGGCGAAGGTAAGAAGCTTAAGCCCATCCGCTATGGACCTTTCAAGGTTTTGCGCAAGATTGGTGAGAATGCTTGTCAACTAGAGCTGCCCGCATACATGAACATGTATTCGGTCGTCAATATCGAGAATCTAAAGTCGTTCGAGCCGTCAATGCTAGACGATGAGCCCGGAGAAGTATTGCCACCCATGGATGTTCTCGTGGTAGAACGTGAAGAGCAACTAGCTGAGGATATTATTCTGGAACGCAAGATCACAACGACACGCAAGGGTGAACGTGAAGCCTTCCGCATTGGACGGAAAGGTCAAAAGCTAAGTGCCACTAAGTGGTTCACAAGGGAAGCTGGGGAAACCCAGTTTCCTTACTTACAGTTCTAGATCCAGCAGGTGCTTGTTCCTCTCAAAATTGGGAAGCCATGATCCGGGACGATCAAAAATTCCGGATAAGTTTCAACCATTGAGGATAGGCGGAGATGGTTACAACTACTTCAGTATTCCGGATATGTCTCAACCATTGAGGATAAGGCGGAGGCAGTTACAACTACTTCGGTTAGGATAAGGATCGAGATAGTTTTAGATGGATCAGGTTGTTAAACCAAATTGGATAAGAATAAAGCCAATTTGGATAAGAATAAAGTTGTTATTTTTAAATATTTTGTTCTTATCTTTTGTAAGCCTAAGGGCTATAAATAGGGGGCCTATTGGCTCTTGTAAAAGCACTCCAGTTTAGAGAGTAAATATAGAAACTCTTCCATATAAAAGATATTATGTTCTTTATTTTCTTCTTTTCTCTTTAATCTAGTTTCAGATATCCATCGGGGAGGCGCTGCGACATTGCTTCCTCCTCCGACGGATCATTTTCACACTCCTTTAAGGATATAACTCTTTCCACATCTTTCAAAGCATATGAGCATTTTTTCTCAATATAATAATGACTCCCCCTCACTTAAGCAATCTCTTAGTTGAAAGAATATGTGACAAATTTTAGTCCATAAGAGAATGACTATTCATCAAATTCAACACACACAACCGAGATAGGTTAAGCTCCTAGAGATTACACATGATTACCTAAATTTGATGAATATAAGTATTAAGAATTCTCATAATAAATTATCGTCATAAGTAATAAAAATAAAGTAAAATCGATAATTAATGTGAAATTAATTAGAAATGAATGAAAGTGAAGTATTGACATTGCAAGCACTATTTAATGTTTAACCGTTCAATGATTTTCAAAAATCGTAACAATAAAAGTACCAAAACGTATAATGCAATGATCAAGAGATATGCAATAAGAACCAATCAACGCACTACACAAAGTCAAAAACAAGTTAAGATTTAAGACAAGAAAAGATATCACCTTTTCGAACCCAAACTAGTCGGATTGTTGGTTGTCTTGGTTTGTTGACATTGGGCACCGTTTGTTTTGACTTCCGATCAACCGTGGGTCTCCACGTCGCATTTGGCTTTGTAGAAACCGGTTGTTGTGGCTTCGACTTTTGGTTGATCTTTGCTACTCGACTCGATTGATGTTGCTTTTGAATCCGTGGGAGTTGTCGAGTGATGGAAGATGCCGATAGATGTTTAGAAGATGCCACTTGAGTTTTCTTTTTAAGGCATGTCTTCTTGATATGTCCTTTCTTTCCGCATCTATGGCATGTTTTTTTCTTTTACACTTGTTGAGACTGGGAATAGAATTTTAACCTTCTCAACATAAGTTCTTTCATATCCAACTCCAAATTTGTCCATTTGATCCAATCCGAGCATATCATCAAGTTTCTTTGATCCGGAGGAGAATTTTTGAATCTCGGATTTAAGTTGATAAACTTGTTTGGTCAAAACTTGGTTGGATGTGTGAACTTCCTTGTATTGTTGCTCTAGAAAGCCAACCTTTTCAAGATGCGATTTAATCGTTACTTCCGATTGGTTGAGCTTCTCTTGGAGGATTTTGTTGTTCTTCAATATGTGTTCCCTTTCCTCCTCAAGAGCTTTAGATGTCTTCTTCAAGTTGTTGTTCTCATCTTCAAGCTCGAGTAATCGCTTCTTTAGCCTCTTGTTGTGCTTAGCCATCTTTTTCGATTCTTTAAGGAGTTGTTCATAAGCCTCGGCTAAGCCTTCGTCATCCGACTCCCCTTCACTTGTGCCATCGTCGCTCGACATTTCATGCAAAGAAGGAGGAAGCAAATCATTAGAAATAGATGTTAAACAAAGAACCGACGAGGAAGGTAAAGAAGTATGTGAACATAAAACTATAGCATCATTCTTTTCCTCTTCACTTGAGGTCGATTCATCCGAAGTAGAATAGTCCCAAGTTTTTGCTTGCAAAGCCTTCTTTTTATACGATTTTTTCGTGGGACAATCCGTGGAAATATGGCCGTAGCCTCTACACTTGTAGCATTGGATTTTTCCTTCAAATTCATCTTTTTCTTTAGAAGACTTTGCAAGTTTCTTCTCTTTAGAGGATTTAGAATTTGAAGATCCTTTAGGAGAAGATTTGGATGTAGATCGATTTGTCTTGTTCTTCCGAAAATTCCGACTAAATTTTTTCGTGAGACGCGCCAATTGGTGTTCAAAGTCGGCAAGCGAAATCTCTTCATCGGAATCCGAGTCATCATTCTCTTCCTTAGTAGATTTGAGTGCAATACTTGTACTTTTAGAAGAAGACTTGGAAGAAGATTCATTAGTAGAAAAAGTCATTTCATACGTTTGATTCGGGCGCCCGGAAGTGAGGTTGTGGACGCCCGAATGTTCCGGACCCCGTTGCACTTTGTGGACGATCCGTTTGTGGCCGACGGAGATCGGATCTGGATGCATGAACCGGACGCCCGGATGGAGGATCCGGTTTGAGTTGTGACGTGGAGGGCCACGTGTCGCGACGTAAGACACGTGTCGATCGCCGGAGACACACCGCCCCACCGCCTGCTGACCGCCGACCGACCGCTTGACCGCACGACGACACCTGTACGGCAGGATTTCCGGACGCCCGGAAGTTGGGAAGTGGGCGCCCGAAAGTGGGATTTTGGGAGCCTATAAATAGGCGAGTCCCTGATGGTTTTTGGTGCATTTCCACTTCGTATGATCCCTATTTCTAGAGAGAGAAAGTGGGTTTAGGGCCATGTGTTGGCATAGTTTGTAACCCTGCTTGCTCTCTTCTACTCTGCTGATCTGATCTGGTGTCGAGCCGTTATTCTGCTGGAGATAGCAGTTTCCTTGGAGGTTTTGACAGATCGGGGTGCTGCCGGAGTGCGTTATCTGGAGGGTTGGATCTGAGGATACTGTTCTTTCCCCACCGTGGTTGGATTAGCTTTTCAGGTGGGTTGATGTTTGCCAGATTCAGTGGACTTCCTCCTACGTGTTTTATCTCATGTTAGCATAATATGATATGATGTTGTTTGGATTATGTTAGCATGATTGGATTATGATATGTGGATATTGGATTATGTTATTGGGATTATGATAGTATGCCATGCTAAGATTATGTTAGAGATGCCATGTTAGGGTGAGACTGATCTATAGACTGCATGGGCATGTTATGATCTTAGATGTGCTAATGATATGTTTGTGAGCATGCATGATTTCTTTGTATCCTTGTTGCATGATTGGACCTACACCTATTCTGTTGATTCCTTGTACCAGTTGTTGTGCATGTAGTGTAGGTGATCATGTTGTGGCTCGTGCTATGTTGTTGTACCTCCTCTTTGTGGTAGAGTCGAGAGCCTCCTCTTGTGATAGAGTTGAGATTGATTGTGAGCACTGGAGCATTGATTGTGCCGAGGGCACGTGGTTCTTTGTGAGAGCATGGATTGGGTCATACTTGTTGATTATCCTTTGTGGTGCCAAGGGCACAGTGGATTGGGTCTTACTTGTTGACTATTCTTTGAGGTGCCGAGGGCACATGATCCTTTGTTGACCCAGTCGTGTCGATCATATACCTGCGGGTGCTTGGCGATACTATGGTTGTACTTTGCTCGGTTGGGTCGCTCCCACGAGTACCACTCTAGAGTTGGCATGTTCCGTACAGAGGGTTGTACGAGGGGCTAGTTACAGACGGGCTTCCTGTACTAGTCGGCTCCCTGGAGGGTTGAGCAGCTCCCTGGAGGGTTGAGCGTGATCAGGCCGCAGTTATGGTATGGTATGGTATGGTATTGTGAGATATTGTATGGCGAGAGCTAGGTACAGATGGGGTTCCTGTACTAGCTGGTTCGCAGGTATTGTATTGTGTATGATAGTCCTCATTTGGTATATTCAGTTCATTGGTATTCATACTGACAGTTGAGCTTTGTGCATAGTAGTGGTAGTATATCTCCTACTCTTTTATTGCTCTATTCATATCTCTTGAGATTGAGGACTTAGTGGGCAGACCGCTGAGGCTGGTGGCGGTACCCACTGAGGACTACTTGATTGATAGTAGTTCTCACACCCATTGGTGACATCTTTTTGCAGAGTCTTCTTCCCCAGTCGTGCATACTGAGCGCGGAAAGGAGACCGTCGGGTAGAGCTATTCCCCGGATATTTGGCTAGAGGTATACCCATTTTGGATAGATGGTTGAGTCTGTACATACTGTGTGATGTTGATATCAGTCTGTATATGATAGTTTTATATGAGAGTTATGGATGATGTATGTACAGTGATCTTTTGATATATTTATATAGCAGCTCTGTTGATACCTTTAGCTCTGTGTGTTTGATTGTGGATGTTGTATCGCTTCGTATACACGGTAGAGATACTGTGTATGCGGCGGATCTGGTCATGCGCCTGGGAAGAGGTAACCCGGGGCGTGACAGATTAAGTTGGTATCAGAGCTTAGGAATAGGTCAAGAGGGCCTAGGAAACCTAAGATAAACAGACCTAAGAATGACGAGAGAGACGTGATTGATCGCGAAAGTCAAAGATTGGGTTTTGAATCCTTCCTTGTGTAGGAAGAGTGATTGAGGGATTATGCCTTCTCTTATCGGATGAATTATGTTGGCTGCAGACGACATAATAATCTGAGAAGAAAAGAAGTGTCCTTCTAGACTTTCGCTAGATTGGGTCGTGAGTTGATTGTGGTCCTAATCGGGTATTCTGTTGCAGGATTATTACTATGCCTCCTCGACGACCATCGACGCGAGCGCATCCGACGCCTTCGGATATGCCTGAGCAGACGGGACCTAGTGAACGGCCCGCTCTGCAGGAGCAGCTAGCAGACATAGCTGCAGTTGGAAGGCAGCAGAGTGCCTTGTTGCAGAAGATGTGTGATGCTTTCTCTACGCCTCGAGCTATGGAACCTCAGGCGGCGACAACTCCAACTACATCTCAACCTGGAGAAGGAAGTACTCAGCCTAGTCAAGTGCTTTCTGAAGAGGAGCAGGAGCGGATGGCGGATAGATTGGCTCGCTTCTGTAGGTTTGATCCACCGCGATTCAATGGAAGTAGCATAGAACCGTGGGTGGTAGAAGCCTGGATTTGTGAGATGGAGAAGTTGTTCGAGGATCTTTTTGTGCCAGCACGGGAGCAGGTGCATATGGCAGTGCATTGTTTATCTGGTGATGCACATGTCTGGTGGAGGAGGACCCGTGATCATAGGTCCTTGAATCCTCTACAGATGACTTGGAGTGAGTTTCGGGGGATTATGTATGGGGCGTATTTTCCCAGTAGCGTGAAAATGAAGATAGAGGAAGACTTGAAGAACCTGAAGCAAGGGAATCGCTCGGTGCAGGAGTATGCGAGGGAATTTACTAGGTTGCTTAACTGTGTTCCCTCAGCGGCGAGAGATGAGATACAGAAGGTTTATCTGTATGAGAAGGGTTTGAGACCCGAGATCTTTCCATTTGTCCACTCGCAGAGACTTCAGACTTTGGATGCTACTATCGAGCAGTCTCTGTGGGTAGAGCGAGGGGCATTTGTGACGAGAGGGCAGCATGTGGACCCGGCTCAGGGTCAGGAGAGGAAGCGCCCGGCGCCTGATGATGGAGGACAATCAAGTAGCAGACGGCCACCTAAACCTCCTCAGCAATCGCGTTTCCAGGGACGTGGATCTTTTAGTCGCCAGCAGTCTGGAGGATTTCGCCAGCAGTCTGGAGGATATCGCCAGCAGCGACCGCAGCAGCAGCAGTCGAGGGGATCTCCCCGATGCGTGATTTGTGGAGGACCTCATTTCGCTTATCTCTGTAATAGACGAGAAGGCCGATGTTATGAGTGTGGACAGCCAGGACACATCAGGAGGGCTTGTCCCAGACTTGTAGCGACTCCTTCTATGGCATCCGTACCTTTTACTCCACCGCAGTATTCTGGAGCTTCCCCGGTATTTTCTCAGGAGCGATCTTCTATGCCACGACAGCAGGATCGACGCCAGCCACCGGCGAGCGGGCGAGTTTATGCCGCTCAGATTGAGGATCCTGCGATAGCTAATCGAGTGGTGGCAGGTATAGTTTTGATTTGTGGCATTAGATCGCGTACTTTATTCGATACTGGTGCATCGCATTCCTTTGTTAGTAGGACATTTGCATTGCATCATGGTCTAGAGATAGGATTGTTACCCCAGGCACAGGAGGTGCGGGTACCTGACCATAATTTACAGGTGATTGAGGGTTGTGTAGGATGTCCTGTGCAAGTAGGACCTTGGATCATGTCTGTTGATTTATTAGTATTGAGACAGTTGCAGGATTTTGATGTAATCCTAGGCATGGATTGGTTATCTCGATACTTTGCTACGATTGATTGTGGATCTAAGACAGTAATCTTTCGTGAGCCTGGACATGAAGAGTATGTTTATGAAGGTTGTAAGAGTTCACTGTTCGCAGTGACGATCTCTTCTTCTAAGGCCAGACAGATGTTAAATAGTGGATGTATGGCCTATTTAGCAACAGTGACTGAAGTGCCTACTGTTGTACCAGGACTCGAGGATATTTCTATTGTCCGTGAATTTCCGGACGTATTTCCTTCTGAGTTATCCTCGATGCCTCCTGATAGGGAGATTGAATTCGTGATTGATGTGGTACCAGGAACCGCGCCAATCTCGAAGACACCCTATAGAATGGCACCAGCTGAGTTGAGAGAGTTGAAGGCGCAACTGCAGGATCTTATGGATAAAGGTTTTATCAGACCAAGTGTGTCACCTTGGGGAGCGCCTGTACTATTTGTGAAGAAGAAGGATGGTTCACTTAGGTTGTGTGTGGATTATCGAGAATTGAACAAAGTGACCATCAAGAATAGATACCCCCTCCCACGTATCGATGACCTGTTCGATCAATTGCAGGGAGCGTGTGTCTTTTCTAAGATTGATCTTCAGTCCGGTTACCACCAGTTGAAGGTGAAGGCCGAGGATATTTCTAAGACTGCTTTTAGAACTCGGTATGGGCATTATGAGTTTACAGTCATGCCGTTTGGGTTGACTAATGCCCCTGCTGCATTTATGGATATGATGAACCGAGTTTTTAAGTCCTTCTTGGACAAGTTCGTGGTAGTTTTTATTGATGACATTTTGATTTACTCCCGTGATGATGCGGAGCATGAGGAGCATCTGAGATTAGTGCTACAACTCTTGCGAGAGAAGAAGTTGTATGCAAAGCTCAAGAAGTGTGAGTTTTGGTTGAGAGAGGTTGCCTTTTTAGGCCATGTGATTTCAGCTTCGGGGGAGTAGCTGTAGATCCTAAGAAGATTGAGGCAATTCGTGATTGGCCTAGACCGACGACCATATCTGAAGTGCGAAGTTTTCTTGGTCTAGCCGGGTATTATCGACGATTTGTGGAGAGCTTTGCGAAACTCTCTACACCACTTACTCGGTTAACCAGGAAAGGGGTTAAGTATGTTTGGAGTGATGAGTGCCAAGAATGCTTTGATGAGCTTAAGCAGAGATTGATGACAGCCCCTATTCTTGCACTACCTGTGATGGGCGAAGGATTTGTCATTTATAGTGATGCTTCGCATAGTGGCTTGGGTTGCGTGCTGATGCAACATGGCAAAGTGATTGCATATGCTTCAAGACAACTAAAGGAATATGAGAAGAACTACCCCACTCATGATTTGGAGTTGGCGGCGGTAGTCTTTGCTCTGAAGCTATGGCGTCACTATCTTTATGGTGAGCATTGTGAAGTGTATACAGATCATAAGAGTCTTAAGTATCTGTTTACACAGAAAGAGTTGAATCTACGGCAACGGAGATGGTTAGAATTATTGAAGGATTATGACATTTCTATATTATACCATCCCGGTAAGGCGAACGTTGTTGCCGATGCTTTGAGTAGGAAGGCTGTGGCAACTTTGAGTTTGTGTATTACTCAACAGCCTGTCCTAGTGGAGGAGATGCGGAGGTTGTCCCTTGAAGTGGTTACTTCTGGGATGACAGCGAGACTGATGACTCTGATTTTGCAGCCCACTCTGTTAGATAGGATTCGAGAGAAACAGAGTGTGGATCCTTACTTGGTGAAAGTTCGAGATCAACTGAGGAGTGGAGATCTCGAAGGGTTTTCTTGTGATGATGCTGAGACTCTTCGCTATAGAGGACGATTATGTGTACCTGCAGATCAGGAGATTCGAGAGGAGATATTGAAGGAAGCACATTATTCTCCTTATTCTGTACATCCTGGAGGGACAAAGATGTACCAGGATCTGAAGACTCACTTCTGGTGGAATGGTATGAAGCGGGATATTGGTAGAGCTGTAGCTCAATGTTTGACATGTCAGCAAGTTAAGGCTGAACATCGTGTACCAGCTGGTAAGCTACAGAGTCTTCCAATACCTGAGTGGAAGTGGGATCATATTACGATGGATTTCATCGTAGGATTGCCGAGGACTTCGAGCGGCTGTGATTCTATTTGGGTAATTGTCGATAGGCTGACGAAGTCTGCTCATTTTCTGCCTATGCAGATTACTTGGTCACGTGAGCGACTTGCGCAGCTGTATATGGATGAGATATTGAGATTGCATGGAGTGCCAATCTCAATAGTATCTGATAGAGACCCAAGGTTTGTTTCTCATTTTTGGAAGAGTTTACAAACAGCTTTGGGGACTCAGCTTCGGTTTAGCACTGCGTTTCATCCCCAGACTGATGGTCAGTCCGAGCGCACTATACAGACACTCGAGGATATGTTGAGAGCTTGTGTCTTGGATTTTGGTGGAGGTTGGGATCGACATCTGAGATTGGTAGAGTTTGCGTACAACAATAGCTATCAAGCGAGCATTAAGATGGCTCCGTTTGAAGCATTGTATGGACGCAAATGTCGATCACCTCTGTATTGGGATGATGTTGGTGAAAGGAAGACGTTGGGACCAGACCTTTTGCTTGAAGCCGAAGAGAAAGTTAAGTTGATACGACGGCATATTGAGACGGCTCAGAGTAGGCAAAAGAGTTATTCTGATACTCGGAGGCGAGATCTAGAGTTTCATGTTGGTGATCATGTATTCTTGAAGGTCTCACCATCGAAGGGCATACGGAGATTTGGGATTCGCGGAAAGCTTAGTCCGCGATTTATTGGTCCTTTTGAGATCTTAGAGAGAGTTGGACCCGTGGCTTATCGGTTAGCCCTTCCGCCTCGACTTGCAGGAGTACACGATGTCTTTCATGTATCTGTTCTGAGGAGATACATGCATGATCCTTCCCATGTGATAGACTTTTCTCCACTGGAGCTTACTGAGGATTTGCAGTACGAGGAGCGACCGATACGAATTCTTGCTCGTGAGACGAGGGAATTGCGTAATCGGGTCATACCTTATGTTAAGGTACAGTGGGATTTTCATGATGATAGAGAGGCGACATGGGAGTTGGAGACGGTTATGCAGAGATCTTATCCCCACCTATTTATATCTTGAGGTGAGTACTTTAGTTTCGAGGACGAAACTATTCTAAGGAGGGGAGAATGTAGTACTCGGGAATTTTCATGAATTAGGGTTTCTGGACTTGGCAGGATTCGGGCGCCCGGAAGTGAGGTTGTGGACGCCCGAATGTTCCGGACCCCGTTGCACTTTGTGGACGATCCGTTTGTGGCCGACGGAGATCGGATCTGGATGCATGAACCGGACGCCCGGACGGAGGATCCGGTTTGAGTTGTGACGTGGAGGGCCACGTGTCGCGACGTAAGACACGTGTCGATCGCCGGAGACACACCCCCCCCACCGCCTGCTGACCGCCGACCGACCGCTTGACCGCACGACGACACCTGTACGGCAGGATTTCCGGACGCCCGGAAGTTGGGAAGTGGGCGCCCGAAAGTGGGATTTTGGGAGCCTATAAATAGGCGAGTCCCTGATGGTTTTTGGTGCATTTCCACTTCGTATGATCCCTATTTCTAGAGAGAGAAAGTGGGTTTAGGGCCATGTGTTGGCATAGTTTGTAACCCTGCTTGCTCTCTTCTACTCTGCTGATCTGATCTGGTGTCGAGCCGTTATTCTGCTGGAGATAGCAGTTTCCTTGGAGGTTTTGACAGATCGGGGTGCTGCCGGAGTGCGTTATCTGGAGGGTTGGATCTGAGGATACTGTTCTTTCCCCACCGTGGTTGGATTAGCTTTTCAGGTGGGTTGATGTTTGCCAGATTCAGTGGACTTCCTCCTACGTGTTTTATCTCATGTTAGCATAATATGATATGATGTTGTTTGGATTATGTTAGCATGATTGGATTATGATATGTGGATATTGGATTATGATATTGGGATTATGATAGTATGCCATGCTAAGATTATGTTAGAGATGCCATGTTAGGGTGAGACTGATCTATAGACTGCATGGGCATGGTATGATCTTAGATGTGCTAATGATATGTATATGAGCATGCATGATTTCCTTGTATCCTTGTTGCATGATTGGACCTACACCTATTCTGTTGATTCCTTGTACCAGTTGTTGTGCATGTAGTGTAGGTGATCATGTTGTGGCTCGTGCTATGTTGTTGTACCTCCTCTTTGTGGTAGAGTCGAGAGCCTCCTCTTTGTGATAGAGTCGAGATTGATTGTGAGCACTGGAGCATTGATTGTGACGAGGGCATGTGGTTCTTTGTGAGAGCATGGATTGGGTCATACTTGTTGATTATCCTTTGTAGTGCCAAGGGCACAGTGGATTGGGTCTTACTTGTTGACTATTCTTTGAGGTGCCGAGGGCACATGATCCTTTGTTGACCCAGTCGTGTCGATCATATACCTGCGGGTGCTTGGCGATACTATGGTTGTACTTTGCTCGGTTGGGTCGCTCCCACGAGTACCACTCTAGAGTTGGCATGTTCCGTACAGAGGGTTGTACGAGGGGCTAGTTACAGACGGGCTTCCTGTACTAGTCGGCTCCCTGGAGGGTTGAGCAGCTCCCTGGAGGGTTGAGCGTGATCAGGCCGCAGGTATGGTATTGTGAGGTATTGTATGGCGAGAGCTAGGTACAGATGGGGTTCCTGTACTAGCTGGTTCGCAGGTATTGTATTGTGTATGATAGTCCTCATTTGGTATATTCAGTTCATTGGTATTCATACTGACAGTTGAGCTTTGTGCATAGTAGTGGTAGTATATCTCCTACTCTTTTATTGCTCTATTCATATCTCTTGAGATTGAGGACTTAGTGGGCAGACCGCTGAGGCTGGTGGCGGTACCCACTGAGGACTACTTGATTGATAGTAGTTCTCACACCCATTGGTGACATCTTTTTGCAGAGTCTTCTTCCCCAGTCGTGCATACTGAGCGCGGAAAGGAGACCGTCGGGTAGAGCTATTCCCCGGATATTTGGCTAGAGGTATACCCATTTTGGATAGATGGTTGAGTCTGTACATACTGTGTGATGTTGATATCAGTCTGTATATGATAGTTTTATATGAGAGTTATGGATGATGTATGTACAGTGATCTTTTGATATATTTATATAGCAGCTCTGTTGATACCTTTAGCTCTGGGTGTTTGTTGTGGATGTTGTTGATTGCCACACTCGCTCATGCGAACTTTCCAATAAGCATAGTTTATGCCATCAAAGAACGGAGGTTGATTAATGTTACCAGCTTCACCCATAATGATAGATAAATCTAGATCCCTCTCTGATACCAATTGTAAGTTACGGGGGAGCCCTAAGGATCTATCTAGATACTATCAATACCTAGAGGGGGGTGAATAGGTATAACGGCCAAACCACAAATCTCGATGCAATAAAATAAGTGCGGAAATAAAAATAGCACACCGAGATTTACGTGGAAAAACTCCATCTAGGAGTAAAAAATCTACGGGACCAACACGCGATAATAATCCACTAAGAAATAAAAGATTACAAGGTGATTACCGACTCCACGGACTCAACCTCTCCTTTATCTTCTTTGGATCTCGCGCACACCACCGGGTTGTCCACGCCCCACGTTCGAATCCATGAACGCCACGTCCCGAATCCACGAAACGATCAACTTCGAATCCACGAAGCCTTTATCACGCCGAATCCACGACGCCCACTCGAATCCACGAGCGCACTCCGTTCGGAGCAAGAACAATAAAGTCGATGATGATTTATTGCTTAGAATATCATTGAAGATCTGTGGGAATAATCTCTAAGCAATTCTCAAATTGATTCTAGAAGAATATTAAAGATCTAGGGCACCATGAATCAATTTGAGAGAAGCTTGATGTAGAAGATGAGGAAAACGACTACCTACAAACTTCTAGGGTTTCTAAAAGATATTTTAGAGACATCTCCACATCTTATTTATAGGTTTAGAAGCAATCCGAATTAGACTAAGATTGAAAACTGATTTTAAAAAGATTTGGAAACAATTAGAATCAAATTAGGATTGCAAAACTGATTTTAAAAAGGTTTGGAAGCAATTAGAATCAAATTAGGATTGCAAAACTGATTTTAAAAAATCTACCATCTTATTTATAGGTTTGGGAGACATTAGAATCAGAGTAGGATTGAAAAAATATATTTTCAAAAAATTGCGACGGGTCGGGGTCCGGACCTTGGATGCAGGTTCCGGACTCTGAAACACTCTGCGCGTTTCATATTCCGGACCTCAGCTCTCAGGGTCCGGACCCTCCCTGCGTGACAGCCAGGGAGGCTTACGGGTTCCGGACCTCACCTCAGGGTCCGGATCCTAAAAATTGAAAACTCAAGTTTTATATTTTAAATCAATTTTTATCTATTCTAATGTCTTCCAAACGTAAATGATCATAAATCATCATCACGATTATTTAAACTTACCAAGCATCGTGAATTCATACGTTAAGTCTTCGAGTCTTCAAACTTCATCTCTTCTTCTTTGAACCCTCAGGACTCTGACTCACTTCACGAAATATGCCAATATTAAAATCCGTAACATAGCGGAGAGAAGAAATTGCACCTTGCTTGACATGGTTATGTCAATGATGGCGTAAGCAAATTTGCCTGTCTCTTTTTGGGGAGACACATTGTTAACTGCTGCCTACATTCTGAATCGTGTACCCTGCAAGATAGTACCTTCCACCCCTTATGAATCGTGGACAGGCAGAAAACCAAATTTGGAACACCTGCGTCGTTGGGGTTCGGCAGCTTTTATACACGACACTTCTCACAAGCATGGAAAGTTGGGTCTTGGAGGAAAGAAGTGTATCTTTATAAGATACCCTGAACACTCTAAGGGATACGTGTTCGCCGAAAAGCAGCCAGATGGAAGTTTGACTGAGCAATCACGAGATGTTGAATTTCACGAGGAGGATTTTCCTTATAGAAGTGAGGTCCGAAATGAAGTTGAGTTCCATGAGATGGATGACTCTGGTATTGGCGCTTCTATTCGTTCAGTTGAGGTAGAGGAGGCAACTCCAATACCTCCTGGGGATAGTGGGAGTGACTTACTTTTAAAACTGGAGCCTCAACTTCGTAGGAGCACACGTGTGGGTGTTCCCCGTCGTCGTTTTGAGATTGAGGGGGAAGTTTTCATGGTTACTGCACATGATGATGATGAGCCTAGGTCTTTCCAAGAGGCTCTCTCATCGCCTACTCGTAAGGAATGGTTGGATGCAATGGTGGAGGAAATAGAATCGATGAAGTCAAATCATGTCTGGGACTTGGTTGACTTACCGTCAGGGCGCAAGACTATTGGGAATAAATCGGTTCTCAAGGTTAAGCGCAAGGCAGACGGTTCAATCGATAGGTATAAGGCTCCCTGGTAGCAAAGGGTTTTACCCAACGAAAAGGTTTTGATTACAAGGAAACCTTCTCTCATTATCTAATATTACAATGATATTATCATATAGGTTTGCTTTGATCCGCCTGATCTTGGCCATTGTCGCGTATTTAGATTTGGAACTTTATCAAATGGACGTTAAAACTGCTTTTCTCAATGGAGAGCTGGATGAAGAGATCTATATAGATCAGCCTGCTGGCTTCGCTGTAGAGGGTGAGGAGCATAAAGTTTGTAAGCTCCGACGATCCATCTACGGATTAAAGCAGTCATCCAGACAGTGATACATTCGATTTATCGAGCCATCACTGAAGATGGGTTTACGATGATTGAAGAAGATCACTGTGTGTATGTTAAACGGTCCAAAAAAAAATTTCTAATTCTTTTCTTATATGTGGATAACATTCTATTGGCTGGGAATAACAAGGAGATGATTGTCGCCACTCAGACGTGTCTGTCCTCGAATTTTGAGATGAAGGACATGGGTGAAGCGAATTATGTGCTCGGAGTCAAGATCCCACGAGATCGTTCAAAGAAACTTTAGGTTCGTCTCAAGAGATTTACTTAAGAAAAGTTTTAGAACGATTTCAGATGCACAATTGCAAACCCATTGACACTCCTATTGCTAAAGGTGAGAGTCTAAACCTTAAACAGTGACCTAAAACTTCTGAAGAGAAAAATAAGATGAATCGGATTCCATATGCTAGTGCGGTCGGGAGCCTGATGTATGCTATGATGTGTACTCAGCCTGATATATGCTATGCCGTGGGACTGATTAGCTGTTTTTAGTCCAATCTAGGATTGGACCACTAGAAGACTGTTAAGATTAGCACACGTACATATATATTCTATATTGTTGTAAAACAGATTTGTAGTATGTCGCAGGCTGATTGGCCCTCTCACACGGGCAATCTTTCTTTTTGGCGCTGTAGAGAGCGAGCGAAGATTGAGGCATTAAAGGAATCCGTGGTTGGCACCAAGATGAGGTCATAAGTGTGACCGCATACGAATAGTCCCACGATTCGTATGGCCTGTACATTTATGAGCCGGATGTGAGCTCACTATTTGGCGCTTGAGATAGCGAGCAAATGGAGGACTCAGGCTAGACACTCCGGGAGTGACTGAGCTAAGATCCGTAAGACATTGAGAAAGACATACACTCATTGGGATTCTCTGTCATAGCATGTATTTCATACTACATGTGTTAGGCGACCAAATGAAGAAGATGAGTGAATGGATTCCTGCTTCCTCATCGTGTGAGTTCTTATGGATATCATTTTGAGGCGATATCCCACATATGTTAGATGCCCTTAGTGACTTTTGACTATGTTATTAAGTAAAAGAATTGATGTTGCTACTTTAGCATGTTTCCTACGGCTATGATTGATGCGGCTTTACGGGGCATTGCTAGGCGACTTTACGGGGCATTGCTGGGAAAGCAATCAGTTCTCAACTTAGTGGCATAAGGGCTCAAGAAAGACTAGTTGGATTACATTGAGACACTTTGACTCATTGTCGACAGGTAGTGTCGCTTCAGCATAGCGAAACAATCATAAGTATAGTGTCATGATGTGCACAACAAATGTTAGCATGGCTCTTTGAGGGATTAGAGATGCTGAACCTAATGTAATTCAATGGTCTAGGGCATCACGAGTCTAATATTCTCTTTTGAGGGTTGATATCTCTATGCTAGCCATATGCGATTTCTAGTATAGAGCTCCCAAAATGCAGGTTGACTCGGCGGTCGCACTGTTCATTTTTCTGTATGAATGGAATCAATAGTGGTGTAATGTTGAGGAAGTGGTTGCAAAAGCATCGATCCCGTTATGTGCGAGTGGGAGATGTTGGCATTCGGTTAAACTGAATCGGGTGCGCTCATAATCGGGCTCGATCCGACGGTTATTATGTTGTCTAATTAGATTAAAATTAATCTCGCTTTTAAATTAGAAAGCTAATTAGTGATATATTCTAACCATATTAGGATAACAATGATAAATCGATTCGGCGTAATCTCTTACTTATCCATTAGAATTTTGGGATCCCTTATAAATATACGGGCCATTCTCTTGTAGAATAAAATAAAAAAATAGAGAAAAATACTTAGAATTCGTGAGTAATTTGTGAGCCATCTTGTTAGAGAGAGAAACCACATCCTCTATTAACCTATTGATTTCAGAGAGTCTTGCACGGTGGATTAGAGATCGTGCTTGTTCGTAATTCGATCCACCACGGGTTTGGAGCGATAGAAGACCTTCGTGGATGATCAGAGGACACGTGAATCTCTACGATCCGGACTCGTCACGTTCTAGCACAAATTGCTTCCGCAAAAGGTTTGAACGAATACTTCCGCTGCATTGTACAATTCTCTTCTCCATCAAATGGACACAAAAATAAACGGCTGAAAATAAATATCTTTTACAAAATGATGATAGAAGTTTTGTAATTAAGATCAAGAGTACAAATCTTATTTTAAATAGTTTAAAAAATTTTCTAACGAAAATTTAATTGATTTAAATATCTTTACGCCGTTAAACGATTTTCTAACGAAAATTTAATTGATTTAAATATCTTTACGCCGTTAAACGAGATAATGTCTCATATTGACTATTAAAATTACAAATTTTGAAACATTTTGATAATTAGGCCAATGATGTCAAAAATATTTAAAATTTGGTTTCTACATGAAGTGATATAGATCATGTTCAACGATGCCAATCGTCGATTTGGAGGCTCCATCATCGAAAACAAATGGGTGGCAACGGAGCCCGTTTGCTACTGATAGCATTCCATCTCAACTCTCTCTCTCTATATATATATATATATATATATAGAGTGCAGCTACTATACTCTTATGAGTATAGTGGCTGCACTACTCATAACTTTTCCTCCATCAGATTTGCTTTTAGATCCGTGCCAGATCTGATGGAGGAGAGAGGTAACGGACAGCTCCGTTAGAGCCATCCCGTTTCTCTGCCACTCACCTTTTTTCCGTTCTTTTTTTTTGTTCTCTCCCACCATCAGACCTTCCTCCTTTCCCAATCAAACCCCTTCCTCCTCCCTCACCCCTCCCACTCCCCATCACAGATCTGCGCCACCACCACCGCCTTTCCCTACCAGGACTTGCCTGGGCCACCTCCTCGCCCCCGCGGCCGATCGAAAGGGAAGAAGCACCAGCCCCGCGGCGTGCAGGCAAGTCGGAGCAGGGCCGCCCGACCCCCCCGCCCCTCGTCGCGTGCGAGCAAGCAGCGCCCCCCTCCGACCGCAGCTTCGCGCCGAAGTAGCAGCAGTCCGCGCCCCCCCCCCCCCCCCCCCCCCCCCCCCACCTTGCGGGCCCCCCCATCGCGCCCCGCACCTTGCACCCCCCCCCCCCTGCGGGCCCCCCCTCGCGCCATCCCTAATCCGGCAGCTTCGCGCCGGGCAAATCCCGCAGCAAGCAGCGGCAGCGAACCCCCTCCCCCCCTGCGGGCACATAGGAGCAACCCCCCGCACGGGCGTGCGGGCAAGTCGAAAATCTTGTCATCTTTTTTTGGTGTGCGGACAAATCGGCGTGCGTGTGTGCGCCCCCTCTCCCACTCCCCCCTCCATTGTTGGAAATGTCATCTTTTTTTTGTCATTTTTTTCTCTCTAAATCTTGTTTCTACATTTTCTTTTCCCATGCTAAATCCTCTTTCTTATCATGTTTTTATATATATGGATATGAACAACATGCCTTAGATTGGATATCAGAAAATTTATGCTGAAATTAAACTCTGCGATGACAATAGAAAAATTGGAATAATTAGGAAGATCTTTGTTTCCTGCAAGATCTATCTCTTTAGCTTGCTGCAAGATCTTTATTTTTTTATTGTGTAATATTAACATTGGTTTGCTATAGTATCTTTTTTTCATCTTTGTTCATCTGTTTGTTCATAAATCTGTTACGGATGGATATTATAAGTTCTAATAATCCTAGTTGTGATGGGAATGGTCGCTCTCGAGTGGCTTCATCAAGTTTCGAAGTTGACGAGGGTGTGATTGGAAGTTCATCTTTAATAATTTTAAATAATTCTGAAGCAAATGATCATACCTCTGAGAAGGAACCAATTGACCAATTAGATCAAGAAAATTGGAATCAACAAATGGGTCAAATGGAAACAGAAAACGACGAGCCATATGTTGGTCATGTCTTTTCTTCTATTGATGAAGCAAAGAGGTTTTATAATGTATATGCCTTCAAGACAGGAGCCTATACATGAGGATTTTAATGGTAACAATTCTACTAATAGCGATGAATCAGTTGACGGCGATTCTAATTCCTCCACATCGAATTGCAGGAAAGCTAATTTTTTGGCTTATTGGGTTGTAACTAAATGATTCAAGACATATTGTAGTAGCTAATGTTATTATTGTTGATACCAATATTGTTGTTGTTGTTGTTGAGATATATTGTAGTGGCTAATGTTATTATTGTTGAGACTAATGTTGTTGTTGTTGTTGAGACTTAATGTTATTATTATTGTTGTTAATGTTGTTGTTGTTCCTCATGTTGATGTTTTTGATGTTTGGAGACATATCGACATTGCAGCTAGTGATGAAGTTGTTGTATACGACATATCAATGTCGTGGATTGAAAATACTACAAAATTACACACAATAAAATTAGTAACTAGATAATTAATTACATAGTACATCTTTAACTCACATAATTATATTAATTCTTATCAAGTTAACATCCAGGACTGTCAGAAAAATGTATTTCATTACGTGCCATTGTGACCTCTCCTTATCGTACACCTTTCATTACCATCCTTTCATTACCATACAGACTGCAATAATAAAGAAAATAATACATAGTAATATGATAAGCCTAATAGATATGAAAAATTTATTTTCAACATTAGCTCTCATTACTGCTGCTTCGGCAGTAATGAGAACCTGCAGCAACTCTCATTAGCTCTCATTAGCTCTCATAAGAGTATAGTAGCTGCACTCTATATATATATATATATATATGAGAACCTGCAGCAACTCTACAACAAATATAATATAACATCAAAACAAACAATGACCCCTTTATCATTAACCTTATCATAAGAGAATGAATAAGAAATACAACAAAAATGATGGCTGTCGAAGGCTAAGAGAAAAGTGAAGATATAATTCTATTTACATTCTATCGTTTGGAGGATGTCGGCTATGAGGCGAATGGAAGACAACATTTCTCAAAAAGTGAAAGCAGCCAATGGAATGGGTTAGGATTGTCAGGTTCATCAAGCATGGTCGGAGGGATCGGCAACTCTGGAGGCAAGTGACAATGGAACGCATCCACAGCGGCTGCAACACCATCCTCGTTCTGTACTTCTCTTGCTAATTCGATTGCACGTGACTTGACCTGTGAGAACAAAGAAAACCAAAGGTGAGAATTAAGGGAGAACGAAGGGAAAGATTCGATAAGGGATGGCCTCATATATGCTATTTAGGTCTGTCTGCACATGCATTAAACCTTCCTAAGCCATCTCCAATGATTCTAAGAACAGTTAAAGAAAAGAAAAGATTGGTTAGAAATTTGGTCAATAAAATTGGACCCCTATTTCAATTATAGTCTGAGAGTTCCAATTTAAATGATTTATCCCCTAAGTTTGCCCTGCATAATAATTGAGTCCGTCGTCTGAAAAATGACACCGCATTTGCACCAAAGGTAGAGATAGCCGACATGGTAGCTCTTTAGGTTTTCCCTGGCCACAAAAACTAATGTTGATGCCCTCTTCTTTTTTTCTTTTTCTTTTTTTTCAGATTGTACGAGTCAGACTTAAATTTATCACGCAGAACCAACTTCCAGTACAAAATTGTTAAGACATAACTGAAATTTAAGCCTGCCTGTAGGAACTAACTTAGGAACGCACAGAAAAACAAACTTCATGACATGATAAAGATACAGAAACGGATTATTACCTCTGGGTCAAGCATATATTTTATAGCATTGGCAAGGCGTTCAACAGTGAGCTCTGATATAGGGATGGGTGGGGGTCCCACTCCTTTTGCATGAATCCTTTCACCCCAGAAATACTGATCCCCAAAAAAGGGAACTACGGTGGTAGGACACTGTCATGGATGCAGCAACAAGTTCAGAAGGTGCTTGGAAATGTCAAAACCAACATAAATAATCGACAAAGAGTTGCCAAGAAGAGCGCTAGCAAATCAGGCATAGCAACCATGAAGGTTCAATAAAAATGCAAATGCTAAAGACAAACATAAGCTCATTTTTCCACCCAGTTTGCATAGTGAAAGCAAATGCTGTTGCAAGGTCATATTACTTCTTTTATTTTGAGTAAACAGAATACATAGTACCCTCTGAACAAAAGATGTAGCAATTCATTCAAATTCTGAAAGTTGTTCATCAAAACAGGTGGTGGAAAGTCAAAAGGCAATAGTTTACCACGTATAGAATTATGAGGTATCACGCCGCAGTCGGTCATTATGTTAGAGTTTTTGCTTTATTTTAAATATATGTTTGTTACAGGCAGTTATACTGCTGATTAGTAATCTAACTCTAGCTCCTTTTCTTCGCATAAAGTTAGCATGCTGCAGAATAATGCAGCCCCAGAGATGGTTCTTTCAGAATCAAAATAGATTGATATTTCTATTGACCTTTTAGGACCTGCGGTCACGCAGTTGTGCATGCATGCACCACTGACGTCAACAGAAAAGACTGAAAAACAAAAAAGAAATCAACTTTTTAATGGGATATGATTGATTAATACGCAGATACCGACATTTTGATGAGTTCAAACAATTTTTTGCCTGAAAATTTTGTATCATCAAACTGTATAATAGGATCATAGGAGAATAAAAAGGTTTGTGAAACATTTCTCAATTTTTCGTCATAAAATTTAAAAGAAAAAAGAACAGTTCAGGCACCTTGATCTTTAGTGTAGACACCACCGCATATGCATTGATTGCTTCAACCCATACTTAAGAAGCACCAAAGTCAAATGGTTTTGATTTGTAGCATTTTAAGTGACACAGTTTATATTAAATGATTTTTTAACCCATATCCCTGTTAAATGTTATTTTACTCTAGTTCCTCTTCTTCAATCCATGCAATGTGATGCATGAGCAAAGGATCCCCAAATTAATATAATTTCAACATAAATAGTTTTCTGGTCAACATCATGACAAAAGGATGGGATCTATGATTAGGTTTACTCTAACAAGGTTTTACAAAAAGTATGTACTCTATATGTACTCTACTAATGTACATAACACGTAGAATGTGAAGTGTGAACAAGGAAAAGGCACCACTATAGAAGATTACCCCAGATCTCAACCCTGCAGCCGTAGTGCCAGCTCCACCATGGTGAACCTGAGTTAAAACAAAGGTGACAAAACGATAGAGTGAAAAAGTTCAAACTGGTTACAATATGAGAGCGCGAAATAGTTCAAACAACCAGTTTAATGTCACATACAGTTTAAAATTATTTAAGCTGATTACTTAAATTAAAGGACAATGTAGTGAGATCAATTTGCAGTATTGCAAAATTTAAAAGTTTGGCATAGATTTCCAATTTGAATTACAAATTATAAGTCCCAGTTGATAGATAGTTGGATATTAATTAAAATAGTAGCATACAATTGTATTAAACAAAATCGTGTATAGTAAAACAGAACGCAGAACTAACCACTGCAGCGCAATGAGGAAACAACCAGTCATGAGGGCAATCCTCCAGTAGATAAACATCGACAGGAACCTCAGAAACTGCATTATTATAGTGGGGGGGAAAAAATAAATAGCGAGAAAAAATTGATGTCAAAAATCACACACCATTCCATCAGCATAACGAAAAAAAGAAGAAGAAGAAAGTACATAAAAAATTGTTATGAGTGCAGTATACATAAAAGATTTCATAGGCCCCCACCCTAGTATTTAACCTAAAGCCGAAGGCAATGCACCCCTAAATAAAAGTACAAAGGGGGCTAGAATACCAAACGTATGATGGCATCCTGAGCGCCTTAAAGAACTGGGCTACCGGTGGTTGGCTACACAAGTAATAACTACACAAATGAAAAGCTAGCCTTGTTTGGCATCGTTGCCCTTTTTTTATGTTTTTTTTAAACATCAATTCTATATAATTTCACATACCGATGGAAAGACTTCTCTCTTATTGTCATAATTGTTTAGCTTGCATTGCACCCTAGCCAAGTGGCACATGACAACTTGTTTAAAATTTTTTGAAAGCAAAAGTTGTTTCCAAGTTTCTGTTTTTGGTTAACAAATAAACACCTTGGATGCAAAGATTGCAAGCAATTCGTTCTCCACCCTATACTTTTTTATGTAAAATTTCTATTTAAAAAATGAAAAAAAACAAACACGACAACAAATGAGGCCTATAACTTTGTAATTTCATTTTGTTATGATGGACCAAGGAAAGAAATTATCATAGACAATCTCCCTAGCAGTTATAGGTAAATGATTCAATAGAACATAAATTACGCTTATTTAGTAAGAATTGAGGATCAAGGTCATAACTCATAAACCATCTAAAGTTGTTTTATAAAGTCCATCTCTTGTGTGACCATTAAAGGACGAGATTATTAACAATAAAACATTTTAGTAAGTTGTAACATGGAAGAATTTATTAACAATAAAACATTTTTAGTAAGTTGTAACATGGAAGAACATGCTCTACTTTGTCTGGTCAATGTTAGAATTGATAACTCAAGCAAGAACCAAAAAAGAAGAAAATGCCTACAGCTTCCAAGATCTCCCCATCCGCGACCAATGATACCCCTCTGTCCTGTTTCTTTTAGGGCACCTATGATGATAATCATTATCTTCCTTTCATCTTCGAGAGGCTTCAGAAACATGAAATCAATCGATTTTAATATATGAAATATAGATTATGCTCAAAAGAGAAGCAAAAGAAAATACTAAAGAGCTGGATGACAGACAGAGTTTGCATGTAGATGGAAGTCTAAAGCACACACAGTATTCAGGGGGGACGAACATGAGAGAAAAGAAGGCAGTTAACTACATCCCATGATTCCTCCTTTTACTAGACAAATTGAACTGCGCTAAAAGGAACGGTCTATGCATTTCAATCAAGTTGCTTTATTCGCACCAATACCAGCTCATTGCAGCCACTTGAGATTCCAGTCTAGCTCATTTAAGTTACTGCAAAAATTTCTTCAACTAATTTTTAGATCATGATCTAGAACAGGTTTTAATGAAACAGTGTAGATCTTCAGGTTGGTGCAGAAAGCAAAACGAGTTTATCAGAGCACGAAAATATTGGGAAATTTTTAATGAAACAGTTAATAGGGCTTCTTCAAATAGCTCTTACTGAAGAAGCAATTCTGTCTCAGTTACAACCATGCCAAAGAGGAGCTATAGTGGGCAGCTGTTGAGTGTAGAGATATTTGCACTTCCCAGATTACTTACTTGAAGAGCAATTGTCTGGCAACTCTAGCCATGCCAATTGACCAATAAGAGGCATACATCTTTTTACCAGAAAAATTAATCTTAGCAGACAAAACAGAGCTCGATTATGAAAGAGAACATAAGCGTGTCTCATACTCAACCTTTTCAGTGGGTGAGATATCTTATTGTTTTCTTTCTATTCAAGGGTAAGGGTCTTTCTTCAATTACTAGACCCTGAACTAATCTTAACCTTAATTTATTGATAACCTTCGATTTGCAGCATACATATCTGAGAAATATGCTCTCTGTTATATAGCCAATATTGCTAATGGAGTCCTAATACAAGAACAAATCAAAAACAGTAGCATGTACTAAAATCAAAGCTTTACCAACAACACTTCCAGCACATGAGTTAATGTAATCAAAACATCTATGTAGAAAAAAGATAAATTAATCATGTTGAACGTGTTAACTTCGTAACAAAATGTGCAAATCTACATAGATGTTTTGATTACTAGCTCATTCAACACCTGGCTAATTATATCACTTTGTTAAAGAGCTACATACCATGCTGCCAAACCCAATATATATTGGCTTCGGTCCTTGCTGGATCCATTCTGCAAGCTCCTTTTGTGGTTGATACTTTGTTCCAAGGTTCAAAAAGCAATACCCAACTACATCCACTAAAGAACCCCAGTCTGCAGGAAATGAGGGCAATTAGATCAACCTGAAAAACTTGCAAACTTACAGACATAAAAAATGAAAAAAAATTATCAACTTTAAATAGCATTGCATTGTACAATGAATAAGAGAAATGCATTAGCGTTAAATTTGAAACATGAAATTTTCATCTTGAATGCACATAATCTGCGGTTAGACACAATAACTAAAGTTATCATGCATGCAAACCTAAGCTACTTACAAGACATTTATTTTAAAAAAATAAGAATAAATAAAAATAAGAGCAAATGCAATTGACAGTCCCTGAAGTGTTGACCAAGGTTCACTTTGATCCTCAAACTTCTGAATTTGATGTTTGAGAACAAAACTTTGAAAATGTTTCATTTTAGCAGTTACCTTCAAGAAAAAAATTATTCCTTTCATCTAGTTCATCCGATCGTGAATCCATCAGTCAAACCATCCATCTTTACTTCCAATTCAATGCTCCAATATCTAAATAGATAAAATGTGGAACGCAATATGTAATAGGATTGAAATATAAGACGGAATTAAGGGATGATGGATGCATGGTGCCTGAACATACGGATGCACCAGTTGCAGGCAATAATTTTTTATCTGGTGATGAATAAGGATTAGGATTAAAGTGACACACTGAAGAGTTTGGGGTGTCAAATATCTAAAATTAAAATATGAGGACCAAAGTGAAATTCGGCCAAAAGTTCAAGAACTAGTCGTGCAATTTTCTTGTTGATGAGCTAAAACTTCATCAGAGTATGCTGCTTCCCCTACAATTTTAAGAGGGACACAGTTCTTGTAGTCAGACATACACAGTGGTAAAAACAAATGAACTACGCGTTGCAAATTTCTTTAATCAAGCAAACACATTCTTTATAATTTATGCCAAATGTTATAGTCCAATAATTATGACCAATTCTGTAACAAGAAAAACATCAGCAACTTAGCTATTAAAATGGGGAACTACATACAAGCCATGAAGGAGTTGCACAAACTCTCGAAGTCATTTTTGTGCAGCCACAAAAAAGTAGGTAGTATTATCCAAACTAACCTGATATGGCATCATCTAATTGGCTTGTGATACATCAAACATGGTAGAACTGCTACACAGAAGACTTTCTCCTTAAATTTTGGGGCTTTCAGCCCTACACATCCCAATATTCTATAATTATTATATGGTTTCTCTCTATCTGCATTAGTAGGTTAGATTGATGTTTTTAACATCTGATTTTGTTAGATCCTAGAAGATTTATACATGTTAGAAGATTTATGACTTCTACCATTAAATATCTTCCAACTTAATTTACAGATTTTGTTAGATTGTTTTAGGACTTGAAAAAATTAACTTCGAAGTAGAACATAAGAAGGGTCCCAAATGGAAAATCGAAACCATTATTCTGACCGTCAGTTGAAAATATCCATGCCAGTTGAATAATGTTCTATATGTTAGGAAAATTATGCGAAATATGATCAATGGTGTTGATTCGAATTGAAAATGCCCAAAAGTTCCTTAATGTACTTCAACTTATACTATTTATTTTATGGCTTATCGTTATATTAGAAGGATATCAACACATTGCACGAGGAAAGAATCGCTAAACAAATAGTAGTTCATTTCAATTCATAAACTGTCCAAATTGTAACAAACAAAAAGGACCATAAGTGAACTTACCACTCGGCTTCGGCACAAGTTGTGGGCTCCACATGTAGCCCGTTGGTAGATGTGATATGGATCCACGGTAAGTATTGAAATATGCAATAGGAGGCAATTTTAACTTCTTTTTTCTGAAGTCATTTATGAATCCCCTAATGCCCCACCAGACTATCAGGTCCACAATAAGATACGATAGCTGAATTGTACAAATTACAATTACTTTAATGCGAAAGTTAATATGAGGGGAAAGAAAAAAATTCCAGGTGCAGCAAGCAAATATATATATATATAGAGTGCGGCTACTATACTATCGGTAGTAAGGAGGCATCCGTGCTACCAAATTATTTTCGATGATGTGGCTTACGAATCGACGATCGGCTCCGTTAGACATGATCTACACTATTGAAAATATTTAGAAACTAAATTTCATATTTTTTCGATATTATTTGACTAGCGATCAAAAGGTCTCAAAATTGGCAATTTTAATGGCTGATGTGATGTGTTTGTGAATTTAACAGTGTAAAACAATCCAAATCTAATGAAATTTTCATAGAAAAATCTCTTCACTATTCAGAGTAAGATTAGTACCTCTGATCTTAAATTCAAGTCTTTCATCATCATTTTTATGAGATTTTTATTTTCAGCCATTCATTTTTAGACTACTCGTTTGATGGGTAAATGATGTCGAAAAATTATGAAATTTAGTTTCCAAATACTTTTAATAGTGTAGATTAAGTCTAACGGAGCCGATCGTCGATTCGGAAGCCGCATCATCGAAAACAACTTAGTAGCACGGAGGCCTCCGTACTACCGATAGAATAATAGTCGGACTATATAGAGAGAGAGAGAGAGAGAGTCTGGCTACTATGCTATCAACAGCAACAAGCACTTGGTGCTACCAAGTTTTTTGCCGTTAGATCTACCCCGTTGACCATTTTCACCTGTTAGATCATACTATTCAACTAACCACCCACCCAACTCTAGGGGACCACGATCATCCTAACTGCACATTCCTTCATCCAAGGGCCGGAAACCTAATATAACCAATGACTTGCTGCTATTAATAGTATAGTAGACTAGTTCTACTTATATATATATATGCACATATATATATATATACATATATATATATATGTACATATATGTATATATACACACACACACACACACACATATATATATATATATATATATATATATATATATATATATATATATATATATATATGTATATATGCATACATATACATGTATATGTATGTGTATACATATATATATATATATATAGAGTTGAGCTAGAATACTTTTGGAAGCACCAACCCCTTGGTGCTTCCACATTTCTAGCCTTTGGATCTACTTCTTGATTACTTATAGCCTTTAGATCAAACACTATTCCACCTACCACCACCTACCATCACCTACCACCATCATCTCAACCCTCCAAATCTCCATCCAATGGCTATAAACCCACAAGCACCACCCCCATGATACTTCCAAAAGTATTCTAGCTCAACTCTCTATATATATATATATATATATATAGAGTCCGGCTATCATCCTCTTAAGAGGATAGAAGCCTTTGTCCTATCAAATTTTTGACCGTTAGATCTAACTTTTAATCATTTTCAACCATTAGATTATAATATTCAACCAACCATCATTTTCAACCATTAGATTATAATATTCAACCAACCACCCACTCAACCCTAGGGGGCCCACTATCAACCTAACCGTAACCACTCTCATCCTAGCCGCACATCTTTTCATCCGAACGGTAGAAAACTTAGGAGGACGAAGGCTCCTATCCTCCTAAAAGGATAGTAGCTGGATTCTATATATATATATATATATATATATATATATATATATATATATATATATATATATATATATATTCATGTATATGTATGTGTATGCATACATATATGTGTATGTATGTGCATGCATACATATATGTGTATACATATATGAGTCCGGCTTTTGTGCTTTTAGAAGCACGGTAGCCTCCGTGCTGTCAAGTCGTTTTCAACGCCGGAACTTCCGAATCGACGATCGGCTCCGTTAGACTTGAGCTAGAGTATTTGAAGTACCTAGAAAATAAATTTTGCAATTTTTCAATATTATTTACTTAGTGATCGAGAGGGATGAAAATTAAAAATTTCATAAAAAATAGATGATATGACACTAAAATTTTATATCAAAAATATTGATCTTGTTTTATATAGTATAAAAAATTTTCTATTAAAATTTCACACAATTTGGATATTTCTACACCATTAAACTTGCAAAGGGCACACCATGACCATTAAAATTTTTTGCATTTAGCCCCCTCAGAATTTTTTTTCCACAAATAGCCCCACAAAATTTATATTTGCAAGATTGACCCTATCCGCGCCACGCTATCCCCGCCACGCGAGCGCCACGTGGGCGTGGTGGTTTATGTTAAGTTGAACACGGTGAACCATTCACCATGTTTAGATACGGTGAATGGTTCACCGTGTCCTTCCTAAACGCTAAACCCCAAAAATCACCCTAAATCCCAAATATTACGTAATACCATGATAGAAAAATAATGGAACACGATGAACCATTTACCGTGTCCAAACACGGTGAATGGTTCACTGTGTTCAACTTAACCTACGCCGCCGTCCACACTCCCGTGGCGCTCGCGTGGCGCTTACATGGCGGTGATAGGGCCAATATTGCAAATATAAATTTTGTGGGGCTATTTGTAGATTTTTTTTTTAGGGGGCTAAATGCAAAAAAAGCCCTTAAAATTATTGAGTTTGGGCCATTCGATCACTAAGTAAATAATATCAAAAAATCGCGAAATTTATTTTCTAGCTACTTCAAATACTCTAGATCAAGTCTAACGAAGCCGATCGTCGATTCGAAAATCCCAGCATCGATAACGATAGGACACTGTGCTCCTAAAAGCACACGAGCCTAGCTCTATATATATACACAAATATATACGTGTGTGTAGAATCCGACTTGTGTGCTTTTAAAAGCACGGAAGCCTCCGTGCTATCAAGTCATTTCCGATGGTGGGATTCCGACTTGACGATACGTTAGACTTAATCGAGAGTATTTGAAGTACCTAGAAAATAAATTTCACAATTTTCAGACATCATTTACCTAGTGATCGAAAGAGCTCGGCTGAAAATAAAATCTCACAAAAAATGATGATATGACACTAAAATTTTATATCAAAGATATTGATGTTGTTTTATATAGTATAAAGAATATTATATCAAACTTTCACGTGATTTGGATATTTCTACACGGTTAAACTTGCAAACGACTCACCACGCCGTTAAAATTGTTGATCGTACTCATAATAGTATAGTAGCCAGACTCCTATACATATACTAGTTATAGTGCACGTGCGATGCACATCACATTTGATTAAATTAAATTTAAATCTACATTTTAAATTTAAATAGTTATTGGTGGTATGAGTCTACTTATCAATTGATTTTTTTTCTAACTTTAATTTGTCTTCAAATAGGTTTTATATATTTTCAATTTAGTTATACTGTAAATACTTTTCTTATGTGTTTCATAATATACAAAAAAAATTAATGTTTATCCAAATTTTAAAATTTTGAATTAATTCTAAATTTTTAAATTAATGAACTCAAATTTAAATTTATGGACAAAACTCAAAATTTGAAGCTAATTTTGAATCCATAATTTGAATATAAATAGTTATTGGAGGCATAGATTTATTTATCAACCAATCTATCTTTCAAATTTGACAGATTTCCAAGTAAATTAATTATTTTTTTATTTGAAACAGTCTGTTTATAGACCCAAATATTAAAATTTTAAATTAATTTCAAATTTTGAATTAAAATATGAATTCACTTTTGAAATTATTAATCAAACTTAAAATTTAAAGTCGATTCGATAGGCTTATTTTTAAAACATTCTATTTTTCAAACCTAATTTGTTTTTAGTTAGTTAATTGACAGATAGTGAATAGTGTGAATATTTTCAATGTATGGAATATTCTTTTATAGGGGGCCTGTGAAAAATATTCTACAGAGATATCCTTCGATTGGCAGAAATCTGGAAAACATGATTTTTTTTTTCTGCAAATAGAATGCAATATTTTTTTCTGCTAAAAAATAGGTCTATCAATAACTATTTTAATAGTTATCTCAAATCAACATAAATTTATTAATCATATTTATCCAAAAAATTAAATTTTTAAAAAGTAAATTTATCTGTTATAATTTATTCGAACATATTTCATATTGTAATTCAAATTCAAATAATTATTGCCGACAATAATTATATAGTTCTATTTTTTCATTTTATATACATTGAATATATTTTTTTTCGAATTCTTACGAATCTAAAATTAAAGTATATATTTTAAACTAAAAGTATCGAAATTTTAATTCATATTTAATTCAAATGCCACATTCAATTTTAAATTAAAATTATATTTATATTTTTAATTTAAATTATTATTATTGGTGGTATGTGTCTATTTATTATTTGATTTTTTTTCTAACTTTACTTAATCTCCAAATAAGTTTTATATATTTTCAATTTAGTTATACTGTAAATATTTTTTATATGTGTTTCGCAACATACAAATTTTCTTTTAATGTATAACCGAATTTATAACTGAATTAATTCAAAATTTTAAATTAATAAATTCAGATTTAAATTCATGAATAAAACTCAAAATTTGAAGTTTATTTTGAATCCGTAATTTGAAAATAAATAGTTAATTTATTTCGGTTTGAAACAATCTATTGATAGACCCAAAATTTAAATTGAATTAAAATATAGATTCACGTTTGAAATTATGAACCAAATTTAAAATTTAAAGTCGAGATGATATACTTTATTTAAATCATTCGATTTTCTAAACCTAATTTATTTTTAGTTATTTAATTGAAAGATATTGGATACTGCTAATATTTTCTATGTATTTGTGTGTGAAGAATATTCTGCAGTAGATATTCTCTGGTAGGAAAAAATTTGGATAAGTATAAATTTCTTTTTCTGTTTCCGCAAATGGAATTCAATATAAAAATGGGTCTGTCAATAATTATTTTAATAGTTATTTCAAATTAACATAAATTTGTGCATCATATTTATCAAAAAATTTAATTTTTTAAAAAGTAAATTCATCTGTTATATTTTATTCGAAAATATCTATCATATGATAATTCAAATTCAAATAGTTGCCGCCGACGAAAATTATATAGTTCTATTTTTACTTTTTATATAAATTGAATATTCCATTATATTTTTCGGTTTCTAACGAATCCAAAATTTAAATATATTTTTAAACTAAAAGTATCAAAATTTTAATTCATGTTTAAGTGAAAATTTAAAATTTAATTTTGATCCACTTTAATTAAAATATTTAACTGTTAATTCAAATTTAATATTCAAAATTATATTTAATTCACGATTTAAACTTAAATTTTAATTATAATTTAAAAATTCATAAATTTAGATTTAAAATATATAATTAATTTCAACTCTAAATTTCAGATGATATAAAAATTGGAAATAAAAAAATAAAATTTAGATAGATATTTAAATTTAAATTTTAATTTGATTATTGGTTGCAATGAATAAAAAGTTAATATAACAACTAAATATTAGTAGATAAAATTGAATTAATCTTTAAATTCACCTAGATACGATTGGATATTATGTAGACGGATAAGGCGGGTATTACGCGTGAGAAAGAAAATATTTAAGAGACGCGTATATAGGAGACAGCGGATATTACGTGTGCGAGGATATTATTGTCACAAAAAGTGACAAATACTTTCATTTTCAACCGTTGGATGAGATCCAATGGCAAAAAATTACGATCTATATTTGGGAATAAATTATTATTTAATGAATTATTTGAAATAAATGGTTCAAATGACTAGACACGGAAGTATTACTAAAAAAGATAGAGACATTTTCGGAAAGAGAAAAAAAGCAAAACTCACACTTTTATAAATAGTATAGATATATAGAATTGAGCTCCTATGCTCTTAAAAGTACCAAGTCATTAGTGCTTGTAGATTTTTCATCCCTTGGATTAAGGGATGTGCGGTTAGAATGATAGTAGTACCCTAGGATTGAGTGGGTGGTTGGTTGAATAGTATGATATAATGGGTGGAAATGGTTAAAGGGATAGATCTAACAGCGGAAAACTTACCAGCGCCAAGTGTTTTGTGCTTTTAAAAGCACCATAGCGAGACTCTATATATATATATATAGTATAATGAGCTGGAATGGTTTTAAAAGCACCAAGGCCTTAGACTTTTAAGTTTTTGGCCCTTGGATCAAACTTGGATCAATCCTTTTGGCAATTGGATCAAAAGTCAACAATTGATGGCTCATGGTGGCCCCTATTGTGCATGATCCAAGGGCCAAAAGAGTTGATCCAAGGGCTTATAAGGTTAATAACACCAAAGAGTTGGTACTTCTAAAAGCGCCCCAACTAAACAAATATATAGAGAGAGAAGGGAGAATCGGGGCAGGGAGGAGAAAGAGCACCCTGTACGCTGCACTTTGAGGCACCCGCGCTAATGGATGTGGGAACTCATTAGTTGGCCTGCCTACAAGTATGGGCAGTTAGAAAGTGCAACATCATATCAAATTTAAGAAATTTATAGTACTGGTTTTGGATTATAAACGGCATAATTGAAGCAGAGAAGGCAGGCCAAACTCAAGTTAGCAGGTTTGAAATATTATGTAATCAGTAATCCCCCTTGTTGCACAAATAAACTCAATTTTAATCTATAATCCTAGAGTGTAGGCCTGTTGAGGAGGTTACTAGGATTAATAAAGTCCAATGTACCTACAAGACAAGCATCACTCATATCACACAGCCAATAACCAAACAACCTCAATAGAACTATCAAAACATGATTAAGATATCTGTGCAAATCAAAATATTTGTAAAATTACAATCGAATGATCCATCATAACCTTTCCAGGACGTTGAGAGTTATTTCAATCGCCATCCATATCATCCTGAGCGTGCTACTAAATCTGCTTGCAGGCATAATATGACTATCCGAGGAATCAGTTGCCCTTTGTTCTCCTTAATTCTATTTCTATCATGGGCAGAAGACGTAAAATGAAACCGCTAAACTCAGCTAAGGGCTTGTGTGAAGGGAAATAAGATCAACAGAAAAAGCATTGAACCTTCTGTTCCAACGTTTTGAAAATGTCACTATTGACCTTAAAAGTAGTTGTTATAAATAAAGAAGGTTCACCAAACTTGGACTCAACTTTATTTGGTGCCTCCACAAACTCATCATCATTAATACACTCACCATCATTATAAGCAAAATGTAATAGATATCACAAGTCACAACACAGGCAGCAACCAAACAGTCTCAACATATTAGTCCAGAAATCCAGAATATCTTCTTGAATGATCTTTTAAACCTTATGTTAGCTTTCTAGAGCATGTAAAACCATGAAAGAGTAAAGAGAATCAAGTGCAAAAGTGCAGAATAGTAAAAGAATACAACTTGGGGACAAAAGAAAGCAAATTCATACTGGTTTTGATCTTTGAGTCACATATTCAATCTATCACACAGGAGAGGAAAAAGAGTGCAGCATCTAGAGATTAATAAAACAGAACATGAATGATTAGAAAAAATCAAATTGATGTTACTTAGTTTGGCATTGATGGAAACTTACGTCCATGGCATTGTAAAGAAGATGTGAAGAGGTACCCCGAGAGCTTCAGCGACATGTGCATGTCCTGCAAGCATGATTACAAATCAGGATAACCGAAAAGGATAGTCTAGATGAATTGCAGGTATTGCTTACGAAGAGGTGGAATTGTTCTTAAAAATATTCCATGTTATTACTGCACGTGATTATCCCAAATTCAAGCATATCAGTGACTATCACCAAATGATACAGTATTAATTCTGTTTTTGAGCATTTTTCACAAACACTAAAAGTTCGGTTATCTTAATTTGTTTTAGATATGGATACTTCTAGGGAAGAAGGCGGGATTTACACAAAGGGGGCCAAGCATATAACAAAAGGCTAGCCTGCGATGCATAGATCATTCATTTTATTTGCCATGTCCGTATCCGGTACATATCAGAAACCGATACGCGAGCGATACACGACCCATACGTGTTGGATACTTACTGAAAGTATCCAAATTTTCTTGAAATTGAGAAAATACCAGATATCTGAAGGATACATGATGGATACGTGAAGACAGTTGCAAGATAGAGGCAAAGTTATTTTGGTGCTAATTGAGGATGAAATCATTCTCAAGCGGCCTAGATCCAAAGGATTCGTTATATGAGTTATTTCACTTCTGCATTCAAGTGACACGAATTCATAGTTATTAAAAACTAAACATTATAATTGAGATGATTCATTTTGTTTCTTGACAAACAAAAGTCAACTATATCTATGTCTTTACACAAATTAATCAATTTGTTGCTTTACAATTTACATAAACTAATTGTGAAATAATGTGAAACAACCGTTATTCTCCAAAAGCTTAAGCTGATAGAGAATGATGTTTTTATATTTTTATATATAGCACTCCCTCTCATGTCTGGGCTCGAAACTTTCTGATGCGCCCATTATATGAACTCAAATAAAATAGGAGGAAATCAATTATCCTAGGAGTCTGGCATAACTCGAACTCAGGACCTCCTGCTTTAATACCATGTTAAATAATGCAAAACAACCGTTATTCTCCAAAAGCTTAAGCTGCTAGAAAATGGTGTTTTTAATATTTATATTCAACACTCCTCCTTACGTCTAGCCTCGGGACATTTTGGTAGGCTCAAGACATAAATTAAATGGAAGGAAAATAGGAAATTAATAATGCTATGAGCCTACCGAAACTCGAATTCAAGACCTCCCACTCTGATAGACTGATACCAAGTGAATTATGTGAAAACAACCGTTATTCTCCAAAAGCTAAAGTTGGTAGAGAATGATATTTTTATATTTCTATATTCTAATCAATCAAAGATCTCTTCTTCTTCTTTTTTCTTGTATCAAAAATAATTTTTTCTATTACTGTATCCCCTACGTATCATATATTAAGATTTTCCTAATTTCTCATATAGCCGTATCCACATCGTACCGTATCCATACCCCGTATTTGTACGTCCAACACAAAGGCTAGCATGTTAATATGTAATATACGAAATTGGATGGAGTTAATAAGAGATGTAGAACTTGATTTCAGATCTAGACTATAATTTCGTCCATATAGTTGCGATTATATTATTAACTCCATTAGACTACCAACGGGAAAATGACAGCATCATTAATAGACATTTCTTTTGTTAAAATTAACTCCTTAAGGACATTTAAAATCAAGGTCAAACTTCACGGTTAAAGTTGACACTCAAAAAACGAATTTCAAATAGGGACCAAACTTTGGGATTAGATTTTACGATTTCAATCCTAAGGACAAAATTGAAACCCCAGTAAGGTTTCAGGGATTAAATTTGTAAGGATGCCAATTGATATTCATTCTATATTCAATAACTAGATAAAATAATAAAATGTCTGTTTGAACTAAGCTAAAATGTGCTACTAAGCAAAAGCAAAATCTTCAATTTGGTGTTTGTATTCCTACTCCAGAGAGAAGCCATTGTATGCTATTGTAAATTTGTAATGAAAAAACTATCGGTACTTCTACTAATATTTGCACTCAAACATTACTTTTTCAGAGCTTTTAATGTTTTCAAATAAATAAAAATAAGGTGTTTGTTGTCATCAATGCCATCAACCTTTTCTAGTTTCCTTTAAAATTAGATAGGGAGACAGATTAAATAGTGATTCCTTTTTTGAAAAGAATCAGGAGATTTTATCTGCAAGGAAAAATATATAGTAGCATGTGAAGCAATTTTAAAAAGTCAAGGGAAACCATGGCCCCCTTCACCCTATACTAGCCTTGCCCCTCGATGCATCTGGTATTCAACTTTGTATCTGTATAACAAACAAATATGACATAGAACACTAGTATCTGTTTAATGCCCATTATTGTCTTCGTACTCAGAAACAACTAAGCTGATGTCCATACAATCTATCCATTAGATGACCCATATCAGATCTATTTTCATTCCAATAAGGAAGGAAATCTTGTTCCTGAACAGGCACTCTAAAATTATGTTCTCCTTCTCAAATTCACAACATCCAACTAAGTTCAAGGGTTTCAACTACACCAAGATGTCCTTCATGATTCAATTTTCGTACATACTTAAGCTAAATTATGTCACAAAAATGTGTGGCCAGCCAAGCAACAGAATTATTGTAATAGAGGAATGTAAATCAAGGTTTATGAGAAACCTAAAAGGACTCTCTAGCCTCTAAAGGGTGACAAGTGGCACATGTTAGAGCATTATTTCTTAGGCATATGTATAACTGTTGAACTCTGTTATAAACCTGAAGGCTCCGTTTGGTAACGGAATATCTAAGGAATAACACTTTTTATCCTTATTATTCTCCCAAACAAAATAAAATTTGTTAGGTATAATTTATTCCAGTCAAAGCGGGTTATTCCAGTTAATCCTGGAATAACCCGTTAATTATATTCTTCCCCACCCCTTGAATAAAATTTATCCTAGGCGAATTCTGGGGTGAGGCCATAAAACAAATGATTTTTTTCCTTCTCATTATGATGCCTCGACCCCCGCACCCCTCTATTTACGACGCCTCGAGCCTCGCAACCCCACTTTACTCCATCCTCCCATCCCTTTTCTCTGTATAGTATTTACTAGTATATATATCATTAGTATAAATTTAATTACTGTGATGATACTTACATATATATTATACTGTATATATAATAAATATTATTTCTTAATCATTTGATTAATAAATTATTTTTTACAATTATTAAAATATATTTTACATTTTTTCATGTGCTATATATTCTATAACATATGGTATGAATGTCTCATGAATGTGAGACATTCATAAGGACAAAGTTGGCATTTAAGAAAAATTCAAATAACTTTTTTCACTATTCTTCTCTTCTTTCAAGAAATTAACTAAACATCATATTGCTTATATCCTAGTATAAGTTAATATCAATCCAAACAAAAAATTGTTGGTATTCCTCTCTATTCTAGAATATTGAGATATATCAGGGATAAAAAAAATTATCCCATGCGACATAATTCCATTGCCAAACGTAGCCGAAGTGAATAGAGCACAATAATGGAATAATCATATTATTCATTTTGAACATTCTCACCATAAGCGGGAGGATTCGCAATAATTGCCTGAGCCCTAAAAGGTGCCCCGGAATCCAAATCAGGTTCTGTACATGCTGGAAGAAGGGAATAAATAACTTCCTTCAGCTGCTTCCGCTGTAAAGAAATTTCCGCTGGTCCAGATAGCAGAAAACCTTTGTTTCTTGCCATATCTGTCATTTGCAATCCAGGAAATAAATAAATACAGAGGGAGAAAAGGAGAGGAAGCTTCCAAATTAGGAAGCAGACATTATATAGTTGTAGCTTGTAGGCAGATATATGGTGAATTATGTATGATGAATTATATAAACAAGAAATCTTTGATAAGTCCCAGAAATTCAGTAAAGAACCATACACGCAGCCATGATGCGAGGATCACCACCCAAAGGGTAAAAGCCAATACCAGCTGACTTGACAAAAGCATGGAAGTTGACATGAGTTGCCAATCTAACATGATGACCAAACTCCTGCAAACTTATTGGGTCTCACAAGTAGAAAAAGAAAAATATTGGCGATAACAATAAAAGCCTACCTCTTTTTCAGGAGAAAAGACCTGCTTTTACATCAAAATATGAAATATCTCCAGATATTGTTCAAAAAGATCTGTTACTGAAGATTGAATTGGCATGTGTTCTTCCATTTGTATTCACAAAACAACCATGTGGAACAAAGGTTCGTCCACAAAATCAAGGTGAACATGTTGGTTTGCTCCAAGGTGTTCAGCATTATGGGAAGGGGGAGATAAATTTAAACAAATTCACAGCAAATTGACAACCATGCCTGATTGGCTCCATGAGCAATAGCTTTCATATCCTAACGAGCAAAAATGCAGTTCCCACCACACTACTCAGTGCGAGAATTTTTGTCTAAAAGATTCATTAGTTCTACAAAGTCAAATGGCATCCTAACCTAAGGTATCATAATCGATTATAGACAATTCAACATTAACACGTGTAGAAAATAAGATGGAGGCTTGCAAGGATACATGCCTGAAGTCTCTTGGCAAGTGCTATAAAAGGCTGAACATCTCCTCGTGTTCCAACTACAAGCATTGCAATCTTCAGTCTTGGAACTGATTTGCTGTATCCAAAGGGAGTTTGTTGACTTTCTTCAGCATCTAGCGGAGCATAATCGACAGCATCGAGCTCTAATAGTTCTGATGCAACATGAGCATTACGGGTAACATCCACCTCCACCGTTCCATCATTCTGTATCTTCACCAATTTCTCAATGATCTTTTTCTGAAACAGATATTCTTAGCTATCAGCTACTCAAGTGATGAGAACATACTAATCGCAACTAGCATATGGAAACTACTATTTTTCAGCAAAGATACCAGAGTTATTCTAATATCAGAACATCTGTTAAAAACGGAAAGATAAATCTACATATATGTAACCCTAAAAAAACTGTTTGCAGACACACCCCAACAAAATTTATATTTTCACATAGCCCTCGAAAAAGTTAGTTTTTTACGTATGAATACCCTTTACTTACAAAAGTACTTCTCATTCAGATTTTTCAACAATTTAAGACCAACTTCCCCACGAAATTGAGTGACAACCCAACTTAATTCGAGGAGTAAGGGCTAAAAAGTTATAAGCACCACGGCCTTGGAGTTTCTAGAAGCATTTCAACTCAGTTATATATACACACACACACACACAGAGTGTAGTGCACCGGATTTTTAATATAAAAGTAAGTGAAAATAAAAATAGTGTGAGATACTATTTTTATTAGACTTAGAGAAGTAAAATATAAGTCGGAAATAACTTGTGCGAAAATTGGAATGAAAACAGGAGATTTGGAATTTTCTGTAAGGAACGGGGCTGATTTTTTTAGCAGAAAATTCAGTGTCAGAAAATTATTAAAATTTCAGGATATGTCAAAATTATTTTTCTGAGGCCAGATTAAAAGTTTTGTGTCATTCCGACACCCGAAAAGTGAAAATAAAATATAACAGCAATCTGCTAGGGATTTTAGTCGGTAGAGCTTTCAGTGACCAAAAAATGGTCTGAAACTGGATAGTGATGATCAGTTCTTCTGATTAACTTAAACCGAGCATGACTGTCAAATTTGAGCGCAAACGGATATTCAGAAGGGCTCCGGCGAAAAGTATCAAATTCTGAACTGAACTAAACTAAATATTGCAATAGTGTTGGGGAGCTTATACATATGTCCACGCCACCTTTCTCCCAGGTTGGTGTCCAGCACGAGTGAGGAGAGAAGAGGACTTCTCTTCCTATAGCATCCATCTCTCTCTCCCTCTCTTATAATCTCTCCCTCTCTCTTGCAATTTCTCTATCAAAGAGAAAAGGAATTGGAGATTTGGAAGCCTCAAGTAGAGAAGAACCTTGGAAGAGCTTTACAATGATGGATTAAGCTTCTTATCCAAGATAGCCATGGTGAGTTTTCATGGTTTAAGTTAGGGTTGGATTTAAGCTTTTGTAAATGAGATATCTAGGATCTCTAGATGATTCTAATCAAGCTTGGGCAAATATTCACTATGAATTTTGGGGTTTCATGTGGAAATTGGAAACCTAGGGTTAGAATTGGGGTTTTTGTCTCTAAAGGGTTTTGATCAAAATTGATCTTGTGAAACCTTAATTGAAGGATATTTCAACGAGGTGGACAACTTCGTTTTGGACTACGACGAGGTTTGGCGTCCGATTGAGAGATTTTGCGGAATATGGTTCGTTAGGCTTGGGTCGAGGCTTTTCGGCGGAGATAAATCGTGAAACTTGGTTTCCCGACCCTAGACGTCGATACGAGGTGGGGGGTGCTATCCGAAATGGTTGAATTTCTTCCTATGTCATCCTACTTTTTGAGCATATATGTATATATGTATGAAATTACATGTAATAGGGTTCAATTATTTCTTATTCCAGAAACTTGCATGCCTCCTAAATTAGTTGTGAATAATTATGATTGAAAACTTGGAACTTAGGACGCATAAACCTAGTGCTATGTGAACCCTAGTGAAGTATTGAACTAGTAGAGAAACTAGTGGATTGGACATAGAAAACAAAGTGCGGACATTGAAACAAAGTGAAACACTAGTGTCATTGTGATAGTGAATGTGAACCTAGTGGTGGAACGTGGATTTGGGTCGGTGCATATGTAGCGTGACATCTAGTGCTATGATGTTATTGAACATGCGAGGGATTGAAATAGATCCCCATGATATTTGTTGTTCCCACCGGTAGGTGGTAGGTCCACGGTAGGTGGACGGGATCATACTCACATGCACATAGTTTGTACTTGGCTTGTGGAGGTCGCGACTCCACTGTGAACTCCGGAGTGTCACACGAGATAGCGGGTCGAGGATCACGACGGTGCCTCCCGGGCAGACAGCCATGGTGGTGGCTCGGGAGTGAAAGACTTCCTCCCCACATGGCCGGCCAAGATGGTGGCTCGGGAGTGAAAGACCTCCTCCCCACTTGGCGATGTGAGTTGTGGCTTGACTTGTGGGTGAGCCGTTATGATTGGGTCAAAGAGGAAAGAGACAGATTGATTGACCATATTGTACACTATGCTACTTGCATTGTTGCATCTTATGTAGAGAGTGAGCATAGTGAAATTACATGTTGTGTGTGGGGTCGATCATGATATTTTTGTGAGTTGGGCTTGGTCTTGTGAGAAGCCCTGATTGGGTCAAGAATGAATTGGGTCAAGAGTGTGTGAGGGACACCGTTGAACATATTAGACCATGACATTCATTCCTTATTGTAAGGCATAGTAGTGCTCATTGTTGCATGTTGTATGTTTTGTAGTGGTAGACTACATATTCAGCTGCTTATATATTGTATTGCTATCTCCTTTGTATTACTATGCCTTGTTGGACCTAGTGGGAAAGTCGGCGAGGTCGGCGGCCGAACCCACTGGGAACTTCTTTTAGTTCTCATCCCACCATTTTAAAGAGCTATTATACATGTACAGCCAACCATGAGCGGAGCAGCACCGGACCGAGGCGTGGGCGTCGCGCCCTAGATAGCAAGGTTACCCTGTATAGATTACCTTTGTGTATGACAAGTAAAAGAAAAGAATGTAAAGCTGTTATTGAATGTAATGTATTCGAGAGCGAAAGATGTATATTCAGGAAAATGTATGTAAAATGTGGATGAATGGAATGTTGTAATAGTTAGTTTACATTCATGCTCTTGTGATATGCCCTCGTGGAAAACTGTGCTATGTTGTATTTCCTGGGTGAAATTCATTGTACCTGTTTTGTTTACGCCTTGGGCGGACAGGGCTAACTCTGTCCGTTCGGCGGTCTGTGCGCGTGCCTGAACCGACCAAAGTGGCGGTGTCGGGGCGTGACAGAGAGAGAGTTAAACTACTACGCTTTCGAAAGCATGGAGGCCTTTGTGCTATCAAGTCGTTTTTGACGTTGGGAGTTCCGAATCGACGATCGGCTCCGTTAGACTTGATGTGGAGTATTGGAAGTACCTAGAAAATAAATTTCGCGATTTTTCCATATCATTTACCTAGTGGTCGAAATGATTCAAAATCAACGGCTAAAAATAAAAATTTCCCAAAAAGTGATGATATGACACCAAAAATTTAGATCAAAAATAGTGATCTTGTTTCATATAGTATAAAAAAATTTATGTCAAAATTTCACGTGATTTAGATATTAATATACCGATGAACTTGCAAACAGGCAACAGCTCACCACGACTATTAAAATTGTTGATTTTGAGCCCTGCGATCACTAGGTAAATGATATCAAAAAATCGCAAAATTTATTTTCCAGGTACTTCAAATACTCTAGATCAAGCCGATCGGCGATTCGAAAGTCCCAACATCAAAAACGACGTGATAGCACAGAAGCCATCGTGCTTCTAAAAGCACACAAACCTAGCTCATGTATACATACATACATATATATATAGAGAGAGAGAGGCTGGCTATTGTGCTTTTTTAAAAGCACTAAGCACTCGGTGCTTGTAAGTTTTCCACCGGTAGATCTATCCCTTTGACCAATTCAACCCCTTAGATTATGCGATTCCACCAACCACCCACTCAAATGTCCCTGTGGCTTAACTGTCGGAATGACTACAGTATTAGTGACTGGTCAACACATTTGTAGAGTGTCGGGACGAGTCGGAGTCGTTTTGGCGCGAAATGGACGCGAAAACGGACTCGGCGCACTCAAATAAGCCAAAACTTAAATTCTGACAGTTTACGGCACCCAGAAGTTGGTTTAGGGCGCCCAGATTCAGAGTGTTGTTTGGTATATGTTGCTGAAGTCATTTCGGACCCAGTTTAGAGCGCCCAAAATGTGAGCCCGAATTCTCTCTCGTGAATATCAATTGTTTTGACACGTGGCGTGTGGTAGGTGTGAGCCGCCGGTGCAGGTTAGGCACACCGAACTGCCGCGCGGGTGAGCCGCTTTGCTAGATGCAGTGGTGAGCTCTTTAGGGCGCCCGAATCTGCTGTTTTAGTGCTGAGGCAGGTTATGTTCTATTTTTCCTGTGGCTCATTGTACCCCTCTATTGCTTCTATAAAAGCAATGGGACGTCCCCTGAGAACTCTTTTCCATTCTCCTTAACAGCGAGCTTCAATTGCTCCACCAAATGTCCCTCAAACCTCCTCAAATCCTTCCTTACTCCCTGCAGGTGAGCATTCACAGCAGGAATTCCAGCAGCAACTTCAGCAGTTTGAGGAATTGTGATCCGTTGGAGCTTCCAATTGTTGTAGGGAACAATTTCGTGGATTGTAGACTCGATGGAGAGTGTGCGGGACAATTCTAACATCAATTAATTCAGGTTAGTAAGGTTGAATTGCTGGATTTAACTCGAATTTGAGTTCTTGAGCTGAAATTGGGATTTTTGGTGGATTTCTAGGATTTTTCTTGATCCGATTCTTGTCATTGTTAGATTTTTGGATTTGGAATTGCTTCCCCATCCTTCCTCACTGGTTTTGGAGCTTCTCTCACCAAATTTTTTAGATTTGAAGGTGAGTTTAATTCAGATTTTGAGTTATTTGAGAATGGATGCAGTTTTTGGCATGTTGTGGATTTTAATGGAATTTTGGATCCAAATCTTTGTAGTGAGCTGATTGCTGAATTTGGATGGGTTCTTCTCTCATTTTTGGAAGTTTTAGACCCCTTTCCACTGAATTTACAGGTTAGAATTCACAGATTTTAGCTCAATTGAATTTGAATTACTGTAGTGCTGAATTCTGGATGCTGATTTGGGCCTCCCTTTTTGGATCCGAATTGCAGCTAAGGGGCTTGTAGTGCTGGTTTGAGCTGTTTGAGCTGAGAGCTAGTGGAGCAACTCAAATTGGGGTTTGTGTCTATTACTAGCAGGTGAATTTGATCAAGTTCTGAACTTTAATTCCTAATTTTTCACCCATTACTCCATCTTTAAAACCTATTGTTCTGGGCTGCAACTAGCTGATCCGGGCTGAGGTTTGGACGCCCAGATTGTTGGATTCTTGCTGTGAAGCTGATTTGAGGTGGAGTGAGCTGGTTCCTTTGCTCAACAAGTGAGGTCCTTTTCCGTGGTTGGATACGCTATCGAGGTGGGTTAATGTCTGCCGAATTCTTCGGAATTCCTCCTAAGTTTTGTAGAATTTCAGCATGTCTTATGATGTATAATTCATCATGTTTAGTAGCTCAAATTGTAGATTTGCATGTTAATATATGAAATCTAGATTTGGAGCATGATTTAGATATTTCAGATGATTACTACATGCTTAATTGGGAATTGACTTAGAAGAAAACCTACACATTGAACTTGTCATTGATTTGATCAGATTTAACTTCAGGAGCTGTTTTTACTATTATATCGCTGCTATTAGTGTGTCGCGCATACTCAGATTGGTGTAGGTTGAGATTACGCTAATGCTGAAATGCCGAGTGGACTTTTACAGCAGTGTTTAGACGGTTCCGCATTGTCAAGTGCCGTTAGGATTGACGGTAGTCCCAGATCTTTACTTTTTGCATCAGACTGTGCCGAGGGCACGTGAGTTAGGTTCTTGGATCTATTTGATCATTTGTATCGACTATAGCCTGCGTGAGCCTGATTGACCTCGACAGAGTACGCTCTTTTGCTCGGCTGGGTAGCTCCCCCGAGTGCCGCTCCGGAGTGAGGCCTTTTCGCGTTCTTGTCGCAGCAGCCCTTTTGGACATTCTACTTAAACCGGCCACCCCCGCGGGTGGTGCATGGAATAGCTTAGGCACAGGCTGGACTGGCCGGTTGGCGGTCCCTTCGGATTGAGTCAGTTATGACTGTTTCGTAGCTAGTGATGCATATACACACAGAGAGCATGACATGAGTAGTGGTAGCATAGTAGCATAGTAGCATATTAGCTGTAGAGTTTTTTCCAGTTTACCATATTGTTCAAAAACCTACCAGCTATACTGTTAGTTTCGTAGACTTAGTAGGTAGGCCGTTGGAGTCGGTGATGGTACCCACTGAGGACTACTTTATTTTTCAGTAGTTCTCACACCCATTGTTGTCACTTTTTCATGCAGAGCCTTCAGTTGCTGCTGCTACTTCTGATCGAGATAAGGGAGTCGCGAGCTAGATCCCTACCTACCCCTGTCGGCATGCTCAAGGAGTACCCTTTTTGGACCTAGCTTATTTTTGTTTAGTCATGTACATACAGTTGTTTTTATTTTTCACTATCCAGTATTGTGAGGTGATGTTATTGCACTTTTGGATTATGTATACACCTTGGATTACATGTATGTACAGGTGACTATTTATTTCTGTTTTAGTAGCTTTGTTACTCTCTAATAGTGGTTATTGTACTATTTACAGGTGCTTCTATCGCTTCGTGTGAACAGGGCTTCCTGTGTATGCAGCGGATCTTTTGGCAAGCCCGGATAGAGAGGGAACCCGGGGCATGACACAACCCTAGGGGACACTATTATCCTAACCGTACAAATCTTCATCCAAACGCCGAAAACCTACAAGCACCAATGACTTGGTGCTTTTAAAAGCATAGGAGCTCGATTCTATATATATATATGTGTGTGTGTATGCATACATACATATATATACATATATATATATATATATATATATATGTATATGTATATGTATGTAAATATATATGTAAATGTATCTGTATATGCATATATATAAATGTACATGTATATGTATGTGTATATATGTTATGCATATGTATATATATATATGTATATGTATATATAGAATTAAGCTATTATACTATGCATTTGGTGCTATTAGGTTTTCAGCCCTTGGATGAAAGGATGTGCGGTTAGAATAATAGTGGTACCCTAGGTTGAGCGGGTGGTTGGTTGAATAGTATGATCTAACGGGTGAAAATGATCAAAGGGGTAAATCTAACAACGGAAAACTCGATAGCACCAACTGCTTGGTACTATCGATAGTATAGTAGCCGGATTCTGTATATATATGTATATGTGTATGTATATATATATATATATATATATATATATGCAAGGATTAAAGTGTCGGCCCGTGCCGTACGGCACGGGGTATGGCACGAGGCGGCACGTTCCGTGCCCCCAAGAAGGGGACACGGTACAGGGGGGTTCTCGAACCCCCCCCCCCCTCCGTGTCGCGGCACTATGCTGCATATCGCGCGAGACAGCGCGATACGCAGCACTGTGCCGCGTCACTGTGCCGTGCCGACACTGTGTGTGTGTGTGTGTGTGTGTTTTTTTGTTTGCTTTTTTGCTTCTTCTTTTTTTGCCTTTTTCTTTTTTTTCCTTTTTGTTTTGTTCTTTGGGGTACCAAGAAATATCCGAGTACCCCACATCCCCCAAAGACATTGCAAATCGAAGATCTACTTGTTAGGTAAGTCAAAAAAAATTATAATTTAATTTTTTTGTTTATCAATATACGGGCAAATTTTTAATTTACATATCCGAGCCCTACGCTTCTACCACAGACATCTATTTTTTCTTCACAAATTATTTTATGAAAATTTGTCGCACCGCGAAACATTTGGCGAATTAGGGAAACAAATCGAACTCAATAAACAAATTTTGAGGCACATCAAACATAAAATTTTATTTTTGCGTTAGAAGATTGAAAATACTGATAAAATTAAAAGCTAAATTAAATCAATTGATACTTAATTTATTTAATTTATTTGTCATATAATTTATTGCTTAATTTTTTTGATAGATCTAATAATTTTTTGAAAAAATTAATTAAAAAATAATTTTTTCAAAAACTTTTTAAAATAATTTTTTCAAATAATTTTTTTGTATTTTATAAAAGAAAGACTGTAATATGGTCAAAAGAAAGAAAGAAAGATGTCTTTGCATTTTAAAAATTCTAACCTATAAAAAATTTTATTCTGCATCAGGTATAGTTGTACTTTACATACAAAAAAAATTACAAGTATGTTAATTGATGAGTATAGTAAACTATAAATTACAAATATTCATAATTATTTGATTAAATCTTTTAAAGTAATATTATAAGAGCTTATTGGAACTAAAAAAACTTAAATAAGTCCGTGCCAAAGCGTGCCAGTAGGAGGTCATGCGTATCCATCGATCTTGCGTGTGTCGGCACGAAAGCGTGCCGGTGCCGTGCCAGGCAGACAACGGCACGCCCCCATGCCACGGCAATTTAAACCTTGTATATATGTATATGTATGTGTATAAATGTGTGTGTATATATATAGAGCAGGGCTATTGTGCTATTAGAAGCACAGCAGCCCTTATGCTTTTAAGTTTATAACCATCCATCAAAATTTAATGGATAGCTAAAAAAATTTCTTTTTTTTCACTATCTCTCTCAATTTCTCCCCTCTTTCAATTTCTCTCCAATTTCTCTTCTCTCTCTCACTTCCCACCATAATCACCTCCATCCCAACCCATCTCCCACCATCAACACCCCCCCGAGCCGCCTCCGCTGCGCCACCTCCCCCACCCCCACCGCCGTCGTCACCGTCTCCAGTGACACGACGGCGGTGGCCTGCAAGGAAGAGAGGGGATGGTGGGTTGGGGGGGGATGGGTTTAGGATGGAGAGGGATGATGGTGGAGAGGCCGGGGCGATGACGACGGCGGGATGGTGGTGGAGGAGCGGGGGCGACGACGACGACAGCCAACGGGGGAGGGAGATGATTGTGGAGGGGATGGTGGGGAGAGGATAGTGGGGTTGTGGACTAAGAGAGAGAAGAGAAATTTAGAGAGAGATAGAAGAAATTGAGAGAGAATGAGAGAAGAGAAATTAAAAGAGAAATAAGAGAAATGAGAGATTAATTTTAACCATCGTTCAAAATTGATGGATGGTTCGAAACTTAGAGGCATAAGGGCTGCTGTGCTCCTAATAGCACAGTAGCCCTACTCATATATATGTATAGCCTACTCATATATATATATATGTATATATATATATATATATATATATATATATATATATATATATATACATATATATATATATATATATATATGTATAAACATATACATATACATATATATATATGTATATGTATATGTTTTATACATATATATGTATATGTATATGTTTATACATATATATATACATATATATGTATATGTATATATATATGTATAAACATATACATATACATATATGTATATGGAGTTTTGCTAGAATACTATCGGTAGTAAACCGAGCGGTTTACTACCGATAGTATTCTAGCAAAACTCCATATACATATACTATCGGTAGTAAACCGAGCGGTTTACTACCGATTTGTTTTCGATGCTGGAGCTTCCAAATCGACGATCGGCATCGTTGAACATGATCTAGACCATTCAAACTATCTGGAAATCAAATTTCATGCTTTTTTGATATTGTTCTCTTGTCCATCAAGTGAACAGAAAATGAATGGCTGAAAATGAATATCCTATAAAAAGTGATGATAGAAGTCTTGTAATCAAGATCAAGAGTACAGATCTTATTTTAAATAGTTCAAAGAATTTTCTAACAAAAATTTAGTTGATTTGGATTCTTCTATACCGTTAAACGAGCAAACACACCATATCGGCCATTAAAATTACAGATTTTGTAACCCTTTGATCGTTCGGTTAATGATATCAAAAAAGCATAAAATTTGATTTCTAGATAGTTTAAATGGTCTAGATCATGTTCAACGGTGTCGATCGTCAATTTGGAAGCTCCAGCATCGAAAACAAATTGGTAGTAAACGGGGCGGTTTACTACCGATAGTAGCCCAGTCAAGCTCTATGTATATGTATATGTATAAACATATACATATACATATATGTATATGTATATGTATAAACATATACATATACATATATGTATATGTTTATACATATACATATACATATATGTATATGTATATGTTTATACATATACATATACATGTACATATATATACATATATATGTTTATATATATGTATATATATATGTATATGTTTATACATATATATATATATGTATATATATATATATATGTATATGTATAAATGGAGTAGGACTTGTGTGCTATTAGGAACACGGAGGCCTCCATACTCCTAATTCGTTTTTGATGAAGGAACTTTCGGATCGATAATCGGCTCCGTTAGAGTTGATCTAGCATATTTGAAGTATTTAGAAAATATTTTTTGCGGATTTTTGATATCATTTACCTAGTGATCGGAAGGATTCAAAATCAACAATTTTTAATGGTTGATGTGTGCCGTTTGCAAGTTTAACGGTGTAGAAGCATTCTAATCAGATGAAATTTTGATAGAAAATTCTTTATACTATCTACAAGACCAATATCTCTGATCGAAAATTTTAGTGCTATATTATAATTTTTTGTGAGATTTTTATTTTTAGCTGTTGATTTTGAGTCCTTTCGGGTAAATGATATCGAAAAACCACAATTTATTTCTTAGATAGTTCAAATATGCTAGATCAAGTCTAACGGAGGCGATCGTCAATTAGGAAGTTTCATCATCGAAAACGGCTTAAGAGCACAGAGGCCTTTGTGCTTCTAATAACACACAAGTCCTATTCCGTATATGTATATGTATATGTATATGTATATGTATATGTATATGTATATGTATATGTATATGTATATATTTGTAATTATTTTTATACATAAAGTCCGGCTATGGTGCTTTTAAAAGCACCAAGCACTTGGTGCTTGCAAGTTTTCCACCGTTAGAGATCATGCTATTCCACCAACCATCCGCTCAACTAGTCACAAGTATATTGCGTAAACAAAATCACCTTCTCACTTTCCGATAACCTATCCAGTTTTAAGTCGCACTTTGGAGATTCCTTCTTCTCTGTACAAGATCTAGGTAATGCATTCTCAAAACCTTTGAACGACAAACTAGTCAAATTTGAGTGCACTGGTGCCGTTTTACAATGCGCCAAGCCTGGGTAAAACAATTAAAACAAGTAGATATCATGTTAATAGAGCACAAAATGTTTAAACTAGTAACAATTCAAGAATAAGAGATGCTAGTACTCCAAAAAATCGAGCAGTGGATATTCACGGATAACATGATCAGGAAAGAAGGCAAGATCAAAGCCGCTAACTCAATTAACAGGTAATAATGTTTTAAGTCGAAACATAGTGATGCAAACCGAGAGGTTGCCAAAACTGAATTTTCAAGTTTGCTTTTGTTAAAGATACTTCTTGAAATAAACTAGGTTCAATTTATCGATTCCGAAGAACTTACTATAGTTAAAGCAAGGAAGCAAAAGTTTCAGTGAGACAAAATTAAAATCGACTTGAAGCAATACTAAAATAATGATAAACCTTCAATATATGAGATAATAACAACCAACTGAAAATACATATAATAGTTCCAAAAGGTAAATTCGGCTTTATCGGACTTAAAGCTTTTAGATTTGGTTGTTTGGCTAATATGGTTGGTAATGGTGGAAGGCTAGATTGAAAGGGAAAATAGGATATCAGGAGATGAGAGATACAAAAAGTGCACCGTTCACACGATTGCGGGGGATCCACGATCGACGAGGAGGGCGGTACACCACGGGTAGAACTTCGGCAACGAGGAAGAAGAGGATGAAGCAGGAACCCGGAAGAAGAGGAGGGGTAGAAGTAGAAGCCGATCTTGTCACGAGGAAGAAGCGACAACGATCAAGTTGAGGAGGAAGACGATCTCGGCGCGAGGAAGAAGCGTCGATGATCTCAGCGGGAAGTAGAACACCAAGGACAAAGAACAAGAGTAGGAATTTCTATTCATCAAATTATATCCCCTCAAGGCTTCAAGAACCATGTATTTATAGTGTTGAGAGCCCTCATATAATAAATTATTGTCCTTTCGTTTTCAACACAACACGGTCACCCAAGGTTCATGCATAGAAAGCGAAGCAATTTTGGAAAATTCCAAGAGTCTTTTTAGGGAATGCCAAAGGTCTTTTTGGGATTGTTTCTTTGTTTATTGGAGAAAAGGGTTTGGGTTAGCCAAATCAACTAAAACTAATATATTTAAGTCCGAATCAAACACAAACCTACAAAATAAAAGAAAATTGCATTCAAAAATAGAATAGAGGTTTATTTGCTGCATCACATAGTCTGTCTCATTTACCTAAAGCATGAAAAACTTGAAAACGTTTGCTTTTCACTCTTTTACTGTGAATCCTAATCTCTAAAGGTTAATTGTCACTGAAGGGTGTTGCTAGGATGACCAATAAGTATTATCAACTAATGCACAAGAACTGCACAAAATTACATTGTCAAGTGAAAGGCTACATCTCATCGGGAAGGAAAGTGGCCATCGACATATGGTAAATAGGCTAGGGTATAGCAGGCTAGGGTACGGCATCTTTTGCAAACAGTAATTTAGTTATTAAAAGGGTGAAAGTATACCATGACTATGATAACACTATAGGTCAAACACAACAAGAGAGGTAAGAGAATATTATAAATCAAAATTATCCATCCATACCTGCAAAAGATAGCACTATAATTATGCCCTTCTAAAAGAAGCATCACCTCTCACCATTTCCGAGCAAAATTCCAATATGACTTCTATCTGGTAAAAGAACAATCACCTCTCACAATTTCCCAATTTTATCTACATCTGACATAGGTCTAAACCAACCAGAAATGTTTCAAAAGATGCGGGCAAAAAAAGTATAAAAAAATCTTCCACCCAACTCTCTCTAGTCTATACAAGAGCAGCACGCATCTATGACTGAACATCACAAAAACTGCATTAAAGGCCCATTTCAAGTTCAACAGGAAGAAACAGAAACCTTCAGGCAGAGAGTTTTTATGCATGTCAACAGATTTCAACAATAGATGTGGCCATTTTTCAATGTCGAATGACAAGATGAAACTGTGTAAAATGACAAGATGAGATTTTCAGCCTGAGAGGCCTCACAAAGTGATAGTATCCAACAAAATCTCTGAATTGTAGCTGCTCAGACACTTCATGTGGTTGGGAGGAGAGATTAAAAAAAAATTTAAGTCCCCCAAGAAAGAAAGCAAAGTGATAGAATATATCTTGTTTCCAAAAGTTTATGGCAACATATTACAGATTATTGCCTACATGTGGTTCAGACCAAAATGAGGCTTAGAGCAGAAAACCAATCTCTTTTTGGTGATGCTTTTCTTGAGTGCATGTATTATATGGCTTTTTTTTTATTGAAGGGCAAAAAGATGCTATGAGAGGCACTAGAAGCTTTTTCATATATTTGGTGCATAAAATTATTGACAACCAAGGCTGAGTTCCGGAATGCTTTGCCACTAACACTATATTGACTGCTTTCAATTTTAAAAAAAAAAAAAAAAAAAAAAAAAAAAAAAAAAAAAAAAACCCTGTAGACTTCAGTCTTGGGATGAAAGGAGGTCTTTCTTTGCTAAAAAATCATACTCCTAAAAAAATAGGGCTCTTTCCATAGAGAAAAATCCATAACCACTAAATTTAGTTTCATTTTCATGCTACCAGTTAGCATTATTTGCCGTGAATGACAGAATAGGAAGCAGATGAAATTCTATGACAAAACTTTGTCAATCTAATCAACACTAAAAAAATAATAAAACAAAAGTTTGGCATATTTAGTATGTCATAATCAATTGTTGGTCAAAGAGCAAGCGCGCCAAAAGTGTAGATGTAAAATACTGAACTTCAGTTTAGTTTACTAAACTTCGGCCAGAAAGGGTAAACTACATATGAAATTGGCGAAAACACAATTTGGACGTGTTTGAATGGCTAAAGGATAGCTCAGGGCCAAGTTTGGATAAAAACATATCGAAAACGAAGTTTTTAGAATGAGTTTCTGAGAACTGAAACTTCAGAAGTCTTGACCTCAATGGGGAAGCCCGGATCTTGAAGTTGCTGAAACTTCAGAGTGCGAACCTTGCAGAGGAAGTCAGACCCTGAACAGTTTTTGCGCATGACAGCGCTCGGGATCGGGACCTTCGAAAGGAAGTCCAGATTTCCGCGCCGGGGGGGGGGGGGGAGTACGGACCTTCAAATCTTGGCTGCAAGATGCCCTATCGGATGTTCGACATCCGGACTTCCATGGGGAAGTGCAAACCTTTCACAGCTGGAGCTGTTTGAGAGGGGTATCTTATATTATTTTGGTTGGATTGAGGGGTATATGTGCAATTGTTACAGTCCCTCTTTATATAGGGGACCTCCCAAGTTGGAGAGCCACAATCTAAGCCTCTCCTCTCTCTTTCTTGCTCTCTTTCCCTCTCACACTCTCTCCTCTCTTGCTCCCTCTCCTTTTAGCTTCGAAGGAAACAGAGGCCGGATTCTCACTCCCCGGGACACCTAAGTGGGAGTGAGAGCTCAAGAAAAGAAAATGATGACCTCGGCCCAGGCGAGCTTTGCTTGAAGGAGAGGAAAAAGTTGTGATTCAAGGTGAGTAGCCCTTGAGCTCTTAATTCAATTTTTGGTCGTCATTGATTTTATGATTCTTGTGTACGATTTGGGGTTTTATTTGTGTTGTAAACATGATGTTGGCATAATGTTGAAAAATCTAGGGTTTTCTTGAAAATGATTGGAGAATCCCCCAAATTGGTGGGAGTTTTTGGTTATTGTGGGAAACCGCAAGCCCTATCTATGGCGAAATGTGTGTTTTGTGAGATCGAGCTAGGGTTCAAGCTTTGCGGCCTTAAGGCCTCATGACTGGATATGACAAGTGGTATGATGAATATTTGGAACCCTAGAGGAGTTTGTGATGTTCCTGTCTTTCTCCTTAGGACCAAGTGAAGGTGGAGGAGCCGACGACGCGCAGTAAATGTCGAGTTTGTGATTCAAGGGAGTACTAAGTCCAGAATGGTCCTGCTCCACTATTTGGTTCACCTGTTCCTATCCTACTCTCTTGTTCCCTTTTGATATGGTCATCGTGCCCTTGATATATGCTTGTACGAGGATAGGAAAGATGGTGCATTACTATTGTTAACTAGCATGCCTAGCGTTGACTCTATACTTAGTGATATCATCTTTATGTCGTACTTGATCGCCTTGTAGGGGCACTTGATATGCAAGATTTGAACTTACCCTCGTAGGGGCAACCGTCATTGAGATTGGGTATACTTGTTAGATCTGCTACTAACCATTGAGAATTTAATACGATTATAATTTGCAGCACAGTGAAACTGAGACAGACACTGTATGACACCCCTAGGATTTGGAATAGTCCTATATATAAAGTATAGTAGGGCTAAACCTCTTAATCCAGCTATAGCATTTTGGGCGGTAGTTAGGCCCAAGAGGTTAAGAGGGTTAAGCATGCTAGGGCTAAAGTAGTTCTAGGATTGGTGACCCTTCTAGGAACCGGGGCGTCATAGTTGATATCAGAGCCAATTACCAGCAGAAAGTATGAGATGTCTCGGGTAAGCCAGAGTCTGGAAATGACAAGCTAAGCCGAGGTCTTAATGACGTGGCTAGCGAGACAAGTCTCACATCGCCTGGTGCTTGTGAGTGTGCTTGAGCCTGACAAGGACGTTAGGACTTAAAAAAATGGGGAGGAATGTGACACTCATAGGATTTGGAAGTCCTATAAATAAAAATAATAGGACAAATAAAAAAAATATTAATAGACTTAAAAAATATTATAATTATAAAAATAGTCTTTTAAAAAATTTATTTACGAAATTATGCTTATGCGATGAATAAATTACCGTTTTTTAAATGCGATAAATTATTCGCCACTTTCTTCAAAGCATTGGTATTATTTTTAGGGTCTAATACTCTACATCTTTTGGAGTTCGTATACAGTAATTAGAAAATATATAAGTTTGGTAAAAGCGATAAATAATTTACTGCTTTTAGAAAGCAGTGATGATTCACCGCTTTTATCAACACTGTTTTCTAAAAACAGTAAACCATTCACCGCTAAAGCCTACTTTTACAAAAATGCTGGATGCCTATTCTTAGAATTAAAAAAAAAAATTTATAAGCCTAGTCGCCCAAAACCCTACTAAAATCTCTTAATCCGGCTATAGCATTTTGGGAAATGGCTAGACCCAAAAGTTTAAGAGAGTTATGCGTGCTAGGACTAGAATAGTTCCAAGATGGATGACGCCCCTGGGAAGCGAAGCGTCACTAACGCTCATAGAATTTGGAATAGTGCTATATATGAGGTATAGACTATAGTAGGGCTAAACCTCTTAACCCGATTATAGCATTTTGGGCAGTGGCTAGGCCCAAAAGGTTAAGAGAGTTAAACGTGCTAGGGCTAAAGTATTCTAGGATGGGTGACCCCCAAGAAGCGGGGCGTCACTTTTTGGGTGGTCGCGCCTCCAAAGTTCTCTTCAGAGTAAATAGTCGTTATGCGGCAACCGTGGCAATCGCACCCTTGCGAGGGGCCGTGGTGGCCAGCCTGACCTTGTACGCAACGAAATAACCATGGCAGCGAGTTCCTCGCAATGCTTTGTTAGTAAGCTTGGGTTGGCTCCCCATAACCGATCAGTGGTTAGATTGGATACAGTTGAATAGTTGGGATACTCAGAGGCATTGATGTATGAGTATACTTGGTTATTGTCATTATAGCGTCATGTTTATGTAATGTATTGAAACTCAGTATAGTGTACCAAACTTTGGCCAAATTGACAAAATGCAAATCAAAGTCGTGCTAAACGTGATTAAAATAGGTTTGGAGGAACTTAGAATGAGTTTGGAACGAGTTGAAATCAATTCGGATCGAAACAGTTTCAAAAGTTGGAATATGAAATTTAGACTTTTCGGACACCCAAAACAGGGTTTCAGATGCCCGAAACAGGGTTTTGGAAGCCTGAACAATTTTGGATGGCCCAGCTGAGTTCTTGGACCAAGCAGACACTCTACCGAAAGCTCGACACGCGAAGGAATAAAGAATCGGGCGTCCAAATGGCCGTGCGAGCGTCCGAAACACCCTTCGAGCGATTACCATGAGTGTCCTAACTCTTTCCGGACACTCAACCCGAGAGGACAGATCGCACTGCTCATTCAAGAAACATGCGCCCGATTTGCCCTGCAAGCGCCCGAAACTTGTATCGAACGGACTAAGCAGGCGCCCGGATCACCTTCTGGACGCTGTTGCCGAGAGCTCTGGAGGATCTGTCTAGAGCTTTCGAGCGCCCAGAAATTCAGGCAAGTGCCCGAAACCTGTTGCGGAAACTATGGTATTTTGTTGCAAATACAAATGAACGGCCCAAAATGATGTACAAAGATTTGAGAACACATTATTGGTGGCCCAAAATGAAAGATGATGTTGGGCGCTATGTGGCTCAGTGCTTAGTATGCCAACAAGTCAAGGAGAAACATCGACTCCCGGCGGACAAGTTGTAAAGTTTATTTATACTCGTTTGAAAATAGGAGAACATCGCCATGGACTTCATCGTGGGCTTAACCCTATCACAAGAGGGCCACAATGTGATTTGGGTGATAGTAGATCGGTTGACGAGATCGGCTTATTTTCCACCGATCCACACCATTTGGTTGAGAGAAATTGACACGGATCTACATCGATGAGGTTATCGCCTCCGTAGAGTGCCAAGTATCGATCGTCTCGGATCGAGATCTCCGATCCGTATCGTAATTTTGGAAGTCTACATGAGGCTCTTGGGACACGCCTTGATTACCGCACAGCATATCATCTTCAGGGTGATGGACAATCGAAAAGAACAAATCAAATTCTCGAAGATGTGTTGCGGGCGTGTCCTAGTCTATGGAACCAGGTAGCAACAATATTTGCCAATGGCGAATTCGTCTACAATAATAGCTTTCAAGCGAGCATCGGGATGGCACCCTATGAAGCATTGTATGAAAGGAAATGCCGGTCTCCATTGCATTGGAGCGAGGTTGGTGAAAAACCTACCTTAGATGTTAGACCCGGACATAGTACAAGAGGCCGAGGAGAAAGTTCGCAATTGCACGTCAAAGGTTGTTGACGGTGCAAAGCCGACAAAAGAGCTACTCCGACAAGCGTCGACGCTAGGGCTGGCAATCCAGCTCGCCGTTCGCGAGCCAGCTCGTGTTCGGCTCGAAATGAGCTCGAGATCGACTCGCTCGTTTAGTAAACGAGCCGAACACGAGCTGGATTTTCCAGCTCGTTTAATAAACGAGCCGAACACGAGCTAGGGTCAGCTCGCTCGTGTTCGGCTCGATAACAGCTCGATTATATTTATTTTATATTAATATAATTTTTATTTATATTATATTTATATTTATAAATATATAATTATATTTGTGTATAAATAAATAATATAATTTATTATTTTTAAAATTTTCAGTCCAATTTAAAAATAAAGCCCAACTTATTAATAAAGAGGTCCACTTGTATTTAAAATTTCAACCGTTGGATCAAAATCTAATGAATAATATTACATCAATTTTTTTACTTTTTCTCTCTTTCTAACCCTAATTATTCTTTGCCTCTTTTCTTTTTTTTTCACGCCACACACAGCCGCCTCTCCTTTTCCTCTCTCTAACCCCAATCCTCTTTCCCCTTTTTTTTCACAACTCATGCTCCATATAGCCGGCAGCGCTCTCCCCCCTCTCTCTCTCTCTCTACACGCCCGATTCCGAAGACCTGCCGGCAGCGCTCTTCCCTCTTCACCGTTCGCGCACTCCCGTAGCATATTTCTTTGCCGTTCGCATATTCTGATGGAACTCCGGCAGCGACCCTCAATGGGTTAGGTCTTCGTCTTTCATGGATATTTTTTTTTCCTTTTTCGTATGTTTTTTTGAGTAAAATATGAGAGATTTTTTTTTCTTGAGCAGAATGTAGTATTGAATAATCGAGCCGACGAGCCGAAAACGAGCCAGCTCGAAGAAATTGCGAGCCGATCACGAGCTGGACTTTTCGAGCTCGTCATGATCTCGAGCCGAACACGAGCCGACCGTGCACTCGTTCGAGCCGATCTCGAGCTGGCTCTGGCTCGCTCGAGTTCGGCTCGTTGACAGCCCTAGTCGACGCGATTTAAAGTTTAGCGTCGGAGACCAAATATTCTTGAAGCTCTCCCGAACAAGATGAGTAAAGCAATTTGGAATGCGAGAAGGGTTAATTCCTCGCTACATTGGACCATTTGAGGTGTTGGAGCAGATCGGACCTGTGGCATATCGGGTTACGCTACCCCCAGCTTGGTAGGAGTACGGGATGTATTCTACTTGTCTCTACGCCGCAAATATGTATCTGATCTCACGCACGTCATTAGCTATCCAAACCGTAGTTGCGGGAGGATTTGAGCTATGGCGAGAGATCCAGTTTTTGACAAGAGAAGGCGTTGCAAAATTGCGCCATTCCATATGTCAAGGAGTTGAGGAGCAACCAATGAGGAGCGTGAAGCTACTCCAGAGCTCAAGAGCATAATTCGAGAGCATTTTTCCCACTTCTTCGGAGAGTCAACTTGAGGATGAGTTTTCAATTTCGGGGACGAAACTCCTTTTAAGGAGCAAGGGATGTAATATATTGAAAGTCAGTATGGTGTGCCGAACTTTGGCCAAATTGACAAAGTGCGGATCAAAATCGTGCTAGACGCAATTATAATAGGTTTGGAGAAAGTTAGGCCGAGTTTGGAGCAAGTAAAAATTAATTTGGATCAAAATAGGGTTCCAAAAACGGTTGGAATATGCATTCCAGACTTTTCGGACACTCAGAATAGGGTTTCGGGCACTCGAACCATTTCGAACGACTCAGCTGAGCGCCCAGACCAAGCGGACGCTCAATACGAGAGCTCCAATTCACGCGGGAATAAACTCCCTATAACGAACTTGGAGATGCTGATTTCCTTTGGCTCCAAGTGCCTACCGATTGGAAAGATGTCGATTGCTTTCGACGCTCCATAAGGTATTTAGGAAGAAGTGGAACCAAACCAAAGAGTTGGTTAGAGACAAGGAATGATTTGTGACAATCATGTAGGCAAATGACAATAGTATATCATTGTGGCATCTAGTTATTTCATTGAGGCATAGTAGTTGTATTCCATTGTATATTCCTATTGTAGTAATAATAGTTTCATTTATTACTATTGTTCTGCTAATACCTCCTTTGGAACGAGTGAGTGTAAAGCGCCACTTTCGGCGGTTGCACCTAGTGGGAACTTATTTTCTGACTCCATAGACGTTGCTATTTTTCAGAGCCATCTTCCACCGGCGAGATGCGGGATCGCGGCAAGGGCGTCACGAATTAGATAGACCGTGGCTAGTCGGTCTAGTGAGTACCTTATTTTGTATGAACAACACTTATGTATTATTTTGGGAAGTAATGTGTTGTAAACTTTAAAGGGGTTAATTTGTAATAGATTTAACTTAGAAGTTAATTACTTTGATGCTTTTTTGTATCCATATTATGTATGTATTGTATAAGTTGGTATATGTTTCCGCTTCATGCGAGTAGGAAAAACCTTGCCCGTTCGGTGGAACTGTTGCACCAGCCCGAGCGACCCCATTGGGCCAGTCTCAGGGCGTGATAGTTACCACTCCTTGATATGGTTACCATAGTATCATGATGCAGCTGTTTATTTGTAGATTTTACTCATGTTTTCTCATATACTTCCAGTATCTATTTATTTTAGTTTTTCAATGACCTAGTTGGTGTACCTCGCCCTTTGCGACCTTCTGTCCCCACTAGGAAACTTGTTAAAGTTTTTCCCCCGACATTTTTCAAAGGTGATGCGAGCTCAGAGGAGCAGGGCACCGAGCGAGGGCACGTGTAGATAGTACATGGGGTCGGACTCTAGCTTTATACATTTAAGGGTGATCAAATGTAATTGCAATATTTTGAACAAGTGTTAATGGTAAGTTTTTGTAATAGGATAGTAGAAGGTTTTGTTCATATTATAGATCTTTCTAACTTGTCATTTGATGTTAAAATTGGAGACAATTTACAGTATTATCCTGGGATGCTATGTTCTCTCTTGACATGCTCTATATCGACGCCGTAAGGGTAGGGGTTGCGGCCCTAATGTCTGTGGCGGGTTTGGTCGTGTCCTCAGTATGAGCTTCTACTACAGGTCGGGACGTGACAATAGATAAGAGGAAGTTGTTAGGTTCATATATTAGAGCATAAGGAAAAATTATGAGAGCAACTCAAGTAGCCCTGACGAAGTACAGGATATAAAAACCATTCAAAAGAATTTAGAATGGACAGATATAATTTTGAACTTGAATAGTCAAATCAACCACCATATCCCACAATTAAACCAGGGATAATCATAGTGTTCATTTTTGGCTAGGTTCTTAAAGTAAGATGCTTCATTAAAAAAAAAAAAAGAAGCACCAACCAAGAAACAGGTCGAGAGAGAAATGTCATGACAGAATAAATATTCCCATGGCATTATAAGGTTGAAACCTCACTAGTGATGAGCATAGTTTACTGGGTTAGCACATAATAATTTGCAATTTCTTTTGAAATATCAAGCATAACAATGGTCACGTATTCAAAACCGCGTGAACAAAAAACAGTAACGTGACAGATTTTGAATAGTATAGCTATCATTAGAACAATAATTAACCATCAAAAAGCAATCACAACCTGGACAAGAGGACAAACAAATGTCCGAGTCTCTTGATCCAGTAAGGCCCTGTTTGGATGCACAGTAAACTAATTTCATGGAGTTTAAATACCGTGGTTTTGGTCCAAACGAAATAGAGAATCCTGTAACTCCAAAAAAATTCTACGGGTTCATTTTAAAAGCTGTTTGGATGCACATTATACAATTCCACAGGATTTCTGACAATCTTAAAAAATTATCTATCAGAGACTTTAAATTTAAATTATTAGTTATTAACTGGCCTTAAATTTAAAAATTAGAGTATTAAAGATATCTAAATATAAATTATAATTTCAAGTTCGAAAAATTATGACATTTTAGAGAGCCCACAGTTGGTGAAGGGGCTACTTGCATGAACATGTAATTCCCTACAAATAAATTATAATTTTCAAGGAATTACAAAAAGGCCTCCTCACTACCTTGGCCATGGTTACTCTCAATGCTTTGGCAACTAGATTCCCCTTCCTCCTACAAAACCTTCTAAAACCATTCATGTAAATTAAACTTTGCATTTGCTGTCTCTGACCTGATTCTATCAACAACTAACAAAATTCCAAAGCATTTGACCCTCACCCACAACTACAACCCCATATCTAAGCACAATTTCACAATGCCATACCAAATCAATAAGCTCTAGGAAGTACATAAAAAATACAATAAAATACCATAAATACATCTTAAAAAAATATTGAAGGGAATATAGATGCCACATAAAAGAAAGACAAAATACTCAGATTGATCTAGTGCAAAAAAATGGATGATGGGAGAAATTGAAGCTATTAAAAATAAAAAAATAAAAAGCTAACAATTCTTTCTTTACCTGTTGGAGGAGGAAAGTGGTGCGGCGCCTCTCCGGCCATCGCAGGGCGAGGGGCGGTGGGGGAGGGGTAGCAACAATACGGCGTCGGCGAGAGAGGAGCGAGGCGAGAGCTCGACGGCGGCGGCGGCAGCAGCCGTGGCCGAGATGAGTGCGGCGGCGGAGGCGGTGGCCGAGGTGAGTGCGGGGGCGGAGGCGGGCGGCCGAGGTGAGTTCGGGGCCGGAGGTGGCGGCCGAGGTGAGTGCGGCGGCGGAGGCGGCGGCCGAAGTGAGTGTGGAGGCGATGGAGGGAGGTAAAAATAGTTGGGGGTGTGGAGAGGGTGGAGGTTGGAGAGGGAAGGAGATCTGGAGAATCTGGAGAGGAAAAAAAAAAAAGGGGCCTGCGAGTGGAGAAGGCAGACGAAAAAATAGAGTTTTGTTTTTGTGGGAAATTTTTGGATTTTAATTTTACCCTACTTTTTAAGGTCGGCGGAATGGTACTATAATAATTATTTCTTAAAATTAGTATTTTCTATATTAAAAAATTAGAAGTAAATAGTACGAATAGCAAAGTAAGTAAAATTAGAAAATAATAAATTACCAGAAAATTATAGAACATCATAAATAATGCAGCAAGAAGAATTTTACTAACCTAAATGATTTATACAATTTACAAATTAATACTATTAGCAAACAGTTATAGAAAAAAGCAAGGAATACTGTCATGTAGCATGTACATACAATTCAGTAAGATAACTAAATAAAGTATAATACTCATGTATTTGAGAATAGCATATTTTTTTTCTAAAAATTATGGTAAAAATATTTTGGAAAGTCCATATTATATATAGTAAACTAAGTAGGAAGCATAATGTCAAAAATAAAAATAGAACAATTTTCACACGGTGTCCTAGTAAAAATAAAAAAGTATCTGTCACAAATTCGGCAATAATTAATAGAGCATGTTACCGGAGACATTTTGTAAGTAAAAAAAATAGAAGCATAAATAAAAAATAGCAGTAAGCCAAAGAAATGTAGAGTAAAAAGTAAAAAAGAAAATAATAATATGAGAAGCAGGCAAACAAACATTGAACGCGGCAGCTCAATATTGACGAATATCAGTTTAGAGAAAAGCCTTTTGAGCAATATTATTCTTATTAACAGTTTTTTCAATAGCACTATAAGGAATAGTTGGTAATAGGTCATCTATTTGCACTGCTATATCTAAAAAAATTTGTTGTTGTAAACTTATATCTTTATTTTCAGTAAGGGAAGCTACCCTCATTAAAGACAATATAGAAAAAAATTATAAGGAATTATAATATAAAATAAAATTAAAAAAAAAGAGAATATCAAGGTAAAATTAATAGAACAATACTTGCATAAATTGGAACTGAGTGTTGAACTTGTAAAATTATATTTGTAAACTAAAATTTAATCTGTAGTTTGAGGTTCTGTGAGGACCTTCTAAAAGATGGGAAAAAGTAACATGAATGTCCGCGCAATGCGGCGGGAAGCTATTATAATAGAAAATTGCTATAACAAACATCACAAATTCTTTTTTTCACTATATATATATATATATATATATATATATATATATATATATATATATATATATACATATATATATACACACACACATATAAGCATCTATTATTTAAAGCTCAATGCAAAACAGTTACTGCTGCTGATGATTAGGCTAGTATAATAAGTATCAGTAGAAAATAAATAATCTTGTAATGTAACAAATTTGAGTCAAACATAGTGATGACTCCTATACTTTTCCTAACGAAATTTCGAAACAAATGTAGCACAGCATTAGCAAAATATCCATACACACAGGCAAGTATATAAAATGAAACTATGCGATATTAAATGTTACTCGGGAGATACCAACTCTTGAAAAAAGAATAGTTAGTTGCGATCTATTTTCGCTTCACCCTTCATATGTTTGTGGATTATTTTTTGCGCCTATGTATTTTTTTCGTGCTTTGACATTTTGCGCATCAATTTGATAAATTTAGCATTCTCCTTTTGTAAAGGTTTCAAAGTATGAAGATATTTATGTACCTCCTATGTAGTACTCGGAAAATTTGAAGTTTTGAGGATTTGGAGGGTTTCTGGGCTCGACGGAATTCGGGCGCCCGGAAGTGAGGTTGTGGACGCCCGAATGTTCCGGACCCAGTGGACTTTGTGGACGATCCGGTTGTGGCTGATGAATTCGGATCTGGATGCATGAACCGGACGCCCGGATTGAGGATCCGAATTGAGTTGTGACGTGGAGAGCCACGTGTCGCGACGCAGGACACGTGTCGATCGCCGGAGACACGCCGCCCCACCGCCTGCTGACTGCCGACCGACCGTTTGCCCGCCAGCTGACACCTGGCGTTGAGGATTTCCGGATGCCCGGAAGTTGGGAAGTGGGCGCCCGAATGTGGGATCTTGGGAGCCTATAAATAGGCGAGTCCCTGATCACTTTGGCTCATTTTCCACTTCGAGATCCTATTTTCTAGAGAGAGAAAGTTGGGTTTAGGGCCATGTGTTGGCATTAGTTTGTAACCCAACTTGCTCTCCTCTACTCTGCTGATCTGATCTGGTGCCGAGCTGTTATTCTGCTGGAGTTAGCAGTTCCTTGGAGGTTTAGACAGATGGGAGTGCTGCCGGAGTTCGTTATCTTGGAGGATTGGATCTGAGGATACTGTTCTTTCCCCACCGTGGTTGGATTAGCTTGTGATGTGGGTTGATGTTTGCCAGATTCAGTGGACTTCCTCCTACGTGTTTTATCTCATGTTAGCATAATATGATATGATGTTGTTTGGATTATGTTAGCATGATATGATGATTGGATTATGATATGTGGATATTGGATTATGATATTGGGATTATGATAGTATGACATGCTAAGATTATGTTAGAGATGCCATGTTAGGTTGAGACTGATCTATAGACTGCATGGGCATGTTATGATCTTAGATGTGCTAATGATATATATATGAGCATGCATTTCTTTGTATCCTTGTGCATGATTTGGCCTACACCTATCCTGTTGATATCCTTTGTACCAGTTGTTGTACATGTAGTGTAGGTGATCATGTTGTGGCTCGTGCTATGTTATTGTACCTCCTCTTTGTGGTAGAGTTGAGAGCCTCCTCTTGTGATAGAGTTGAGATTGATTGTAAGCACTGGAGCATTGATTGTGCCGAGGGCACGTGATTCTTTGTGAGATCATGGATTGGGTCACACTTGTTGATTATCCTTTGTGGTGCCAAGGGCACAGTGGATTGGGTCTTACTTGTTGACTATTCTTTGAGGTGCCGAGGGCACATGATCCTTGTTGACCCAGTCATGTCGATCATATACCTGCGGGTGCTTGGCGTATACTTGGGTTTACTTTACTCGGTTGGGTCGCTCCCACGAGTACCACTCTAGAGTTGGCATGTTCCGTACAGAGGATTGTACGAGAAATTAGTGACAGATGGTGTTCCTGTCCTAGTTGGGCTCCCTTTTGTGTTGAGCATTGATCAGGCCGCAGGTATCGTATTGTGAGGTATTGTATGGTATTATGGACTGAGCTAGGTACATACGGGGTTTCCTGTACTAGCTGGTTCGCTGGTATTATTGTGTTTGATAGTCCTCATATTCAGTTTATTGGTATTCATACTGACAGTTGAGCCTTGTGCATAGTAGTGGTAGTATATCTCCTACTCTTTTATTGCTCAATATATATCTCTTGAGATTGAGGACTTAGTGGGCAGACCGCTGAGGCTGGTGGCGGTACCCACTGAGGACTACTTCTTTGATAGTAGTTCTCACACCCGTTGGTGACACCTTTTTGCAGAGTCTTCTTCCCTAGTTGTGCATACTGAGCGCGGAAAGGAGACCGTCGGGTAGAGCGGATCCCTAGATACTTGGCTAGAGGTATACCCATTTTGATAGATGGTTGAGTCTGTACATACAGTGTGATTGTGATATCAGTGTTGTATATGAGAGTTGTATATGAGAGTTATGGATGATGTATGTACAGTGATCTTTTGATATATTTATATAGCAGCTCTGTTGATACCTTTAGCTCTGTGTGATTGTTGTTGTTGTTGTTTTCGCTTTGTATACATAGTAGAAATACTGTGTATGCGGCGGATCTGGTCATGCGCCTGGGAAAAGGTAACCCGGGGCGTGACAGATTAAGTTGGTATCAGAGCTTAGGAATAGGTCAAGAGGGCCTAGGAAACCTAAGATAAACAGACCTAAGAATGATGAGAGAGACGTGATTGATCACGAAAGTCAAAGATTGGGTTTTTGAATCCTTCCTTGTGTAGAAAGAGTGATTGAGGGATTATGCCTTCTCTAATCAGATGAATTATGTTGGCTGCAGACGACATAATAATCTGAGAAGAAAAGAAGTGTCATTCTAGACTTTCGTTGGATTGGGTCGTGAGTTGTTTGTGGTCCTAAGCGGGTATTCTATTGCAGGATTATTACTATGCCTCCTCGACGACCATCGACGCGAGCGCATCCGACGCCTTCGGATATGCCTGAGCAGACGGGACCTAGTGAACGGCCCGCTTTGCAGGAGCAGCTAGCAGACATAGCTGCAGTTGGAAGGCAGTAGAGTGCCTTGTTACAGAAAATGTGTGATGCTTTCTCTACGCCTCGAGCTATGGAACCTCAGGCGGCGACTACTCCAACTACATCTCAACCCAGAGAAGGAAGTACTCAGCCTAGTCAAGTGCTTTCTGAAGAGGAGCATGAGCGGATGGCGGATAGATTGGCTCGCTTCTGTAGGTTTGATCCACCGCGATTCAATGGTAGTAGTATAGAACCATGGGTGGTAGAAGCCTGGATTTGTGAGATGGAGAAGTTGATCGAGGATCTCTTTGTGCCAGCACTGGAGCAGGTGCATATGGCAGTGCATTGTTTATCTGGTGATGCACATGTCTGGTGGAGGAGGACCCGTGATCATAGGTCCCTGAATCCTCTACAGATGACTTGGAGTGAGTTTCGGGGGATTATGTATGGAGCATACTTTCCCAGTAGCGTAAAGATGAAGATAGAGGAAGACTTGAAGAACCTGAAGCAAGGGAATCGCTCGGTGAGGAGTATGTTTATGAAGGTTGTAAGAGTTCACTGTTCGTAGTGACGATTTCTTCTTCTAAGGCCAGACAGATGTTAAATAGAGGGTGTATGGCCTATGTTGCAACAGTGACTGAGGTGCCTACTGTTGTACCAGGACTCGAGTATATTCCAATTGTCCGTGAGTTTCCGGACGTATTTCCTTCTGAGTTATCCTCGATGCCTCCTGATAGGGAGATTGAATTCGTGATTGATGTGGTACTAGGAACCGCGCCAATCTCGAAGACACCCTATAGAATGGCACCGGCTGAGTTGAGAGAGTTGAAGGCGCAATTGCAGGATCTTATGGATAAAGGTTTTATCAGACCAAGTGTGTCGCCTTGGGGAGCGCCTGTATTGTTTGTAAAGAAAAAGGATGGTTCACTTAGATTGTGTGTGGATTATCGGGAATTGAACAAAGTGACCATCAAGAATAGATACCCCCTCCCACGTATTGATGATCTGTTTGATCAATTGCAGGGAGCGTGTGTCTTTTCTAAGATTGATCTTCAGTCCGGTTACCACCAGTTGAAGGTGAAGGCCGAGGATATTTCTAAGACCGCTTTTAGAACTCGGTATGGGCATTATGAGTTTACAGTCATGTCGTTTGGATTGACTAATGCCCCTACTGCATTTATGGATATGATGAACCGAGTCTTTAAGTCCTTCTTGGACAAGTTCGTGGTAGTCTTTATTGATGATATTCTGATTTACTCCCGTGATGATGCGGAGCATGAGGAGCATCTGAGATTAGTGCTACAACTCTTGCGAGAAAAGAAGTTGTATGCCAAGCTGAAAAAGTGTGAGTTTTGGTTGAGAGAGGTTGCCTTTTTAGGCCATGTGATTTCAGCTTCGGGAGTAGCTGTTGATCCGAAGAAGGTTGTGGCGATTCGTGATTGGTCTAGACCGACGACCATATCTGAAGTGCGGAGTTTTCTTGGTCTAGCCGGGTATTATCGACGATTCGTGGAGAGTTTTGCGAAACTCTCTACGCCTCTTACTCGGTTAACCAGGAAAGGAGTTAGGTATGTTTGGAGTGATGAGTGTCAAGAATGCTTTGATGAACTTAAGCAGAGATTGATGACAGCCCCTATTCTTGCACTACCTGTGATGGGCGAAGGATTTGTAATTTATAGTGATGTTTCGCATAGTGGCTTGGGTTGCGTGCTGATGCAACATGGTAAAGTGATTGCATATGCTTCAAGACAACTAAAGGAATATGAGAAGAACTACCCCACTCATGATCTGGAGTTGGCGGCGGTAGTCTTTGCTCTGAAGCTATGGCGCCACTATCTCTATGGAGAACATTGTGAAGTGTATACAGATCACAAGAGCCTCAAATATCTGTTTACACAGAAAGAGTTGAATCTACGGCAACGGAGATGGTTAGAATTATTGAAGGATTATGACATTTCTATATTATACCATCCCGGTAAGGCGAACGTTGTTGCCGATGCTTTGAGTAGGAAGGCTGTGGCAACTTCGAGTATGTGTATTACTCAACAGCCTGTCCTAGTGAAGGAGATGCGGAGGTTGTCCCTTGAAGTGGTTACTTCTGGGATGACGGTGAGACTGATGACTCTGATCATACAGCCCACTCTGTTAGATAGGATTCGAGAGAAACAGAGTGTTGATCCTTATCTGATGAAAGTGCAAGATCAACTGAGGAGTGGTGATCTTGAAGACTTTACTTGTGATGATTCTGAGACTCTTCGCTATAGAGGACGTCTATGTGTACCAGCGGATCTGGAGATTCGAGAGGAGATATTGAAGGAAGCACATTATTCTCCTTATTCTGTACATCCTGGAGGGACAAAGATGTATCAGGATCTGAAGACTCACTTCTGGTGGAATGGTATGAAGCGGGATATTGGTAGAGCTGTAGCTCAATATTTGACTTGTCAGCAAGTTAAGGCTGAACATCGTGTACCAGCTGGTAAGCTACAGAGTCTTCCAATACCTGAGTGGAAGTGGGATCATATCACGATGGATTTCATCGTAGGATTGCCGAGGACTTCGAGCGGCTATGATTCTATTTGGGTGATTGTTGATAGGCTGACAAAGTCTGCTCATTTTCTGCCTATGCAGATTACTTGGTCACGTGAGCGACTTGCACAGCTATATATGGATGAGATATTGAGATTGCATGGAGTGCCAATCTCAATAGTATCTGATAGAGACCCAAGGTTTGTTTCTCATTTCTGGAAGAGTTTACAGACAGCTTTGGGGACTCAGCTTCGATTTAGCACTGCATTTCATCCCCAGACTGATGGTCAGTCCGAGCGCACTATACAGACACTCGAGGATATGTTGAGAGCTTGTGTCTTGGATTTTGGTGGAGGTTGGGATCGACATCTGGGATTGGTAGAGTTTGCGTACAACAATAGCTATCAAGCGAGCATTAAGATGGCTCCGTTTGAAGCATTGTATGGACGCAAATGTCGATCGCCTCTGTATTGGGATGATGTTGGTGAAAGGAAAACGTTGGGTCCAAACCTTTTGCTTGAAGCCGAGGAGAATGTTAAGTTGATACGACGACATATTGAGACGGCTCAGAGTAGGCAAAAGAGTTATTCTGATACTCCGAGGCGAGATCTGGAATTCCAAGTTGGTGATCATGTTTTCTTAAAGGTCTCACCATCGAAGGGCATACGGAGATTTGGGATTCGCGGAAAGCTTAGTCCGCGATTTATTGGTCCTTTTGAGGTCTTAGAGAGAGTTGGACCCGTGGCTTATCGGATAGCCCTTCCGCCTCGACTAGCAGGAGTGCACGACGTCTTTCATGTATCTGTTCTGAGGAGATACATGCATGATCCTTCCCATGTGATAGATTTTTCTCCACTGGAGCTTACTGAGGATTTGCAGTACGAGGAGCGACCGATACGAATTCTTGCTCGTGAGACGAGGGAATTGCGTAATCGAGTCATACCTTATGTAAAGATACAGTGGGATTTTCATGATGATAGAGAGGCGACATGGGAGTTGGAGACTGTTATGCGGCGATCTTATCCCCACCTGTTTGTATCTTAAGGTGAGTGCTTTACCTTAGTTTCGAGGACGAAACTATTTTAAGGAGGGGAGAATGTAGTACTCGGAAAATTTGAAGCTTTGAGGATTTGGAGGGTTTCTGGGCTCGACGGAATTCGGGCGCCCGGAAGTGAGGTTGTGGACGCCCGAATGTTCCGGACCCAGTGGACTTTGTGGACGATCCGGTTGTGGCTGATGAATTCGGATCTGGATGCATGAACCGGACGCCCGGATTGAGGATCCGAATTGAGTTGTGACGTGGAGAGCCACGTGTCGCGACGCAGGACACGTGTCGATCGCCGGAGACACGCCGCCCCACCGCCTGCTGACTGCCGACCGACCGTTTGCCCGCCAGCTGACACCTGGCGTTGAGGATTTCCGGACGCCCGGAAGTTGGGAAGTGGGCGCCCGAATGTGGGATCTTGGGAGCCTATAAATAGGCGAGTCCCTGATCACTTTGGCTCATTTTCCACTTCGAGATCCTATTTTCTAGAGAGAGAAAGTTGGGTTTAGGGCCATGTGTTGGCATTAGTTTGTAACCCAGCTTGCTCTCCTCTACTCTGCTGATCTGATCTGGTGCCGAGCTGTTATTCTGCTGGAGTTAGCAGTTCCTTGGAGGTTTAGACAGATCGGAGTGCTGCCGGAGTTCGTTATCTTGGAGGATTGGATCTGAGGATACTGTTCTTTCCCCACCGTGGTTGGATTAGCTTGTGAGGTGGGTTGATGTTTGCCAGATTCAGTGGACTTTCTCCTACGTATTTTATCTCATGTTAGCATAATATGATATGATGTTGTTTGGATTATGTTAGCATGATATGATGATTGGATTATGATATGTGGATATTGGATTATGATATTGGGATTATGATAGTATGCCATGCTAAGATTATGTTAGAGATGCCATGTTAGGTTGAGACTGATCTATAGACTGCATGGGCATGTTATGATCTTAGATGTGCTAATGATATATATATGAGCATGCATTTCTTTGTATCCTTGTGCATGATTTGGCCTACACCTATCCTGTTGATATCCTTTGTACCAGTTGTTGTACATGTAGTGTAGGTGATCATGTTGTGGCTCGTGCTATGTTATTGTACCTCCTCTTTGTGGTAGAGTTGAGAGCCTCCTCTTGTGATAGAGTTGAGATTGATTGTAAGCACTGGAGCATTGATTGTGCCGAGGGCACGTGATTTTTTGTGAGATCATGGATTGGGTCACACTTGTTGATTATCCTTTGTGGTGCCAAGGGCACAGTGGATTGGGTCTTACTTGTTGACTATTCTTTGAGGTGCCGAGGGCACATGATCCTTGTTGACCCAGTCATGTCGATCATATACCTGCGGGTGCTTGGCGTATACTTGGGTTTACTTTACTCGGTTGGGTCGCTCCCACGAGTACCACTCTAGAGTTGGCATGTTCCGTACAGAGGATTGTACGAGGAACTAGTGACAGATGGTGTTCCTGTCCTAGTTGGGCTCCCTTTTGTGTTGAGCATTGATCAGGCCGCAGGTATCGTATTGTGAGGTATTGTATGGTATTATGGACTGAGCTAGGTACATACGGGGTTTCCTGTACTAGCTGGTTCGCTGGTATTATTGTGTTTGATAGTCCTCATATTCAGTTTATTGGTATTCATACTGACAGTTGAGCCTTGTGCATAGTAGTGGTAGTATATCTCCTACTCTTTTATTGCTCAATATATATCTCTTGAGATTGAGGACTTAGTGGGCAGACCGCTGAGGCTGGTGGCGGTACCCACTGAGGACTACTTTTTTTATAGTAGTTCTCACACCCGTTGGTGACACCTTTTTGCAGAGTCTTCTTCCCCAGTTGTGCATACTGAGCGCGGAAAGGAGACCGTCGGGTAGAGCGGATCCCCAGATACTTGGCTAGAGGTATACCCATTTTGATAGATGGTTGAGTCTGTACATACAGTGTAATTGTGATATCAGTGTTGTATATGAGAGTTGTATATGAGAGTTATGGATGATGTATGTACAGTGATCTTTTGATATATTTATATAGCAGCTCTGTTGATACCTTTAGCTCTGTGTGATTGTTGTTGTTGTTGTTTTCGCTTCGTATACATAGTAGAAATACTGTGTATGCGGCGGATCTGGTCATGCGCCTGGGAAGAGGTAACCCGGGGCGTGACATCCTAAGTATAAAAATTGCATGAAAAAACATGAATGTATACAAATAAATGGTAAGGGCTTTCTAAAGCATAAGAATTGGTTGGCAAAAAATTAACCTGAATATATGCACATACATATGGACCCATACATGCATGCATGGAATGTTGGTCGAAACTTATTCTGCAGAGCAATCTCTTAGAAGATAAGAAACATACCAGATGAGTATTTTAATTTATATTATGTACATAAAGAACAACAAAAGGCTTCACACTGGAGTAGTTTACAGTCACTAATATACATACCAGTTTGAAATACTAATGTTGCATCAACTAAGAACTCGAAATTTAAATTTTGAATAGATCTTAACAGATACCAAAAAATTATTTAGTAACTTTACCTTTCAAATTTTGAACTGCATTATTGCATCTGAAGAAATCAAATACATAGAAATTATAGAAGTACTCCTAGACTTTCTTAGTGGCAAGACAGTGCGAAATAAAGGCTCAACTGCATATCCTTACTCTATAAATTACAAATTAGCCCTTCAAGTTTGAGCTGAATTTCAATTTCATTTGGAAAAATTTTATCTGTTAAAATCTTAATTCATCCCCGTAATATGACTTGAGTTTAAATTTCATCCTAAGAATTTCAATTCTATATAAAAAAACTCATAATCAGTTTTAATAAGAAAAATCTAATAAAGATGCTAATATGGCACTTTATAAATGGTGCTAAAGGAAGGACTTAATTTATTACTTGAAGCTCTAAGAGCTAAATTGAAATCCAAGACAAACTTCAAGAATCAAAATTGCAATAAATCTATAGCACATTTATGTGCAATTGGCTAATCTGTGGATCCACTACGAAACTCAAGATTGCTGAAAAGATAGAATGGTTTTCTGCTAAGTTAGTTTCTAGTTTGTCGAAACCAAAGAGCCAAGCTCCCTCATAATTGCATAAATACAGATCCCGACAAAATTTTAAAGTTTAAATTGAAGGAAACACCACAAACAAAAATTATGATTTCCATTGTGCCTTTTAAATGTAAGTTTTAAACAGTTTGCTTATATTGGTAAGTGTTCCTTAAGCAATATCTATCGAACCACAATTAATTAGCTCCTAGTATCCGAACTTACCATTAGTATTATTACATCAATATCCAACTTTTAGTAGAAATGTAAAAATAATAAAAAAGTCTGACACCTATCCGGCTTTTAATATTATTAACTCATGTTATCCGAACTTACCAATGGTATTATTATATCGAGATCCAGCTTTTAGTAGAAATGTAAAAAAAAAAGAAAAGAAAAAAAGACACCTTTTTATTTAATGCTCTAATTACATGAAAATAGTTTAGGGATCCGCATGATACGACAAGTAATGATTATTATAGAGATAATAATCCAAGGGCCGAAAACCTAATAGCACCAACAGCTTGGTGTAGTATTCCAGTCTAATACATATGTATATGTATATGCATATGTATATGTATATGTATATGTATATGTATATGTATATGTATATGTAGACACATACACATATTTATTGTATCCAAAAAATACATCGTAAATGATTTAGAATATATTATTTAGATATATCAATAATATGAAGTGAAAAATAAATGTGAATACCAACAAAATAATAGAAAAGAATAGAGCTCATCTGAGAACATAAAATCATCACGGCCTATAAGTTTAAAAAAAAGAAAAAAGAAAAGGAAAAAAGAAAGCTCTGCAATCTAATCTCCTCCACTTAATAGAAAATATCAGTATTTTTTGTTCTAACTGTACTATTGTACAATACAGAATGCAATATAGAACCAAATAGAATCAACAAAATTATCCAAGTTAAGGGGATAAAATTGCACCCAAAGTCCTAATTTCTGGAGATAAAATTGCAATATATATCTCCACATATCAAACAGGCGAAGATATATACATTAAAAAAAAATCTAGACAATAACTATAAAAAAAAATTATTGATTTTATTTTTCAAGATAAAGAATTAACCCATATAAGTCATATCAGAAGTTCCTAATTATGATCCACCCATAGTAAACTACCACTATAAATGCTGATTTCTGTCCGCCTAATGTCATTTATCTATTTACAATCATATTATAACCAACCAAATGTGTAGTATGATAGAAGAACAAAATATAAATTCGAAACTGTAAGGCACCAATTGTGTAGTATGATAGAAGAACAAAATATAAATTCAAAACTTTATGCGTAATGTGTAGAAAACAACTGTGAAACATCAACAGCACCCAATACAACAAATCACTACGTGCAAATATACACCTAAAAAATTAGATCAAATAGCATATAATATCCAAAAGGTCAAAAAAATGAGATTAAATATAATGAGCGTACTAATCAGCAATTACAAAGATTCAACAGCAAACAAAATCAACTTATCAAAAGAAAAGCTTAAAAGAAAAATAAGAAGCAAAAGAAAAAATTTAGATAAAATTATGGTACAAATGTGCCAAAAAAAAATCAGAAAATGACTAATTCAGCAAGAACTAACCAACTTGCTATTGCAATTTTCAATGCAGCATAGAAAAGAGAGCACATAGGAGTTAGGAATCTCTTGATATAAACTAAGAGATAGCTATTAACTGCTGCTTGCAAAGGAGCACACAATCTAAAATTTGTTGAGACATCTACTCAAGTTTAGAGATAAGCACTAATGGATTAGGAATAATCACATATCAGTGAAATTAGGGATAAGCATGTATCTTACATCACAAATTAACTTCAGCATATACTACTTCTTCAATAGGAAATTGTACACTCCACTCATCATCATCCTCCTCCTCCTGCGAAGAAATACACACTCAAAATAAATAACTTAAAGAGTAAATTGATGCTAAATTCTGAAATAATAAATAGGAATCAAGAGAGGAAAACTAAGAAATTGAAGCTCTTCGATTTCTTTCCCATCATCATCATCGTAAATCTCAGACTGCGATTTGTTGGATTCATCTTCAGTCTATAAGTAGCAACAAAGAGATACTTGACAGAATCTACCTCCGATAGGACAACAAACAAAGCAGAAATTCAAGGCAATTATGTAAGAACGAACAAAAAAAACAGAGTAATCTAAAGAAGAAGAAAAATGCAAGCAATAAAACACTTCAACTTTAACAATTGAGAGAAGATAGGTTTACAAACTGCAAACTGCTTGCAAATTGCTTTTGAGTTTATATAAATTTGTAGAAAGTGCATACTTTCTACAAAATAAGCATACTTTCTACAATGTATTTTTACAAACCTCATTAATAATTTGCTTGTATGCTGCATTCGACGAAGAGGAAAGCATGGTGAGGGGTGCCGCCGCATGGAGACCGCTGGGGATCCATTAATGGTGTAGAGAGATAAAGAAAGAGAGAGGAAGAAGAAATGTTTTGGAAAATGGCAAGCTAACAGAGAAAGGAAGAAGAAAAGATAAAGGGAGATGAGGGTCTGTACACGGTAATAGAGAGATGACAGGCGGTGTATAGCGGGGTTCACCGGGAAGGTTTATAGGAGTGGTAGTGTGTAGGCTGGGGAGGACATGATGATACAGGAGGCGACGCTGCAGGGATGGCCACGTCTTCCGTGCTCCTGCAAGGGGAGGCGACAACGACGGGTCGGCGCAGCCGCCGGCGGGATACGCGCACGGTGGGTTTATGATAGTGATGGAAGAGAAGAGAAATGTGACGTGGAGAGGGAAGAGAAATATGACGTGAAGGATGGAAGAGAGAGAAGTGATGTGGAGAAAGATGGGAGGTGAGAGTGGCATGGGGAGATAAAAGTGAAGCTTGTAGAGGGAAAAAGATCAGAATTAAAGAAAAAAAGAGTGAAAATAAAATAGAGAGAGAGAGAGAGAGAGAGAGAGAGAGAGAGAGAGAGCAGCCCCACTACTATTTTTACCCCTGTGGCCCAGTCCCATCTCCAGAACAGCCTCTGAACCTCATTAATTAGTGATGAGGCGGGCCCCACAATTTAAAAAAAATGCAGAGAGAGCTTCTATTTCTAATTCATATATTGCCGTACCATCTGGACCCGCCAAACACGGGGAGTGCATTTTTAGGGTTCACAATTTATGAATTGTATTGATAGTTTAACTATACTCTAATAAATAAGTGTGTTTTTGAACCCTCCAAACACCTTGCTTCTCTCGCAGCCCATTCCCCCGCAGATTCCGAGCCCAAAATGGCTCCTTTCTTCCCCAGATCGCCATCTTTAATCGTCTCACGCCCATCAAAACCCTCGATGATTCCATTCCCCGACCATCTCACATAGCAAAGGCGCATCAAAGGGCATCGATCAACAGCTCCCGCCACCAAAACACCAATTTTCTAGCTTAATCGCTTCATAAATGGGATAATAATCCGAGTTTCGGGGGAAAATAATTTTGGAAATGCTTAACTACTAGTCAGTAGAGGCAAAGCTATGTGAAGACTGAGGGGGGCAATGGCCCCCCAGACTTTTCATAATTGCATAATAGTCCCTTATATATAAATTTTTTTAAAAGATATATTTTTAGCTAATCTCAAAAGTATATCGACCGACCTATCTTTTAAAAAAATTCTTGACGTTAACATAGTGCTCTCTCAACTATGAATTTATTTCTATTTTTTTGTTTAGTACCTTCGTAAATTCTAATTATTTTAGAAAATCTTTTTATTTAATTAAATTAAAGATTATATTTGTCACGCCCTGGGCTAGTTTCAGTTGCAAAAAAACGTGTCAATTTTTTTTTTCGAAAGCCCTAGCCCGCACGACGTACAGACCCGTCACAAATACAGGTCCCTCTGTCTACACGGTAGAGCCTCCCCTATATTTGCACGGCATACCACCAAACAATACAGGATCACAATCACCATTCATTCACAACCAATACAAACATATGCACAAGGATTCACATACAGCTAGCCATCCTTATATACCTGCATGTCTCTAAACACTCCTTAGGTGAAGAATGATGCAATGCACAATACAACAGAACATTCTATTAAAAGTGCTTCCCACCCGGAAGCTTTATTTTGAAACCTAATTTCAAACATTTAAATACTATTTTTTAAAATTGTTCCCCACACGAGAACTTTCTTTTGAAAATCCAAAAGTTGATCGATCGTGAAAACATTTGAAAATCGTTTCCCACAAGAAAATCCTGTTTTGAGAACCGGCTACCACGAGGGGTAGAAATCCACAGAGTATGAAACACCGGATAACGCAAGTCCACAATTGATATATGTATAAAATCATAATCATCCAATACAATAACCAAGCAAACAGTGTAACTGAACCATAAAGTAATGTCTACTAAAACAGAGATAGTCAGGGTAAACCAATCATACGGGGTACTGGTCGAGACCTCTAAGCTCGCTAGCTATCGCACCTCACCACATCTCGACTCCCACCACCGGAATCACCTGAAAAATGATGGCGGGGGGTGAGAACATGTAAACATGTCTCCCCTCCCAGTGGGTACCGCAAGCCGACGGGGGCGAGGTGTACACACCGGCAAGGAGGATCAACAGGTAGATAGGTATACGAATGCAGTAGTACAGATAAGCACAAATAAAACAGTTATGAGGACTAAGCTACTGCAAGTAAAGCATATGCATCAACCGTAGATAAATGAATAATACCCAATCACTACCAGGCCACAGGGATCCGTAGATCACTGGCACTGTCACAACCGCTCAACCACTGGCACATAACCTCTGTAGAAGCAAGCTGGCAAGAGGCTCATGGGTCGAAAGCGCACGACCCTTTTTCGGAAAAGAACACCCTCCTGCGGTGGATCAGACCGCTGGTGTACGTGAAGTGCTAAATGAGCTGTGACGATCGATGCAAAATACTCAATCCACAGGACGGCAACAAGCCGAGAATAGCAACAGGACCAAGTCCAAGGATCGCTCGGAACAACAGGCGATCACCACCGGTCAACCAGGCCATATCAATAAGTCATCGAACCACTAAGAAACACAGGTACCGACCACTCAAGTCAACCAGGATGGAACAACTCCACATCCTCTCAAGATATGCAAGTACCGACCACTCAAGTCAACCAGGATGGAACAACTCAACATCCTCTCAAGATATACAAGTACCGACCACTCAAGTCAACCAAGATGGAACAACTCAACATCCTCTCAAGATATGCAAGTACCGACCACTCAAGTACTAGCCGCTCAACCTCAACTATGAGATATGCAAAAGAACTGAACGATAGGTCACAAGAATGTCAAGCATAATCCAGAACTCTCCGTCAGCCACTAGCCGACAATCCCACCCCTCAGGGTAAACCGACCTCATAGGTCATCAAGCGACGGAGTAATAGGAACCGACCAACTACGTCACACGCATGTAATAATGCACAGTATATAATCAAGACTGCTCTACTACTAAATCATGATATGCAACAGATGAACGTGCTAAGTAGAGCTAAAGCAAGATTCACGTGGTATAAGGCTCAAAAGCGAAGCACAAGAAGAAAGTAAAAGATAAGGGTGGAGTGAACATCACCATGCGTGCTCCACTGAACCGACTTCGGATCGAAGTACCCACCTTACAAAGTTGCGCCTGACTCCAGAGCTGAGAGAGAAAACCACCGGACCTACAAGGGGTCTGTAGTACTCGGAAATTTTTGAGATTTAGGGTTTCTGGACTTGGCGGGATTCGGGCGCCCGAAAGTGGCGAAGTGGACGCTCGAAAGATGTGGATCCTGTTGACTTTGTGGACGATCCGGTTGTGGCTGACGAGTTATGGATCTGGGCACAGGATTCGGACGCCCGGATTGAGGATCCGGTTTGAGTTGTGACGTGGAGAGCCACGTGTCGCGACGTAGGACACGTGTCGATCGCCGGAGACACGCCGCCCCACCGCCTGCTGACCGCCGACCGACCGCTTGACCGCACGACGACACCTGGACTGCAGGGTTTCCGGACGCCCGGAAGTTGAGAAGTGGGCGCCCGAAAGTGGACTTTTGGCAGCCTATAAATAGGTGAGCCCTGATGGTTTTTAGGCTCATTTCCACTTCGTGATCCCTATTTTTAGAGAGAGAAAGTGGGGTTTAGGGCCATGTGTTGGCATAGTTTGTAACCTAGCTTGCTCTCTTCTACTCTGCTGATCTGATCTGGTGCTGAGCTGTTATTCTGCTGGAGTTAGCAGTTCCTTGGAGGTTTAGACAGATCGGAGTGCTGTCGGAGTTCGTTATCCTGGAGGGTTGGATCTGAGGATACTGTTCTTTCCCTACCGTGGTTGGATTAGCTTGTGAGGTGGGTTGATGTTTGCCAGATTCAGTGGACTTCCTCCTACGTGTTTTATCTCATATTAGCATAATATGATATGATGTTGTTTGGATTATGTTAGCATGATATGATGATTGGATTATGATATGTGGATATTGGATTATGATATTGGGATTATGATAGTATGCCATGCTAAGATTATGTTAGAGATGCCATATTAGGTTGAGACTGATCTATAGACTGCATGGGCATGTTATGATCTTAGATGTGCTAATGATATATATATGAGCATGCATTTCTTTGTATCCTTGTTGCATGATTTGGCCTACACCTATCCTGTTGATATCCTTTGTACCAGTTGTTGTACATGTAGTGTAGGTGATCATGTTGTGGCTCGTGCTATGTTATTGTACATCCTCTTTGTGGTAGAGTTGAGAGCCTCCTCTTATGATAGAGTTGAGATTGATTGTGAGCACTGGAGCATTGATTGTGCCGAGGGCACGTGATTCTTTGTGAGATCATGGATTGGGTCACGCTTGTTGATTATCCTTTGTGGTGCCAAGGGCACAGTGGATTGGGTCTTACTTGTTGACTATTCTTTGAGGTGCCGAGGGCACGTGATCCTTGTTGACCCAGTCGTGTCGATCATATACCTACGGGCGCTTGGCGTATACTTGGGTTTACTTTACTCGGTTGGGTCGCTCACACGAGTACCACTCTAGAGTTGGCATATTCCGTACAGAGGGTTGTACGAGGGGCTAGTTACAGACGGGCTTCCTGTACTAGTCAGCTCCCTGGAGGGTTGAGCAGCTCCCTGGAGGGTTGAGCATGATCAGGCCGCAGGTATCGTATTGTGAGGTATTGTATGGTATTATGGATTGAGCTAGGTACAGACGGGGTTTCCTGTACTAGCTGGTTCGCTGGTATTATTGTGTTTGATAGTCCTCATATTCAGTTTATTGATATTCATACTGACAGTTGAGCTTTGTGCATAGTAGTGGTAGTATATCTCCTACTCTTTTATTGCTCTATATATATCTCTTGAGATTGAGGACTTAGTGGGCAGACCGCTGAGGCTGGTGGCGGTACCCACTGAGGACTACTTCTTTGATAGTAGTTCTCACACCCATTGGTGACATCTTTTTGCAGAGTCTTCTTCCCCAGTTGTGCATACTGAGCGCGGAAAGGAGACCGTCGGGTAGAGCTATTCCCCAGATACTTGGCTAGAGGTATACCCCATTTTTGGTAGCTGGTTATGAGTCTGTACATACAGTGTGATTGTGATATCAGTGTTGTATATGTGAGTTGTATATGAGAGTTATGGATGATGCATGTACAGTGATCTTTTGATATATTATATAGCAGCTCTGTTGATACCTTTAGCTCTGTGTTATTGTTGATGTTGTTTTCGCTTCGTATACATGGTAGAGATACTATGTATGCGGCGGATCTGGTCATGCGCCTGGGAAGAGGTAACCCGGGGCGTGACAGATTAAGTTGGTATCAGAGCTTAGGAATAGGTCAAGAGGGCCTAGGAAACCTAAGATAAACAGACCTAAGAATGACGAGAGAGACGTGATTGATCGCGAAAGTCAAAGATTGGGTTTTTGAATCCTTCCTTGTGTAGGAAGAGTGATTGAGGGATTATGCCTTCTCTTATCGGATGAATTATGTTGGCTGCAGACGACATAATAATCTGAGAAGAAAAGAAGTGTCCTTCTAGACTTTCGTTGGATTGGGTCGTGAGATTGTTTGTGGTCCTAATCGGGTATTCTGTTGCAGGATTATTACTATGCCTCCTCGACGACCATCGACGCGAGCGCATCCGACGCCTTCGGATATGCCTGAGCAGACGGGACCTAGTGAACGGCCCGCACTGCAGGAGCAGCTAGCAGACATAGCTGCAGTTGGAAGGCAGCAGAGTGCCTTGTTGCAGAAAATGTGTGATGCTATGGAACCTCAGGCGGCGACTACTCCAACTACATCTCAACCCAGAGAAGGAAGTACTCAGCCTAGTCAAGTGCTTTCTGAAGAGGAGCAGGAGCGGATGGCGGATAGATTGGCTCGCTTCTGTAGGTTTGATCCACCGCGATTCAATGGTAGTAGTATAGAGCCGTGGGTGGTAGAAGCCTGGATTTGTGAGATGGAGAAGTTGTTCGAGGATCACTTTGTGCCAGCACGGGAGCAGGTGCATATGGCAGTGCATTGTTTATCTGGTGATGCACATGTCTGGTGGAGGAGGACCCGTGATCATAGGTCCTTGAATCCTCTACAGATGACTTGGAGTGAGTTTCGGGGGATTATGTACGGAGCATACTTTCCCAGTAGCGTAAAGATGAAGATAGAGGAAGACTTGAAGAACCTGAAGCAGGGGAATCGCTCGGTGCAGGAGTATGCGAGGGAATTTACTAGATTGCTTAACTGTGTTCCCTCAGCAGCGAGAGATGAGATACAGAAGGTTTATCTATATGAGAAGGGTTTGAGACCCGATATCTTTCCATTTGTCCACTCGCAGAGACTTCAGACTTTGGATGCTACTATTGAGCAGTCTCTGTGGGTAGAGCGAGGGGCATTTGTGACGAGAGGACAGCCTGTGGACCCAGCTCAGGGTTAGGAAAGGAAGCGCCCGGTACCTGATGATGGAGGGCAATCAAGTAGCAGACGACCACCTAGACCTCCCCAGCGATCGCGTTTCCAGGGACGTGGATCTTCTAGTCGCCAGCAGTCTGGAGGATTTCGCCAGCAGTCTGGAGGATATCGTCAGCAGCGACCGCAGCAGTCGAGGGGATCTCCCCGATGTGTGATTTGTGGAGGACCTCATTTTGCTTATCTTTGTGATCGACCGGAGGGCCGATGTTATGAATGTGGATAGCGGGGACACATCAGGAGGTCTTGTCCCAGACTTGTAGCAGCTCATTCTATGGCATCCGTACCTTTTACTCCTCCGCCGTATTCTAGAGTCTCCCCGGTATTTTCTCAGGAGCGATCTTCTATGCCACGACAGCAGGATCGACGCCAGCCACCGGCGAGCGGACGAGTTTATGCCGCTCAGATTGAGGATGCCTCGATAGCTGATCGAGTGGTGGCAGGTATAGTTTTGATTTGTGGCATTAGATCGCGTACTTTATTCGATACTGGTGCATCGCATTCCTTTGTTAGTAGGGCATTTGCATTGCATCATGGTCTAGAGATAGGATTGTTACCCCAGGCACAGGAGGTGCGGGTACCTGACCATAATTTGCAGGTGACTGAGGGTTGTTTAGGATGTCCTGTGCAAGTAGGACCTTGGATCATGCCTGTTGACTTATTAGTATTGAGACAGTTACAGGATTTTGATGTAATCCTTGGCATGGATTGGTTATCTCGATACTTTGCTACGATCGATTGTGGATCTAAGACGGTAATCTTTCGTGAGCCTGGACATAAGGAGTATGTTTATGAAGGTTGTAAGAGTTCACTGTTCGCAGTGACGATCTTTTCTTCTAAGGCCAGACAGATGTTAAATAGAGGGTGTATGGCCTATTTTGCAACAGTGATTGAGGTGCCTACTGTTGTACCAGGACTCGAGGATATTCCTATTGTCCGTGAGTTTCCGGACGTATTTCCTTCTGAGTTATCCTCGATGCCTTCTGATAGGGAGATTGAATTCGTGATTGATGTGGTACCAGGAACCGCGCCAATCTCGAAAACACCCTATAGAATGGCACCAGCTGAGTTGAGAGAGTTGAAGGCGCAATTGTAGGATCTTATGGATAAAGGTTTTATCAGACCAAGTGTGTCGCCTTGGGGAGCGCCTGTGTTGTTTGTAAAGAAGAAGGATGGTTCACTTAGGTTGTGTGTGGATTATCGGGAATTGAACAAAGTGACCATTAAGAATAGATACCCCCTCCCACGTATTGATGATCTGTTTGATCAATTGCAGGGAGCGTGTGTCTTTTCTAAGATTGATCTTCAGTCCGGTTACCACCAGTTGAGGGTGAAGGCCGAGGATATTTCTAAGACCGCTTTTAGAACTCGGTATGGGCATTATGAGTTTACAGTCATGCCGTTCGTATTGACTAATGCCCCTGCTGCATTTATGGATATGATGAACCGAGTCTTTAAGTCCTTGGACAAGTTCGTGGTAGTCTTTATTGATGATATTCTGATTTACTCCCGTGATGATGCGGAGCATGAGGAGCATCTGAGATTAGTGCTACAACTCTTGCGAGAAAAGAAGTTGTATGCCAAGCTGAAGAAATGTGAGTTTTGGTTGAGAGAGGTTGCCTTTTTAGGCCATGTGATTTCAGCTTCGGGAGTAGCTGTTGATCCGAAGAAGGTTGAGGCGATTCGTGATTGGCCTAGACCGACGACCATATCTGAAGTGCGGAGTTTTCTTGGTCTAGCCGGGTATTATCGACAATTCGTGGAGAGTTTTGCGAAACTCTCTACGCCACTTACTCGGTTAACCAGGAAAGGAGTTAAGTATGTTTGGAGTGATGAGTGTCAAGAATGCTTTGATGAACTTAAGCAGAGATTGATGACAGCCCCTATTCTTGCACTACCTGTGATGGGCGAAGGATTTGTTATCTATAGTGATGCTTCGCTTAGTGGCTTGGGTTGCGTGCTGATGCAACATGGTAAAGTGATTGCATATGCTTCAAGACAACTAAAGGAATATGAGAAGAACTACCCCACTCATGATTTGGAGTTGGCGGCGGTAGTCTTTGCTCTGAAGCTATGGCGCCACTATCTCTATGGAGAGCATTGTGAAGTGTATACAGATCACAGAGGCTCAAATATCTGTTTACACAGAAAGAGTTGAATCTACGGCAACGGAGATGGTTAGAATTATTGAAGGATTATAACATTTCTATATTATACCATCCCGGTAAGGCGAACGTTGTTGCCGATGCTTTGAGTAGGAAGGCTGTGGCAACTTTGAGTTTGTGTATTACTCAACAGCCTGTCCTAGTGGAAGAGATGCGGAGGTTGTCCCTTGAAGTGGTTACTTCTGGGATGACGGCGAGACTGATGACCCTGATCATACAGCCCACTCTGTTAGATAGGATTCGAGAGAAACATAGTGTTGATCCTTATCTGATGAAAGTGCGAGATCAACTGAGGAGTGGTGATCTTGAAGACTTTACTTGTGATGAGTCTGGAGTTCTTCGTTATAGAGGACGTCTATGTGTACCTGCAGATCAGGAGATTCGAGAGGAGATACTAAAGGAAGCACATTATTCTCCTTATTCTGTACATCCTGGAGGGACAAAGATGTATCAGGATTTGAAGACTCACTTTTGGTGGAATGGTATGAAGCGGGATATTGGTAGAGCTGTAGCTCAATGTTTGACATGTCAGCAAGTTAAGGCTGAACATCGTGTACCAGCTGGTAAGCTACAGAGTCTTCCAATACCTGAGTGGAAGTGGGATCATATTACGATGGATTTCATCGTAGGATTGCCGAGGACTTCAAGCGGCTATGATTCTATTTGGGTGATTGTCGATAGGCTGACAAAGTCTGCTCATTTTCTACCTATGCAGATTACTTGGTCACGTGAGCGACTTGCACAGCTGTATATGGATGAGATATTGAGATTGCATGGAGTGCCAATCTCAACAGTATCTGATAGAGACCCAAGGTTTGTTTCTCATTTCTGGAAGAGTTTACAGACAGCTTTGGGGACTCAGCTTCGATTTAGCACTGCGTTTCATCCCCAGACTGATGGTCAGTCCGAGCGCACTATACAGACACTCGAGGATATGTTGAGAGCTTGTGTCTTGGATTTTGGTGGAGGTTGGGATCGACATCTGAGATTGGTAGAGTTTGCGTACAACAATAGTTATCAAGCGAGAATTAAGATGGCTCCGTTTGAAGCATTGTATGGACGCAAATGTCGATCGCCTCTGTATTGGGATGACGTTGGTGAAAGGAAAACGTTGGGTCCAGACCTTTTGCTTGAAGCCGAAGAGAAGGTTAAGTTGATACGACGACATATTGAGACGGCTCAGAGTAGGCAAAAGAGTTATTCTGATACTCGGAGGCGAGATCTGGAATTCCAAGTTGGTGATCATGTTTTCTTGAAGGTCTCACCATCGAAGGGCGGAGATTTGGGATTCGCGGAAAGCTTAGTCCGCGATTTATTGGTCCTTTTGAGGTCTTGGAGAGAGTAGGACCCGTGGCTTATCGGATAGCCCTTCCGCCTCGACTTACAGGAGTGCATGATGTTTTCCATGTATCTGTTCTGAGGAGATACATGCATGATCCTTCCCATGTGATAGATTTTTTCCCACTGGAGCTTACTGAGGATTTGCAGTACGAGGAGCGACCGATACGTATTCTTGCTCGTGAGACGAGGGAATTGCGTAATCGGGTCATACCTTATGTTAAGGTACAGTGGGATTTTCATGATGATAGAGAGGCGACATGGGAGTTGGAGACTGTTATGCAGAGATCTTATCCCCACCTGTTTGCATCTTGAGGTGAGTGCTTTAGTTTCGAGGACGAAACTATTTTAAGGAGGGGAGAATGTAGTACTCGAAATTTTTTGAGATTTAGGGTTTCTGGACTTGGCGGGATTCGGGCGCCCGGAAGTGGCGAAGTGGACGCCCGAAAGATGTGGATCCTGTTGACTTTGTGGACGATCCGGTTGTGGCTGACGAGTTGTGGATCTTGGCACAGGATTCGGACGCCCGGATTGAGGATCCGGTTTGAGTTGTGACGTGGAGAGCCACGTGTCGCGACGCAGGACACGTGTCGATCGCCGGAGACACGCCGCCCCACCGCCTGCTGACCGCCGACCGACCGCTTGACCGCACGACGACACCTGGACTGCAGGGTTTCCGGACGCCCGGAAGTTGAGAAGTGGGCGCCCGAAAGTGGACTTTTGGCAGCCTATAAATAGGTGAGCCCTGATGGTTTTTAGGCTCATTTCCACTTCGTGATCCCTGTTTTTAGAGAGAGAAAGTGGGGTTTAGGGCCATGTGTTGGCATAGTTTGTAACCTAGCTTGCTCTCTTCTACTCTGCTGATCTGATCTGGTGCTGAGCTGTTATTCTGCTGGAGTTAGCAGTTCCTTGGAGGTTTAGACAGATCGGAGTGCTGTCGGAGTTCGTTATCCTGGAGGGTTGGATATGAGGATACTGTTCTTTCCCCACCGTGGTTGGATTAGCTTGTGAGGTGGGTTGATGTTTGCCAGATTCAGTGGACTTCCTCCTACGTGTTTTATCTCATATTAGCATAATATGATATGATGTTGTTTGGATTATGTTAGCATGATATGATGATTGGATTATGATATGTGGATATTGGATTATGATATTGGGATTATGATAGTATGCCATGCTAAGATTATGTTAGAGATGCTATGTTAGGTTGAGACTGATCTATAGACTGCATGGGCATGTTATGATCTTAGATGTGCTAATGATATATATATGAGCATGCATTTCTTTGTATCCTTGTTGCATAATTTGGCCTACACCTATCCTGTTGATATCCTTTGTACCAGTTGTTGTACATGTAGTGTAGGTGATCATGTTGTGGCTCGTGCTATGTTATTGTACATCCTCTTTGTGGTAGAGTTGAGAGCCTCCTCTTATGATAGAGTTGAGATTGATTGTGAGCACTGGAGCATTGATTGTGCCGAGGGCACGTGATTCTTTGTGAGATCATGGATTGGGTCACGCTTGTTGATTATCCTTTGTGGTGCCAAGGGCACAGTGGATTGGGTCTTACTTGTTGACTATTCTTTGAGGTGCCGAGGGCACATGATCCTTGTTGACCCAGTCGTGTCGATCATATACCTGCGGGCGCTTGGCGTATACTTGGGTTTACTTTACTCGGTTGGGTCGCTCCCACGAGTACCACTCTAGAGTTGGCATATTCCGTACAGAGGGTTGTACGAGGGGCTAGTTACAGACGGGCTTCCTGTACTAGTCAGCTCCCTGGAGGGTTGAGCAGCTCCCTGGAGGGTTGAGCATGATCAGGCCGCAGGTATCGTATTGTGAGGTATTGTATGGTATTATGGATTGAGCTAGGTACAGACGGGGTTTCCTGTACTAGCTGGTTCGCTGGTATTATTGTGTTTGATAGTCCTCATATTCAGTTTATTGATATTCATACTGACAGTTGAGCTTTGTGCATAGTAGTGGTAGTATATCTCCTACTCTTTTATTGCTCTATATATATCTCTTGAGATTGAGGACTTAGTGGGCAGACCGCTGAGGCTGGTGGCGGTACCCACTGAGGACTACTTCTTTGATAGTAGTTCTCACACCCATTGGTGACATCTTTTTGCAGAGTCTTCTTCCCCAGTTGTGCATACTGAGCGCGGAAAGGAGACCGTCGGGTAGAGCTATTCCCCAGATACTTGGCTAGAGGTATACCCCATTTTTGGTAGCTGGTTATGAGTCCGTACATACAGTGTGATTGTGATATCAGTGTTGTATATGAGAGTTGTATATGAGAGTTATGGATGATGTATGTACAGTGATCTTTTGATATATTTATATAGCAGCTCTGTTGATACCTTTAGCTCTGTGTTATTGTTGATGTTGTTTTCGCTTCGTATACATGGTAGAGATACTATGTATGCGGCGGATCTGGTCATGCGCCTGGGAAGAGGTAACCCGGGGCGTGACAGGGTCCACGGAGTCAGAGTCAAGCCCCCAACGGCTCAACATAAACCTCAACATCCGAGACTCGGTTTCTCGACAATCGGTCTCCGCAAGCTGCCGGAAGTCTTATAATTGCACCGGAAAGTCCCTGGAACCCACAAAACATCCCGAAATGCACCGACTCATACCGAGAGTCAAGCGCTGTCCCGAAACACACCTATTTGGGTGTTTGGACAGCAAACGAACATCTCCAAGTCAACTCAATCGTCGATAATCAATCGATCGCCATCGGGCTTCCGGAAGTGTCCACTTTGGCACTAGAAGCCTCCGCCGCTCATCGGTCTCCTCCGAACACATGAGGGGACCACGATGGCCAGCCAACGAGGCTAGACGATAATTTTCGGGGTAACCACGCAGCCGAAAATCCAACGCAACAAGAAACCGCGTTCTACCGACGATTTTGCCGAAAAATGCATCGGAACCCTATTTCCGATCACACGAGTGCATTGAGGCCTGGACGACTAGTCCGGAGGGTCACAAACAGTGACCACAAGCTGCCAAAGCGGCCCGCAAAAGCACAAAAGCACAAGGGCCCCCGAACAAGCAGATAATAGCAACATTGAGTACAAAAGGAAGATGATAAGGGCCGTTACCACAATCCGTGCCCCTCCAAGACGAACCGAGGGTACTGCCGGATTGGTCTCGATGAACTGGGTGCCATGCTCGCTGTCCGGAGTGAAAACTATGGCCGGGGAGTGCATCAAAACCTCCCGAAAGACTGCGACGAAGTGGCTCCGAAATTGGGAAAGTCAAACTTCAGCAACGGAGGGTCTCAGGCAGCAAAGGAGGTGAGCATCGCGATCAGCACGACGCGACGATCGCGATGCTCCCCTTCGCATCCAGCGGCGAGCACTGGAAGGCTGCGAATGGTGAGGGGCCAACAAATGAGCCCTAGCTCTAGGGCTGCGGGCTCACAGCCTTTCGGCCGGCTGCCGACGCGTGCTCTGGCCAGGGTCGGCGGTGGAGGGGGAGGGGAGCACGGTGCTCCCCTCGACCGACGGCGGGGAGCGACGACGGCGGCGGCGGAAAAGGCTCGGCCCGCACCAACAAGATCCGCGGCTAGGGCACGCCCGTACGGTCTCGGACGGCGGCAGCGGCGACCGGGAAGGCGAGCACCGGTAGCAGCGCATCGCCGGACGCTGGAAAGAGGGCGGTCGCGGCAGGGAAAGGCGACGGCGGCGGCGAAAAAGGAGCCTCGGCCGCTGCTGCCCGATCTTGCCCTAGCGGCGGCTGCGGCGACACAGGGGCGGCCGGGGAAGCAGGGTGCGGCGGCGGCGGTCCTCTTGAGGCCGTAGGAGGGCGGCTGCGGCGGCAGGAGGTGGCGGCGGCGCGGTCACAAGCAGGGTGGCCGGGGAGAGGAAGAAGAAGAAGCTCGGCCGCGGCCCGGTCGGCCAGGGCAGGTCGGCGACGGCGGCGGCGGCACGCGGGGGACGGCGCACGTGCAGGGGATCGGCAGAGGGGGGATCGGGTGCTGAGAAGAGGCTAGGATTAGGGTTTTCTCAAGCCAAAACCCTAACATGCAACTTATACCCACGTGTACAAATTGCATGAAAGTAAAAAAAAATATGGAATTTCAAGCCAAGTCCCTCACAGCGTGCGTAAAACGCGTCGACACCCCTCCACACACGATTTCACGCAAAATGATACATAACATATCGACCTTTTTGCGAAGAGATCAAAATGCAATTCCGACCTCTCGGCGATGATCTTGCGATATCTCACGATCCGATTGTCGGATTCATGAACGGATTGCGCCATCGCGATCAGCACTGCCGAAACATCAAACCTGTGATTTTAGATCTCCGAAAATGATTGTCGATTCACGACAAAAACCATCCTCTCTCCGCTCCACCAAAACACACAAAGGAAAACAAGAAATAACCCCTCCAAAACCCCGCAAACAAGCGAATAAGTGGTCAAGATCCGTCAACACAAACCTCCTCTCACAGAAAGGTCCTCACTCGAGGGTCTCCACGCAAAACGGAGCAACAAGAAGCATTAACGAGCAAAAACCCATGAGCAATAAAAATCTTGTTTTCTCAAAAACCGTGCGTCAAACCCGAAATCCGGCAGCACCACTAGATCCAGGATAGTCGGACAGTTGAAAACGAGCTACTGGATCACTATGTACGGAGTCCAATACGTGCCAGAAGTCATCTCATCACATTGGCCTCTCCGAAAATTCGAGTTACTATTCACTTTAAGAGATATTTAAAAATCGCGTAAAAACTTAGTTTTAAATCCTTTTTCACTGAAATCTGACAGGCAAGTTTAAAATTAAATTACACACGATAAATTGAAAAAGGTATCGAACAATCATAGAGGGGAAGAATCTCAATCCTCACAATATTAAATTTAATAGCTCTATCAACTAATAGTCATCAATTGTCATAATTCTATTTACTAAAAATTAAGAAATTAGATCATTAACTGAATTACTATTAGATTTAGTAAATTTCAAAGTTATTTGATCAGTGAAATAATATAAATAAAATAATTAAAAATTAAGTATAAATAGAAAAAGGGGTAATGTTTTTTTACACTAATTATTTAGTCAACATATTTCCTCATCAAAAATTTGATTAGATAAATCTTATTTATTTGCTAAAGTTTTGATTTGTATGTATTTTAGCCTCTCTTATAATCGAGTCCTAGCTTTGTCTCTGCTAGTCAGGGAGCTCGCATCTCCATCAATCTGTCAAAGAGAACGAGCAGTAGCTCGGATGAAGCCGCCTCCACCGCCGCCGCCGCCGCCGCATGCAATCGCAGAGGATACGAAGCGATGTCAGGGTCAAATAAATCAGTATGAATTCAACGAGAGAGCTACGAAACGACCCAGAAACCCTAATTGCCCTTTAAAAAGAACTCTCTCCCTTCCCCCACGTGCGCTCTACAAACCCTAGAGCGATTGAGCGATAGTACAAAGAGAACCTGGTTGAAGAGAACAGAGGAAGAGAAATGAGTGATGCAAAGGCACTACAACAAAATTGCATTTTAGCGACAATTTAATAGCGGCATATATCGAACTGCCGTTATTATTCATTAATAACTTACATTTAGCGGCAATTATTTTAAACTATATTTTTTTTACCGACTAATAATTTTATATCAAATATATCTATTTTGAAGCCAACACAACCCTAATCCTAACTCTAACTCTAACCCTAACCCAAACCCAAACCCACTCCCTCTCCTAACTCGATCGACCCATTCTCTCCCTCTCCTCTCCCCTAATCCGAGCTCGAGCTCTCCTCCTCTCCTCACGAGCTCGAGCCCTCGGCCTCCTCCTCCACGAGCACGGCGGTGGCGGCGGCGGCGGTGGGGAGGAGCGGCGGTGCATGCCGGGGCTTCGTGGCGGCGGCGGCGGCGGAGGAGAACGACGTGGTGGTGATCGGCGGGGGGCCGGGAGGGTACGTGGCGGCGATCAAGGCGGCAGCTAGGGCTCAAGACGATGCGCATCGAGAAGCGCAGAACCCTCGGGGGCACGTGCCTCAACGTCGGATGCATCCCCCTCCAAGGTAAGAATCCAATCCCTTTGGGTTTTTCCTGATTCGATTCGATCTCTAGGGTTTCTGATCTCCTTTGGTTGTGATTGCATGGGGAATGGATTGGATGAGGTTGTGTGGGAATTTTGTGTGTTAGGTTGTGCACTTTTGATCTATGAGTTGTGTTCGGATGCTGTAGATGAGTTGTGATCGAATTTACAATGCAATTATGTTCAATTTGGAATGTGCTATATGCATTCTTGAATAGAGGTGCCAATGGTTGTTCATCGGCTGGGTTTGGAGTGTAAGATACACAAGTTGTGATGGTGTATATTTAGTCTGTGAGTACTATATGTTGATTGTAAGTGTTGTCAAGCCCATTAGTTGTAGCTAGAAATATTAAACATCTTTGTGTAAGTAGTTATTTATGTTCTGTTATGTATGGAAAGAATCCCTTTGGGATGTGGCTAATGGATAATTTTACTGTTAATTGAATTAGAATAAATTAGATTCTATAACAGAGTCAGTAGACACATGTATCGGTGCTCCTTTTTGAGGGATTAACTCAAGTAATCTTCTAAGTATTTTCTTATTAGACTGATCATTTAACACACTGCATATGATATCTATTCAGGTAAATTTTAAAATCACAGCCTTTTTCTTTTTTCCTTTTCCATTGGATATTCTTTGCTCCTCTATTGCATTAATTGGTCCTTCAATGTTGACGCAAGTGGGCTACTAATGTGATATTATCTTAGGTACTGTTCACTTACAAGAGATTTATATTAGCCTGTTGAAGTAAGGTTGCTTGTAACGGTAGCAGATCTATCAGTGGAATAGCAATGCAAATTTTCAGGTAAAAATCTGCAACTTTGAGTTTGGTTTTACACCTCTTTTTCTTTTTGTGAACATTTTTCTGTTTTGAAGAATGTAATTACAATTGTTTATACTGATGTTTTAAAATATATATGTGTAGTAATTGCTATATATACCCTTGTTAAATGGTAGCACAACTTAATGGGCATTCTCCTACCTTAAACGAGGCCCAGCAGCTGAATTGTTTTGCTCCAAACTCGTGAAAACAATTAAATAGAGAAATAAACAAAACAATAAATAAAGATAGATATAAAAATAATAAAAGCCAGTACATGCATAGTATTTCGAAATGGATGTGACTAATAGCAATTATAATCTCTTGGGTTCTTTCTTTTATCTTCGGTGAAAGATTTGGTTCGTAATAGTAGGAAGTGACCGTACGAGGTGGATAATGAGTATAATAGAAGTGTGGCTGTTTTGACTCAGGTGACCGAGGCTCCTTAGAGAGAGAAAGAGAGAGCTCCATTTCCATTTTAGTCGCTTTATTTTCCATGTAAGTAGTCAAAATTGTCCCCTTTTTTTAATTCAAAATGCTATTATACACTATAAAAAGCTGCATCGTTGAGAGCACAAAGATTTTGACAAGTTATTTGACACCATGTTTTAGTTATTATTTATCATTCAATCATTCCATATAGGAGGTAAAAATGTATTTAGCTGTAATTCTAGAGCCGTTCTTAATTTATTAACCATATAGGAGGTCGTGTGGAAAAGTTGTAAGTTTTCTTAATTAATTAAATTTCTTTTAAAGCTGTAATTCTAGAGCCGTTCTTAATTTATTAACCATATGCTAAGGCTTTCTACATTATAATGTGCAGAATTTGATAATGGAAAAGATTGAAATGAGATTGTAGAGTTTCGAGTGATGGAAATGATATGTAGGACTTTTGTTTGATCTTCAAAGTGATCTGCTTGTGGTGTCCCTATTGTAGGGTGGAGTGTGTTTGTCTTTTTTAATAAGTTGGCAATTACAGCTGTCTTTGCCTTGTATTATGATGTGTTGGCTCCTTTGCTAACTTAAGATGATAACCCTGTTGCACCTGTCATCATTGTATAATTCGAATGTAGAGCATTAACATGGAATGCACATACTGACAGAGACTTTGACATACAATGCGAATGAAATTACTGATTGTTAACAATCAACCTCGCACAGCACCACGAGTGAGGCTATGGTAGTGGATCTATAGATTTACTGTAATGGCTATTGTAATACCGGTCGACAATTGGTACCGTCATTTTATCACTACTAGAATGAACAGCTAACTAAATTCTACGGTCCCAGAGTTGTCCCCCTCCGCAACCTATTTACCTCATTATAACCAGCTTTTGACGGGATGCCAAAATTGATAATTCGTGTTCATGCCATGCTCGTGATTCTCAACAATACTATTTTGAAGAGACCATGAATAGTTCTAAATCATTGTGAAGTAGATCTCTCTGTCTCTGTCTCTCTCAACAGTTTACTGTTTATGTTCTTTTTTGTTGAGCAGTCTTTTTGGAATTTCAGCATTTTTGGAATTTTCTCAATGCTATATGCAGTGTGCCCCTTGTCTTGGCACTTTATTTTGAAGTGTCCTGTTGGTAAGGGCAAAAATTCTCACAACTTGCTCCTTCTGCAACCTCATATGACTATGTTGTTAGTCTCTTAATTATCAAATTTCTTTTAAAGTTGTAACTCTAGAGCCCTTATTGATTTATTAACTAACCATATGCTAAGACTTTCTATATTATAATGTGCAGAATTTGATGATGGAAAAGATCGAAAAGCTACCAAACTTAATTGAACATAATGATAAAGGGCATGTCGCTTGGGAAGGTGATATATACTCCCAAGTAATTGGGGAGGAGAGGCATGGACAAGTGCGTGGATTAGGACTTGGTCCGACGCCCACTAGCTTGTGGTCTCCGGGTTCCTTATATCAATCAGCTTCGAAGGATTTTGAGAAAATAAAAGAGCTGGAGAAAGAAATTAAGCAGATGGAGCAACATCATGTGAAGGAGATGAAGATTATGAAAGAAAATCAAGCACGTTTAGAGGCTGAAGTCGCAATGATGAGATCAATTATAAGTAGAAGATTTCCTGAAGATACGGTATCTTGTTGTTCTCGATCCCAAGGAAAGGTAAAAGAGTTTTATTTATTGAAATTTTTTGTTATGTAGTTGTAGGCCATTTTTGAGCTACTAAATTACTTAGAATAGTGTGCTTGGCAATACTGGAAGCAAATTACTTTAAATTATTAAAATACTTTCTTGTTATCTTAACCGATTATTTTTATTCTCCTGATGTTCATGAAACAGGTTTCTGATGCATCTAGTTCTTATCATGATATGGATGTACACATTACTCATTATTCTAGTTCATTCCATACATCTTGATCTGCCTATTGAGGTACTTTTTCTTAATGACTTTTATATAGATTTTTTTACTTTGAAGTAATCTCTTTTGCAGCTTCTTATACTTCATTTCTACTGCCACAACAAGATATTTTGCAACTCCTATAGCCACTGTAACAATAAGTTTATTCTCACTTCTAATAAAGTCTAGAATTTGTTCTTTATTTTACCTTTTCTTTGACATGACCTGAAAGTAATGCTATTCCTCTCTCTGTTTCGTGCAAGAATTGCATATTCTACTCCTAATACAAATCTGTATTTAGTTCATGTACTCTGACCATTTTATGTTTGTCAATTGCTCTTATGAACATCTTCTATTACCCAGTAAATGAGAAATTAAGGCCTCAAGCTCTACCGAAGAAGGAAAATTAACATATAATGCTTCTTTAGCTTTATGCGAGCCTACTGAACAATTTGGAAAAAAGAAATTGTGCAGAATGTAGTTGATCTGAATAAACGTGGATGCTAAAAATGGAAGAGGAGTCGTGTGATATTATGTACTCGTGGCAAATTCGAACTCTTTGGGCGTAATGGAATGCTCTCATGGGGCTTCGATCTTCGTTCGTTCGAATGTGATCATGTACTCGTGGCAAATTCGCACTCTTTGGGAGTAATTGAATGCTCTCATAGGGCTTCGATATTCGTTCGTTCGTATGTGATCATGTACTCGTGGCAAATTCGAACTCTTTGGGCGTAATGGAATGCTCTCATGGGGCTTCGATCTTCGTTCGTTCGAATTTGATCATGTACTCGTGGCAAATTCGAACTCTTTGGGCGTAATCTCATGGGGCTTCGATCTTCGTCCGTTCGAATGTGATAATGTACTCGTGGCAAATTCGAATTCTTTGGGAGTAATGGAATGCTCTCATGGGGCTTCGATCTTCGTTCGTTCGAATGTGATCATGTACTCGTGGCAAATTCGAACTCTTTGGGCGTAATGGAATGCTCTCATGGGGCTTCGATCTTCGTTCGTTCGAATGTGAACATGTACTCGTGGCAAATTCGAACTCTTTGGGCGTAATGGAATGCTCTCATGGGGCTTCGATCTTCGTTCGTTCGAATGTGATCATGTACTCGTGGCAAATTCGAACTCTTTGGTCGTAATGGAATGCTCTCATGGGGCTTCGATCTTCGTTCGTTCGAATGTGATCATGTACTCGTGGCAAATTCGCACTCTTTGGGAGTAATTGAATGCTCTCATGGGGCTTCGATCTTCGTTCGTTCGTATGTGATCATGTACTCGTGGCAAATTCGAACTCTTTGGGCGTAATGGAATGCTCTCATGGGGCTTCGATCTTCGTTCGTTCGAATGTGAACATGTACTCGTGGCAAATTCGAACTCTTTGGGCGTAATGGAATGCTCTCATGAGGCTTCGATCTTCGTTCGTTCGAAAGTGATCATGTACTCGTGGCAAATTCGAACACTTTGGGCGTAATGGAATGCTCTCATGGGGCTTCGATCTTCGTTCGTTCGAATGTGATCATGTACTCGTGGCAAATTCGAACTCTTTGGGCGTAATGGAATGCTCTCATGGGGCTTCGATCTTCGTTCGTTCGAATGTGATCATGTACTCGTGGCAAATTCGAACTCTTTGGGCGTAATGGAATGCTCTCATGGGGCTTCGATCTTCGTTCGTTCGAATGTGATCATGTACTCGTGGCAAATTCGCACTCTTTGGGAGTAATGGAATGCTCTCATGGGGCTTCGATCTTCGTTCGTTCGTTCGTATGTGATCATTTACTCGTGGCAAATTCGAACTATTTGGGCGTAATGGAATGCTCTCATGGGGCTTCGATCGTCGTTCGTTCGAATGTGATCATGTACTCGTGGCAAATTCGAACTCTTTGGGCGTAATGGAATGCTCTCATGGGGCTTCGATCTTCGTTCGTTCGAATGTGATCATGTACTCGTGGCAAATTCGAACACTTTGGGCGTAATGGAATGCTCTCATGGGGCTTCGAACTTCGTTCGTTCGAATGTGAACATGTACTCGTTGCAAATTCGCACTCTTTGGGAGTAATGGAATGCTCTCATGGGGCTTCGATCTTCGTCCGTTCCTATGTGATCATGTACTCGTGGAAAATTCGAACTCTTTGGGCGTAATGCAATGCTCTCATGGGGCTTCGATCTTCGTTCGTTGTGATCATGTAATTCGAACTCTTTGGGCGTAATGAAATGCTCTCATGGTGCTTCGATCTTCGTTCGTTCGAATGTGATCATGTACTCGTGGCAAATTCGAACTCTTTGGGAGTAATTGAATGCTCTCATGGGGCTTCGATCTTCGTTCGTTCGTATGTGATCATGTACTCGTGGCAAATTCGAACTCTTTGGGCGTAATGGAATGCTCTCATGGGGCTTCGATATTCGTTCGTTCGAATGTGAACATGTACTCGTGGCAAATTCGAACTCTTTGGGCGTAATGGAATGCTCTCTTGGGGCTTCGATCTTCGTCCCTTCGAATGTGATCATGTACTCGTGGCAAATTCGAACTCTTTGGGCATAATGGAATGCTCTCATGGGGCTTCGATCTTCGTTCGTTCGAATGTGATCATGTACTCGTGGCAAATTCGCACTCTTTGGGAGTAATGGTGTCACGCCCCGGGTTACCTTTTCCCAGGCACATGACAAGATCCGCCGCATACACAGTATCTCTACCATGTATACGAAGCGAAGACAACAACAACCACACAGAGCTAAAGGTATCAACAGAGCTGCTATATAAATATATCAAAAGATCACTGTACATACATCATCCATAACTCTCATATATAACTCTCATATACAACACTGATAATATTCAACTCACTGTATGTACAGTCTCAACCATCTATCAAAATGGGTATACCTCTAGCCAAGTATCCGGGGAATAGCTCTACCCGACGGTCTCCTTTCCGCACTCAGTATGCACAACTGGGGAAGAAGACTCTGCAAAAAGGATGTCAACAACGGGTGTGAAAACTACTATCAAACAAGTAGTCCTCGGTGGGTACCGCCACCAGCCTCAGCGGTCTGCCCACTAAGTCCTCAATCTCAAGAGATATGTATAGAGCAATAAAAAGAGTAGGAGATATACTACCACTACTATGCACAATGCTCAACTGTCAACATGAATACCAATGAACTGAACATATCAAATGAGGACTATCACGAATCCATAATGCCATACAACATAATACAATACGATACCTACGGCCTGATCCTGCTCAACCCTACAGGGAGCCAGCTAGTACAGGAAACCCGTCTGTCCCTAGCCCCTCATACAACCCTCTGTACGGAACATGCCAACTCCGGAGCGGTACTCGTGGGAGCAACCCAACCGAGTATAGTACAACCATATCAACGCCAAGCACCCACAGGTATATGATCGACATGACTGGGTCAACAAAGAATCACATGCCCTCGGCATCTCAAAGGATAATCAACAAGTATGACCCAATCTACTGTTCTCACAAAGAATCACGTGCCCTCGGCACCTCAAAGGATAGTCAATAACATGACCCAATCAATGCTCCAGTGCTCACAATCAATCTCAACTCTACTACAAAGAGGAGGTACAACAACATAGCACGAGCCACAACATGATCACCTACACTAGTATGTACAACAACTTGTACAAGGGATATCAACATGATAGGTGTAGGTCAAATCATGCATCAAGGATACAAGGAAATCATGCATGCTCATATATATATCATTAGCATATCATGCACATGCAAATCTCAACCTAACATGTCATATCTAACATAATCTCAGCATGTCATACTATCATAATCCAATATCATCATATCATGCTAACATAATCCAACACTATCATGCTAACATGAGAGTAAACACATAGGAGGAAGTCCACTGAATCTGGCAAACATCAACCCACCTCAAGAGCTAATCCAACCACGGTGGGGAAAACAGTATCCTCAGATCCAACCCTCCAAGATAATCAAGCTCCAGTAGCACTCCGATCTCAATATCACCAAAAGGCTGCTAACTCCGACAGAACAACAGCTCAGCACCAGATCAGATCAACAGAATAGAGGAGAGCAAGCTAGGTTACAACTAATGCCAACACATGGCCCTAAACCCAACTTTCTCTCTCTAGAAATGGGTCACACGAAGTGGAAAATGAGCTCAATATCACAGGGACTCACCTATTTATAGGCTCCCAAAAGTCCCACATTCGGGCGCCCGAATCCAACTTCCGGGCGTCCGGAAACCCTGCAATCCAGATGTCAGCTGGCGGCCACGCGGTCGGTCGTCGGTCGGCAGGCGGTGGGGCGGCGTGTCTCCGGTGGTCGACACGTGTCCTACATCGCGAAACGTGGCTCTCCACGTCATAAGCCAATCCGGATCCTCATCCGGGCGTCCGGTTCCTGCGTCCAGATCCAAACCTCATCAGCAACTTCCGGATCATCCACAAAGTCAACTGGATCCAGATCTTTCGGGCGTCCACTTCCTCACTTCCGGGCGCCCGAAATCCGCCAAGTCCAGAAACCCTCAAAGTCCACAAAAATCCGAGTACTACATTCTCCCCTCCTTAAAATAGTTTCGTCCTCGAAACTAAAGTAAAGCACTCACCTCAAAATGCAAATAGGTGGGGATTAGATCTCTGCATAACAATCTCCAACTCCCATGTCGCCTCTCTATCATCATGAAAATCCCACTGTACCTTGACATAAGGTATGACCCGATTACGCAATTCCCTCGTCTCACGAGCAAGAATTCATTTCGGTCGCTCCTCGTAATGCAAATCCTCAGTAAGCTCTAGTGGGGAAAAATCTATCACATGGGAAGGATCATGCATGTATCTCCTCAGAACAGATACATGAAAGACATCGTGTACTCCTGCTTGTCGAGGCGGAAGGGCTATCCGATATGCCACGGGTCCTACTCTCTCCAAGATCTCAAAAGGACCAATAAATCGCGGACTAAGCTTTCCGCGAATCCCAAATCTCCGTATGCCCTTCGATGGTGAGACCTTCAAGAAAACATGATCACCAACTTGAAATTCCAGATCTCGCCTCCGAGTATCAGAATAACTCTTTTGTCTTCTCTGAGCCGTCTCAATATGCCGTCGTATCACTTTAACCTTCTCTTCGGCTTCAAGCAAAAGGTATGGACCCAACATCTTCCTTTCACCAACATCATCCCAAAACAGAGGTGATCGACATTTGCGTCCATACAATGCTTCAAACGAAGCCATTTTAATGCTCGCTTGATAGCTATTGTTGTACGCAAACTCTACCAATCTCAGATGTCGATCCCATCCTCTACCAAAATCCAAGACACAAGCTCTCAGCATATCCTCAAGTGTCTGAATAGTACGCTCGGACTGACCATCAGTCTGGGAATGAAAAGCAGTGCTAAATCGAAGTTGAGTCCCCAAAGCTGTCTGTAAACTCTTCCAGAAATTGTAATAGAATGCTCTCATGGGGTTTCAATCCTCGTTCGTTCGAATCTGAGCATGTACTCGTGGCAAACTCGCATTCTTAGGTGTAATAGAACGCTCTCATGGGGTTTCAATCCTTGTTCGTTCGAATCTGAGCATGTACTCGTGGCAAACTCCCACTCTTTGGACGTAATAGAACGCTCTCATGGGGTTTCAATCCTCGTTCTTTCGAATCTGAGCATGTACTCGTGGCAAACTCCCACTCTTTGGGCGTAATAGAACGCTCTCATGGGGTTTCAATCCTCGTTCGTTCGATTCTGGGCATGTACTCATTGCACACTCGCATTCTTAGGTGTAATAGAACGCTCTCATGGGGTTTCAATCCGCGTTCGTTCGAATCTGAACATGTAATCGTGGCAAACTCCCACTCTTTGGGCGTAATAGAACGCTCTCATGGGGTTTCAATCCTCGTTCTTTCGAATCTGAGCATGTACTCGTGGCAAACTCACATTCTTAGGTGTAATAGAACGCTCTCATGGGGTTTCAATCCTCGTTCGTTCGAATCTGAACATGTACTCGTGGCAAACTCCCACTCTTTGGGCGTAATAGAACGCTCTCATGGGGTTTCAATCCTCATTTTTTCGAAAGTGAGCATGTACTCGTGGCAAACTCGCATTCTTAGGTGTAATAGAACGCTCTCATGGGGTTTCAATCCTCGTTCGTTCGAATCTGAACATGTACTCGTGGCAAACTCCCACTCTTTGGGCGTAATAGAACGCTCTCATGGGGTTTCAATCCTCGTTCGTTCGAATCTGAGCATGTACTCGTGGCAAACTCCCACTCTTTGGGCGTAATAGAACGCTCTCATGGGGTTTCAATCCTCTTTCGTTCGAATCTACTCGTGGCAAACTCTCACTCTTTAGGCGTAATAGAACGATCTCATGGGGTTTCAATCCTCGTTCGTTCGAATCTGAGCATGTACTCGTTGCAAACTCGCATTCTTAGGTGTAATAGAACGCTCTCATGGGGTTTCAATCCTCGTTCGTTCGAATCTGAGCATGTACTCGTGGCAAACTCGCATTCTTAGGTGTAATAGAACGCTCTCATGGGGTTTCAATCCTTGTTCGTTCGAATCTGAGCAAGTACTCGTGGCAAACTCCCACTCTTAGGCGTAATAGAACGCTCTCATGGGGTTTCAATCCTCGTTCGTTCGAATCTGAGCATGTACTCGTGGCAAACTCGCATTCTTAGGTGTAATAGAACGCTCTCATGGGGTTTCAATCCTCGTTCGTTCGAATCTGAGCATGTACTCGTGGCAAACTCGCATTCTTAGGTGTAATAGAACGCTCTCATGGGGTTTCAATCCTTGTTCGTTCGAATCTGAGCATGTACTCGTGGCAAACTCCCACTCTTTGGGCGTAATAGAACGCTCTCATGGGGTTTCAATCCTCTTTCGTTCGAATCTGAGCATGTACTCGTGGCGAACTCGCATTCTTAGGTGTAATAGAACGCTCTCATGGGGTTTCAATCCTCGTTCGTTCGAATCTGAACATGTACTCGTGGCAAACTCCCACTCTTTGGGCGTAATAGAACGCTCTCATGGGGTTTCAATCCTCTTTCGTTCGAATCTGAGCATGTACTCGTGGCGAACTCGCATTCTTAGGTGTAATAGAATGCTCTCATGGGGTTTCAATCCTCGTTCGTTCGAATCTGAACATGTACTCGTGGCAAACTCCCACTCTTTGGGCGTAATAGAACGCTCTCATGGGGTTTCAATCCTCGTTCTTTCGAATCTGAGCATGTACTCGTGGCAAACTCCCACTCTTTGGGCGTAATGGAACGCTCTCATGGGGTTTCAATCCTCTTTCGTTCGAATCTGAGCATGTACTCGTGGCAAACTCCCACTCTTTGGGCGTAATAGAACGCTCTCATGGGGTTTCAATCCTCGTTCGTTCGAATCTGAGCATGTACTCGTTGCAAACTCGCATTCTTAGGTGTAATAGAACGCTCTCATGGGGTTTCAATCCTCGTTCGTTCGAATCTGAGCATGTACTCGTGGCAAACTCGCATTCTTAGGTGTAATAGAACGCTCTCATGGGGTTTCAATCTTTGTTCGTTCGAATCTGAGCATGTACTGGTGGCAAACTCCCACTCTTTGGACGTAATAAAACGCTCTCATGGGGTTTCAATCCTCGTTCTTTCGAATCTGAGCATGTACTCGTGGCAAACTCCCACTCTTTGGGCGTAATAGAACGCTCTCATGGGGTTTCAATCCTCGTTCGTTCGTTCGATTCTGGGCATGTACTCATTGCACACTCGCATTCTTAGGTGTAATAGAACGCTCTCATGGGTTTCAATCCTCGTTCGTTCGAATCTGAACATGTAATCGTGCAAACTCCACTCTTTGGGCGTAATAGAACGCTCTCATGGGGTTTTCAATCCTCGTTTCGAATCTGAGCATGTACTCGTGGCAAACTCACATTTCTTAGGTGTAATAGAACGCTCTCATGGGGTTTCAATCCTCGTTCGTTCGAATCTGAACATGTACTCGTGGCAAACTCCCATTCTTTGGGCGTAATAGAACGCTCTCATGGGGTTTCAATCCTCGTTCGTTCGAATCTGAGCATGTACTCGTGGCAAACTCGCATTCTTAGGTGTAATAGAACGCTCTCATGGGGTTTCAATCCTCGTTCGTTCGAATCTGAGCATGTACTCGTGGCAAACTCGCATTCTTAGGTGTAATAGAACGCTCTCATGGGGTTTCAATCCTTGTTCGTTCGAATCTGAGCATGTACTCGGGGCAAACTCCCACTCTTTGGGCGTAATAGAACGCTCTCATGGGGTTTCAATCCTCTTTCGTTCGAATCTGAGCATGTACTCGTGGCGAACTCGCATTCTTAGGTGTAATAGAACGCTCTCATGGGGTTTCAATCCTCGTTCGTTCGAATCTGAACATGTACTCGTGGCAAACTCCCACTCTTTGGGCGTAATAGAACGCTCTCATGGGGTTTCAATCCTCGTTCGTTCGAATCTGAGCATGTACTCGTGGCGAACTCGCATTCTTAGGTGTAATAGAATGCTCTCATGGGGTTTCAATCCTCGTTCGTTCGAATCTGAACATGTACTCGTGGCAAACTCCCACTCTTTGGGAGTAATAGAACGCTCTCATGGGGTTTCAATCCTCGTTCTTTCGAATCTGAGCATGTACTCGTGGCAAACTCCCACTCTTAGGCGTAATAGAACGGACTCATGGGATTTCAATCCTCGTTCGTTCGAATCTGAGCATGTACTCGTTGCAAACTCGCATTCTTAGGTGTAATAGAATGCTCTCATGGGGTTTCAATCCTCGTTCGTTCGAATCTGAGCATGTACTCGTGGCAAACTCGCATTCTTAGGTGTAATAGAACGCTCTCATGGGGTTTCAATCCTTGTTCGTTCGTTCGAATCTGAGCATGTACTCGTGGCAAACTCCCACTCTTAGGCGTAATAGAACGCTCTCATGGGGTTTCAATCCTCGTTCGTTCGAATCTGAGCATGTACTCGTGGCAAACTCCCACTCTTAGGCGTAATAGAACGGTCTCATGGGGTTTCAATCCTCGTTCGTTCGAATCTGAGCATGTACTCGTGGCAAACTCACATTCTTAGGTGTAATAGAACGCTCTCATGGGGTTTCAATCCTCGTTCGTTCGAATCTGAGCATGTACTCGTGGCAAAAACTCGCATTCTTAGGTGTAATAGAACGCTCTCATGGGGTTTTTCAATCCTCGTTCGTTCGAATCTGAGCATGTACTCGTGGCAAACTCCCACTCTTTGGGCGTAATAGAACGCTCTCATGGGGTTTCAATCCTCGTTCTTTTGAATCTGAGCATGTACTCGTGGCAAACTCCCACTCTTTGGGCGTAATAGAACGCTCTCAGGTTTTTCAATCCTCGTTCTTTCGAATCTGAGCATGTACTCGTGGCAAACTCGCATTCTTAGGTGTAATAGAACGCTCTCATGGGGTTTCAATCCTTGTTCGTTCGAATCTGAGCATGTACTCGTGGCAAACTCCCACTCTTTGGGCGTAATAGAACGCTCTCATGGGGTTTCAATCCTCGTTCGTTCGAATCTGAGCATGTACTCGTGGCAAACTCGCATTCTTAGGTGTAATAGAACGCTCTCATGGGGTTTCAATCCTCGTTCGTTCGAATCTGAACATGTACTCGTGGCAAACTCCCACTCTTTGGGCGTAATAGAACGCTCTCATGGGGTTTCAATCCTCGTTCGTTCGAATCTGAGCATGTACTCGTGGCAAACTCGCATTCTTAGGTGTAATAGAACGCTCTCATGGGGTTTCAATCCTCGTTCGTTCGAATCTGAGCATGTACTCGTGGCAAACTCCCACTCTTTGGGCGTAATAGAACGCTCTCATGGGGTTTCAATCCTCGTTCGTTCGAATCTGAGCATGTACTCGTGGCAAACTCGCATTCTTAGGTGTAATAGAACGCTCTCATGGGGTTTCAATCCTTGTTCGTTCGAATCTGAGCATGTACTCGTGGCAAACTCCCACTCTTAGGTGTAATAGAACGCTCTCATGGGGTTTCAATCCTCGTTCGTTCGAATCTGAGCATGTACTCGTGGCAAACTCGCATTCTTAGGTGTAATAGAACGCTCTCATGGGGTTTCAATCCTCGTTCGTTCGTTCGAATCTGAGCATGTACTCGTGGCAAACTCCCACTCTTTGGGCGTAATAGAACGCTCTCATGGGGTTTCAATCCTCGTTCGTTCGAATCTGAGCATGTACTCGTGGCAAACTCGCATTCTTAGGTGTAATAGAACGCTCTCATGGGGGTTTCAATCCTTGTTCGTTCGAATCTGAGCATGTACTCGTGGCAAACTCCCACTCTTTGGGCGTAATAGAACGCTCTCATGGGGTTTCAATCCTCTTTCGTTCGAATCTTAGCATGTACTCGTGGCGAACTCGCATTCTTAGGTGTAATAGAACGCTCTCATGGGGTTTCAATCCTCGTTCGTTCGAATCTGAACATATACTCGTGGCAAACTCCCACTCTTTGGGCGTAATAGAACGCTCTCATGGGGTTTCAATCCTCGTTCGTTCGAATCTGAGCATGTACTCGTGGCAAACTCGCATTCTTAGGTGTAATAGAACGCTCTCATGGGGTTTCAATCCTCGTTCGTTCGAATCTGAGCATGTACTCGTGGCAAAAACTCCCACTCTTAGGTGTAATAGAACGCTCTCATGGGGTTTCAATCCTTGTTCGTTCGAATCTGAGCATGTACTCGGGGCAAACTCCAACTCTTTGGGCGTAATAGAACGCTCTCATGGGGTTTCAATCCTCGTTCGTTCGAATATGAGCATGTACTCGTGGCAAACTCCCACTCTTGGGCGTAATAGAACGCTCTCATGGGGTTCAATCTCGTTCGTTCGTTCGAATCTGAGCATGTACTCGTGGCAAACTCGCATTCTTAGGTGTAATAGAACGCTCTCATGGGGTTTCAATCCTCGTTCGTTCGAATCTGAGCATGTACTCGTGGCAAAAACTCCCACTCTTAGGTGTAATAGAACGCTCTCATGGGGTTTCAATCCTCGTTCGTTCGAATCTGAGCATGTACTCGTGGCAAACTCCCACTCTTTGGGCGTAATAGAACGCTCTCATGGGGTTTCAATCCGCGTTCGTTCGAATCTGAGCATGTACTCGTGGCAAACTCCCATTTCTTAGGCGTAATAGAACGCTCTCATGGGGTTTCAATCCTCGTTCGTTCGAATCTGAGCATGTACTCGTGGCAAACTCGCATTCTTAGGTGTAATAGAACGCTCTCATGGGGTTTCAATCCTTGTTCGTTCGAATCTGAGCATGTACTCGTGGCAAACTCCCACTCTTTGGGCGTAATAGAACGCTCTCATGGGGTTTCAATCTCGTTCGTTCGTTCGTTCGAATCTGAGCATGTACTCGTGGCAAAAACTCGCATTCTTAGGTGTAATAGAACGCTCTCATGGGGTTTCAATCCTCGTTCGTTCGAATCTGAGCATGTACTCGTGGCAAACTCCCACTCTTTGGGCGTAATAGAACGCTCTCATGGGTTTTCAATCCTCGTTCGTTCGAATCTGAGCATGTACTCGTGGCAAACTCGCATTCTTAGGTGTAATAGAACGCTCTCATGGGGTTTCAATCCTCGTTCGTTCGAATCTGAGCATGTACTCGTGGCAAACTCCCACTCTTTGGGCGTAATGGAACGCTCTCATGGGGTTTCAATTCTCGTTCTTTCGAATCTGAGCATGTACTCGTGGCAAACTCCCACTCTTTGGGCGTAACAGAACGCTCTCATGGGGTTTCAATCCTCTTTCGTTCGAATCTGAGCATGTACTCGTGGCAAGCTCGCACTCTTAGGCGCAATAGAAAGCTCTCATGGGTTTCAATCCTCTTTCGTTCGAATCTGAGCATGTACTCGTGGCAAACTCGCATTCTTAGGTGTAATAGAACGCTCTCATGGGGTTTCAATCCTCGTTCGTTCGAATCTGAGCATGTACTCGTGGCAAACTCGCATTCTTAGGTGTAATAGAACGCTCTCATGGGGTTTCAATCCTCGTTCGTTCGAATCTGAGCATGTACTCGTGGCAAACTCCCACTCTTTGGGCGTAATAGAACGCTCTCATGGGGTTTCAATCCTCGTTCGTTCGAATCTGAGCATGTACTCGTGGCAAACTCGCATTCTTAGGTGTAATAGAACGCTCTCATGGGGTTTCAATCCTCGTTCGTTCGAATCTGAGCATGTACTCGTGGCAAACTCGCATTCTTAGGTGTAATAGAACGCTCTCATGGGGTTTCAATCCTCGTTCGTTCGAATCTGAGCATGTACTCGTGGAAAACTCCCACTCTTTGGGCGTAATAGAACGCTCTCATGGGGTTTCAATCCTCGTTCGTTCGAATCTGAGCATGTACTCGTGGCAAACTCGCATTCTTAGGTGTAATAGAACGCTCTCATGGGGTTTCAATCCTTGTTCGTTCGAATCTGAGCATGTACTCGTGGCAAACTCCCACTCTTTGGGCGTAATAGAACGCTCTCATGGGGTTTCAATCCTCGTTTCGTTCGAATCTGAGCATGTACTCGTGCAAAAACTCGCATTCTTAGGTGTAATAGAACGCTCTCATGGGGTTTCAATCCTCGTTCGTTCGAATCTGAGCATGTACTCGTGGCAAACTCCCACTCTTTGGGCGTAATAGAACGCTCTCATGGGGTTTCAATCCTCGTTCGTTCGAATCTGAGCATGTACTCGTGGCAAACTCGAACTCTTTGGGCGTAATAGAACACTCTTATGGGGTTTCAATTCTCGTTCGTTCGAATCTGAGCATGTACTCGTGGCAAACTCCAACTCTTAGGCGTAATAGAACGCTCTCATGGGGTTTCAATCCTCGTTCTTTCGAATCTGAGCATGTACTCGTGGCAAACTCGCATTCTTAGGTGTAATAGAACGCTCTCATGGGGTTTCAATCCTCGTTCGTTCGAATCTGAGCATGTACTCGTGGCAAACTCGCATTCTTAGGCGTAATAGAACGCTCTCATGGGGTTTCAATCCTTGTTCGTTCGAATCTGAGCATGTACTCGTGGCAAACTCCCACTCTTAGGCGTAATAGAACGGTCTCATGGGAGTTCAATCCTCGTTCGTTCGAATCTGAGCATGTACTCGTGGCAAACTCCCACTCTTTGGGCGTAATAGAACGCTCTCATGGGGTTTCAATCCTCGTTCGTTCGAATCTGAGCATGTACTCGTGGCAAACTCGCATTCTTAGGTGTAATAGAACGCTCTCATGGGGTTTCAATCCTTGTTCGTTCGAATCTGAGCATGTACTCGTGGCAAACTCCCACTCTTTGGGCGTAATAGAACGCTCTCATGGGGTTTCAATCCTCTTTCGTTCGAATCTGAGCATGTACTCGTGGCAAACTCGCATTCTTAGGTGTAATAGAACGCTCTCATGGGGTTTCAATCCTCGTTCGTTCGAATCTGAACATATACTCGTGGCAAACTCCCACTCTTTGGGCGTAATAGAACGCTCTCATGGGGTTTCAATCCTCGTTCGTTCGAATCTGAGCATGTACTCGTGGCAAAACTCGCATTCTTAGGTGTAATAGAACGCTCTCATGGGGTTTTTCAATCCTCGTTCGTTCGAATCTGAGCATGTACTCGTGGCAAACTCCCACTCTTGGGCGTAATAGAACGCTCTCATGGGGTTTCAATCCTCGTTCGTTCGAATCTGAGCATGTACTCGTGGCAAGCTCGCACTCTTTAGGGCGTAATAGAACGCTCTCATGGGGTTTCAATCCTCGTTCGTTCGAATCTGAGCATGTACTCGTGGCAAACTCCCACTCTTTAGGCGTAATAGAACGCTCTCATGGGGTTTCAATCTCGTTCGTTCGTTCGAATCTGAGCATGTACTCGTGGCAAACTCGCATTCTTAGGTGTAATACAACGCTCTCATGGGGTTTCAATCCTTGTTCGTTCGAATCTGAGCATGTACTCGTGGCAAGCTCGCATTCTTTGGGCGTAATAGAACGCTCTCATGGGGTTTCAATCGTTCGTTCGTTCGTTCGAATCTGAACATGTACTCGTGGCAAACTCCCACTCTTTGGGCGTAATAGAACGCTCTCATGGGGTTTCAATCCTCGTTCTTTCGAATCTGAGCATGTACTCGTGGCAAACTCACATTCTTAGGTGTAATAGAACGCTCTCATGGGGTTTCAATCCTCGTTCGTTCGAATCTGAGCATGTACTCGTGGCAAACTCGCATTCTTAGGTGTAATAGAACGCTCTCATGGGGTTTCAATCCTCGTTCGTTCGAATCTGAGCATGTACTCGTGGCAAACTCCCACTCTTTGGGCGTAATAGAACGCTCTCATGGGGTTTCAATCCTCGTTCTTTCGAATCTGAGCATGTACTCGTGGCAAACTCACATTCTTAGGTGTAATAGAACGCTCTCATGTGGTTTCAATCCTCGTTCGTTCGAATCTGAGCATGTACTCGTGGCAAACTCCCACTCTTTGGGCGTAATAGAACGCTCTCATGGGGTTTCAATCCTCGTTCGTTCGATTCTGGGCAGGTACTCGTGGCAAACTCGCACTCTTTCGGCGTAATAGAACGCTCTCATGGGGTTTCAATCCTCTTTCGTTCGAATCTGAGCATGTACTCGTGGCAAACTCCCACTCTTTGGGCGTAATAGAACGCTCTCATGGGGTTTCAATCCTCGTTCGTTCGAATCTGAGCATGTACTCGTGGCAAACTCCCACTCTTTGGGCGTAATAGAACGCTCTCATGGGGTTTCAATCCTCGTTCGTTCGAATCTGAGCATGTACTCGTGGCAAACTCGCATTCTTAGGTGTAATAGAACGCTCTCATGGGGTTTCAATCCTCGTTTTTTCGAATCAGAGCATGTACTCGTGGCAAACTCCCACTCTTTGGGCGTAATAGAACGCTCTCATGGGGTTTTTCAATCTCGTTCGTTCGAATCTGAGCATGTACTCGTGGCAAACTCCATTCTTTAGGTGTAATAGAACGCTCTCATGGGGTTTCAATCCTCGTTGTTTCGAATCTGAGCATGTACTCGTGGCAAACTCCCACTCTTTGGGCGTAATAGAACGCTCTCATGGGGGTTCAATCCTTGTTCTTTCGAATCTGAGCATGTACTCGTGGCAAACACGCATTCGTAGGTGTAATAGAACGCTCTCATGGGGTTTCAATCCTCGTTCGTTCGAATCTGAGCATGTACTCGTGGCAAACTCCCACTCTTTAGGTGTAATAGAACGCTCTCATGGGGTTTCAATCCTCGTTCGTTCGAATCTGAGCATGTACTCGTGGCAAACTCCCACTCTTTGGACGTAATAGAACGCTCTCATGGGGTTTTCAATCCTCGTTCCAATCTGAGCATGTACTCGTGGCAAACTCGCATTCTTAGGTGTAATAGAACGCTCTCATGGGGTTTCAATCCTCGTTCTTTCGAATCTGAGCATGTACTCGTGGCAAACTCACATTTTAGGTGTAATAGAACGCTCTCATGTGGTTTCAATCCTCGTTCGTTCGAATCTGAGCATGTACTCGTGGCAAACTCCCACTCTTTGGGCGTAATAGAACGCTCTCATGGGTTTCAATCCTCTTTCGTTCGAATCTGAGCATGTACTCGTGGCAAACTCGCATTCTTAGGTGTAATAGAACGCTCTCATGGGGTTTCAATCCTCGTTCGTTCGAATCTGAACATGTACTCGTGGCAAACTCCCACTCTTTGGGCGTAATAGAACGCTCTCATGGGGTTTCAATCCTCTTTCGTTCGAATCTGAGCATGTACTCGTGGCAAACTCGCATTCTTAGGTGTAATAGAATGCTCTCATGGGGTTTCAATCCTCGTTCGTTCGAATCTGAACATGTACTCGTGGCAAACTCCCACTCTTTGGGCGTAATAGAACGCTCTCATGGGGTTTCAATCCTCGTTCTTTCGAATCTGAGCATGTACTCGTGGCAAACTCCCACTCTTTGGGCGTAATGGAACGCTCTCATGGGGTTTCAATCCTCTTTCGTTCGAATCTGAGCATGTACTCGTGGCAAACTCCCACTCTTAGGCGTAATAGAACGGTCTCATGGGATTTCAATCCTCGTTCGTTCGAATCTGAGCATGTACTCGTTGCAAACTCGCATTCTTAGGTGTAATAGAATGCTCTCATGGGTTTTCAATCCTCGTTCGTTCGAATCTGAGCATGTACTCGTGGCAAACTCGCATTCTTAGGTGTAATAGAACGCTCTCATGGGGTTTCAATCCTTGTTCGTTCGAATCTGAGCATGTACTCGTGGCAAACTCCCACTCTTTGGACGTAATAGAACGCTCTCATGGGGTTTCAATCCTCGTTCTTTCGAATCTGAGCATGTACTCGTGGCAAACTCCCACTCTTTGGGCGTAATAGAACGCTCTCATGGGGTTTCAATCCTCGTTCGTTCGATTCTGGGCATGTACTCATTGCACACTCGCATTCTTAGGTGTAATAGAACGCTCTCATGGTGTTTCAATCCGCGTTCGTTCGAATCTGAACATGTAATCGTGGCAAACTCCCACTCTTTGGGCGTAATAGAACGCTCTCATGGGGTTTCAATCCTCGTTCTTTCGAATCTGAGCATGTACTCGTGGCAAACTCACATTCTTAGGTGTAATAGAACGCTCTCATGGGGTTTCAATCCTCGTTCGTTCGTTCGAATCTGAACATGTACTCGTGGCAAACTCCACTCTTTGGGCGTAATAGAACGCTCTCATGGGGTTTCAATCCTCGTTCTTTCGAATCTGAGCATGTACTCGTGGCAAACTCCCACTCTTTGGCGTAATAGAACGCTCTCATGGGGTTTCAATCCTCTTTCGTTCGAATCTGAGCATATACTCGTCGCGAACTCGCATTCTTAGGTGTAATAGAACGCTCTCATGGGGTTTCAATCCTCGTTCTTTCGAATCTGAGCATGTACTCGTGGCAAACTCCCACTCTTTGGGCGTAATAGAACGCTCTCATGGGGTTTCAATCCTCTTTCGTTCGAATCTGAGCATGTACTCGTGGCAAACTCGCATTCTTAGGTGTAATAGAACGCTCTCATGGGGTTTCAATCCTCGTTCGTTCGAATCTGAACATGTACTCGTGGCAAACTCCCTCTCTTTGAGTGTAATAGAACGCTCTCATGGGGTTTCAATCCTCGTTCGTTCGAATCTGAAAAAATACTCGTGGCAAACTCCCACTCTTTGGGTGTAATAGAACGGTCTCATGGGGTTTCAATCCTCGTTCGTTCGAATCTGAACATGTACTCGTGGCAAACTCCCACTCTTTGGGCGTAATAGAACGCTCTCATGGGGTTTCAATCCTCGTTCTTTCGAATCTGAGCATGTACTCGTGGCACTCCCACTCTTTGGGCGTAATAGAACGCTCTCATGGGGTTTCAATCCTCGTTCGTTCGTTCGAGTCTGAGCAAGTACTCGTGGCAAACTCCCACTCTTTAGGCGTAATAGAATGCTCTCATCGGTTTCAATCCTCTTTCGTTCGAATCTGAGCATGTACTCGTGGGAAACTCGCATTCTTAGGTGTAATAGAACGCTCTCATGGGGTTTTAATCCTCGTTCATTCGAATCTGAGCATGTACTCGTGGCGAACTCGCATTCTTAGGTGTAATAGAACGCTCTCATGGGGTTTCAATCCTCGTTCGTTCGAATCTGAGCATGTACTCGTGGCAAACTCCCACTCTTAGGCGTAATAGAACGGTCTCATGGGATTTCAATCCTCGTTCGTTCGAATCTGAGCATGTACTCGTGGCAAACTCGCATTCTTAGGTGTAATAGAATGCTCTCATGGGGTTTCAATCCTCGTTCGTTCAAATCTGAGCATGTACTCGTGGCAAACTCGCATTCTTAGGTGTAATAGAACGCTCTCATGGGGTTTCAATCCTTGTTCGTTCGAATCTGAGCATGTACTCGTGGCAAACTCCCACTCTTTGGGCGTAATAGAACGCTCTCATGGGGTTTCAATCCTCGTCGAATTTTTCGAATCTGAGCATGTACTCGTGGCAAACTCCCACTCTTTGGGCGTAATAGAACGCTCTCATGGGGTTTCAATCAATCCTCGTTTCGTTCGAATCTGAGCATGTATGTACTCGTGGCAAACTCGCATTCTTAGGTGTAATAGAACGCTCTCATGGGGTTTCAATCCTCGTTCGTTCGAATCTGAAGCATGTACTCGTGGCAAACTCCCACTCTTTGGGCGTAATAGAACGCTCTCATGGGTTTCAATCCTCGTTCGTTCGAATCTGAGCATGTACTCGTGGCAAACTCACATTCTTAGGTGTAATAGAACGCTCTCATGGGGTTTCAATCCTCGTTCGTTCGAATCTGAACATGTACTCGTGGCAAACTCCCACTCTTTGGGCGTAATAGAACGCTCTCATGGGGTTTCAATCCTCGTTCTTTCGAATCTGAGCATGTACTCGTGGCAAACTCACATTCTTAGGTGTAATAGAACGCTCTCATGTGGTTTTCAATCCTCGTTCGTTCGAATCTGAACATGTACTCGTGGCAAACTCCCACTCTTTGGGCGTAATAGAACGGTCTCATGGGGTTTCAATCCTCGTTCTTTCGAAAGTGAGCATGTACTCGTGGCAAACTCGCATTCTTAGGTGTAATAGAACGCTCTCATGGGGTTTCAATCCTCGTTCGTTCGAATCTGAACATGTACTCGTGGCAAACTCCCACTCTTTGGGCGTAATAGAACGCTCTCATGGGGTTTCAATCCTCGTTCGTTCGAATCTGAGCATGTACTCGTGGCAAACTCTCATTCTTAGGTGTAATAGAACGCTCTCATGGGGTTTCAATCCTCGTTCGTTCGAATCTGAGCATGTGTACTCGTGGCAAATTCTTTGGGGTGTAATAGAACTCTCTCATGGGGTTTCAATCCTCGTTCGTTCGAATCTGAGCATGTACTCGTGGCAAACTCCCACTCTTTGGACGTAATAGAACGCTCTCATGGGGTTTCAATCCTCGTTCGTTCGAATCTGAGCATGTACTCGTGGCAAACTCGCATTCTTGGGCGTAATAGAACGCTCTCATGGGGTTTCAATCCGTTCGTTCGTTCGAATCTGAGCATGTACTCGTGGCAAACTCCCACTCTTTGGGCGTAATAGAACGCTCTCATGGGGTTTCAATCCTCGTTCGTTCGAATCTGAGCATGTACTCGTGGCAAACTCGCATTCTTAGGTGTAATTGAACGCTCTCATGGGGTTTCAATCCTCGCTCGTTCAAATCTGAGCATGTACTCGTGGCAAACTCGCATTCTTAGGTGTAATAGAACGCTCTCATGGGGTTTCAATCCTCGTTCGTTCGAATCTGAGCAATTCCTCGTGGCAAACTCCCACTCTTTGGGCGTAATAGAACGCTCTAATGGGGTTTCAATCCTCGTTCGTTCGAATCTGAGCATGTTCTCGTGGGAAAACTCCCACTCTTTGGGCGTAATAGAACGCTCTCATGGGGTTTCAATCCTCGTTCGTTCGAATCTGAGCATGTACTCGTGGCAAACTCGCATTCTTAGGTGTAATAGAACGCTCTCATGGGGTTTCAATCCTCGTTCGTTCGAATCTGAACATATACTCGTGGCAAACTCCCACTCTTTGGGCGTAATAGAACGCTCTCATGGGGTTTCAATCCGCGTTCGTTCAAATCTGAACATGTAATCGTGACAAACTCCTACTCTTTAGGCGTAATAGAACGCTCTCATGGGGTTTCAATCCTCGTTCTTTCGAATCTGAGCATGTACTCGTGGCAAACTCACATTCTTAGGCGTAATAGAACGGTCTCATGGGATTTCAATCCTCGTTCGTTCGAATCTGAGCATGTACTCGTTGCAAACTCGCACTCTTTAGGTGTAATAGAAAGCTCTCATGGGTTTTTCAATCCTCGTTCGTTCGAATCTGAGCATGTACTCGTGGCAAACTCGCATTCTTTGGGCGTAATAGAACGCTCTCATGGGGTTTCAATCCTCGTTCGTTCGAATCTGAGCATGTACTCGTGGCAAACTCCATTCTTAGGTGTAATAGAACGCTCTCATGGGGTTTCAATCCTTGTTCGTTCGAATCTGAGCATGTACTCGTGGCAAACTCCCACTCTTTGGGCGTAATAGAACGCTCTCATGGGGTTTCAATCCTCTTTCGTTCGAATCTGAGCATGTACTCGTGGCGAACTCGCATTCTTTAGGTGTAATAGAACGCTCTCATGGGGTTTTCAATTCTCGTTTCGTTCGAATCTGAGCATGTACTCGTGGCAAACTCCCACTCTTTGGGCGTAATAGAACGCTCTCATGGGGTTTCAATCCTCGTTCCTTCGAATCTGAGCATGTACTCGTGGCTAATTCGCACTCTTGGGGTGTAATAGAACGCTCTCATGGGGTTTCAATCCTCGTTCGTTCGAATCTGAGCATGTACTCGTGGCTAACTCGCAGTCTTAGGTGTAATAGAACGATCTCATGGGGTTTTTCAATCCTCGTTCGTTCGAATCTGAGCATGTACTCGTGGCAAACAAACTCCCACTCTTTGGGCGTAATAGAACGCTCTCATGGGGTTTCAATCCGTTCGTTCGTTCGAATCTGAGCATGTACTCGTGGCAAACTCACATTCTTAGGTGTAATAGAACACTCTCATGTGGTTTCAATCCTCGTTCGTTCGAATATGAACATGTACTCGTGAAAAACTCCCACTCTTTGGGCGTAATAGAACGCTCTCATGGGGTTTCAATCCTCGTTCGTTCGAATCTGAGCATGTACTCGTGGCAAACTCGCATTCTTAGGTGTAATTGAACGCTCTCATGGGGTTTCAATCCTCGCTCGTTCGAATCTGAACATGTACTCGTGGCAAACTCCCACTCTTTGGGCGTAATAGAATGCTCTCATGGGGGTTTTCAATCCTCGTTCGTTCGAATCTGAGCATGTACTCGTGGCAAACTCGCATTCTTAGGTGTTATAGAACGCTCTCATGGGGTTTCAATCCTCGTTCGTTCGAATCTGAACCTGTACTCGTGGCAAACTCCCACTCTTTGGGCGTAATAGAACGCTCTCATGGGGTTTCAATCCTCGTTCTTTCGAATCTGAGCATGTACTCGTGGTAAACTCCCACTCTTTGGGCGTAATAGAACGCTCTCATGGGGTTTCAATCCACGTTCGTTCGATTCTGTGCATGTACTCGTGGCAAACTCCCACTCTTTGGGCGTAATGGAACGCTCTCATGGGGTTTTAATCCTCGTTCGTTCGAATCTGAGCATGTACTCGTTGCAAACTCGCATTCTTGGGTAATAATAGAACGCTCTCATGGGGTTTTCAATCCTCGTTCGTTCGAATCTGAGCATGTACTCGTGGCAAACTCGCATTCTTAGGTGTAATAGAACGCTCTCATGGGGTTTCAATCCTCGTTCGTTCGAATCTGAGCATGTACTCGTGGCAAACTCCCACTCTTTGGGCGTAATAGAACGCTCTCATGGGGTTTCAATCCTCGTTCTTTCGAATCTGAGCATGTACTCGTGGCAAACTCCCACTCTTTGGGCGTAATAGAACGCTCTCATGGGGTTTCAATCCTCGTTCGTTCGAATCTGAGCATGTACTCGTGGCAAACTCGCATTCTTAGGTGTAATAGAACGCTCTCATGGGGTTTCAATCCTTGTTCGTTCGAATCTGAGCACATGTACTCGTGGCAAACTCCCACTCTTTGGGCGTAATAGAACGTTCTCATGGGGTTTCAATCCTCGTTCTTTCGAATCTGAGAATGTACTCGTGGCAAACTCGCATTCTTAGGTGTAATAGAACGCTCTCATGGGGTTTCAATCCTCGTTCGTTCGAATCTGAACATGTACTCGTGGCAAACTCCCACTCTTTGGGCGTAATAGAACTCTCTCATGGGGTTTCAATCCTCTTTCGTTCGAATCTGAGCATGTACTCGTGGCAAACTCCGACTCTTTGGGCGTAATAGAACGCTCTCATGGGGTTTCAATCCTCTTTCGTTCGAATCTGAGCATGTACTCGTGGCGAACTCGCATTCTTAGGTGTAATAGAACGCTCTCATGGGGTTTCAATCCTCGTTCGTTCGAATCTGAACATATACTCGTGGCAAACTCCCACTCTTTGGGCGTAATAGAACGCTCTCATGGGGTTTCAATCCTCGTTCGTTCGAATCTGAGCATGTACTCGTGGCAAACTCACATTCTTAGGTGTAATAGAACGCTCTCATGGGGTTTCAATCCTCGTTCGTTCGAATCTGAACATGTACTCGTGGCAAACTCCCACTCTTTGGGCGTAATAGAACGTTCTCATGGGGTTTCAATCCTCGTTCTTTGGAATCTGAGAATGTACTCGTGGCAAACTCGCATTCTTAGGTGTAATAGAACGCTCTCATGGGTTTCAATCCTCGTTCGTTCGAATCTGAACATGTACTCGTGGCAAACTCCCACTCTTTGGGCGTAATAGAACGCTCTCATGGGGTTTCAATCCTCTTTCGTTCGAATCTGAGCATGTACTCGTGGAAAACTCGCATTCTTAGGTGTAATAGAACGCTCTCATGGGGTTTCAATCCTCGTTCGTTCGAATCTGAACATGTACTCGTGGCAAACTCCCACTCTTTGGGCGTAATAGAACGCTCTCATGGGGTTTCAATCCTCGTTCTTTCGAATCTGAGCATGTACTCGTGGCAAACTCCCACTCTTTGGGCGTAATAGAACGCTCTCATGTGGTTTCAATCCTCTTTCTTTCGTTCGAATCTGAGCATGTACTCGTGGCAAACTCCCACTCTTGGGCGTAATGGAACGCTCTCATGGGGTTTCAATCCTCGTTCTTTCGAATCTGAGCATGTACTCGTTGCAAACTCGCACTTTTAGGTGTAATAGAACGCTCTCATGGGGTTTTTCAATCCTCGTTCGTTCGAATCTGAGCATGTACTCGTGGCAAACTCGCATTCTTAGGTGTAATAGAACGCTCTCATGGGGTTTCAATCTCGTTCGTTCGTTCGAATCTGAGCATGTACTCGTGGCAAACTCCCACTCTTTGGGACGTAATAGAACGCTCTCATGGGGTTTCAATCTCTTTTTCTTTCGAATCTGAGCATGTACTCGTGGCAAACTCCCACTCTTTGGGCGTAATAGAACGCTCTCATGGGGTTTCAATCCTCGTTCGTTCGAATCTGAGCATGTACTCGTTGCAAACTCGCATTCTTATGTGTAATAGAACGCTCTCATGGGGTTTCAATCCTCGTTCGTTCGAATCTGAACATGTAATCGTGGCAAACTCCCACTCTTTGGGCGTAATAGAACGCTCTCATGGGGTTTCAATCCTCGTTCTTTCGAATCTGAGCATGTACTCGTGGCAAACTCGCATTCTTAGGTGTAATAGAACGCTCTCATGGGGTTTCAATCCTCGTTCGTTCGAATCTGAACATGTACTCGTGGCAAACTCCCACTCTTTGGGCGTAATAGAACGCTCTCATGGGTTTTTCAATCCTCGTTCTTTCGAATCTGAGCATGTACTCGTGGCAAACTCGCATTCTTAGGTGTAATAGAACGCTCTCATGGGGTTTCAATCCTCGTTCGTTCGAATCTGAACATGTACTCGTGGCAAACTCCCACTCTTTGGGCGTAATAGAACGCTCTCATGGGGTTTCAATCCTCGTTCGTTCGTTCGAATCTGAGCATGTACTCGTTGCAAACTCGCATTCTTAGGTGTAATAGAACGCTCTCATGGGGTTTCAATCCTCGTTCGTTCGAATCTGAGCATGTACTCGTGGCAAACTCCCACTCTTTGGGCGTAATAGAACGCTCTCATGGGGTTTCAATCCTCGTTCTTTCGAATCTGAGCATGTACTCGTGGCAAACTCCCATTCTTGGGTGAATAGAACGCTCTCATGGGGTTTCAATCCTTGTTCGTTCGAATCTGAGCATGTACTCGTGGCAAACTCCCACTCTTTGGGCGTAATGGAACGCTCTCATGGGGTTTCAATCCTCTTTCGTTCGAATCTGAGCATGTACTCGTGGCAAACTCGCATTCTAGGTGTAATAGAACGCTCTCATGGGGTTTCAATCCTCGTTCGTTCGAATCTGAACATGTACTCGTGGCAAACTCCCACTCTTTGGGCGTAATAGAACGCTCTCATGGGGTTTCAATCCTCGTTCGTTCGAATCTGAGCATGTACTCGTGGCAAACTCGCATTCTTAGGTGTAATAGAACGCTCTCATGGGGTTTCAATCCTTGTTCGTTCGAATCTGAGCATGTACTCGTGGCAAACTCCCACTCTTTGGGCGTAATAGAACGCTCTCATGGGGTTTCAATCCTCGTTCGTTCGAATCTGAGCATGTACTCGTGGCAAACTCCCACTCTTTGGGCGTAAAGGAACGCTCTCATCTCATGGGGTTTCAATCCTCGTTCGTTCGAATCTGACCATTTACTCGTGGCAAACTCCCACTCTTTGGGCGTAATAGAACGCTCTCATGGGGTTTCAATCCTCGTTCGTTCGTTCGAATCTGAGCATGTACTCGTGGCAAACTCCACTCTTTGGGCGTAATAGAACGCTCTCATGGGGTTTCAATCCTCGTTCGTTCGAATCTGAGCATGTACTCGTGGCAAACTCGCATTCTTAGGTGTAATAGAACGCTCTCATGGGGGGGTTTCAATCCTCGTTCGTTCGAATCTGAGCATGTACTCGTGGCAAACTCCCACTCTTTGGGCGTAATAGAACGCTCTCATGGGGGGTTTCAATCCTCGTTCGTTCGAATCTGAGCATGTACTCGTGGCAAACTCACATTCTTAGGTGTAATAGAACGCTCTCATGTGGTTTTCAATCCTCGTTCGTTCGAATCTGAACATGTACTCGTGGCAAACTCCCACTCTTTGGGCGTAATAGAACGGTCTCATGGGGTTTCAATCCTCGTTCTTTCGAAAGTGAGCATGTACTCGTGGCAAACTCGCATTCTTAGGTGTAATAGAACGCTCTCATGGGGTTTCAATCCTCGTTCGTTCGAATCTGAACATGTACTCGTGGCAAACTCCCACTCTTTGGGCGTAATAGAACGCTCTCATGGGGTTTCAATCCTCGTTCGTTCGAATCTGAGCATGTACTCGTGGCAAACTCGCATTCTTAGGTGTAATAGAACGCTCTCATGGGGTTTCAATCCTTGTTCGTTCGAATCTGAGCATGTACTCGTGGCAAACTCCCACTCTTTGGGCGTAATAGAACGCTCTCATGGGGTTTCAATCCTCGTTCTTTCGATCTGAGCATGTACTCATGGCAAACTCCCACTCTTTGGGCGTAATAGAACGCTCTCATGGGGTTTCAATCCTCGTTCTTTCGAATCTGAGCATGTACTCGTGGAAAACTCGCATTCTTAGGTGTAATAGAACGCTCTCATGGGGTTTCAATCCTCGTTCGTTCGAATCTGAGCATGTACTCGTGGCAAACTCCCACTCTTTGGGCGTAATAGAACGCTCTCATGGGGTTTCAATCCTCTTTCGTTCGAATCTGAGCATGTACTCGTGGCAAACTCCCACTCTTAGGCGTAATAGAACGCTCTCATGGGGTTTCAATCCTCGTTCGTTCGAATCTGAGCATGTACTCGTGGCAAACTCGCATTCTTAGGTGTAATAGAACGCTCTCATGGGGTTTCAATCGTTCGTTCGTTCGAATCTGAGCATGTACTCGTGGGCAAACTCGCATTCTTAGGTGTAATAGAACGCTCTCATGGGGTTTCAATCCGCGTTCGTTCGAATCTGAACATGTAATCGTGGCAAACTCCCACTCTTTGGGCGTAATAGAACGCTCTCATGGGGTTTCAATCCTCATTCTTTCGAATCTGAGAATGTACTCGTGGCAAACTCCCACTCTTTGGGCGTAATAGAACGCTCTCATGGGGTTTCAATCCTCGTTCGTTTGATTCTGGGCATGTACTCATTGCACACTCGCATTCTTAGGTGTAATAGAACGCTCTTATGGTGTTTCAATCCGCGTTCGTTCGAATCTGAACATGTAATCTGCAAACTCCCACTCTTTGGGCGTAATAGAACGCTCTCATGGGGTTTCAATCCTCTTTCGTTCGAATCTGAGCATGTACTCGTGGCAAACTCACATTCTTAGGTGTAATAGAACGCTCTCATGTGGTTTTCAATCCTCGTTCGTTCGAATCTGAACATGTACTCGTGGCAAACTCCCACTCTTTGGGCGTAATAGAACGGTCTCATGGGGTTTCAATCCTCGTTCTTTCGAATCTGAGCATGTACTCGTGGCAAACTCACATTCTTAGGTGTAATAGAACGCTCTCATGGGGTTTCAATCCTCGTTCGTTCGAATCTGAACATGTACTCGTGGCAAACTCCCACTCTTTGGGCGTAATAGAACGCTCTCATGGGATTTCAATCCTCTTTCGTTCGAATCTGAGCATGTACTCGTGGCGAACTCGCATTCTTAGGTGTAATAGAACGCTCTCATGGGGTTTCAATCCTCGTTCGTTCGAATCTGAACATGTACTCGTGGCAAACTCCCACTCTTTTTGCGCGTAATAGAACGCTCTCATGGGGTTTCAATCCTCGTTCTTTCGAATCTGAGCATGTACTCGTGGCAAACTCCCACTCTTTGGGCGTAATGGAACGCTCTCATGGGGTTTCAATCCTCTTTCGTTCGAATCTGAGCATGTACTCGTGGCAAACTCCCACTCTTAGGCGTAATAGAACGGTCTCATGGGATTTCAATCCTCGTTCGTTCGAATCTGAGCATGTACTCGTTGCAAACTCGCATTCTTAGGTGTAATAGAACGCTCTCATGGGGTTTCAATCCTCGTTCGTTCGAATCTGAGCATGTACTCGTGGCAAACTCGCATTCTTAGGTGTAATAGAACGCTCTCATGGGGTTTCAATCCTTGTTCGTTCGAATCTGAGCATGTACTCGTGGCAAACTCCCACTCATTGGACGTAATAAAACGCTCTCATGGGGTTTCAATCCTCGTTCTTTCGAATCTGAGCATGTACTCATGGCAAACTCCCACTCTTTGGGCGTAATAGAACGCTCTCATGGGGTTTCAATCCTCGTTCGTTCGATTCTGGGCATGTACTCATTGCACACTCGCATTCTTAGGTGTAATAGAACGCTCTCATGGGGTTTCAATCCTCGTTCGTTCGAATCTGAGCATGTACTCGTGGCAAACTCGCATTCTTAGGTGTAATAGAACGCTCTCATGGGGTTTCAATCCTCGTTCGTTCGAATCTGAGCATGTACTCGTGGCAAACTCCCACTCTTTGGGCGTAATAGAAGAACGCTCTCATGGGGTTTCAATCCTCGTTCTCGTTCGTTCGAATCTGAGCATGTACTCGTGGCAAACTCCACTCTTTGGGTAGAACGCTCTCATGGGGGTTTCAATCCTCGTTCGTTCGAATCTGAGCATGTACTCGTGGCAAACTCGCATTCTTTGGGCGTAATAGAACGCTCTCATGGGGTTTCAATCCTCGTTCGTTCGTTCGAATCTGAGCATGTACTCGTGGCAAACTCGCACTCTTTTAGGCGTAATAGAACGCTCTCATGGGGTTTCAATCTCTCGTTCGTTCGAATCTGAGCATGTACTCGTGGCAAACTCCCACTCTCTGGGCGTAATAGAACGCTCTCATGGGGTTTCAATCCTCGTTCGTTCGAATCTGAGCATGTACTCGTGGCAAAACTCCACTCTTTGGGCGTAATAGAACGCTCTCATGGGGTTTCAATCCTCGTTCGTTCGAATCTGAGCATGTACTCGTGGCAAAACTCGCACTCTTTGGGCGTAATAGAACGCTCTCATGGGGTTTCAATCCTCGTTCGTTCGAATCTGAGCATGTGTACTCGTGGCAAATCCCACTCTTAGGCGTAATAGAACGCTCTCATGGGGTTTCAATCCTCGTTCGTTCGAATCTGAGCATGTACTCGTGGCAAACTCCCACTCTTTGGGCGTAATAGAACGCTCTCTCATGGGGGTTTTCGAATCTGAGCATGTACTCGTGGCAAACTCCCATTCTTTGGGCGTAATAGAACGCTCTCTCATGGGGTTTCAATCCTCGTTCGTTCGAATCTGAGCATGTACTCGTGGCAAACTCGCATTCTTAGGTGTAATAGAACGCTCTCTCATGGGGTTTCAATCCTCGTTCGTTCGAATCTGAACATGTACTCGTGGCAAACTCCCACTCTTTGGGGTAATAGAACGCTCTCATGGGGTTTCAATCCTCTCGTTCGTTCGAATCTGAGCATGTACTCGTGGCAAACTCTCGCATTCTTAGGTGTAATAGAACGCTCTCATGGGGTTTCAATCCTCGTTCGTTCGAATCTGAACATGTACTCGTGGCAATCTCGCACTCTTTGGGCGTAATAGAACGCTCTCATGGGGTTTCAATCCTCGTTCGTTCGAATCTGAGCATGTACTCGTGGCAAACTCGCAATCTTTAGGTGTAATAGAACGCTCTCATGGGGTTTCAATCCTCGTTCGTTCGAATCTGAAGCATGTACTCGTGGCAAACTCCCACTCTGGGCGTAATAGAACGCTCTCATGGGGTTTCAATCCTCGTTCGTTCGAATCTGAGCATGTACTCGTGGCAAACTCGCATTCTTAGGGCGTAATAGAACGCTCTCATGGGGTTTCAATCCTCGTTCGTTCGTTCGAATCTGAACATGTAATCGTGGCAAACTCCCACTCTTTGGGCGTAATAGAACGCTCTCATGGGGTTTCAATCCTCGTTCCTTCGAATCTGAGCATGTACTCGTGGCAAATTCGCACTCTTGGGGCGTAATAGAATGCTCTCATGGGGGTTTCAATCCTCGTTCGTTCGAATCTGAGCATGTACTCGTGGCAAACTCGCACTCTTAGGGTAATAGAACGCTCTCATGGGGTTTCAATCCTCGTTCGTTCGAATCTAAACATGTACTTGTGGCAAACTCCCACTCTTTGGGCGTAATAGAACGCTCTCATGAGGTTTCAATCCTCGTTCGCTCGAATCTGAGCATGTACTCGTGGCGAACTCGCATTCTTTGGGCGTAATAGAACGCTCTCATGGGGTTTCAATCCGTTCGTTCGTTCGAATCTGAACATGTACTCGTGGCAAACTCCCACTCTTTGGGCGTAATAGAACTCTCATGGGGTTTCAATCCTCGTTCGTTCGAATCTGAGCATGTACTCGTGGCAAACTCGCATTCTTAGGTGTAATAGAACGCTCTGGGCAAAACTCGCCACTCTTTGGGCGTAATAGAACGCTCTCATGGGGTTTCAATCCTCGTTCGCTCGAATCTGAACATGTACTCGAGGCAAACTCGCACTTTTAGGGCGTAATAGAACGCTCTTATGGGGTTTCAATCCTCGTTCGTTCGAATCTGAACATGTACTCGTGGCAAACTCGCACTCTTAGGCGTAATAGAACGCTCTCTCATGGGGTTTCAATCCTCGTTCGCTCGAATCTGAACATGTACTCGAGGCAAACTCGCATTCTTAGGGCGTAATAGAACGCTCTTATGGGGTTTCAATCCTCGTTCGTTCGAATCTGAACATGTACTCGTGGCAAACTCGCACTCTTAGGCGTAATAGAACGCTCTTATGGGGTTTCAATCATCGTTCTTTCGAATCTGAACATGTACTCGTGGTAAACTCGCAGGATTTCAATCATCGTTCTTTCGAATCTGAACATGTACTCGTGGTAAACTCGTACTCTTAGGGCGTAATAGTTCGCTCTTATGGGGTTTCAATTCTCGTTCGTTCGAATCTGAACATGTACTCGTGGCAAACTCGCACTCTTTGGGCGTAATAGAATGCTCTTATGGAGTATCAATCCTCATTCGCTCGAATCTGAACATGTACTCGAGGCAAACTCGCACTCTTAGGGCGGAATAGAACGCACTTAACCTCTCCTTTATCTCTTCTTTGGATCTCGCGCACACCACCGGGTTGTCCACGCCCCACGTTCGAATCCACGAACGCCACGCCCCGAATCCACGAGACGCCCAACTTCGAATCCACGAAGCCCTCAACACGTCGAATCCACGACGCCCACTCGAATCCTCGAGCGCACTCCGTCCGGAGCAAGATCAACAAAATTGATGATGATTTATTGCTTAGAATATCATGAAAAAACTGTGGGAATAATCTCTAAGCAATCCTCAAATTGATTCTAAAAGAATATTGGGCATTGGGGCACCATGAATCAATTTGAGAGAAGCTTGATGTAGAAGATGAGGAAAAACCGGTCACCTACAAGCTTCTAGGGTTTCTCAAAGATAATATGTGATTCACTCAACACTTTAGAGACACCCCCACATCCTATTTATATGGTTTGGAGACAAAGAATTAGGTTAGGATGAAAAAAAACTGTGGACAAGAGTCGTGTGGAGTCTTGAAGGGTCGAAGAAGACGACGTCAAGTTCAAAGGCTCAAAGACTCATCTATGAAGCTCACTGCCCCCCTGGTATGTTTAATATAGTTAATGGTGATTTATACATTCAATTTAAGTGTTTGGAGACATTAGAATATGTTTTATTTGATAAAATTTAATAAAACAGAAAAATTTATGCTACGGGGTCCGGACCTTGAGGCAGGGTCCGGAACCCGTAAGCTGTTTCACAGAGAGGGTCCGGACCTCGAGGGCTGAGGTCCGGACAATGAAACGCTGGAATGTTTCAGAGTCCGGACCCGGCATTTAAGGTCCGGACCCTGACCCGTCGCGATTTTTTGAAACTTCATTTTTTCAATCCTACTCTGATTCTATGTCTCCTAAACCTATAAATATGATATGGGGGCTTCTCTAAAACGTGCCTAAGAGAGATTTACCTTTTGAAATACTAGAAACTTGTCTTGAAGCCGTTCGTTCATCTTTCGATGACAAGTTTCTTCCTCTCTTGTGTCGACTTGATTCTTAGGGCTTAAATTCTGATCTTCATCTTAGAATCAAGTCGATGGTCGCTTAGAAAGTTTTCCTCTCATATTCTTTGCTTCTCTAAGTGTTGAAATCACCATCAACTATTGTTTTCGGGGCGCCGGACGGAGCGATTACGCGAGGGCGTGAGGCCAAGGATTCGGTGGACGCTCGTGGAGACGGAGCGTTGCTGCTGCGAGGAGTCGCGGTGTGATCGATCGGAGGAGTTCGATTGATTGAGGACCAACGAAGGGGATCTACTTCAAGTCTAGGGTAAAGGTTGAGTCGTGGATTCGGTAAATCACCTTGTACTCTATTTTACTTAGTGAATTTTTTGTGTGATTGGTCCCGTGGGTTTTTTACTCCTTTTGGAGTTTTCCAACGTAAATTTCTCAGTGTGTTGCTTTAATTTTTCGCACTTATATTTTTATTGCATCGAGTTGGTTGTTTTATTGTATACACCTATTCAACCCCCCTCTAGGTGTGTGTTTACCTATTAGATCCTTGGGGTATCATAACTTACAATTAGAAAATTGTTTCCCACACGGAAACTCACTTTTGAAAAGCTAGCAACCACGGGGGGTAGAAAACCAAACCACATATCTCAGATAACCACGACTATCATACCAAATTATTAAGAATCAACAAATATTCAGAATACTCAGAAACCACCAAATTCGACAATCAACACGCAAATAACTGAACCACATAAATCTAGTTTATTAACCATAAGCAAAGAAGGGTCAAGACGGGATAACCATAACCGAAGGATGACGGGTCGGAACCGCTATGGCTCACTAGCTAACGCGCCTCACACACCGTCTTGACTCCCACCACCGAGATCACTTGAAAAGAATGGTGGGGGTGAGAACATGTACACATGTCTCCCCTCCCAGTGGGTACCGCAAGCCGACGAAGGCAAAGCATACTCACTGGTAAAGGAGGAACAACAGATGGATATGTATATATATGAACTGCAGTAGTAAATAAAGGAGAACAGGTATAAACAGGTATAAACAGGTATAAACAACTACTGCAAGCCGACGAAGGCGAAGCGTACTCACCGGTAAAGGAGGAACAACATATGGATATGTACAGTGGGTACCGCAAGCCGACGAAGGCGAAGCGTACTCACCGGTAAAGGAGGAACAACAGATGGATATGTATATATATGAACTGCAGTAGTAAATAAAAGAGAACAGGTATAAACAGGTATGAACAACTACTGCTACTGCAAATAATGAACATATGCATCAACTGTAGATAAACTAAAAACCCAATCACTGTGCCCTATAGATCTGAAGATCACAGGCTATGTCACAGTATGCTCACCCACCGGCACACAACCTCTGCAAGCACCTGGCAAGAGGCTCACGGGTCGAGAACACGACCACTTTTCCGGAAAAGAACAACCCCACGGTGGCCAAACAGCTGGTGTATGTGAAGTGCTAGACGAGCTGTGACGATCGATGCGAAATGTTCAATCCACAGGACGGCAACAAGCCGAGAATAACAACAACTAACACATGTCCAAGAGATCGCTCGGATCACTGAGCCGATCAACACTGACCAATCGGGTCTCACCACAAGATCATGCAAGATACACCACACCACTCTACTAATATCATATGCAGAGATGAAAGTAGAGAATAATAACTGGGAGTCAAGTGGAATCACACTTATCCATAACATGCAAAGAAAAAGGGAAAGGAGAAATATCACCGAGCTAGTTCACTGTACCGACTCCGGATTGAAGCATCCACCTGAACTGGAGAAGAGCCTAACTCCCAAGGCTCGCGGGAAAGTCCGCTGGACCTACGAAAGACTCACCAAGTCAAGGTCCGTCGAGTCGACTAGAAAACACTAACCTCACAATCCCGAAATCGCTGGAATTTTCAGAAAGTCCACCGGAATAATTCCGAACTCAAGAAAATACCCTGGAAGGTATTAGTAAGCAACCCAAGTCACCTGCTCTTCGAAAACACACCAATTTAGGTGGTCGGACAGCAAACACAAGTCCAGGGTTCATAAAAATATAAACGCACCTGTAATGACATCCCGGGTTCCCGAAAATACCGTTTTCGGCACCGGAACCCTCCGTCGCTCATCCGTTGTCTCCGGAACTTCGAGACAACGAGAGAAACCAGCCAACAAGGCTCATCGAGGAGGCTAGGGCATCCACAACCCCACTAAGTGAGTCCCACATCGATAAACATGTTCCGCCGACAATTTCGTCGAAAAAATGCTCCGAAACATGCTTCGATCTCGCGAGAGCATCGAAGACTTGGACAATCAGTCCAGAGGGTCACACGAGGTGGCCTTACGCTGCCCGAGGCAGCCCATGCTGTTCCAATTGCATGGAAGCCCTCAAACTATCACTATTTGCGTAAATAATGCATTAAAACCATAAAATAGGCAACATACTGCTATCGCGCGATTTTCGAGACCAACCGAGGGCACCAACTGATAGGTCTCAACACAGCGAAGCCCATGCTCACAGTCCGAGGCATCAAAAATAGCCGCGGAGCACACCGGGGCCAAGAATAAAGCACATAACTAAGGGCTTCGGGGGCGACAACGCAAAACCAGTGAGTTGCAGCCTCTCCGACAGAAACCGAGGTGAGCACGGTGATCAGCGATGACTCTAGGTCACCGTGCTCACCTTCCGGAGGGTTGGAGGGCTCCGGGATGGCCGGAACAATAAATGGAGCCAAGAAGGCTCCATCTCGGGCTAGGCAGGGAGCTCCTAGCTCCGGCCGGCCACCGGCGGCACGGTGCCGGGCGCGCGGCGCAGGGTCGGATGCGGAAGGGAAGGGGAGCATGGTGCTCACCTTGGCCGGCGTCGGCGAGCGGCGGCGGCGGCGGCGCTGGAGAAGGCTCCGCCCAATCCGAGCTAGGGCTCGACCTGGGGAGGTAATCCAACATCGGCGGCGGCCGTGACGACAAAGGGGCGGCGACGGCGCGTCTCCCAAGACCGGAGGGAGGCGAAGGCACTACTCAGGGGCGGCGGCGGCGGCGGCGGCGGCGGCGGCGTTGAAAGGAGGCGCGGCTGCCTCGGCCTGCAACAGCCCAAGCTGGCTGCAAAGGCCGCGGCGGCGCTCGGGGCAGGCTGGGGCTGCCGGAGGGGGCTGGCCGGCGCCCTGGGATGTCGGCGGCGCAGATCCCAAGGTGCGCCCTCCCCGAGGCTGCCCAAACCGAAGAGGAGGGAGATGGGAGGAAACCCTTGAGATAAAAGGTGAGGGGAGGAGGTGGCCGGGCTTTGGCCGGCCGGAGGAGGGTTGCCGGCGGCCGGGGAAGAGCGCGGCACTGTCGGAAGAGGGAGGGGGGGCGGCTAGGGCTCAGGAAGGGAGAGGGGAAGGCTAGGGTTAGGGTTTGGGAGGAGAAAACCCTAAATGCCATTTTGTAAACAATGGTGTAATTGCAGAAAACCCCTCGCACAGACCAAATTCCAATCCAAGTCCTTCAGGGTGCGTGTAAAACGCGCCAACGCACCTCCACTTGCGATCTTTCGCGATTCCATACATAAAATATAAGGACTTTCGCGAAAAGATCCAAAATGCAATATCGACCCTTCCTCGAACAACGTGCAATTTCGGACGATCGGTTCGTCGGATTTATGAACGGATTGCGCCAGCACTTCCGGCACTGCAGAACTAACAAACCTGCAATTTTGTTTCGCCAGAATCGGTTCCCGATTCGCGACACAAACCTCTCATTCTCGTCCGCATCCAAATACCTATATATATATATAAGATATATATATATATAATTCAAATTTCAAATTCAAATTCACGGGTATTACATTCTTCCGGAAATTCCGACGAAATTTCTTCGTGAGACGCGCTAATTGATGTTCAAAGTCGGCAAGTGAAATTTCTTCGTCGGAATCCAAGTCGTCATCTTCCTCCTTTCTGATTTTGAGTGCAACACCTGTAGCTTTAGAAGAGGACTTGGAAGTAGATTGATTAGTAGAAAAAGTCATTTCATACGTTTGTAAAGCGCCTACTAATTCCTCAACTTTCATTTCATCCGGATGTTTGACGGTTTCAATTGCCGCAACCTTCGCTCTAAAACGTTCCGGAAGAGTTCGAAGAATCTTTCTTACAACTTTAGATTCTGGGATCTTCTCTCCCAAGTTAGCACATGTATTAATGATATCTTGGAGTCTAGTAAATAATCAGTAAAACATTCATGCTCCTCCATTCGAATAGAATCAAATTAGCTTGTAAGCATCTGGAGCTTTTGAACTTTTACTAGACTCGTACCCTTATGTGTAACTTGAAGAGTGTCCAAAATCTCTTTAGCCATTTCACACGCCGAGACGCATGAAAACTCGGTTTGAGACAAAGCGTTAAATAGAGCATTAATCCCCATTCCATTGTAAGAAGATAAATCAATCTCTTTCTTACTCCATTTATTTTGAGGTTTTGGCTTATCAACATTCTCGACCTTTTCGGTAGGATGTTTCCATCCAACCTCAACAGATTGCCAAATCCGCTCATCGATGGCAATTAGAAAAGCTCTCATGCGAACTTTCCAATAAGCATAATTTGTGCCGTCAAAAAGCGGAGGTCGATTAATATTTCCACCCTCAGCCATAATAGAAAAATCTTGATCCTGCTCTGATACCAATTGTTAGTTTTGGGAAACCTAAGGATCTATCAAGATACTATCAATCACCTAGAGGGGGGAGAATAGGTGTATAGGCCAAAAACACGAATCTCAATGCTATAAAAAATAAATGCGAAAATTAAAATAACCACCGAGATTTACGTGAAAAAACTCCAACTAGCAGTAAAAAACCCACGGGACCAACACGCGATGACAATCCACTATGAATTAAAAGAATACAAGGTGATTACCGACTCCACGGACTCACAGCTCTCTTTTATCTTCTATGAATCTCGCGCATACCAGCGGGTTGTCCACGCCCCACGTTCGAATCCACGAAGGCCACATCCCGAATCCATGAAACGCTCAACTTCAAATCCATGAAGCCTTTATCAAGCCGAATCCACGATGCCCATCGAATCCACGAGCGCATCCGTCCGGAGAAAGAACAATAGGTTGGTGATGATTTATTGCTTAGAATATCATTAAAGATCTGTGGAAATAATCTCTAAGCAATTCTCAAATTGATTCTAGAAGAACATTAAGAATTAGGGCACCAAGAATCAATTTAAGAGAAGCTTGTTGTCGAAGATGAGAAGGACGGATACCTACAAGCTTCTAGGATTTCTAAAAGATAAAATATGCTTAACCACATTTTAGAGACATCCCCACATCTTATTTATAAGTTTGAGACATTAGAATCAGAGTAGAATTGAAAAACACGTTTTCGAAAAAATCGCGACGGGTCAGGGTCCGAACCTTACATCAGGGTCCGGACCTTGAAGTTTCCAGACATTTCATAGTCCGGATCTTGACCCAGGGTCCGGACCCTCCCTGCGTGACAGCCAGAGAGGCGTACGGGTTTCGGACCTCGCACCATGGTCCGCGAATCCTAAAACTTGGAAAAGTTAATTTTTATATTTTAAATTAATTTTTATCTATTCTAATGTCTTCCAAACACTTGTAAATGATCATAAACCACCATCAATATTATTTAAACTTACCAAGCATCGTGAATTCATACGTTGAGTCTTCGAGTCTTCAACCTTCGTCTTTTCTTCTTAGAACCTTCAAGACTCCGACTCACTTCACGAAATATGCCATTATAAAATCCGTAACAGGTTAATGTCGACCGAAGTCTTCGGAATTCCTCCTAAGTATATGAAACTCCAGCATGTATAGTTTTACATTGATCATCCTGTTTAATAGCTCAAACTGTAGATTTGCATGTTATATATGAAATCTAAGTTTTGGAGCATGATTTAGCTAATTTTTTATGATTATTACCTACTGAACTGGGACTTGACTTATGAGAAAACTTATTTAACCTACTCGCGTCATTTTTCAAAAATGTTAACAGATTTAGCTTCAGGAGCTGTTTTCACTGTTGTATCACCACTGTTAGCACAAGGTGGATACTCAGATTAGTGTAGGTTGAGATTACGCTCGTGCTGGGATGCCGAGCCCATTTTTACAGTAGAGTTTAGGCTGTTTCGTACTGTCGGGTGCCGTCGGGGTTGACGATGGACCCAGATCTTTACTTCTTGCATCAGATTGTGCCGAGAGCACATGAGCCTTAGTTGTTAGACCAGTTTGACCCATTTGTATGGATTTAGCCTGCGTGATCCTGATTGAGCTCGACAGAGACACGCTTGCATACTCGTTTGGGTCGCGCCCACGAGTGCCGTTCCGGAGTTTGGCTACCATGCGTTGATGTCGTTGTAGTCCCGATTGGACTTCTGCTCTCTACCGGCTGCCCTCGGGGTGGTGTACGGTGTAGCTTAGACAGGCGGGACGGGTGTATCACAGTCCCTGTGAATTGGATCAGTGAGGGCTATTTTTTTAGCTAGTGATGCATACGTTTACAGAGATCTGGATATGCATAGTGGTAGGGTAGTGGCATAGTAGCTGTAGAGTTTATTCCAGCTTATCTTACTGTTTCTTCACCTATCAGCTATCTTGTTAGTCTCGTAGACTTAGTGGATAGACCGTTGGGGTCGGTGACGGTACCCACTGAGAACTACTCTATTTTATAGTAGTTCTCACACCCATTGTTGCAACTTTTTCTTGCAAAGCCGTCGGGTGCTGCTGCTGCATCGTCTAATCGAGGTAAGGGAGCCGCGAGCTAGATCCCTGCCTACCCCGGTCATTGAGCTAGAGGAGTACCCTATTTAGAGCTAGTTCTTTTTGGAGAGTTGCCATGTACATACAGTGATGTTTACTTTTATAGCCTATAATGAAGATGTTGTAGTATCTGGTGTGGTGTTTATACAGAGATGTATTTTGGGGATCTTGTATGTACAGCTGGCTCTATTTATATATTTACGTTTCAGTTTTATCAGCTCTGTATATCTTGTGCTTACTTGTATGTATTTTACAGGTTAAGCTATCGCTTCGCATACACAAAAATTTCTATGTATCTGTTGGCGAGCCCGGGAAAACATGTAATCCGGGGCATGACAGATTAAGTTGGTATCAGAGCTTAGGAATAGGTCGTTGGGACTTAGTAAACCCTAGGCTTTGGCGAACGCTAGGAATGCAAGATGTAAGAGACGTGACTGGCCGCGAATGTCATTGATTGATTGTTGGAACTCCTCCAAGGGTGGAGGGAGTGATTGGAGGCGTGTGTCTTTTCCTACCGCGAACTTGTGTCGGCTGCAGACGACATTGTGTAGTGGGGGAAAAGAGGCGACCTTCTAGACTTTCGCTCGATTGAGTCGAGAGTTGTTTTGTGTGGCATAGCTGATGTGTGTGCTATGTTTCAGGTGGACAAGATGCCTCCCCGAGGCCGAGGTTGACCACCGACGCGGGCTACTCCCGCACCTCCTGAGGTGCCTGAGCAGGCGGGACCTAGTGCACCCCCAGATTTGACAGAGCAGTTGGCTGCCCTGGCAGAGGTGACTAGGCAGCAGGGTGCGCTATTACAGCAGATGTGCGACGCGGTTGCCCAGCAGCCGAGTGCAGCACCGAGAGCGATGGAGCCGCAGCTGCCACCTTCGACTAACCCAGCGAGTGTTCCAACCGCAGTTGCGCCCCCACCAGCGACAGCACCAACCGCACCTACCGGTGATACTTCGCGGTCAGGCGGACAGATGTCAGAGGCTGAGAAGGAGCGGATGACCGAGAGGCTGACCGCTTTTGCCGATTTGATCTGCCTCACTTTGATGGTAGCAGCACTGAGCCTTGGGTTGTGGAGGCTTGGGTGTGTGAGATGGAAAAGTTGTTCGAGAATCTCTTTATACCTGAGCATGAGCAGGTCCACTTGGCGGTACACTGTTTGGCCGGTGAAGCACATGCCTGGTGGAGGAGGATACGGCAGAACAGGTCTTTGGATGCACTGCAGATGAGATGGGACGAGTTTCAAGGGATGCTATACGGGTCCTATTTTCCAAGCAGCATGAAGCATAAACTCGAGGAGGACCTAAAGAATCTACTACAGGGGGATTGGTCGGTTCAGGAGTACACCCGAGAGTTTACCAGACTTCTGAATTATGTACTTTTTGCGACGAGGGATGAGGCCTATAAGGTTTATCTGTTCGAGCGCGGCTTGAGGCAGGAGATCTTCACTTTGGTTCAGGCGCAGAGGTTGCGGACCTTGAATGCATCGATTGAGCAGGCTCTATGGGTTGAGCGAGGTGAGATGGTGGTTAGTGAGCGGGTGGCAGCATCTGGTCCGAGTCAGGAGAGGAAGCGCCAGGCTCCAGACGACGAAGGACAGACCAGTGGTAGACGTCCGCTGAGGCCTCTACGATCGCATTCTCAAGGTCGTGGATCCTCGGGGCGGCAGCGGTTTGGTGGATCCCGTTAGCAGGGACAGCAGTAGAGGATACCACAGAGATGTGTTATTTGTGGGGGACCACACGGGCCTTGGCAGTGTGAGCAGAGAGAGGGTCAGTATTTTGGATGTGGTCAGCCAGGACATTTGCGGGCAGCTTGTCCCCGAGTAGTGACGTCAGCACCTTCGGCAGCGTCGGCCCCTCCGGCACAGCAGCAGACATACGGAGCTCCACCGACCTACAGCCAGGCGGATAGGGCTTCAACGCCACAACAGACAGAGCAACGGTAGCGGGCGCAGAGTGGCAGGGTCTATGCAGCTCAGGTGGAGAACTCCTCAGCAGTTGACCATGTGGTAGCAGGTATCATTTTAATTACTAGCATTAGAGCTCGTGCATTATTTGATACCGATTCATCACATTTATTTATTAGTCGAGCATTTGCATCTCTACATGGACTAGAGATAGGGCCGTTACCACATGCACGAGAGGTGCAGATTCCTTATCATATTTTACATGTGGCGGAGTGTTGTTGGGCTTGTCCAGTGCAGCTTGGACCTTGGGTTATACCTGCAGACCTGTTTGTTTTAGGATAGTTACAGAATTTTGATGTAGTGCTCGGCATGGATTGGTTGGCACGTTATTATGCGACGATCGACTGTCGAGCTCGGATAGTGTCGTTTCGTTAGCCAGATGAGGAGGAGTTTGTGTTTAGGGGCTGCAGGAGTACGTTGTTTGCTACCTGGATTTCGTCGGCGAGGGCGAGGCTGATGATGAGTCGAGAATGCGTTGCCTTCCTTGCGACTGTTGTAAAGGTGCCTACAGCGGTACAAGGACTCGAGGATATCTCTATAGTCCGCGAGTTTTCAAATGTGTTTCTCCCTGAGTTGACGAGTATGCCGCCGGATAGTGAGATTGAGTTTGTGATTGACGTAGTTCCAGAAACTACGCTGATCTCGAAGGCACCCTACCGAATGGCACCGGCCGAGCTGAGAGAGCTTAGGGCGCATCTTCAGGATTTGTTGGATAAAGGATTCGTGAGACCCAGTGTGTCACCGTGGGAAGCGCCGGTGTTATTCGTAAAGAAGAACGATGGAACTCTTAGACTTTGTATAGATTACCGAGAGTTGAATAAAGTGACCATCAAGAATAAGTATCCTTTGCCACGCATTGATGATCTGTTTGATCAGCTATAAGAATCTTGTGTCTTTTCGAAAATTGATTTGTTATCCGGTTACCACCAATTGAAGATGAAGGTCAAGGATATTCCCAAGATGGCTTTTCGGACATGGTACGAGTATTATGAGTTTACAGTAATACCGTTTGGATTGACTAATCCCCCTATCGTATTTATGGATTTGATGAACCGAGTAATTAAGCCGTTCTTGGATAGATTTGTTATTGATGACATTCTGATTTACTCCCGGAATGATGTGGAGCACGAGGAGCACTTGAGGATAGTGCTAAAACTTCTGAGGGAGAAGAAGTTGTATGCCAAGCTGAAGAAGTGCGAGTTTTGGCTTCGGGAGGTAGCTTTCTTGGGCCACGTAGTTTCAGCCACTGGAGTGGCAGTACACTCGAAGAAAATAGATACCATTCGGGATTGGCCCAGACCGACGACAGTTACCGAGGTGAGGAGTTTTCTTGGACTGGCAGGGTACTACCGTCGATTTGTGGAAGGCTTTGCGAAGCTTTCCACACCCCTCACTAGTTTGACTCGTAAGGGGATTAGATTTATCTGGAGCGAGGAGTGTCAGAGGAGTTTTGAGGAGTTGAAGGAGAGACTGATGTCAGCGCCTATCCTTGCCCTTCTAGTTATGGGAGAGGGATTTGTGATTTATAGTCATGCATCACACAGCGGTTTGGGTTGTGTGTTGATGCAGCATGGTAGGGTAATTGCTTATGCTTCGCGGCAACTAAAGGATTACGAGAAGAATTACCCTACACATGACTTGGAGCTTGCAGCTGTGGTGTTCGCACTGAAGTTGTGGCGGCATTACCTGTATGGTAAGCACTGTGAGATCTTTACAGACTACAAAAGTCTCAAGTATCTGTTCATCCAAAAAGAGTTGAACCTGAGGCAACGCCGGTGGTTGGAGTTATTGAAAGATTATGATATTAGCATCCAGTATCATCCCGGCAAGGCGAATGTGGTGGCAAATACGTTGAGCAGGAAATCAGTGCAGAGTCTTAGTATGATGATCACTCAACAGGCGTCATTACTTGAGGAGTTACGGCGACTTGAGCTGGAGGTGGTGTCCCCTGGGGTTACTGCAAGACTTATGTCTATGGTCTTGCAGCCCACTCTGTTAGACAGGATTAGAGAGAAACAGTGAGTGGATCCCCATTTGATGAGGATTCGAGACCAGATTGTCAGCGATCAGATAGGGGACTTTAGTGTTGACAGTTTAGGAGTACTCCGGTACAGGGACCGGCTGTGTGTGCCTATGAATTCTGATATCCGGAAGGAGATTTTGAGAGAGGCTCATTACTCACCTTATACAGTTCATCTAGGTGGAACTAAGATGTATAAGAATTTGAAGGCACACTTCTGGTGGAATGGAACGAAGAGGGACATTGGGAGATGTGTGGCTCAGTGTCTGACTTATCAACAGGTGAAGGCTGAGCACCGAGTACCTGCTGGCAAACTTCAGAGTCTCCCAATACCTGAGTGGAAATGGGACCAGATCAGCATGGACTTCGTCGTGGGGTTTTCGAGAGCACAAGGTGGATTTGATGCCATTTGGGTGATAGTGGACAGACTGACAAAGTCTACACTTCATACCAGTGCAGACTTCTTGGTCCAGAGATCGACTCGCTCAGCTGTATTCGGATGAGGTAGTGAGGTTACACGAGGTACCTACCACGATTGTATCATATCAAGACCCGCGGTTTGTCTCGCATTTCTGAAGGAGCCTTCAGACAGCGTTGGGTACTCAGCTCCATTTTAGTACAGTATTTCACCCACAGACTGATGGTCAGTCGGAGCGGACAATTCAGACTCTGGAGGACATGTTGAGAGGATGTGTCCTGGACTTTAGAGGAGGTTGGCATCGACACTTGAGACTGGTTGAGTTCGCGTACAACAACAGCTATCAAGCGAGCATTTAGATGGCTCCGTTTGAGGCGTTGTATGCACGCAAGGTTTGATCGCCTTTATATTGGAGTGATGTGGGTGAAAGGACGACCTTGGGCCCGGACATTCTGTTGGAAGCGAAAGAAAAGGTCAAGATGGTTCGATGACGTCTTCAGACAGCCCAGAGTCGACAGAGGAGCTATACTGATACTAGAAGACGAGACTTGGAGTTTCAGGTTGGAGATCATGTATTCTTGAAAGTCTCGCCGTCCAGAGGGATACGCAGATTTGGAGTTCGTGGAAAGCTCAGTCCACGATTCATTGGCCCTTTCGAGATTTTAGAGCGAGTTGGGCCTGTAGCGTACAGGATTGCACTACCACCGCAACTTTTCAGTATTCACGATGTGTTTCATTTCTCGACTTTGAGGAGGTGATTGACTTCACTCCGCTTGAGTTGGGCGAGAACTTGAGGTACGAGGAGCGACTGGTGCAGATTCTTGCTCGTGAGACGAAAGAATTGCGTAACCAGATCATACTATATGTGAAAGTGCAGTGGAGCAATCACGAGGAGCGTGAGGCGACTTGGGAGCCGAAGACTGAGATGCGGGAGTCCTACCCCTACCTGTTTGAGACACCGAGTTGAGATATGAGTTTTAAGTTTCGAGGACGAAACTTTTTGTAAGAGAGGAGGATGTAGTGCCCCTGAGGGTTAACTGGAGGAATGACTATAGTATTAGTGACTGGTCGACACAGTTGTAGAGTGTTGGGACGAGTCGGAGTCGTTTTGGCGCGAAATGGACGCGAAAACGAACTCGGGATACTCAAATAAGCCAAAATTGAAGTTCTGCCAGTTTAGGGCACCCAGAAGTTGAGTTTAGGGCGCCCAGATTCTGAGTGTCGTTTTATATATATATACTGAGTCATTTCGAATCCAGTTTCGGGCGCCCAGAAGTAGGCCCGAAAGTTCACCTCGTGAATACCGAACGTGCTGACACGTGGCCTTGGTAGGTGAGATCCGTCGAAACCGGATAGCGGAGTAGCGTACCACCGGGCGGAGAGCCCGAAGTGCTGAATGGTGCAGGCTGAAGAAAGTGGGCACCCAGTTCTGGGTTTAGGGCGCTCGAATCCTGAGATTACAGCAGAATAACAGGTTAATTCTATTTGTTCTTGAGGCTCATTGTACCTAACCTATACCTCTATAAAAAGGGGAGGACGTCCCCTGATAGCTCCTTTTCACACTCCTTCACTTCCAACCGGATATCTCCACAAAATTCTCCCCTAAACCCCTTGGATTAGGAAATTCTGCAGAAATCCAGCAGCGACCTTGGGAGTTTCAACTCGTGTGCAGCATAGGAGCATCCAATTGCTGTGAAACTTAATTTCGTGGGTTGTGAACTTAAAGGGGAGTGTGTTGAACCATTCCAACAGCAATTTAATTAGGTATGTAAGCTTGAATTGTTGTTTTTCCTGAGATTTTAGTGTTCTTGAGCTGAAATTGAGGTTTTCTTGATATTCTTGGATCCGAATGCCTTGGGAGCTGGATTTTTGAAGTTGGATTTAGTTTTCCATCATCTCCCATTGGTTTAGAAGGGATTCCCGACCTGAATTACAGATCTCAAGATGAGTTTAGCTCAGATTATGGTGAATTGAGCTATAAGTGCAATGTTTTTAGATGTTAATGGAGATTTTTGAATGTTGTGTATCCAGATCTTTGTAGAGAACTAAATTATGGAATTAGAAGTATTCTTCCCTCACTTGTGAAAGGTTTGAACCCAACCTTACTGAAGCTTCAAGTTGGAAATCCCAAAATTGAGCCGAGTTGTATAATTTGCTCTTGTGCTGAACTTCTGGATGCAAGTTCTGGGCATCCAGAAGTTGGATTCGAATCCTTATGAAGGCTTTTTGGTGATTGATTTGAGCTCAATTATGATGAGAAAGCTAGGGAATTGTTCTCTAACCTTTTGAGGTGAGTTGGGTGAAGTTTCACTGCATTTGGACCTGAAAATTGGGTTAAATTCCATGTTGAACTCCTGCAGGTTGAAGCTGCCAGGCTGCTGTTCTGGGCTCTGAATCTAGGCACCCAGAACTCAGGACTGGAGGGCCCGAATCCTGTCAACTTGGTTGTTGGCTGCGGTTTCAGTTGGAATTGATCTTTACGCTCTCATATCGACTTCTTGCCATCGTTGGACTCGCGTTTAAGGTGGGTTAATGTCGACCGAAGTCTTCGGAATTCCTCCTAAGTATATGAAACTCCAGTATGTATAGTTTTACATTGATCATCCTGTTTAATAGCTCAAACTGTAGATTTGCATGTTATATATGAAATCTAAGTTTTGGAGCATGATTTAGCTAATTTTTTATGATTATTACCTACTGAATTGGGACTTGACTTAGGAGAAAACTTATTTAACCTACACGCGTCATTTTTCAAAAATGTTAACAGATTTAGTTTCAGGAGCTGTTTTCACTCTTGTATCACCACTGTTAGCACAAGGTGGATACTCAGATTAGTGTAGGTTGAGATTACGCTCATGCTGGGATGCCGAGCCCATTTTTACAGTAGAGTTTAGGCTGTTTCGTACTGTCGGGTGCCGTCGGGGTTGACGGTGGACCCAGATCTTTACTTCTTGCTTCAGATTGTGCCGAGAGAACATGAGCCTTAGTTGTTAGACCAGTTTGACCCATTTGTATGGATTTAGCTGCGTGATCCTGATTGAGCTCGACAGAGACACGCTTGCATACTCGTTAGGGTCGCGCCCACGAGTGCCGTTCCGGAGTTTGGCTACCATGCGTTGATGTCGTTGTAGTCCCGATTGGACTTCCGCTCTCTACCTGCTGCCCTCGGGGTGGTGTACGGTGTAGCTTAGACAGGCGGGACGGGTGTATCACAGTCCCTGTGGATTGGATCAGTGAGGGCTATTTTTTTAGCTAGTGATGCATACCTTTACAGAGATCTGGATATGCATAGTGGTAGGGTAGTGGCATAGTAGCTGTAGAGTTTATTCCAGCTTATCTTACTATTTCTTTACCTACCAGCTATTTTATTAGTGTCGTAAACTTAGTGGGTAGACCGTTGGGGTCGGTGATGGTACCCACTGAGAACTACTCTATTTTATAGTAGTTCTCACACCTATTGTTGCCACTTTTTCTTGCAGAGCCGTCGGGTGCTACTGCTGCATCGTCTGATCGAGGTAAGGGAGCCGCGAGCTAGATCCCTGCCTACCCCGGTCGTTGAGCTAGAGAAGTACCCTATTTGGAGCTAGTTCTTTTTGGAGAGTTGCCATGTACATACAGTGATGTTTTCTTTTATAGCCTATAATGACGATGTTGTAGTATCTGGTGTGGTGTTTATACAGAGATGTATTTTGGGGATTTGTATATACAACTGGCTCTATTTATGTATTTACGTTTCAGTTTTATCAGGTCTGTATATCTTGTGGTTGCTTGTGTGTATTTTACAGGTTTAGCTATCGCTTCGTATACACATAAAATTTCTATGTATACGGGGCGAGCCCGGAAAAACATGTAATCCGAGGCGTGACAATAGTTGTCCCCTAGGGTTGAGGGGATGGTTGGTGGAATAGCATAATCGAAAGAGTGAAATTGGTGAAAGAGATAGATCTAACGGTGAGAAACTTACTAAGCACCAAGTGCTTTGTGCTTTTAAAAGCACCATACCCGGACTACATATATATATATATATATATATATATATATATATATATATATATATATATATATATATATATATATATATATATATATATATATATATATATAGAGAGAGAGAGAGAGAGAGAGAGAGCTAGGCTGTTATACTATCGGTAGCACGGAGGCCTTTGTGCTACCAAGTTGTTTTCGATGATGCGGCTTCCAAATCAACGATCGGCTCTGTTAGACTTGATCTATACCATTGAAAGTATTTGGAAACTAAATTTCATAATTTTTTGACATTATTTGGCTAGTGATCAAAAGGTCTCCAAATTGATAATTTTAATGGTCGATGTGATGCGTTTGTAAATTTAATAGTGTAAAACAATCCAAATCTGATGAAATTTTTATAGAAAATTCTTTTCACTATTTAGAGTAAGATTAGTACCTCTGATCTTAAATTCAAATCTTTTATCATCATTTTTTATGATATTTTTATTTTCAGCCGTTCATTTTTAGACTACTCGTTTGATAGGTAAATGATATTGAAAAATTATGAAATTTAGTTTCCAAATACGTTCAATAGTGTAGATCAAGTCTAACGGAGTCAATCGTCAATTTGGAAGCCGCATCATCGAAAACAATTTGGTAGTACGGAGGCCTCCGTGCTACCGATAGTATACCAGCCGGACTATATATATATATATATATATATATATACTAGTTGAGTGTACGTGCAAATATACGTAACAGTTATTTTAATTTATTTCAAATCAATATAAATTTAAAAATTATATTTATCCAAAAATTTATAATAAAAATTTATATTTTTATAAATTTAAATGTTACATTTTATTAGAAACTAGTCATGTGAATACACGTGAGACTTATTTGAAAAAATCGAAAAAAATTTAGTAATTTTTTTCTAAAATATTTATTAATTTTATGTTATTAATGAAATTGAAATATACACTAACTATACCACTATTCCCCAATTATTACTGTCCAAATCAATTGAGCTTAATTTGGACAAGCATTAAGCATTTTAATGATTTTTATACCCTCAAAAGAATTTTTTTCTTGAGTTCAATTGTTACTCATTATTAAAATTTTAAAAATTTAAACTTTTTTGGGAATAGCAAACTTACGCAACATAAGATATATCTATATGTATATAACAATATATTTGAAGAACATCGCGAAATATATTTTTTTTGTGAGAGAAAGGTAGCATGCTACCCGCTTCGTTTATTTTTTTTAGAAATAAACTTAGCTCGAAATGTGAATCAACTAGGATTCGAACTTGGAACCTCGAGTACCAACCACCAAGCCTTTTGCCACTTGCGCTAAGGACGGTCGGTAACATCATGAAAATATTGATGCAATTTTGGGAGAGTTTTGAATCCTATTGAGATCTAAAGTGAGTCAATCGAGCTTGATGCGTAGACTTTGCTGCCTATATTTTGAGAAGTTTTTGCATGAACCCAATATACATGTTTCATGCACCACATTCAATATTTAATATTTGTTTTAAAAAAATTATACAGTAAAATTTATAAACTTTTAAAACCATAATATCTAGGTATTAAATGAATATAAAAATCTACAATATAAAAAAAAAGGTGATGGATTTTGTAATTAGATGCTCTAAATATATAATGTCATAGAGGCATGGTTATATTTATGAATTTTGTAAGTCTTTTTTATGTCATGGAATATGAATTAAATTCTAATTTAAATTCATGAGCTTTTTAGAGGTGTGGTATACAGAAGAATACATTGAATATGTGCAGGTGATAGCCAAGGGCATTAGTATATTATATGTAAGAAAAAATTGTATTATTTATTAAAGGGAAAATTTCAAATACCACCCATGTGGTTTCGCACTTTCTCACTTTAGTACCCTGTGGTTTAAAGTGTATCACTTTAGTACCATGTGGTTCCGTTTTTCTCTTTTTCTTATTACTTTTGTTAATTTTTTCGTTAAATTAGTGAGAAAGTTAAAACTATAGGGTACTAAAATGAATATTCGATAAACCAGAGGTGCGTTATCTGAAGTTTTTTCTATATGATTTAACGAAAAAATTAATGAAAGGAACAAGAAAAAAAAAAAAATGAAATCACAAGATACTAAAGTGATACACTTTAAACCACAGGGTACTAAAGTGAGAAAGTGTGAAACCACAGAGGTGGTATTTGAAGTTTTTCCTTTATTAAAATGTGTTAACTAAAGAAACGGAAACATAATTTGAATTGAATTATGAAACCTGTTTAGGAAGAAATTAAAAATAATGAAAAGAAAAATAATTGATTCGGCTGAGACTTTGAGATCTTTAATTAAAAAAATAAATCTACATAAAAATTGGATTATTAATAAAAAATATATATCAGTAATAGAAAAGAAAGAAAAATCCAAAAAAAGAATATTAGCAATAGATGCAAAAGGAGGGAGAGTATTTAGACTGATGGGTGCATGAACTGCCAACGCTTGGAATGTCGACCACCGATGACGTGCATACGCATGGATCGTCGACCACCGATGACGTGCCGGTGGACCATCAACAACGCCGGCAATGATGCGTTGACTACTGTCGATGTGCCTGTGACGTGAGGACGATGACGATGATGCGCCAGCAAAGACGATGACGAAGATGTGCTGGCGAGAAGGACGACAACGATGTGCCGGCGAAGGTGACGACGACGATGTGCTGGCGCCAGCGAGGACGACGACAATGCGCCATGGAGGACGATGACTTACGATAGATCATGACAGAGGAGGTGTGGAAGGAATAAAAGGAAAAAAGTATGAAAAAAAATATTGAGAGGCAGTGAAAATATTTGATAAACGTGCGAGAGTATGGGCTCTATATTTGACAAATACATAGGTGGCAGGTATTACGCGTGAGAAATAATAAGTATATGTAAGATTAGGATAAGAATAAGGAGATTGGAGAGATTGGATAGTGGAGATATTATATGCGATAATTTTTATCAAGATATACTCTATATTTGAGAAAGGCGTAGGTGGCGGGTATTAGGTGTCGAGTATCACGTGTAAGAAAGGAGATTTAGGAGATTGGGTATATATTTTAACCTAAAAGTATCGAAATTTGAATTTATGTTTAATTCGAAATGTTAAATTTAATTTTAAATTAAATTTATATTTATATTTTAATTTAAATTGTTATTTGCGGTATGCCTATTTATTATTTATTTTTTTTCTAACTTTAATTTATTTCTAAATAAGTTTTATATATTTTTAATTAAGTTATACTGTAAATATTTTTCATATGCATTTCACAATATATAATTTTTTTTAATGTGCATCCGAATTTAAAATTTAAACTAATAAATTCAAATTTAAATTTATGAACAAAACTCAAAATTTGAAGTTTATTTGAATCCGCAATTTAAAAATATGTAGTTAATTTATTTTTAAATTAGTTAATTATTTTCGGTTTGAAACAATCTGTTGGTAGACCCATTATTTAAAATTTAAAATTTAGAATTAAAATATAGATTTATGTTTGAAATTATGACTGAATATAAAATTTAAAGTTGAGTTGATATACTTTATTTAAATTATTTCTTTTTTAAATCTAATTTATTTTTAGTTATTTAATTGAAAGATATTGGATGACGCGAATATTTTATGTATGGTTGTGCTTGTGAAGAATATTCTGCAGTAGATTTTCTACGGTTGAAAAAATTTGGATAAGTATAAATTTCTTTTTCTATTTCCGCAAATGAAATGCAATAATTTTTTAAGATAAAAAATGAATCTGTCAATAATTATTTCAAATAAACATAAATTTGGTGCATCATATTTACCAAAAAAATATAATTTTAAAGTTAATCCATTATATTTTATTCAAAAATATCTGTAATATCATAATTCAATTCAAATAGTTGGCGCCCAAAAAAATTATATTCTTTTGTTATTTTTTATATACATTGAATATTTTATTATATTTTTTGATTTTTCACGAATTCAAATTTCAAATATATATTTTAAATTAAAGGTATCAAAATTTTAATTTATATTTATTTCAAAATTTAAAATTAATTTTGGTTCACTTTAATTAAAAATTTTAACTGTTAATTTAAATTTAATATCCAAAATTATATTTAATTCACAATTTAAACTCAAATTTTAATTTTAATTTTAAAATTCATAAATTTAAATTATATAATTAAATTTCAACTCTAAATTTTAGATTTAATAAAATTATAAATCAAATAAAATTAAAATTTAGTTAAATATTTAAATTTTAATTTAAATTTGATTATTAGTTGCAATCAATAAAAAGTTAATGTAACAACTAAATATTAGTAAATAAAATTGAGATAATATTAAAATATTCGTCTGAAAAATATTACGTTATGATTGAATATTTTGTAGGTAGCGGGTATTTCTTTACTACTGGATATTATGTAGGTGGACGTGTACGATAGGCTGGAGGATAAGTATTATGATGAGATAATAGGTGGCAGATATTTTATGTGAGAAAGAAAATATTTGAGAAACGCGTTCGCTGTTACGTGTGATAAAATACGATATTAATGAGAGGGTATTATTATCACAAAAAATAACAGATACTTTCATTTTCATCCATTGGATGAGATCCAATGGCAAAAAATAATATCTATATTTGAAAATAAATTATTATTTAATAAATTATTTGAAATGAATGGTTCAAAATAACTGGATATGAAAATATTACTAAAAAAGATAGAGACATTTTGGAAAAGAAAAAAAAAAATAAAACTCATGCTTTTATAAGTAGTATAGATATCTGTAATGAGTCCGGCTACTATAGTCTTATGAGTACGATTAACTTCGTACTCATAAGTCGTTTTTTATGATATAGCACTTGAATCGACGATCCATATAGTTAAACATGATTTAAAGTATTTAAAACTTTTAGAAACTAAATTTCACAATTTTTCAACATCATTTACCTTAGGATCAAAAGATCTCAAAGTTGACAATTTTTAACAGCCGGTATGGAATGCTCGTTAGTTTAACGGTGTAAAAGAATTAAAATTATTTGAATTTTTGCTAGAAAATTCTATTCACTATCGAGATAGAAATCTATAACCTCGGTCTTAAATTAAAGAATCCGATCCTTTATTTTTAGAAGGTTGTTCAATTTCGACCGTTTATTTTATACCAACTTGATGGACTTTATTATGATTTCGAAAAATTACGAAACTTATTTTCTAGAAATTTCAAATGCTCTAGATCATATTTAACAGTGTGGATCGTCGATTCGGAAGCTCTATCATTAAAATCAACTTACGAGGACAAAAAGTTTTAAACTCATAACAATATAATAGCCCTACTCTATGTGCAATATCCTATATTATTCTGTTTTTTCATATCCATTGAATATTTTTATTTATTTTTTAAATTCTAATGAACCTAAAATTAAATTATGTGTTTTAAATTAAAAACATCAAAATATAATTCATATTTACTTTAAAATTTAATAAAAGAACGTATTTTGAATTTGGGTCTATTAATAGACCCATTTTTTGGCAGAAAAAGGATTTTGATTCCTCTTTTTTATTAGCAAATAAATAAAGTAACAAAACAAGGTTTCAATTCCCCCCCTTTTTCTAACGGATAACATATTCTTTTTTATTAAATATTTATATATCGTTTCATACCTTTTATTCATAGATGAATATTTTCAAATTATCTTAATATTAACTACTAATGTTTAGTTGTTATGTTAATATTTTGATGATTGCAATCAGCAATCAAATTCGAATTTAATTTTTAATATATTTTTAAATTTTAATCTTATTTAATTATAAATTTTTATTTCATCTTAAATTCATAGATGAATTATTTATACGATTTAAATTTAAATTTATATTTGTATTAAAATTAAAATTTGAGTTTAAATCGTCACATAAATTTAATTTTGGATATCAAATTTGAATGAATAATTAAAAATTTTAATTCAAGTGGATCAATTAAATTTTAAATTTGAATTAAAGGTCAATTAAAATTTCGATACGTTTAGTTTAAAACGCGTATTTAGATTTTGGATCCGTTAAAATTTGAAAAACATATAGGAATATTCAATGTATATACAAAAAAATTAATTAGATAATTATTACTAGCGACAATGGATTTTTTTATTAGGCTAAATTACAGAAAACCCCCCTGTCAATACCCGCTTTTTCACTTCCCTCCCTGTCATTCAAAAACCTATATTTTGCCCCCTTAAAAAATAATAGCCCTACTCTATGTGCAATATCCTATATTATTCTGTTTTTTCATATCCATTGAATATTTTTATTTATTTTTTAAATTCTAATGAACCTAAAATTAAATTATGTGTTTTAAATTAAAAACATCAAAATATAATTCATATTTACTTTAAAATTTAATAAAAGAACGTATTTTGAATTTGGGTCTATTGATAGACCCATTTTTTGGCAGAAAAAGAATTTTGATTCCTCTTTTTTATTAGCAAATAAATAAAGTAACAAAACAAGGTTTCAATTCCCCCCCTTTTTCTAACGGATAACATATTCTTTTTTATTAAATATTTATATATCGTTTCATACCTTTTATTCATAGATGAATATTTTCAAATTATCTTAATATTAACTACTAATGTTTAGTTGTTATGTTAATATTTTGATGATTGCAATCAGCAATCAAATTCGAATTTAATTTTTAATATATTTTTAAATTTTAATCTTATTTAATTATAAATTTTTCTTTCATCTTAAATTCATAGATGAATTATTTATACGATTTAAATTTATATTTATATTTGTATTAAAATTAAAATTTGAGTTTAAATCGTCACATAAATTTAATTTTGGATATCAAATTTGAATGAATAATTAAAAATTTTAATTCAAGTGGATCAATTAAATTTTAAATTTGAATTAAAGGTGAATTAAAATTTCGATACGTTTAGTTTAAAACGCGTATTTAGATTTTGGATCCGTTAAAATTTGAAAAACATATAGGAATATTCAATGTATATACAAAAAAATTAATTAGATAATTATTACTAGCGACAATGGATTTTTTTATTAGGCTAAATTACAGAAAACCCTCCTGTCAATACCCGCTTTTTCACTTCCCTCCCTGTCATTCAAAAACCTACATTTTGCCCCCTTAAAAAATAAAAAATATTCACTTCGCCCCCCGCCGTCAGTGTTCCGTTAGGGTTCCGTTTATATCTTATTTTTTATATCCAAAATACTCTTGAAACCCTCATCGGCCGCCGCCACGCCCTCCGCCGCCTCGCCCTCGCACAAAGTCGGGGTTAGGGTCAAGGGAGGCGCGGGCGAGGGTGCGGGATGCGGGATGAGCAAGATTGGGGAGGAGGAGATGAAGAAGATGATGGTATTTTGATCATTTTGTCATACCGTACCCCCTTGTAAATATTTTTTATTTTTTAAGGGGGCAAAATATAGGTTTTTGAATGACAGGGGGGGGAAAGTGAAAAAGCGGGTATTGACAGGGAGATTTAATGTAATTTAGCCTTTTTATTAAGTACCTAGATTAAATACCAAATTAATATTCTTTTAAATATTATTATTTAATCTTATCCTTAAATTAATTTTTTTAAAAAATATCGCGATTAAATACGTAGGGAATATTGTTTTATTACTTTTTTGAATCTGTCTGTCATTGTAAGATTTTCTATACATTTTTATTGTAGCACACTGAACTTTAGAAAATTGCGGAGTTCTAGTGAGAGAATAGTGCTTTATACTACTCTGAAGATTTTGACTGAGTTTGGAGAGCTTGGGAGTATTTTCGAGGCTTATTAATCGTGAAAACGGACTTCGGAGATCAAAATCTGTAAAATCTGCAGATTTTGTATTGAGTACCGGTACTGGATTTGGAGTATCGGAACTAAGTAGAATGTAGGATTGCGCAGCTCTCGAATTTTGAGGAACTCAGCTGAGGTACCGGTACTGATTTAAGTAGTACCGGTACTGATTTTTGAGGTACCGGAACGCAATAGGAAATCGAAAGCTCCAACGTTCGGATTTTGCGGAATTGGATCTGAGATACCGGAACTGCCTGAGTACCGGTACACCAACCCGTGTACCGGTACGCAGTGCTGCAGAAGTTGTTTCGTGCAGTTTTATAATTTTAACTTTTTGAGGGGCCTACGGGGATTTTGTTGCTTCGGGTTAAGTATCCTTTCCCCCCTCATTGCACACTTAGGCTGTTGCAAGAGGAGGAGAAGAGGTGAGCTTCCTCCCTCTTTTTCTTTGGGTTTTCTCCTATAAACCCCTTTTAATACTTAGATTTTCTTCCTATTTTCTTCATCTCCTCCATGGATGCATGCATCTAGGGTTTGGAGGGAAACTCTAGCTTGAAGAAGAGCTTGTTTGGGAATCAAACTTCAACCCTAGCACCTCATAGCTTGGTTTAGAGCTTGATTTGAGGTTAGTAACATTCTTGTACTCTCTAATTGTGAGATTTACAAGGATGTTGGTGGAAAACCTAGTTTCATGAAAACTAGGGTTTATTTTGGGGCTTTTCATTTGAAAGCTTTTGGGATGGAATTGATGAGTGTAAAACACTCTTGTAGGTTGGATTTGAAGTTTCATTGTGTTGATTTGAATTTTGCACAAGTTTTTCTTAGATTAAGGTAATTTTCACTTATTTTCTACTTGATTTTTTGGTGAATTTCGTGGTAAGCTTTTTAGAAGCTTATAACCCCTTAGAAATTTTTCTTAGGGCGTAAGAAGCTTCGGGGACAACTTCGTCGGAGGAACGAATGAGGTTTCGAAAGTTATCATGTGGGTTTGACCTCACCGAAATGGGTGAATCCCTGTATGTCTCCCATTATGTTATAGGACTCAATAATGAGCTTAGCATGCACTTCATGGCACTCTTGAATTTTTGAGCATATGATTTGATTACATCTTATATGAAGAACTTCACTCTCTATATAGTAGAGCTATATGAGATAAAGGGCACGCATGTTATGATACATGAGCTTCCTTTGCATGATAAGATTAGGGTACCCGAAAAATTACCCGAACCCGAACCCGAACGGGTCGGGTTTACCCGAACTAAATGGATATGGATTCAGGTATGGGTATAGAAAATAAAAATCCGACGGGTATGGATACGGGTATGGATTTGTATGTACCCGACCCGAACCCGAACCCGAACCCGAACCCGAACCCGAACCCGAACCCGAATAAATTATATATATTTTATTTATTTATTTATTTAATATATAAAATACATAATAATTTTTATTCATTGAATTTCATCCAATGGTACACTCAAAGGCTCAAAAGTTTTAATTTTACTACAATATATTTTCAAATATAGTACTTCGGGTTTGGGTTTCGGGTTCGGGTTCGGGTTCGGGTTTCGAGTATTTGGTCGGGTCGGGTATGGGTATGGATTTTTAAAACCCGTCGGGTTCGGGTCCGGGTTCGGCTTCAAATTTGGAGGTCGGGTTTGGGTTCGGGTTTTTTAAAACCCCACCCATTGACATCCCTAGATAAGATGCATGAGTTGTAATGGGAATCCAGGCATGCATGTTAAGATACATGAGCTTCCTTTGCATGATAAGATGCATGAGGTTTAATGGGAATCTATTCTTTTCACTTGTTCTAGTACTTGGGTAAACTACTCTCATGCATGCTATATGTATGGTTATGGTTAGGCTATTATGTGCATTTAACATCACATGCTCGATGGAACGAATGGATTATACATAAATGGCAAATGTGTATAATTACTTAGTCAAATGGGAGATAATTGCTTGCATGATGAACTTCATTCTCTATATAGTAGATGCTTATATAACAAGACACATGCATGACATGAAATATAAACTTGGTTGGCATCCTTGCATCCCTTGGACGTGGTATTAGTGAATTGCTCTTTACATACTATAGTAGAAATAGTATACTCATTATAACCCTCTATGGTTATGCATAGGTAAAGCGGCATTCTTGTTGGAATAAATGAGATGTAAACCCTTACATGCTTGAAATATGTTGTATATGGTAGGGATATACTCCCAAGTTGATTGAGAAGAGTTGCATGACATAGATGTTATAGTGCTCGACCTTCGAGTCGATGATGGTGATTCCATATTTTAGACATGATGATTGGGACATATTGCCCTTGGACATGACGCATATGATCTACGCTTGCTTGCCCTTTGTGCTCATTCGCACAAGCTTGTGAGGGTCGCTCCCTACAAGCCGGCACTCCGGAGTTTAGCCTTTGCGACAACATGCTCGCCCGTACGGATTGGGCGTCGAAGTGGAATGCCGTGGGTAAGGCTCATTCCTAGCGGAGGAATGTTGACTACCACGGGGCCATTAGGCACGGCACAAGCTCGGACATTACCATGTGTAAGTCCCCTCGTTAATTGGGTAAAAATTGAGTAAACCTGACATTATACATCACAATTGGTTGATGCATAGGAGTTGAGCATTCATGTTGGTTATTATTATTTATACTTGCGAGCAAATTAGGTGACATTGTACATCACATTTAGAGGCCCGGTGACAATAGGCCCAGGAGACTAATAAGTTGAGTTGAGTGAGCCTAATAAGTTGAGTGGGGGTGTGGTCCACAAGAGACCTAACAGCAAGAGACCCAACAATAGACCCAACCTCCAGGTGGGTTGAGTCAGGTCGAAGCCCGCGAGCGCTATGACTGAGCCCTTAAGTGCGATGGGTGCGCCCTTCTTATCAGCACGTGCTTTTGGGATAGTTGGTTAGCGCTTACGATCCACAAGTGGTATCAGAGCCAGTGATCACAGGTTCGATTCCCGCATGTTGCGAATATGTGCAGGTGATGGAGGGGAGATTGTTGGCTTAAATGGGCCAGCATCCTGCTCTGTGGTGAGAGGCCATGTTGGGCCGAGTCATATTCAAAGTGGCGTGAGGCTAGGTGGGCCGAGTCATATTCGAAATGGCGTGAGGCCGGTGGGGCAGAGTGACAATAGAGACCCGCGGGCGCTGTATTTGTACGCTTTAAGTGAATTAGTTGCGTATTTCTAACAGCTCGAGCTTTTGGGATTAATGGTTAGCGCCAACGATCCGACAAGTGGTATATATAGTAGTTGGACATTCATGTCGGTCCTTATGTATACTTGCATACTTAATAGTAGTAAGTCTATACACATATTAAACAGTATAGCAGTGTAGTAGCAAGGTAATAATGAAAAAGTTTCTTTCAACTATTACTCTTTGCATGAATATGAACATATGTGTGAACTTGTACATATAACAGTGGTGTAGCCACATTCATGTTAGTAGACATTGTTATATAGAGACATAATAGTAGTAGAACCATTTTACTTCAATTATCGCTTTAAGCTTCATATTTCAGTTATATACTATCGTTGTCTCAGTTGACTTAGTGGTGTATTTCGCCATTCTCGGCGGCTTACCCACTGGAAACTATTGTTTAATAGTTCTCACCCCCATTGGCTGTTTGTTTTTGTTTCAGAGCCTTCCACAACGGGAGAGGTTAGGAATTATGGTAAGGGATTAGCAGCTAGCTAGAATCTCTTCGGTATTGCTATAGATGGACCAGTGACGTCTTTCTTTTTGTATTAGTGTGAAAGGTGTATAGTTGTATCTTGTTTAGTGACTTTCTAGAATTCATGAGATGTACCATTTTGTGTAAATTTATTGTATATCTTGTGAATGTATAATAATTTTAGGCTTGATTTTATAGTAGAATTATGTACTTACTCTGATTACCGTGTTTAGAATGTTATTCTATTACTTTCTTTGGTTGTTTGTTCTAGACGCCTAGTGTGCACCGGAGGTGCTTGGTGTATACGGCGAATCTATGCACGCGTCGGGTAGACTTTCGCTGAGGCCCGGGCGTGACAATCATATAAAGTATAGATAACACAAATTTATCACTTGAACGCTGTGTTTAAGCTGAAAGCCAACTTGCTAAATCAAAAAGTAAAAGTAAAAACAAATAATATGTAGAAATTGTCTTTAAACATTTAAATGTTCAAACCCACAAACTGAACCGAAAGCAAAATTGGTTCAAATCAATTTGATTTTTCACACTATTAATTAACTTGATTTTTGGTTTGGTTTTTCTAAATCGAATGACTCGTTTGATTTCAATTCATCTCCAAACCCGAGCCACACCATGCGCACCGCTAGCCTCATATTATCCAAGCGACTATGTATTATACAACCTACAACCGACTAAATTACAATAAAAGTGGGAACACTAATCCCACTTCGACTACAAAACAGAAAAGCGTTTGTGTCAATTACCACCATATACCCCCAGAAATTTTCGTTTAATTTCGTTCCGAAAAAATTTCCAACTACACAATAAATAGGGAGCGAGTCCAATAATCCTATACGCATCTAACAATACTTTTTTTTTTTTTTTTGGCTTAACTAGAAAGGCCTTTATCAGTTTATAACATTTTAAACGGTGGTTAGATCCAAAAAGTTAAGAAGGTTGAGATTGCGTATGGTTCGAACAGTTTTAGAATGGGTGACCCTTTTTGGAACTGGCGCACCACAAAATACACCTATTCAGATTATTTACATAGCCCAAAAAACAAAAATCAAAATTATATTCACATATATATGGTCAAGTTGCATCAAGCGCTGGCGAGAAAACTAGCCGAGCGCTAATCTGGAGATCTCCAGCAGAATTGTACCATGTGCAAGGTCTCCTTCATGCTTTAAATAACAGTGCAGTTGAATTATTGCTAGCTTCAGCTAAAGTCAAATTCACCTTTTCGCATTTTTTTCTGTTAGAACATCATTATTCTTATCTTTTAAGCATTATGAAGAGACTCACAATCTTGTGAAGAACTTGCACGATAGAATTCGTCGAAGGACAATCGCTCCTCTGCAATCATTAATATAAATTCATCGGTAACATTTTAAACACTTGAGAAAAGCTAGATTTGGGTTCAAATCAAAATACCTGGATCAACACAAAGGAGCCCAGTGCACATATTAATGGTATCGGGATGTAAGCTCCGGAGAACGAGCTCCGAGAATGGCAATGATGTGCATTTCTTTATGTTTTGTAGTAGCTGAAGATTTTGGAGGAAAGAAGAATGACTAGTCAATGATGACTTAAAATTCATATGAGCATTTGATTACCTTTTGGGCGGAGATACCTCGACAATGCTTCGGCCGCGAAAAGGTGGGTACCCATTCAAAAGCTCGAACAAAATCACACCGATGCTCCACATGTCTACCTGAATGTATTTAAGTATTTCATATCTTTAGAATTTGAGTCGAGAGAGAGAGAGTTAAAATTTGAGGCGAGAGAGAGAGAGAGAGAGAGAGTTTTACCTTGTCATCATACTTCTGGAATAGCATGACTTCTGGAGCCATGTAGAATGGTGATCCACATACCATCTCTGCATACTCACCGGGAGGAAGAATTCTATATTTAAAGCAATCATGAAATAAGTTCTCTTTGATTAAGTCGAAGAAATCTTATTTCACAGATACATTTTACATCATTCTCATTCGGGTCTTTTGGTTGGGGGAAAAAGATTATTTAAAGATAACTCTTCAATGAATAAGATAAATCACAAGCCTCCAATAACCACAAATGATTTCACTTTTCTTTTTCTTTTTTTTCTTTTTTTTGTGATTTTATACTATAGGAAGAAATGCACTGACCGCAGGGATAACTGTATAACAACTGGAGCAACAAGAGAGAGATAGCACAAATCCGAACAGTACGTAGTTCCCGGGTCATCTTTAAATAATCCCATCGTTTTGTCATCTTTGGAAAATAAGGGGTTTATTTTCCTCCAGTAGTTATCGAACCAAACAGTACCAAAATATCTTACCAATAATTCACCAAGACAAGTAAGTACCTTGATAGGCCAAAATCAGCTATCTTTAACACTGCGTCACTGGTAGGAGTAGAAAGTAAAATGTTCTGATCCACTAGCATTCCGTCAGTTAAAAGTTATGAAGAGCATTCCTTATCATGAGAAATATAAAACATTTAATGCGCTTTATACCTCAGGTTTTAAATCTCTATGGATTATATGGTGAGTATGAAGTACTTTTAGACCAGCTCCTGCCGCAATAAATAAAAGGACTTAACAAAAAAATAAAATAAAATAAAATAATTCTCATGCTGCTCCTGACCTAAGTGGCTGTTTTGCATGTCTTCTGAAAAGTTTGTCCACTCCAAGAAGTAGCAGCAAAGTGTTTGACAAATGAAAAAAATGAGAGGTTTTGCAGTGATTAGAGCCAAAATGAGACATTGGTCAGCTAAAGCGGATGCTCCAAATCAAAACTTCTGCTACTCCTAGAGTAGAGAGCTGTTTGGAGGATTTTAATGAATAATACTGCTAATGCTTCTTCTTCCAACAGCTCTTCTCAAATAGGAGGTCCGCAAAAAATCCAATTAAGCCAAAAAGGAGTACTGAGCTAGAACACAAGAGTTAGTAGCTCAAAGGAGTACCGAGCTGCCTCATGAACTTCCGTACTACATCTTCTTGCACTCTCCCATTGCGCTTAATGTATGCGGCTAAATCCCCTCCCTCGCAGAATTCCAAGACAAGGAATGTGGATCCATCGGCCTGAAACAAACACAAGGTTTACATTACGTACTGCGAGAAAACAATAGCCGAAATGGATATGCCAATTGAAAGTTTTAGTGACTAGTCAACTTGACAATGCTCTCCATGGCGGTGGGTTACTTTCGGACGTTTCGCGGTAACATGAATCCAAATTCATTGCGCTATGCAGCAATAAGATGATAGCTTAAAAAATCATGTGCATATAAGCTACTTGACACTCACAAGACCCAAATATTCCAAATAAGTAGACAAATTCAATCACACGTTTTCCTTTTTAGTTTCCTTTTCTTTCTTTTTTTTTAACATACCAAATTTACATGCCCTAAGTGGATTATCTTGAATTATTTAAACCAAAGATAATCATTTTTTAGCATGACATCAAAGCTAAGGAATCAATTATAAGGAAAACACTAAAAGCCAAATAAATTTTATATGAAAACCAAGCAAAATAATTTTACCTTCTCAACATCACATTCAAACTATAAAAAGAAAATTCCAGCTACAATTGCCAACAAACTCCCAGTTTTTAGGCAATGAAACCTCCAATAACATATCAAAAGAACTGGATTCGCCCCAAAAGACCCGGAAATCATTAAATTAAGCCGAAAAGTAGTACTAGTAATAATAATAATAACAACAACAACGATAATAATAAATGAGAAGGAAAAGAGTATAATTTACTTGGACGACATCGAGGAGGCGGATGATGTTGGGGTGGCGGACGGAGGCGAGGAAGCGGATCTCGCAGTCGAGGGAGTCTCTGAGATTCGCGCTGAGGCCGGAGAGGCACACCTGCTTGAGGGCCACGTCCCGGCCGTCCGATCTGCGGGCCCCGCGATAGACGGTCGAGATACGCCCGCAGGCGCCGGCCGGCCCGAGCCGCGCCATAACGTCGTAGCCGCCAACGGCGGCGATCGGCGGCTCCCGTCGCCCCTCCGACGCCTCCATCGCTGTCTGTACTACCATTACTAGTCCGACGCCTCCATCGCTGTCTGTACTACCATTACTAGTCTCTCTAGATATCCGCACAGGAAACTGGCTGGTTGTTCGAGACTATTATTAAGGGGGAAGATTGTTCGAGACTATTATTAAGGGGAAGTCTAGCGTATTAACAGTCCACATTATTTATTTCCGCCAATTACATCTCTTTTCTAAAAAAAATATATATAATAAAAATATTTTTTAAGATCATAATGGAATAGGTAAATTTGGGAGAAGTTTTTTGACGGGTTTGGCACCACATTAATCATATAAGTATTGCATTTAAATTTTTTTTTTTATTAAGCTATCGATCGGTTCGGGAATGGGATGTAGGTGCGGAAGTAACTAATTACTTTTGCTTTTAGATAAAAATTTGGCCAATTTGCATAAAAATTCACAAATTTTGAGTTTTTGCAAAATTAGGACGTATTTTTCGATTTTACAGATTCGGTACGAATTTTCAACAAACTGACCAAAATACCCTTATTTATTTTTCTCTCTCCTTTTTTTTTCTCTCGTTCTTTTTTTTTCCTCTCCGAAGAAGGCGGCGGTGGCAGAGGCGGAAACGGCCCGCCACGCCTCTGCTCTCACGCCCTCGCCCTCGCCCACACACCCCCCGCCCTCCTCGCCTCCAACCCCGCTGAGGCCGCGCCGCGACCCTCCTTCTCCACTAGGGCACGGCGACGTCGAGGCGCAGGCTCTCCTCCTCCACCGCGCGCCGTAACGCCGAGACGTCGTCGGAGGCGGCAAGCTTGCCTCCGACGACGTCGCGGTGGTTGCGATAAAGGGCAAGGAAGAGGTCGTGACAAAAAAAAAAAACTACAGAGAAAAAAATAAGAATAATAAAAAATAAAAATAAAAAATAATTTTTTTCTACAGAAAAGATTAAAAATCATAGAAGAATGAAAAAGATGATGAAATTGCACTGTTAAAATAAAGTTACATTATTTAAAAAAAAAAATTACACTGTTTTAAGTGAAATATGCACTCTTTGAGACAGAAATTACACTCTTTAGGATGAGAGTTACACTCTTTAAGCCAAAATTACACTCTTTAGGTGAACTTTACACTATTTCTTTTTCTCTTCTTCTTCCTGCTCCTCCTTCCTCTCTTCCTCATCCGCATCATCCTCCACCCCCATCCTGTCCACTTCTTCTTCTTCCTCCTCCTCCTACGAACCCTAACAATGGCGTACACCGCCACCTCGCCCGACGACATCAAAGCCCTAAGATCCTTCGTGGTCGTGGTGGACCCCGCCTCCGTCCCCGCGGGGTCGTGCCTCAGCACCTGGGACTTGGCCCGCGACCCCTGCGACTCTGCGTTTGGCCCCTTCTTCACTTGCGACCTCCTCTGCTCTGACTCCTCCCCCACCGTTCCCCTCCGCCGCGTCACCACCGTCGCCCTCGCCGGCGCCGCCTACTCCGGCGACGCCGCGGCCGCGGCCGCTGCCCTCCTCTCCCTCCCCTTCTTCTCCTCCCTCGACCTCTCCGACAACCTCTTCTCCGGGCCCCTCCCTGCCTCCTCTGCCGCTCTGCCCCCTCGCCTCCTTCGCCTCGCCCTCTCTCGCAACTCCTTCTCCGGCCCCATCCCCTCTTCCCTCTTCTTCCTCTCGCCTCCCTCGCGGCTGCAGGAGCTCTACCTCGACAGGAACCTCCTCTCGGGCCCGATCCCGCGCGAGCTCTCCTCCCTCCGCGCCCTCACCCGCCTCGATCCCCAATCCAACAACCTCTCGGGCGTCATCCCCGACCTCAGCCCCGTGCGGGGCCTCCTCTACCTGTACGCGAGCGGGCTGGTGGCGGAGGAGGATGCGGATGAGAATGAGAGGAAGGAGGAGGAGGAAGAAGAAGAGAAAAAGAAATAGTATAAAGTTCACCTAAATAGTACAATTTTGGCCTAAAGAGTGTAATTTTCATCCTAAAGAGTGTAATTTCTGTCTCAAAGAGTGTAACTTTTACTTAAAACAGTACAATTTTTTTTTTAAATAGTGTAACTTTATTTTAACAGTGCAATTTCATCATTTTCTTTCTTCTTCTATAATTTTTGATCTTTTTTGTAGGAAAAATATATATATATATATATTTTTTATTCTTATTTTTTCTCTTTATATTTTTTTTTGTCACGACCTCTCCCTTGCCCTCTATCGCAACCATCGCGACGTCGTCGGAGGCGAGCTCGCCGCCTCCGACGACGTCGCCACGTTCCGGCGCGCGGTGGAGGAGGAGAGCCTGCTCCTCGACGTCGCCGTACCCTTGTGGAGAAGGAGGGTCACGGCGTGGCCTCAGCGGGGTTGGAGGCGAGGAGAGCGGGGGGGGTGCACGGGCGAGGGCGTAAGAGCAGAGGCGAGGCGGGCCGTTTCCGCCTCTGCCTCCGCCGCCTTCTTCGGAGAGGGAAAAAAAAAGAACGTGAGAAAAAAAAGGAGAGAGAAAAAGGAATAAAGGTATTTTGGTCAGTTTGCTGAAAATTCGGACCGAATCTGCAAAATCGAAAAAGGCGGCCCAGTTTTGCAAAAGCTCAAAATTTGTGGATTTTTTATGCAAATTGGCCTAAAAATTAGTTACAAAGAAATTTTTAAAAAAAGTAATTGTACTCATTCATTCACATATTCTTGAATGAATGAGTACCATTGTCCAAAATACTCGATATTTCATACCCTATCCGGATCCTACCCAGACCCGATCCAGATCCGATAAAAAATAAATAGTATACGGATAAAAAAAATATTATCCATTAAAGTTTGGGGTATGGGTCCGGATACTTTATACCTATATTCAACTTGGACCCGACTCGAACCCGAACTTTTAATGGGTATGGTCCAGAAGAGTTTCCAAATCTTGATCGGGAACGGACCCGGACCCGGATCCGGTGAAATACCCGATAGTAAATAAAAATATTGAAGTTGAGGAATCAATTTCAATAGGACTAATAGATGAAGGATCTCTGTATATTTTCATCCTAGTGAAAACCCAAGTTGCTCTGTTTACTCCTTTTTTTTATTTTACTCTTATTTTTTAATTCTAGCTGTTTATTGCTTGAATCTTTCTTTTGAACAAATTTTATTAGACTAGCTGCAACTAATTAGAACGCAAGTTTTTTATAGCGAGAGGTTTATGGTTTGTCCATAAAATGTCTAGTAAAGTCTATAAAAAATATATGCATACGAATATTCGTACCCGATCTAGACCCGACCCATACCCGATCCATATCCGGTTGTAGCACACTGAACTTCAGCAAATCGCGGAGTTCTAGTGAGAGAATAGTACTTTATACTATTCTGAAGGCTTTGACTGAGTTTGGAGAGTTTAGGAGTGTTTTGGAGACTTAATAAGCACGAAAACGGACTCCGGCGATCAAAATCTGTAAAAACTGTAGTTTTTGCATTGGGTACCGGTACTGGAATTGAGGTACCGGAACTCAGTTGAGTGTTGGATTGTGTAGCTCTCGGGTTTTGCAGAGCTCGACTGAGTACCGGTACTGATTCAAGTTGTACCAGTACTGATTCGGGCGGTACCGGAACGCAATAGAAAATTAAAAATACCAACGTTCGGATTTTGCGGAACTAGACTCGGGTACCGGAACAAATCTGTTGTGTACCGGTACTCAGATTCGCGTACCGGTACTTAGTGCTGCAGATTGTTTTTTCGCACAGCTTGTAAATTCGGGTTTGTTGAGGGACTTGAGTGGATATTGTGTACGCGGGTTATAACCCACTTCACCCCCTCTATTCCTCTCATTTGGATAGTGAAGGAGAAGAAGAGAGGTGAGATTTTCTCCTCTCTCTCTTGGATTTCTTCCCTCAAATATCTCTAATGCTTGGATTTTCTTCCTCTTTTCTTCATCTCCTTCATGGATGCATGCATCTAGGACTTGGAGGGGAGCTCAAGCTTGAAGAAGAGACTTGTTTGAGGCCTAAGCTTCAACCCTAGCAATTCTAGGTTGGGATTGAAGCTCTAATTAAGGTTAGTAACCTTCTTACATCCTCCAATTGTGAGTTGGCAAGGATTTTGGTGGAAAACCTAGTTTTGTAGAAACTAGGATTTATTTTGGGGTGGAATTGATGAGTGTAGAACACTCTTGTAGGTTGGATTTGAAGCTCCATTGCTTTGATTTGGACTTTGAACAAGTTTTTCTTGGGCTAAGATAATTTTTACCTATTTTCTATAAGACTTTTGGTGAAGTTCGTGGTTGCCTTTTTAGAAGCTTGTAACCCTTGAGAATTTTTCTTAGGGCACAAGAAGTTTAGGGGGCAAATTCAGTTTCGATAGCTATCCGGTGGGTTTGACCTCACCGAAATGGGTGAACTCTCTTTATATCTCCTATGATGTTATAGGACTTAATAAAGAGTTTAACATACACCTTGTAGCATTCTTGAATTTTTGAGCATATGATTTGGTCATATTTCACATGAAGAATTACATCCTCTATGTAGTAGAGTTATATGAGATAAAAGGCATGCATGTCATGACACATGAATTGTCACGCCCCGGGCTAGTTTTAGAAGCGGAAGAACGTGCCATTTTTTTTTTTGAAAGCCTAGCCCGCGCCACGTACAGACCCGCCACAAATACAGGTCCCACTGTCTACACGGACAGAGTCTACCCTGTATTTGCACGGCGTACACACGATACAAACAGGATCACAACCACCATTCATTCATCACACACACAACAAATCACAATGTCCAAAGCATACAGCTAACCGTCCTTAACAATTGCATGTATCTAAACAAGTCCTTAGGCGAAGAATGATGCGATGCACAAAACAACAAATCATTCTATAAAAATGCTCCTTACCCAGAAGCTTTACTTTGAAACCCTAATCTCAATCATTTAAAGATCATTCTAAAATTGTTCTCCACACGAGAACTCTCTTTTGAAAACCAAAAGCCGATCGAACGAAAGCCGTTTGAAAACCGTTTCCCACACGGAAACCTTATTTGAAAACCGCTACCACGAGGGGTAGAAATCCAAGATACACAGATGATCACAAAGCACGGCAATAAACAAAACCACAAGAACGATATACTAAAGCATAGTCATCTACAATATCTACGCATGCAATCAACACAAAATACTGAACCATATCCATAAGTCTACTAAGTAAGGGGAGAGTGTCAGGGTAGCAACCAAAACGGTGGTAACACAGGTCGGGACCTCTAATGCAGCTATCTAGTCGCGTCTCACAACGTCCCGACTCCCACCACCCGGCTCACCTGAAAAAAAACAACGATGGCGGGGGGTGAGAACATGATAAACATGTCTCCCCTCCCAGTGGGTACCGCAAGCCGACGAAGGCGAGGTGTACACACCATCGCGAGGGTCAACAGATAGATAGGTAAGTAGAACAGTAGCATAAGTAAGCATGAGAATGAACCATACATGAACGACTACGCTACTGTAAGCAAATAGTATATGCATCAATTGTAGATAGATAATGAAACCCAATCACCACCCGGCCACAGGGACGGATCCCTGGCACTGTCACAACTGCTCACTCACAGGCACATAACCTCCGCAGATGCACATGTCGAGAGGCTCACGGGTTGGAAGCGCAGAACCTTTTTCCGGAAAAGAACACCCTAAGCGGTGGATCAGACCGTGGGCGTACGCGAAGTGCTAGAAGAGCTGTGACGATCGATGCAATATGCTCAATCCACAGAACGGCAACTAGCCGAGAATAGCAACGGGACCAAGTCCAAGAATCGCTCGGAACAACAGGCGATCACCACTGACCTACTAGGTCGTCTCAATAAACCATGCAATCACACTACTCTACTAATGTCAAGCTCACAAAAGTAGAGGAAAGGGAGTCTAGTGAACTAATAATCAACATGCAAGAGAAAGGGATAGAAATGTATCACCGCTAGTCCACTGAACTGACTCCGGATCGAAGTACCCACCTGCAGAAACGAGAGAGCCTAACACCAACGGCTCACGGGAACGTCGATAGGACCTACGAGGTACTAACAGGGTCAAGGTCCACCGAGTCGACACTAACAACGAAAGCACACAACCCGAAACCGTCGGTTCGTCCGGAAAACTCGCCGGGACGATCCCGAACTCAAACCAAGCCCCAGAGGGGTACCAACAAACCACCCGAGTGCTCCGCTGTCCACAACCACACCAAACAAGGTGGTTGGACAGCGGGCACAAGGCCGGGATGCTACGAACACCAACGCATCCGAAACGGCTTTCCGGGTTCACGAAAAATACCGATTTGTCACCGGAACCCTCCGTCACTCATCCGCGGCCCTCGAAACTTCGGGACAATGATGAAGAACAGCCAACGAGGCTAAACGACAAAGCCAAGTCGCTCACAAAACCAGCAAGTGAGTCGCACGACCAAAACGCCCGTTTCGCTGACTATTTTATCGAAAAACGGATCGGAAATCAAACCGGATCTCTGTGAAGGGCGAAGAGATTGGACAACTAGTCCACCGGGCCTCAAGGGTCATACCCTTGCTGCCCGCAGCATCGCAACGCTGCCACAACTCACAAAAGCCCTAATACAAGCAACATACACACAATATCAAGCATAAAGAAGGCCGATAGAGCACTCCGTTCGTCCACGCGACCCTCCGCGAGTACCAGCGGACAGGGAACGTCGCAACAGAGGCCATGCTCACAGCCCCTCTGCGACAGGGACAGTCGCAGGCTCAAACGGCCCACAAAAATAGAACCAACATGTGATAAAAGGGCTCGGCAAGGATAAACTGCAAACGGCGCGTCGAACAGCAATTCGAGGTGAGCACGGTGATCAGCGCATCGCCACGATCATCGTGCTCACCTTCTCGAGGTTCGGGAAGCAGCCGGAGGCCCGGGGCCATGCATGTAACCCCAACTAAGCAAGGACCAAGCTCGGCCAGAGAAAGCATGCTCCGGCCAGCTGCCGGCTGACATGCAGCGCGCGCGTCGGCTGAGGTCGGACGCGAGGCAGGTGGAGAAGAGGGAGCTCACCTCAACCGGCGGCAGGAAGCGGCGGCGCGGGGAGAGCCCCAGCTCTTGGGCAGCTAGGACATGCCAGCTCCGGCAACAAACGGTGGCGGCGGCGGTCGGGACGGCAAGCACCGGCAAGAGGGGCTCGCCAGACGTCGGGTAGGGGGTGACCGCGACAAGAAAAGGCGGCGGCGGCGGCTCGAGGCCCTCGGCCGCGGCTGCCCTAGCAGCCCTAGCGGCGACAGCGGCGGCTGCGGCGGCGCACCGGCGGCACGGGGGCGGCCGGGGAAGAAGGCGACGGTGGCGGCGGTCCTCCCGAGGCTGGCTGGAGGTCGCTGCAACGGCGGGAGGCGGCGGCGGCTCGGGTCAAGGGCACACTGCCCGCACTCCTCCAGCAGCAGCACGCGGGGCGCGACGGCGCTCGGCGGCGGCTCCAGAAGGCGGGGCAACGCCGCCGGACGTCGTGCACCCTCAGAGGGAGACCCTAGGCATGGGTTCACCCTGGGTTCACACAGCAAGGAGGAAGAAGAAGAAGAACAAGAGAGAGAAGAAGAGAAGGATGTGGCCGGAGCTCCCTGCCGGCCAGGGGAGGTCGGCGGCGGTCGGCGGCGCTCAGGGAGGAGCTGGAAGAAGAGAAGGGGGGAGTGAAAACCAGCTGGGGGGCAAGTGTAAGTATATTTAACCGGCACAAAAATAATAAATCCAAATCACAGCGGAATAAAATCGAAAACAAAAATCAATCCAGTGCCGGCGGATCATTCTCATGTTACAGTGTAAAAATAATCTAAACTATATAGATCTAAAGTTCAGATTGCATCACCTTGGACCAGTTAAGGTCTCTTGATCTACTGTACGGTTAAAACTGAACACGACGATCTATGGTTCCGGTTAGCCGCGCACGTGCCCGGCCTCTACGCGTATCCACACGGAATTAATGCAGATCCAACGTCTTCTGTCGCACGGAACAGATGAGTTGTAGACTATGAAGACGGTGCTAGCAGTCCTCTAATATCTACGTTCTCCTTTTATGAATACTCTGAACTTTATGAAAGACAAAATATGTAGAGAGAAGAAGAAGATATAATAACTCCTCAAAAGACTAATTGAATTAGTCTCTATACATCAGGAAAGATCCTATATATATCTTCATGCGGCCAACATCATGCGGCCAACTTAATTAGATTCACGCGGCCAACTTAATTAGATTCTTGCAACCGTACGGTTACCTAGAATGAATTAATATCTCCTTGAGATTGGCCGGAACGTAACTAATTAATCCTCAAGGATAAGCATCAATCTAGTAACTAATTAATTCTTAGGATAATTAGTAACTAATTGAAGCTTATCCAATTAATTCTTCTCTCTCTCTAATGAATTCAATTTAATTGGATCTTATCCATTAAATTATAATTAAATATCTAATTAGAGTATTATCTCATAATAATCCACGAATATTTAATTATTCTCTAATATAATTAGAGATTAAATCTTTCGTAAAGAATATTCAAATTATAATTTCTCATTATATCCACTAAACTGTTTAGTGTATTAAACTCATCTCGTCATATTGGATGTACACAATTTCTATTGTGTGTGACCGCATAGGTCCATTACCATTCGGCAGTGGGATCCAATATCAAACCCTTTAATATTGAATTAGAACTCTTCTAATGTGTAAAATAATTTATTTAAATTATTTTTACTCCTTTCACTGTCCGCGAGTGACACCTAGCAGTATATCACGGCAAACCAGAATGGTGATGAAAAATGAACCTTTCCGCTTACAGTTACCGTGTGATTAATTCCTTTCAACACACAACGCCCCGATCGAATCAAAGTCATGGTTACTCGCCAAATCTTATTATTCGATCATATGATTAGAATATCTAAAATCGACTCAGTATGGTAATACAGCTGGAAACTCTTTCCACACACTACGTACCCTGGCCAAGGATTTTTCGAGTCGAGTCTGATAGTCTACATAAGACGTTCTCTCTCATCATTGAGAGTGTTGAATTCCTTATTGCGCATTCACATGCCTCCCCGTATAAATCACTACAGCCAATCAGTACCGAACATAGACCTGTATCTAGAGTCTAAGTATTAGTACTGTCAAACGGTAGCAACCTATACATGAAGCAACTATGATGCCTTAGGTCCGAGGAGTACTTCACACAACTGTTAGCACAGAACTAGTCACTGGCGAGTACAGAACCATGTGACTGTTCAACTAAATGATCACGCTCAGTGTACTTGTTCGCTAACAAGCACCTGTATGCTTACTTTAGTGTCCTTACACTAGTGACTTGAGATTCGTCACATCAACTTAGAAGTATAGCATACACCGGCCTATCCGGAAACATCATCGCCCTCATGATATTCCTATGGCTAAGAGCATTTATGAATCTTGTACAAAGAAACATATATCTCAAATTCCTAACTCTTAGGATTATATTTTCTTAACAAAGATTCAATGGACGATTCATGTAAATATATTGCACTGCTAACAATAAACATGAATAAAAACTTGCCCTTTATTAATTAAGAAAAATACAAAATATGTCCATAAGCCTATGTCACCGATTGACTTTAGGGTTTATCACTAACAATCTCGTACTAACACTAATGCCAATCGCTCATGTATCTCATACCCATTCTTTCTAAATGCACATCCAGCTTTTGAAGTGTGAGCTGCTTAGTAAGGGGATCCGCTATAGTGTCCACGGATGCTACTTTCTGCACAACAATCTGATGCTCATCCACAAATTGTCGGATGACGTGGTAGCGTTGATCTATATGTTTGGACTTCTGATGAGACCTCGATTCTTTAGCTTGCGCTATAGCTCCATTATTGTCACAGTAAAGTGGCATAGGCTCCTCAATAGAGGGCACCACTCCTAGCTCCGTGACGAACTTTCGAAGCCAAACTGCCTCCTTTGATGCCTCAGATGCTGCAATATACTCAGCCTCAGTGGTGGAATCTGCTGTTGTATTCTGTTCGGAACTCTTCCAAATAATAGCCCCACCATTCAATAAGAAGACATGCCCTGATGTTGACTTTCTATCATCAACATCTGACATGAAGTCTGAATCTGTGAAGCCCTCTAACTTTAGTTCATTTCCACCATACACTAAACACAAATCCTTAGTTCTTCTTAAGTACTTAAGGATATTTTTCACAGCAGTCCTGTGTTCTTCACCTGGATTGGACTGATACCTGCTCGTAACACTTACGACATGTGCGATATCTGGTCTTGTACATAGCATAGCGTACATGAGACTCCCTATTGCGGAAGCATAGGGAATTCTACTCATACGCTCTCTCTCCTCAGGTGTTTTAGGACACATCATCTTGGAAAGATTAATTCCATGTCTAAGAGGGAGAAGACCTCTTTTGGAATTTTCCATGTTGAACCTTTTCAACACATCTTCTATGTACATCTGCTGTGACAAACCGATCAACCTCTTAGATCTATCTCTATAGACCTTAATTCCGAGGATATAGGCTGCCTCTCCTAAATCTTTCATCAAGAAATTCTGGGACAACCAAACCTTGACAGAGGTCATCAAACCTGCATCATTTCCAATTAAAAGAATGTCGTCCACGTATAATACGAGAAAGACAAGCTGGCTCCCACTGGTCTTCTTATAAACACAAGGTTCATCTTGATTTCTTACGAAGCCAAACATTTTGACTGCATCATTGAACTGTATGTTCCAACTCCTCGAAGCCTGCTTCAATCCATAAATGGACCTCTGAAGCTTGCATACTTTATGCTTCTGGCTATCAGACACAAAGCCCTCAGGCTGTTACATATATATATCTTCCTCTATAAATCCATTGAGGAAAGCAGTTTTTACGTCCATTTGCTAGATCTCATAGTCATAGTATGCGGCTATGGCAAGTAATGTTCGAATGGATTTAAGCATGACTACAGGAGAAAATGTTTCCTTATAGTCGAGACCTTCTCGCTGACTGTAGCCTTTTGCCACAAGTCTTGCCTTGTATGTCTCTACTTTTCCATCCGCACCAATCTTTCTCTTGAAAATCCATTTGCAACCAACAGGTACTATACCTACTGGTGGATCAACAAGAGTCCATACTTGATTGGTATGCATAGAGTCCATCTCGGACTTCATAGCTTCTTGCCATTTTATTGAGTCGATGTCTGACATCGCCTCTTCGTAACTGGTAGGATCATCCCTGCGATCACTATCGCCAATGAGGAACATTTCCTTTGTGCATTCCATGATGAAATCTCGATATTTCTCTGGAGGTTGGAATATTCTACCAGACCTTCGAGGTAATTGTGTAATAGTGGGTTCAGTTTGAATAGTTTGTTCAGATTGTTCTAGAGAAATTGTTTGCTCATTTGAGACTATCTCTTTGAGCACTATCTCCTTTCCGGCACCACCTTCTTGGACAAACTTTTTTTTCAAAAATATTGCATGTCGGCTAACAATCACATTTTGTTCACTTTGAAGATAAAAATAGTATCCCATAGACTCCTTGGGATAACCAATAAATCTTCCTTTATCCGACCTAGCCTCCAATTTATCTGTTTTAAGTTTTTTAACATACGCCGGGCATCCCCAAATTCTTAAATGATTGAGACCCGGCTTTTTGCCAAACCACATCTCATGCGGAGTGCGAGGAACAGATTTTGAAGGCACCCTATTCAGAATGTAGGCTGCGGTCAATAGGGCATAACCCCAAAGAAATAAAGGTAAGTCTGTGAAGCTCATCATTGATCGCACCATATCTAATAAAGTATGATTTCTTCTTTCTGAAACTCCATTCAATTCTGGAGTTCCAGGAGGTGTCCATTGCGAGAGAATACCGTTTTCTTTGAGATAATTGAGGAATTCGGCGCTTAGATATTCACCTCCTCGATCTGATCGAAGAGCCTTGATGCTTTTTCCTGTCTGCTTCTCTACTTCATATCTGAACTCTTTGAACTTTTTAAATGTTTTAGACTTGTGTTTCATAAGGAACACAGACCCATACCGTGAATAATCATCAGTAAAAGTCACAAAGTAAAGATAACCACCCCGAGCCGTTTCACTAAACGGTCCACACACGTCTGAGTGCACAAGGGCAAGTAACTCAGTGGCTCGCTCCCTTCGTCCAACAAAAGGTGACTTGGCCATTTTGCCTTGAAGACAAGACTCACAAACTGGATAGGACTCTAAAGCACAAGTGTTCAAGTGCCCATCCTTGGCCAGTCGGTTTATCCTGTCTTCTGCAATATGACCTAGTCGAAGATGCCATAGATACTTTTGGTTCAAATCATTATCTCTAGGTCTCTTGGTTTGAGAATTATTCTCTTTATGTTCAATATTAGCGACATTTCCATCCAGATTTAGAAAGTAGAGATTGTTAACTAAACTACCAGTGGCTATCAATTTATTTTGTAAATAAATAAAACAACCATTAGTTTCAAAAATAAAACGATAACCAGTTCGTACTAAAGCCGTAATAGAAATCAAATTTCTAACAACTAAAGACGAATAATAACAATTCTCTAATTCTAAAATATGTCCTGATGGAAGTTTAACAGCTCCCTACGGCTAACACAGCAACGCTTGCTCCATTTCCCACACGTAGGGTCACCTCGCCGTCCTTCAACGTTCTACTTTCCTTTAGATCCTGCAATGAATTACAGAGATGTAAGGTACATGCAGAATCTAATACCCAAGAAGAAGTAGAGCCAATCATATTGGCCTCAACGATGAGCATTTGGTTCGTACCTTCAGAAGACTTGTCCTTCAAATTTTCTTTTAGAGTAGAAAGATATTCTTTACAATTTCTCTTCCAATGCCCGTCCTTTCCGCAATGGAAACACTTTCCTTTAGCCTTACTTTTGTCAGATTTCTTAAAATTGGCTTTCTTTACTCCACCCGACGACTTGAACTTGGAAAACTTCTTCTTTCCATTGAACTTTTTCTTGGAAGAGGAAGTTCTGTCAATAGCCATCGCCATCCCGTTAGTTTTCAAAGTGCCTTCCGCTGTAACTAACATATTCATTAGCTCGGACAGAGTGGCATGAATCTTATTCATGTTGAAGTTCATGACGAAATGAGAGAACGATTCTGGCAAAGACTGTAGAACTAGATCAATCTGCAAGTCCGCGTCCAGGTGCAAGCCGAGGTTTATCAGCTGCTCCATGTCGTCAATCATATTGAGACAATGTTCACTGACTGACGTGCCTGGAGTCATCTGAGCCCTAAACAACCTCTTTGATATCTCATATCTTGCGGTTCGGCTTTGCGCACCATACAACTCTTGTAAGTGCATAAGCATCTCATATGCACGAACGTAGTTCTCATGCTGCCGTTGCAGCTCATTGACATCGAGGCCAGCATGTAATATTTGACACGCTGGTCATCATCTACCCACTTGTCTCTCTCATGAGTTTCCTCAGGGGTATCCTCAGCGGTAAGCTCGGGAATTGGAGCTTGAAGAACATAATCAAGTTTTTCAATACCTAAAATAAATTTTAGGTTACGAAGCCAGTCTTGAAAATTAGAGCCGGTTAATCGGTTAGATTCTATTATGCGAGAAAAAGGGTTAGAGGCATTCATTTTGTCTACAGAAAGTAGAGATTTTAGTGAGAGTAGTATTTTAATCTATTAAACTATGGTCTTTTAGTTCAATAGGTCCTCCCACTAATTTTATCGAATTTCTACACTCCCTAGGTAGAAAGACGGAAATCCTCATCCGTTAGATTTCTTAGTGGTGATTGGGTTTTCATAAATTACGACTTACCTCACCGGACAGTTTCTTGGAAAGTCGTAATTTAATGGATGGGCAACATCTTACCTCGACACATCTTATGTGTAATCCAATCGTTCTTCGGCCTCTAAGGTTTATACGCCTCACAGGACGGTTTCTTGGCGCAACAACCTCAATTAAGTCATATCCACCTCTCCTACAAATATGGAATTATCAAAAGACCCTCACTGGACGGTTTCTTGGATCCATTGGTAATGCCATATGGTAGCATCTCATGACAAGATGTACGTATAGTTCAAACACAAGCAGTCCCATGGGACCATGCGTGACTACTCAATGTTGACACAATACGATCATCTTGTGATCAGTGGAAGGCCACGATAGAGCATCAAATACCCTTCGTTCCAACTTAATATTTTATAGGGAGTTTAAAGACATTAATATTATATCGGTCTTATCATCATATAATTATTCACATGTTACATCTCATATAACATAAATCACAAGTATCACATACACAAAATAACTGTATAGTTTAGGAATGATCATGGACTTTTCTGATTTGACTCGAGCCGATGAGTCAAATCGGTCTATGGGGTAATACACACATAATCTCAACTTTTGAGAATTGCATTGCCTGGTCATCTTCTTCTTTTGGATTGATACATCCTTTGATGCTGTCATGATTTACGGCGCTTGATGTGCATCCTCCTCTAGATAACCTTAATCTCATCTAATCAAAATTACAAGGACTCGCAGATCCCAATTAAAATAAAGATGGCACGCAGGCCATATATAATCTTACAAAATACAACATCACATATACATCCACAATCAAATCATAAATACATCCATAATCACATCACAGATGTCTAAGGTCCATGATCATCTCCCACTCAGAAACTATACAGAAAGAAATAACCAAATCGATCTAAACATCGATCAAAAATTTTGAAACTTAATAATATAATTTTCTCAAATCTGCACGTAGTTCTATCATGATTTAAAACCAATAAATCGCAGTACGTGCAATTTAAGAAAAATAACATCGATCTAATCGAAAAAGGCTCCAAAATTTCAATCAAACCGTACAGATCATTAATATTTTTACATAAAACATGAGAATCGGCTCTGATACCACTGTAAGTATACTTATCCGGCACAAAAATAATAAATCCAAATCACAGCGGAATAAAATCAAAAACAAAAATCAATCCAGTGCCGGCGGATCATTCTCATGTTACAGTGTAAAAATAATCTAAACTATATAGATCTAAAGTTCAGATTGCATCACCTTGGACCAGTTAAGGTCTCTTGATCTACTGTACGGTTGAAACTGAACACGACGATCTATGGTTCCGGTTAGCCGCGCACGTGCCCGGCCTCTACGCGTATCCACACGAAATTAATGCAGATCCAACGTCTTCCGTCGCACGGAACAGATGAGTTGTAGACTATGAAGACGGTGCTAGCAGTCCTCTAATATCTACGTTCTCCTTTTATGAATACTCTGAACTTTATGAAAGACAAAATATGTAGAAAGAAGAAGAAGATTTAATAACTCCTCAAAAGACTAATTGAATTAGTCTCTATACATCAGGGAAGATCCTATATATATCTTCATGCGGCCAACATCATGCGGCCAACTTAATTAGATTCACGCGGCCAACTTAATTAGATTCTTGCAACCGTACGGTTACCTAGAATGAATTAATATCTCCTTGAGATTGGCCGGAACGTAACTAATTAAGCCTCAAGGATAAGCATCAATCTAGTAACTAATTAATTCTTAGAATAATTAGTAACTAATTGAAGCTTAACCAATTAATTCTTATCTCTATCTAATGAATTCAATTTAATTGGATCTTATCCATTAAATTATAATTAAATATCTAATTAGAGTATTATCTCATAATAATCCACGAATATTTAATTATTCTCTAATATAATTAGAGATTAAATCTTTCATAAAGAATATTCAAATTATAATTTCTCATTATATCCACTAAACTGTTTAGTGTATTAAACTCATCTCGTCATATTGGATGTACACAATTCCTATTGTGTGTGACCGCATAGGTCCATTACCATTCGGCAGTGGGATCCAATATCAAACCCTTTAATATTGAATTAGAACTCTTCTAATGTGTAAAATAATTTATTTAAATTATTTTTACTCCTTTCACTGTCCGCGAGTGACACCTAGCAGTATATCACGGCAAACCAGAATGGTGATGAAAAATGAACCTTTCCGCTTACAGTTACCGTGTGATTAATTCCTTTCAACACACAACGCCCCGATCGAATCAAAGTCATGGTTACTCGCCAAATCTTATTATTCGATCATATGATTAGATTATCTAAAATCGACTCAGTATGGTAATACAACTGGAAACTCTTTCCACACACTACGTACCCTGGCCAGGGATTTTCCGAGTCGAGTCTGATAGTCTACATAAGACGTTCTCTCTCATCATTGAGAGTGTTGAATTTCTTATTGCGCATTCACATGCCTCCCCGTATAAATCACTACAGCCAATCAGTACCGAACATAGACCTGTATCTAGAGTCTAAGTATTAGTACTGTCAAACGGTAGCAACCTATACGTGAAGCAACTATGATGCCTCAGGTCCGAAGAGTACTTCACACAACTGTTAGCACAGAACTAGTCACTGGCGAGTACAGAACCATGTGACTGTTCAACTAAATGATCACGCTCAGTGTACTTGTTCGCTAACAAGCACCTGTATGCTTACTTTAGTGTCCTTACACTAGTGACTTGAGATTCGTCACATCAACTTAGAAGTATAGCATACACCGGCCTATCCGGAAACATCATCGCCTTCATGATATTCCTATGGCTAGGAGCGTTTATGAATCTTGTACAAAGAAACATATATCTCAAATTCCTAACTCTTAGGATTATATTTTCTTAACAAAGATTCAACGGACGATTTATGTAAATATATTGCATTGCTAACAATAAACATGAATAAAAACTTGCCCTTTATTAATTAAGAAAAATACAAAATATGTCCATAAGCCTATGTCACCGATTGACTTTAGGGTTTATCACTAACAGCAAGGGGACCAATCCACTAGTTATAGGATTTCAAATCCCACAACACACAATTTCCCATAAGCCAAAAATGCGAAAAAGCCCTCGAAACCGAGGAAATTCGTCCCGAGTCCCTCACAGCATGCGTAAAACGCACGGACACCCCTCCACACACGATTTCACGCAAAGCGGTGCATGAAAAAGGACCCATTTCGCGAAGAGATCAAAACACGAATTACGACCTCTCGGTGATGATCTCGCGATATCTCAAGATTCGATGGTCGCATGTACGAACGGATCACGCCATCGCGATCAGCACTGCCGAGACATCGAACCTACGATTTTGGATCTTCGGAAACGGTCGCCGATTCGCGACACAAGCCATCCCCTCTCCCTCCAAACAATAACCACAAACCAAAAAACATATATATATATACGTATAAATACACTTATACATATATATATATATATACATATATACATATAAACATATATACTAGTAGAGAGAGAGAAAACACGCAAATTCAAAACTCAGAATTCGAATTCTTACATGAATTGATTGGAAACCTATCCTCTTCACTTGTTCTAGTACTTGGGTAAACTACTCTCATGCATGCTATATGTATGTATATAGTTGTGCTATCATGTGCATTTAACATCACATGCTCAATGGAACGACTTGATTAAGACATAAATGTCAAATTTATATAATTGCTTAGTCAAATGAGAGGTAATTGCTTGCATGATAAATTTCATTCTCCTTATAGTAGAGGCTTATGTAGCAAGGCACATGCATGACATGAAATCTGAACTTGGTTGACATCCTCGTATTCTTTGAATATGACATTAGTAAATTATTCTCTTACATACTATAGTGGAAATAGTATACACTTCTAACCCTCTATGGTTATGCATGAGGTAAAGAACCATCCTTGTTGATTGAGAAGAGAAACATGGCATATATGTTATAGTACCCGACCTTCGAGTCGATGATTGTGATTCCATATTTTAGACATAATGATTGAGACCTATTGCCCTTGGACATAACGCATATGACTACTCTTGCTTGCCCTTGTGCTCATTTGCACAAGCTTGTGAGGGCCGTTCCTTACAAGCCGGCACTCCGGAGTATTAGCCTTGCGACGACTGATCGCCTGTGTGGGATTGGGCGCCGAAGTGGGATGCCGTGGGTAAGGCTCATTCCTAAGAGAGGAATGTTGACTACCACGGGGCCATTAGGCACGGCACTTGCCGGGACGTTACCATGTGTAAGTCTCCCGTGGATTGGGTAAAAGTTAATTAAACTTGACATTGTACATCACAACTAGTTGATGCATACATAGTAGTTGGACATTCATGTTGGTCATTACTCATACTTGCATATTTAATGGAAGTAGATCTATATATATGTTGATCAGTATAGTAGTGTAGCTGCATGATAATAATGGAAAATTTTCCTTTCAACTATTACTTTTCAGCATAAAGATGGGCATCCATGTGAACCCGTGCATACTTGTACATATGATAGTGGTAGAACCACATTCATGTTAGTTGGCATTATCACCTAGAGGCAGGATAGTAGTAGAACCATTTCATTTCAGTTTCTACATTTATGCTTTATATTTCAGTTATATACTAGCTTTGCCTCAGTTGACCTGGTGGCTGGAATGAAAAATAAAAGTACTGGAGAGTTATGGTGCAATGCTTGATGTAACAACAAGTGAAGACCGAGCATCAACTTTTCGTGAGCAAGTTGCGAAGGCTGTCTATTCCCGTATGGAAGTGGGAAAAAATTACCACAGATTTTGGTACTGGATTGTCTCACTCTCAAGCTAGACATGATGCTATTTGGGTAATTGTGAATAAGTTGACTAAATCAGCGCATTTCACTCCTATTCACACTATTTGGCCATGGGAAAGAGTCGCACAAGTATATCTTGGTGAAATTATGCGACTTCATGGAGTGTTTAGCTCTATTGTATTGGATCAAGATCTTATATTTGTACCGCACTTTTGGAGGAGTCTCCACAAAACACTTGGTAAGCGATTGGATTTTAGCACCGCCTTTCACCTGTAAAGTGACTGCCACTCAAAGCGTACCATTTGAATTTTGGAAGATGTGCTTCGGGCATGCGTCTTGGATTTGCACGGTGGATGGCACCGTTTGAAGCCTCCTGGGAAGGAAGTGTAGATCACCCCTACATAGGAGCGAAGTGGGTAAGAAGCTAATTTTGGACCCCGACGTACTTCCAAAAGTGAGAAGAAAGGTTTGACTTGCTCGTGAACGATTGATTTCCACGCGAAATCGACAGAAAAATTATGCGGATAAGCGTCGGCGAGAAGTGGAACTTCAAGCATGAGATCAGGCCTTCCTGAATGTAACACCCGACAAAGGGAATCAAGAAGTTTGGTGTACGAGGAAACTAAGTCCTAGATTCATTGGACCATTTGAGGTCTTGGAGCGAATAAGCCTTTTAGCATATTGACTTGCCTTACCTCTGATTCTGTCGGGGGTACACGATGTGTTTCTTGTATTGACGCTCCGGAAGTATGTTTCTTTGGTCCAGCTCATATAGTGGATTTTCCTCCATTAGAGCTACGAGGATATAAGCTTCGAGGAGCAACCGATGAGGATTTTGGCTTGCGAAGTGCGGAAACTTCAGAATCGTGAGTTTCCCTGTGCGAAGGTGCTTTGCAGCAACCATGTTGAGCGCGAAGCTACATGGGAGCTGGAGGCTTCACTGCGAGAGCATTACTCTTACCTCCTTTAGAGCGAAAGTTAGGATACTTGATCCTTAGTTTCGCAGACGAAACTCTTTTTTAGGAGGGGAGGATGTAGCACACTGAACTTCAGCAAATCGCGGAGTTCTAGTGAGAGAATAGTGCTTTATACTATTCAGAAGGCATTGACTGAGTTTGGAGAGCTTAGGAGTGTTTTCGAGGCTTAATAAGCACGAAAACGGACTCTGGAGATAAAAGTTTGTAAAAACTGTAGTTTTTGCATTGGGTACCGGTACTAGAATTGGGGTACCGAAACTCAGTTGAGTGCTGGATTGGGTAGCTCTCGGGTTCGGGTTTTGCGGAACTCGACTGAGTACCGGTACTGATTTAAGTTGTACCGGTAGTGATTTGGACGGTACCAGAAGGCAATAGAAAATCAAAAATTCCAACGTTTGGGTTTTGCGAAACTGGACTCGGGTACCAGAACAAATCTATTGTGTACCGGTACTCAGATTCGCATACCAGTACTCAGTGCTGCAGACTATTTTTTCACACAGCTTGTAAATTCTGGTTTGTTGAGGGACTTGAGTGGATATTGTGTACGTGGGTTATAACCCACTTCACCCTCTCTATTCCTCTCATTTGGAGAGTGAAGGAGAAGAAGAGAAGTGAGGTTTTCTCCTCTTTCTCTTGGATTTCTTCCCTCAAATACCTCTAATGATTGGATTTTCTTCCTCTTTTCTTCATCTCCTCCATGGATGCATGCATCTAGGACTAGGAGGGGAGCTCGAGCTTGAAGAAGAGACTTGTTTGAGGTCTAAGCTTCAAACCTAGCAATTCTAGGTTGTGATTAGAGCTCTTATTAAGGTTAGTAACCTTCTTGCATCCTCTAATTGTGAGATTGGCAAGCATTTGGTGGAAAACCTAGTTTTGTAGAAACTAGGATTTATTTTGGGGTTTTTCTTTTGTGAGCTTTTGGGGTGATGAGTGTAGAACACTCTTGTAGGTAGGATTTGAAGTTCCATTACTTTGATTTGGACTTTGAACAAGTTTTTCTTAGGTTAAGGTAATTTTCACCTATTTTCTACTAGATTTTTGGTGAATCTCGTGGTTGCCTTTTTAGAAACTTGTAACCCTTGAGAAGTTTTCTTAGGGCACAAGAAGTTTACGGGCCAAATTTATTGAGGAATCGAACAAGGTTTCGATGGGTTTGACCTCACCGAAATAGGTGAACTCCCTCTATGTCTCCTATGATATTATAGGACTTAATAAAGAGTTTAACATGCACCTTGTGGCATTCTTGAATTTTTGAGCATATGATTTGGTCATATTTCACATGAAGAATTACATCCTCTATGTAGTAGAGTTATATGAGATAAAAGGCATGCATGTCATGACACTTGAATTGATTGGAAACGTATCCTTTTCACTTGTTCTAGTACTTGGGTAAACTACTCTCATGCATGCTATATGTATGTACATAGTTGGGCTATCATGTGCATTTAACATCACATGCTCAATGGAACGACTTGATTATGGAACGACTTGATTAAGACATAAATGGCAAATTTATATAATTGCTTAGTCAAATGAGAGGTAATTGCTTGCATGATGAATTTCATTCTCCATATAGTAGAGCCTTATTTAGCAAGGCACATGCATGACATGAAATATGAACTTGGTTGACATCCTCGTATTCTTTGAATATGACATTAGTAAATTATTCTCTTACATACTATAGTGGAAATAGTATACACTTGTAACCCTCTATGGTTATGCATGAGGTAAAGAATCATCCTTGTTAGGATAGAAGAGATGTAAACCTTTGCACGCTAGAAACATATTGTATAATAGTAGTGATACACTCCCAAGTTGATTGAAAAGAGAAACATGACATATATGTTATAGTACCCGACCTTCAAGTCGATGATTGTGATTCCATATTTTAGACATGATGATTGAGACCTATTGCGCTTGGACATGACGCATATGACTACGCTTGCTTGCCCTTGTGCTCATTCGCACAAACTTGTGAGGGTTGCTCCCTACAAGCCGGCACTCCGGAGTATTAGTCTTGCGACGACTGTTTGCCCGTGCAGGATTGGGCGCCGAAGTGGGATGCCGTGGGGTAACGCTCATTCCTAAGAGAGGAATGTTGACTACCACGGGGCCATTAGGCACTACACAAGCCGAAACGTTACCATGTGTAAGTCCCCCATTGATTGGGTACGTAAAAGTTAATTAAACTTGACATTGTACATCACAACTAGTTGATGCATACATAGTAGTTGAACATTCATGTTGGTCATTACTTATACTTGCATACTTAATGGTAGTAGATCTATATACATGTTGATCAGTACAGTTGTAGTGTACCGGATTTTTTTAATATAAAAGTAAGAGAAAAGAAAAATAGTGTGGGATACTATTTTTATTAGACTTAGAGAAGTAAAAATAAGTTGGAAATAAATTATGCTGAAATTGGAATGAAAACAGGAGATTTGAAATTTTCTGTAAGGAACGAGACTTATTTTTAGCAGAAAATTCACAGTGTCAGAAAATTATGAAAATTTTAGAATATGTCAGAATTATTTTTCTGAGGTTAGATTAAAAATTTCGTGTCGTTCCGACACCCGGAAAGTGAAAATAAAATATAACAGCAATCTGCTAGAGGTTTTAGTCGGTAGAGCTTTCGGTGACCAAAAAATGGTTCGAAACTGGATAGTGATGATCAGCTCTTCTTATTAACTTAAACCGAGCATGACTGTCAAATTTGGGCGCAAACGGATATTCAGAAGGTCTGAAACGAAAAGTATCAGATTCTGAATTGGACTAATGTCATAATACTTAAAGCTAGTGGACTTTTTAGCAATTATTACATTGCTTAGCCCCTAAGTTGCCAGGGACTCCTCCATTCTCTTATCCACTCCAACATGTACGTAGAGAGAGAGGGAGAGAGGAGAAGGAAGGGAAAAGAAGAGAAAGAGAAGAAGAAGAAAATAGAAAGATTTTTTGGGTCGTTTGACGAGCCGATTGAGCCCCCGCGCGCGTAGGAATTTTCCAGTACTTCGATTGCGAGGTAGTATTTTATTATTATAATTTCGAATAAAATTTTTTGGTGGATTTTTAATATTGGATGGATGTTAAGAGAGGTAGTATTCTAAACCAATTAATCGAAAGATTAATCATGAAATTTGGAGTATTCATGTAAAACTTAAACCCTAGGCTTAGAAAATGAAATTTTGTCTCTAAAAGCTTTTGATCTAAATTGATCTTGTGAAACCTTAATTGAAGGTTAATTCGACGCGGTGGACAACTTCGTTTTGGACTACGACGAGGTTTGGCGTCCGGTTGAGAGATTTTGCGGAATATGATTCGTTAGGCTTAGGTCGAGACTTTTCGGCGGAGATAAATTGCGAAACTTGGTTTCCCGGCCCTAAACGTCGATACGAGGTGGGGGGTGCTATCCGAAATGGTTGAATTTCTTTCTATGTCTAAATCCTACTTTTTGAGCATATATGTATATATGTATGAAATTGCATGTAATAGGGTTCAATTATTTCTTATTTCAGAAACTTGCATGCCTCCTAAATTAGTTGTGAATAATCATGATTGAAAACTTGGAACTTAGGACGCATAAACCTAGTGCTATGTGAACCCTAGTGAAGTATTAAACTAGTAGAGAAACTAGTGGATTGAACATAGAAAACAAAGTGTGGACATTGAAATAAAGCGAAACACTAGTGTCATTGTGATAGTGAATGTGAACCTAGTGATGGAACGTGGATTAGGTCATTGCATAAGCCTAATGTGTTATTTGTTATAGTTCCATGTATTATGAGCATTGCATATTTGCTTATGTCCACATATTGTGATGTTTGTATATTCGATTGATGCACGCGGCATATTTGAGTAGAATCTCTAGTATGAGTGGAGAAAATTGGGTCGGTGCATGTGTAGCGTGACAACTAGTACTTTGATATTATAGAGCATGCGAGGGATTGAAAGATATCCTCTGGACCATGCTAGGGATTGAAAGAGATCCCGTGATGTTGTGGTTGTCACCGTGGTTAGTGGCATGAATCTACTGGCATGTGTTGTTTGAACCTTGAGCGCCAAAGAGATATTGGGTCATTCCATTTGTAGTATGGCACATTGTGTCTTGCCATTGTTGAGCATTGCATGACATTACATTGGTTATTCCCCACCGGTAGGTGGAAGGTCCTCGAGTTTGGAGGGCAGATCATACTCGCATAGTCTGTTGTTGGCTTGTGGAGGTCGCGACTCCCAAGCCGTGAGCTCCGGAGTGTCACGCGAACACGGGTGTGAAGGGCCCCGGGAGCCCTCCCCGGCAGACGGTCACGATGGCTGGCTAGGAGTGAAAGACCTCTCCCCCACGTGACTTGGTGTGGTGAGTTGTGGCTCGACCTACGAGTGAGCCGATGCGATTGGGTCCAAGATGAAAGAGACAGGTTGATTGACCATATTGTGTTTTGTACCCTATGCATGTGTTGCATCTTATGTAGAGAGTGAGCATAGTGAGATTACATGTTGTGTGTGGGGTTGATCATGATATTCTTGTGAGTTGGGCTTGATCTTGTGAGAAGCCTATTGGGTCAAGAATGAATTGGGTCAAGAGTGTGTGAGGGACACTGTTGAATATATTGGACCATGACATTCATTCCTTATTGTAAGGCATAGTAGTATTCATTGTTGCATGTTGTATGTTTAGTAGTAGTAGACTACATATTCAGTTGTTTATATATCGCATTGCTATCTCCTTTTGTATTACTATGCCTTGTTGGACCTAGTGGGAAAGTCGGCGAGGTCGGTGGCCGAACCCACTGGGAACTTCTTTTAGTTCTCATCCCACTATTTTGCAGAGCCATCCATTAGCGGAGCAGCACCGGACCGAGGCGTGGGCGTCGCGCCCTAGATAGCAAGGTTACCCTGTGTAGATTACCCTTGTGTATGACAAGTAAAAGAAAAGAATGTAATGTATTCGAGAGCGAAAGATGTAAATTGAGGAAAATGTATATAAAATGTGGATGAATGGAATGTTGTAATAGTTAGTTTACATTAATGCTCTTGTGATATGCCCTCGTGCAAAACTGTACTATCTCGTATTTTCTAGGTGAAATTCATTGTACCTGTTTTGTTTACGCCTTGGGCGGACAGGAGAAACTCTGTCCGTTCGGCGGTCTGTGCGCGTGCCCGAACCGACCAAAGTGGCGGTGCCGGGGCGTGACAGATTGAGGTGGTATCAGAGCAAGAATGAGTCTAGGAGGACCTAGGAGACTTTAGGATTGATGGCCTTAAGGACTTAGGCTCGTGAGAGACGAGGACTTATGTTACGTGGCGAAAGATGAATTGATTGGGTCGTGTATTCTAGATGCCTCCAAACGGATGTAGAGGTAGATTCAAAGTGTAGTTTATTCTCAACCGAGTGTGTTCATGTTGGGTGCACACAACATGAAACCTAGTGATGAGAATAGGCGCCTTTGTGTAACTTTCGCCTAATTGGGTCTATTGTATGGAACCCTGTTTTGTATTTGACCCTCAAGGTTGATGATTTGACCAAGGTCATGGTATCGCTTGGTCGACCTCTAATGAGGCCTGGACTAGAAAGGTAGGCGGTGACCCCGAGCAATCCAGGGCGAGCGGAGATGTAGAACTTCGTGGATTATTCGCTGTGCTCATAGGAGTAGTGCAGCGGTAGGGGAAGCGGAGTAATGAGTTCTATAAGTTGTTGGCGCGGCAAGTGGCTGTGTCCTGAATTGGTTAAGAGCTATTTGTGTCTCCAGTCAGTGCACTTAATGTGATTGAGTGGAGTGACTGCGGCAAGGGTGCTTGTAGTAACACGTCATGTATCATCGGGAAGCTGCGGCAGGGAGACCGCACCGTGAGAGAGTTTGAGAGGGAATGCTCTTATATGGTCAATTGTATTCCGTATATGGTTCGGAATGACAAGAACGAGGCCAATTGCTTCAAGTGAGGATTTCAGCTAGAAAGCTTCAAGGAAATTCACTCACTCAAGTTGCAAGCTTTTGCTGAGGTGATGGACTAGGCCTTATGGGTAGCCGTGGGGTTTGCGACGAGCGCCAAGTGGCCATTGGTATGCGACCCTGGTCGAGGCAGGTATGGTTTAGTTGAAGAAATCGTATGTAGAGGTTGATTTGACACTAGAGCATAGCATGCATTTATCATCTGGTCGTTTGCTACTATTCAAGGATAAAAATAATAGGGATCAAACGTATGGGTAGCTTTTAGTACCCGGGGCATGCTTGTGTCATGAAAATGTATCGCCTACCAAAGCGGGTAGATGATGGTATAGTGCCAATGAGTTGCTCGTAATGAGCCGAGGATAGGGCTCGAGGTAGGGATGGAAATGGTGGACCGACTCTCAAGGCAATGTGAATAATCAATTGCGAGAGCCGAGTCATGACGCTCAAAGACATCTTTGTAGTCTGAGAGTTCGAACATTGCTCTGGCGGATCGACAGTTGAGTGAAAATCACTGTCGTAGAATTAGTAAGACTGTCGCTAAATTCTGGCGAGTAGGCCTTGTAGTACCTCAAACTAAGGTGAGTAGTGGTACTCACGTAGTGAGTAAGCATAAACAAGGTAGCTTAGTGCTTGTAGTTAGCACGGAAAAGTATAGAAGCGTAGAACGCTCTGGTTATCGTATTAGTAGAGTACAGGTTCGTTCAGCCGAGAGGGTTCGTTGGCAGTAGCACTTGAGCGTTGGTAAGTGTGAAGCGTGCCATGGACCGCTCGCAGGGCTGGTGGCTTGCACTAGGTGCTTAGGAGCCGATTGCTCGGTAGAGCGTGTCGTGTGAGGCGACGGTGCCGGGTGTTGCTTGGGAACGATCCGTGCCTAAACCATGTGTGGACTGTAGAGCCTGGAGCCATATGGTCAGGCGCAGTCAGCTGTGTTGACAGCGGCCCGAGACCTACGGGTGGGGCAGAGACTTATGGTCGGGGCGGTAGTCCGAGCATGACCCGAAAATGTGGAAGGCCACGTGTGAGGTTCTGTGATCGATAGTACACCAAGGGTGTAGATATGACCCAACCCGAGGACTTGTAGTAGTTTGGCATCTTGGTTACTTCTGGTTGGAGTATTTGTACGAGTTCCTAAGTGAGGACTCCGCCGAGTGACGATTGAGTCTGCGTTGGCGAGCGAGAGACGTTACGCGACGTTAAGATGTGAATTTAGGCGATAGGCCTATGCGAGAATTTTGGTATGTGGACCATCTGTGACAAACCGAGATAAGCGGTTTAGTCGATAGCTCTAGTAGTAGGAGAGCATCACTTGTGCTTAGAGCATCGAGGGTAGTAACTTAATGTGCGAAGGCTCGGTCATACCATTTGTCTTGATGCTATGTCACCAACTGCCGAGTTTAGCAGTATCGGTGAGAGAGAGTCTAGTTCACGAACGAAGTGTTCGTGTGAGCTCGTCATGAGGACGATGTGATGTCAACCCGTGGCAGAAGAAAGCGAAGCGACATGCTTCTTGTGAGGCGTTGGAAAAGTAGAAGCCACGTAGGGATTTGAGGATTATGCTCCTAAGTGAGCTGGAGTTGAGGATGTGCCAAATGTACCATCTTGATTTGTGGCGAAGAATTCACAAGTGATAAGGCCACTTGTGATTGGTCGATGTATCGATGATATTGCTTTTAAGTGACACTGGTGAACGGACCAATATGAGTTCCACTATGGAACTATGAACTTGGAGGAGAGTGTGCATATGGACTACAAAAACAAAAATGTAGTATGCTAAACTTCGGTGCGCTATACCGAACTTTACCAAATTTGATAAAGTTCAGAGGAAGCCGATAATGGCTAGTGTGAATTTGAGTTCCGAAAGTTTTGGAATGTGTGGATGCGAGTTAAAGACCCGAAAACCAAAATTTGGAATTTTTGGAGATGTCACACTGGAGCTGGAATGCTCTCGGGTTCCGGACCCGGGAGTGGGATCCGGACTTCCGGGTTACTGTGCGAGGTTGGGAAAAGCAAGAGTCTGGACCTGGTAGTGGGATCCAGACCTGAGCTGTGCAGAATGCCTGAAATAGGGCATTTTGGTCCTTTCGCGTGGATTGTGGTTCGTGATAAGCCGTTTGAGAACATATGACGTGCGAAAAATCACTGTTCGCATCTCGGCTTGGGCAGAGAAGCCGTGGACTCGCGTGTCTCTATGTGATAAGCTTAGTGAAGCTGCCCGGATTGGGATGACGCAATGATGAAATGATACTCTCATCTATTTGATAAATAGATTGAGGTGTGATCTTAGTTTCGCGGACGAAACTCCTTTTAAGGAGGGAGGAATGTAGTGTACCAGATTTTTTTAATATAAAAGTAAGGAAAAAGAAAAATAGTGTGGGATACTATTTTTATTAGACTTAGAGAAGTAAAAATAAGTTGGAAATAAATTATGCTGAAATTGGAATGAAAACAGGAGATTTGAAATTTTCTGTAAGGAACGGGACTTATTTTTAGCAGAAAATTCACAGTGTCAGAAAATTATGAAAATTTCAGAATATGTCAGAATTATTTTTCTGAGGTTAGATTAAAAATTTCGTGTCGTTCCGACACCCGGAAAGTGAAAATAAAATATAACAGCAATCTGCTAGAGGTTTTAGTCGGTAGAGCTTTCGGTGACCAAAAAATGGTCCGAAACTGGATAGTGATGATCAGTTCTTCTTATTAACTTAAACCGAGCATGACTGTCAAATTTGGGCGCAAACGGATATTCAGAAGGTCTGAAACGAAAAGTATCAGATTCTGAATTGGACTAATGTCATAATACTTAAAGCTAGTGGACTTTTTAGCAATTGTTACATTTCTTAGCCCCTAAGTTGCCAGGGACTCCTCCATTCTCTTATCCACTCCAACATGTACGTAGAGAGAGAGGGAGAGAAGAGAAGGAAGGGAAAAGAAGAGAAAGAGAAGAAGAAGAAAATAGAAAGATTTTTTGCGCGCGTAGGATTTTTCCGGCACTTCGATTGCGAGGTAGTATTTTATTATTATAATTTCGAATAGAATTTTTTGGTGGATTTTTAATATTGGATGGATGTTAAGAGAGATAGTATTCTAAACCAATTAATCGAAAGATTAATCATGAAATTTGGAGTATTCATGTAAAACTTGAATCCTAGGCTTAGAAAATGAAATTTTGTCTCTAAAAGCTTTTGATCTAAATTGATCTTGTGAAACCTTAATTGAAGGTTAATTCGACGCGGTGGACAACTTCGTTTTGGACTACGACGAGGTTTGGCGTCCGGTTGAGAGATTTTGCGGAATATGATTCGTTAGGCTTGGGTCGAGACTTTTCGGCGGAGATAAATTGCGAAACTTGGTTTCCCGGCCCTAAACGTCGATACGAGGTGGGGGGTGCTATCCGAAATGGTTGAATTTCTTTCTATGTCTAAATCCTACTTTTTGAGCATATATGTATATATATATGTATGAAATTGCATGTAATAGGGTTCAATTATTTCTTATTTCAGAAACTTGCATGCCTCCTAAATTAGTTGTGAATAATCATGATTGAAAACTTGGAACTTAGGACGCATAAACCTAGTGCTATGTGAACCCTAGTGAAGTATTAAACTAGTAGAGAAACTAGTGGATTGAACATAGAAAACAAAGTGTGGACATTGAAATAAAGCGAAACACTAGTGTCATTGTGATAGTGAATGTGAACCTAGTGATGGAACGTGGATTAGGTCATTGCATAAGCCTAATGTGTTATTTGTTATAGTTCCATGTATTATGAGCATTGCATATTTGCTTATGTCCACATATTGTGATGTTTGTATATTCGATTGATGCACGCGGCATATTTGAGTAGAATCTCTAGTATGAGTGGAGAAAATTGGGTCGGTGCATGTGTAGCGTAACAACTAGTACTTTGATATTATAGAGCATGCGAGGGATTGAAAGATATCCTCTGGACCATGCTAGGGATTGAAAGAGATCCCGTGATGTTGTGGTTGTCACCGTGGTTAGTGGCATGAATCTACTGGCATGTGTTGTTTGAACCTTGAGCGCCAAAGAGATATTGGGTCATTCCATTTGTAGTATGGCACATTGTGTCTTGCCATTGTTGAGCATTGCATGACATTACATTGGTTATTCCCCACCGGTAGGTGGAAGGTCCTCGAGTTTGGAGGGCAGATCATACTCGCATAGTCTGTTGTTGGCTTGTGGAGGTCGCGACTCCCAAGCCGTGAGCTCCGGAGTGTCACGCGAACACGGGTGTGAAGGGCCCCGGGAGCCCTCCCCGGCAGACGGTCACACGATGGCTGGCTAGGAGTGAAAGACCTCTCCCCCACGTGACTTGGTGTGGTGAGTTGTGGCTCGACCTACGAGTGAGCCGATGCGATTGGGTCCAAGATGAAAGAGACAGGTTGATTGACCATATTGTGTTTTGTACCCTATGCATGTGTTGCATCTTATGTAGAGAGTGAGCATAGTGAGATTACATGTTGTGTGTGGGGTCGATCATGATATTCTTGTGAGTTGGGCTTGATCTTGTGAGAAGCCTATTGGGTCAAGAATGAATTGGGTCAAGAGTGTGTGAGGGACACTGTTGAATATATTGGACCATGACATTCATTCCTTATTGTAAGGCATAGTAGTATTCATTGTTGCATGTTGTATGTTTAGTAGTAGTAGACTACATATTCAGTTGTTTATATATCGCATTGCTATCTCCTTTTGTATTACTATGCCTTGTTGGACCTAGTGGGAAAGTCGGCGAGGTCGGTGGCCGAACCCACTGGGAACTTCTTTTAGTTCTCATCCCACTATTTTGCAGAGCCATCCATTAGCGGAGCAGCACCGGACCGAGGCGTGGGCGTCACGCCCTAGATAGCAAGGTTACCCTGTGTAGATTACCCTTGTGTATGACAAGTAAAAGAAAAGAATGTAATGTATTCGAGAGCGAAAGATGTAAATTGAGGAAAATGTATATAAAATGTGGATGAATGGAATGTTGTAATAGTTAGTTTACATTAATGCTCTTGTGATATGCCCTCGTGCAAAACTGTACTATCTCGTATTTCCTAGGTGAAATTCATTGTACCTGTTTTGTTTACGCCTTGGGCGGACAGGAGAAATTCTGTCCGTTCGGCGGTCTGTGCGCGTGCCCGAACCGACCAAAGTGGCGGTGCCGGGGCGTGACAACAGTAGTGTAGCGGCATGAGAATAATGGGAAAATTTCCTTTCAACTATTACTTTTCAACATAAAGATGGGCATCCATGTGAACCCGTGCATACTTGTACATATGACAGTGGTAGAACCACATTCATGTTAGTTGGCATTATCACCTAGAGGCAGGATAGTAGTAGAACCATTTCATTTCATTTTCTATATTTATACTTTATATTTCAGTTATATACTAGCTTTGCCTCAGTTGACCTAGTGGTGTATTTCGCCACTCTCGGCGGCTTACCCACTGGAAACTATTGTTTAATAGTTCTCACCCCCATTGGTTGTTTGTTTTTGTTTCAGAGCCTTTCACTGCGGAAGAGGCTAGGGATCGTGGCAAGGGGTTAGCGACCAGCTAGAGCCTCTTCGGTGTTGCTATAGATGGACCCATGACACCTTTCTTTTGGTTTTAGTGTGAAAGGTGTATAATTGTATCTTGTTTAGAGACCTCATAGTATTCATAAGATGTACCTTTTGTATAAACTTATTATATATCTTGTGAATGTATATTTGTAATAGACTTGATTATGTAGTAGAATTATGTGCTTGCTCTGATCACCATGTTTAGGGTGTATTCTTACTTCTTTCTTTAGTTGTTTGTTGTAGACACCTAGTATACACCGGGGGTGCTTGGGGTACAAGGCGGGCAGGTCTGTGCACATGCCGGGTGGGCTTCCGCTGGAGCCCGGGCGTGACAACAGTCTTAAGCGGGTAGTATATGGGTAGTCACTATCCATACCCGCTCAAATAGACCCGATGGGTACATTATTAACTTAAGTACCCAAACCCGAACCCGATCCAAAGTTAAATGTGTAGGGTATATTTTTTTTTCTATCCATTTCTTTTTAGGGTACGGGTTGTAGCACATTGAACTTTAGCAAATTGCGGAGTTCTAGTGAGAGAATAGTGCCTTATACTATTCTGGAGATTTGGGTTGAGTTTGGTGAGCTTGGGAGTGTTTTCGAGACTTGGGAAGTGCGAAAACGGACTCCGGAGAGCGAAATCTGCAAAAGGTGCAGATTTTGCATTGTATTCCGGTATGGCTCGAGATACCGGAATGGATTTAAAGTATTCCGGTATGGATGTTGAAATACCGGAATACTGTGGAATTCCGCAGTCTGGCCGAGGCTCGGGATTTGCGGATTTTTTAGGCTGATTCCGGAATGCCTATTCGTATACCGGAATACAGTGCTGCAGAATGTGATTTCGAGCAGTTTTGCAATTTTGGCTTTTTGAGGGGTCTTTGTGGATTTTGTTGCAATGTGATAAATATCCCTTCAACCCTCTCTTGCAGCTCTTTGCTGTTGAAGCTTGGAGGAGAAGGTGAGCCCTCCTCACACCCTCTCTCTTGATTTTCTCTTCTTCAAACCCTTGGATTGTGGATTTGATCTCCTCTTTTCTTCTTCTTCATGGTACCTTACTTCTAAGGCTTGGAGAGGAGCTCGGGATTGGAAGAAGAGAGCTTGTTTGGGGACTTAGCATCAACCCTTGCATTTTTGAGCTTGGTTGAGAGCTTGATTGAGGTTTGTAGCCCTCTATTCTCTCTTTATGTATGAGATTTGTGTGTATTTTGGAAGAAAACCTAGTTTGGTAGAAACTAGGGTTTATTTTGGGTTTCCTCTCATGAGGGTTTTTGAGATGAGGTTGATGAGTGTAGAACACTCTTGTAGGTAGAATTTGAAGCTCCAATGTGTTGATTTGGAGTTTGCACAAGCTTTTCTTGGATTAAGGTATTATTCACCTATTTTCTTCATGAATTTTGGTGAATTTCATGGTGAGCTTGTTCGAAGCCCCTAACCCCTTGAAAAATTATCTTAGGGTATGTGAAGCTCGGGGGACAACTTCGTTCTGAAGTACTGCGAGGTTTCGATGGGTATCCGGTGGGTCTGACCTCACCGAAATGGGTGAACTCCCCCTATGTCTCCTATTTTATTATAGGATTGATTAGATGCATATTCATGTTGTTATAACATGTTAGAAATTGTGAATACATGATTTATGTATGTTGCATCTGAGATCTAGCATGCTCTATATAGTTGAAGTTCATGAGGGTGATATGCATGTTAGTGAGGAGTGGTGTCATATGAGACACTTCTTGGTTAATGGATTAGTGAATTCACCTACGCATACTAAAGTACGCTTGCTATAGAGAAAAGAAAGGACATGCTAAATGCAAAACAAGTATGTTGCACCTCATCTAGGTGAGCAACTATGACGGGCATTGTTGACATTGAGCTCGACCTTTTGGTCGTTGAACGATTCCATGTTTAAGACATGAGGAAAGGGGTTCTCTTTGTATTTGACAATTGTGATTGGCTAAAGCATGTGTTTACTTGGTTAAATGAGAGATTGAACACTTGCATGATGACTTATACTCCATGTAGTGGAGGCTTATGTAGCATAGCATTTACACATCTTTAACTATGATTTTGATGGCATTATAGAATGCATTGACTATCGCATTAGAATAATGCATTGATTATGGCATTGTAGAATGCATTGAGTATCGCATTAGAATAATGCATTGATTATGGCATTATAGAATGCATTGAGTGTCACGCCCCGTCGGGCCTTTAACACCAACTAGGTGGAAAGGATAACTGCACGGGCGCATGCCCCAGACCCGCCGAACGGATAGAGTCCTTTCTATCCGCCCAAGGCGTCACAACACAAGCTTATCCACAAGGTTCCAACTAGGAACGAAGTACAAGAGTTGCACAAGGAAAGCATCAGCATAAAGAAGTTCTACTTCTATTACATCACATTGCACATTTATACATGCCCAAAATTTTCTTTTCTTTCATTTTCATTCCATACACCATGTTCCAAAACTATGGAATATACAAGTTACATACATGTAATGAAAATTTCCTATACTATCAAAGTCCAAGAGTAGGGGTACAACTCTATGTATCACCAAAATGGAAGGGCCGCTATTTAGAGAGCCAAACCCTTGCCTCGCTCCGCCGCCTCACTCGCGGAAGGACCTGAAAAATGTGGGGTGAGAACTATAAATATAGTTCCCAGTGGGTAAGGCCACCCAAGAGAGAAGCTCGACCCACCAGGTCCAAAGAAACACCATATGCATAAGTTAGATCACAAATAACTACGCAACAATTATTTACATGCTTGTAAATAAACATAAAGAATGCAACCAAATAAAATGTCCATTTTTATTTTCTCCTAGGTTCATCCTATATTTCACAATGACCAAGTTCATCTACTTGTCATTTACTTATGGTTTCGGAATCGCCGAATCACCATAATAGTTTCAACGTCCAAGGAGTGAAATCGTCACCTCCGTATTCGGGTAGCGAAATCGTCGCATACCCGGGATAGCAAAATCGTCGCATACCCCATCTCAACACTGCCATCACATGGCACGGGTAGCGAAATCGTCGCATACCCGGGATAGCGACCTCGTCGCATATCCAAATCTCAACACCGCCATCACCTGGCACGGGTAGCGAAATCGTCGCATACCCGGGATAGCGACCTCGTCGCACATCCCAATCTCAACACCGCCGTCACATGGCACGGGTAGCGAAATCGTCGCATACCCGGGATAGCAACCTCGTCGCACATCCCAATCTCAACACCGCCAACTCATGGCACGGGTAGCGAAATCGTCGCATACCTGGGATAGCGACCTCGTCGCACATCCCAAGGTTCACTTTTCACACTTGCCAACCTAAGTCTCATGACCCTAGGTTCAAGTCACTAAGTCTCACCTATGTTCAATGACACTAGGTTTACTTTCTCGTTCTCAACCTAGGTTCCATGACTCTAGGTTTCAATTCTCACGTCCAACCTATGTTCAATGACACTAGGTTCCAAATTCATACATGCAGTCACATACAAGTATAGATAATAGAAATATACTTGAATTCTATAACATGCAATAGGAGCTCATGGCTCTACCTATCATGATTTTCATCTTTGCCAACATGAAAGTTCTAGGGTTCACAATGCATACCATTTTATCTTTAAATGGATATTTACCCTAGACATGGAAGTGACCTAATCACTTCGATAAACACAAACCCACCTCAAGAGCTTCCAAGTTCTTGAATCCTTGAGCTCCTAGGTCTCCAAGCCTTGAGTTCTTGCTTCAACCCAAGCTTCTACAAGAAAATGGTTCGTTACTCATTACGAACCCTTAAATCAACTCGATACATGAAATCAAGTATTCTAACATGATTTCCTATGCCTCAATAGCAATTCCCGAAGGTCCAAATATTTTTAGAACCTCCTATGACAAAAGTCCCAAATCTACCTAAGGTTTGCATGCATGCAAGCAAAACCCTAGATTTCATGGTCAATCTTCCACCATTTGTGGTTTAGATTGCCTAGGGTTTCCAAAAACCTCATCTTAAAGGATTAAATCTAAGGTTTAAATCCTAAATCACAAGAACTCACCTCAAAGCCCTAGCTCCCAAGCTTCTTCTTGCACCAAGAAGCCTCTTTGTACCTTGGGAGTCATTTTCCAAGCTCCAATCCACCACTTCTCCAAGCTTTGGAGAGATCTCTAGAGAGAGAAAGTGAGGGAGAGGGAGAGGAGAAGTAGAGGAGGAAGACAATGAGAAGGGGAGAGGGTCTCAGCCCTTCATACACCCCAACACATGTGAAAAGACCATTTTGCCCCCCCCCCCACACTTCAACACTACCAACCAGCCAAAGCTGGGATTTCGCAGCACTGTATACCGGTATTCGCATTTGCATACCGGTATACGGGTGTTAGTTCTGGTATACCCCGAGGAATTCCGCAAAACCCGAGAGCTGGTTTCTCGGATTTAGCCCTCGCATTCCGGTATACCACACCACATACCGGTACTAATCACTTCAGTACCGGTATGGACATCCTCATACCGGAATCCACTGCAGACTTCACAAGTTCAGCAGTTTTAACTTTTCGAAGTCCGTTTTCGCGCCTCATTTGCGCCGAAAACACTTCGCACAAGCCCCAAACTTGGCCGAAGCCTCACATATAGCCTCTCATGCTATTTTTCCACCAGAACTCTACAATTTGTAGAAGTTCGGTACGATGCACTGAAATTCAGTGTACTACATTCCTCCCCCCTTAAAGAGAGTTTCGGCCGCGAAACTAAATCATACCTCAGCTGGACTCAGCGAAGAGGTAAGGAAACCGCTCCTTCATCGAGCTTTCCAATTCCCACGTAGCTTCTCGCTCACCGTGATTCGTCCATTGTACCTTTACATAAGGAATTTCACGGTTCCTCAAATTTTTCACCTCACGATCCATGATACACAAGGGAAATTCCTTATAAGTCATATCCTCATGAAGCTCTATAGGCACATACTCGAGGACGTGCGCCGGATCAAACACGTACTTACAGAGCGTCGATACATGAAACACATTGTGTATCCCCGCAAGTTTTGGCGGCAAGGCTAGCCGATATGCCAAGGATCCCACACGCTCCAAAACCTCATAAGGTCCAATGTAACGGGGACTCATCTTACCCCGAACACCAAATCGTTACACCCCTCTCATGGGTGATACTTTCAAGAAGACGCGGTCTCCCATCGCGAATTCTAAATCTCGTCGACGTCTATCCGCATAGCTCTTTTGCCTGGATTGCGCCGTCGATAAGCACTCACGTGCCAAGCGGACCTTTTCCTCCGCTTCACGCAGCACATCCGGTCCTAAGACCCTTCTTTCGCCGACCTCGCTCCAATGGATAGGAGAGCGGCATTTTCTTCCGTACAAGGTCTCAAACGGTGCCATACCGATGCTAGATTGATAGCTATTATTTTAAGCGAATTCAGCCATCGGCAAATGTGTAGGCCATGCACCCTTGAAGTCCAACACACACGCTCGCAGCATATCCTCCAAAATTTGAATTGTCCTTTCCGATTGACCGTCAGTTTGAGGATAAAATGCTGAACTGAAATCGAGCCGTGTACCCAAAGCTTCTTGCAAGCTTTTCCAAAAATGCGATGTAAATCGGGAATCTCGATCTGAAACTATCGAGGTCGGGACCCCGTGCAACCGCATAATCTCGTCCAGGTAGACTTGTGCCAACTTGTCTCCCGACCAAGTGGTGTGGATTGGCAAAAAGTGTGCCGACTTTGTCAAACGGTCCACCACCACCCAAATCGCGTCGTGGCCACCTAGCGATCGAGGTAGGCCCACAACGAAGTCCATTGCTATGTTCTCCCATTTCCAAACTGGAATGGGCAACCCTTGCAACTTCCTTGCTGGAAAGCGACGCTCGGCCTTCACTTGTTGGCATACTAGACATTGTGCCACGAAGCGTCCAACATCAAGTTTCATCCCCGGCCACCAATAATGCAATTTAAGGTCCTTATACATTTTGGTGCCGCCCGGGTGAATCGCATAGGGAGAAGTGTGAGCTTCTTTCAAGATCTCCCTACGAATGTCCTCGACTTTAGGCATGCACAATCGATTACGGAATCGAATGGCGCCCTTCGAGTCCACATGAAAATCACCGGCGCGCCCACTCTCGATAGCATTCCGCACCTTTTGGAGTTCCGGATCACCGGATTGCTTTTCTTTTATTTGCACCAACAAGGTCGGCCACACTTCGAGATTCATGAGTCTAGCGGGGACGCCCGGGGCCACGACTTCCAAGTCAAATCGGCCCATTTCCTTGATCAAAAGGACCATTGCCAACAACTAGAGTCATGGAACCTAAGGTCTCGCCTAATGGAAGCTACCTAAACCACCACTATGTAAACTCCTGAACATACGGCCGAGACCACCCCAATGACTTGAACTACACCTCGTATATGAAAGGGGGGATCCAACCCATAGTGGAAACAACAACAAATGGAACAATGGAACTGGCACCATACAGGACCCCGGCATGGGGGGGACTCCCGGGGGAGAGAAAGGGACGAAAAATTGGGACTGCCAGTGGCAAACAAGCCCCCGTATCCAAAGACCTCGCTAATGGCAGAGGACCCCTCCGATTTTGTACTATCCCGTGGGTCGGGTTGCGTGCGCCCGCCATTCGGTACCCACTGCCCATGAGGCGGCGACAGGGACGACAAAGGGTGGAAAGACCCGTACAACAAAGGGGAGGAACGGCCACAGACGGGACACTATGGGGGAAACAGTCAGAGATAGGGGGGGGGCACAAACAAGACCGGTGACAGGGGCATTCGGCGAACGGGGAGGCGACGATTTCTCTATCCCGAGTAGCGACGAGTTCGTCTCGCGAACTAGGAGGTGACGAGTTCATCCTTCGATTTGGAAACACTTATGGTTGAGACGGCGTTCGAAACCATAAGTAAATGACAAGGTAAATTGAACTTAGTCAATGTGTAAAATAGGATGAACCTAGAGAGAATGACTAAATTCATATTTCATGGGCTTGCATCTTTATGTTTATTTACAAGCATGTAATAATTTGTGGCCATAGTTTATGTGATCTAACTATGCCATATGTATGTTCTTTGGACTCTGGTGGTCGAGTTCTCTCTTGGTGTCCTTACCAATGGGACACTATGTTTTAGTTCTCACCCCACATTTTCCAGGTCCATCCGCGAGTGAGGGCGGCGGGGAGCGAAGGCAAGGCGTTTAGCTCTATTTTTTTTTCTAGAAAGCGGCCCTTCCATTTTGGTGACACTAGCGGGTACCCCTGTTTTGGACTAGACAGCATAGGGAATTTCAATCTTGTATGAATGTTGTATATTCCATAGTTTTTTGGAAACATGATAAGTTATGGAATGAAAAGAAAGAGAAATTTTTTGGACATGTATATTGCTGCCATGTGATGTTAATAGAAGTCGAACTTCTTTATGTTGATGTTTCCTTGTGCAACTCTTGTACTCGTTCCTAGTTGGAACCTGTGGATATGCTGGTGTCTGTGACGCCTTGGGCGATAGAAGGGGACTCTATCCGGTAACGGGCGGGGTCTTGGTGCAATATTTGCGACTGCCGTGCGTGTTTATCCTTTGATCCCCCTATTGGAGTTTTTAAGGCCCGGCGGGTGCGTGACAACTTGAAGCACAAAACTCTCTTGAGACTTGTATTGAATCAGAGCGTAGAAACGGTCTATGTTGGCCTAGTAAGGCAACCCTAGGATGAAATGACCCTAGGAGGTAAGCACGTGGCGTGATGAGATCTTTGATAAAGACGAAACATAGTGATTGGGCTTAAGTCCCATATGCCTCTAGTTGGAAATAGAGGTGGATTCTATTCGACAGCTGGAGTTGTGTCGTGTTACTTAGCACATGATTGTTCACGTTGGCGGCCGGGTACAACATGAAACAAGTGAGGGGAATAAGACGCGCTTGTGTGACTTTCCGCCAAGTTGGGTTCACGTTTTTCCGTTGAAACGTTAATGTTTAAAAGGACTTTAAAATGTCACGAAATGACCAATCCATTGTGTTTCCAGGATAATGGGTACGTGGACAGGCCTCTACTCCTTTGAGGGCTAGGGCACGGTAAATGAAGCGGAGCGCGGGGCTCCCCGACACATCGACTTCCGGAGGTAAGGAGGGCGGGAGACACCTTCGGTGTACTTCTCGTAATATTAGGTTGAGCCGAGTTGGATGGGCGTGGTTCGGGCGACGAGGCCGAAGCATGCAACGAAGAGGAAAGCAAATTAAAAGCTCCACAGACGGATGGCGCAGCAAACGCGGCTCGGTTAGGGAGGAGGAGAATGGGAAGTACCCCGGCCTCTGCTTTGGTCACGGAACTGAGGAGTGTTGTTCGGTGACACCTGTGCGCCGTCGGCCCTTCGTGGCGCCACCTGGCATCTACGATTGTAGCCGGCTTGGTGGGTACTCCTGATGCCCGATTCCGAGATGGCAGGATGTCGTGGAGCGGAGAGCGCGCACTTGCGGGCTCTTTGAGGTTCAAAGAAAGTTCAACCGCTAGTCTTCCACGGGCGGAGACCGTGGAATCCAATGGGATGGTAGAGCATGGAGCGCGATTGCCAAATGGGAGACCAAAACTTCTTCGAGGAATCTTCATATACAATCTTGGAGGGGAGAGGGAAACAATAGGGGGTGGGCAAATCCTCGCCGCTATTATTATAGATTGCGATCGGCGAAGGTAGTGTGGAAGGGATGTCCTGGCGTGGATCGACTCCGCTAGCCGTTCCGCCACCTGACCATGCGAGTAGTGAAATTCCGGAGCGTGGGGGGTATGGTGTCGCTGCCTACTTCCACGATGATAGCGAGAAGAGAAAAACTAGCTCAAGAAAGGTTCCGGAAGTTGAAACAAGGGAACACATACCGTGTCGTGTTTGAGTCCGAGAGGAGAGTTCTTCGTACATTATAACTTTGTGTTAACGCCACGTTGTCGCGGAGAATTGGACAAGGTGCGATTGTTTCGTGCGGGACTTCGACGGAGATCTTTGGGCGGTGCACGCCCTCAAGTTTCAGCCCTTTGCCGGAGGTCTTGGACCATGCTCTTTGGGTGGAGCACGGGAATGCATCTGTGCGCGCGTGGCAGCGCGAGTCTTGGGAGAAAGAGAAAGGAAAGAAGCGACGGCGGGGTAGGCGCGGGTGGGCAGTCAGCTCTAAGCGGCCCCCGAGCACTCGCAGTCGCAAAACAATCGCGGGGGTTTGACGGAATCCCCACCCGCCAACCAGTGCCCGATTTGTAGCGGGCCCCCTCCACCCTCAGCAGTGTGACTATCGTGAGGGCCGGTGTGATACAAATGAGGACTGCAAGGGCATCATGCGGTACAACTGCCTGATGGATGAATGGCCGAGGCACCGTCGTCGCATTTGTGTTAATTAAAGGCATTCGATGTAGGAAGCTTTGTTTGATACTGGTGCATCGCATTCATTCATTGCTCGATCATTTGCTATTGCACATGGAATAGAAATTAGAAATAGATGCCACACATGCAAGAACTGTGCAAGAAGTACCTGAACCACACCTTTTTGCGTACATCACGCGTGTGTAGATTGCCCCGTGAGGGGTTGAAAACTGGATCATGCCAGCTGATTTGCTGGTATTAAATCGAATGAAATGAATATGATTTGATCCTAGGAATGGATTGGCTCTCTCGAAGTATCACGCCACTATTGATTGTGAGAGCCGCGATAGTGAGGTTTTAGAGAACCCCCGGGCACAAAGGAAAGTTTGTGTACTGTGGGTGTAAGAGTTCGCTCTTTGCGTCGATGGTGTCCACGTCGCAAGCAAGGAAGCTTATTGCTAGTGAGGAATGCATTGCCTACTTGGCGACGGTAGTGGATGACCGGAGAAGGAAGTGCTGGGACTTGTGAGAGACGTTTCCTATAGTCCAAGAGTTCCCTGGATGTGTTTTCCGACGGAGTTGCCCCGGAATGCCACCGGAGTTCGGGAAGGGGAAATAGAATTTGTGATCGATTTGCTCCCGGGTACAGGGGACCGCCGATGCTCTTAAGGCCCCGTACAGGATGGCACCCGCGGAACTGAAGGAATTGAAAAGCACAATTGCAAGATTTGATGGACAAGGGTCTTCGTAAAGCCAAGTGTGTCACCTTGGGGAGCCCCTGTTCTATTTGTGTTAAAAAGAGGAAAAAAAGGACGGTTCCGCTGCGGTTATGTGTAGATTTACCGCGAGTTTGAACAAAGGTGACCGTCAATGGAATAAGTACCCGTACCCCGAATTGATGACTTGTTCGATCAATTGCAAGGGTCTGCCAGGTGTACTTTCAAAGATTGATTTGCAATCCATCGTTATCACCAATTGAAGATTCAAACCGGGAGGGATGTGCAGTTAAGACCGCGTTTTAGAACGCGGTCATATGGACACCTTTATGAATTTGCTCGGTTATGCCTTTTGGGCTTACAAATGCCCCGCCAAAGCAGCGCGTTCATGGATTTAATGAACCGTGTGTTCAAACCATACTAGATCAGATTCGTGGGTTGTGTTCATTGATGACATTCTTGTCTACTCTCTCGAGAGTGAAGAGGAACATAAAGGAGCACCTAAGAGGATTGTGCTTCAAGTTCTTCGAGAGAACAAGTTGTTCGCCAAATTTGAAAAAGTGCGAATTTTGGATTCGTGAGGGTCGCTTTCTTGGGTCATCGTGAATTTCCGCGGAAGGAGTATCTGTGGACCCTCTATGAAAGTTGAGGCAATCAAGGATTGGCCTCGCCCTACGACCAATGTCACGGAAATACGAAGCTTTTTGGGTCTTGCGGCGGGAGTACTATCGGCGGTTCGTGGAGGGATTTTTCAAAAATCTCCGGTCCACTAACGCGTCTTACTTACCGCAAGGGAGCCAATATATGTTTGGAGCGAGGAATGCGACCAAAGCTTTAAGGAGCTAAAGGTAAAAGGTTGACTTCGGCTCCGGTTCTCGCCTTGCCGATTGCGGCACCTGAGGAGAGGGCTTTGTGTGGTGTATAGTGATGCATCACGACGTCCGTGGTCTTGGGGGTGTGTGCTTATGCAAAGAGGACAAGTAATAGCATATGCCTCTCGACAGCTGAAGAGCTATGAGCAGAATTAACCCCTCACCCACGACTTAGAGCTCGCGGCGGTGGTCTTCGCACTTAAGTTGTGGAGACACTACTATTATACGGGGAGCATTGTGAGGTTTACACGGATCTCACAAAAAGTTTAAAGTATTTATTCACTCAGAAGGAGTTGAACTTGTGAGGGCCATCAGCGGAGGTGGTTGGAGTTGATAAAAGATTACGACTATAACCATCTGTGTACCACCCCGCGGTAGAGCCAATCGTGGTGGCCGATGCGCTCAGTAGTAGGAAAATTCCGTGGAGAACTTCGCAATTGAGATGACGTCATAACAAATGCCGTTGATCAAAGGAAATGGGCCGACTTTGATTGTGACTTGGAGTCGATCGGGGCCCCGGGCGTCCCGCTAAGACTTATGAGTCTAGAGGTGTGGCCGACCTTGTTGGAGCAAAATAAAAGAAAAGCAATCCGGTGATCCAAAGGGAACTCCAAAAAGGTGCGGATGCATGGCTATCGAGAGCGGGCGCAAAGCGCGCCGGTGATTTTCATGTAGACTCGAACTTGGGGCGCAATTCGATTTCGAAATCGATTGTGCGTGCCAAAAAAGTTGAGGGACATTCGTAGGGAGATCTTTGAAAGAAGCTCACACTTCTCCCTATGCGATTCACCCCGCCGGGCGGCACCAAAATGTACAAGGACCTCAAACTGCATTATTGGTGGCCGGGGATTGAAACTTGATGTTGGGACGCTTTGTGTGGCACAATGCTTAGTAGGTGCCAACAAGTGGAAGGTCCCGAGCGATTTGTACGCTTTTCCGGCAGGAAAATGGCAAGGATTGCCCATTCCTTCCGGTTTGGGAAGTGGGAAAATATCGCGATGGAATTTGTTTGTGGGCCTTACTCTCGATCATTAGGTGCCACGACGCGTATTTGGGTGGGTGGTGGTGGTATCGTTTTGTCTATAGTCGGCACACTTTTTGCCAATCCACACCACTTGGTCGGGAGACAAGTTTTAGCGCAAGTCTACCTGGACGAGATTGTGCGGTTGCACGGGGTCCCGACCTCGATAGTTTCAGATCGAGATCCCCGTTTCACATCGCATTTTTTTGGAAAAAGCTTGCAAGAAGCTTTGGGTAACACGGCTCGATTTCAGTTCAGCATTGTTTCATCCTCAAACTGACGGTCTAATCGAAAAAGGAACAATTCAGATATTTTTGGAGGATTATGCCCCTTCGAGCGTAGTGTGTTGGACTTCAAGGGTGCTATGGCCTACTCTACTCTTGTGCCGATGGCTGAATTTGCTTATACAATAATAGCTATCAATCTAGCATCGGTAATGGCACCGTTTGAGGTCTTGTATGGAGAGGAAATGCCGCTCTCACTATTCATTGGAGCGAAGTCGGCAGAGAGAAGGGTCTTAGGCTAACCGGACGTGTTGCGTGCAAGTTCTCGAGGTTACAAGAGTTAATGCGCGCAATCTTCGATATGCTCATTTATCGAAGGGCACGCAGAGTCGACGGAGCCAATCTAGACAAAAGTGTTAGGCGGTCGACGTCGTGACGATTTGGAGATTCGCGGTAGGAGAACCGGTCTTCTTGAAAGTATCACCCATGAGAGGGGTGAAGCGATTTGGTGTTCGGGGTAAGTTGAGTCCCCGTTACATTGGACCTTATGAGGTTTTGGAGCGTTGTTGTGGGATCCGTGGCATTACCCCGGCTAGCTTTGACCGCCAAAACTTGCGGGGGATACACAATGTGTTCCCATGTATCGATCCCTCCCCTCCGCAAAGTACGTGTATGATCCGGCGCACGTCCTCGAGTATGTGTGCCTATGGAGCTTCATGAGGATATGACTTATGAGGAAATTTCCCTTGTTGTCATCATGGATCGCGAGGTGAAAAGTTTGAGGAACCGTGAAAATTCCTTATGTAAAGGTACAATGGACGAATCACAGTGGCAAGCGAAGCTACGTGGGAATTGGAAAGCTCGATGAAGGGAGCGGTTTCTCCTTACCTCTTCGCTGAGTCCAGCTGAGGTATTGATTTAGTTTCGCGACGGCCGACCGAAACTCTCTTTAAGGGGGGAGGAATGTAGCACTGAATTTCAGCTGCACGGTGCATTGTACACGAACTTCTACAAATTTGAGGAAGTTCGCGTGGAAAGCCGGTGAGGCTATGTGTGTGAGGCTTCGGCCGAAGGTTTTCGGAACATTTGGGTGCGAGTGTGGAAACGGCGCAAATCGAAAGAATTTTCGAAGTGAAAAAGGACAACGCCGACTGGAGCAAAAGTACTGCTCACGGGGTCCGGACCCTGGAAACTGGGGTCCGGTGGACAAGGAATTGAGTGGAGTATAGTACGGTAGCATATGAGTTTTGCATTACCGGTACTTGAAGTGCCGGTCCGGACCCGAGCCGGATGTCCGAGATGGGGAACCCGGGTTCCGGACACCGGGACTTTTGAGTCCTGAAAGCCGCGAGTGACCTAGGTTTAGGGTTGCCGTTACGCGGTTCCTTAGGACCCTGTTTGATATGCCCAAGGTGCACCAGGACTCGGGTACCCGTGCACTGCGACTATACCTGGTAAACAGTTAAATCATTGCCAGTGCGGGTTCCGGACCCCCTACATGCAAGGTCCGGACCCTGGCTATTTTGGCAGTGAATGCCCAGTGAGGGGTAATTTTGGTCTTTTTTCGTTGGGGGTTAGGCTATATATTAGAGGGCTTGGGCAGTCCCTCTCTTCCTCATTCCCCTCTCCAGTCTTTCTCCTCACTTCTCCCTCTCATCCTCTAATCCACTTTCTCTCTCTAGAGATCTCTCCAAAGCTTGGAGAAAGTGGTGGATTTGATCTTGGAAAAGCTTCCAAAGGTGGATTTGGAGCTTCTTGGTGCAAGAATGAAGCTTGGGAGCTAGGGCTTTGAGGTAGATTAGTACTCTGTGTGATTTTAGGGTTTAAACCTTGGATTCAAATCCTTTAGAAATGAGGTTTTTGGAAACCCTAAGCAATCTAAACCACAAAACGTGGAAGATTGGCCATGAAATTAGGGTGTGAGTTTTGGCAATGCATAGTGTGAAACCCTAGGTAGATTTGGGGCTATTTGCCAATGAGAGGTTCTAAAAATATTTGGACCTTCGGAGTTGAATTGCAATTGAGGCATAGGAAATCATGTTAGTAGAACACACTTGATTTCACATATTGAGTTGAATTTAGGGTTCGTAAACGAGTAACGAACCGTTTTCTTGTAGAAGCTTGGGTTGAAGCAAGAACTCAAAGGCTTGGACACTTAGGAGCTTGAAGAATACAAGATTTGAAAGCTCTTGAGGTGGGTTTGTGTTTACCGAAGTGATTAGGTCCGTCACTTCCATGTCTAGGGTAAAATATCCATTTAAAGATAAAATGGTATGTGTTGTGAACCCTAGAAAATTGTGCATGTTGGCAAAGAAAAATCATGATAGGATTTTGAACAATGAGATCCTATTTGCATGATGTCTATTATTTCAAAGCTATAATTCAATATTATTAATACTTGTTGCATGCGTTGCATGTATGGTTAACACCTAGTGTTATTGAACATAGGTTGGACATGAGATTAACCTAGAGTAGTGCAACATTATTATTGAACATAGTTGTTATTGAACATAGTGTTGGACATGAGGAAAAACCTAGTGTTATTCGAACATAGGTTGGAACATGTGTGATTGAACCTAGTGTCATTGAACATAGGTTTGACATGAGATTGGAACCTATTGAGTCATGGAACCCTTAGTGTTGATAATGAGGAAAGAGCTTAGGTTTTAGCATGTTATTGAAACAAGGCGAGACTTGTCGCACTTGAACCTAAGGTCATGACGACTTTCGTTGGCAAGCCATGAAGTAAAGTTCATTGAAACAACGGATTTGTGCGACGATTTTGCTATCCCGGGTAGGCGATGTGCGTCACGTCTTTTGCTATCCGGTTAGGCGGACGATTTCGTCCTACCATGCCACTGGAGTTTGGCGCGGTGTCTGACGAGAGTGGAATGTTGCTGCGACGATGTTTGCACGTATTCCCGGGTAGGCGCCGATACGATCTTCGCTACCACGCCTGTGAGAAGTGCTGCGATTTGTCGATGAGGGGATGTACTGCGACGAGCGGTTTGGGCTATCCCGGATTGCGACGAGTGTTCGCTACCCCATGCCATGTCAATGGCGGTGTGTGAGAACGGGTATAGTGCGACGATTTTGCTTATCTCCGAGTATGCGACGAGTTCGCTACTACGAACTAGGAGAGTGACGAGTTTCACTCCTTTGAATGTTGGAATACCTTATCGGTGAGTGAGACGGCGATTCCGAAACCATAAGTAAATGACAAGTAAATGAACTTAGTCATGTGTGAAGACATATTGGATGAACCTAGGAAGAGAATGTTAGATTATATTTCATTTGGTTGCATCCTTTATGTTTATTTACAAGCATGTAAATATATTGTTGCATAGTTATATGTGATCTAACTTATGCATATGGTGTTTCTTTGGTACCTGGTGGGTCGAGCTTCTCTCTTGGGTGTGGCCTTACCCACTGGGAACTATGTTTATAGTTCTCTCCTACCCCTCGTTTTTCTATTCCAGGCTTTTCAGCGTTGCCCGCGAGTGACGGCGGTCGGTCAGCGGCACGGCAAGGGTTTGGCTACTTTAGGATAGATCGGCGGCCCTTTCCATTTTGGTGATACCATAGAGTTGTACCCCTGCTATTCTTTTGGCACTATGATAGCATCATAGGGAATTTTCATGCTATGTTGTATGAATGTTGTATATTCCATAGTTTGTTTGGAACCGCGGATTAATGTATGGAACAGTGAAATCAGAAAGAAACAAGAAACAATAATTTTGGGACATGTATATTGTGTTGCCATGCTGATGTAAAAGAAGTAGAACTTCTTTATGTTGATGCTTTCCTTGTGCAATCTTGTTACTCCGTTCCTATCACCCTAGTTGGTTGTTTAAGGCCCGACGGCGCGACTTGCGTGACAGATCCTGAAGACTGGGATGTATCTCTCTCGTAGAAATTGGTCTTAGGTGGACTTCCAGAAAAATAGAGAACCCTAAACAAACCCCAAAAACCTTGCTTATTTATTAGTCTCGTGGAATCTAACGAGAGTCTTTGAATTAGTGCTCAAAGCTCCTTTTAACATTTGGAAAAGTCACTACGTACTCTATAATTACCGTATTCGTAAACTACTGCTTATTATATACAAAGCCCCACGGGGAAGTGAGGTGAGGGGGCGAATAATTCTTTCCCATCCCCCGATTCATAGGTATATTAGAACCTCCATAATCAGTATCGGAACACTACCTCCTAAATTAGTACGATACATAAATGACTCCCATAACCGGTATGCCAGTTCAATTTTTATCAAATCCATACTCCCAAACGGGTTATAAAATAAAACAAATCTCACCATTAGGTCTCCGGTAACTCTTTACCCCCCCCCCCCCCCCCCCCCCCCCCCCCCCTCCCCCACCCCCCCCCCCCCCCCCCCCCTATCCCAAATCCATCCTCCTACCGTTCCGCCGCCGCGCGCCCGGTCTGCATTCCGTCAACCCGCACCCCGGCCTCCTTACCAGCTCCGCTACCCCTCTTCCCGTCTTTTCTCCGCACCCCCGTGTTCTCTTTCCCATGGTGTTTCGAGGTCCTTCCATTAACACCCAACTGTTCGCATTTCTCGTCCTTTATCACCCAGTGGTCTCTGCATTTTCCGATCTCATTTATTCGAACGACCAGTAGCATTGTCCCTGTTCACCTTTCCTGACATACAAAACCCCCCACCAAACATCACTAACTCCCATTCTCCTCCTGTTGTCGCACTAGATTATTCTCCTGTCCTTCCTCCCCCGCATACTTCCCGTGCGTCCTCTTTTTCTTCGACCCCCCCCTCCTCCATCCCCCGCTCCCCACCGCCCCATCTTCCGATGGACAGCTATGGTGGCTTACTAACCCCCCCCCCCGCTTGCGCATCCACCCCCTCCCCCTCCCACCACTTAACCAAGTACACTTCCTCCTTATTCTTCCCCCACCACTAGGGGCCCTAAAATAAACCTCTCTATGTAACTTCGAACATTCAGATCCTACGAAATATGAAGCCTGATCTCCGAGTCTAATACGCGACTCTTGGGGCCTAATAGAATCCCTCGCCTTGGGGCTACGGAACTTCGTACATCGAATGTTAACATGTACTGCGAGGGGCAAATTCGCACTCTTGGTGGCCTAAAAGAAACCACTCTAATGGGTGCTTCGAACTTCTTGGGCTTCACTTCTGAAAGTGAACCATTAGCAACGATGCAAAAACGCCCACGGGGGGTTGGCGGGGGGCTTGGTGCCTAATAGAATACTATCTTGGGGCTTCGAATCTCGTTCTTTTTTTTTCGAATGTGAACATGTACTCGTGGTCAAATTCGCACATCTTGGGGCCTAATATAACCACCTCTTGGGGTGTGGTATTCGTCTTCGTTCTTAATATTTACTAGGGTGATGAGGGGGGGGTGAAAATCTAGGCACATTGACCTTCACAGTTTGGGGTGTCCTAGGGTGTGGAGGTCCTTGGCGGATGGTGGGGGTCTGGATACAAAAGTTTGATTTGACTACATTGAGGTTTGGATGAAAAACCGTGTCAAACTTTGGGTTTTTATTGTTGTGTGAAAGTAGATTTGTGGGGTCTTTGGTCTTCTGGAGTAGGGGGTGGGGGGGGGGTTCATAGAATTGGGGGGGTGGATGAAGGGTGGGGGTGGTTACTGGGAGTGCAAATTTTGTTTTTTTGAAGATTGGGGGGTGGGATATCCTGGTGGTACGTGGTGGGTAAAAAGGTTCAACTGTTGGGGTTGGTTGGGGAAGTGTCCATATCCCCATTCCACTAGGCGACATAGACTGGGGGAGTCAATATGTTGGTTAAGTTAGTCCACAGACGGTGATGAGGTATTGATTTATGAAGTCTAATAATCTAGACGCCAAATTAGGAACGTTACCAATACCAGGAGGTTGCAATTCGTGTGGGGGGGTTTGTGAGTACCACTCCACAGGGACAATTTGGGGTCTCGACAACTAAGCGTGGTTGGGGAACTCCCATAGGTCCCCATACCAAGATTGTCCCCAGTGACTCGCCACGTTAATGGGGGGTGTTTGGTGGGGGGATCCAGCCACACAATGGAGTATTGTTGGTGGAGGGGTGGTGGGGGGGGGGGGGGACGCTCGATCGGAACTCCCCCAATAAATATCCGTGGGGAGTGAGTTAAGAGGATTCCCCATGGTTGCAACCTCATGGGTATTAGTGGTTGGGGGGGATGAGTGGACACAAGTGGGGGAGTCCAGTTGAGTAATTTTACTGGGGTTGGTACTACATAGTGGGGGGTATACCATGTTTGGGGGTTCTAAACCTCTCCGTCGGTTGTCCTAGAGTGGGTGGTGGGGTTTACCACAGTGGGCCAGGACTATGGGATAGGGTATACAATAGGCTCGAAGTGGTGTCCCAATACAACGTATGAGGGGGGGTGGGGGGTGTCCGGCCAACTCCGGTTGTGTTGGAGGGACGAATTGATGCCCACGCACTCCACCACACGAATGTGTTTCAGACTGGGGTGCAGCTAACAACTCCAGGTATGCCCCATAAACCCCTAGGGTTGAGGAGGAACTCGACCACGAAAAGTTTAGAGGACTGGAGAGGAAGTGGGGGAGATTGTTTGAGGGATCTGATATAGGTGTGTTGGGTTTGGGTAATGATACGATGGGATTTTACGGGGGCAATATACGCAGATGGGAGTTTAATGATGCCGACCGTCTAATCCACAGCGGATAGAGTGTGGCATCGATCTTGCGTTGATTGCAGGAGAAGATTGGAGTTGCGAGAGGGGGTGTGGTGGGTGACTGTAGAGCCAAGAATGGGTCCACGATTCTGGTGGGGTTGGCCAAAGAGAACCTGTCAAATGGGTCTGATCATGGAGGGATACCGAACGCATTATAGCCTGACCAGACCTGTGTACAAACAATGTCACACAATTGGGTGGGGTAACTCTCTCTCCGGGTTGTCCCGCCCGGCAATGACGAAAAAGATACAAATCATTGAAAGGTTACCAATGAACGACTTTGCAAAAATTATGCACACTGTGGCCTAATACATGATGTTGGATGAGTCGGTCTTCTATCATCGTTTTAGGCTGTTAGATTATACATGTAGCCACGATTATGCAGAGACAGCCCATGAGTGTGGCTCAAAGGTACATCCCTCACGAATAAGTGGGCCCTGTGAGACATTCCCTTGTGAGTCCATAGAGATCTACCGGATCACATGGAAGCACTCTTAGGACAAAATTCTGCGACACTAGGGGGATGTGATCGGTGAATGAGCAGAGCCTGAGAAGGTCTATGGGCAATTTCGCGTCTGCGTTGCCTTCGTAGTGAGTGAGACATGTTGTACTATTGGCAAATTCACACCTCTTGGGGACGTACATAGAATCTCACTTGGGTCTAGTTCGACTTCGCGTCGAGGTGTAGCGAATGGTTGATATTCATGTAAAGCGATGGGGGCTGCATTTCAACGCGGGATAGTACGTGTTGTTCTTTGGGCGTAAAATGAAACCCCACAATGGTGTATTTTTTAGATTCGAGCGGGCTGGGTAGGGCATAGGTTCGAATTGTGTGGTTTGTGAACAACTTTTGTATGCTGTTTGTTATAAATTCGGCAACTTTCGATTTGCGCCTAAAAGGAATGTCACTCGCATCTGGTGCTTCGATCGTACGATCCTTGGGTCGAAGAGGATTGTAGATTAACTCGGGCGACGAGTAAAAGAGTGCTAACCTCATATAAGACTGCGAAAAATTGGATCCTCGGGGATTAAATTTCGTTGTTTGTTTTTTGGGTTGGAGAGTTTGGTGCGCGTAGGCGTTCCGCTTCGGGGACTAATTAGTTTTAGATTAACACAATTTAGCTAGTAATGTGATACTCCAGCACATATCTCCAAGCGTATTACTACGACGTGGGTGCAGAACGTACAACTACCGAGTCCGTGTGGGGACATGCAAGAGCACCTTAATACACGATGCAAGGGACGTCCGGGGTAAGTTTCTTTGTACAACCCTCTCGTATGTGCAACGATCGTACTGAGTCCTTCTAAGTAGATATGCACGCTAATCCGCTTCAGCGAGCAAAATTCGCACTCTTGAATGTTTGTTATAAGTTAAGTGCGCTCATCCTATGGGCAGTTCTAGTCCTATATTTGAGCCGTATTGACGGAGCTGAGAAAAACCAGATCTAATCCGGGGGTGTGGGCGAAATTCCCTACACTCCCAGTGTTTGCGAAACAATTCTACCACATCTAGTGGCTAGCGTGACAATGAGTGAACAACTTAATAATTGAACAAAACAGCTGTCAAAATAGCACTCGAATTGTCCAAAATGCGGGAAACCTCATTAGGGCACGTGCACAATCGCCTCCGTGATACATCGATAACAAGCCCAGATGTACACAAGGCGTCCTGGCCAAGTTCCCTGCCCACTAGGGGGCCTAAAGTAATGAGATCCTAAACTCAGGTACATAATGGTAGCGAGTGCATAGTTCTACATCTAAAATACAAAATCGTTTGCGAATGTTAACATGTACTCAAGATATACAATTGATCCGACATCTTCGTGGGGCGTAATAGAGAATCGAATCAAACAAATCTTATACCATCTTTCGTTTCATTCTTACATTACAATGAAAGGAAAACCCGTGGGTAATGCCTACAATCAACACCGTTGGGGCTCTAGCTAGAATTAGCTACCTCCTCGCCGCGATCCGATGCCTGGTGGTTTTCTGACGAAGGCTTAGTGTAAAAAAAAAAAAAAAAAAAAAAACCCAATCAACACTTGGCAGGCCAGTGCAGAACGTAAAAGAACAAATACTGTACCTCAGATGGGTGGCCCCCTAATTCGCACGGGGCCCGCAGTATGTGGTCCAATAGAAGACCGACTAGTCAACTTGAAGCAAACGCTAGCGATAAACTCGCTCAACGTTAAACTCGAATAGCATATGAACCGTGGAATCGCGCCTAACCTCTCGCGCGTAGTCTCACAACTATCTTCCCATGGGGGGGAAAACGCAATGTGGTTGGCGCTACATAGTAAATTTGCGACTGATGCTCGCTAGTGATCATACTCGCCTTAATCACTACGCATGTTGAACATTTACCATCGATTTTAATCTGATGCGCTCCGTACATTCATGGCTTGTTTTTAGGTAAAACCCACGCTCTATGGCTTTCTAAAATCTTCTTAAGCAGCTCTCGAATAGTGCTGAACAATGTACTCTTGTATGTCAAATTCGCACTCTATGTGCGCCTAATAGAAGGCCGTCTCAAGGGTACGATGCTTCGATTGGTCCAAATCGAAGTGTGACCATAATACTCGTTCATATCGCACTCTTGGTGTTCCTAATACTAATCCCGCCTTGCATCGCTAGTCGATATTCGTGGTCATAGCGAAGTTCTATTAGCCACAATATACTCGTGGCAGAATTCCCCGCTCATACTTGGGCCACTAAAAAACCGGTCGTCTGCAGGGTTCTTCAAGCAATCATGTACTGTTCTTCGAATAGTGAACAATATTGTACTCGTGTGGCAAAGTCACGAACCTGGACACTTGGGCGAATTTTCATCTCAAGGTAACGTCCACCACACAAAATGTGGGTCACTAACACGTACAAACAATAATTACTAGGGGATGCACGAAATAATACAAGGGACTTAAAACTCTTGGTATCGAATGTGACACAAGTACCGAGGCAAAATTCGCACTCTTGGGGCCTAATATAATCCGTCTCTTGGGGCTTCGATCTTTCGTTCTTAGAATGTGGGAGCATGTATTCCGTGGCAAAATACGTAACTCTTGGGGCATATTATGAATCCTCTCTTCTTTGTCACGATCTTCGTTCTTTCTTCGAATGTGAGCATTTATTTTCGTATGCAAATATACCGCACTCATTGGGGTTGGGGCGAAAATTAGAATCCACTCTGGTTTGGCCTTCGTATCTTTTGTTTCTGATCGAATTAGAACCTGTATTCGATTTCACAAAGTCGCAACTCGTTGGGGCCGTAATAGAAATTCCGACTCTTGGGCTTCGGAACATTGATCTAGAAAGTGAACATGTACTCATGTACTCGTGGCAAATTAGCACTCTTGGGGCGTAATAGAATGCTCTCTTGGGCTTCGATCCTCGTTCCTTCGAATGTGAGCATGTAATCGTGGCAAATTCGCACTCTTGGGGCGTAATAGAATGCTCTCTTGGGCTTCGATCCTCGTTCCTTCGAATGTGAGCATGTACTCGTGGCAAATTCGCACTCTTGGGGCGTAATAGAATGCTCTCTTGGGCTTCGATCCTCGTTCCTTCGAATGTGAGCATGTACTCGTGGCAAATTCGCACTCTTGGGGCGTAATAGAATGCTCTCTTGGGCTTCGATCCTCGTTCCTTCGAATGTGAGCATGTACTCGTGGCAAATTCGCACTCTTGGGGCGTAATAGAATGCTCTCTTGGGCTTCGATCCTTGTTCCTTCGAATGTGAGCATGTACTCGTGGCAAATTCGCACTCTTGGGGCGTAATAGAATGCTCTCTTGGGCTTCGATCCTCGTTCCTTCGAATGTGAGCATGTACTCGTGGCAAATTCGCACTCTTGGGGCGTAATAGAATGCTCTCTTGGGCTTCGATCCTCGTTCCTTCGAATGTGAGCATGTACTCGTGGCAAATTCGCACTCTTGGGGCGTAATAGAATGCTCTCTTGGGCTTCGATCCTCGTTCCTTCGAATGTGAGCATGTACTCGTGGCAAATTCGCACTCTTGGGGCGTAATAGAATGCTCTCTTGGGCTTCGATCCTCGTTCCTTCGAATGTGAATGTGACCGTACTCGTGGCAAATTCGCACTCTTGGGGCGTAATAGAATGCTCTCTTGGGCTTCGATCCTCGTTCCTTCGAATGTGAGCATGTACTCGTGGCAAATTCGCACTCTTGGGGCGTAATAGAATGCTCTCTTGGGCTTCGATCCTCGTTCCTTCGAATGTGAGCATGTACTCGTGGCAAATTCGCACTCTTGGGGCGTAATAGAATGCTCTCTTGGGCTTCGATCCTCGTTCCTTCGAATGTGAGCATGTACTCGTGGCAAAATCGCACTCTGGGGGGCGTAATAGAATGCTCTCTTGGGCTTCGATCCTCGTTCCTTCGAATGTGAGCATGTACTCGTGGCAAATTCGCACTCTTGGGGCGTAATAGAATGCTCTCTTGGGCTTCGATCCTCGTTCCTTCGAATGTGAGCATGTACTCGTGGCAAATTCGCACTCTTGGGGCGTAATAGAATGCTCTCTTGGGCTTCGATCCTCGTTCCTTCGAATGTGAGCATGTACTCGTGGCAAATTCGCACTCTTGGGGCGTAATAATAGAATGCTCTCTTGGGCTTCGATCCTCGTTCCTTCGAATGTGAGCATGTACTCGTGGCAAATTCGCACTCTTGGGGCGTAATAGAATGCTCTCTTGGGCTTCGATCCTCGTTCCTTCGAATGTGAGCATGTACTCGTGGCAAATTCGCACTCTTGGGGCGTAATAGAATGCTCTCTTGGGCTTCGATCCTCGTTCCTTCGAATGTGAGCATGTACTCGTGGCAAATTCGCACTCTTGGGGCGTAATAGAATGCTCTCTTGGGCTTCGATCCTCGTTCCTTCGAATGTGAGCATGTACTCGTGGCAAATTCGCACTCTTGGGGCGTAATAGAATGCTCTCTTGGGCTTCGATCCTCGTTCCTTCGAATGTGAGCATGTACTCGTGGCAAATTCGCACTCTTGGGGCGTAATAGAATGCTCTCTTGGGCTTCGATCCTCGTTCCTTCGAATGTGAGCATGTACTCGTGGCTTTTTCGCACTCTTGGGGCGTAATAGAATGCTCTCTTGGGCTTCGATCCTCGTTCCTTCGAATGTGAGCATGTACTCGTGGCAAATTCGCACTCTTGGGGCGTAATAGAATGCTCTCTTGGGCTTCGATCCTCGTTCCTTCGAATGTGAGCATGTACTCGTGGCAAATTCGCACTCTTGGGGCGTATAGAAGAATGCTCTCTTGGGCTTCGATCCTCGTTCCTTCGAATGTGAGCATGTACTCGTGGCAAATTCGCACTCTTGGGGCGTAATAGAATGCTCTCTTGGGCTTCGATCCTCGTTCCTTCGAATGTGAGCATGTACTCGTGGCAAATTCGCACTCTTGGGGCGTAATAGAATGCTCTCTTGGGCTTCGATCCTCGTTCCTTCGAATGTGAGCATGTACTCGTGGCAAATTCGCACTCTTGGGGCGTAATAGAATGCTCTCTTGGGCTTCGATCCTCGTTCCTTCGAATGTGAGCATGTACTCGTGGCAAATTCGCACTCTTGGGGCGTAATAGAATGCTCTCTTGGGCTTCGATCCTCGTTCCTTCGAATGTGAGCATGTACTCGTGGCAAATTCGCACTCTTGGGGCGTAATAGAATGCTCTCTTGGGCTTCGATCCTCGTTCCTTCGAATGTGAGCATGTACTCGTGGCAAATTCGCACTCTTGGGGCGTAATAGAATGCTCTCTTGGGCTTCGATCCTCGTTCCTTCGAATGTGAGCATGTACTCGTGGCAAATTCGCACTCTTGGGGCGTAATAGAATGCTCTCTTGGGCTTCGATCCTCGTTCCTTCGAATGTGAGCATGTACTCGTGGCAAATTCGCACTCTTGGGGCGTAATAGAATGCTCTCTTGGGCTTCGATCCTCGTTCCTTCGAATGGGAGCATGTACTCGTGGCAAATTCGCACTCTTGGGGCGTAATAGAATGCTCTCTTGGGCTTCGATCCTCGTTCCTTCGAATGGGAGCATGTACTCGTGGCAAATTCGCACTCTTGGGGGTAATAGAATGCTCTCTTGGGCTTCGATCCTCGTTCCTTCGAATGTGAGCATGTACTCGTGGCAAATTCGCACTCTTGGGGCGTAATAGAATGCTCTCTTGGGCTTCGATCCTCGTTCCTTCGAATGTGAGCATGTACTCGTGGCAAATTCGCACTCTTGGGGCGTAATAGAATGCTCTCTTGGGCTTCGATCCTCGTTCCTTCGAATGTGAGCATGTACTCGTGGCAAATTCGCACTCTTGGGGCGTAATAGAATGCTCTCTTGGGCTTCGATCCTCGTTCCTTCGAATGTGAGCATGTACTCGTGGCAAATTCGCACTCTTGGGGCGTAATAGAATGCTCTCTTGGGCTTCGATCCTCGTTCCTTCGAATGTGAGCATGTACTCGTGGCAAATTCGCACTCTTGGGGCGTAATAGAATGCTCTCTTGGGCTTCGATCCTCGTTCCTTCGAATGTGAGCATGTACTCGTGGCAAATTCGCACTCTTGGGGCGTAATAGAATGTTCTCTTGGGCTTCGATCCTCGTTCCTTCGAATGTGAGCATGTACTCGTGGCAAATTCGCACTCTTGGGGCGTAATAGAATGCTCTCTTGGGCTTCGATCCTCGTTCCTTCGAATGTGAGCATGTACTCGTGGCAAATTCGCACTCTTGGGGCGTAATAGAATGCTCTCTTGGGTTTCGATCCTCGTTCCTTCGAATGTGAGCATGTACTCGTGGCAAATTCGCACTCTTGGGGCGTAATAGAATGCTCTCTTGGGCTTCGATCCTCGTTCCTTCGAATGTGAGCATGTACTCGTGGCAAATTCGCACTCTTGGGGCGTAATAGAATGCTCTCTTGGGCTTCGATCATCGTTCCTTCGAATGTGAGCATGTACTCGTGGCAAATTCGCACTCTTGGGGCGTAATAGAATGCTCTCTTGGGCTTCGATCCTCGTTCCTTCGAATGTGAGCATGTACTCGTGGCAAATTCGCACTCTTGGGGCGTAATAGAATGCTCTCTTGGGGCTTCGATCCTCGTTCCTTCGAATGTGAGCATGTACTCGTGGCAAATTCGCACTCTTGGGGCGTAATAGAATGCTCTCTTGGGCTTCGATCCTCGTTCCTTCGAATGTGAGCATGTACTCGTGGCAAATTCGCACTCTTGGGGCGTAATAGAATGCTCTCTTGGGCTTCGATCCTCGTTCCTTCGAATGTGAGCATGTACTCGTGGCAAATTCGCACTCTTGGGGCGTAATAGAATGCTCTCTTGGGCTTCGATCCTCGTTCCTTCGAATGTGAGCATGTACTCGTGGCAAATTCGCACTCTTGGGGCGTAATAGAATGCTCTCTTGGGCTTCGATCCTCGTTCCTTCGAATGTGAGCATGTACTCGTGGCAAATTCGCACTCTGGGGGCGTAATAGAATGCTCTCTTGGGCTTCGATCCTCGTTCCTTCGAATGTGAGCATGTACTCGTGGCAAATTCGCACTCTTGGGGCGTAATAGAATGCTCTCTTGGGCTTCCGATCCTCGTTCCTTCGAATGTGAGCATGTACTCGTGGCAAATTCGCACTCTTGGGGCGTAATAGAATGCTCTCTTGGGCTTCGATCCTCGTTCCTTCGAATGTGAGCATGTACTCGTGGCAAATTCGCACTCTTGGGGCGTAATAGAATGCTCTCTTGGGCTTCGATCCTCGTTTTCTTCGAATGTGAGCATGTACTCGTGGCAAATTCGCACTCTTGGGGCGTAATAGAATGCTCTCTTGGGCTTCGATCCTCGTTCCTTCGAATGTGAGCATGTACTCGTGGCAAATTCGCACTCTTGGGGCGTAATAGAATGCTCTCTTGGGCTTCGATCCTCGTTCCTTCGAATGTGAGCATGTACTCGTGGCAAATTCGCACTCTTGGGGCGTAATAGAATGCTCTCTTGGGCTTCGATCCTCGTTCCTTCGAATGTGAGCATGTACTCGTGGCAAATTCGCACTCTTGGGGCGTAATAGAATGCTCTCTTGGGCTTCGATCCTCGTTCCTTCGAATGTGAGCATGTACTCGTGGCAAATTCGCACTCTTGGGGCGTAATAGAATGCTCTCTTGGGCTTCGATTCTCGTTCCTTCGAATGTGAGAATGTACTCGTGGCAAATTCGCCCTCTTGGGTCATAATAGAATGCTCTCTTGGGCTTCGATCCTTGTTCCTTCGAATGTGAGCAAGTACTCGTGGCAAATTCGCACGCTTGGGGCGTAATAGAATGCTCTCTTGGGCTTCGATCCTCGTTCCTTCGAATGTGAGCATGTACTCGTGGCAAATTCGCACTCTTGGGGCGTAATAGAATGCTCTCTTAGGCATCGATCCTCGTTCCTTCGAATGTGAGCATGTACTCGTGGCAAATTCGCACTCTTGGGGCGTAATAGAGTGCTCTGTTGGGCTTCGATCCTCGTTCCTTCGAATGTGAGCATGTACTCGTGGCAAATTCGCACTCTTGGGGCGTAATAGAATGCTCTCTTGGGCTTCGATCCTCGTTCCTTCGAATGTGAGCATGTACTCGTGGCAAATTCGCACTCTTGGGGCGTAATAGAATGCTCTCTTGGGCTTCGATCCTCGTTCCTTCGAATGTGAGCATGTACTCGTGGCAAATTCCCACTGTTGGGGCGTAATAGAATGCTCTCTTGGGCTTCGATCCTCGTTCCTTCGAATGTGAGCATGTACTCGTGGCAAATTCCCACTCTTGGGGAGTAATAGAATGCACTCTTGGGCTTCGATCCTCGTTCCTACGAATGTGTGCATGGATCAAACGTCCCAAGGCTAACTCCGGAGTGCCGGCTTGTAGGGAGCGACCCTCACAAGCATGTGCGAATGAGCACAAAGGCAAACAAGCGCTGATCATAAACATCATATCCAAGGCCAATACATCTCAATCATCATGTCTAAAATATGGAATCACTACATCGACTCGAGGGTCGGAATCATGACACATAAGTCACATTTGTTCTCAATTCACTTGTGGGTATATTTCTATCTAAAATATGTAACATCTCTCTAACATGCAAATGATTACATCTCACACTATCGATAGGAATGGACCTAAGTCTCATTCATGACCCCAACGGGTTACTATCATATGCTATAACCAAGTCATATTCAATGCATTATACCAATGCTATTTTCAATGCATTCTACAAATGTCATAATCCATGCATTATTCTAATGCCACAATTCATGCATCCTACAAATGCTATAACGATGCATTCTACGATGCCAACAAGATCATAATCCATGACATGCATGAGCTACATCAAACTCTACTACATAGAGTATAAAAATCATCATGCAAGTATTTATTTTCCATTTAATCAAATAAACACATGCTTAGCCAATTACACTTATCAAATACAAAGAGAACCCTTTTCATCATGTCTTAAACATGGAATCGTTCAACGACCAAAAGGTCGAGCTCAATGTCAACAATACCCTTCATAGTTGCTCACCTAGATGAGGTGCAACATACTTGTTTTGCATTTGTCATATCCTTTCTTTTCTCTATACAAGCATACTTTAGTATGCGAAGAGAATTCACTAGCCCATCAACCAAGTAGTGTCTCATATGACACTCCTTTCTAGCATGCATATCTTAATTAGCATTTCATAAATGCATCCTCACAATACCAGTGTAAGTACTCTGGCATGCTTATCATTCTCATAATACTCTACTATATAAAGTATGTCACTTTTCACATGCAACATGTATATATCATGTTTTCACAATTTCCACCATGTCATAATTATCATAATTATGCATCTAATCAATCATATAACAAGATAGGAGACATAGGGGGAGTTCACCCATTTCGGTGAGGTCAGACCCACCGGATAACCGTCGAAACCTCGCAGTACTTCAAAACGAAGTTGTCCCCCGAGCTTCACATACCCTAAGATAATTTTCCAAGGGGTTACAAGTTTCGAACGAACAAATTCGAAAACTACCAAAATTCATGAGGTAAATGGGTGAAAAAATATCTTGAACAAGTAGAACTTGTTCTAAGTCCAAATTGAGGTTAGGGATCTTCAAATCCAAGCTACAACAACATTCTACACCCATCAATTCAACCTCAAGAGCTCACAATCACGAAACCCTAAATAAAACCCTAATTTTCATGAAACTAGGTTTACATCCAAATTTTCATGCAATACTCATGAAAAGGGGTTGTAAGAGAATCACTCACCATCTCAAGAGCCTCAATCCAAGCTAGCAAGTGCTAGGGTTGAAGTTTGATCCACAAACAAGCTCATCACATCCATCCCGAGCTCCCCACAAAGCCTAGAAGCACTCCTCCATGAAGAAAATGGAGGGAGAAGAGATCAAAACCAAGTTTCTAGAGTTTGGGAGCAAGAAAATCTAGAGAGAGAGAGAGAGAGAGAGAGAGACTTACCCATCTCCTCCAAGCCTCAGCAGCAATGACAACATGAGAGGGTTGAAGGGTTACTTAACCCAAAGCACAAAATTCACTTAGGACCCTCAAAAAGCCAAAATTGCAAAACTGCACAAATTGCAATTTCTGCACTGTATTCCGGTATGCGTATGGGCATACCGGTATCAGGCCAGAAATCCTGCAAACTCGAGCCTCGGCCAAAAAGGCCACGCAACAGTATTCCGGTATGCAACCATCAGTACCGGAACAAAAGACTTCAGTGCCGGTACGCCAACATCAGTACCGGAATGCCAGCCTATTCCGGTATCAGCTGCCGGATTCCGCAGAACCCGAGAGCTGCGCAAAACCAGTTCTCACTGGATTCCGGTATCCCAAAACCAGATACCGGTAAATAATGTCAAATCTACAGTTTTTTTGCAGATTTTAACTTCCGGAGTCCGTTTTCGCACTTTCCAAGTCCCGAAAACACTCCCAAGCTCACCAAACTCAACCCAAAACTCTAGAATAGTATAATCCACTATTCTCTCACTAGAACTCCGCAATTTGCTAAAGTTCAGTTTGCTACACCAAGAGTGCGAATTCGCCACGAGTACATGTTCACATTCGAAGGAACGAAGATCGAAGCCCCAAGAGAGCATTCCATTACGCCCCAAGAGTGCGAGTTTGCCACGAGTACATGTTCACATTTGAACGAACGAAGAACGAAGCCCCAAGAGAGCATTCTATTACGCCCCAAGAGTGTTAGTTTGCCACGAGTACATGTTCACATTCGAACGAACGAAGATTGAAGCCCCAAGAGAGCATTCTATTATGCCCCAAGAGAGCGTGTTTGCCACGAGTACATGTTCACAATCGAACGAACGAAGATCGAAGCCACATTAGGGCATTCTTGTACGCCCCAAGAGTGCCTGTTTGCCACGAGTACATGTTCACATTCGAACGAACGAAGATTGAAGGCCCATGAGAGCATCTAGTATCCCCAAGAGTGTGACTTTGCCACGAGTACATGTTCACATTCGAATGAACGAAGATCGAAGCCCCAAGAGAGCATTCTATTTCGCCCCAAGAGTGCGCATTTGCCACGAGTACATGTTCACATTCGAACGAACGAAGATTGAAGCCCCAAGAGCAGGCATTCTATTACGGCCCCAAGAGTGCGAATTTTGCCACGAGTACATGTTCACATTCGAAGGAACGAAGGATCGCAGCCCCCCCATGAGAGCATTCTAATTGACTGCCCAAGAGTGGAGAATTTGCCACGAGTACATGTTCACATTCGAAGGAACGAAGATCAAAGCCACCCAAGAGAGCATTCTATTACGCCCCATAAGTGCGAATTTGCCACGAGTAGATGATTCCATTCGAAGGAACGAAGGATCGAAGCCCCATGAGAGCAATCTATTACGCCCCAAGAGTGCGAATTTGCCACGAGTACATGTTCACATTCGAAGGAACGAAGATCGAAGCCCCATCCGAGCATTCTATTACGCCCCAAGAGTACATTCAAAGGAACAAAGATCGAAGCCCCATCAGAGCATTCTATTACGCCCCAAGAGTGCGAGTTTGCCACGAGTACATGTTCACATTCGAAGGATACGAACGAAGATCGAAGCCCCATAGAGAAGAGCATTCTATTACCCCCCAAGAGTGCGAATTTGCCACGAGTACATGTTCACATTCGAACGAACGAAGATCGAAGCCCCAAGAGAGCATTCTATTACGCCCCAAGAGTGCGAGTTTGCCACGAGTACATGTTCACATTCGAAGGAACGAAGATCGAAGCCCCATCAGAGCATTCTATTACGCCCTAAGAGTGCGAATTTGCCACGAGTACATGTTCACATTCGAAGGAACGAAGATCGAAGCCCCATCAAAGCATTCTATTATGCCCCAAGAGTGTGAGTTTGCCACGAGTACATGTTCACATTCGAACGAACGAAGATCGAAGCCCCATCAGAGCATTCTATTACGCCCCAAGAGTGCGAGTTTGCCACGAGTACATGTTCACATTCGAAGGAACGAAGATCGAAACCCCACGAGAGCATTCTATTGCGCCCCAAGAGTGCGAGTTTGCCACGAGTACATGTTCACATTCGAAGGAACGAAGATCGAAACCCCACGAGAGCATTCTATTGCGCCCCAAGAGTGCGAGTTTGCCACGAGTACATGTTCACATTCGAACGAACGAAGATCGAAGCCCCATCAGAGCATTCTATTACGCCCCAAGAGTGCGAATTTGCCACGAGTACATGTTCACATTCGAAGGAACGAAGATCGAAGCCCCATCAGAGCATTCTATTACCCCCCAAGAGTGCGAATTTGCAACGAGTGTGACCCAATCAATGCTCTCACAAAGAAACACGTGCCCTTGGCACAATCAATGCTCGAGTGCTCACAATCAATCTCAACTCTATCACAAGAGGAGGCTCTCAACTCTACCACAAAGAGGAGGTACAACAACATAGCACGAGCCACAACATGATCACCTACACTACATGTACAACAACTTGTACAAGGAATATCAACAGAATAGGCGTAGGTCCAATCATGCAACAAGGATACAAAGAAATGCATGCTCATATACATATCATTAGCACATCTAAGATCATAACATGCCCATGCAGTCTATAGATCAGTCTCAATCTAACATGGCATCTCTAACATAATCTTAGCATGGCATACTATCATAATCCCAATATCATAATCCAATATCCACATCATGCTAACATAATCCAAACAACATCATATCATATTATGCTAACATGAGATAAAACACGTAGGAGGAAGTCCACTGAATCTGGCAAACATCAACCCACCTGAAAAGCTAATCCAACCACGGTGGGGAAAGAACAGAATCCTCAGATCCAACCCTCCAGGATAACGAACTCCGGCAGCACTCTGATCTGTCTAAACCTCCAAGAAACTGCTAACTCCAGCAGAATAACAGCTCGGCACCAGATCAGATCAGCAGTGTAGAAGAGAGAAAGCTAGGTTACAAACTATGCCAACACATGGCCCTAAACCCACTTTCTCTCTCTAAAAAATGGATCTCGAATTGGAAAATGAGCCAAAGTGATCAGGGACTCGCCTATTTATAGGCTTCCAAATCCCACTTTCGGGCGCCCACTTCACAACTTCCGGGCGTCCGGAAATGCTGCTGTCCAGGTGTCGTCGTGCGCTCAAGCGGTCGGTCGACGGTCAGCAGGCGGTGGGGCGGTGTGTCTCCGGCGATCGACACGTGTCCTACGTCGCGACACGTGGCCCTCCACGTCATAGCCAAAACCGGATCCTCAATCCGGGCGTCCAGATCCTGCGCCCAGATCCAATGCTCGTCAGCCACAACCGGATCGTCCACAAAGTCCACTGGGTCCGGAACATTCGGGCGTCCACAACCTCACTTCCGGGCGCCCGATTCCCGCCAAGTCCAGAAACCCTAAATCTCAAAAATTTCCGAGTACTACATTCTCCCCTCCTTAAAATAGTTTCGTCCTCGAAACTAAAGCACTCACCTCATGATATAAACAGGTGGGGATAAGATCTCTGCATAACAGTCTCCAACTCCCATGTCGACTCTCTATCATCATGAAAATCCCACTGTACCTTAACATAAGGTATGACCCGATTACGCAATTCCCTCGTCTCACGAGCAAGAATTCGTATCGGTCGCTCCTCGTACTGCAAATCCTCAGTAAGCTCCAGTGGAGAAAAATCTATCACATGGGAAGGATCATGCATGTATCTCCTCAGAACAGATACATGAAAGACATCGTGCACTCCTGCTAGTCGAGGCGGAAGGGCTATCCGATAAGCCACGGGTCCAACTCTCTCTAAGACCTCAAAAGGACCAATAAATCGCGGACTAAGCTTTCCGCGAATCCCAAATCTTCGTATGCCCTTCGATGGTGAGACCTTCAAGAATACATGATCACCAACATGAAACTCTAGATCTCGCCTCCGAGTATCAGAATAACTCTTTTGCCTACTCTGAGCCGTCTCAATATGCCGTCGTATCAACTTAACTTTCTCTTCGGCTTCAAGCAAAAGGTCTGGTCCCAACGTCTTCCTTTCACCAACATCATCCCAATACAGAGGTGATCGACATTTGCGTCCATACAATGCTTCAAACGGAGCCATCTTAATGCTCGCTTGATAGCTATTGTTGTACGCAAACTCTACCAATCTCAGATGTCGATCCCAACCTCCACCAAAATCCAAGACACAAGCTCTCAACATATCCTCGAGTGTCTGTATAGTGCGCTCGGACTGACCATCAGTCTGGGGATGAAATGCCGTGCTAAATCGAAGCTGAGTCCCCAAAGCTGTTTGTAAACTCTTCCAGAAATGAGAAACAAATCTTGGGTCTCTATCAGATACTATTGAGATTGGCACTCCATGCAATCTCAATATCTCATCCATATACAGCTGTTCAAGTCGCTCACGTGACCAAGTAATCTGCATAGGCAGAAAATGAGCAGACTTTGTCAGCCTATCAACAATTACCCAAATAGTATCATAGCCGCTCGAAGTCCTCGGCAATCCTACGATGAAATCCATCGTAATATGATCCCATTTCCACTCAGGTATTGGAAGACTCTGTAGCTTACCAGCTGGTACACGATGTTCAGCCTTAACTTGCTGACATGTCAAACATTGTGCTACAGCTCTACCAATATCCCGCTTCATACCATTCCACCAGAAGTGAGTCTTCAGATCCTGGTACATCTTTGTCCCTCCAGGATGTACAGAGTAAGGAGAATAATGTGCTTCCTTCAATATCTCCTCTCGAATTTCCAAATCTGCTGGTACACACAGACGTCCTCTATAGCGAAGAGTCTCAGAATCATCATAAGTAAAACCTTCAAGATTATCACTCTTCAGTTGATCTCGAATTTTCACCAAGTAAGGATCCACACTCTGTTTCTCTCGAATCCTATCCAACAGAGTGGGCTGAATGACTAGGGTCATCAACCTCGCCGTCGTCCCAGAAGTAATCACCTCAAGGGACAACCTTCGCATCTCCTCCACTAGGACAGGCTGTTGAGTAATACACAAACTCAAAGTTGCCACAGCCTTCCTACTCAAAGCATCGGCAACGACGTTCGCCTTACGGGATGGTACAGAATAGAGATGTCAGATGTTAGGTTGAGACTGATCTATAGACTGCATGGGCATGGTACAGAATAACGACGTTCTCTTGCAAGAGTTGTAGCACTAATCTCAGATGCTCCTCATGCTCCGCATCATCACGGGAGTAAATCAAGATGTCATCAATAAAGACTACCACGAACTTGTCCAAGAAAGACTTAAAGACTCGGTTCATCATATCCATAAATGCAGCAGGGGCATTAGTCAACCCAAACGGCATGACTGTGAACTCATAATGTAGTACTCGGAAATTTTCATGAATTAGGGTTTCTGGACTTGGCGGGATTCGGGCGCCCGGAAGTGGTGAAGTGGACGCCCGAAAGATGTGGACCCAGTGGACTTTGTGGACGATCCGGTTGTGGCCGACGGAAATCGGATCTGGATGCATGAACCGGACGCCCGGATTAAGGATCCGGTTTGAGTTGTGACGTGGAGAGCCACGTGTCGCGACGCAGGACACGTGTCGATCGCCGGAGACACGCCGCCCCACCGCCTGCTGACCGTCGACCGACCGCTTGACCGCACGACGACACCTGTACGGCAGGGTTTCCGGACGCCCGGAATTTGGGAAGTGGGCGCCCGAATGTGGACTTTTGGCAGCCTATAAATAGGTGAGCCCTAATGGTTTTTGGTGCAATTCCACTTCGTGATCCTATTTTCTAGAGAGAGAAAGTGGGGTTAGGGCCATGTGTTGGCATAGTTTGTAACCTAACGTGCTCTCTTCTACTCTGCTGATCTGATCTGGTGTTGAGCTGTTATTCTGCTGGAGATAGCAGTTTCCTTGGAGGTTTTGACAGATCGGAGTGCTGCCGGAGTTCGTTATCCTGGAGGGTTGGATCTGAGGATATTGTCCTTTCCCCACCGTGGTTGGATTAGCTTGTGAGGTGGGTTGATGTTTGCCAGATTCAGTGGACTTCCTCCTACGTGTTTTATCTCATGTTAGCATAATATGATATGATGTTGTTTGGATTATGTTAGCATGATTGGATTATGATATGTGGATATTGGATTATGATATTGGGATTATGATAGTATGCCATGCTAAGATTATGTTAGAGATGACATGTTAGGTTGAGACTGATCTATAGACTGCATGGGCATGTTATGATCTTAGATGTGCTAATGATATGTATGTGAGCATGCATGATTTCCTTGTATCCCTGTTGCATGATTTGGACCTACACCTATTCTGTTGATTCCTTGTACCAGTTATTGTACATGTAGTGTAGGTGATCATGTTGTGGCTCGTGCTATGTTATTATACCTCCTCTTTGTGGTAGAGTTGAGAGCCTCCTCTTTGTGGTAGAGTTGAGATGGATTGTGAGCACTGGAGCATTGATTGTGCCGAGGGCACGTGGTTCTTTGTGAGAGCATGGATTGGGTCATACTTGTTGATTATCCTTTGTGGTGCCGAGGGCACAGTGGATTGGGTCTTACTTGTTGACTATCCTTTGAGGTGCCGAGGGCACATGATCCTTTGTTGACCCAGTCGTGTCGATCATATACCTGCGGGCTTGTCTTGGCGTATACTATGGTTGTACTTTGCTCTCGGTTGGGTCGCTCCCACGAGTACCACTCTAGAGTTGGCATGTTCCGTACAGAGGGTTGTACGAGGGGCTAGTTACAGACGGGCTTCCTGTACTAGTCGGCTCCCTGGAGGGTTGAGCAGCTCCCTGGAGGGTTGAAGTGATGCGTAGGAATCAGGCCGCAGGTATGGTATTGTGAGGTATTGTATTGTATGGCGAGAGCTAGGTACAGATGGGGGTTTCCTGTACTAGCTTGTTCGCAGGTATTGTATTGTGTATGATAGTCCTCATTTGGTATATTCAGTTCATTGGTATTCATACTGACAGTTGAGCTTTTGTGCATAGTAGTGGTAGTATATCTCCTACTCTTTTATTGCTCTATAAATTCATATCTCTTGAGATTGAGGACTTAGTGGGCAGACCGCTGAGGCTGGTCAAGGGCGTGGGGGTACTCCACTGAGGACTACTTGATTTGTCTATTCCATACAGATGATTGATAGTAGTTCTCACACCCATTGGTGACATCTTTTTGCAGAGTCTTCTTCCCCAGTCATGCATACTGAGCGCGGAAAGGAGACCGTCGGGTAGAGCTATTCCCCGGATATTTGGCTAGAGGTATACCCATTTTGGTTAGATGGTTGAGTCTGTACATACAGTATAACTGAGACATCAGTGTTGTATATGTGAGTTATATGTGAGAGTTGTGGATGATGTATGTACAGTGATCTTTTGATATATTTATATAGCAGCTCTGTTGATACCTTTAGCTCTGTGTGTTTATTGTGGTTGTTGTTTCGCTTCGTATACATGGTAGAGATACTGTGTATGCGGCGGATCTGGTCATGCGCCTGGGAAGAGGTAACCCGGGGCGTGACACATAATGCCCATACCGAGTTCTAAAAGCGGTCTTAGAAATATCCTCGGCCTTCACCTTCAACTGGTGGTAACCGGACTGAAGATCAATCTTAGAAAAGACACACGCTCTCTGCAATTGATCGAATAGGTCATCGATACGTGGGAGGGGGTATCTATTCTTGATGGTCACTTTGTTCAATTCTCGATAATCCACACACACAACCTAAGTGAACCATCCTTCTTCTTTACAAACAAACACAGGCGCTCCCCCAAGGCGACACACTTGGTCTGATAAAACCTTTATCCATAAGATCCTGCAGTTGCGCCTTCAACTCTCTCAACTCAGCTGGTGCCATTCTATAGGGTGTCTTCGAGATTGGCGCGGTTCCTGGTACCACATCAATCACAAATTCAATCTCCCTATCAGGAGGCATCGAGGATAACTCAGAAGGAAATACGTCCGGAAACTCACGGACAATAGGAATATCCTCGAGTCCTGGTACAACAGTGGGCACTTCAATCACTGTTCCAAAATAGGCCATACATCCACTACTCAACATCTGTCTAGCCTTAGCAGAAGAAATCGTCACTGCGAACAGTGAACTCTTACAACCTTCATAAATGAACTTCTCCTGCCCAGGCTCACAAAAGGTCACCGTCTTAGATTCACAATCGATCGTAGCAAAGTATCGAGATAACCAATCCATGCCTAGGATTACATCAAAATCCTGTAATTGTCTCAATACCAATAAGTCAACAGGCATGATCCAGGGTCCTACTTGCACAGGACATTCTAAACAACCCTCAGTCACCTGTAAATTATGGTCAGGTACCCGCACCTCCTGTGCCTGGGGTAACAATCCTATCTCTAGACCATGATGCAATGCAAATGTCCTACTAAAAAAGGAATGCGATGCACCAGTATCGAATAAAGTACGCGATCTAATGCCACAAATCAAAACTATACCTGCCACCACTCGATTAGCTATCGCAGGATCCTCAATCTGAGCGGCATAAACTCGCCCGCTCGTCGGTGGCTGGCGTCGATCCTGCTGTCGTGGCATAGAAGATCGCTCCTGAGAAAATACCGGGGAGACTCCAGAATACTGCGGTGGAGTAAAAGGTACGGATGCCATAGAAGGAGTTGCTACAAGTCTGGGACAAGCCCTCCTGATGTGTCCTGGCTGTCCACACTTATAACATCGGCCCTCTCGTCTATTACAGAGATAAGCGAAATGAGGTCCTCCACAAATCACGCATCGGGGAGATCCCCTCGACTGCTGCTGCTGCTGTCGCTGCTGGCGATATCCTCCAGACTGCTGGCGAAATCCTCCAGACTGCTGGCGACTAGAAAATCCACGTCCCTGGAAACGCGATTGCTGAGGAGGTTTAGGTGGCCGTCTGTTACTTGATTGCCCTCCATCATCAGGCGCCGGGCGCTTCCTCTCCTGACCCTGAGCTGGGTCCATAGGCTGTCCTCTCGTCACAAATGCCCCTCGCTCTACCCATAGAGACTGCTCGATAGTAGCATCCAAAGTCTGAAGTCTCTGCGAGTGGACAAATGGAAAGATATCGGGTCTCAAACCCTTCTCATACAGATAAACCTTCTGTATCTCATCTCTTTGCTCGAGAGGGAAGACAAAGAGCAAAAGTGAGTTTTCGCATACTCCCCAACAGAGTTTCTATTATCCTTCGAAGAGTGCGAGTAGTTGCCTAATTTTATGTGATTCTAACCTAGAATGATACATGAATCCCTAAGAGTTTTGGTGGTTTTGCGAAAAAGTGGGTTTCTAGGGTTTTAGAAAGAAAGGTTTTGGACTAGAAAGATTTTGATCTAAATTGATCTTGTAATCTTCTAATTGAAGGTTGCCGAAGAGCGCCTAGTAGCTTCGATTTGAAGATTAGCGGCGTTTCGGTACTCGATTGAGGAAATTAAGCCAAAATCGAGGAGTTGCGTTCATTCGCGCCGAAAAGTGTCGAGACGGTGTCAGAAGTTAAATTGCTCGGATTTCCCCGCAATTGACATCAAATAAAGGTAGGTGGTGCTATCTGGAACGGTTGGAGTTCCTTTTATGTCTATGTTGCCATTATTGGTCATATGTGTATATATGTGTAGAAACCATGCATTGTAGGGTTTTATTGTATTTATGCTTTCAAATTCCATGCATGCTTCCTAAAGTAGAGTTAGACAACTTGGGTAAAGAACTCGGACATTGGACGCATAAGGATTGGATCGTTGGACATTGGAACTCTATGAATGCAAAGAACTAGTATGTGAACTAGAGAACAATGTGACATGAACTTGGTGGCATTGGGACTAGCTGTGTTTGATAGCACTTGTGGCATTAGATGCTAGGGATTGGTAGATCCCCGTATATCATTACCTTGATTGGTAGGGTGTCCTCGGGATGAGAGGACTGGATCGTACTCACATTGTCTGTTGGCTTGTGGTGTGTCGCTACATCACAAGTAGTGAGCTCCGGAGTTGTCACGTATGGGTTAACGTATCTACCCAGCAGGCGGCCCTTCATTGGTGATAGTCCCCGTGGGCCCCGGTATTGTGAGTGAGCTCGACCTTCGGGTGAGCCGGTATGATTGGGTTAAAAGATAGAATGTTGGTAAGCATCATGAGCATGACATTTTCTATGGTTACTCAATTTCATATTGTAGAGGCATAGTAGTTGCATTAGTTGTTTATTTTTGTTATCTCTTCTCACTACTTATGCCTGATTAGACCTAGTGGGAAAGTCGGCGGGGTCGGCGGCCGAACCCACTGGGAACTTCTTTTAATTCTCACCCCCCTTGTTTTGTAGAGCCTAGAACGAGCGGTGCGGTCGAGGATCGTGGCAAGGGTATAGCGCCCTATGTCACGCCCCGGGTTACCTCTTCCCAGGCGCATGACCAGATCCGCCGCATACATAGTATCTCTATGTCACGCCCCGGGCCCTCGAGGGAGCCTACCAGGCACGTGCACAGACCCGCCGTGTACCTCAAACAACACAATGTACACAAGGCGTCTATGCTAACAACCGTCAAGAAGGATAAAGAATACATCCTAAACAAGGTAATCAGAGCGAGAACGTATGTCTACAACTAGAATAAAATCAACACAACTAAAATCTCAAGATATACAATAACATTATACATCTTATCGACAATAGATCAACCAACATCTATACACCTTTCATATAAATACAATGAAAGGACAACATGGTATGCCTACAATAATAACACCGTAGAGGCTCTAGCTAGCTGCTAACCCCTCGCTGCGATCCCAAGCCTCTCCTGCTGCGGAAGGCTCTGAAAAACCCAACAACAATGGGGGTGAGAACTATTATCAATAGTTCCCAGTGGGTAAGCCGCCGAGAGTGGCGAATTACACCGCTAGGTCAACTGAGGCAAGATAGTAAAATTTAAACATAAAGCAGAAAGCATATAATATTTAATGCTAAACAGGTAGTTCTACACCTATCTTGCCTCCAATGACTAAATCATCTACATGAACATGAACATGCTCTATGTCATAAGTTCAGCATTTAATTTCACAGTTTACATGCATGTCAAATTAATGCTATGATCAACTACACATATTCTAATGTCATAAACTTACTATATGTCAAGTTTACTAATACATAATGACTTGTCTCTAATTACAAGTATGTAATGTATATTCACTTTGCCACTACATGTATGAACTATGTGACTTGTTCTCAACAATATAAAAGTTATGTTCACTACATGTAATGCCACAATATCACCACCCTATACTATGTCCATACACTACATGTATATGCATCAATTAATTAGGGTGTCAACTGTCACATTCCTCACGATATTTCCTACCATAAAAGACTTTTTGAGTCTTGGCTTGAGCCGTGCCTAATGGCCCCGTGGTAGTCAACATTCTCGCTAGAATGAGCCTCCCCCACGGCAATCCACTTCGGCGCCCATATAACCTGCACATAAACGATCGACGTCGCGAAAGGCCCACTCCGGAGCTGCCTGCTTGTAGGGAGCGACCCTCACAAGCGTGTGCGAATGAGCACAATGGCATACAAGCATAGTCAACAGCATAGGAAATACGTTCGTCATGTCTCTAACATGGAATAGTCAACCCGATGTCCAAGGGTCTAACACTAAATCATAATGTCATAATGTCAACCTTGTTGTTCACCTAAGTGAAAGTCATATGTTTAACCTCTCTATGTCAAAACATGTCATTTTATGTTTACTACATCCAATAGCCAATATGCTAAATGTCAACAATATCATGTTATTCTCAATGTTTGATGGTATGTCCCTACCAATGTATCCATGTCTCTAACATGTAAATGTTCATCTCTTTGGTTACAAGTTCATAATCCTTGCATTCTTCTAATGCTACATATCATGCATTCTACAAATGCCAAAATCATGCATACTACAGTGCTATAACAGAAGTGCATTCTACGATGCCAAAACAAGTCCATAATCATGCTAAATATGAGCTACAACAACCTCTATATCTAGAGTATAAAAAACTATCATGCAAGTGTTTAATCAATTATAATATCAATGCCAATATAATCCCTTTCCTCATGTCTTAAACATGGAATCAATCCACGACCAAAAGGTCGAGCCAAAGCCAACGATGCCCGTCAAAGTTGCCCACCTAAAAGAGGTGCAACAACTTATCCTGCATGTGCTATAATCTCTCCTTTCTCTATACAAGCATACTTTAGTATGCGAAGAGGATCCACTAGATCAACAACCAAATAATGTCTTCTATGACACTCTTTTCTAACATGCATAACTTACTTAGCATTTCCAATGCATCAATGCACTATTTGTACAATCACCCTAGCATGCATGTTATTCTCATAATACCACTCTATATGTACTATGCCTTTTGCATACACAATATATATATGTCTCATGCAATTACAACTATCATAACATAAACTCTACCATATAGAGTATGCAATTCTCATATGTGCTATACATATATCATGATCCCAATATTTCTATCATGTCAAAATAAGCATGATTATGCAACAATTCAACTCTAAATATTAGAGGAGACATAGGGGGAGTTCACCCATTTCGGTGAGGTCAAACCCACCGGATACCCATCGAAACCTCGCAGTACTTCGAAACGAAGTCGTCCCTCGAGCTTCTCATACCCTAAGATATTTTCCAAGGGGTTAAAAGTTTCGAACAAACAAATTCGAAAACCACCAAAATCTATGAGGTAAAAGGGTGAAAAATACCTTGAGCAAGTAAAACTTGTTCTAAGTCCAAATTGAGGTTAGGGATCATCAAATTCAACCTACAACAACGTTTTACACCCATCAATTTCACCTCAAGAACTCTCATTCAAGAAACCCCAAATTAAAACCCTAATTTCAAGAAACTAGGTTTACAAGCTAAATCTTAAGCAAAAACACAAATAGAGGTTGTAAAGAGAGTTTTACTAACCTCAAAACAAGCTTCCACTCAAGCTCACACAAGCTAGGGTTGAAGATCCATCCTCCAACAAGCTTCTCTCCTCAGCCCGAGCTCCCTCCAAGCCTAGGAGCACTCCTCCACGAAGAAAATGGAGTCGAAGCCCCAAGAGTGCATTCTATTACGCCCCAAGAGAGCGAATTTTCCACGAGTACATGTTCACATTCGAAGGAAGGAAGATATCGAAGCCCAAGAGAGCATTCTATTACGCCCCAAGAGTGCGAATTTGCCACGAGTACATGTTCACATTCGAAGGAAGGAAGATCGAAGCCCCAAGAGAGCATTCTATTACGCCCCAAGAGTGCGAATTTGCCACGAGTACATGTTCACATTCGAAGGAAGGAAGATCGAAGCCCCAAGAGAGCATTCTATTACGCCCCAAGAGTGCGAATTTGCCACGAGTACATGTTCACATTCGAAGGAAGGAAGATCGAAGCCCAAGAGAGCATTCTATTACGCCCCAAGAGTGCGAATTTGCCACGAGTACATGTTCACATTCGAAGGAAGGAAGATCGAAGCCCCAAGAGAGCATTCTATTACGCCCCAAGAGTGCGAATTTGCCACGAGTACATGTTCACATTCGAAGGAAGGAAGATCGAAGCCCCAAGAGAGCATTCTATTACGCCCCAAGAGTGCGAATTTGCCACGAGTACATGTTCACATTCGAAGGAAGGAAGATCGAAGCCCCAAGAGAGCATTCTATTACGCCCCAAGAGTGCGAATTTGCCACGAGTACATGTTCACATTCGAAGGAAAGAAGATCGAAGCCCCAAAGTGCATTCTATTACGCCCCAAGAGTGCGAATTTGCCACGAGTACATGTTCACATTCGAAGGAAGGAAGATCGAAGCCCCAAGAGAGCATTCTATTACGCCCCAAGAGTGCGAATTTGCCACGAGTACATGTTCACATTCGAAGGAAGGAAGATCGAAGCCCCAAGAGAGCATTCTATTACGCCCCAAGAGTGCGAATTTGCCACGAGTACATGTTCACATTCGAAGGAAGGAAGATCGAAGCCCCAAGAGAGCATTCTATTACGCCCCAAGAGTGCGAATTTGCCACGAGTACATGTTCACATTCGAAGGAAGGAAGATCGAAGCCCCAAGAGAGCATTCTATTACGCCCCAAGAGTGCGAATTTGCCACGAGTACATGTTCACATTCGAAGGAACGAAGATCGAAGCCCCAAGAGAGCATTCAATTACGCCCCAAGAGTGCGAATTTGCCACGAGTACATGTTCACATTCGAAGGAACGAAGATCGAAGCCCCAAGAGTGCATTCTATTACGCCCCAAGAGAGCGAATTTTCCACGAGTACATGTTCACATTCGAAGGAAGGAAGATCGAAGCCCAAGAGAGCATTCTATTACGCCCCAAGAGTGCGAATTTGCCACGAGTACATGTTCACATTCGAAGGAAGGAAGATCGAAGCCCCAAGAGAGCATTCTATTACGCCCCAAGAGTGCGAATTTGCCACGAGTACATGTTCACATTCGAAGGAACGAAGATCGAAGCCCCAAGAGAGCATTCTATTACGCCCCAAGAGTGCGAATTTGCCACGAGTACATGTTCACATTCGAAGGAAGGAAGATCGAAGCCCAAGAGAGCATTCTATTACGCCCCAAGAGTGCGAATTTGCCACGAGTACATGTTCACATTCGAAGGAAGGAAGATCGAAGCCCCAAGAGAGCATTCTATTACGCCCCAAGAGTGCGAATTTGCCACGAGTACATGTTCACATTCGAAGGAAGGAAGATCGAAGCCCCAAGAGAGCATTCAATTACGCCCCAAGAGTGCGAATTTGCCACGAGTACATGTTCACATTCGAAGGAACGAAGATCGAAGCCCCAAGAGTGCATTCTATTACGCCCCAAGAGAGCGAATTTTCCACGAGTACATGTTCACATTCGAAGGAAGGAAGATCGAAGCCCAAGAGAGCATTCTATTACGCCCCAAGAGTGCGAATTTGCCACGAGTACATGTTCACATTCGAAGGAAGGAAGATCGAAGCCCCAAGAGAGCATTCTATTACGCCCCAAGAGTGCGAATTTGCCACGAGTACATGTTCACATTCGAAGGAAGGAAGATCGAAGCCCCAAGAGAGCATTCTATTACGCCCCAAGAGTGCGAATTTGCCACGAGTACATGTTCACATTCGAAGGAAGGAAGATCGAAGCCCCAAGAGAGCCATTCTATTACGCCCCAAGAGTGCGAATTTGCTACGAGTACATGTTCACATTCGAAGGAAGGAAGCAAGAGAGCATTCTATTACGCCCCGAGAGTGCGAATTTGCCACGAGTACATGTTCACATTCGAAGGAACGAAGATCGAAGCCCCAAGAGAGCATTCTATTACGCCCCAAGAGTGCGAATTTGCCACGAGTACATGTTCACATTCGAAGGAACGAAGATCGAAGCCCCAAGAGAGCATTCTATTACGCCCCAAGAGTGCGAATTTGCCACGAGTACATGTTCACATTCGAAGGAAGGAAGATCGAAGCCCCAAGAGAGCATTCTATTACGCCCCAAGAGTGCGAATTTGCCACGAGTACATGTTCACATTCGAAGGAAGGAAGATCGAAGCCCCAAGAGAGCATTCTATTACGCCCCAAGAGTGCGAATTTGCCACGAGTACATGTTCACATTCGAAGGAAGGAAGATCGAAGCCCCAAGAGAGCATTCTATTACGCCCCAAGAGTGCGAATTTGCCACGAGTACATGTTCACATTCGAAGGAACGAAGATCGAAGCCCCAAGAGAGCATTCTATTACGCCCCAAGAGTGCAAATTTGCCACGAGTACATGTTCACATTCGAAGGAAGGAAGATCGAAGCCCCAAGAGAGCATTCTATTACGCCCCAAGAGTGCGAATTTGCCACGAGTACATGTTCACATTCGAAGGAACGAAGATCGAAGCCCCAAGAGAGCATTCTATTACGCCCCAAGAGTGCGAATTTGCCACGAGTACATGTTCACATTCGAAGGAAGGAAGATCGAAGCCCCAAGAGAGCATTCTATTACGCCCCAAGAGTGCGAATTTGCCACGAGTACATGTTCACATTCGAAGGAAGGAAGATATCGAAGCCCAAGAGAGCATTTTATTACGCCCCAAGAGTGCGAATTTGCCACGAGTACATGTTCACATTCGAAGGAAGGAAGATCGAAGCCCCAAGAGAGCATTCTATTACGCCCCAAGAGTGCGAATTTGCCACGAGTACATGTTCACATTCGAAGGAAGGAAGATCGAAGCCCCAAGAGAGCATTCTATTACGCCCCAAGAGTGCGAATTTGCCACGAGTACATGTTCACATTCGAAGGAAGGAAGATCGAAGCCCAAGAGAGCATTCTATTACGCCCCAAGAGTGCGAATTTGCCACGAGTACATGTTCACATTCGAATGAAGGAAGATCGAAGCCCAAGAGAGCATTATATTCCGCCCCAAGAGTGCGAATTTGCCACGAGTACATGTTCACATTCGAAGGAACGAAGATCGAAGCCCAAGAGAGCATTCTATTACGCCCCAAGAGTGCGAATTTGCCACGAGTACATGTTCACATTCGAAGGAAGGAAGATCGAAGCCCCAAGAGAGCATTCTATTACGCCCCAAGAGTGCGAATTTGCCACGAGTACATGTTCACATTCGAAGGAACGAAGAGATCGAAGCCCCAAGAGAGCATTCTATTACGCCCCAAGAGTGCGAATTTGCCACGAGTACATGTTCACATTCGTAGGAAGGGAACGAGATCGAAGCCCCAAGAGAGCATTCTATTACGCCCCAAGAGTGCGAATTTGCCACGAGTACATGTTCACATTCGAAGGAAGAAGAAGATCGAAGCCCCAAGAGAGCATTCTATTACGCCCCAAGAGTGCGAATTTGCCACGAGTACATGTTCACATTCGAAGGAAGGAAGATCGAAGCCCCAAGAGAGCATTCTATTACGCCCCAAGAGTGCGAATTTGCCACGAGTACATGTTCACATTCGAAGGAAGGAAGGAAGATCGAAGCCCAAGAGAGCATTCTATTACGCCCCAAGAGTGCGAATTTGCCACGAGTACATGTTCACATTCGAAGGAACGAAGATCGAAGCCCAAGAGAGCATTCTATTACGCCCCAAGAGTGCGAATTTGCCACGAGTACATGTTCACATTCGAAGGAACGAAGATCGAAGCCCCAAGAGAGCATTCTATTACGCCCCAAGAGTGCGAATTTGCCACGAGTACATGTTCACATTCGAAGGAACGAAGATCGAAGCCCAAGAGAGCATTCTATTACGCCCCAAGAGTGCGAATTTGCCACGAGTACATGTTCACATTCGAAGGAACGAAGATCGAAGCCCCAAGAGTGCATTCTATTACGCCCCAAGAGAGCGAATTTTCCACGAGTACATGTTCACATTCGAAGGAAGGAAGATCGAAGCCCCAAGAGAGCATTCTATTACGCCCCAAGAGTGCGAATTTGCCACGAGTACATGTTCACATTCGAAGGAACGAAGATCGAAGCCCCAAGAGAGCATTCTATTACGCCCCAAGAGTGCGAATTTGCCACGAGTACATGTTCACATTCGAAGGAAGGAAGATCGAAGCCCCAAGAGAGCATTCTATTACGCCCCAAGAGTGCGAATTTGCCACGAGTACATGTTCACATTCGAAGGAAGGAAGATCGAAGCCCCAAGAGAGCATTCTATTACGCCCCAAGAGTGCGAATTTGCCACGAGTACATGTTCACATTCGAAGGAAGGAAGATCGAAGCCCCAAGAGAGCATTCTATTACGCCCCAAGAGTGCGAATTTGCCACGAGTACATGTTCACATTCGAAGGAAGGAAGATCGAAGCCCCAAGAGAGCATTCTATTACGCCCCAAGAGTGCGAATTTGCCACGAGTACATGTTCACATTCGAAGGAACGAAGATCGAAGCCCCAAGAGAGCATTCAATTACGCCCCAAGAGTGCGAATTTGCCACGAGTACATGTTCACATTCGAAGGAAGGAAGATCGAAGCCCCAAGAGAGCATTCTATTACGCCCCAAGAGTGCGAATTTGCCACGAGTACATGTTCACATTCGAAGGAAGGAAGATCGAAGCCAAGAGAGCATTCTATTACGCCCCAAGAGTGCGAATTTGCCACGAGTACATGTTCACATTCGAAGGAACGAAGATCGAAGCCCCAAGAGAGCATTCTATTACGCCCCAAGAGTGCGAATTTGCCACGAGTACATGTTCACATTCGAAGGAAGGAAGATCGAAGCCCCAAGAGAGCATTCTATTACGCCCCAAGAGTGCGAATTTGCCACGAGTACATGTTCACATTCGAAGGAAGGAAGATCGAAGCCCCAAGAGAGCATTCTATTACGCCCCAAGAGTGCGAATTTGCCACGAGTACATGTTCACATTCGAAGGAAGGAAGATCGAAGCCCCCAAGAGAGCATTCTATTACGCCCCAAGAGTGCGAATTTGCCACGAGTACATGTTCACATTCGAAGGAAGGAAGATCGAAGCCCCAAGAGAGCATTCTATTACGCCCCAAGAGTGCGAATTTGCCACGAGTACATGTTCACATTCGAAGGAAGGAAGATCGAAGCCCCAAAGAAGAGAGCATTCTATTACGCCCCAAGAGTGCGAATTTGCCACGAGTACATGTTCACATTCGAAGGAAGGAAGATCGAAGCCCCAAGAGAGCATTCTATTACGCCCCAAGAGTGCGAATTTGCCACGAGTACATGTTCACATTCGAAGGAAGGAAGATCGAAGCCCAAGAGAGCATTCTATTACGCCCCAAGAGTGCGAATTTGCCACGAGTACATGTTCACATTCGAAGGAACGAAGATCGAAGCCCCAAGAGAGCATTCTATTACGCCCCAAGAGTGCGAATTTGCCACGAGTACATGTTCACATTCGAAGGAAGGAAGATCGAAGCCCCAAGAGAGCATTCTATTACGCCCCAAGAGTGCGAATTTGCCACGAGTACATGTTCACATTCGAAGGAAGGAAGATCGAAGCCCCAAGAGAGCATTCTATTACGACCCAAGAGTGCGAATTTGCCACGAGTACATGTTCACATTCGAAGGAAGGAAGATCGAAGCCCAAAGAGAGCATTCTATTACGCCCCAAGAGTGCGAATTTGCCACGAGTACATGTTCACATTCGAAGGAAGGAAGATCGAAGCCCCAAGAGAGCATTCTATTACGCCCCAAGAGAGCGAATTTGCGAATTTGCCACGAGTACATGTTCACATTTTTCGAAGGAAGGAAGATCGAAGCCCCAAGAGAGCATTCTATTACGCCCCAAGAGTGCGAATTTGCCACGAGTACATGTTCACATTCGAAGGAAGGAAGATCGAAGCCCAAGAGAGCATTCTATTACGCCCCAAGAGTGCGAATTTGCCACGAGTACATGTTCACATTCGAAGGAACGAAGATCGAAGCCCCAAGAGAGCATTCTATTACGCCCCAAGAGTGCGAATTTGCCACGAGTACATGTTCACATTCGAAGGAACGAAGATCGAAGCCCCAAGAGAGCATTCTATTACGCCCCAAGAGTGCGAATTTGCCACGAGTACATGTTCACATTGAATTTGCCACGAGTACATGTTGACATTCGAAGGAAGGAAGATCGAAGCCCCAAGAGAGCATTCTATTACGCCCCAAGAGTGCGAATTTGCCACGAGTACATGTTCACATTCGAAGGAACGAAGATCGAAGCCCCAAGAGAGCATTCTATTACGCCCCAAGAGTGCGAATTTGCCACGAGTACATGTTCACATTCGAAGGAAGGAAGATCGAAGCCCCAAGAGAGCATTCTATTATTACCCCCAAGAGTGCGAATTTGCCACGAGTACATGTTCACACATTCGAAGGAAGGAAGATCGAAGCCCCAAGAGAGCATTCTATTACGCCCCAAGAGTGCGAATTTGCCACGAGTACATGTTCACATTCGAAGGAACGAAGATCGAAGCCCAAGAGAGCATTCTATTACGCCCCAAGAGTGCGAATTTGCCACGAGTACATGTTCACATTCGAAGGAAGGAAGATCGAAGCCCCAAGAGAGCATTCTATTACGCCCCAAGAGTGCGAATTTGCCACGAGTACATGTTCACATTCGAAGGAAGGAAGATCGAAGCCCCAAGAGAGCATTCTATTACGCCCCAAGAGTGCGAATTTGCCACGAGTACATGTTCACATTCGAAGGAACGAAGATCGAAGCCCCAAGAGAGCATTCTATTACGCCCCAAGAGTGCGAATTTGCCACGAGTACATGTTCACATTCGAAGGAAGGAAGATCGAAGCCCCAAGAGAGCATTCTATTACGCCCCAAGAGTGCGAATTTGCCACGAGTACATGTTCACATTCGAAGGAACGAAGATCGAAGCCCCAAGAGAGCATTCTATTACGCCCCAAGAGTGCGAATTTGCCACGAGTACATGTTCACATTCGAAGGAAGGAAGATCGAAGCCCCAAGAGAGCATTCTATTACGCCCCAAGAGTGCGAATTTGCCACGAGTACATGTTCACATTCGAAGGAAGGAAGATCGAAGCTCCAAGAGAGCATTCTATTACGCCCCAAGAGTGCGAATTTGCCACGAGTACATGTTCACATTCGAAGGAAGGAAGATCGAAGCCCAAGAGAGCATTCTATTACGCCCCAAGAGTGCGAATTTGCCACGAGTACATGTTCACATTCGAAGGAAGGAAGATCGAAGCCCCAAGAGAGCATTCAATTGCGCCCCAAGAGTGCGAATTTTCCACGAGTACATGTTCACATTCGAAGGAAGGAAGATCGAAGCGCCAAGAGAGCATTCTATTACGCCCCAAGAGTGCGAATTTGCCACGAGTACATGTTCACATTCGAAGGGAGGAAGATCGAAGCCCCAAGAGAGCATTCAATTACGCCCCAAGAGTGCGAATTTGCCACGAGTACATGTTCACATTCGAAGGAACGAAGATCGAAGCCCCAAGAGAGCATTCTATACGCCCCGCCCCAAGAGTGCGAATTTGCCACGAGTACATGTTCACATTCGAAGGAAGGAAGATCGAAGCCCCAAGAGAGCATTCTATTACGCCCCAAGAGTGCGAATTTGCCACGAGTACATGTTCACATTCGAAGGAAGGAAGATCGAAGCCCCAAGAGAGCATTCTATTACGCCCCAAGAGTGCGAATTTGCCACGAGTACATGTTCACATTCGAAGGAAGGAAGGAAGATCGAAGCCCCAAGAGAGCATTCTATTACGCCCCAAGAGTGCGAATTTGCCACGAGTACATGTTCACATTCGAAGGAAGGAAGATCGAAGCCCCAAGAGAGCATTCTATTACGCCCCAAGAGTGCGAATTTGCCACGAGTACATGTTCACATTCAAAGGAAGGAAGATCGAAGCCCCAAGAGAGCATTCTATTACGCCCCAAGAGTGCGAATTTGCCACGAGTACATGTTCACATTCGAAGGAAGGAAGATCGAAGCCCAAGAGAGCATTCTATTACGCCCCAAGAGTGCGAATTTGCCACGAGTACATGTTCACATTCGAAGGAAGGAAGATCGAAGCCCCAAGAGAGCATTCTATTACGCCCCAAGAGTGCGAATTTGCCACGAGTACATGTTCACATTCGAAGGAAGGAAGATATCGAAGCCCAAGAGAGCATTCTATTACGCCCCAAGAGTGCGAATTTGCCACGAGTACATGTTCACATTCGAAGGAAGGAAGATCGAAGCCCCAAGAGAGCATTCTATTACGCCCCAAGAGTGCGAATTTGCCACGAGTACATGTTCACATTCGAAGGAACGAAGATCGAAGCCCCAAGAGAGCATTCTATTACGCCCCAAGAGTGCGAATTTGCCACGAGTACATGTTCACATTCGAAGGAACGAAGATCGAAGCCCCAAGAGAGCATTCTATTACGCCCCAAGAGTGCGAATTTGCCACGAGTACATGTTCACATTCGAAGGAAGGAAGATCGAAGCTCCAAGAGAGCATTCTATTACGCCACAAGAGTGCGAATTTGCTACGAGTACATGTTCACATTCGAGGGAAGGAAGATCGAAGCCCAAGAAAGCATTCTATTACGACCCAAGAGTGCGAATTTGCCACGAGTACATGTTCACATTCGAAGGAACGAAGATCGAAGCCCCAAGAGAGCATTCTATTACGCCCCAAGAGTGCGAATTTGCCACGAGTACATGTTCACATTCGAAGAAACGAAGATCGAAGCCCCAAGAGAGCATTCTATTACGCCCCAAGAGTGCGAATTTGCCACGAGTACATGTTCACATTCGAAGGAAGGAAGATCGAAGCCCCAAGAGAGCATTCTATTACGCCCCAAGAGTGCGAATTTGCCACGAGTACATGTTCACATTCGAAGGAAGGAAGATCGAAGCCCCAAGAGAGCATTCTATTACGCCCCAAGAGTGCGAATTTGCCACGAGTACATGTTCACATTCGAAGGAACGAAGATCGAAGCCCCAAGAGAGCATTCTATTACGCCCCAAGAGTGCGAATTTGCCACGAGTACATGTTCACATTCGAAGGAACGAAGATCGAAGCCCCAAGAGAGCATTCTATTACGCCCCAAGAGTGCGAATTTGCCACGAGTACATGTTCACATTCGAAGGAACGAAGATCGAAGCCCCAAGAGAGCATTCTATTACCCCCCAAGAGTGCGAATTTGCCACGAGTACATGTTCACATTCGAAGGAACGAAGATCGAAGCCCCAAGAGAGCATTCTATTACGCCCCAAGAGTGCGAATTTGCCACGAGTACATGTTCACATTCGAAGGAAGGAACGAAGATCGAAGCCCCAAGAGAGCATTCTATTACGCCCCAAGAGTGCGAATTTGCCACGAGTACATGTTCACATTCGAAGGAAGGAAGATCGAAGCCCCAAGAGAGCATTCTATTACGCCCCAAGAGTGCGAATTTGCCACGAGTACATGTTCACATTCGAAGGAACGAAGATCGAAGCCCCAAGAGAGCATTCTATTACGCCCCAAGAGTGCGAATTTGCCACGAGCACATATTCACATTCGAAGGAAGGAAGATCGAAGCCCCAGAGAGCATTCTATTACGCCCCAAGAGTGCGAATTTGCCACGAGTACATGTTCACATTGGAAGGAACGAAGATCGAAGCCCCAAGAGAGCATTCTATTACGCCCCAAGAGTGCGAATTTGCCACGAGTACATGTTTCACATTCGAAGGAACGAAGATCGAAGCCTCAAGAGTGCATTCTCTTACACCCCAAGAGAGCGAATTTTCCACGATTACATGTTCACATTCGAAGGAACGAAGATCGAAGCCCCAAGAGAGCATTCTATTACGCCCCAAGAGTGCGAATTTGCCACGAGTACATGTTCACATTCGAAGGAAGGAAGATCGAAGCCCAAGAGAGCATTCTATTACGCCCCAAGAGTGCGAATTTGCCACGAGTCAGTACATGTTCACATTCGAAGGAACGAAGATCGAAGCCCCAAGAGAGCATTCTATTACGCCCCAAGAGTGCGAATTTGCCACGAGTACATGTTCACATTCGAAGGAACGAAGATCGAAGCCCCAAGAGAGCATTCTATTACGCCCCAAGAGTGCGAATTTGCCACGAGTACATGTTCACATTCGAAGGAACGAAGATCGAAGCCCAAGAGAGCATTCTATTACGCCCCAAGAGTGCGAATTTGCCACGAGTACATGTTCACATTCGAAGGAACAAAGATCGAAGCCCCAAGAGAGCATTCTATTACGCCCAAAGAGTGCGAATTTGCCACGAGTACATGTTCACATTCGAAGGAACGAAGATCGAAGCCCCAAGAGAGCATTCTATTACGCCCCAAGAGTGCGAATTTGCCACGAGTACATGTTCACATTCGAAGGAACGAAGATCGAAGCCCCAAGAGAGCATTCTATTACGCCCCAAGAGTGCGAATTTGCCACGAGTACATGTTCACATTCGAAGGAACGAAGATCGAAGCCCAAGAGAGCATTCTATTACGCCCCAAGAGTGCGAATTTGCCACGAGTACATGTTCACATTCGAAGGAAGGAAGATCGAAGCCCCAAGAGAGCATTCTATTACGCCCCAAGAGTGCGAATTTGCCACGAGTACATGTTCACATTCGAAGGAACGAAGATCGAAGCCCCAAGAGAGCATTCTATTACGCCCCAAGAGTGCGAATTTGCCACGAGTACATGTTCACATTCGAAGGAGGGAAGATCGAAACCCCAAGAGAGCATTCTATTACGCCCCAAGAGAGCGAATTTGCCACGAGTACATGTTCACATTCGAAGGAACGAAGATCAAAGCCCCCCAAGAGAGCATTCTATTACGCCCCAAGAGTGCGAATTTGCCACGAGTAGATGTTCACATTCGAAGGAACGAAGATCGAAGCCCCAAGAGAGCATTCTATTACGACCCAAGTGTGCGAATTTGCGATACGAATTTGATCGAAGCCCCAGAGAGCATTCTATTACGCCCCAAGAGTGCGAATTTGCCACGAGTACATGTTCACATTCGAAGGAACGAAGATCGAAGCCCCAAGAGAGCATTCTATTACGCCCCAAGAGTGCGAATTTGCCACGAGTACATGTTCACATTCGAAGGAAGGAAGATCGAAGCCCCAAGAGAGCATTCTATTACGCCCCAAGAGTGCGAATTTGCCACGAGTACATGTTCACATTCGAAAGAACGAAGATCGAAGCCCCAAGAGAGCATTCTATTACGCCCCAAGAGTGCGAATTTGCCACGAGTACATGTTCACATTCGAAGGAACGAAGATCGAAGCCCCAAGAGAGCATTCTATTACGCCCCAAGAGTGCGAATTTGCCACGAGTACATGTTCACATTCGAAGGAACGAAGATCGAAGCCCAAGAAAGCATTCTATTACGACCCAAGAGTGCGAATTTGCCACGAGTACATGTTCACATTCGAAGGAACGAAGATCGAAGCCCAAAGAGAGCATTCAATTACGCCCTAAGAGTGCGAATTTGTCACGAGTGCATGTTCATGCGAATCACATTCGAAGGAAGGAACGAAGATCGAAGCCCAAAGAGAGCATTTATTACCCCCAAGAGTGCGAATTTGCCACGAGTACATGTTCACATTCGAAGGAACGAAGATCGAAGCCCAAAGAGAGCATTCTATTACGCCCTAAGAGTGCGAATTTGTCACGAGTGCATGTTCACTTTCGAAGAAACGAAGATCGAAGCCCCAAGAGAGCATTATATTACGCCCCAAGAGTGCGAATTTGCCACGAGTACATGTTCAATTTCGAAGGAACGAATATCGAAGCCCCAAAAGAGCATTCAATTACGCCCCAGGAGTGCGAATTTTCCACGAGTACATATTCACATTCGATTCGAAGGAAGGAAGAGGAAAGATCGAAGCCCCAAGAGAGCATTCAATAACGCCTCAAGAGTGCGAATTTGCCACGAGTACATGTTCACATTCGAAGGAACGAAGATCGAAGCCCCAAGAGAGCATTCTATTATGCCCAAGAGTGCGAATTTGCCACGAGTACATGTTCACATTCGAAGGAACGAAGATCGAAGCCCCAGAGAGCATTCTATTACGCCCCAAGAGTGCGAATTTGCCACGAGTACATGTTCACATTCGAAGGAACGAAGATCGAAGCCCAAGAGAGCATTCTATTACGCCCCAAGAGTGCGAATTTGCCACGAGTACATGTTCACATTCGAAGGAACGAAGATCGAAGCCCAAGAGAGCATTCTATTACGCCCCAAGAGTGCGAATTTGCCACGAGTACATGTTCACATTCGAAGGAAGGAAGATCGAAGCCCCAAGAGAGCATTCTATTACGCCCCAAGAGTGCGAATTTGCCACGAGTACATGTTCACATTGGAAGGAACGAAGATCGAAGCCCCAAGAGAGCATTCTATTACGCCCCAAGAGTGCGAATTTGCCACGAGTACATGTTCACATTCGAAGGAACGAAGATCGAAGCCCAAGAGAGCATTCTATTACGCCCCAAGAGTGCGAATTTGCCACGAGTACATGTTCACATTCGAAGGAACGAAGATCGAAGCCCCAAGAGAGCATTCTATTACGCCCCAAGAGTGCGAATTTGCCACGAGTACATGTTCACATTCGAAGGAACGAAGATCGAAGCCCCAAGAGAGCATTCTATTACGCCCCCCAAGAGTGCGAATTTGCCACGAGTACATGTTCACATTCGAAGGAACGAAGATCGAAGCCCCAAGAGAGCATTCTATTACGCCCCAAGAGTGCGAATTTGCCACGAGTACATGTTCACATTCGAAGGAACGAAGATCGAAGCCCAAGAGAGCATTCTATTACGCCCCAAGAGTGCGAATTTGCCACGAGTACATGTTCACATTCGAAGGAACGAAGATCAAAGCCCCCCAAGAGAGCATTCTATTACGCCCCAAGAGTGCGAATTTGCCACGAGTAGATGTTCACATTCGAAGGAACGAAGATCGAAGCCCCAAGAGAGCATTCTATTACGCCCCAAGAGTGCGAATTTGCCACGAGTACATGTTCACATTCGAAGGAACGAAGATCGAAGCCCCAAGAGAGCATTCTATTTCGCCCCAAGAGTGCGAATTTGCCACGAGTACATGTTCACATTCGAAGGAACGAAGATCGAAGCCCCAAGAGAGCATTCTATTACGCCCCAAGAGTGCGAATTTGCCACGAGTACATGTTCACATTCGAAGGAACGAAGATCGAAGCCCCAAGAGAGCATTCTATTACGCCCCAAGAGTGCGAATTTGCCACGAGTACATGTTCACATTCGAAGGAACGAAGATCGAAGCCCCAAGAGAGCATTCTATTACGCCCCAAGAGTGCGAATTTGCCACGAGTACATGTTCACATTCGAAGGAACGAAGATCGAAGCCCCAAGAGAGCATTCTATTACGCCCCAAGAGTGCGAATTTGCCACGAGTACATGTTCACATTCGAAGGAACGAAGATCGAAGCCCCAAGAGAGCATTCTATTACGCCCCAAGAGTGCGAATTTGCCACGAGTACATGTTCACATTCGAAGGAACGAAGATCGAAGCCCCAAGAGAGCATTCTATTACGCCCCAAGAGTGCGAATTTGCCACGAGTACATGTTCACATTCGAAGGAACGAAGAACGAAGCCCCTAGAGAGAGCATTCTATTACGCCCCAAGAGTGCGAATTTTCCACGAGTACATGTTCACATTCGAAAGGACGAAGATCGAAGCCCCAAGAGAGCATTCTATTACGCGCCAAGAGTGCGAATTTGCCAGGGGTACATGTTCACATTCGAAGGAACGAAGATCGAAGCCCCAAGAGAGCATTCTATTATGCCCCAAGAGTGCGAATTTGCCACGAGTACATGTTCACATTCGAAGGAACGAAGATCGAAGATCGAAGCCCAAGAGAGATTTCTATTACGCCCCAAGAGTGCGAATTTGCCACGAGTTCATGTTCACATTCGAAGGAACGAAGATCGAAGCCCCAAGAGAGCATTCTATTACGCCCCAAGAGTGCGAATTTGCCACGAGTACATGTTCACATTCGAAGGAACGAAGATCGAAGCCCCGAGAGAGCATTCTATTACGCCCCAAGAGTGCGAATTTGCCACGAGTACATGTTCACATTCGAAGGAATGAAGATCGAAGCCCAATGAGAGCTTTCTATTTACGCCCCAAGAGTGCGAATTTGCCACGTGTACATGTTCACATTCGAAGGAACGAAGATCGAAGCCCCAAGAGAGCATTCTATTACGCCCCAAGAGTGCGAATTTGCCACGAGTACATGTTCACATTCGAAGGAACGAAGATCAAGGCCCCAAGAGAGCATTCTATTACGCCCCAAGAGTGCGAATTTGCCACGAGTACATGTTCACATTCGAAGGAACGAAGATCGAAGCCCCAAGAGGGCATTCTATTACGCCCCAAGAGTGCGAATTTGCCACGAGTACATGTTCACATTCGAAGGAACGAAGATCGGAGCCCAAGAGAGCATTCTATCACGCCTCAAGAGTGCGAATTTGCCACGAGTACATGTTCACATTCGAAGAACGAAGATCGAAGCCCCAAGAGAGGATTCTATTACGCCCCAAGAGTGCGAATTTGCCACGAGTACATGTTCACATTCGAAGGAACGAAGATCGAAGCCCAACCCAAGAGTGCGAATTTGTCACGAGTACATGTTAACATTCGATGGAACGAAGATCGAAGCCCAAGAGAGCATTCTATTACGCCCCAAGAGTGCGAATTTGCCACGAGAGTACATGTTCACATTCGAAGGAACGAAGATCGAAGCCCCAAAGAGAGGATTCTATTACGCCCCAAGAGTGCGAATTTGCCACGAGTACATGTTCACATTCGAAGGAACGAAGATCGAAGCCCCAAGAGAGAGGATTCTATTACGCCCCAAGAGTGCGAATTTGCCACGAGTACATGTTCACATTCGAAGAACAAAGATCGAAGCCAAAGAGAGGATTCTATTACGCCCCAAGAGTGCGAATTTGCCACGAGTACATGTTCACATTCGAAGGAACGAAGATCGAAGCCCCAAGAGAGGATTCTATTACGCCCCAAGAGTGCGAATTTGCCACGAGTACATGTTCACATTCGAAGGAACGAAGATCGAAGCCCAAAGAGAGCATTCAATTATGCCCCAAGAGTGCGAATTTGCCACGAGTACATGTTCACATTCGAAGGAACGAAGATCGAAGCCCCAAGAGAGGATTCTATTACGCCCCAAGAGTGCGAATTTGCCACGAGTACATGTTCACATTCGAAGAACGAAGATCGAAGCCCCAAGAGAGGATTCTATTACGCCCCAAGAGTGCGAATTTGCCACGAGTACATGTTCACATTCGAAGGAAATGTTCACATTCGAAGGAACGAAGATCGAAGCCCCAAGAGAGGATTCTATTAGGCCCCAAGAGTGCGAATTTGCCACGAGTACATGTTCACATTCGAAGAAGAACGAAGATCGAAGCCCCAAGAGAGGATTCTATTACGCCCCAAGAGTGCGAATTTTGCCACGAGTACATACATTTCACATTCGAAGGAACGAAGATCGAAGCCCCAAGAGAGGATTCTATTACGCCCCAAGAGTGCGAATTTGCCACGAGTACATGTTCACATTCGAAGGAACGAAGATCGAAGCCCCAAGAGAGGATTCTATTACGCCCCAAGAGTGCAAATTTGCCACGAGTACATGTTCACATTCGAAGGAACGAAGATCGAAGCCCCAAGAGAGGATTCTATTACGCCCCAAGAGTGCGAATTTGCCACGAGTACATGTTCACATTCGAAGGAACGAAGATCGAAGCCCCAAGAGAGGATTCTATTAGGCCCCAAGAGTGCGAATTTGCCACGAGTACATGTTCACATTCGAAGGAACGAAGATCGAAGCCCCAAGAGAGGATTCTATTACGCCCCAAGAGTGCGAATTTGCCACGAGTACATGTTCACATTCGAAGGAACGAAGATCGAAGCCCCAAGAGAGGATTCTATTACGCCCCAAGAGTGCGAATTTGCCACGAGTACATGTTCACATTCGAAGAACGAAGATCGAAACCCCAAGAGAGGATTCTATTACGCCCCAAGAGTGCGAATTTGCCACGAGTACATGTTCACATTCGAAGGAACGAAGATCGAAGCCCCAAGAGAGGATTCTATTACGCCCCAAGAGTGCGAATTTGCCACGATTACATGTTTACATGTTCACATTCGAAGGAACGAAGATCGAAGCCCCAAGAGAGGATTCTATTACGCCCCAAGAGTGCGAATTTGCCACGAGTACATGTTCACATTCGAAGGAACGAAGATCGAAGCCCCAAGAGAGAATTTTATTACGCCCCAAGAGTGCGAATTTGCCACGAGTACATGTTCACATTCGAAGGAACGAAGATCGAAGCCCCAAGAGAGGATTCTATTATGCCCCAAGAGTGCGAATTTGCCACGAGTACATGTTCACATTCGAAGGAACGAAGATCGAAGCCCCAAGAGAGGATTCTATTACGCCCCAAGAGTGCGAATTAGCCACGAGTACATGTTCACATTCGAAGGAACGAAGATCGAAGCCCCAAGAGAGGATTCTATTAGGCCCCAAGAGTGCGAATTTGCCACGAGTACATGTTCACATTCGAAGGAACGAAGATCGAAGCCCCAAGAGAGGATTCTATTACGCCCCAAGAGTGCGAATTTGCCACGAGTACATGTTCACATTCGAAGAACGAAGATCGAAGCCCCAAGAGAGGATTCTATTACGCCCCAAGAGTGCGAATTTGCCACGAGTACATGTTCACATTCGAAGGAACGAAGATCGAAGCCCCAAGAGAGGATTCTATTAGGCCCCAAGAGTGCGAATTTGCCACGAGTACATGTTCACATTCGAAGGAACGAAGATCGAAGCCCCAAGAGAGGATTCTATTACGCCCCAAGAGTGCGAATTTGCCACGAGTACATGTTCACATTCGAAGAACGAGATCGAAATCAAGAGAGATTCGATTAGCCCCAAGAGTGGAATTTGCCACGAAGTTCTATCGAAGGAACGAAGATCGAAGCCCCAAGAGAGGATTCTATTAGGCCCCAAGAGTGCGAATTTGCCACGAGTACATGTTCACATTCGAAGGAACGAAGATCGAAGCCCCAAGAGAGGATTCTATTAGGCCCCAAGAGTGCGAATTTGCCACGAGTACATGTTCACATTCGAAGAACGAAGATCGAAGCCCCAAGAGAGGATTCTATTACGCCCCCAGAGTACGAATTTGCCACGAGTACATGTTCACATTCGAAGGAACGAAGATCGAAGCCCCAAGAGAGGATTCTATTAGGCCCCAAGAGTGCGAATTTGCCATGAGTATATGTTCACATTCGAGGAACGAAGATCGAAGCCCCAAGAGAAATTCTATTACGCCCCAAGAGTGCGAATTTGCCACGAGTACATGTTCACATTCGAGGAACGAAGATCGAAGCCCCAAGAGAGGATTCTATTACGCCCCAAGAGTGCGAATTTGCCACGAGTACATGTTCACATTCGAAGAGCGAAGATCGAAGCCCCAAGAGAGGATTCTATTACGCCCCAAGAGTGCGAATTTGCCACGAGTACATGTTCACATTCGAAGGAACGAAGATCGAAGCCCAAGAGAGGATTCTATTACGCCCCAAGAGTGCGAATTTGCCACGAGTACATGTCCACATTCGAAGAACGTAGATCGAAGCCCCAATAGAGGATTCTATTACGCCCCAAGAGTGCGAATTTGCCACGAGTACATGTTCACATTAGAAGAACGAAGATCGAAGCCCCAAGAGAGGATTCTATTAGGCCCCAAGAGTGCGAATTAGCCACGAGTACATGTTCACATTCGAAGAACAAAGATCGAAGCCCCAAGAGAGGATTCTATTAGGCCCCAAGAGTGCGAATTTGCCACGAGTACATGTTCACATTCGAAGAACGAAGATCGAAGCCCCAAGAGAGGATTCTATTACGCCCCAAGAGTGCGAATTTGCCACGAGTACATGTTCACATTCGAAGGAACGAAGATCGAAGCCCCAAGAGAGGATTCTATTACGCCCCAAGAGTGCGAATTTGCCACGAGTACATGTTCACATTCGAAGGAACGAAGATCGAAGCCCCAAGAGAGGATTCTATTACGCCCCAAGAGTGCGAATTTGCCACGAGTACATGTTCACATTCGAAGAACGAAGATCGAAGCCCCAAGAGAGGATTCTATTACGCCCCAAGAGTGCGAATTTGCCACGAGTACATGTTCACATTCGAAGGAACGAAGATCGAAGCCCCATCAAAGTATTCTATTACGCCCCAAGAGTGCGAATTTGCCACGAGTACATGTTCACATTCGAAGAACGAAGATCGAAGCCCCAAGAGAGGATTCTATTAGGCCCCAAGAGTGCGAATTTGCCACGAGTACATGTTCACATTCGAAGGAACGAAGATCGAAGCCCAAGAGAGGATTCTATTACGCCCCAAGAGTGCGAATTTGCCACGAGTACATGTCCACATTCGAAGAACGTAGATCGAAGCCCCAAGAGAGGATTCTATTAGGCCCCAAGAGTGCGAATTTGCCACGAGTACATGTTCACATTCGAAGAACGAAGATCGAAGCCCCAAGAGAGGATTCTATTAGGCCCCAAGAGTGCGAATTTGCCACGAGTACATGTTCACATTCGAAGAACGAAGATCGAAGCCCCAAGAGAGGATTCTATTAGGCCCCAAGAGTGCGAATTTGCCACGAGTACATGTTCACATTCGAAGAACAAAGATCGAAGCCCAAGAGAGGATTCTATTACGCCCCAAGAGTGCGAATTTGCCACGAGTACATGTTCACATTCGAAGAACAAAGATCGAAGCCCCAAGAGAGGATTCTATTACGCCCCAAGAGTGCGAATTTGCCACGAGTACATGTTCACATTCGAAGGAACGAAGATCGAAGCCCCAAGAGTGGATTCTATTAGGCGCCAAGAGTGCGAATTTGCCACGAGTACATGTTCACATTCGAAGAACGAAGATCGAAGCCCCAAGAGAGGATTCTATTAGGCCCAAAGAGTGCGAATTTGCCACGAGTACATGTTCACATTCGAAGAACGAAGATCGAAGCCCCAAGAGAGGATTCTATTACGCCCCAAGAGTGCGAATTTGCCACGAGTACATGTTCACATTCGAAGGAACGAAGATCGAAGCCCCAAGAGAGGATCCTATTAGTCCCAAAGAGTGCGAATTTGCCACGAGTACATGTTCACATTCGAAGAACAAAGATCGAAGCCCCAAGAGAGGATTCTATTACGCCCCAAGAGTGCGAATTTGCCACGAGTACATGTTCACATTCGAAGGAACGAAGATCGAAGCCCCAAGAGAGGATTCTATTAGGCGCCAAGAGTGCGAATTTGCAACGAATACATGTTCACATTCGAAGAACGAAGCCCCAAGAGAGCCATTCTATTAGCCCCAAGAGTGCGAATACATGTTCACACAATTCGAGGAACGAAGAACGAAGAGAAGCCCCAAGAGAGAATATCTAATTAACCGGCCTCAAGAGGTGAGAATTTGCCACGACGTCCATGTACACAATACGAAGGATAACGAAGATCCCGAAAGCCGCACCAACGAGAGGTTATCGATTAGGCCCTAAGAATGCGATATTTGCCACGAGTAACATGGTATCACCCAATTCGGAGACGAAGATCAAGTTAGCAAGGACCCCATGAGAGAGATTTTCTATTAGGGGCCCTCAAGAGTGCGAATTTGCACAGACGGAGTACATGTTTCACACACATATAAACGGGAGAACCGAAGATTCGATAGCCCCCAAGAAGAGAGGATTCTATTACAACGCCCAAAGAGTTGCGAATTTGCCCACGAGTACATGTTCACATTCTAAGGAGGACACTGAAGATCGAAGCACCTCAACGAGAGGATTCTATTACGCGCCAAGAGTGCGAATTTTGCCACGAGTACATGTTCCATTCGAAGGAACTAGATCGACGCGCAATAGAGATTCTATACGCCCCAAAGAGTGCCAATTTGCCACGAGTACATGTTCACATTCGAAGGGATCGAAGATCGAAGCCCCAAGGGAGGATTATATTTAAGGCGCCAAGATGTGCGAATTTTTGCCCACGTGAGTACATGTTTTAACAAATACGAAGAACGATAGATCAAACCCCCCAAGAGAGGCGTTTCTCTATACGCCCAAGCTGTCTGCGAATTTTGTACCACGTTGTACTAAGTTCACAAATTCAGAAGAAGGAACTACGAAGATCGAAGATGCAGAGAAGAGGATTCTATTAGGCCACCAAAAGTGCGAAGTTGCACGAGTATATGCTATTCACGCCCGTCTTAAAGAGCGAAGATCGAAAGCCCCAAGAAGGAGGATTCTGTTACGCCACAAGAGTGTTTGCGCGATTTGCCACGAGGAAGATGTTCACACAATTCGAAAGAACGATAGATCCGATGAAAGCCCCAAGAGAGGATTCTATTACGGGTCCTCAAGCAGTGGCGAAAATTTTTTTTTTTTATTGCCACGAGTACATGTTCACATTCTAAGGAAGGACAACGAACGGATCGAAGCCCCCCAAGAGGTGGATTTATTACACCAACCGCCCCCAGAGTGGAGAATTTGAGCCACGAATACTTGTTTCACCATTTCCGGAAGAACGAAGATCGAACCCCAAGGAGAGGATTCGATTTTGGCCCCAAGAGTGCGAATTTGCCACGAGTACATGTTCACATCGGAAACAAAGATCGGAAGCCCCAAGAGAGGATTCTTATTAGGCCCCAAGAGTGCGAATTTGCCACGAGTAAATAGTACAACCAAAGATTCGAAGGAACGAAGCGGATCGAAAAAGAGCCCCAATTGAGGTGGAAATCCTAATTACGCGCCAAGATGTTGCGAATTTGCCCACTGAGTAACAATGTTCACATTTCGGAAGGGAGAGCGATATTAGCGAGGCCACACCCCCAAAGAGAGGAATTCTATTGAGGAGGTAGACGACCAAAAGAGTGCCAATTTGGCCCACGGTGTACATGATCACAATTCGAAGGAAAATCGAAGATCGAAACCCGCGCGAAGGAGAGGGAATTTCATATTACCAACGCCCCAAGTGAGTGCTAAATTTGGCCAGGGAGTAATATGTTCACATTCGAAGGAACGAAGCTCGCGAAGGCCCCAAAGAGAGGAATCTATTAGGCCCCAAGGAGCGCGAATTTTTTTGCCACGTGTACACTGTTCACGATTCGAAGAAAATGAATGATCGAAGAGGCTGCCCAAAAAGAGGATGTCTTTATTAGGGGGTGCCCCACGAGTGGCGAATATTTTTTTTTTGCCACGAGTACAAGTTCTCCATTCGAAGAAAACAAAGATCGATAGCAGGCCCAAGAGAGGATTCTAATTATTGATTATGCCCTAAAGAGTGCCAATTTTGTTTGTTTGCCACAGAGTACCTTGCTCGTCTCTTCGAGCAGGAATGAAGAATCATAGAGCACAAAGAGAGGATTCCAATAGGCCCCATGAGTGCGAATTTAGCCCCACGAATACATGCCTCACTATCAGTTCGAAGGAAAACGAAGATCGAGAGGAGCAGCCCCAGTGGAGGAGGATTCTATTACGCGCCCAAGAAATGCTGGGAAATTTTTTGCCATGAGTAACATGTTCAACCATTCGAAGAACGACGAAGATCCGAGAGCCCCAAGAGAGGTATTCTTCTATTAGGTAGGCTCCAAGAGAGAGAATTTTCCACGAGTACAATGCTTCACATATTCGAAGAACAAAGATCGAAGCCCCCCAGAGAGTTCTTATTTACGGCACCCAAGAGAGTGACGAATTTGCCCCACGAGTGTGTCATGTTTCACATTGTCGGAACGAACGGAAGATCGAGAGAGCACTAAGAGGAGGATTCTATTTAGGAGGGCCCCAAGAGGTGCGAATTTGCCACGAGTACATGCTAAGCATGTTTTCGAAGTATATCGAAGATCGACAGCCACCAAGAGAGGAAGTCTTGTATTAGGGCCCCAAGAGTGGCGAATTTGCCACGAATACATGTTCACATTCAAGAACGAAGATCGAAGCCCCAATGAGAGGAACTCTATTAGGCGCATGAGTTTTTTTTTTCCCACGAGATACTATGCTCACAATTCGAAGAACTAAGGATCGAAGATCGCAGCCCCAAGAATGAGAGGATTCTATCTATTAGGCACCCAAGAGTTCGAATTTTTGCCACGATGAACATGTTCACATTCCGACAGAAAAAACGAAGATATTCAAAGAGGCCCACCCAATGAGTGGATTCGTATTAGGTTAGGCCCCCCAAGAGAGTGCGAATTAAAAGCCACGAAGTACATGCGTCACATGGTGATACGACAGGAATGAGCGAAGATCGAACTAGGCCCAAGAGAAGGTTTTTCTATTTACTGCCCCACTAGTGCGAATTAGCCACGACGTACATGTTCACATTCGAAGGAACGAAGACTCTCGAAAGACCAAGATGAGGATTCTATTACACCAACCCCATGCTAAGAGTGCGAATTTTTTCCATGAGTATGTATGCTCACATATTCGAATTTTCTGACAGATCGAAGCCCCTATGAGGAGTTTCGATTACCGCCCGCCAAGAGTGAGAAATGCAACGAGTAACATGTTTCATATTAGGATTGGCCCAAGAAGAGTGCGAATTTAGCCACGAATAGCATGCTGACATTCGAAGGAACGAAGATCCGATAGCCCCAAGAGAGGAATTTCTTTTAGGGCCCCAAGGGTGCGAATTTGGCATGCGTACATGTCCTCATATCGAAGAAGCGAAGAGATTCGATGGAAAGCCACCCATGAGAGGACGATTCTATTTAGGCCCCAAAGAGTGCCAAATTTGGTCACTAGTACATGTTCACATACATCAACATAACGAAGAACAAAGAATCGCCAGCCCGCCCCACGAGAGGATTACATGTTCACATTCGAAAGAACGAAGATCGAAGCCCAAGAGAGGATTCTATTAGGCCCCAAGAGTGCGAATTTGCCACGAGTACATGCTCACATTCGAAGGAACGAAGATCGAAGCCCAAGAGAGGATTCTATTAGGCCCCAAGAGTGCGAATTTGCCACGAGTACATGTTCACATTCGAAGGAACGAAGATCGAAGCCCCAAGAGAGGATTCTATTAGGCCCCAAGAGAGTGCGAATTTGCCACGAATACATGCTCACATTCGAAGAACGAAGATCGAAACCCCAAGAGAGGATTCTATTAGGCCCCAAGAGTGCGAATTAGCCACGAGTACATGTTCACATTCGAAGAACGAAGATCGAAGCCCCAAGAGAGGATTCTATTAGGCCCCAAGAGTGCGAATTTGCCACGAGTACATGTTCACATTCGAAGGAACGAAGATCGAAGCCCCAAGAGAGGATTCTATTACGCTTGCCACGAGTACATGTTCACATTCGAAGGAACGAAGAGCGAAGCCCCAAGAGAGGATTCTATTAGGCCCGAATAGTGCGAATTTGCCACGAGTATATGTTCACATTCGAAGGAACAAAGATCGAAGCCCCAAGAAAGGATTCTATTAGGCCCCAAGAGTGCGAATTTGCCATGAGTACATGTTCACATTCGAAGAACGAAGATTGAAGCCCCAAGAGAGGATTCTATTAGGCCCCAAGAGTGCGAATTAGCCACGAGTACATGTTCACATTCGAAGAACAAAGATCGAAGCCCCCAAGAGAGGATTCTATTAGGCCCCAAGAGTTCGAATTTGCCACGAGTACATGTTCACATTCGAAGGAACGAAGATCGAAGCCCCAAGAGAGGATTCTATTACGCCCCCAAGAGTGCGAATTTGCCACGAGTACATGTTTCACATTCGAAGGAACGAAGATCGAAGCCCAAGAGAGGATTCTATTAGGCCCCAAGAGTGCGAATTTGCCACGAGTACATGTTCACATTCGAAGAACGAAGATCGAAGCCCCAAGAGAGGATTCTATTAGGCCCCAAGAGTGCGAATTTGCCACGAGTACATGTTCACATTCGAAGGAACGAAGATCGAAGCCCAAGAGAGGATTCTATTAGGCCCCAAGAGTGCGAATTTGCCACGAGTACATGTTCACATTCGATGGAACGAAGATCGAAGCCCCAAGAGAGGATTCTATTAGGCCCCAAGAGTGCGAATTTGCCACGAGTACATGTTCACATTCGAAGAACGAAGATCGAAGCCCCAAGAGAGGATTCTATTAGGCCCCAAGAGTGCGAATTTGCCACGAGTACATGTTCACATTCGAAGAACGAAGATCGAAGCCCCAAGAGAGGATTCTATTAGGCCCCCAAGAGTGCGAATTTGCCACGAGTACATGTTCACATTCGAAGAACAAAGATCGAAGCCCCAAGAGAGGATTCTATTAGGCCCCAAGAGTGCGAATTTGCCACGAGTACATGTTCACATTCGAAGAACAAAGATCGAAGCCCAAGAGAGGATTCTATTACGCCCAAGAGTGCGAATTTGCCACGAGTACATGTTCACATTCGAAGAACAAAGATCGAAGCCCCAAGAGAGGATTCTATTAGGCCCCAAGAGTGCGAATTTGCCACGAGTACATGTTCACATTCGAAGAACGAAGATCGAAGCCCAAGAGAGGATTCTATTACGCCCCAAGAGTGCGAATTTGCCACGAGTACATGTTCACATTCGAAGGAACGAAGATCGAAGCCCAAGAGAGGATTCTATTACGCCCCAAGAGTGCCAATTTTGCCACGAGTACATGTTCACATACGAAGGAACGAAGATCGAAGCCCCGAGAGGATTCTATTAGGCACCCAAGAGTGCGAGAATTTGCCACGAGTACATGTTCACATTCGAAGGAACGAAGATCGAAGCCCAAGAGAGGATTCTATTACGCCCCAAGAGTGCGAATTTGCCAAGAGTATATGTTCACATTCGAGGAACGAAGATCGAAGCCCCCAAGAGAGGATTCTATTAGGCCCCAAGAGTGCGAATTTGCCACGAGTACATGTTCACATACGAAGAACGAAGATCGAAGCCCCAAGAGTGGATTCCATTAGGCGCCAAGAGTGCGAATTTGCCACGAGTACATGTTCACATTCGAAGAACGAAGATCGAAACCCCAAGAGAGGATTCTATTAGGCCCCAAGAGTGCGAATTCGAAGCCCCAAGAGCGGATTCTATTACGCCCAAGAGTGCGAATTTGCCACGAGTACATGTTCACATTCGAAGGAACGAAGATCGAAGCCCCAAGAGAGGATTCTATTAGGCCCCAAGAGTGCGAATTTGCCACGAGTACATGTTCACATTCGAAGAACGAAGATCGAAGCCCCAAGAGAGGATTCTATTAGGCCCCAAGAGTGCGAATTTGCCACGAGTACATGTTCACATTCGAAGAACGAAGATCGAAGCCCCAAGAGAGGATTCTATTACGCCCCAAGAGTGCGAATTTGCCACGAGTACATGTTCACATTCGAAGAACGAAGATCGAAGCCCCAAGAGAGGATTCTATTAGGCCCCAAGAGTGCGAATTTGCCACGAGTACATGTTCACATTCGAAGGAACGAAGATCGAAGCCCCAAGAGAGGATTCTATTAGGCCCCAAGAGTGCGAATTTGCCACGAGTACATGTTCACATTCGAAGAACGAAGATCGAAGCCCCAAGAGAGGATTCTATTAGGCCCCAAGAGTGCGAATTTGCCACGAGTACATGTTCACATTCGAAGGAACGAAGATCGAAGCCCCAAGAGAGGATTCTATTAGGCCCCAAGAGTGCGAATTTGCCACGAGTACATGTTCACATTCGAAGAACGAAGATCGAAGCCCCAAGAGAGGATTCTATTAGGCCCCAAGAGTGCGAATTTGCCACGAGTACATGTTCACATTCGAAGAACGAAGATCGAAGCCCCAAGAGAGGATTCTATTAGGCCCCAAGAGTGCGAATTTGCCAAGAGTACATGTTCACATTCGAAGGAACGAAGATCGAAGCCCAAGAGAGGATTCTATTAGGCCCCAAGAGTGCGAATTTGCCACGAGTACATGTTCACATTCGAAGAACGAAGATCGAAGCCCCAAGAGAGGATTCTATTAGGCCCCAAGAGTGCGAATTTGCCACGAGTACATGTTCACATTCGATTCGAAGAACGAAGATCGAAGCCCCCCAAGAGAGGATTCTATTAGGCCCCAAGAGTGCGAATTTGCCACGAGTACATGTTCACATTCGAAGAACGAAGATCGAAGCCCCAAGAGAGGATTCTATTAGGCCCCAAGAGTGCGAATTTGCCACGAGTACATGTTCACATTCGAAGGAACGAAGATCGAAGCCCCAAGAGAGGATTCTATTAGGCCCCAAGAGTGCGAATTTGCCACGAGTACATGTTCACATTCGAAGAACGAAGATCGAAGCCCCAAGAGAGGATTCTATTAGGCCCCAAGAGTGCGAATTTGCCACGAGTACATGTTCACTTTCGAAGAACGAAGATCGAAGCCCCAAGAGAGGATTCTATTACGCCCCAAGAGTGCGAATTTGCCACGAGTACATGTTCACATTCGAAGAACGAAGATCGAAGCCCCAAGAGAGGATTCTATTACGCCCCAAGAGTGCGAATTTGCCACGAGTACATGTTCACATTCGAAGAACGAAGATCGAAGCCCCAAGAGAGGATTCTATTAGGCCCCAAGAGTGCGAATTTGCCACGAGTACATGTTCACATTCGAAGGAACGAAGATCGAAGCCCCAAGAGAGGATTCTATTAGGCCCCAAGAGTGCGAATTTGCCACGAGTACATGTTCACATTCGAAGGAACGAAGATCGAAGCCCCAAGAGAGGATTCTATTACGCCCCAAGAGTGCGAATTTGCCACGAGTACATGTTCACATTCGAAGAACGAAGATCGAAGCCCCAAGAGAGGATTCTATTAGGCCCCAAGAGTGCGAATTTGCCACGAGTACATGTTCATATTCGAAGAACGAAGATCGAAGCCCCAAGAGAGGATTCTATTAGGCCCCAAGAGTGCGAATTTGCCACGAGTACATGTTCACATTCGAAGAGCGAAGATCGAAGCCCCATGAGATGATTCTATTAGGCGCCAAGAGTGCGAATTTGCCACGAGTACATGTTCACATTCGAAAGAACGTAAATCGAAGCCCCAAGAGAGGATTCTATTAGGCCCCAAGAGTGCGAATTTGCCACGAGTACATGTTCACATTAGAAGAACGAAGATCGAAGCCCCAAGAGAGGATTCTATTAGGCCCCAAGAGTGCGAATTAGCCACGAGTACATGTTCACATTCGAAGGAACGAAGATCAAAAGCCCAAGAGAGGATTCTATTACGCCCCAAGAGTGCGAATTTGCCACGAGTACATGTTCACATTCGAAGGAACGAAGATCGAAGCCCCAAGAGAGGATTCTATTAGGCCCCAAGAGTGCGAATTTGCCACGAGTACATGTTCACATTCGAAAGAACGAAGATCGAAGCCCCAAGAGAGGATTCTATTAGGCCCCAAGAGTGCGAATTTGCCACGAGTACATGTTCACATTCGAAGGAACGAAGATCGAAGCCCCAAGAGAGGATTCTATTACGCCCCAAGAGTGCGAATTTGCCACGAGTACATGTTCACATTCGAAGAACGAAGATCGAAGCCCCAAGAGAGGATTCTATTAGGCCCCAAGAGTGCGAATTTGCCACGAGTACATGTTCACATTCGAAGAAGAACGAAGATCGAAGCCCCAAGAGAGGATTCTATTAGGCCCCAAGAGTGCGAATTTGCCACGAGTACATGTGCACATTCGAAGAACGAACGAAGATCGAAGCCCCAAGAGAGGATTCTATTAGGCCCCCAAGAGTGCGAATTTGCCACGAGTACATGTTCACATTCGAAGAGCGAAGATCGAAGCCCCAAGAGAGGATTCTATTACGCCCCAAGAGTGCGAATTTGCCACGAGTACATGTTCACATTCGAAGAACGAAGATCGAAGCCCCAAGAGAGGATTCTATTAGGCCCCAAGAGTGCGAATTTGCCACGAGTACATGTTCACATTCGAAGAAGAACGAAGATCGAAGCCCCAAGAGAGGATTCTATTAGGCCCCAAGAGTGCGAATTTGCCACGAGTACATGTTCACATTCGAAGAACGAAGATCGAAGCCCCAAGAGAGGATTCTATTAGGCCCCAAGAGTGCGAATTTGCCACGAGTACATGTTCACATTCGAAGAACGAAGATCGAAGCCCCAAGAGAGGATTCTATTAGGCCCCAAGAGTGCGAATTTGCCACGAGTACATGTTCACATTCGAAGGAACGAAGATCGAAGCCCCAAGAGAGGATTCTATTAGGCCCCAAGAGTGCGAATTTGCCACGAGTACATGTTCACATTCGAAGGAACGAAGATCGAAGCCCCAAGAGAGGATTCTATTAGGCGCCAAGAGTGCGAATTTGCCACGAGTACATGTTCACATTCGAAGAGCGAAGATCGAAGCCCCAAGAGAGGATTCTATTAGGCCCCAAGAGTGCGAATTTGCCACGAGTACATGTTCACATTCGAAGGAACGAAGATCGAAGCCCCAAGAGAGGATTCTATTAGGCCCCAAGAGTGCGAATTTGCCACGAGTACATGTTCACATTCGAAAGAACGAAGATCGAAGCCCCAAGAGAGGATTCTATTAGGCCCCAAGAGTGCGAATTTGCCACGAGTACATGTTCACATTCGAAGGAACGAAGATCGAAGCCCCAAGAGAGGATTCTATTACGCCCCAAGAGTGCGAATTTGCCACGAGTACATGTTCACATTCGAAGAACGAAGATCGAAGCCCCAAGAGAGGATTCTATTAGGCCCCAAGAGTGCGAATTTGCCACGAGTACATGTTCACATTCAAAGAACGAAGATCGAAGCCCCAAGAGAGGATTCTATTACACCCCAAGAGTGCGAATTTGCCACGAGTACATGTTCACATTCGAAGAAACGAAGATCGAAGCCCCAAGAGAGGATTCTATTAGGCGCCAAGAGTGCGAATTTGCCACGAGTATATGTTCACATTCGAAGAACGAAGATCGAAGCCCCAAGAGAGGATTCTATTTGGCCCCAAGAGTGCGAATTTGCCACGAATACATGTTCACATTCGAAGAACGAAGATCGAAGCCCCAAGAGAGGATTCTATTAGGCCCCAAGAGTGCGAATTTGCCACGAGTACATGTTCACATTCGAAGGAACGAAGATCGAAGCCCCAAGAGAGGATTCTATTAGGCCCCAAGAGTGCGAATTTGCCACGAGTACATGTTCACATTCGAAGAACGAAGATCGAAGCCCCAAGAGAGGATTCTATTAGGCCCCAAGAGTGCGAATTAGCCACGAGTACATGTTCACATTCGAAGGAACGAAGATCGAAGCCCAAGAGAGAATTCTATTACACCCCAAGAGTGCGAATTTGTCATGAGTACATGTCATTAGGCCCCAATTCGAACATTCGAAGAACGAAGATCGAAGCCCCAAGAGAGGATTCTATTAGGCCCCAAAGAGTGCGAATTTGCCACGAGTACATGTTCACATTCGAAGGAACGAAGATCGAAGCCCCAAGAGAGGATTCTATTAGGCCCCAAGAGTGCGAATTTGCCACGAGTACATGTTCACATTCGAAGAACGAAGATCGAAGCCCCAAGAGAGGATTCTATTAGGCCCCAAGAGTGCGAATTTGCCACGAGTACATGTTCACATTCGAAGAACAAAGATCGAAGCCCCAAGAGAGGATTCTATTAGGCCCCAAGAGTGCGAATTTGCCACGAGTACATGTTCACATTCGAAGGAACGAAGATCGAAGCCCAAGAGAGGATTCTATTACGCCCCAAGAGTGCCAATTTGCCACGAGTACATGTTCACATTCGAAGGAACGAAGATCGAAGCCCCAAGAGAGGATTCTATTAGGCCCCAAGAGTGCGAATTTGCCACGAGTACATGTTCACATTCGAAGAACGAAGATCGAAGCCCCAAGAGAGGATTCTATAGGCCCCAAGAGTGCGAATTTGCCATGAGTACATGTTCATATTCGAAGAATGAAGATCGAAGCCCCAAGAGAGGATTCTATTAGGCCCCAAGAGTGCGAATTAGCCACGAGTACATGTTCACATTCGAAGGAACGAAGATCGAAGCCCAAGAGAGGATTCTATTACACCCCAAGAGTGCGAATTTGCCATGAGTATATGTTCACATTCGTCGCACTCTTAGGACGTAATAGAACGCACAAAGAGCATCTATTACGCCCGATCAGGGCGATTTTGCCAATTCGAGTTCGCTCAGAATCGATGGAACATGCTACTCGTTGGATCGAAGCTCGCACTCTTGGGGCGTAATAGAACTTAAGCTCTCTTGGAGGTGCGGATCATTCCAACGTTCGTTTCGAATGCTGTAGCATTTTACTCGTGGTAAAGCTCGCACTCTTTGGGCGTAATAGAACGCTCTCATGGGGTTTCAATCCTAACGTTCGTTCGAATGTGAAGCAATTGCACTCAGTGGCAAAGCTCGCACTCTTTGGGCGTTAATAGAACGCTCTCATTGGGGTTTCAATCTCGTTCGTTCGAATCTGAGCATGTACTCGTGGCAAGCTCCGCACTCTTGGGGCGTAATAGAATCGCTCTACGATCTTTGGGGTTTCAATCTCTTCGTTCGTTTCGAATCTGAGCATGTACTCGGATGGCAAATCTCGCACTCTTAGGGGGAATAGAAGCTCTCATGGGGTTTCAATCCTCGTTCGTAATTCGCATCGAATCTGAGCATGTACTCGTGGCAAGCTCGCACTCTTTGGGCGTAATAGAACGCTCTCATGGGGTTTCAATCCTCGTTTCGTTAATCGAATCTGAGCATGTACTCGTGGCAAGCTCGCACTCTCTTTGGGCGTAATAGGAAACGCTCTCATGGGGTTTCAATCCTCGTTCGTTTCGAATCTGAGCATGTACTCGTGGCAAGCTCGCACTCTTGGCGTAATAGAATGCTCTCTTCATGGGGTTTCAATCCTCGTTCGTTCGAATCTGAGCTGAGTACTGTACTCGTGGCAAGCTCGCACTCTTTGGCGCAATAGAACGCTCTCATGGGGTTTCAATCCTCGTACGTGCGAATCTGAGCATGTACTCGTGGCAAGCTCGCACTCTTTAGGCGCAATAGAACGCTCTCATGGGTTTCAATCCTCGTTCGTTCGAATCTGAGCATGTACCTGAGCGTGGCAAGCTCGCACTCTTTGACGCGTAATAGAAACGCTCTCATGGGGTTTCAATCCTCGTTCGTGTTTCGAATCTGAGCATGTACTCGTGGCAAGCTCGCACTCTTTGGGCGTAATAGAACGCTCTCATGGGGTTTCAATCCTCGTTCGTTCGAATCTGAGCATGTACTCGTGGCAAAGCTCGCACTCTTTGGGCGTAATAGAACGCTCTCATGGGGTTTCAATCCTCGTTCGTTCGAATCTGAGCATGTACTCGTGGCAAGCTCGCACTCTTTGGGCGTAATAGAACGCTCTCATGGGGTTTCAATCCTCGTTCGTATCGAATCTGAGCATGTACTCGTGGCAAGCTCGCACTCTTTAGGCGTAATAGAACGCTCTCATGGGGTTTTCAATCCTCGTTCGTTCGAATCTGAGCATGTACCGTGGCAAGCTCGCACTCTTGGGCGTAATAGAACGCTCTCAGTGGGTTTTCAATCCTCGTTCGTTTTGGGGTGCTATTCGAATCTGAGCATGTACTCTCGTGGCAAGCTCGCACTCTTAGGCGTAATAGAAGCTCTCATGGGGTTTCAATCCTCGTTCGTTCGAATCTGAGCATGTACTCGTGGCAAGCTCGCACTCTTTAGGGCGTAATAGAACGCTCTCATGGGGTTTCAATCCTCGTTCGTTCGAATCTGAGCAGGTTGTACTCGTGGCAAGCTCGCACTCTTTGGGCGTAATAGAAACGCTCTCATGGGTTTCATTCAATCCTCGTTCGTATCGAATCTGAGCATGTACTCGTGGCAAGCTCGCACTCTTAGGCGTAATAAACGCTCTCATGGGGTTTCAATCCTCGTTCGTTCGAATCTGAGCATGTACTCGTTGCAAGCTCGCACTCTTTGGGCGTAATAGAACGCTCTCCATGGGGTTTCACTCAATCCTCGTTCGTCCGGCATTTCGAATATGAGCATGTACTCTCTCGCAAGGCAAGCTCGCACTCTTTGGCGCAATAGAAAGCTCTCTATGGGGTTTCAATCCTCGTTCGTTTCAAAGCTTCGAATCTGAGCATGTACTCGTGGCAAGCTCGCACTCTTTGGCGTAATAGAAACGCTCTCATGGGGTTTCAAAATCCTCGTTCGTATGTTCGAATCTGAGCATGTACTCGTGGCAAGCTCGCACTCTTAGGGCGTAATAGAACGCTCTTTATGGTGTTCATTCAATCTCTCGTTCGTTCTAATTCGAATCTGAGCATGTACTCGTGGCAAGCTCGCACTCTTGGGTAATAGAACGCTCTCATGGGGTTTCAATCCTCGTTTCGTCATCGAATCTGAGCATGTACTCGTGGCAAGCTCGCACTCTTTGGGGCGTAATAGAACGCAATTCTCATTTGGGGTTTCAATCCTCGTTCTTCGGTTCGAATCTGAGCATGTACTCGTGGCAAGCCTCGCACTCTTTAGGGTTGTAATAAACGCTCTCATGGGGTTTTCAATCCTCGTTCGTTCGAATCTGAGCATGTACACTGTAATCGTGGCAACTCCGCACTCTTAGGCGCAATAGAACGCTCTCATCGAATTGATGCAATGTACGAGTGTCACTCGGTTTCAATAGAACCTCGTTCGTATTATCGAATCTGAGCATGTACTCGTGGCAGAACTCGCACTCTTAGGCGTAATAGGCAACTGCGCTCACATTGGGGCTTCAATCCTCGTTCGTTACGAATCTCTGAGCATGTACTCCGTGGCAAGCTCGCACTCTTTGGCGTAATAGAACGCTCTCATGGGGTTTCAAATCCTCGTTCGTTCGTATTAAATTTCGAATCTGAGCATGGTACACATGGCAAGGCTCCCCCGCACTCTGTGTGGCGTAATAGAACGCTACTATGGGATTTCAAGTCCCAAACTTCGGTGTTCGATAGGTTAGGAAGCAGGAACGCAGTGAGATATGTTGTTGTTGTTTGGCTAACTCTAGGTATGAGATGGTTTTGGGTTTTGTGGGTAACATTAGGACCCAGTAATGAGATTTTTTTTTTTTTTAACCTCCAATCAAATGGAACTTTTGTTGTAGACGTTCAGTAAGAGATGCAATTTTTAAGAAATCTACAACTTTTGTTGTAGATTTTTAATTTTGTGTAATTTGTTTTTCTTCTTTTTATTTGCTTGCAGGAAACAAATGACCGTTGAATTAGGAGCTGAAGCACTTTTTCATTATTTTTAAGTACTTTCTATTTTTTAAGTTTAAGGAGTCAGCAATGATGTTAAACTGTATATCAGATATTATTACTCTTTTGCCTTTAAATTGATATTGCTATTATTTTATTTTTGAGCTATTGTAGATGAGAAGTTAATTAGCCTTTTAAATTGTTGTTAAAAGGATAATTTTGTCTACTTAAATATTTTGTTTGTTATTTTGTGTTTGTTCTATTTATAAAATATAAACAGTGTATTTTTATATTTTATTTTATTACTTATTTATTATTGGTGGCTATTTTATTCACACAAGTGGTGGCGACAAAAATTTGCCTCTTTATATTTAACTAAGGTGGCGACTATGGTTGTTGCCACCTAAATTGTACATTTAGTGGCAAAAATTTATTGCCATCTTATCTCCATGAAAGGTGGCGACCAATAAAGGCCACTAAAAGTCATATTTGGTAGCGACAAAATATCGCCACGCTATTTTTAATAAGGTGGCGACTAATAGTGGCCACTAAAAGTTATATTTGGTGGCGACAAAATGTCGCCACTCTATTTTAAGTAAGGTGGCGACTCCTCATGATTCACCACAATTTCAATTTGGCAAGATTTTCGGTGGCAACTTGTGGCGACTTCAAAAATCGCCATGTTTTGAAAAGGTGGCAACTTTTTATACATATAGTGGCGACATTAGTCGCCACCAATGTATAATATTCCTGTAGTGCCTTACTCTGATACCAATTGTGGATCAAAATGGCAACCTAAGAGGGGGGTGAATTAGGTTTCTAAAATAAAAATGGCAAATAATCAAGCAAATTAAAAAAAATTGAATCAAATAAAATGAGAAGAGGTGAGGAGTTAGAGAAATGCAAACTCAAGAAGCACACAATCGATTTCTTTCGAGGTTCGGCACTTTGCCTACGTCCCCGCCAACTTCTCAACACAAGAGAACGTTGGATCTCTACTAGGAGATGCTTTTGCGGGCAAGCACCAAGTCTTCACACCAACAACTTCTTTTCTCAAGATGATTACACTTTCAACACGTTTTTTCCTCTCTTTTATAAGATTGTATCTCACAAGATTGTATCTCACTACAAATTTCACTTAAGCTTAGGGAGAGAGTGGTGAGATAAGAGTATTAAATTCTGATAATATTGAAGCTTAAGAAGTCCAAAAAGAATTACCGAAAAGAGCCTCAAACATAGCTATTTATAGCCTCAGAAAGCAGCAGGAATATAACTGTCGGGCGCCCTAAACACAATTCGGGCGCCCAAAAGTTCAGCACGCGCACTGCACTTACAAAGGCCTGCCAGCTCACGTGTGCCGCTCTTCTGGATCCGTACAAACGGACTCCCAGAAAACATTTATGGGCGCCCACTTCTCTTTGCACACATGTCTGATTTTCTGACATCAGCCAAACCACGCGAAGCGAACGTTCTGAGCAAAACTTTCGAGCGCCCAGAAGTCAACTGTGGTTGCGCACTTTCTCCGCACGCGGGCCTGCTCTTCTGACATCAGCCAGACCACGTGTGCCGAACGTTCTAAGCAGAACTTTCGGGCGCCCAGAAGTCAACTGTTGGCGCCCAGTTTCTCAGGCACGCGCGTCTGCTCTTCTAACATCAACCAGACTACGCGCGACGAAGATTCTGAGCAGAACTTTTAGGCTCCCAGAAGTCAGCTGTGGGCGCCCAGTTTCTCAGGCAAGCGAGCCGCCTGTGCAATGCCGCTGTCAGAACTTTTCGAGCCATAGCGTCGTACCGTCCGGAACATGCAACCTATCAAGTCAAGAAATTCGGGCGTCCTAAATAGTAATTCGGGCGCCCAAATCAGTTTGAAAAAATTTCTGGGCCACCCGAACAACAAATAGTCAGGATCCAAAAGTCAAGGAGATTCGGATCCACTTTAGGGCGCCCAGATCAGGGTCTGAAATAGTAAACCTGACATAAAACTGATTTTGAGTAGATTTTGAATACTTTTGAAGTTCCATATATTTGAGAGAGAGAGCCTTAGATAAAATCAACTTATCACAAATTGGATCAAGTGAAGATTTGGTTCGAGTATGCTATTAGATGATAAAAGAAGTAATTCAATTTTTGCTCAACATTTCACACTCTTAACTTGCATTATAAAGTCAAATTGACGAATAGAGAGAGACTTTGTGACAAGGAAGCAATGATAGCTTCAAGTGGTGAAGCTTAGTGCTTGAAGATTGCCGATCTTGAGTCCTTTTTGAAGATAGAGAAGTCTAAACAGAAAGCTCAAGATAAAAGCTTAGTTCAATAATCGTAATTATTTGTTATCTTCAAAAGCTAATGAATGATTAGGGCCACTAGGCCAATAGGGGGACATCTGTATTTCTTTCTATACACAAAAGGCATCAAAATGGTTACAAGAAGAAGAGATGAAAAATACTAATAACTTAGACAATGAAAATAGAATAATGTGTATTCAATTTATAAACTGAAATCGGTAGTAAAAGTTTCAGAATACTTTATTTTTCTTCTTTTTCAATCAACAAACCCAAAAATTTTGTAGTAAAATCTATCTAGAAATCTGCAATCTCCAATGCCGAAATTTTTTGCTTCTAAAATGCAAATGTCCTCCTAAGCCACATGAAAATAGATCCAATGGCATTTTTTGTTCAACCTCACAAAAGACTAGTAGCTCACTTCTTCAATATGAATTTCACCTTTTCCTTCTTGTTCTTTCATTTCATTCCTCTACCAATTTGCCTTACTAGCTACCAGTAGGAGATAAACTTAATACAGTCACACAATACTTTCGCAAAAAAACTGAATGTATAAAAACCCCAAACATTTTCGCGATTGGCATTTTGCGCCTCTAACATTAAAAATTACACATCTTACCATTTCACCATTTTCTCCAAGTTTTGGAGAGATCTCTAGAGAGAGAAAGTGAAGGAGATGGAGAGGAGAAGTAGAGAGGAAGACAATGAGAAGGGGAGAAGGTCTCAGCCCTTCATACACTCCCAATACATGTGAAAAGACTATTTTACCCATCTCCACAAACAACACAAACAACCAGCCAAAACTGGAATTTCGTAACACTGTATACCGGTATGTGCATTGCATACCGGTATACGGGTGCTATTCCGGTATACCCCGGAGGATTCCGCAGAATCCGAGAGCTGGGTTCTCGGTTTCAACCATGGCATTCCGGTATACCCATCATCACATACCGGTACTAATCACTTCTGTACCGGTATGGAGGTCCACATACCGGAATCCAGTGCAGACTTCACAAGTTTAGCAGTTTTAACTTTTCGAAGTCTATTTTCGCGCCTCGTTTGTGCCGAAAACACTTCACACAAGTTCCAAACTTGGCCGAAGCCTCACATATAGCCTCTCATGCTATTTTTCCACCGGAACTCCACATTTTGTAGAAGTTCGGTACGATGCACTGAAATTCAGTGTACTACAATTAGCAGGAAATTGATTAGAGAAATAGTTTGTAGCATGTTGCATGTGGTTATTTATCTATGTTGTGTTGTATAAATTATAAGTGTAATGGTCACAGTATGTTGGATTGTATTAGTATATCACAAAATGGTCACAGTATGTTGCATTGTATTAGTATATCACTTTGTTATATACTAGATAGGCCGAGAAGGACCGGTTGACATCTTGGGCATAGTGATGAGTGTTTTTTTTTATTTATTTGCATAGTAAATGCCATGAGGAATGTGATAGAGACCGCAGGTTAGCGTGGCGATAGTAAACAGATGTTTTGGATATTTGGATATATGATGTTACTATTGTCACATATGAAATGGTGAATAGTCTATAATTATGTTGAGGACGCCAGATTGGGTACTTGTGATCTCTTTGATCATTGCATAGACCATAGCCTGCAGAGCCACATTGAGCTTGACAGAGTTACGTGCTATTAGACTCGGTAGGGGTCGCTTCCCTTCGAGTGCCGCTCCGGATGCTCGCCAGCTATAGCAGAGATATGTGTGTGCCCTTGGGATGACGACCCACTTGTGGGAGTGGTGATCGGGCTGGGGGCTGAGCCTACGTGTCGACGGTGCACCAGCGGGAGTGCGATCCGGGCACTAGGCGGGCGTAGGCTTGACCGGACCTATGAGTCGGTCGTTGCGATTGGGTACTATTATTGTATTTATTTATTAGTATCAGCATTGATGCATATTCTAGTCACTTTGTCTCTTATTCTTTACATATGTGACCTACGAGTTGGTCAGTTTATGATTGGATCACAGTGTGTTGATTGGGTTGCATGAGTATGAGTGGGTGATACCTTACATTGAGTATTAGTACCCTAGTTGATACATGGCATGGTTATTTACTTTGTATGGTGTACCGTTTCTATTTATCAATATTAGAGTTGATGCATATATCAGACAGCTACATTATTGCATATTTCATGCATAGGGACATGATAGACAGTATACTTGCATAGAAACATGATAAATAGTATACATGTATAGAGGCATGATAGTTAATAAAAGTATATTTATCCTTATCATACTCTGTAGCCCATTTGATTGTATACTATACTACTTTTTCCTATTCATGCCTCTGGTAGACCTAGTGGGAAGGTCGTGGTTGTTGCCGACCGTACCCACTGGGAACTACTGTTTAGTAGTTCTCACACCCTCTTGTTGTTTACTTTTCAGATACAGCTACACCGACGGATCATCGAGATAAGAGGATCACGCCATAGATAGCATCTCCAACCTATGTATATAGAGGACCACCAGCTAGTTGGTTTTGAGATCTATAATGTACATCAGGACTGGCGGGGCCAGGGTCTTTACTTACATATCTTTATTTTGAAATGTGTGGTTGTATGTTCGTATGGATAGTGATAGTTGTTTAGTTTAGTTTTACATATATCGCTCTGATACTTTGTGTTTAGTTGTGGACTCTAGAATCGTTAATATTGACTCTTTGATTCCTTTGTTATTGCTTCTGTCTCGTTGGCCGCTTCGTGCGGACATGGAAAACTCTGTCCGTTTGGTGGGTCTGTTAACGTCCCTGTGGGCTTCCGCTATGAAACCGGGGCGTGACAAGTTAACACATGCACAAACTTGGGAGAGAAAATTTCGGAATCCAAGATTGTAAGAAAAATTTTGAGAACTCTTCCCGAAAGATTTCGTCCGAAAGTTGCGGCCATTGAAACAATGAAACACCCGGATGATTTGTAAGTTGAGGAATTAGTAGATGCCTTACGAACATATGAGATGACTTTTTCTACTAATTTGTAATAATCGCGACTTTTGAATTAATGAAACTTTAAATTCATTGACGAAATGTTTAAGAAAAGGGAGGACTTTTGTGCAATTATACGCGAGTGGCGTAAAGAGGGCTTTCGATCTGCGAATCGGCAACCAAGTTGAACGAAACAAAATCGTGAGTTCGACGTCTCGACAATGCTGAACGCGCTGGCGCAATCCGTTCGGAAATCCGACGGACGGATCGCGAGATATTCCATGATTATTGAAGGGAGCTCAGAATGGCTTTCTGGAATCCGCGCAAAACACCCTATATTTTATGTACCGAATCGCGCGTGATCGAGCGTGGAGGTGCTTACGCGCGTTTTTCATACGCTGGGAGAGACTCAGTATGAATTACTGAATCTCCGGGGGGCTTTCGTGCAAATAAACCACGGTTTATATAAAGGATCTTAGGGTTTGCTTCACACAAACCCTAACCCTAGCCACTACCTTTCACCCTAAAGCCCAGCCAGCCGACTTCCCCTCTCTTCCCTGCGTGCGCCGCGCGCGCGCCACCCCGGTCGCCGCCGCCGTCGTCTAGCTCCGGCCGGCCAAGGGGGAGCAACCACCACCTCCACCTCCATCATCATCACCACCACCCCTCCCTGTCCCTCTCTCTGCCGAGGATCAAACAGAGTGATCCTCACCCTCGGGACCTTCCCCCTGCGGTGTCCCGGCGCCCGGCGACCCCTGCCGGACCGCCGCCGCCGCCTCTGCACGTCGTCGCGACTGCTGGAACCACCAGAGTCCGAGCTCGAGATCTGTGCGGGTGCGGGTTGGGCCACCATCGTTGCAGCCGCACCCCACCATCGACCAACCCGAGCACGGACTTCCCCGACCCTCCCGCATCCGTCGCCTGCCGACGGGACCGCCGCCGGAGCCGCCGTTCGCCGGAGACGAAGGCTCGGCCTAGGGAGCCGCCCGAGCTAGGGCATCACCGCCGCCGCCTCTGGCCGCCTCCCGCCGCCGGCCACGCACCGCACGCGCCGACCTCCCCGTGCCGGCAGCGACCCCCTGCCGCCGGTGAACCCGCCGCTGAGCCGCCGCCGGCCGTGCCCTAGCTCCCTCTGCCCGGTAAGTCCTTCGAATGCTGTCTGCACATTGGCTCAGGTTCGGATTAATGTTTCGATGACCCGGAGGCTGTTCCAATGCCTCCGGAGGTGAGCACGGCGATCGTCTGTCAGTGCCGAACGCGATGCTCACCTCCATTATGATTAGTGCCTCCCGGATCTGCGAAACGAGCGCGATCTTCGTGCTGTGCGCGTGGTTCACTGAAGTTCGCGTCGCACCCGCGCGCACCACAGTGCTCAGGTGTGCTCCGAATTGTGAGCACGGCCTCCGGCATGTCGAAACCTTGCAGCACGTGTCTCGGTTGGCTCCGAAGCCCACCAGATTAAAAGATCGGGCCGTTAAACCCTAAATTTCACATAAATAATGTAATTTTACGTAACTTAAGGGGCTTATGTGCAAACGTGCACTTCGGGGCTGCTGCAGGCAGTGCTGTGAGTGGCGTGTGACCTCTGGACTGATTGTCCAAGGTCCGGTACCACTCGCGGAGATTAAATGTCGGTTACGGTGCGTTTTTCGGATAAAGGTTATCGTCGGAACGCTGTTGCGGCTCGAGAATTATCCGATGCCGGTCGATTGTCGTAGAATGGTCGCTAAGCCGTGTTGGCTGGTCTTGGGGACTGTCTCGAGTGTTCGGAGATGTCCGGTGAGCGACGGTGGGTTCCGGTGTCGAAATTGACGCTTCCGAGAACCCGGATCGGAAGGATTACCCGACGATAATCATTTAACTGTGGAACCTAGTGTTTGCTGCCGGAACACCCAAATAGGTGTGTTTCGGAGCAGCGGTTGACTCGTGGAGTGAGTCGGCGCCTTTCGGGACTTCTCGTGGGTCCCGAGGACATCCCGATACGGGTTCGGGATTTTCGGTGATTTACGGAGATCGGTTTGGGAAACCGAGTCTCGGGATTGTGGGATGTGTGCATGAGTCATGTATTGAGTCAAGTGAGATTTGTCCTTGACTCGGTGGGCCTATTGTAGGTCCGATCGATTTGCGGAGCGTCCCGGATTCCGACGCGGTTGTTTAGAGGTGGGTACTTTGATTCGAGATTGACCTCGTGGTGTATGCTCGGTGACGTCCTCTCCACTCTCTTTTATATTCTCTGCATATTCTACTTGTGAGCATGACACCCATTGACTTATGATTATTGCTCTACTTACTTATATTCCAGTATTTATTATCGTGATCTAGAAGTAGAGCGGTTTGACTATTGTGACATATTCGGTCGGTTCTGTGGTCCTTGTGACTGGATGACCCATGTGGTCGGGTTGCCCTGCGGGGCAGGATTGCTGGTTTGTTGACGACAGACAGTTATTGATCATACTTGCATTGATCGCCACGGCTTAGGTGCATCTTCACGTACACCAGCGGTTTGGCCACCGCAAGAGGGTGTACTTTTCCGGAAAAGTGGTCGGTCGCCGACCCGTGGACCCGGTGGTGGTTTTCGCCAGGGACGTATGCCAGGGAGAGCCTTATGTGGCATTGCCTGAGGTCTTTAGACCGACATGGCGGTTGGATTGGGTATATTTGTGTTGTTCTTCCATTGATGCATTATTCATACAGTAGCTGTAGTTTATTTACCTGTTCTCCACCTACTTGCATAGCTGCTGTATTACTCTACTCCTTTCAGCTTCCTGTTCCAGTGCAGTACCCACTGGGAGGGGGAGACATGTTTACATGTTCTCACCCCCCACTATCATTTACAGGTGACTTGAGAGGAGAGGATTGGGACGGTGCTCGAGGCACGTCGGGCGAGTGACTCTTGGAGCTCGACTAGCTAGCGGTCTAGTCTCCTTACCCTTTTATTACTTGCATTAGATTTCGTGGTTCAGTGGATTTGGATTTGGATTTGGAGTTGGATTATGGAACTCGATTTCTTATGAACACTGTAATAAGTAACCTGACATGCTTTGTGGATTTTCGGAAAAATGGTGTCTCCTACCCATCGAGGTAGCGGTTTCAAAAAGGAAAACAATTTTCATACATTATGATGCTTAGTGTTTCAAAATGAGGTTCCTGTGTAGGGAACATTATAACTGATAGATTATACTTGCTTTATGTATCGTGAATGTGTATGGTTGTGAGTGGATGAAATGTTTGTACATTGTATGTTGGGCGACGTCGTGCAAATACAGGGGAGACTCTGTCCGTGTGTCACGGAGTATCCCTATATTTGTGGCGGTCTGTGTACGTTCTTGGGGTCAAGATTTCAAAAAAAAAAAAATGGGTACTTTCCGCTGAACTCTGAGTTTTAAAATGCAGCCCGAGAATTTTTGGCTTATAAAAAGGGACCCCGGGGCGTGACATAATTAGTCTTCTTCCAAAGCTTCTTCTAAAAGTACAGGTGTTGCACTTAAATCTATAAAGGAGGAAGATGAAGACTCGAATTCCGAAGAAGAAATTTTGCTCGCTGATTTTGAACATCAATTAGCACTTCTCACGAAGAAATTTCGATGAAACTTTCGAAAGAACAAAACCAATAAAGCCTCATCTATGAAACAAAAAAACTTTTCTAAAGGATCTTCAAATTCTAAATCTTCTAAAGAAAAGAAACTTGCAAAATATTCTAAAGAGAAGGATGATTTTGAAGGGAAAATCTAATATTACAAATGTAAAGGCTACGACCATATTTCAACGGATTGTCCCACTAAGAAATCCTTAAAAAAAAAAGGCTTTGCAAGCTAGAACTTGGGACGATTCTATGTCTGAAGAATCGATCTCAAGTGAAGAGGAGAAGAATAATGTTGCTTTATGCTCTCACACTTCTACACCTCCTTCGATTTTTTGTTTGTCCTCAATTATTTCTGACTCTTTTGTTTCTCCCTCCTTGCATGAAACATCGACGGACGGTGACGACGAGAGTGAGGGGGAGTCGGATGATGACGACTTAGCCGCTGTGTACAACTAACTTCTTATTGAATCTAAGAAGTTGGCTAAGTTGAATAAAAAACTAAAGAAGCATCTGCTTGAGCTCGAGAATGAAAATAGCGCATTGAAGACCGCGACTAAAGCTCTTGAGGAGGAAAGGGAGTTGACATTGACAAATAATAAGATCCTCCAAGAGAAGCTTGACCAATCGGAATCAACCGTTAAATCACATCAAGAGAAGATTAGTTTTCTAGAAAAGCAATATGAAGAAATCCTGTCATCCAACCAAGTTTTGACCAAACAAGTTCATCAACTCAATTCCGACATTCAAAAGTTCTCCTCCGGATCAAAGAAACTTGATGATATGCTCGGATTGGGTCAAACAAATAAACTTGGAGTTGGATATGAGCGGACATGAGAAGGTTCAAAATTCAATACCCAAAATCTCAACAAATTTGAAGGAGAAAGTACGCCATAGATGTGGAATCAAAGGTCACATCAAGAAGACGTGTCCTAGAAAAGGAAAGAAACATCACGCGGCATCTACTAAACATCTATCAGTATCTTCCAATACTCGACAACCTTCACGGATTCAAGAGAAACATCAACTAAGTCGAGTATCAAAGATCAATCCGAAGTCTAGGCCACAACAAAAGGTCCCTACAAAGCCGAATGCCAAGTGGAGACCCAAGATTGATTAAAAGGCAAAACAAACGACACCGAATATAAACAAATCAAGACATCCATCAATCCGACAAGTTTGGATTCGGAAAGGTGATATCTTTTCTTGTCTTAAATCTTAATTTGTTTTGATTTTACTGTAGTGCTTTGGTTGATTCTTATTGCATATCTTTTGATCATTGCATTACATGTTTATGTTTTCATTGTTACGTTCGTTTTTGCATGATTTTTGCTTGGTATTTTTTGAGGATCATTGGGTGATTAAACATTAAATAGAGCGTTTAACATCTATAATTCACATTCATTCACTCCTAATTAATTTTATATTAATTATCGTTTCTACTCTATTTTTATTATCTTTGAAGATAATTTATTATGGGAGTTCTTAATACTTATATTCATCAAATTTAGGTAATCATGTGTAATCTCTAGGAACTTAACTATATCGGTTGTGAGTGTTGAATTTGATGAATAGTCATTCGCTAATGGACTAATCAAATTTTCTTTCAAATACGAGATTGCTTAATTGAGGGGGAGCTATTATAATATATATAAAAAAATTTGCTTCTAAGGTTTGAAAGATGTGGAAAGAGTTACATCCAAAGGGAGTGTGAAAACTACCACAACATGTAGGAAAGAGCTACCACCCCGGTCGTCTAGTAAGTGTGTGAAGCTACCACATGGATATTGAATGCATAACCGAAAAATGTTGAAAAAGTGTGCTTAACTTAAAAAAAAAATTCGGAGTTATAAGGTGGTATATTGAAAAGATGCTCAAAGAGCCACCCCCCGGTGCATTATTTGCTTAGTCTCAAATTTGAACGTTTATGCGACAAACTTATGTCATTTTTGGTGAATCTTTTCAAGTCATCTTCATAATCCGTTACATCTTGATAGTTTTTGAGCCGTTAAATTATTTTTGATGACTTAATTTTGACTTATATATATGGATTAAGAAATTTTATAATATTTTATTTGCATCATGATAATTTTGGAGTACAATTTTTAATTTTTATGAAATTATCATGGATTGTATGATCTGAGGTACTGTGTACCGGTACGGACATTGGGTACCGGAACACGGGATACCGTACTATAATCGGGTTCCGCAAAACCCGAACGTTAGAAATTTGAACTTTGTATTGAGTATCGGTACGCGGGATCGAGTGTCGGTACTAGGGTTGCGGAACTGATATTTAATACCAGTATGAGAGTTTTATTTCTACTTCAAATCTCTTCTAAAACTCTCCTTTTCTCTGTCTAAAAGTTTCCTAACATCATTCTCATCCGGATCTTTGAGTTTCAAGCATCGATTTGTAAGTTTGCTCCTCAAAACTCATCTCTTCATCTTCGAAACCCTAGTTTTTCAAGTTTTTAAAGATTTTGTTGGGTTGAGAAGAGATCGTTGTTGTTATTGAAATTTCTTGCGGATTTTTGCTTTAATTGAAGTTAGTTACATGCATGCTTAGTTCTTGTGCACTTAGATTCGTAAATAGTGTCGTATCTATTGTGAATCTAAGATCTATAGCATGTTCTTATGCAGATTTTTAGGATTTTTATTGGTAAGCCATATTGAACGAAATAACTTGCTTGAATTTGTTAGAAATAGTATTTTTGTGCATTTCAAGTTGATTATTAGAAAACTTTTTACACTATTTTGCAAGGCTCATGAGATTGTGAATGTGTTAATGTATTTACATGTTTCACATCTTGCTCAGCGCGATGGCTTTCTCTATCCTTCTTGCACTTGTTGTGTTAATGGCCTCTGGGGGAGGTCGTGGCCGTGGTCGTGGACGAAATAGTGCTTCCAAGAGAACACGCATCGAGGAAGACACTACAAGTACTGAATCTGAGGAAATTGAATCCAAAACTGAGGCTAGCACTAGGAAGGGTAAAGTAAAAGCACCGGAGTCCTCCAGGAAAAAGAAAGGTGCTACCTCACCTCCACGACAAAGCATAGGCGGCCCGGTCATTAGAGAACCAAGTTCAAGTGAGCATGAACGAAGGACTAAGCGAGCCGCCGAATTAAAGTCGGTTGGTGCTAGACGGCAAAAGGCGTTTGCGAGCAGAACTTGCATAGGGGAGCGATATGTGAACTTCAGTGAACTCACAAGGGAAGTTCCAGAATTTGGACAACTGATGCAACGAGCTCCTATTGAACCTGTTGGAAGAGTCAAAGCACGCGCACCTTTTTGTGTTGAGATCATTCGAGAATTCTACATGCGCGGAAAGGTTCTTGCTGAGGATCCTGAGACAGGGGATTATAAATTTGAAACGTCGGTTAGAGGGAAAAGGATAGTCGTGACACCGGACACTATTGGTGCGATTTTTGGACTGCATGTGATGACGACCGGTCGGGACTATCTTCATGGCTCGATTCAGCATTCTACACACTGGAACATGGTGGTAAATGCCATATGCAAGTCAGGGACATGGACAAATCGCTTGTATGTAGACTCCAAGATCTCTCAAACAAAGACCCTATGGACGATTCACATCAATATTGCACTGCTATACAACAGACATGAATAAAATATTTGCCCTCATATTATGACTTATAAATGATTAATATATAAATACCCTCAAGCTAATGTTACCATATTGGTTTTTGGACATATAACTAACACACCCCTGTTGGAAAAAATTGCACTCCAATTGTGATTAAATTATCTAACAATTTTGTGAATAAATAAAATAGCAAAAACTCACAGTTAAACGCTAAGAAAGTTCTAGAAATTGTTGAAGAATAAAGCTGAAAGAATGACTTATCCGGAAGCATGCGTAGCACTGCCATAAGGCGTATTCTCGTCCTTAGTACGGGATTAACTGGAAACACCGCTCCACGGTACGACCGAAACTCTTGCTCCTACAAGCACGACCGTGGAAGAGGTTGACGGACAAACTTTCAACACCTAACGGCCAAAGGATCAGGCAAATAGAAGAAAAATATATAAAGAAAAACACTACAAGAAAAGATAGTATTGGTGGCAAAAATAAGATGGCGACAAAATTTATTGCCACTATATAGTTACCTATGGTGGCGATAAAAAAAGTCGCCACCGATTAATTAACTTAAAGTGGCGATACTAATTTCACCACTAAATGATTATTTTGTCACCACTATTAGGGTACCTATGATGGCGATTAAAAAAAATTGCCACCAATTAATTAACTTAAAATGGCGATAGTATTTTTACCACTAAATTACTATTTTGTTGCCACTATATAGTTACCTATGGTGGCGATAAAAAAAGTCGCCACCGATTAATTAATTTAAAGTGGCGATACTGGTTTCACCACTAAATGACTATTTTGTCGCCACTATTTGGCTACCTATGATGGCGATAAAAAAAAATTGCCACTAATTAATTAACTTAAGGTGGCGATAAAAAAAAATTGCCACCAATTAATTATTTATGGTGGCGATAAAAAAAGTCACCACCGATTAATTAACTTAAAGTGCTATTTAGTTTTCTATGGTGGCGATAAAATAAATGGCCACCCATTAATTAACTTAAAGTTGCGATATTATTTTCGCCACCAAATAGTTATTTTGTCCATTGATTAATTAACTTAAAGTGGCAATAATACTTTCGCCACCAAAGGGTTATCTTATCGCCATTGTTTGGTTACCTATAGCGGCAATAAAAAAAAATTACCGCAAATTAATTAAATTTAAGTGGCAATACTACTTTCTCCACTAACGGCTACTTTACCGTTACCTATTTGGTTACCTATAATGGCGATAAAAAAATTTACCACCTATTATTAATAAAATTATAATCAAAATAAAATATTTAGTTAATATATAGTGGGGGATAAAAAAATGGTGATAGTTTTTTGAAAAAAATAAGGATTAAAATATACAAAGAGATCTTAAATGTTAGATTATTTTGAAATTGCTTCATGAACTTTTATTTTTATTAACATTTCCAAACTTTTATTTTTATATTATTTTATTCTAATTAATTTAGTTAATTTTTTAAATTTAATAGCTTTGTTAATTAGTGAATAGCTATTAATTATTTTAAATTAATTTTTAAAATTACTTAAATTTAATTTGATTAAATTAATTTATTAATTAATTATTAATCATTAACTAAATTAAATTATTAATTATAACTTTTTAAAAATTGGATTAAATTATTAATTTGAAAAATTAATTTAAATTAAAAATTAAATTAAAATATAAATGCAATTTAATTTTTAAATTGAACTAAATTAATATTCTAATTTAATACTAGTAATTAAAATTTTTAAAAAATTTTGAAAAAAAAACCCTCACTTTCTCAGCTCACTTTCTCCCCCTCTACCTTCCTCTTAGCTACAGTAAAGAGAAAAACCCTCTCCCCCGCAAAACCCATTTCGATCCCTAATCCGCTCCCATCCTCTCCCTCTCCTCCTCGACGATCTCGTCGCCGGCGAGCTCGTCACCGGCGAACTCCTCCCCGGCGAGCTCCTCACCGGAGAGCTCCTTGTCGTCAACATAGGCGACAAGCTCCTCGCTGGTGAACTATGCAACGAGCTCCTCGTCGCTAATTTCCTTTCCGACAAGCCCTTCAAAACGGAGCTTCTCGCCGCCGAGCTCCTCGCCGGTGAGCTGGTCACCGCCGATCTCCCTGCCGGTGAACCTCTCGCCGCCGATCTCCCTGCCGGTGAACCTCTCGCCGCCGATCTCCTTGCCGGTTAGCTCATTGCCGCCGATCTCCTCGCCGGTGAGCCTCTCTTCGTTTTGAACCGAGCTCAGAGTACTTTGTAGTTTGTAGCATCTACAGTTGCTACTGTTTTTGTAGTAAAATTTCCAATTGATAGTTTGGACATAATGTTTAGAAGAATCGGAAGGGGAAAAAAGAAATTCTTATTTAAGAATTTAGAGAGGAAAGTAATTAAAGAATATGCAACATACTTCTCTGTACATTATCTTATTATTTTGTTCATTGATGAAATAAAATATGAAGTATGGAAACATAAAGTTGCTGTAGAGAACAGGGCAAGCCTGAAAGATCATTAAAGGCAAATAGTTGTGCTGAGCAGACCTACCAGCTCAGAACTGCCATTGAAATCCGATAGGAAAACTGTTTATGATTTTATATCTGGTATATATATGATCAGCTTAAAGTATTAGATTGTTAGTTATAAGTGACAATATGTTTTCCTTTTTTCTTTTAATTAGAATAGCTACACATATGTAGCTTTTAAGTGGTGGTAGTCTCTCCTCATAATATAACCTGTGGGTTGCAAAAATATAAAAAAAGAAAAGAAACCCTAGGATTCATTCATGACCCATCATAGCAAGGTAAGCTTTTTCTATGTCGCCTTGACATGCCATTAAGCAGTACATCATAGGATTCTAAGAAGAACATGTATCATGTAGCTATATGCTTGTCACTTGGTTGGTTTGTATCATGATATGCATTCTTCTGTATAAATTTTTATTCCTGATTTAGCAGACTAGTGAACTAACTAATTGAAATATGACATATATGAGATACTGCTGAACAAGTGAACTAACTCGTTAAGTTGACCGAGGAGAGTACTGATTAGAGAAACTATTTGATTGAGTGTTTGGAAGGGTTCTGATTGGTTGTGGTTGTTCGATATATTTCAGATTCCTTGTTTAATCTAGCGGTTTTTGTTAGTATATTTCAAGCCCTGAGCTATCAATTTAGCTTTTTTGTTTTTCTTTTCAGTAAGTTAGCAGCTTTAGCAACTTTTATGTAGATTTTTTTTCCTCTCTTTTATTTGTGCTGTAATTTTAGTTACTTTTCCTGCTCTGAAAAGCTTTCTAGATATTTTTTTTGGGAGAGAAATATTTATCTAGCCGAAACCATGATGTTAGAATTCAAGAGTCAATAGTGTGAATTAAAAGTTGAAACTCGTTAAAGAAGTGCACATCTGCGTTGGCATAATTGTTGACATAGTTTTTTCTTCCATTTGCTTGCTTATGCTAAATCCTTCTGTTCCGTTTGACACGGCCGGAATGCATATACACATAGAGCTACACAGGAACATGGCTCGCTTGAACAATCATGCTCTGTTAAGAACCTCTTATCTAATCTCTTCTTTCAAATAACTTTTTGTGAGATTTTCTTATTTAGGATAGTTCGACATTGTTTCAATGGGAACCTTTAAAGGTGTAAATCATTGTCAGTTTATTAATTTTTTTTTTTTTTATTATCCCGATTCCTAATTGTGGCTCACTTTGATATCAACTTGTTCAGACTAGTGAATGACATAGCAAAGAGAATCACTATGTAGTTTAGATCTGTCCTACTAGAGATGGTAATAGTCCAAGTAATAAACTGGGGGATCGCCATTTAAATAATAATATAGAGACAAGTTATGCAATCCTAAGTCTCTCAAAGATTGTGATGTATAGTGCTTAATTGACATTTACTTCGATCATGCTTGTCATTGGATTGAGACCTTTGACTGCAATTGGAAAGAGAATATTGTTGGAAGCTTGTAATTAGCTTGCTACTTGACATGCGACTAATTTGATTGCACCTTGTGAGTAGCATTTTTCATATTTGATAGCCTTGCCACATGTCTCTTATATTTTTATAATTTGCTAGGGATAAAGTCCCATGTTGATTAACTTCATCTAAATTCGGTTCACAGCTCCAAATGGCCTAATGATGGTGGTTTCTTACTGCCAATCAATTCAATAGAATGAGAATATTTTATTTTATTTTCTAAAACTAAATTTAGCTGAAAATATAGAGAACTAGATGTCGAATTTAAAAATCTCAAATATCAATCATCAAAATTTTTTTAATTAGAATTTGGTGATTATGGCGCATATTCCTGGACTGCAGAATATGCATTCTGCATCATCAACATCAGATGGCTATACTATCAGTATAAATACTTTATTGCTTATTTTAGTTAACTGAATTTAAGTTTTGTTTATCGATTGTTGAAATCTATATTTTAACTGGTTGCAGGTTCACAAAGAGGAGAGAGGGTCTCGACTAGCTCCTAGATGACCTTGCCACGGAGTTTGAAAGTATATTGCAAGGTTTGCATTTAATTTGTTTCTTTGACAAGTAGAATGAGATGAGTCATTGCAAGTTTAAAAGTCATTGCAAGTTTACTTTTGAAGGATCATAAAAAATATTTCTTGATACTGAATTTTTAATTAGAATTTGGTGATATATATATATTATATTATGTGGGTTTGAGCACACTTTTCTTTTTTGTCTTTTTTTTTTTGTTTGGAAGTTCCATTACTTGTGTTGTGAACATTGCTTGTCCCCAATCGCAATTTGATCGGTTCGAATCCCATTTTGACGACGATTTTGTTGTTGTTTTGATCCGATTTTGATCAGATACCTCCCATGAAGAGCGCGGCTTCGTACATGTTTCGATCTCCCCTAATTCGCCCCCCTTTTTTCGGTGTTTTTTTTTCTTCTCTTGTATGAATTACTGGAGCTAAGTGCGTAGAACAAGAGAGAGCAAATTTTGATGAGTATAGGTGTTTTGATGGATCAGTAAGCATTTTATTGTATTTCTTGTCTCGTCACTCATGTACAGAGTAGGATGTGGAATTTGATCCCAAAAATTGGTCTTGAGATGTTCTGATCCCATACATTAGAAGAAGATGTGTGCCATCAGAAGAAAATTCAGATTTTGTCTTTTTAATTTTGATTCAAAATTCTGATTGTAACTCACTGTTTCCCCCTTCTTAATGTGTTAGTTAGTGAAGTATTAAGAATCTAGCACTTTTATGGAAATCGGGCGGCTTTTTTGTTAGTTATTATGCTAAAGAAGAAGCCAAACTGTAAACTAATGGTGAATTTCTATTGCCTCTTAGTGTTTTATTTGATGTACTTGGTGCTAGAAGCACATAGTTTTCTTTCTAAGATCGTTTAATCTCGAGCCACAAGAACTAATCTCTATTGGTTGATTTCATTACATAGCAAGAAAAAGTAAATTCCTCTTATTCAGTTTGCTGATTGTTGATGGTTCACTGGAAGAAACTTATGTGTTTTTTGCTGGGAAAAAAAAATGGTTTGATGATTATTAGGATTGCGAGCCTTTCCTATGACTTCCAAGTTGTTCAAAGTAGTAGGTAGTCTTCTTTGTTGTGTATCGATGTTATTCTTCATTTTTTTCCCTTTATACAAGCTCGGTAAGTTTTTGTTTTAGAATTTTATTTCTCACAGAAGTTTGGTAGGAGCGTGGAAGATACTTTACTCTGCTTTATAAGGACCTCATTCTGTTTTATGGGTTTAGGGTTTATTTACTACAGTTGAGGGGTTCATTTACTACAATTGAGGACGCCTCTCTATTCTTGTTTATCCATAAAAGCTCAAAACATCTTCCTTTATGGTGTTTAGGAGTTGTCGTTGGATATGGAATTGTCTTTCCATTAAGGTATAATAAGTTGTAATTTTGGTTTTGCAATAAAGGCTCAAACATCTTCATTTCCATATCTATTTCTCTTAGAAAAATTTCTTATCGATGGATAATTATGCATGTTTTGACTACAAACTAAATTGGATTATTTGGATAATTCTTTTGTGTTAATCTACATAGAATTGAAGTTCCATTAGCGAATGATGTTTTGTCAGCTTATTATTATCTTGTATTGAGCTATCTAGTGTTTATCTACTGCAACCTTGATGTTGTCATGATTTTTACATTATAGAGGTGTATTTTAACTAACCACTTTCCAATTACTCTATCTTTTGTTGTAGATTTTTAACTTATGTAACTTATTTTTCTCCTTTTTATTTTCTTGCAGGAAAATAATAACCGTTGAATTAGGAGACCGAAGTATTTTTTTTTTTTAATCTTTTTTAAGCGTTTTCTATTTCTAAAGTGTAGGGAGTTATGAATGATATTTAACTGTATATCGAAAATTATTACTCTTTTGCCTTTAAATTGATATTGCTATTATTTTGTTCTTAAGCTGTTGTGGATGAGAAGTTACTTAGCTTTTTAAATTGTTGTTAAAAGGATAATTTTGTTTACTTAAATATTTTGTTTGTTATTTTGTGTCTGTTTTGATTATAAAATATAAACAGTGTATTTTTATATTTTATTTTATTACCTATTTACTATTGGTGGCTATTTTATTCACACAAGTGGTGGCGACAAAAAATTGTCTCTTTATATTTAACTAAGGTGGCGACTATGGTTATTGCCACCTAAAGTGTACATTCGGTGGCAAAAATTTATTGCCATCTTATCCGCACGAAAGGTGGCGACCAAGAAGTGCCACTAAAAGTCATATTTGGTGGCGATATTTTATCGCCATGCTATTTTTAATAAGGTGGCAACTAATAGTGGCCACTAAAAATTATATTTGGTGGCGACAAAATATCGCCACGCTATTTTTAATAAGGTGGCGAGTAATAGTGGCCACTAAAAGTTATATTTGGTGGCGACAAAATGTCGCCACTCTATTTTTAGTAAGGTGGCGACTCCTCATGCTTCGCCACAATTTCAATTAGTGGCAAGATTTTCGGTGGCAACTTGTGGCGACTTAAAAAATCGCCACCTTTTTAAAAGGTGGTAATTTTTTATACATATAGTGGCGACATTAGTCGCCACCAATGTATAATATTCTTGTAGTGAAAATAATTCGCAGATAAATTTGTTTTCTTTCAAAATTCTCTATTTTATATGTCTTTTCATAAACAGAGGAGTACAATATATATAGGGAGTGTGATTAGAACGTTGGGAGCAATGTTCTACTCTACACGTGGAATGCCCTGGATCGCACATGGAACGTCCGTGGAGCGGGCACACTTGAAGCGCGCACATAACATGCGCACTTGAAACAGACGTTCAATAATTACATAATTAAAAATAATAATACATAAGAATAAATAAATTAAAAAATTAAAAAATAATAATAATGATAATTTGAAGATTTTGGATTTTCCACCAACAATCCCCCACAAAATTCAAAATTTCGAAATAAGAATTAAACTCAATAATTTAAAAAATAAAGATTAAAAAATTTATTTACCAGGTGTTTATACTATGCAATAGGCGAGGTATCTTTAAAAGACTTAACTCTACTTAGTGTAAGCAATTTTCATCCGAAGGAATTAGAGTGAATCAGGTCTTGAACTACCTTCCTTTGACTTTGACTTCAACTACCATATACATAGTACATAATTCTTTGTTGCAAGTCAGTGCGTTAATGGCCATGCACAGAATCTTAATTTTTTATAAGAGCTTCTATTGACAGCCCATATCTCATAGCGGGGACATAAACAGATACTTTTATATAGGTGGTCTCCTTTGGAGATGTGTGTAGGTCACATGTCGCGAAACTTAGCATCTTGGATCTGATTAAGAGTTATAAGCTCAACCTCAACCACTATACAGAGCACTACTTACCAAAGAGATAGGATTAGAGCTAAAGCACCTCTATATAAACTGTAGAAAGTGCTCTTTGGCCAACTTGACAGCTTATTTTTAGCACATTAAATCTTCTTCACGGGGTCTCCTAGTACAAAGGTTGGATTCTCGCTGCAGGAAGGCCCTTTATAGGCAAAGTCCCATCCCCCTCGATGACTCCAGGACCTTAGTCCTATTTAGACCTTTAGTCAAGCAATCTACAAGATTCTGTTCAGATTTGATAAAACTCAAAAAAATAACATCATGAGAAATTAGCCATCTAACAGACTTTTATCTCAACTTAATATGTTTGCTAGCCTTAAAATTCACCAATTTCTTTTTACAAAAATCAATTGTAGCTCGAAAGTCGCATCGAATAGATATAGATGGGATAGGAGAGGAAATCAAAGGAATCGATGACAATAGATTCTTGAGCCACTCACTTCAACACAAGTAGCTTCAAAGGCAACCAACTCAGCCTCTATAGTGCTTCTGGCTATTATTATCTGTATGATAGATTGCCAAGAAACTGTACTGCCATCAAGAATAAATACATAAATAGAAGTATATTTGATATCCATGAAATCAGAAATCCAATAGCATTGCTGCATCCCTCAATTATAGCAGAATAACGAACAAGTCTTAGAAAATATGAGAGAGTATCTTTAATTAGATAACGAGTATGCTCTCCAGAGCAATCTAATGAGTCATACTAGGGTTACTAGTATATCTACTCAATCTCAATATGACTTAAACAATATCAGATCTAGTCCTATTAGTTAGGTACATTAGATAACCAATGATCTGGGCATATCTCTCCTAATTCACAGGATTACCAGTGTTCTTCACAAGTTGAATACTAGAATCAAATGAAGTAGAAATAGGAGAGCAATCAGAATATCCAAATTTATCAAGAACCATTTGAGTATAATGAGATTGTGTCAGAAGAACTGAATCAGATGATTTAAGAATTTTCACTCCTATGATCACATCCACCTCACCAAAATCCTTCATATCAAAACAATTCGATAAAAAAAACTTAACTTGGTTAATCAAATAAAGATCGGGAGCAAGAATCAGGATATCATTAACATAGAGGCAAAGAAGGACACGATGATCATCAAATCTCTTGAAATAGAGACAATTGTCAAAATCATTGGTCAGAAATCTATATGATGCAATAACACTATCGAATTTCTCATCCCACTATTTAGGTACTTCTTTTAGTCCATATAAAGAGCGGACTAACCTGCACACTTTATTTTCTTAACCAGGCAGAGAGAAACCTTCAGATTAGGTCATATAGATTTCTTTTTCAAGTTCACCATAAAGAAAAGAATTCTTGACATCCATCTGATGAATCAAAAATAGAGGCTAATGCAAGAGGAAGGAACTTAATTGGATAGTAGCTATGCAAGCAACAGGCCCATATGTGTCTAAATAGTCAATATCAGCTTTTTGGCCAAAACCTTGAGCAACAAGCTGCACCTTGTACTTCTCTATCAATCAGTCAGTCCTTAATTTCTTCCTAAAGATCTGTTTACATCCTAAGGATTTGTTCCCAGGAGGTAAATCTGTGAGAATCCAAGTGTTATTACTTATATTGACTCGATCTCACTATTTATAGTGTGACACCCCAATAGTCCCACATCGGATAATGTAGGAGAGGTGATGGGTTTATAAGTGATGGACACATTAGTAATAATTACTGGGCTTAAGTATTTTGGGCCGATGGTTTGGGCCCAACGAGTTATTATTTCTAGCGGGTCGGGTCGTTACATTTGGTATCAGAGCCTGATAACCAGCCGGAAGTGTGAGATGGATCTCACATCGCATGGTGAATCTAGGACTATGTGTATGATTGGGCCGGGCTGACGAGAACGTCAGGGCCTAAAATGAGAGGAGCATGTGACATCCCAATAGTCCCACATCGGATAATGTGGGAGAGTGTGATGGGTTTATAAGTGACGGGCACATTAGTTATAATAACTGGGCTTAAGCATTTTGGGTCGGTGGTTTGGGCCCAACGAGTTATTATTGCTAGCGGGTTGGGTCGTTACATGTAGTCTCCTTCCGAAAAGAAGTTTTAGAAAAACTTATAGCTTTTTTATATGATGAAGGTGTACTTTCAACTAAGAAAGTAAAGAAACCTTCACCAAAGTTCTTCTCAATACGAGTTCTCTTGCTTCTCCTTAATTCGGCCGATGGTTTAGGTTCTATTTGGATGTAAACTATATAGTAAATCAGAGACAGGTATATGATCAGAAATAAATGCATGATCAAAGGTAGGCTCATAATCAGGGGCAAATCTAAAGATGCGGATTTTGAAAGGAAATATATTTTTAAAGAAAGTTGCATCTCTAGATTCAATTAAAGTGTCACTAAAAATTTCAAAAATCTCAAAGTTGGTCACTAGAAATCTATAGGTATTGTTATTTAGAGAATATCCAATAAAAATGATATCTACAGTTTTAGGTCCAATCTTCTTTCTTTTGGGTTCAGGAATTGATACCTTAACTAAGCACCTCTACACTCAGAAATAACTCAACGTAGGTACTCTTCCCTTTCAAAATTTATAAAGTGTCTGAGTTTTGTCCTTAGAGGGAATCCTATTAAGGATATAACAAACTGATCAAAGAGACTCCCCTCACAAGTTCTGAGGTACACGAGAACTCAAAATCATGGCATTTACCTTGTCTTACTAGGTTTGGTTCTTTCTTTCAGCTACGCCATTTGACTGAGGTGAGTATGGAACAGTAACTTCATGAATTATTTCATATTCCTCGTAGAACAGATTTAATTCATTTGAAGTATACTCATATCCTCTATCAGACCTTAAAATTTTAATTCTCTTCTCTAATTAGTGTTCAACCTCTGCTTTATAGGCTTTAAACTTATTGAGGACTTCATCCTTGGTCTTCAAGAGATAGGTGTAACAATACTTGGAGTAGTCGTCTATAAAGGTCACAAAGTAATGGCGTCCTCTATTAGAATAACAAACATCACTAAGAATCAGTTTAAGAATCTAGGTATCCCTATAAGGAACAGATTTACAAGGTTTCCTAGACTGTTTAGCTTCGATACAAATCTCACATGTGGATTTGGGATCAATCTTGAGTTTGAGTACAAGGTTAAGATTGGTTAATTTCTGAATAGATTTTAGGTTCACATGCCCTAATCTGTCATACCATACATCACAAGATTCAATATTCAAAACAGTAGTAGAAGAAGTGGAAGGAGAAAAAGAAGAATTTTTATTATCAGCAAAAGAAAATACATTCAATTTTAATTAACTCTCAGATACAAAACCTTTTTCAATAAATATTTCCTCCTAAAACAACTTATTGGAACCAAGTATAATCTTATATCCTAATTGCACTAATAACTTTATCTACTAATCAGGTTCCGTCAAATCTCGAGAGTACGTTGCACATTGTGAAGGATTAGAGTCTTTTTAGAAGTTAACTTCAGCTTGACTGTTCCAATCTCCAGCACACATATTGATAATATTTTCGTCTCTAACAGTCACACATCCTCCACTTGTGTCTTGATAAGAGAAGAAGAGGAATTTATTAGTACAGATATGGACATTGTCTCCTAAGTCTAATCAACAGTCTAAATTATATAGGTAAGGTTAACATTAGGTACAAAGGAGCTGACCAAAAAGTGGAACTGGAGCGTTCACCCTCAATCATGTTGATTTGAGGTTTAGTTCTAATTGCTTTGGCCTTTCTTGTAGACAACCTTCTTTTTCTTCCGATAAAAGCATTTTGAAGTAAAAAGGTTGTCCCTGCCACATACATAACAAAACTCATCCTTCTTCTTATTCCCACTAGATCGGTTGGTATTGGGTTTGTGGATATGGTTTCGGTTTCGGTTTGGTTCCTACTCTTAAAGCCTTTACCCTTAGATTTAAAATTTTTACCTTTAAATTTAGGCTCATTGTGTAGTACTCTGAATTTCGGTGCGCTATACCGAACTTTACCGAATTGGATGAAGTTCGGAGAAAGCCGATAATGGCTAGTGTGGAATTGGGTTCCGAGGGTTTTGGAACGTTTGGGTGCGAGTTAGGGCCCCGAAAACCAAAAATTAGAATTTATGGAAAAAAAAACCAAACTGGAGCTAAATTGCTCTCGGGGTCCGGACCCGAGACTTGGGGTCCGGACAATGAAATCCTGTGGAACAGCTAGAGTCCGGACCCGGACACCCAGGTCCGGACCCGACCTGTTTTCTGAGCTGAGTTGCTCACGGGTTTCGGACCTGGCTGTGGGGTCCGGACCCGGCCTGCGTAGTCTGCAGGGTGGAAGCTAGCTTGTGGGATCCGGACCCGGCTAAAGCAGAATGCCCAGTAAAGGGCAATTTGGTAATTTTGCGTGGTGGGGAGCTATGTAATGAGGGTTGAAGCCCTCTCCCTCATTTCTCTTCATCTTCCTCACTTTCCCTCCCCCTCTCCCTCACTTTCTCTCTCTAGAGATCTCTCCAAAGCTTGGAGAAGTGAAGGATTTGACCTTGGGAAAAGCTTCTTAGGTGGATTTGGAGCTTCTTGGTGCAAGAAGAAGCTAGGAAGCTTGGGTGTTGAGGTGAGTTTTTGTGATTTAGGGTTTAAACTTTGGATTTAATCCTTTGTTATGAGGTTTTTGAAAACTCTAGGCAATCTTGACCACAAATGGTGGAAGATTGACCATGAAATCTAGGATTTGGCTTGCATGCATGCAAATCCTAGGTAGATTTAGGGCTTTTACCATGGGAGGTTCTAAAAATATTTAGACCTTCGGGATTTTCAATTGAGGCCTTGGAAATTATGTGGGAACACTTAATTTCATGAAACGGAATGATATTAGGGTTCGTAATGAGTAACGAACCATTTTTCTTGTAGAAGCTTGGGTTGAAGCAAGAACTCAAGACTTTGTGACCTAGGAGCTCAAAGAACACAAGGATTAGGAAGCTCTTGAGGTGGTTTGTGTTGTACCGAAGTGATTAGGTCACTTCCATGTCTAGGGTAAAATAACCATTATGGTGAATGACATAGTTGTATGAAAACCCTAGAATTGTATGGTGCATGTTAGCAAGAATGCTTATTTGAATGAATTGAGCCTTGGGCTTATCATGCATGTAGGTGATTTCAATTCATTTATGATTTTATACACCTTGAATTGTGAAAGCATGCAACGTAGAACCTAGTGTTGTTGAACATAGGTTGGAAACGGCAATATGAACCTAGTGTTGTTGAACATACTAGGTTGGAAATGGCAATATGAACCTAGTGTTGTTGAACATAGGTTGGAAATGGTAATATGAACCTAGAGTTGTTGAACATAGGTTGGAAATGGCAATATGAACCTCGTGTTGTTGAACATAGGTTGGACATGGCAATATGAACCTAGTGTTGTTGAACATAGGTTGGAAATGGCAATATGAACCTAGTGTCATTGACCATAGGTTGGGCTTGGTAATATGACTGACATGATCAAGAAACCATAACGTGACAAGTGCAATGATAGTAAATACTCCATGAAGTTGGAATATTGGAACCAAGATGGGGATACCGATTCTATTGCCCGGTGCCCAGCATTATGCGAAAATTTCACAAGCCTCGAAAAATGGGTTGGTGGTCAGCGATTCTGACACCAATGCCAATTGTTCGAGAAATGGGTTGGTGGACAGCGATTCTGACACCAATGCCAATGGTTCGAAAAATAGGTTGGTGGTCAGCGATTCTGACACCAATGCCAATTGTTCGAGAAATGGGTTGGTGGACAGCGATTCTGACACCAATGCCAATGGTTCGAAAAATGGGTTGGTGGTCAGCGATTCTGACACCAATGCCAATTGTTCGAGAATTGGGTTGGTGGTCAGCGATTCTGACACCAATGCCAATTGTTCGAGAAATGGGTTGGTTGTCAGCGATTCTAACACCAATGCCAATGGTTTGAGATATGGGTTGGTGGTGCAGGGAATCTGACCCCAATGCCAAACTAATGATTTAAATGAAAAGGAACTTGTGTGATGAACCTAGGAGGAAATAAAATAGATCATTTATATAGGTTGCATCCTTTCATCTTTAAATTTAACATGTAAATGTAATATGTAGGGTTAATTGTGAACTAATCTTTGCTTGAGTTGCTTTCTTTAGACCTGGTGGGTCGAGCTTCTCTCTTGGGTGGCCTTACCCGCTGGGAACTATGTTTATAGTTATCACCCCACATTTTTTCAGGTCCTTCCGCTAGCGGCGCGGCGGAGAGAGGCAAGGACGTAGCTTGAATAGTTAGCGGCCTCCCATTTTGGTTCATGTATAGATGTACCCCAAGTCTTGGACAGAAATAATATAGGGGTTGAAAATCAAATGTAAATTCCATAGTTTTGGACTTTGTCGAATGGAATTGATGTAATGAAAGTATAGTGAAAATTTTGGCATGCAAATGTGCAAATGTGATGTAATAGAAGTAGTTACTTCTTATTGTGATGCTTCCTTTGTACAACTCATGTACTCGGGCTTCCCTTGTACAACTCATGTACTCGGTTCCTAGTTGAACATTGTGTGAATGCTTGTGTTGCGACGCCTTGGGCGGATAGGGGAGACTCTGTCCGTTCGGCGGGTTTGGCGCACGCGCCTGTGCGGGTTGTCCTCTCACCTAGTTGGTGTTAAGGCACGGCGGGGCGTGACAGACTAAGATGGTATCAGAGCATAGAAACGGTCTAGGTGGATCTATGAAAACCCTAGGATGGAAAAGACCCTAGGAGTGTAGGCTCGTGAGTGACGAGACCTTTGTTGGTGGCGAAAGATGAATCGATTGGGTCAAGTTATATACGCCTCTAATTGAGTACTAGAGGTCAATTCAAGGTGTGTCTTATTCTTCATCGAGAGTGTTCATGTTGGCGGCCGACAACATGAAACCAAGTGAGAGGAATAGGAGCCCTTGCGTAACTTTCGCCTATATTGAGTTCACGTTGATTTTCGTGAAATGCTATGTTATGAATGACCTTGAATGTCATGTGTTGATCAAGGTCGTTATGCTTTGAGGAAGCAATGGTGCGTGAAAAGCCTCCGACTAGGGCTAGGCTCGAGGAGTCGAGCACGGCCCCCGAGCAACTCGGGGAGGGCGAGGACGTGCGTCTTCGCGAGCAATTGACTGAATTGATGGGTGTGGTTCAGCGGTAGGCCGAAACCATGCAACGTCAAGAGGAGCAGATCAAGAAGCTCCAGGAATCGATGGCGCAGCAAGCGGCTGCGGCTAGTGAGGAACAACAGCGGGCACCCCCGGCTCCCGTTTTGGGTGCGGCGGAAGGGGTGGCAGCGGCGCCGGCTATGGTGCAGCCCGCACCACCGACTGTGGCTGCGGAGTCGGGTGCTGTTATGCCCGATCCCGCTGCGGTGGATGCGGAGAGGGAGCGCGCACTCGCGGCCCTCATAACGTTCAAGAAGTTCAACCCGCCTATTTTCGACGGGGAGAACGTGGATCCGTGGGTCGTGGAGACATGGATCTACTCGATGGAGACACTCTTCGAGGATCTGTATACCTTGGAGAGGGACAAAGTCCACCTTGCCGCTCATTGTTTGGAGCGATCAGCGAAGGTGTGGTGGAAGGGGATCAGGCGGGACCGACCCTCTAGCCTTCCGCCACCGACGTGGGACGAGTTTCGAGGTTTGGTGTTCTCCGCCTACTTCCCCGATAGTGAGAAGAGGAAACTTCAGGAAAGGTTTCGAAAACTGAAGCAAGAAAGCCGCACCGTGCGGGAATACGAGAAGGAATTCTCGTATATTATCAACTGCGTTCCACACGTTGTTCGTGGGGAGTTGGATAAGGTCGTTTGCTTCGTGCGGGGGCTTCGACCGGAGATCTTTAGGGTGGTCCACGCCTTTAAGTTACAAACCTTTGCGGAGGTTTTGGACCGGGCCTTATGGGTGGAACACGGTAATGCCGTGGCTCGCGAGGAGCGCGAGTTGTTTGAAAAAGAAAAGGACAAGGGAAAGAAGCGTCCTTCGGGTGGCTCGGGTGGTCAGCCGAGTTCTAAACAACCCCCGAAGCACCCGCAGTCGTAAGCCCGATCTCGAGGGTCTCAGCCGAATCGACCCTTGGGCCGGTGCCCGATTTGTAACGGCCCCCACAGGCCGAATCAATATGAATACCATGAGGGTCGGTGCTTCAAGTGCGGGCAGCCGGGGCATATGCGAGTGGATTCTCCACAGGGGAATGATTGGGCGTCGTCGATGGCGTCAACGTTTTCATCGCCGAGATAGCTTGCAGGCATCCCACCCGCGGCGATGTCTGCTGGCCATGCGCCACTGCCGAGACCAGTTGAAGGACAGCGACCAGCGCCAAGCGGCCGCGTGTTTGCCTCACATGTGGAGGAGCCTACTGCCTCGGAGGACGTCGTGGCAGGTATTGTACTAGTAAATGGTATTCGATGCAGAGCCTTATTTGATACTGGAGCATCTCATTCATTCATTAGTAGATCATTTGCTGTTACGCATGGAATACAAATTGTAGAAGCCACGCATGCAAAGACTGTGCAAGTGCCAGAACATACCTTTTGTGTGCACCTGGCATGTTTAAATTGTCCAGTGAAGATTGGAAACTGGATTATGCCAGCTGATTTGCTAGTGTTGAATCGAATAAATGAGTATGACTTAATACTAGGAATGGATTGGCTCTCTAAGTATTACACTACTATTGATTGTGAGAGCCGTGTGGTGATGTTTCGAGAACCGGGTCAAGAGGAACTTGTGTATCGTGGGTGTAGGAGTTCGCTCTTTGCCACTACGGTATCCACGTCGCAAGCAAGAAAGTTAATTGCTAGCGGTTGCGTTGCTTACTTGGCGACGGTGGTGGAGGACCAAAAAGAGGTTTCGAGGCTCGAGGACATTTTCGTGGTCCGAAAGTTCCCGGATGTGTTTCCGGCGGAGTTGCCCGGAATGCCACCGAATTGGGAGGTTGAGTTTGTGATGGACCTACTCCCGAGGACAACACCGGTTTCTAAGGCTCCGTATAGAATGGCACCGGCGGAGCTAAAGGAATTGAAAGCACAACTGCAAGATTTGTTGGACAAGGGTTTCATAAAGCCGAGTGTGTCACCTTGGGGAGCCCCTGTCCTATTTGTGCATAAAAAGGACGGTTCGCTACGGTTATGTGTAGATTACCGTGAGCTAAATAAGGTGACCGTCAAGAATAAGTACCTGTTACCCCGTATTGATGATTTGTTCGATCAGTTGCAAAGGTCGCGGGTGTACTCAAAGATAGATTTGCAGTCCAGTTATCATCAATTGAAGATTAAGCCGGAGGATGTGCATAAGACCGCGTTTAGGACGATGTATGGACACTACGAATTCATGGTTATGCCTTTTGGGCTTACGAATGCCCCGGCGGCGTTCATGGATTTGATGAACCGTGTGTTTAAGCCACTATTGGATCAATTTGTGGTAGTGTTCATCGAGGACATACTTGTGTATTCTCGGAGCGATGAGGAACATAAAGAGCATTTAAGGATTGTGCTTCAAGTTCTTCGGGAGAATAAGTTATTCGCAAAATTGAAGAAATACGAATTTTGGATTCGCGAGGTCGCTTTCTTGGGTCATGTTATTTCCGAGAGTGGAGTATCGGTGGACCCTAAGAAAGTGGAGGCGATTCAAGATTGGCTTCAACCGACTAATGTCACCGAGGTACGAAGCTTCCTTGGTCTTGCGGGGTACTATCGACAGTTCGTGGAAGGATTTTCGAAAATCTCCGGTCCACTAACCCGTCTTACCCGTAAGGGAGCCAAGTACATTTGGAGCTAGGAATGCGACCGAAGCTTCAAGGAGCTAAAGGAAAGGTTGACTTCGGCTCCGGTTCTCGCCTTGTCGATTGCGGGGGAGAACTATGTGGTATATAGTGATGCGTCACGGCATGGTCTTGGGTGTGTGCTTATGCAAAAAGGGCAAGTGATAGCTTATGCCTCTCGTCAGCTGAAGAGTTATGAGCAGAATTATCCCACCCATGATTTAGAGCTTGACGCGGTGATCTTCGCGCTAAAGTTGTGGAGACACTACTTGTATGGCGAGCATTGTGAGGTGTACACAGATCACAAAAGTTTAAAATACTTATTCACTTAGAAGGAGTTGAATTTGAGGCAGCGCAGATGGTTAGAATTGTTAAAGGATTACGATCTCACCATCTTGTACCACCCAGGTAGAGCCAATGTGGTGGCCGATGCGCTCAGTCGGAAGTCGTGGAGAACCTCGCAATGGCAATGATGGTACAACCACAACTAATTAAGAAAATGTGGCGGTTTGACCTGGAGGTCGTGGCTCCGGACATCCCTGCTATACTTATGAGCCTCGAGATTCGGCCGACCTTGTTGGAGCGAATAAAAGGAAAGCAATCCTCAGATTCGGAACTCCAAAAGGTGCGGAGTAATATCGAGGGCGGGCGTGCCAATGACTTTCATTTGGACTCGGAGGGCACAATTCGATTTCAGAATCGTTTGTGTGTACCTAAGGACGAGAACATTCGTGGGGAGATTTTGAAAGAAGCTCACACTTCTCCCTATGCGATTCATCCGGGCGGCACCAAAATATATAAAGATCTCAAAATGCATTATTGGTGGCCGGGGATGAAGCTTGATGTTGGGCGCTTCGTGGCACGATATTTAGTATGCCAATAGGTGAAGGCCGAACGTCGCTTTCCAGCGGGAAAATTACAGAGTTTGCCCATTCCGGTTTGGAAGTGGGAAGACATAGCGATGGATTTTGTTGTGGGCTTACCTCGGTCGCAAGGTGGCCATGATGCAATTTGGGTGGTGATGGACCGTTTGACCAAATCGGCTCACTTTTTGCCGATCAACACCACTTGGTCGGGGGACAAGCTTGCACAAGTCTACTTGTATGAGATTGTGCGTTTGTACGGGGTCCCGACATCAATAATTTCGGATTGAGACCCCCGTTTCACATCGCATTTTTGGAAAAGCTTGCAAGGAGCTTTGGGTACACGGCTCGATTTTAGCACGGCATTTCATCCTCAGACTGATGGTCAAACGGAAAGGACAATTCAGATTTTGGAGGATATGCTTCGAGCGTGCGTGTTGGACTTCAAGAGTGCGTGGCCTACGTTTGTGTCGATGGCTGAGTTTGCCTATAATAATAGTTATCAATCTAGCCTCGGCATGGCACCCTTTGAATCGTTGTATGGAAGGAAATGCCGATCTCCAATACATTGGGGTGAAGTCGGCGAGGGACGGGTCTTAGGACCGGATGTGTTACGTGAAGCGGAGGAAAAAGTCCGCTTAGTACGTGAACGCTTAAAGGCGGCGCAATCGAGACAAAAGAGCTATGTCGACAAGCGCCGGCGAGAATTGAAATTCGCGGTAGGGGACCGCGTCTTTTTGAAGGTTTCACCTACAAGAGGGGTGAAGCGCTTCGGTGTTCGGGGTAAATTGAGTCTCCGATATATTAGACCTTATGAGGTTTTGGAGCGTTGGGGACTTTGGCATATCGGCTAGCCTTGGCCCCGAAGCTTGCGGGAGTACACAATGTGTTTCATGTATCGACACTCCGCAAGTATGTGCATGACCCAGCGCATGTTCTCGAGTATGTGCCAATGGAACTTCAAGAGGATATGACCTACGAGGAGTTCCCCTTGTGCATCTTGGATCACGAGGAGAAAAGGCTACGGAATCGTTCCATTCCGTATGTAAAAGTACATTGGACGAATCACGAAGAGCGTGAAGCCACTTGGGAATTGGAAAGCTCGATGAGGGAGCGTTTTCCTTACCTCTTCGCTGAGTCCAGCTGTGAGAATTCGAATTTTTGGAAAAATTTGGATTCTGTGTTCGTCACCCCCGTTACTGTGTTTTTGATCTGTATACGTATATATATACAGGTATATATATATATATATATATGTATATGTATATAAGTGGTTTTTTTTTATGTTTTTGGTTATTTCGTGATTTTTGTCGCGGAGAGAGAACGGCTTAACGGCGCGATCCGGAGTCCAAATCTGACGATCCAAAATGGTAGGTTCGATGTCTCGGCAGTGCTGAACACGATGGCGCTAACCGTTTTGACATGCGACGTACGGTTTGAGAGATCCTCCATCTTCTTCGCCGAGAGGTCGATTGTCACTTTTTGCAGTTTCACGATTTAGACCCTGTTCTCGCACCGTTTCGCGTGAGGTTGCTTGTGGAGGGGTGTTTTGGCATTTTATGCCTGCTGTGAGGGACCCAAGTGCTAATAGTGGTGTTTGGAGGGCTTAATTGCATTTGCGCATTTGTGTATTAGTGGTGTGTGTGTGTGTTTGTGAGAGAGTTGTAGATTTCTCTCTCTCTCTCTTCCTCAGCCACCCCAGCCCGAGCCCCCTCTCCCCCAACCTCTCGGCGACCTCCCTGAGCAGCTCCGGCCGCCGCCGACCGCCCCTGGCCGGCGCTGTCCCCGGCCGAGCTCTCTCTCCATCTTTCCTCTTTTTTCTTCTTCTCCTTCTTCTTCTTCCTCTTCTCTGTGGTGTGCACCCAGGGGGAAACCCACGCCGGAGCTCCCGCGAGGTGGCACGACCGCCGGCGCCGTCGCCGTGCCGCCGGAGTGCCGCCGGGAGCCGCCGCATGGCTGCTGCGGCCACTGCTGGAGCAGCAGCTGGCCGAGCTTGGTGAGCCCAGGCCGCCGCCGCCTCCCGCAGCTCGGGAGGGTGAGCCTCGCCTCCCCCGTCACCTCCGGCGCCGCATCCTTCTTCCCCGGCCGTCGCCGTGCCGCCGGAGCGCCGCCGCAGCCGACGCAAGCCTCGGTGGGGCCGCTAGGGCAGCCGCGGCCGAGTCAGCTCCGCCGCCGCCACCCGCCGCCGTTTTTGTCGCGGTCACCGGCCAACCGGCGTCCGGCGACCCCCTCGTGCCGGTGCTCGCGTCGCCGCCGGCCGCCGTCGCCGCCTGTTGCCGCGCCGCCGTGCCCTAGCCAACCCGAGGGCTGCCTTCTTCCCCGCGCCGCCGCCGCCACTTCCCGCCGCCGGCTGAGGTGAGCCCCCTCTTCCTTGCCACCTCCTCTGCCGATGCTGGCCGCCGCTGGCCTTGCATGCCGGTCGGCAGCCGGCCGGAGCTGGTTGCTCCGGCCGGGGTCTCTTTTGTGTTGTTTTTGGCCGCGTTGAGTTGTTTGAGCTCCCTGTCGCCTCCCGAAGCTTGGGAATGTGAGCACGATGATCACGGCGATGCGCTGATCATCATGCTCACCTTAGTTTTCGGTTTGGGTGAGCCGTTTCGCCTTTCGGCCTTTGTCAAGCCTTTTTCCCTATGTTTCCGCTGTTTTTGTGGCTTGTTTGGGCCAGGGACTGTTCCTGTCTCAGTGAGGCAGTGAGCACGGCCTCCGTTACGTCGTTGCCTATCTGCTGGTGCTTGCGGAAGGTCGTGCGGACGAACGGAGCGCTCGAACGGCCTTTATTTATGCTTGTTTAGTGCTTGTGTTCACTGTTTTTATGGGATTTCCCGGCTTGCAACTAGTCCTGTCGCAGTGGGGCTGTGATCACGGTCTCCGTGACATCGTTACCTATCCGCTGGTGCTTGCGGAAGGTCGTGCGGATGTACGGTTTGCTCTAGCGGCCTATTTTATTGCTTCTATGCTTGTAAATTGTGCTTGTTTTGGGACTTTGGCTTATGTGGCAGCGTTGCGACACTGTGGGCAGCAAGGTTATGTTCCCTGAGACCCTGTGGACTGGTTGTCCAACCCCTTCGCCCTTCGCGGAGTTTCGAATTCGTTTCCGACGCGTTTTTCGATGAAATAATCGGCAAAACGCGCGTTTCTTGTCGTGCGACTCACTCGCTGATTTTGCGAGCGACTTGGCTTCGTCGTTTAGCCTCGTTGGCTGTTCCTCATCGCTGTCCCAAAGTTCCGAGGACAGCGGATGAGTGACGAGGGGTTCCGGTGCCAATTCGGTATTTTTTTCGGGAACCCGGAAAGCCGTTTCGGGTGCGTTTGGTATTTGTGGCACCCCGAGCTTGTGCTCGCTGTCCCGCCACCTTGTTGTGTGTGTTTGGGGGACAGCGGAGGACTTGTATGGCTGTTGGTACCCCTCTGGGGCTTGGTGTGGCTTCGGGGTCGTCCCGGTGGGTTTTCCGGGCGATCCGTCGGGTTCGGGATGAGTGAGCTTTGTGTTTAGCGTCGACTTGGTGGACCTTGACCGTGTGAGTCTTTCGTAGGTCCTGTCGCATTTCCCGAGAGCCGTCGGAGTTAGGCTCGATCATATCGACAGGTGGGTACTTCGATCCGGAGTCGGTTCAGTGGACTACGGTGATACCTTTCTATCCCTTCTCTTGCATTACAGTTATTAGTTCACTTGACTCCCGTTGACTCTACTTATATGCGTGCTTGGATAGTAGAGTAGTTGTGGTTTGCATGATTCTTGAGACGACCTAGTTGGTCGGTGGTGATCGCCCGTTGTTCCGAGCGATCCTCGTTGTGGTTTATTCAGTTGCTTCACGGCTCGTTGCCGTTCTGTGGATTGAGCATTTGCATCGATCGTCACAGCTCTTCTCGCACTTCACGTACACCGCGGTCTGATCCACCGTTTGGGGGTGTTCTTTTCCGGAAAAGGGTCGTGTATTGCGACCGACCCGTGAGCCTCGATGCATTGCGTCGGGAAGGTATGGTGCCGTTGGTTGAGCAGTGTGACAGTGCCAGGGATCCATCCTGGTGGCTATGATTGGGTTTACTTTGTAGTTATCTCCTTTGATGCATATACTAGTTGCTTACAGTAGCATAGTTGTTTCAGTTGTATGTCAGCCTCATACTTACTTGTGCTACTGTATACCTTATCTATCTTTTGTTGACCCTCGTGCCGGTGTGTACACCTCGCCTTCGTCGGCTTGCGGTACCCACTGGGAGGGGAGACATGTTTACATGTTCTCACCCCCCGCCCTCGTTGTTGTTTTCAGGTGAGCAGGGTGGTGAGTGTCGGGACGCTGCGAGGCACGCCTAGATAGTAGCTCTAGAGGTTCCGACTTGTGAGGCTACTTCCCAGATTTGGTTATCACCCTACCCTTGTCAGTTAGATGTGATTGTGGTTCAGTTACCTTTTGGATATTATCTAGCATGCTTATGTGTTGTGGACTTATTTAGTATTCTTATGTGATTGTCTTGCATGCTTAGATCTTGTGATTTTGGTGTAGTTTCCATGTGAGGATGTCGATGCTTTTATTCTATCACTGGCTTTTATTGCATGTCTTGGTTTTCTACCCCTCGTGGTAGCGCTTCCAAATAAAGGTTTCCGTGTGGGGAACGGTTTTCAAATGGATTTTCGATCGTTCGGCTTTTGTGATTTAAAAAGAGAGTTTTCGTGTGGAGAACAGCTTTCAAATGATCCTTCAATGTTTGAGATTAGAATTTCAAAGAAAGCTTTTGGGTAAGAAGCAGTTTTCTAGAATGACTGTTGTTTGTGCATTTTATCATCCTTCGCCTAAGGACTTGCTTAGATTCATACAGGTTTAAGGACTGCTAGCTGTATGAATCTCTTGTGTTGTTGTGATGAATGAATGGTGGTTGTGATCCTGTTGTATGTTGTGGACGCCGTGCAAATACAGGGGAGGTTCTGTTCGTGTGTACAGTGGACCCTGTATTTGTGGCGGGTCTGTACGTGGCGCGGGCTAGGCTTTCAAAAAAAAAAAAAATTAGCACGTTTTTCCGCATCTAGAACTAGCCCGGGGCGTGACACCAGCTGAGGTATGATTTTAGTTTCGCGGTCGAAACTCTTTTAAGGGGGGAAGGAATGTAGTACTCTAAATTTCGGTGCGCTATACCGAACTTTACCGAATTGGATGAAGTTCGGAGAAAGCCGATAATGGCTAGTGTGGAATTGGGTTCCGAGGGTTTCGGAACGTTTGGGAGCGAGTTAGGGCGCCGAAAACCAAAAATTAGAATTTTTGGAAAAAAACCAAACTGGAGCTAAATTGCTCTTGGGGTCCGGACCCGAGACTTGGGGTCCGAACAATGAAATCCTGTGGAACAGCTAGAGTCCGGACCCGGACACCCAGGTCCGGACCCGACCTGTTTTCTGAGCTGAGTTGCTCACGGGTTCCGGACCCGGCTGTGGGGTCCGGACCCGGCCTGCGTAGTCTGCAGGGTGGAAGCTGGCTCCGGATCCGGACCCTGCTTGTGGGATCCGGACCCGGCTGAAGCAGAATGCCCAGTAAAGGGCAGTTTGGTAATTTCGCGTGGTGGGGAGCTATGTAATGAGAGTTGAAGCCCTCTCCCTCATTTCTCTTCATCTTCCTCACTTCCCCTCCCCCTCTCCCTCACTTTCTCTCTCTAGAGATCTCTCCAAAGCTTGGAGAAGTGAATGATTTGAACCTTGGAAAAAGCTTTTAAGGTGGATTTGGAGCTTCTTGGTGCAAGAAGAAGCTAGGAAGCTTGGGTGTTGAGGTGAGTTTTTGTGATTTAGGGTTTAAACCTTAGATTTAATCCTTTGTTATGAGGTTTTTGGAAACCCTAGGCAATCTTGACCACAAATGGTGGAAGATTGGCCATAAAATCTAGGGTTTGGCTTGTATGCATGCAAACCCTAGGTAGATTTGGGACTTTTGCCATGGGAGGTTCTAAAAATATTTAGACCTTCGGGATTTGCAATTGAGGCCTTGGAAATCATGTGGAAACACTTGATTTCATGAAACAAAATGATATTAGGGTTCGTAATGAGTAACGAACCATTTTTCTTGTAGAAGCTTGGGTTGAAGCAAGAACTCAAGACTTGGTGACCTAGGAGCTCAAAGAACACAAGGATTAGGAAGCTCTTGAGGTGGTTTGTGTTGCACCGAAGTGATTAGGTCACTTCCATGTCTAGGGTAAAATAACCATTATGGTGAATGACATAGTTGTATGAAAACCCTAGAATTGTATGGTGCATGTTTGTCACGCCCCGGGCTAGTTCTAGATGCGGAAAAACGTGCCAATTTTTTTTTTTTGAAAGCCTAGCCCGCGCCACGTACAGACCCGCCACAAATACAGGGTCCACTGTACACACGGACAGAACCTCCCCTGTATTTGCACGGCGTCCACAACTTACAACAGGATCACAATCACCATTCATTCATCACAACAGCACAACAACTCAGAGAGGTTCATACAGCTAACCGTCCTTAAACCTGTATGAATCTAAGCAAATCCTTAGGCGAATGATGATGCAATGCACAAGCAACAGTCATTCTAGAAAACTGCTTTATTTGAAATCCTAATTTCAATCATTCCAGAATCATTTGAAAACTGTTCTCCACACGAGAACTCTCTTTTGAGATCACAAAAACCGAACAATCAGAAATCCATTCGAAAACTGTTTCCCACACGGAAACCTTTATTTCACGACGCTACCACGAGGGGTAGAAAGCCAAAATACTCGATAATGAAACCATCTAAAAACAGTTATATAACCAACTAGTCCAAGCATGCAATCATCACATAATGATAATGAATGATTCAACAACACAAACATGCTAGAATAAGCCCAAAGAATAACTGAACCACAAATCACATCTAATAGGCGAAGGTAGGGTGATAACCAAATCTGGGGAAGTAGCCTCACGAGTCGGAACCTCTAGAGCTACTATCTAGGCGTGCCTCGCAGCGTCCCGACACTCACCACCCTGCTCACCTGAAACCTGCAATGAGGGCGGGGGGTGAGAACATGTACACATGTCTCCCCTCCCAGTGGGTACCGCAAGCCGACGAAGGCGAGGTGTAACACCGGCACGAGGGTCAACAAAAGATAGATATGGTATACAGTAGCACAAATAGGTATGAGGCTAACATACAACTGAAACAACTATGCTACTGTAAGCAACTAGTATGCATCAAAGGAGATAACCACAAAGTAAACCCAATCTGAAACCACCGGGACGCACCCCGGGCACTGTCACAACTTGCTCAACCAACTGGCACAAACCTTCTGCACGCAACGCAGTAAGGCTCACGGGTCGGGACCGCTCTCCACAACCCTTTTCCGGAAAAGAAGCTCAAACGGTGGATCAGACCGTAGGCATACGTGAGGTGCTAGGGAGCTGTGACGATCGATGCGTATGCTCAATCCACAGAACGGCAACAAGCCGAGAAGCAACCAATAAACCTCAACTAGGATCGCTCGGAACAACAGGCGATCACCACCGACCAACTGGGTCGTCTCAAGAACCATGCAAACTACAACTAGGATCGCTCGGAACAACAGGCGATCACCTCCGACCAACTGGGTCGTCTCAAGAACCATGCAAACCACAACTACTCTACTATCCAAGCACGCATAAGTAGAGTCTACGGGAGTCAAGTGAACTAAAAACTGTAATGCAAAAGAAGGGATAGAAAGGTATCACCGTAGTCCACTGAACCGACTCCGGATCGAAGCACCCACCTGTAGGTAAGATCCAATCTAACACCGACGGCTCTCGGGAACCGCGACAGGACCTACGAAAGACTCACAGGGTCAAGGTCCACCAAGTCGACGCTAAACACAAAGCTCTCATATCCCGAAACCGACGGATCGCCCGGGAAACCCACCGGGACGATCCCGAAACCACACAAAGCCCCAGAGGGGTACCAAACAGCCAACAAGGTCCCTCGCTGTCCCCGAAACACACAAAACCAAGTGACGGGACAGCGAGCACAAGCTCGGGGTGCCACGAACATCAAACGCACCCGTAAAGGCTTCCCGGGTTCCCGAAAAGTGCCGATTTGGCACCGGAACCCCACATCACTCATCCGCTGTCCTCGGAACTTCGGGACAGCGATGAGGAACAGCCAACAAGGCTAAACGACCAAGCCAAGTCGCTCGCGAAAACAGCGAGTGAGTCGCGCGACTAGAAACACACATTTCGCCGATTAATTCATCGAAAAAACGCGTCGGAAACGAATCCGAAACTCCACGAAGGGCGAGGGGGTTGGACAACCAGTCCACAGGGTCCCGAGACCTTACCCTTGCTGCCCACAGCGTCGCTACGCTGTCACAAACGCCAAAGTCCCCAAACATGCAACATACACATACATACAGTCACTAAATTAAGCCGATCGAGAAAACCGTTCGTCCGCTCGACCTTCCGCAAGTACCAGCGGATAGGTATCGTCGTCACGGAGACCGTGCTCACAGCCCCGCTGCGACAGGACAAGTCGCGAGCCGGGAAAATGCATAAAAACAGCTAGACATACATACTAAACAAGCATAGTTTAGGCCGTTCGAGCGCTCCGTTCGTCCGCACAACCTCCCGCAAGCACCAGCGGGTAGGCAACGACGCAACGGAGGCCGTGCTCGCAGCCCCTCTGCGACAGGGCAAGTCGCAGGCCGGGAAAATGCATAAAATCAGCGCCACAAGCACCCAAACGGCTCGACACAGGCCGAACAACAAACGGCTCGAGCAAAATCAAAACGGAGGTGAGCATGATGATCAGCATGATGCCGTGATCATCGTGCTCACCCTCCTGGACCTCGGGGACCAGCAGGGGCACCAGGAATCTCGGCGCGGCAAAATCACAGAAGATAGCCCCCCGGCCGGAGCAACTAGCTCCGGCCGGCTGCCGGCGGGCAAACAGGGCCGGCGGCGGGCAGGGTCGGCCGAGAGGGTCTCAAGGAAGGGGGAGCTCACCTTAGCCGGCGGCGGGAAGCGGCGGCGGCGGCGCAGGGAACTCCCCAGCTCACGGGTTGGCTAGGGCAAGTCGGCGCGGCAACGGGCGGCGACGGCAGCCGGCGGCGACGTGAGCACCGGCACGAGGAGGTCGCCGGACGTCATTTGGCCGGTGACCGCGATAAGAAAGGCGACGGGTGGCGGCGGTGGAGCTGGCGCGGCAGCGGATGCCCTAGGGGCTCCTCCGAAGCAAGCGGCGGCTGCGGCGGCGCTCCGGCGGTACGGCGACGGCCGGGGATGGAGGGGGCGGCGCCGGAGCTCACGGGGGTGACGATGCTCACCCTCCTGAGCTGCGGGAGGCGGCGCTGCCTCGGGCTCACCAGCCTCGGCCCTCAGTGGCCCTGCAGTGGCCGCAGGTGGCTGGCGGCGGTTCCCGGCGACTCCCGGCGGCAGGGCGACGGCCGCAGAGGGTCGTGCCACCTCAGGGGGCTCCGGCGTGGGTAATCCCCTGGGTGCACACCCTCGGGTAGCAGGAGAAGAAGAAGAAGAAGAAGAAAAAGAGAAAAGAGGGAGAGAGGGAGTTTCCGGGGAGCTCCGGCCAGTGGGAGGTCGGCGGCGGCCGGAGAAGCACAGCAGAGGGGGCTAAGGGCAGGGGAGAAGGAGCTCGGTCCAGTGCTGGGAGAAGAGAGAGTGAGAGAGAGTGTGGGAGTGAGAGGGGGGGTGGAGTGTTGAATAAGTAAAGAGAGGGGATTGGCTTAGCTTCATTTAATGTTTCCACCAACCCCCACCTACCCCACCCTCTCAGCCAAAAAAAAACCTCCCCTCACATGCAACAAAATCCTCCCAGGCCCCTAAGATTCGAAAACGCGCGAAAAGGTGCGAAAACGGGGACCCGATTGCGAAACGTAAAACGTAACGTTCGAGCGATCAGCGATCAAGATGCAATAACATTTAATCCGTGCGTCGCACGCCGACACGGATCGCGCCATCACGTTCAGCACTGCCGAGACATCGAACTTAGCATTTTGGATCGCCAGAATCGGACTCCGGATCGCGACGTTAAGCCGTTCACTCTCCGCGACGAAAAATCTGAAAACTTAAAAACTCCACTAAAACTCACTTATATACCTATATATACTTATATATCTGTATAATATACGTATACAGAGCAAAAACACAGTAATGGGGGGAGGAACACTGAGAATTTCAAATTTCCAAAATTCGGATTCTCACAATGTTAGCAAGAATGCTTATTTGAATGAATTGAGCCTTGGGCTTATCATGCATGTAGGTGATTTCAATTCATTTATGATTCTATGCACCTTGAATTGTGAAAACATGCAATGTAGAACCTAGTGTTGTTGAACATAGGTTGGAAATGGCAATATGAACCTAGTGTTGTTGAACATAGGTTGAAAACGGCAATATGAATCTAGTGTTGTTGAACATAGATTGGAAATGGCAATATGAACCTAGTGTTGTTGAACATAGGTTGGAAATGGCAATATGAACCTAGTGTTGTTGAACATAGATTGGAAATGGCAATATGAACCTAGTGTTGTTGAATATAGGTTGGACATGGCAATATGAACCTAGTGTTGTTGAATATAGGTTGGACATGGCAATATGAACCTAGTGTCATTGACCATAGGTTGGGCTTGGCAATATGAATGACATGATCAAGAAACCATAACGTGACAAGTGCAATGATAGTAAATACTCCATGAAGTTGGAATATTGGGACCAAGATGGGGATAGCAATTCTATTGCCCGGTGCCCAGCATTATGTGGAAATTTCGCAAGCCTCGAAAAATGGGTTGGTGGTCAACGATTCTGACACCAATGCCAATTGTTCGAGAAATTGGTTGGTGGACAGCGATTCTGACACCAATGCCAATGCTTCGAAAAATGAGTTGGTGGTCAGCGATTCTGACACCAATACCAATTGTTCGAGAAATGGGTTGGTGGACAGCGATTCTGACACCAATGCCAATTGTTCGAGAAATGGGTTGGTAGACAGCGATTCTGACACCAATGCCAATGGTTCGAAAAATGGGTTGGTGGTCAGCGATTCTGACACCAATGCCAATTGTTCGAGAAATGGGTTGGTGGTCAGTGATTATGACATCAATGCCAATTGTTCGAGAAACGGGTTGGTGGTCAGCGATTCTGACACCAATGCCAATTGTTCGAGAAACGGGTTGGTGGTCAGCGATTCTGACACCAATGCCAATTGTTCGAGAAACGGGTTGGTGGTCAGCGATTCTGACACCAATGCCAATGGTTTGAGATATGGGTTGGTGGTGCAGGGAATCTGACCCCAATGCCAAACTAATGATTTAAATGAAAAGGAACTTGTGTGATGAACCTAGGAGGAAATGAAATAGATCATTTATATATGTTGCATCCTTTCATGTTTAAATTTAACATGTAAATATAATATGTAGGGTTAATTGTGAACTAACCTTTGATTGAGTTGCTTTCTTTAGACCTGGTGGGTCGAGCTTCTCTCTTGGGTGGCCTTACCCACTGGGAACTATGTTTATAGTTCTCACCCCACATTTTTTCAAGCCCTTCCGCTAGCGGCGCGGCGGAGAGAGGTAAGGGCGTAGCTTGAATAGTTAGCGGCCTCACATTTTGGTTCATGTATAGATGTACCCCAAGTCTTGGACAGAAATAATATAGGGGTTGAAAATCAAATGTAAATTCCATAGTTTTGGATTTTGTCAAATGGAATTGATGTAATGAAAGTATAGTGAAAAATTTGGCATGCAAATGTGCAAATGTGATGTAATAGAAGTAGTTACTTCTTATTGTGCTTCCCTTGTGCAACTCATGTACTCGGTTCCTAGTTGGAACATTGTGTGAATGCTTGTGTTGCGACGCCTTGGGCGGATAGGGGAGACTCTGTCCGTTCGGCGGGTCTGGCGCACGCGCCCGTGCGGGTTGTCCTCTCACCTAGTTGGTGTTAATTAGGCACGGCGGGGCGTGACACATTGCTCTAATTTTGAATTTCGGTCAGGTTTATGTTTGATCGATTATGGGACAATTTAATCTCCCTGAGTCAGTATTGGTCTTCTATTCTAATAGCATGGATTACGACCTAAGTTTAAAAGTTTCCTGGGTTCGTCTAAACTCTTGGGCAAATAAGGACCAGGAAGGGGGTAATTTGTCCGATAGATAGGTAGCCTGATATGCATCATCTAAGGTTGAACCATTCCTATAAATCTCTTGGACAAAATTTTCAAATTGGTAGATTTGATCATTTATAATAATGTTGTCTACCATTCTAAAATTGTTAAAATTAGTTATGGTACACCTAGCAATACCTTCATTATCTCTAATGTAGGCATTTTCCAAAGCATACTATAAATTTTTAGCACTTCGATATTTTCTATAAGTTTCATAAAGTTCATCAGACAAGCAACTAAGTACTACATTGATATTCAATTTTCTTAGGAGATCTACCAGGTTTAGGTACTATAACTGAGATAACAGCAGATTTAGAATTATATTTTGATTTACAAGAATCAGATGGAGGAGCCGCGGGAAGAGAAGCAAAAGAAATTTTAGAAGTTGGATAAGAAAGTGTTTTACGAATGGCAATTATGAGGCCTAGGGTAATAAACCGGGCAGCTAACTATTCTTGCCACCTCATAATGCCTACTCCTCTAATTTTTTCTGACTCAAGGCTAGAAGAATCATCATAAGTCATTTTAGATAATCTAGTTGAGGAAATAAAGAAATTAAGGATAATTAAAATGAGCTGCAAAAAAGATTCAAAAAATATTTTTAGAAAAACAATTATGTTGTTAAGGTTTCCATCCTAATCAACCAAAATATTTTAAGGGTTCAAGAGTTTTAATAAAGATAAATTATTGAGGTTGGTTCAGCAGCAAACAGATGGCCTAAACAGATTATAATCTTTTATTCCAATAGATATTTTTGGGTACAATAAATTTAGATGCAAGCAAAACGATATACTATGAATAAAACTTGTAATGTAAAAAGATCAAAAATAATAATAATAAATTGAGTTGAATTAAGCAGTTAGAAGATCTAATTTAGATTTTTGAATGGTTGAGGCTGGTAGCTTTGGGTTCATGTCTTGCAGATTGCACATTTTTTTTCTTAAAAAAAACTTCAAAATTACATGAAACAATGCGTTTAAATCTCACTTAACGAATAGACTAAACCTTTGTTTTAACTTTAAACAATAATACACAGTAACAGTAAAAAGCTCTTTTTCATTATTATTATAATTATCACAAAAAATAAATGATAAACTTCGACAACTAAAAATAAACAATAAATTAAATAATATGCAATTACAGGTTAAAGTGCTAACCCCAAAACATTTATGATTGAATGCCATTATACAGACAAATTAACAAACAAATTATATGCACGATAAAATTAATTTAAACGGATTAGCACCTGTTAGATTGTTAATCACAAGCAGATGGGATTATGCCTTAGATTATTGGAAAAAAACCACACTAAAAATCCAATTGTGATTAAATTATCTAACAATTTTGTGAACAAATAAAATAGCAAAACTCATATTAAATGCTACGAAAATTTCAGAAATTGTTGAAGAAGGAAGCTGCAAAAATAACTGATCCGAAAGCATGCGTAGCATTGCCCTAAGGTCTATTCCCGTCCTTCATGTGGGATTAACTAGAAACACCGTCCGATAGTACGATTGGAACTCCTACTTCTATGAGCACAAGTGGAAGAGGTTGACAGACAAACTTTCAACGCCTAGTGATCAAAGGATCAAGCAAGTAGGAGAAAACAATAGAAAGAAAAAAATAACTCTCAAATAAAATTTAAAAAAAAAAAAACTCTGTCATATATGTCTTTTCATGAACAAAGGAGTTCAATATAGATAAGGAGTGTGATTAGAACGTTGGGAGCAACGTTCTATGCCATGCATGGAACGTCCATGGAGCCTATGCGTAACGTAAAACTGTCCGAAATACCCGATATTCCATACCCGATATCCCATACCCGATCCAAACCCTACCCAGACCCAATCGAACCCAATAAAAAAAGGATATTATATGGGGAAAAAAATTACCCATTAAAGTTTCGGATATAGGTCTGGATACTTTATACCCATACCCGACTTGGACATGACCCGAACCTGACCTTTTAATGGATAGGGTCCAGAATAGTTTTTAAATCCGGATCCGAACTCGGACTTGGACCTGATAAAGTACCCAATAGTAAATAAAAGAAATTTGAAGTTGAGGGATCAATTTCAACAGAACTTATAGATAAGGAGTCTCTGTATATGTTCATCCTAGTGAAAACCTAGCCGCTCTATTTACTCCTTTTTCAACTCATTTTTTTAACCCTAGCCGCTTTGTTTACTACTTAAATCTTTCTCTCTAAACATGGGTCCTTGTTTCTTGCTGGAATTAAAAAAAGGAGTGAAAAGAATCAATCGACAAAGAGAAAATTTTGATAACTCTTTTATTGGTTATTGTGACTATTATGTTGTTGTTCACTCGTAAAAATTGAAAAACTTGATACTTATTTTTTCACTATAATATTTTAGACCTATTGTTATGTGTTTTAACTATATAATAGTAGGTGCATATGTTTTGGACCTATGTGTATTGTAGTAGTATAAAATTCATATGACATTATGATAGGTGCATATGTTTTGGACCCATGTGTATTGTACTAGTATATGGTTCATACCCACTCAAGATGTCTTATATACTGCTTGATGATGATGTCATTTTGTACCTTTTATAGAGTATGATAGTTTTTCAATAGCTTTTATGCTCATGGAAAGTAATTTGTCTTTCTTTTATTGGGATATTTTGTTTCTATTTTGAACGAATTTTATTGGACTGGGTGCAACTCATTAGAATGCGAGTTTTTTATAGTGAGAGATTTATGGGTTGTCCATTAACTGTTTAATAAAATCTATAAAAAAATATATGAAATGCGGGTACCGTACCTGATCTAGACCTAACCCGTACCCTAACCATCTGATCTTAAACGGGTAGTATACGGGTAATCACTATCCAGACCTGTTCAAATAGACCCAATGAGTATATTAGTAACTTGAGTATTCAGACCCGCACCCAACCCGACCCAAAGTTAAATGGATATGATATATAATTTTTTTCCCACTCATTTCTTTTTAGAATACGGGTATAGTATATCAACTATCCAGACCCGACCTGGTCCACGGACACCTTGAGCGGAACGTCCGTAGACTGGGCGCACTTGAAGCGCACACGTAATGTCTGCACTTGAAAGGAACGTTCAATAATTACATAATTAAAAATAATAATAAATAAGAATAAATAAATAAAATAATAAAATAATAATAATGATGATAATTTGAAGATTTTGAATTTTTCACCAACAACCAGTCATATAACTACTCTAACTCTAAGCTCGCTCAACCCTCTTAATCTCGTGGGCCTAGCCACCATCTAAAATCTTATAATTAGGCTAAGAAATGCAGCCCCACTATACCTTATATATATAACTATTTCAAATCTTAGGGTTGCCACATTCCTCCCCCCTAAACCCTAACATCCTCATCAAGCTCAAACACACTAACAAACATCGAAACTCTCTCACTAACTTTAGCTAACCTATTGGGAAACTGCACTCTACCAACAATAGTCGTCAGCAGGGGAGTTGTGCTTTGCTGTATTGCCCTAGTTTAGACGAGGTTCATCTCAAACTTATGGCTAGTGATTTTCTTTGATACCAACCGTGACGCCCTGCTTCCCAATTGTGTCATACATTCTAAAACAACTCTAGCCTGAGGCTCACTCAATTCTCTGAATCTTTTGGGCTTAGCCATCGCCCAAACTATTATAGCCAAATTAAAAATCCTACTATACCTTACATATAAAACTATTCCAAATCCTATTGGTGTCATAGGATTACAACTCGTGCAAAATTCTGATTAGGATTTGTGAATGATACGAAACCTTATATGGCTTCATAATGGTCCATCCAGCTTGCAATGGCATTGGTTCATCTAGCGGTAGAGATGGCGTAATTGGAACAATCAGGAGAGGCAATAATGGAGGAACAACTGATGGAGGCGACGGCTCGCTGTGCGAAGGAGTTAGAATTCTCTTTGTCGATTCATAGTTCGCAGCGCAGTTGGATCGACCTCATGACGAATTTTGGATCAGCTAATCAAGATTTATCTTGATTGATTCATGATCGTAATTCTGATGTTGATGATGAGGCACCATCTTTTAGCTAGAAAAATGCTTTAAAATTTTCAAGTTCTTGCTTCATCTATGATATAGAAGCTTATATAGAAGCTTTCAAAACTTGAATTTGCTGATTTTAACGTTCCTCCATTCCTTTTAATTGGTTAATTATTTGCTTTTGCCATATATTATTTGATCTTGCTTTCTTGCTTGATTCGTCATTGCCGGACAAAATTACGAATTCCTAAAATCTCTTTTAAATGCGACGGTGCAAAATATTAAATAAAATTGACTAACATTAATTAATAATAGGTTGGAAAAACTTAGATCAACTTGACTCCGGCTTGAATTGAATTAAAAAGATGGTGCGGCTCGGAATAGATTGTAGTAGCTCGGCCAGGTAGCAATTTGAATTTGAATTGATACTTGAATTCAAAATCTGAATTGAAATTGGCATCCGAATTCAAAATCTAAATTTAAATTTAAAATCAAATTCAACATTTGAATTTGAAAGTTAAATTTGAAGCCCAATTTTGAAATTTGAATTTGAAATTTAATTTCAAATCTAAATTTGAATTTGAAATTTAAATTCACATTTTGAATTTGAAATTCAAAATCTAAGGTTGAAAAATGTAATGACCCAAGCCACTAGCAATAATAACTCGTCGGGCCCAAACCACCAATTCAAAATGCTTAAGTCCAATTATTATTATTAAAATTCATAGTCCTTTATATTTTCAATCACAACACATGGGCTGGTTGGGAGCTTAATAGCAAACAAAAAAAAAAAAAAAAAATGAAAATGTAATGAAAGGACCTGCTAACAAATAATAACTCATTAGACCCAAACCACCAGCCCAAAATGCTTAATCCAGTTATTATTATTAGGGTCCATGGTCCCTGATATTCCCAATCATAACTCCATTTCCATCTGATGTGGAATTCGTTCTCATCAGCCCAGCGCAATCACCTACAGAGCCCAAGATCACCATGCGAGCCCAATCACACAGAGTCCAAGATCACCCGGCGACACCAGGCGATGTGAAACTTGTCTCGCTGACCTTGTCATTCAGCCGAAACTCATCTCACACGGTCTACGTCATTCAGACCCTGCCTCAGCAGAGACTCATCTCATGCTTCTGGTTGGTGATTGGCCTGATACCAAATATAACAATCCAACCCGCTAGCAATAATAACTTATTGGGCCCAAACCACTAGCCCAAAATACGTAAGCCCGATTATTATTATTAGTGTTCATGATCCCTTATATTTTTAATTATAATCTCATTTCCATTCGATATGAAACTATTAGAATGTTACAGAAAAGATTGGGACAAATGATTCATGATCCCTTATATTTTCAATTATAATCTCATTTCCATCGATATGAGACTATTGGGACGTCACAAAAAAGATTGGGACAAAGGGTGCAAATCACCTGCAGAAAGTCACCATAAACTAGCTAAAGATTATATCGCTTTCTAGTTTGTACAAGAGTTCAATGGTTTGTCACTTCTCATCTGGGCTCGAAGTGAAAAATGTGGCCCAATTAGGGAAATTTTATACTCAATTTCTATTAAACTATTCTTTTACTTTGCTCTATACCCTCAAGATTATTATAAAATCATGTGAACTTCAACACCGAAAAACAAAAAATTAAACAACAAAATTGGATATTCATACACAATTTCAAGCTTGAATCACCCATGCTACAAATCGCATGTTGGATGCAAATAACTGACAAACGAAAACATGAAAATTTCATATCGATTGAGATAAATAGGGTTGCTTCACTGTACATTGTATCATAGTAATGGACATGATTTTCTAATGAAAGTCCGCAGCAACCTAGGAATGTGGTTAATTCAGCGAGTATAGCACCTTTCAACACCATCAGCTTTCCTTCTGATGAGCTTGCTGCCGCTGCTCTTTTTGGTGAAGCTTCGGAAACAAAAGATCGTGCAGCTGCCTTTCCGCAGCAAATTCTGAAGTGGCCTGAAATGCAAATAAAAATGCATGACAGAGTGCACAATAAAGCCAAAGCAACTAAATAGTAAGATCAAGAGGACAGATGGTTTACTATACATAAGATAAGATGATGCAACTATACAGAAAGCGCTGCCATCTAACTGTCGCCCAGCTGGATAAACTTATATTGTGAAACAACTGTCAAGATGTAGACTTGCATTAAATGGAACAAAATTAAATGAAACGCTCGGAACCTTCAGCCCTAATACCATGTGAAATAGCCATGCTAGAGAAGTGTGTTTTAATATTACATAATCGACATATTTAGTGACCGATTTCTAATTAAATTGAATATAGACCGGTTAAAACTATCAAACTTCGCTTGATTTTGCTAAAAAGTTTTCGCCGTCATCATGGGAAACATTAGAAAGCACAGACATCCTACAGATGCTTCCAGTTTAATTTCCTCTCTATCAATTACTTCCTCAAAATTTCAAGAGAAGGAAAGAAAAATATTTGGGCATACTTCAACTACAGAGTAACTACAGACACACAAAAGTTCAAACATTTCAAACTTCAAAATAGCATGAACAAAGTACTTTTGACACACTTCTTTCTCACAAAGCAACCTATATAATAGGTGATTGAACATTATCTACAGTTTTTGTAATGTTAGAGATAAAAAAGGGTAGAATGGTCTTTGGGCTTATTATGTATATATAGATTGAGTTTATCAATAAACCTAATTAACTTTTGACGGTTTAACATGGTATCAGAGCCAAACCACCTTAAACCTAAACCCTAACCCTAGCCGCCAGCCACCACCACCATCAACCTCGCCGGCCACCCTCGCTCAGCATCACCCAGGCCTGGGCGACCTCGACCGGGTGTCGACAGCGTCCCCACGGGCCGACGACGTCAGCCCAGTGTCGCCCAGGGCCGGCGACCTTAAAATTGGCGTCGCCCGACGCCAGTGACCCCAGATCGGGCATTCCCAGGCCATGTTGTAGCTTCTAGAGCATTGTTCCTGCTGCTCGGGCCTTGCTTGTGAACTCATCAATGTTCTTCGAGAGGTTGGGTAGATTGTTCCTGCTGCTCGGGTCTTGCTGGTGAATGGTGTGTTGCTGATGTTGTGTTTTGCTCTCGGTTGGTGACTCTCTGCATGGTGTGTTGAGTATTCGAGGCTTGATAGTTATAAATTACAATGGCTGCTGTTGATCCTGAGAAGAGTGGTACCACGACAACTGAGGTAATTTCTTCTTCGTCGTCTCGAATTACTGATAAGAAACTTGAGGGTATTATTAACTTTCAACAATGGAAGAAGATTGTTAAGTTCGTCTTGACGGGAAGAAATCAACATATACACTTGACTGGAACTAAACCTACTAATGATGCAAATTGGGATGTCATTGATGCACGTATTATGGGTCAGCTTTTGAATTCTATGGAGAGTAATGTTGTTGACTTGGTAACTCATATTGATACTGTCAAGGAGTTATGGGAGTATTTAGATGTATTGTATTCTGGCCAGAACAATCTTTCTCGGATATATGAACTGTCACAGGAGTTTCACCGATCTGAGAGCAAGGAACGTTCCATTGATCAATACTTTGCTGCTGATTTTAATAAAATGTATGAAGAGTTGAATGCTCTTCTTCCTATTTCTTCTAATGCTGAACAGATGTGACTCCAGAGGGAACAATTGGCTGTGATGAATTTTCTCAGAGGTCTTGGTCCGGCCTACGATGCAGTTAGGTCTCAAATTCTTGGAGGAGAGACTATTGCATCGCTTATGGATACATATGCTAGAGTTCTTCGAGTATCTCGTGGTTCTTCTCAAAGCACTGCATCTATTGTTGATAGTTCAGCTCTTGTTTCTCAATATCGAACTGGTGGAGGTAGGGGTGACGGAAATCGCGGAGGATATAATGGTCGTGGTGGCCGTGGTGGTCGAAACACAGGAATAGGAAGGGTCCAAGGACAACGACAGCCTTATGGACAGCCCCAAACCCCTACTGAGAGCTCAGGGGCTATTCGGACTTGTCATTATTGTGGAAAACCTGGTCACATTCAGAAATTTTTCTACAAGTTACATGGTCGACCGAGACAACAGCAGCAGTTTGCCAATGCCGCATCCGACACTGACTCTCTCTCCTTATCACAGTCTTCTCAAGGCAATGTAGTGGTTATGTCTGATGAGGAATTTGCACGTTACAACCAGTCTCAGATTTCCAAGCCTACTTCTTCCACTGCTACTCTAGTCCAGACAGGTAATGCCACTGCATGCATTTCAGCTAGTTCTCGCCCTTGGGTCATTGATTCGGGGGCATCCGATCATATGTCCGGTCTTTCAGGTATATTTTCTTCTCTTACTTCATCATCTTCTATTGTTACGTTAGCTAATGGTTCATCTTCTCAAGTCAAGGGAGTTGATACAGTTCATCCAAACCCTTCTTTATCATTATCCTCAGTACTTTACATTCCAAACTTTCCCTTCAATCTCATGTCAGTTAGTAAATTAACAAAACACTTTCAGTGTTCAGTGACTTTTTACCCCGACTCTTGTATTTTTCAGGATCTGGCTACGAAGAAGACGATTGGTAGAAGACGAGAGGTCGGGGGGGTGTATGTGCTTGAAGATGCTCCTTCCATTGCTTGCCCCAGTATTGCTTCTCTTCATCAGATTCATTGTCGTCTTGGACATCCTTCGCTACACAGTCTTCAGAAGTTGGATTCTAGCTTTCGGTCTCTTTCTAGTTTAGAGTGTGAGTCATGCCAACTTGGTAAATTGCATCGTGTTAGTTACCCTCCTCGAGTCAATAAAAGAGCGGCATCTCCCTTTTCTTTAGTTCATTCAGATATTTGGGGTCCTTGTCGTCTGGTTTCTAATTTAGGTTTTAGGTACTTTGTTACTTTTGTTGATGATCATTCCAGAGTTACTTGGTTATATTTAATGAAAAGTCGTTCAGAATTGTTTTTCATCTTTCGAGCCTTTATTTCTGAAATTTATACTCAGTTTGGTGTGCATGTCAAAGTTTTGCGTTCTGATAACGCTAAAGAGTACTTTTCTGCACCTTTCTCTACCTTTATGGCTCAACGTGGTATAATTCATGAATCTTCTTGTCCCGATACACCTCAACAGAATGGTGTAGCTGAAAGGAAGAATAGACATTTATTGGAAGTCACCAGGTCTATGTTATTCGAGATGAAGGTTCCTAAAACCTTTTGGTCTGATGTTGTTCTTACCGCATGCTACCTTATTAATCGTATGCCTTCTTCTGTCTTACGAGGTGGTATTCCTTATTCCACTTTATTTCCCAATCAGCCTTTGTTTGCCTTACCACCCCGTACTTTTGGGTGTGTCTGCTTTGTTCGTGATCATCGACCTGGGGTATCAAAACTTGATCCCAGAGCCGTTAAATGTCTATTTTTGGGCTACTCTCGTACTCAAAAAGGATATTATTGCTATTTCCCAACCTTGCGGAAATATTTTATAACTGCTAATGTTTCATTCTTTGAATCTACTCCTTATCGTGGGGATCCAATTACTGTCTCTGAGATGGATGAAGACTTACATGTGACTATCATTCCGTCACCTACTCCACTTACCTCACCAGTGTCTGCACAAGAACCTCCTCCTCTCAAGGTTTACACTCGGCGTTCTCGCACAGCTATCGATCCCCCCCATCCTCCCGCCACTACTGCGTCATCTTCAGCTCCAGATCTATCTTTAGTTGATGCTCCGGTAATATCTGATCTTGACCTACCTATTGCCTATCGCAAAGGTATACGCACCTGTACCCAACACTCTATTGCAAACTTTGTCTCGTACAATTCTGTATCTTCTTCTTTTCGCTCTTTTTTATCCACTGTTGATCAATATCCTGTTCCCAAGTCGGTCGCTGAGGCATTACACAGCCCTGGCTGGAGGACAGCTATGGAAGAAGAATTAAAGGCATTACAGGTTAATAAGACTTGGGACTTGGTACCTCTTCCGTCCGGCAAAACTGCTATTGGTTGTCGATGGGTTTTTACTGTGAAAGTCCATCCTGATGGTTCTCTTGCTCGCTTGAAAGCAAGGCTTGTTGCGAAAGGGTATGCTCAGGTGTATGGGGTTGACTATCTAGACACTTTTTCTCCTGTTGCTAAGCTTACATCTATTCGCATTTTGATCTCTCTTGCTGCTACATATAGCTGGTCCTTGTTTCAGCTTGACGTAAAGAATGCTTTCCTGCATGGAACTCTTGATGAGGAGGTGTATATCGAGCAACCTTCCGGGTTTGTTGCTCAGGGGGAGTCTGATGGATTGGTTTGTAAGTTAAAGAAGTCATTATATGGTTTGAAGCAGTCTCCACGAGCATGGTTTGGAAGATTCTCTGAGGCTTTACTCTTATTTGGACTATCTAGATGTGAAAATGATCATTCTTTCTTTTATAAACAATCAGGGAGAGGCAGGTTGTTCTTGATTGTGTATGTTGATGATATTATCATCACCGGAGATGACTCGGCTGGTATAGCTGAATTAAAACTCTATCTTCAGCAACAATTTCAAACCAAGGACTTAGGCAAGTTGAAGTACTTCCTAGGAATTGAGGTGGCACAGTCAAAGAAAGGTATTGTCCTGTCACAACGGAAGTATGTCCTAGATTTGCTCACTGAGACAGGTATGTTGGGGTCAAAACCTATTGATTCACCTATGGAACAAGGAGTTAAACTGGTAGCTGATGGAGGAGAAATTCTTGATACTCCTGAGAGATATAGAAAATTGGTAGGTAAGCTGAATTATCTCACGGTTACTCGACCAGATATTGCCTTTCCAGTTAGTGTGGTAAGTCAGTTTCTATCTTCCACTCGTACATCTCACTGGGATGCAGTTATTCGAATCTTGAGATACTTGAAGAAGGCTCCAGGTAAAGGAATTGTTTATCAAAATCATGGTCATAGTAGAGTTGAAGGATTCTCTGATGCTGATTGGGTAGGATCTCCAGATGATAGAAGATCAACTACTGGCTATTGTACCTTGGTTGGAGGAAATCTAGTATCATGGAAGAGTAAGAAGCAGAATGTTGTTGCTCGTTCTAATGCCGAGTCAGAATACAGAGCCATGGCACAAGTGACATGTGAATTGATTTGGATTCAGCAGCTCCTGACTGAATTAAGCTTAAAAGCTTCGGCCCCTATGCTTTTATGGTGTGATAACAAGGCAGCAATACATATAGCTTCCAATCCTGTGTTTCATGAGAGAACTAAACACATCGAGGTTGACTGTCATTTTATTCAAGAGAAGCTCCAGAGCGGAATGATTCTTCCCAGTTATATTAGGACCGGTGAACAACTTGCAGATATTTTTACTAAACCTCTGGGTAATGGGAGAATAGGATATATTTGTAACAAGCTGGGCATGATTGATATTTATGCTCCAGCTTGAGGGGGAGTGTTAGGGATAAAAAAGGGTAGAATGGTCTTTGGGTTTATTATGTATATATAGATTGAGTTTATCAATAAACCTAATTAACTTTTGACGGTTTAACATGTAACAAATTGCCAAATAAGTGACATTCTATGAATTTCAGTAATTGAACCTCATGTAATTTTAATATCAATAATTAACAAAAAGAAGCATTTTTAAATATATGAGGTTCTGAATTTTTTTCTTTTGGGTACACATTTTCCTCGCAATATAGGGCTTTACAAGGTGCATGAAAACAGAGAAGTTACGCTACAAGAAAATTGCAAAATCGATACAGGCTAAAAAGAAGAAGTGAATGCACTAACCTGATGGTTAAAAGCAAATCTTAGAGTTTGTACTTGCGTTCCAGAGCAGACTCTCAAGTCAAAGCCATGGCTGTCTACCCCAATGACGGCTGCTTCCTGAAATACACAATGTAGACATGTAAGGCATCTATCTTGAGGTTAAAACAAGAACAAGAATATTTCACAACTGAGTATGATTCAAACAACAATACTCTATAAGCATATAAAGGAGATGCTTATGGAATGTGTGACGCATAACTCACGCTGAATCAAACTCAAGGAATCACAAGCATTAACATGCAATACAGTTTGAACCATTCACCTTTATCTTCCTTAATATGAATCAACAATCTAGGTACAAGCCAAGATAACTACCCTTTAAGGGTAGCAGCTTAATCCGCACAATCAACTGCAGGCAGGCACAGACAATGAAGAAACAAGGTTTCAATTATGGAGGAATTGAGGATGGATAGGCCAAGAGTGATGGCATGGCCCTTATACATGATGGGTCCTCTTTAATTACATACAACTGATGTGGGACTGCTTCAGAATCACATATGCTCTGAAAATCTCGCCCTGAGGCATGAGTCCCACATAAGACTCACTCACCTTACAATGAATGACATTGCAAGGCCACCAAAGAGCTTACCTCAAGAGCTTCTTTCTAAAATTCTAATGAAGAGGTACATCAATAGCTCTCCTCTACCATGTAGTGGAGGCAGTGGGAGTGTCCATAACAACCATGCCACATGTCCCAGTCGAATTATCAACTCTGATACCACTTATTATGAACGAATCAGGGAGCAAGAGGACAGAGCAGCCAATAATGACGGCCCGGCCCGCATGCATGGTAACACTACTACTAACCTAATGCCTAGATTCAGTGTCTAATTACATGGCCGTCCTTTTGTCACTTACAACCAATATAGGACTACTTCAAAACTTGCAACCAATGTGGGTCTTGTATTTCTAGGAATGCTGCTGAAACAGCTATGTAAAATTTCAAGTGACCGACCAAAAGAATGGGTTTAGAGCAGATCGTCATGAAAGTGATCAGATCTAATAATTTCAAGAAAAGAAGAAAGTGCAGAAGCTTTCAAGTTCTAGGGGGGGAATATCCAATAATGTACATTGACGGTGCGATCCAACTTCCACATAATTACTTTATAGAGGAGGCTGAGCTTGAGGTGGAGGTGGATCCCTAACAGCATTATAAAGATTGAGAGGAATTCAGAGATGCAACAGATCACTACTGTAACTCCATTACATGCCCTACCACCAACGCAAGCCCGAGCTCAACTTACAAATGCTACACCATTTTTTAGCGGTCGACTACTAGAGCGTTGTCTCCATTCTTCCACTACTATCCGCCATACTTGGGTTGAAAGATAGTCCATCTTTCTCTCCGCTACAATCAGTAAGCTATGCCAACCCTTTCCATTTAAGGGGCCCCATTCTTTCTTCAATAAATTTAATTATCGCGGGGTTATGTCTGAAGTGTTGTATACGCTCCTAAAGAATCATTTTCTTACAAATTGCAGTTCAAGGAACAGTCTAAATTGTTGGCACATATCCAATATAGAAACAATACAAATAACTATTTTTTCAAATTAAATGTAAGTGCCCAGGTAATGCTACCAAATGTTTGAGTGTAAGAGCAAACTATGCCCATGCACTCAGCCTAAAAGCTATGTTCCAAAAGGCGATATGCGTTATCCATGTGGTTACCTACCACATAGCGCATATGCGGTAATGCGGACGCATATGCGGTCCATCTATTAAAATATTTAAGTATTAAATATCTACATAAATGCTCCTAACAAAGTTAAATAACTAAAATAACAATTTAGAATTCACAAATTAAAATAATTAATTTCAAGTAAAAGACCTCATATATACACATATATCACTAAACTAACATCTAGTAATTTACTCTTAGTTTATAAAGAAGAAATAAATAGAATTTTGTGCAAAATCATAAAAAATGTCAAACAAAAATCAATGTTCTAAAAAGTGGTATGCTAAACTTTTATGAAAAATAAAAAGAAATTCGATAAATTGTCATTCACATCATTTGAGAGGCCAACACTTAAAAAAAATCTAATAAAATAACATCTAACAATTACAAAATTATACATCAATATTTACATACATAATTATTAGATAGATTAGGAATAATACTTACTAAAATAAGAAGAAAGATAGTTAGGTTCAATTTATATACAGATAATTGCATTTATATGCATTATTATTAGTTAAATTTATATGAAAATAGTTATATGTATATGTAAAATTGTTAATAAACAATCCCATTCAACATTATATTTCAATCCCACATCAAATCAAGAAAACAAAAAAAGAACACTTTATTGCATAGGTGGCCGCATATGCGGTTCAGACCATAAACCGCACCGAATATCATATATGACGTGCGGTATGTGGTCGGACCACATATGCGGCCGCAAGGACAGCTTTTTGGAACATTGCCTGAAAGTAACACTTCTTGATTTTTTTTTTTTTAAATTATTTTCATTCCAACAAGTACAATGCTATACACGTCAAGAATGGCATTCTCTAGGACCTATTTATGCACTCAGCATCTAGTCAAGTCCCCAGATAGTATGTTCAACCACAGGTTAGATTGTCGGAAAAAAAGAAAGGATGCTATATGAAAGGCAAATGGACGGTACCTCTACTTGCATACCCTTGTGCCTCCAACAAAGCATTTTGAGGGCATGCATGATGTTGTCCCCACCAGCTCTTAAGCGGGATATAATATTTGCAGCAGAATGTGCAAGAACATCTGGCCTAGCTTTCCGAAAATCTTGAATTTTAACTACAGTCTGAAAGTATATAAAACCACAAAGCTGCTTAAATAACATATAGCTAAAAAAAGTGTGTATCAGTAAACAGTAGCATGAAAAAGCAAGACATAAATTTTTATCATGAAGTAGCTTTCACGGCAGGAAAAGGAGAGATCTATTTTCATGCAGAATGGCTTTCACTACAAGAAACATAAAGTGATTATAAAAACAAAGATGCTCCAAAATAATCAGAATTAAGTATAATAAAATCCACCTATGCATCACCTAGGTTAATAACTATTACATGGAGATGAAGTACAACGGCGAGATCTTACAATTGACTTCATACAAGTGAAGAAAATGTTACCAACTCATGATCGGGTTGGAGTCATATTTAAGAAACAATTTCGGACCTGATCCTGATAACAACCCACACCAGAAAAAGAGGTTAGACCCTGGGAGAATGCAAAAAGCATGTACTAGAAAAACTAACGAATTTTTTTTATTAATAGACAAATAATATTATAATTATTATCATAGTCCTCTAAAAACTTTATTAATAAAACTAGGCCCACGCGGTGAATGAATTACCGCTTTCTAAATATGGTAAATCATTCACCGCTTTCTTCAAAGCATTAAAATTATTTTGTGTTTAATACTAATATACTATACGTTTTTTGGAGTTTAGACGTAGAAAATATATTAGTTAAAAGCAGTGAATAATTTACCACTTTTAGAAAGCAGTGATCACCGCTTTTATGGGCCTACTTTTACAAATAAAATTTTTTATGCCTATTTTTACAATTAAAAAGTTTTGTAGGCCCAGTAGCCCGAAAACTTCAAAGCTGACAGTAACAATTAGGAAGCTGAGAGAATCGAAGAAGACCGGAGGAAAAAGTAAGAAGAGGTTAAAGAAGAGTGTAATAAAAGAAGAACTAGTCCAACTAGTAGGAAGTAAATCCAACTTAAGTGTAGAACAGAATCCTTAGAAAGTATCCAACAGGCTACATAGTAAAACCTATTTAAGTGCAGAATAGAACTTCTCTAGGATTCCATTTAGTAGTGCAAGTGTAAATATCACAGTATAGGATCCCATTAGCGTGGTACATTATTAACATAAACCTATTTGAGCTATTTTCACTTTGCAATTTGTTCTCAACATGTAATCTTGGGCCTTCTTTAGCCTCTTTCCGCATTACCTTGTTTAAGCAGCAAAAGAAGTATTTATATCATTGACCTCAAACAAATTTCTTTCAAGGATTTATATGGCTAGCACGATCTAGTGTTAGATAAAGGTCGATTGAAGTTGACTTGAATACATTCTAATAGAGAGATAAGAATAAAACTTTAACCAGCTTCGTGATCATTTCAGGTTTTTTAAGAGCTTTTTTACACCAAATGGACATAATAGCAAACGAGCTTTATAAAAAAGTAAGACAAAAGTACTAAAGACATGCCTGATTTCCATAAGCAGAGACCATCTGGATGTTTAAAATTTCCAGCTTGAAAAATGCAGATCCCCTTTGCATACTCTCATCTTTATTAAGTTCTACTACAGAAATTGAAGTAACTGATGAAACATTAGAACTATATAAAATGAACATCGAAAAGAATTTTCTAAGACATTCTTTTAAGTGCTTGCTGAAGTTACCGCTCGGTGTTCTTTTACTGATTGTGCTCTCTTCAACAAACGCAGGTCTTAGGTGACCCTGAACAAGAATACTAGCTGATGGCTGATCCATCCAATCAACATTAGTATTTGATACAGCCTGAGCAAGAGAAAATATCCAGGTAAAACTTTATGCAAAATAGCACAAGAGGAGCACTCTCAGAGGAAAAAAAATGACAAACAAGCTGGATTGGAGGTGAAATTCGGTACAATGTGATTTCCAAAAGTCTGGAAGATAATGTTCAACCAATATCAAATGTATAAAAAGGACTACATACCTCTGCAATTTTCTTTGCAAAATAAATCGGATGGCAAGAGTTAACAGTTTCAAGGTTCGCCCAGTCATTTAGCATTTCATCAGAAAGAACATCATCATCTTCATCTTCAAGAATGGCCACCTCATCCTGCTAGAAAAGCTAGACATTATGCACAATTCTGCCACTGGTCCTGAGGAAAACAGTAAATTTTGAGTCAGGCATATTCTTTACCATGTCATAGTCATCATCAGTGTCACTTTCCTCGCTCGAAACATCTTCTAGACCAAAATCAAAATCTGAAGGTGCTGACACTTCAATATCTGTAAGCATCTCTGCACTATCTATGCCTATCACAACTTGCTGCACCAATAACAGAAGTATTCAAAAATTTATATTTTAGAGTTCAAGAATGTAAATGAAAATCTGAACATTCAGTACCACTATTTTATCATCAGCTATCAAAGTGTGCAAAGGGCCTTCATCATTGCTCACTTCAAAGTAAATATCTGACCATATTGCCATATAGCAACTTCAAGAGAAAAAATAAGAGTATTTTCCACAAGATATGACATTAAAACATGAACGATCGAATATATTTTTTCTGCATACCTCCGTGCTCATCAGTTAAATAGGGTAAATCAGACCAAATGATGTTCTCTTGGATATCACTGTCAATAAACCCCGTAAACATTAAGGTCGCTTTGTTGTTCACCTGAATGTAGAATGGACATCATACAATAAGGCAACTTAAACCAGCATGCTCAAACAATAAGAATCAGTTATGTATTATAAGAAGGATCATATAAATACTGAAACAAGGTGTCAATGAGTTGCGAAGGCCTCATAATCCCATAGGATTAGCCTCTTCATAAACAAGGCATGAACATGCTACACTTGCATGTGATTTGAGCCTAGAATGAAATTCTATAAATATGATTCTATTTAACTTGGGAGGCCACGGACAAAACAGCTCCTAATGCAACTGGCCCCAAATTAGATTGGCTATTAGGTATTCAAACATCACATCAAGATTCAGGCAGGACCTTACAGTAAGGAAATTGAGCCAAGTTAGATTTACACAAGCCCTTTCTGGGAGGCATAAATACACGCACATTGACAATGAACCCACGTTAGCCTTCTTACCCTTCTATCATAGTTTGGTTTCTTTTGATGTCTTGGATAATTAGATAATTATAACATTTTACTATTAGAAGGAATACTAATATTAGTTATATAAATTTTGATTTTTACAATTTTAGTAACATTTTGTCTTATTGTTATTAAGTTGGTATAAATAAGTTTATTAATGATAACTGGGCTAGCAGCTAGCCTAGTGGTTGTTACTAGTGTAGCCGTCTTAGAGGTCGGGGTTCGATCTTTGTTTGCGTGTTTCACAAATTGGGGCTTGAGCCTCTGGCTTTTTACATTTTAGCCTACGAGCAAGTAAAAAAAGGGCTAAATTATCCTATAAAACTTACAAGATCCAAAGTGAAACTAAGCTCAATTGACTTGAATTTTGTGATAGAACTAAGAAAATAAAATAAAATTGATATTTGGTGATTTATGTGTTCCCGACTAGGTTGTGCACTTCATGGTTCTGAGACAAGCCATAAACCAACAAAATCATTATCAGGCTAAAGACAAAGTTGCAAGTCCAGTTTATCTTTCGGGCATAGAGGACCCTATGTTAAAGTGGCCACTTCAAGCCCTATTTGTAAAATATTAGGGTAACTTTGATCAACAAACTAGCAAACAAGTAGCATCCAGGATGATAAACACACAAAGGAGAAACGAACCCCTACTTTGTAGATGCACCTCTTTCAAAATGTCGTCAAAAGGAAGCACCAAAATAAAGCACTAGTTATCGCATATTCACATTACTCCAGTCTCTAAGTTCTAACTGATTTTGGCTTTGTAGCAAATCACTCCTCTGCTTGGAGTTTAGGCATGTAATAGGTTTTATAAGTAACAAATAGCCATCTGAAATGAGTTTCAGCCTCAAAAATCAGCACGGCGGACCATTCAGATGCAAGAACAGAGCAGTAATACCTTTACAATCTACCTAAAGAAGAAATCCATATGAATTTTAGAACATTTCTCCTGAATTCAAATTATTACAGCCAAAATCTTAGTCTCTTCCCAAAATCCAAGTCTCTTCCCAAAATCCGAGTCTCTTCCCAGAGAAACAGCTATAGACTGGATACGATTGCAAGCAAACCATCATCCCTTTCTACACTATTTCATGTAGAGATTCTATCTTAAAAAGCAGAAAAATGGCAACAATACTAAAGGAGGCCTTAGCCTTTTTTTGGAGAAAAGCACAAAAGTTGGCCGTGAGTTCTAACAATCTGGGGTGTAAGAATGACAAGCAGGGTAAGAAAGAAGTTAATCGAAGCTTGAACAGGGACTGCAAAAGCCATGCTTTTAAGTGCCGATCATATTAGAAGCTCAAATGTAGGCTTTATAAACAGTCCAAGCAAACTGTGTTTCTTCGAGAGCATTATTCTAATCATCGTAAATTTGCTGCTCATATAACCCAGATAATGCATTTCAATCACTCCCCTGCTGCTGCCCTGCCTTCACTACTATCTGATCAAATTACAAAAATAATACTTCTTCCGGACGTTTTAAGATGAATAATATGAGTATACCTCTATTATTGTTCTTGCAATTTCAGCATCTGACAGACGTGGACTCTCGCCATCTTCCGAGGGCGCCGACTCTTCTATTTCCTCGAAAGGATGGTACCGACTTTTTGCATCCGCATTCTCCGGTACAGAACGAACCCTGCTTGAAAGCAAATCGTTCCGGGAGGACAGTGCAGTCCGACGGAGCACATTATTCCTGACAAATGCAATTCCAGCCAGAAGGTCAAGAGGTTGAGCTAAAGAGACTGAATAAGAGCGGGGAAGAAGATAGAAGGAAAGAGGGATGAAGTTTATACCAAGAGCCGTCCGACGGCCCCCTTCCAAGAAACCTCGAGCTGCTGCCGTGCCCTAGCCGGTGAAGACTGCTGCGGCCTCCGGCGTGGACGTGCTGAGAGACAGCGGCAGCGTCGGAAGAGGGTAAGTAGTTCCGTGAGGCCGAGGTGCGGCAGCCTGCACTAATTGGCATAGCAGATTAGTGGGCAATGGAAGATGAGGAGGAGGGGAGAGGAGGAAGACGGACCGCACTGAGTGTAACGGAATCCGATTGCCAACGGGGACTCCATCGTCGCCAGCATCTTTGTTCCTCCGCTTCCTCCTACCCACGCACGCGCATCCTCCGCTGAGGCGTCGTGGATTTTTATCTATCGCACAAATATGATAACGCTCATCAGGATAAAGGACGATTATCTTGGGACAAATATCTTGCTAGTCACTGCTGCACTTTACTTGCTTTGCTGTCATTATTTAAAAACGCCTTTTTGCATTAAAAAATCATCTAGTTTTGAGCTTTTGAAAAATTGGATCGTTATTTTTGATTTTACAGATTCGGTCCGGATTTTCAGCAAACTGACCAAAATATCCTTCTTATTTTTTCTCTTTCCTCTTTTTTTCTCTCTCCTCTTTTTTTCTCTCTCCTCTTTTTTTTTTTGTCGCTTTTTTTTTCTCTCCGAACGGCGGAGGCGGAAACGGCCCGCCTCGCCTCTGCCCCTTACGCCCTCGCCCTCGCCCTCGCCCTCGCCCTCGCACGCGCACCCTCGCCCTCCTCGCCTCCCAGCCCGTTGAGGCCGCGCCGCGCCGCGACTCCTTTTTTTTTTTTTACCTCTCCGACCCTCCTCCACACGCCGTCGAAGAAGTGTTTCTTGCGGCCGAGAAGCACGCCGGCGAGAGAGGGAAAAAAAAATAGTTATACTCCGGCGAAGGCGGTGGGTCGTGACCAAAAAAAAATTGTAAAGAGAAAAAAAAATGAAATAATAAAAAATAATATTTTTTCCTACAGGAAAGACCAAAAATCATAGAAGAAGGAAGAAAAAAATGAAATTGCACTGTTAAAATAATGTTGCACTGTTTTAAAAAAAAAATTACACTGTTTTAAATAACTTTGAGACAGAAATTACACTCTTTGAGATGAAAATTACACTTTTTAGACTAAACTTACACTATTTGGATAAAAATTACACCATTTTTTTTCTCTTCTTCTTTCTCGTTGCATCATTTCTCCTCGTTGCACTATTTCTTTGCACTCTTTCTCTCCAACCAAACTCGGATCCGGTCACCTCCCTCTCCGGGCCGTGCGGTGCGGGGCGGATCTCGAGGAAGCACTCGGAATCGGGGGGAGGCGGGGAGGAGGAGCACGACGACGAGGAGGAAGCCTCAAAGGAGGAGGAGGAGGACGACGACGACGACGGGCGCGGGCGCAGGGGCGCGGAAGCGGGCGCGGGCGCAGGGGCGCAGCCGGCGGGGGGGCGCCGGGCGCTATGGGGGGGCGCCGGGCGCGGGGGGGCGCGGGCGCAGGGGGGCGCAGGGAGCGCCCCCTGCGCCCACGGGGGGGGGGCGGGCGGGGGCCCGGGCCCGGGCCGAGGCGGGGGCAGGGGCCCGGGCCTGGGCGGGGGCGGGGGCCCGGGCGGGCGCAGGGTGTGAGATTTCGAATTTTGGAAATTTGGAATCTGTGTTCCTCTCCCCTGATACTGTGTTTTTGATCTATATACGTATATATATATACGGGTATTTATATATATATATATATATATATATATATATATATATATATATATATATATATATATATATATATGTATATAAGTGTCATTTATATGTATTTTAGTTGTTTTTGAGTTTTATCGCGGAGAGTGAACGGCTTAACGGCGCGATTCGGAGTCCGAATCTGACGATCCAAAATAATAGATTCGATGTCTCGGCAGTGCTGAACGCGACGGCATGAACCTTTCGACATGCGACGGACGGATTGAGAGATCTTCCATCTTCTTCGCCGAGAGGTCGAATTGTACATTTTTGGTTTTTGCGATCTGGACCCTGTTTCTTGCACCGTTTTGCGTGAGTTTGCTTGTGGAGGGATGTTTGGGCATTTTGTGCTTGCTGTGAGGGACCCAGAGGTATTTTGCTGTGTGTGAGGGCTGTTTTTGCAATTGTGCATTGGTCTTATAGGTGTGGTTGTGTGTGTGTGAGAGTGTTGTTGGAAACCTCTCTCTCTCTCTCACCCCCAGCCTCCCCTGAGGTGAGCCCCAGCTCCCCCAGCCTCTCAGCAACCTCCCCAAGCTCGGCCGGTCGCCGCCAGCCATCCCCTGGCCGGCGCAACCCCGGCCACCTCTCTCCTCTCCTTTTATTCTTCTTCTCCTTCTTCTTCTTCCTCTTCTCCTTCCCTGCGGTGTGCACCCAGGGGGAACCTATGCATGGGCTTCCCCTGAGGTGGCACGACCGCCGGTGACCTGCCCCGCCGCCGGGAGCCGCCGTCGTGGGCCGCCGAGCTGTTGCAGCTGCTGCTAGGGTAGCTGCGGGCCGAGGCTGGTGGGCCCGAGCCGCCGCCGCCTCCCGACGCCTGGAAGGGTGAGCACCGTCACCCTCAGGTCCTCCGGCGCCGCCCCCTGCTTCCCCGGCCGTCGCCGTGCCGTCGGAGCGCCGCCGCCGCCGCAGCTGGCGGCTGCTGGGAGTGCGGGCAGTGGGCTCGAGATCTGAGCCGCCGCCGCCTCCCGCCGCCGCAGCGACCTCCCGCCGGCATCAAGAGGACCGCCGCAGCCGTCGCCTCCTTCCCCCCCCGCCCCCCCGTGCCGCCGGTGCGCCGCCGCGCCGCCTGCGGCTCTTGCCTACTGCTTACGGGCAGGAGCAGCTGGAGGCCGAGCTTGCGCCGCCGCCGCCGCTCCCTGCCGCCGACTGAGGTGAGCCCCCTCTTCCTTACCTTCCCCGCAGCCGACCCTGGCCGCCGCTGGCCGTGCATGCCGACCGGCAGCCGGCCGGAGCTGGTTGTTCCGGCCGGGGTCCCTTTTTGCTTTGTTTTGGCCGCGCTTGGGTGTTTGAGCTTCCCGATGCCTCCCGAAGTCCGGGAAGGTGAGCACGATGATCGCGGCGACGCGCTGATCATCATGCTCACCTTAGAATTGGTTTTTGGTTGAGCCGTTTCGCTGTTCGACCGATGTCGAGCTATGTCATCCCATGTGCATGCTGTTTTTATGCAATTTCTGGGCTTGCGACTAGTCCTGTCGTAGTGGGGCTGTGAGCATGGTCTCCGTGACATCGTTACCTATCCGCTGGTGCTTGCGGAAGGTCGTGCGGATGTACGGATTGCTCGAATGGCCTTGTTTATCGCTTGTATGTATGTATTTGTGGCTTGTTTTGGGATTTTGGTGATTGTGACAGTGTTGCGACGCTGCGGGCAGCAAGGGCATGACCCTTGAGACCCTGTGGACTGGTTGTCCAACCCCTTCGCCCTTCGCGGAGTTTCGGATTCATTTCCGATGCGTTTTTCGATGAATTAATCGGCGAAACGCGTGTTTTTAGTTGTGCGACTCACTCGCTGTTTTCGCAAGTGACTTGGCTTCGCCGTTTAGCCTCGTTGGCTGTTTTTCATCGCTGTCCCAAAGTTTCGAGGACAGCGGATGAGTGACGGGGGGTTTCGGTGCCAATTCGGCATTTTTGGAAACCCGGAAAGCCTTTTCGGGTGCGTTGGTGGTCGTGACACCCCGAGCTTGTGCTCGCTGTCCCGTCACTTGGTTTTGTGTGTTCGGGGACAGCGAGGGACTTGGTTGGCTGTTTGGTACCCCTCTGGGGCTTAGTGTGGTTCGGGATCGTCCCGGTGGGTTTTCTGGGCGACTCGTCGGTTTCGGGTTGTGAGAGCTATGTGTTTAGCGTCGACTTGGTGGACCTTGACCCTGTGAGTCTTTCGTAGGTCCTGTCGCGGTTCCCGAGAGCCGTCGATGTTAGGCTTGATCTTACCTACAGGTGGGTACTTCGATCCGGAGTCGGTTCAGTGGACTACGGTGATACCTTTCTATCCTTTCTCTTGCATTACAGTTATTAGTTCACTTGACTCCCTTTGACTCTACTTATGCGTGCTTGGATAGTAGAGTAGTTGTGGTTTGCATGTTTATTGAGACGACCTAGTTGGTCGGTAGTGATCGCATGTTGTTCCGTGCGATCCTCGTTGTGGTTTATCAGTTGCTTCACGGGTCGTTGCCGTTCTGTGGATTGAGCATTTGCATCGATCGTCACAGCTCTTCTAGCACTTCATGTACACCGCGGTCTGATCCACCGTTTGGGGGTGTTCTTTTCCGAAAAAGGGTCGTGGATTTCGACCGACCCGTGAGCCTTGATGCAGTGCGTCCAGAAGGTTTATGTGCCGAGAGATGAGCAGTGTGAAAGTGCCAGGGATCCGTCCCGGTGGCTTTGGATTGGGTATACTTTGTGGTTATCTCCATTGATGCATATACTAGTTGCTTACAGTAGCATAGTTGTTCAGTTGTATGTCAGCCTCATACTTACTCGTGCTACTGTATACCATATCTATCTTTTGTTGACCCTCGTGCCGGTGTGTACACCTCGCCTTCGTCGGCTTGCGGTACCCACTGGGAGGGGAGACATGTTAACATGTTCTCACCCCCCGCCCTCGTTGTTGTTTTCAGGTGAGCAGGGTGGTGAGAGTCGGGACGCAGCGAGGCACGCCTAGATAGTAGCTCTAGAGGTTCCGACTTGTGAGGCTACTTCCCCAGATTTGGTTATTACCCCTATCATCTACCAGTTAGTTATGGATATGGTTCAGTTACACTGTGGTTGTTTTATCTAGTATGATATGTTTTGGTACAGTTACATGTTGGATGATTGTATTGCATGCTTAGATCTCGTGGTTTTGGATTTAGTATCCATGTGAGGATTGCATGCTTAGACTTTTGGATGTAGATATTTTCAGATCTATCATTATGGCTTTATATCGTGCATCTTGGTTTTCTACCCCTCGTGGTAGCGTTTTCAAATAAAGATTGCCGTGTGGAAAACAGTTTTCAAATGAATTTCCGATCGATCGACTTTTGAGATTTCAAAAGAGAGTTCTCGTGTGGAGAACATTTTTCAAATGATTCTTCAATGTTTGAGATTAGGGTTTCAAAATAAAGCTTCTGTGTAAGGAGCAGTTTTCTAGAATGATCTGTTGTATGTGCATTGCATCATCCTTCGCCTAAGGACTTGCTTAGATTCATACAGGTTTAAGGACTGTTAGCTGTATAAATCTCTTGTGTTGTTGTGTTATTGTGATGAATGAATGGTGGTTGTGATCCTGTTGTATGTTGTGGACGCCGTGCAAATACAGGGGAGGCTCTGTCCGTGTGTATAGTGGATCCTGTATTTGTGGCGGGTCTGTACGTGGCGCGGGCTAGGCTTTCAAAAAAAAAAAAAATTTGGCACGTTTTTCCGCATCTAGAACTAGCCCGGGGCGTGACACAGGGGCGCAGGGGGCGCGTCCCCTGCGCCCCCTGCGCCCCGCCCCGCGCCCGCGCCCCCAGGGTGGGCGCAGGGGGCGCTCCCTGCGGCCCCTGCGCCCGCGCCCGGCGCCCGCGCCCGGCGCCCCCGCCGGCTGCGCCCCTGCGCCCGCGCCCGCTTCCGCGCCCCTGCGCCCGCGCCCGTCGTCGTCCTCGTCCTCGTCCTCGTCCTCCTCCTTTGAGGCTTCCTCCTCGTCGTCGTCGTGCTCCTCCTCCCCGCCTCCCCCCGATTCCGAGTGTTTCCTCGAGATCCGCCCCGCGTCGCGCGGCCCGGAGAGGGAGGTGACCGGATCCGAGTTTGGTTGGGGAGAAAGAGTGCAAAAAAATAGTGCAACGAGCAGAAATGGTGCAACGAGGAAGAAGAAGAGAAAAAGAAATGGTGTAATTTTCATCCAAATAGTGTAATTTTAGTCTAAAAAATGTAATTTTCATCTCAAAGAATGTAATTTCTGTCTCAAAGTTATTTAAAACAGTGTAAATTTTTTTTAAAATAGTGCAACATTATTTTAACAGTGCAATTTCATCTTTTTCATCCTTCTTCTATGATTTTTGGTCTTTTCTGTAGGAAAAAATATTATTTTTTATTATTTTTTTTCTTTATAATTTTTTTTGGTCACGACCCACCGCCTTCGCCGATGTGTAACTATTTTTTTCCCCTCTCTCGCCGACGTGCTTTTCGGCCGCAAGAAACACTTATTCGTCGCCGGCGGCGGCGGCGGCGGCGGGGACGGCGTGTGGAGGAGGGTCGGGGAGGTTAAAAAAAAAAAAGAGAGTCGCGGCGCGGCGCTGCCTCAGCGGGGTGGGAGGCGAGGAGGGCGAGGGTGCACGTGCGAGGGCGTGAGGGGCAGAGACGAGGCGGGCCGTTTCCGCCTCCGCCTCCGCCGTTCGGAGAGAAAAAAAAAAGAGCGACAGAAAAAAAAGGAGAGAGAAAAAAAAGAGGAGAGAGAAAAAGTAAGAAGGGTATTTTGGTCAGTTTGCTGAAAATCCGGACCGAATCTACAAAATCGAAAATAACGACCCAATTTTGCAAAAGCCCAAAACTAGTGGATTTTTTATGCAAAAAGGCCAGTTAAAAACGACTTTAATTTGAGTCAATTGCATGCATATAGATACACATTTATTCCTATAAAATTTTTGTCATAAAGTTGTATAATTATTTTTTTATAAAATAAGCATTTAATCCCTAAAAAAAATTAAATTATATTTCGTATTATTTATCATTGTCAAGATGGCTTTTTTTGCAAATGGCCCCCAGAAAAAAAATTATTTTAAAAATAGCCCCAATAAATTTATAATTGCAAAAATGGCCCTACCCCTGCCACGTAGGCGCCACGCGGGCGGGCTGGGAGGTGGGGTGGCAAGTTGAACACGGTGAGCCATTGACCGTATTCAAACACGGTGAATGGTTCACCGTGTTTCTTTTATTATTCGCGCGGATTAATCTACACTACCTTTTCGGGACAGTATAAGTAACTGAACACGGTGAACCATTCACCGTGTTTGAACACGGTGAACCATTCACCGTGTTTGAACACGGTGAATGGTTCACCATGTTCAACTTGCCAACCCGGCGCCCACCCGCCTGCGTGGCGCTGACGTGGCGCCTGCGTGGTAAGGGTAGGACTATTTTTGCAATTATAAATTTGTCGGGGCTATCTTTAAAATAAATTTTTTTTAGGGGGTGTCACGTCCCGGGCTAGTTCTAGATGCGGAAAAACGTGCCATTTTTTTTTTTTTTTTGAAAGCCACCACCATTCATCATCACAAAAACACAACAACACAAGAGATTCATACAGCTAACAGTCCAAAAAAAAACCTGTATGAATCTAAGCAAGTCCATAGGCAAAAGGATGATGCAATGCACATACAACAGATCATTCTAAAAAAAACTGCTCCTTACACAGAAGCTTTATTTTGAGACCCTAATCTCAAACATTGAAGAATCATTTGAAAACTGTTTCCTCCACACGAAAACTCTCTTTTGAAATCTCAAAAGTCGATCGATCAAAAATTCATTTGAAAACGGTTTCCCACACGGAAATCCCCCCAAAAAACGCTACACCACGAGGGGTAGAAAACCAAGATGCGCGATATAAAGCCATAATGATAGATCTGAAAACATCTACATCCAAAAGTCTAAGCATGCAATCCACCCAAAAAAAAAAAAAAACAAAAAAAACCCTAAATCCAAAAAACCACGAGATCTAAGCACCCCAATACAATCATCCAACATGTAACAAAAAACCAAAACATATCCCAAAAACTAATAAAAACAACCACAGTGTAACTGAACCAAATCCATAACTAACTGGTAATGATAGGGGTAATAACCAAATCTGGGCAAGTAGCCTCACAAGTCGGAACCTCTAAGCCACTATCTAGGCGTGCCTCGCTGCCCCCCAAACTCTCACCACCCCCCTCACCTCACCTGAAAACAACAAGGGCGGGGGGTGAGAACATGTAACCCCCCCTCCCCCCCTCCCAGTGGGTACCCCAAACCCGACGAAAACGAGGTGTACACACCGGCGCAAGGGTCAACAAAAGATAGATATGGTATACAAAGCACGAGTAAGTATGAGGCTGACATACAACTGAACAACCCCAACTACTGTAAACCATACACTAGTATATGCATCAATGGAGAAACCACAAAGTAAACCCAATCCATCCCCCCCCCCGGGACGGATCCCCCAACAACAAAAACCCACACCCCACTCTCTCCCTCCCCCCATAAAAAACTTCTGGACGCACGGCATCAAGGCTCACGGGTCGGTCGAAAATCCACGACCCTTAAAAACAAAAAAAAGAACACCCCCAGGCGGTGGATCAAAGACCACGGGTGTACGTGAAGTGCTAGAAGAGCTGTGACGATCGATGTGAATGCTCAATCCACAGAACGGCAACGAGCCGTGAAGCCCCCTATAAACCAACAACAAGGATCGCTCAAAACAACACCCATCACCACCGACCAACTAGGTCGTCTCAATCAAAAATCAAAAAAAACACCAACTACTCTACTATCCAAGCACACATAAGTACCCCCCCCAACGGGAGTCAAGTGAACTAATAACTCCCCCCCCCCCCCAAGAGAAAGGATAGAAAGGTATCACCGTAGTCTACTGAACCGACTCCGGATCGAAGTACCCACCTGTAGGTAAGATCAAGCCTAACACCGACGGCTCTCGGGAACCACGACAGGACCTACAAAAGACTCACATCCCACCAAGGTCCACCAAAAAAACACAAAACACATCACTCTCACATTCCCGAAACCACGGATCCCCCCCAAACCAACCCCCACCGGGACGATCAAAAAAACCCCCACACCCCCCCCAGAAAAAAACCAACCAGCCAACCAAAACCCTCGCAACCCCCCCCGAACACACAAAACCAAGTGACGGGACAGCGAGCACAAGCTCGGGGTGCCACGAACACCAACGCATCCAAAAAAGGCTTCCCGGTTTCAAAAAAAAAAAAAACAAAATTGGCACCAAACCCTTCGTCACTCATCCGCTGTCCTTGGAACTTCAAAACAGCCCCCCCCCCCAAAGCCAACGAGGCTAAAAAACGAAGCCAAGTCACTCACGAAACAGCGAACCCCGCACAACTAAAAACACGCGTTTCCCGACCCCCCCCCCAAAAAAAAAAAAACCCCCAAAACCAAAATCCGGATCTCCCGAAAGGTGAAGGGGTTGGACAACCAGTCCACAGGGTCTCAAAGGTCAAGCCCTTGCTGCCCCCCCCAGTGTCCCAACCACCACCCCCCACAAAAACAACCAACCAAAAAACAAAACACCACAAACCCCCATAACCAAAATAAACTAGGCCGCTAGAGCAACCCGTACGTCTGCACGACCTTCCGCAAGCACCAGCGGAACAAAAGGTAAAACGTAATGGACCCAACCCCCCCAGCACCACTATGACCAAAACCAGTCGCCCCCCAGCCCCCCCCCCCCCCAAAAAAAACAACAAAACAAACAACAAAAAAAAATCCATCCCCCCCCACACACCCCCCTCACCCAAAACCACAAACCAAAAGCAAATGATCCCCATCCCCCAATCATCCCGTGCTCAAAAACCCCAAAACTTCGGGAGGCCCAAAAAAAAAAATACCAAAGCTCGGCCAAAAAAAAAAAACCAAAAAAAAAAACCCCCCCCCCCCCAACCAGCTCCCCCTGCCGGCCCAACCACAACCCAGCGGCGGCCAGGGTCGGCTGCCCCCCCCCCCCAAGGAAGAGGGGGCTCACCTCAAACCCCCCCCAACCCGGCCCACCACGGCTGCCCCCCCCAAAACCCACTCAAAAAACTACCACCCCCACGGCCCCCCCCAACCACCCCCCCGAAAACCCCCCGGGCACCCCCCCCACCGGCAAGAGGGGGTCCCCCGGACGTCGTCCTGCAGGTGACCCCAAAAAAAAAAACCCCAACCGGCCAAAAAGGCGGCGGGCAAAAAAACCCCTCGGCCGTACCCCCCAAAACCCACCCCCCCCCCCCCCGCCCCCCAACAAAACAAACCCCCCCCCCAAAACGACCCCCGGGGAGGGATGGACCGGTGGCAAAAAAACCAAGAAAAGTGGCCCCCCAAACCCACCCCGAGGCAAACCCCCCCCCGGCGGCCCCCCCCCCCCCCCACCCCCCCCCCCCCCCCAGCACCCCCCCCCCGCCCCCCCCCCCCCCCCCCCCCCCCCCCCACGGGGACCAAAACCCAAAAAAACAACCCCCCCCCCCCCCCAACCCCCCCCCCCCAAAAATCCCTGCAAAAAACCCCCCCCCGGCCCCAACTCAAATCTCGAGCCCACTGCCCCACCCCCCCCCCCCCTGCCCCCCCCCCGGCCCCAAAACCCCCCACCAACCACCCCCCCCCCCCCCCCCCCCCGCCCCCCCACCCCCCCCAAACGGTGCCCCCCCCCCAGGCGTCGGGAGGCCCCCCCCCAAACCCCCCCCCCCCCCCCCCCCCCCCACACAACCAGCACAACAACCCCCCCCAGCCCTCCCCCCAAACCCCCAAAAAACCCCCCCCAACCCCCCCCCAAACACCCCCAGTCGTGCCACCTCACACCCCCCCCCCCCCCCCCCCCCCCCCCCCCCACACCAACCCCCCCCCCCCCAACCCCCAAAACCCCCCCCCCCCCCAAAACCCCCCCCCCCCCCCCCCCCCCCCCCCCCCCCCCCCCCCCCCCAGGGGTGGTCCCCCCCCCGGATGAGCTCCCCCCCCCCCCCCAACCCCCCCCCCCCCCCCCCCCACAAAACAAACCCCCCCCCCCCCCCCCCCCCACCCCCCCCCCCACCCCCCCCCCCCCCCACCCCAAACCCCCCACCCCCCACACAACCCCCCCCCCACACACACCCACACCCCCCCCCCAATATAATAAAATATATATATATAAAACCCCCCCCCATATATATAATAATATAATATATATATATACCCATATATATATAAATATAATATACAAAAATATATATATATATATAACAAATATATACCTATATAACACAAAAAACATATTAAAAACACACCAAACAAACAAACCAAACACAAAATCCAAACACCCCAAAAATTCGAATTCCCACCCCCCCCCAAAAAAAACAAGAAGTTTTTCGTCCCAAAAACACCAACCACACCACCATCCCCCAAACTACCCCAAAACCATACCTCTCACCAAACAGACTCCAGCTCCCAACCAGTCCCACCCCACCCCACCTCGTGACCCCACCAACCACTCCCCACAACCACAAAAACTCCCCCTCACTGCTTCCCAAAACCCACCCCCCCCCAAAAACCTCAAAGGCACCTCACCGTACTGAGATACCCCTCCCGAACCGTCGTCAGGCGTTCACGTGAGAACCCCCCAAAATGTACTACCAAAGCAAAACACACAAAAGACATTGTGCACCCCGTGCCAGACTAGGAGGAAAGCTAACCGATAAGCCAACCCCCACCCACACCCTTAAAACCAAAAAAAATCTCGAACGGTCCCAAAATCACCCACCCCTACCCCCCTCCCAACCAAAACCCAAACCGCTTGATCCCTCGAGACCACCCCCCCCCCCCTGACCACAGCACACCTCACCGACCTGACCCCCCACAGGTCCCGTCGTCGCTGGTCCGCGTAGCTTTTCCCCAAAAACAGTCCCCAGCCCCTGCACCCCACCCCCACTGCAAATCCTGGCCTCTGCGTCCCTCTAACAAGTCAGGCCCCCACACGAAAAAACACCCCCCCCCACGTCATCCCAACAATCGGTGAACAACAAAAACGTCCATACAAGGCCTCGTACGGTGCCATCCAAAAATGCCGCCTGGAACCTGTCCCCCCCCCCACGAACTCCACCAAACCCCCACCTGAACCAACCCTCACCCAAAAAAAAAAAACCCAAGCCCGGAGCATATCCTCAAGGCAAAACTGGATAAACACAAAAAACTAACCCCGTCACTCCCAACAAGGGTGGTACCCTGAGCAAACTGAGCCTCCCCAAAAAAAAACCCCTGCAACCAAGTTCCTCTAGAACTGAGAAACCCAACCCCCCAATCCCGATCACAAGACTCAAAATCACACAACCAGGCACTCCGTGAAGTCTAACGATCTCATCCAAATAAAGCTGTGCCAACCCCCCAACCCCCGGGACCAAAAAAAACCCACCGGTAAAACCCCAAGCCCAAGCCTTCGTCCCCCGGTCCACGATAACCCAACCCCCCGCAACATGACCTCGCTGAGAACGACCCAACAACCCGGTGACAAAAATCCATGGTGATCACTTCCACTTCCCTACAGGTACAAGCAACGGTTGAAGCCCCCCTGCTGGTCGCTGATGCTCAGCCTTCACCCCCAAAACAAACCCCCACAGTGCTACATGCTGAGCTACATCCCCCCAAAATCAGGTCACCAGAAACTCTGCCTCAAGTCCCCGGTACATCTTCGTCCCTCCAAAATGAAACCAAACCGATCGGTGTGCCCCCCAAAAAAAAACCCTCCCCCCCAAAACCCCCCCCATCAAACACACAAAAAAAAAACTCGAAGGAAACCATCAGCATGTAATGTGAAGTCACCAATCCCCCCAAAAAACTCGGCCTCCCCACAGAAGTCGGAACAGGCCAATCCACTACAGAGTCCCCCCCTTCCCACCAACCCCACTGCAAAACCGGTCTAACCCCACGATGTGAACCAAAAAAAAACTCCTCGAAAAATCAGTATGTCGTCAAAGCAGACCACGACAAATTGATCCAAAAAAAAAAACCCCCCCAGTTCATCAAATCCAAAAAGAAAAAAACATTTCGCCCAAAACCGAACGGTACAATCAAAACCTCCCCCCCAAAACTCAAAACGAAAAAAAGGCCCCCACACCCCCCCCCCAACGGCCCTGATCTTCAGCTAAACCCATAACCCCTGCAATCACATCCAAAACTTCGAGAAAAACCAAGGCCCCTGGAGCTGGTCGAAGAGATCGTAGATCTGCGGTAGACCACTAAAACCCCACCGTCGACTCGACCCCCTCAACACAACACAAACAATCAAACCATCGAAAACCTTGCAGTCCACCCACTCTGGTGCACAGGGTTGCCAATCGCAACAAGCCATACAATCACCAGTGATGCCAAACATCAATCAAAGTCAAAAACACCCCACCCCCCCCCAAACCAAAATTAAAAAAAAAAGTCGCAAAAAAACCTGTACCAAACACAAGCACAGAGACCTCGGAGCCAACAACCAGGCTCCCGTCAAACAAAAACACCCCACCAAAACACATGGCTCAAAAACCGAGATCACCTTACAAAACAAACCTTTCAGCTGTGAAGGCACCCACTACAAACTAAAAGGCAACCACCCAACTCAACTGGAGTCAAACCATCCGCCCCTAAATGGCAAATCAACTGCGCGAAAAACCACTCCAGGATCAGCTCAAGGCTCACTACGTGATCAGGCCCACCACACCCCCCCCCCACAAGACAACGCAGAGAGATTGTCTTGCAAGAGAAAGCACCCCCAACCCCCCCCATCCAAAAAGTCCCAAAAAAATGGATAAACCCCCCCCGTCCTAAAAACCAACACTACACTGTCTGCAGCCAACGTACTTATCAAAAAAAAAAAACCCCCCCAAGATCAAACAACCAACAACCAGTTGGCAACACCACAACGGTACCAGGTCAACCAAACTCAAAAACCTAACCAAGTCACGAAAGAATCACCGAATTAACCCCAAACACCAAACCCAACCCACAAAACAAAGTCCCCCTGACCCCCCAACTCCCCCCCCCCTTCACTTCCAACCCCAACAACAAACCGACCCACAGGCGACAAAGGGTCGTCATCAAACCAAACAAAACCAAAAGGGAAAACAAATCCAGCGTCGAAAAAACCAACCCAAAAACCACAATCCTCCCCAACAAGAACCTGGAAATCTCGCGGCAACAAAAACCTACAAATCACCAGAAGTCCCAAACCACCCAACCCAAAACCAACCCACAGCGTTAGGATAGCCGCAAACCCATGAAACCAACAAAAAAACACCCCCACCCAAAAACAGTCCCCAAAAGTACACTCAGTCTAAAACGTCCCAACCCAAAAGCTAGCTAAAGGTCAAAACAAAAAACAAACCCCCTACCACAAACAAAACGTCACCCCCCCCACACCCCCCACCCCCCCTACCCAACAAACCCCCAAAAAAAACACCCAAACTGCGGTCAAAAACCCGCTCAAAGCACCGTCTCCGTAAGACGCTCCCCCCTCGTGCTCAAAAACAAAGTGGGGCCAGGGCAAAAACCAAAAAAAAACAACAAACCCCCCCCATCCACCAAACGTCACCTAGCCCACAAGGGCCACCACCTGCCAACGAGTGGTTACGCAAAAAAAAAAACAAAACCCAAAAACCACTTGGGATCTGTCTGGTACTACTCCACCCACCACTACAAGAAGGAGCACGACCCTGCGAACAAAACCGGATCGAAACTCAGGAAATCCCCCCAGCCCCCCTCAAAAATGCGGCCACCACCCCCAAAAACACGAAAATCGGCAACCCCCCACACCGTAACAGCCAAAAAAAAAATCCCCGTCGTCGTCGCGGTCGTGGCCACACCCGTGGGTGCCACAGGAGGGTCTGCAGTCAGCGGGGCACTCGGCGAAAGGACCCCTGGAAAAAAACAGTCGCCCCCCCTGTTGCTGCAAAAAAAAAAACGGAAATGCCCAAAAAAACAACCCCCTGACCCAAAACCACCTCCCTCAACACACAGGGTAAAACAACAAAAACCCCCCGCCTCCTGCCAGCTCCTCAAAAAAAACCCCAAAACCACCAATCCAAAAACCCGAAAAACACCCAACACCCCCACCCAAACGGCTCCGCAAAACCCACCCTACCACCAAACCAAAAAAAAAACCAAAACAAACAAAAAAAAAACCCCAAAAAAAAACCCCAAGAGAAAGGGGTCGGCAACTCCCACAAAACACAAAAAAAAACAAACCCCCCTCGAACTCGCGCACCTATACATCCTAGGTCCACCTATGGGTCAGCCTAACCAGTGGTTCAGTTACAAGTTTAATGAAAAATTGAGTGTCAAAACCCTTTACAAAAACTCTGATACCATCTTAAAAAAACCCCCCCGGGCTAGTTCTAATGCGGAAAAACGTGCCCCACAACCCAAAGCCTAGCCCGCACCCCACGTACAGACCCGCCACAAATACAGGGTCCACTGTACACACGGACCCCCCCCAAAATTTGCACGGCGTCCACAACATACAACAAATCACAACCACCATTCATTCATCACAAAACACAACAACACAAGTAGAAAACCAAGATGCGCGATATAAAGCCATAATGATAGATCTGAAAACATCTACATCCAAAAGTCTAAGCATGCAATCCTCACATGGATACTAAATCCAAAACCACGAGATCTAAGCATGCAATACAATCATCCAACATGTAACTGTACCAAAGCATATCATGCTAGATAAAACAACCACAGTGTAACTGAACCATATCCATAACTAACTGATAGAGGATAAGGGTAATAACCAAATCTGGAGAAGATAGCCTCACAGGTCGGGACCTCTAATACCACTAACTAGGCGTGCCTCGCTGCGTCCGACTCTCACCACCCTGCTCACCTGAAAACAACAACGAGGGCGGGGGGTGAGAACATGTAAACATGTCTCCCCTCCCAGTGGGTACCGCAAGCCGACGAAGGCGAGGTGTACACACCGGCGCGAGGGTCAACAAAAGATAGATAAGGTATACAGTAGCACAAGTAAGTATGAGGCTGACATACAACTGAAACAATTATGCTACTGTAAGCAACTGGTATATGCATTAAAGGAGATAACCACAAAGTAAACCCAATCCATAGCCACCAGGACGTATCCCTGGCACTGTCACACTGCTCAACTCTCGGCACATAAACCTTCTGGACGCACGGCATCAAGGCTCACGAGTCGGAACAACTCAACCACCCTTTTCCGGAAAAGAACACCCCCAGGCGGTGGATCAGACCGCGGGTGTACGTGAAGTGCTAGAAGAGCTGTGATGATCGATGCGAATGCTCAATCCACAGAACGGCAACGAGCCGTGAAGCAATTGATAAACCACAACGAGGATCGCTCGGAACAACAGGCGATCACCACCGACCAACTAGGCCGTCTCAATAATCATGCAAACACAACTACTCTACTATCCAAGCACACATAAGTAGAGTCAACGGGAGTCAAGTGAACTAATAACTGTAATGCAAGAGAAATGATAGAAAGGTATCACCGTAGTCCACTGAACCGACTCCGGATCGAAGTACCCACCTGTAGGTAAGATCAAGCCTAACACCGACGGCTCTCGGGAACCACGATAGGACCTACGAAAGACTCACAGGGTCAAGGTCCACCAAGTCGACACTAAACACATAGCTCTCACATTCCCGAAACCGACGGATCGCCCGGAAAACCCACCGGGACGATCCCGAAACCACACTAAGCCCCAGAGGGGTACCAACCAGCCAACCAAGTCCCTCGCTGTCCCCGAACACACAAAACCAAGTGACGGGACAGCGAGCACAAGCTCGGGGTGCCACAAACAGCAACGCACCCGAAAAGGCTTCCCGGGTTCCCGAAAAATGCCGAATTGGCACCGGAACCCTTCGTCACTCATCCACTATCCTCGGAACTTCGGGACAGCGATGAGGAACAGCCAACGAGGCTAAACGACGAAGCCAAGTCACTCACGAAGACAGCGAGTGAGTCGCACAACTAAAAACACGCGTTTCACCGATTAATCCATCGAAAAACGCATCGAAAATGAATCCGGATCTCCGCGAAAGGTGAAGGGGTTGGACAACCAGTCCACAGGGTCTCAAGGGTCAAGCCCTTGCTGCCCACAGTGTCGCAACACTACCACAATCGACAAAAACCCAAAACAAGCAACATAAACATGCATAAGAGCAATAAACTAGGCCGCTAGAGCAATCCGTACGTCTGCACGACCTTCCGCAAGCACCAGCGGATAGGTAACGACGTAACGGAGGCCGTGCTCATACCACCACTGTGACAGGACCAGTCGCAAGCCCAGAAATCCCATAAAAACAACAAGGACAAATAATGCAAAAGCTCGACATCGGCCGAACAGCACAAAGGCTCACCCAAACCACAAACTAAGGTGAGCATGATGATCAGCGCATCGCCGCAATCATCGTGCTCACCTTCCCGGACTTCGGGAGGCATCGGGAAGCTCAAATACCAAAGCTCGGCCAAAACAAAGCAAAAAGGGACCCCAGCCGGAGCAACCAGCTCCGACCGGCTGCCGTCCGGCAAGCACGGCCAGCGGCGGCCAGGGTCGGCTGCGGGGGAGGCAAGGAAGAGGGGGCTTACCTCAGCCGGCGGTGGGAAGCGGCGGTGGCGGCGCGGGGAAGAGACCCACTCTCGGGTTGGCTAGGGCACGGCGGCGCGGCAACGGACGACGACGGCGGCCGGCGGCGACGCGAGCACCGGCAAGAGGGGGTCGCCGGACGTCGTCCTGCAGGTGACCGCGACAAAAACAACCGGCGGTGGAGCAAGCTCGGCCGCAGTTGCCCTAGGTGCCCTAGCCGAGCCAGCGGCGGCGCTCCGGCGGCACGGCGACGGCCGGGGAGGGATGGACCGGTGGCGGCGGTCCCGAGAGTGGCGGCGCGCACCCTCCGAGGCGGCGGGAGGCGGCGGCGGCTCAGCCTCCAGCTGCTCCTGCCCGCAAGCAGCGAGCAAAAAGCCGCAGGCTGCGCGACGGCGCACCGGCGGCACGGGGATGGCCGGGGAAGGAAGCGACGGCTGCGGCGGTCCTCCTGATGCCGGCGGGAGGTCGCTGCGGCGGCGGGAGGCGGCGGCGACTCAGATCTCGAGCCCACTGCCCGCACTCCCAACAGTAGCCAGCTGCGGCGGCGACGACGCTCCGGCGGCACGGCGACGGCCGGGGAAGAAGGGGGCGGCGCCGGAGGACCTGAGGGTGACGGTGCTCACCCTCCCAGGCGTCGGGAGGCGGCGGCGGCTCGGGCCCACCAGCCTCGGCCCGCAGCTGCCTTAGCAGCAGCTGCACCAGCTCGGCGGCCCACGGCGGCGGCTCCCGGTGGCGGGGCAGGACACCGGCGGTCGTGCCACCTCAGGGGGAGCTCAGGCGTGGGTTCCCCCTGGGTGCACACCACAGAGAGGAGAAGAAAAAGAAGAAGAAGAAGAAGAAGAAGAAGAAAAAGATAGAAGGAGATGGCCGGGGGCAGCGCCGGCCAGGGGTGGTCGGCGGCGGCCGGCGGGGAGGATGCTAAGGGGCAGGGGGAGAGGTGGCTCGCAGCTCCAGCTGGGGTGGCTGAGGAAGAAAGAGAGAGAGAGAGAGAGAGAGAGAGAGAGAGAGAGAGAAAGAGAGAGAGAGGGAGGGAGTGGTTCAACCACCCCCCCTCACCCCCCCCACTACCCACACACACACACACTCCAACATAAACCCGACAAAATCCCAAAACAATAAAAACAGCTTATATACATACATATATATATATATATATATATATACCTGTATATATATACGTATACATATTAAAAACACAGTAACATGGAAGAGGAACACAAATCCAAATTTTCAAAAATTCGAATTCTCACAGGGGGCCAATTGCAAAAAAAGCCCTTGTCAAGATTTTAATTCTAACTTTCATATTGTTTTACATAGATAGAAATTATAAATTCTAAAAGAATTTTTTAAAAATAAATTTTTATGAGAACATAATAGTTTTAATGCTGAAAATTTAAAGGTTAACTAATGATAGTCAAACTATTGAGATAAATTTAAATAATTTGAAGCTTGAGAATGATATATATGATAATCAAAATTTTGCATGTAGAGATAAATTTGTTATTTTAAAACTTTGTGGAAACACATGTGAAAATTCCTTATTTATTTTACTTATATAATTTAAGTTATTGCTTTTGTTGGAATGCAAGAGCATCTTATTGTGTATAATTTTTTTTTTATTTACTTAAAAACTTGCATTATTTAGTAGATGAGAAGTATGCTAAAAAGGGCTAGAAAAAATAAATCACTTCGTATGTAAATATATAATTCTATTAAATCATCAAACTAAAACCTCCCAAGGAGCTATAATCATATTTCTGCCTTTGTTGGATGAAAATTACATTCGTGCGAATGACACATGGCACCCTCGGCTGCTTCCCCCCTTTTATGTCCCTCCGATGAAAGGCTGGATCTGACTGAGTCCTAGGCGCTGATCAGAGAGGAAACTGACCGATCGGATTCTCCTAATCTGAAAAGGGCAAGGCTTCTAAGAATAGCTCAGGGGGCTTTGAGCCATTTCCTATGTTTAGGACAACCTAGCAAGTGTCAACCACTGATCTGGGCCGAGACTAGATAAAGAGTATCGTCGGAAGCCAACGGTCCCAAAGACAAAGCAAACTGTACATGGCGGCAGCATGTAGTAAGAGGATGAGTCCACCAATTGGGGCAAGGAGGCTCGGTGAGTATCGGGTGAGGGTCCATGCGGCGACTGATATTCAGGTGAGAACTTTTCTATTGGTGTCACACCCTAGCGTGAAAGTTTAACCGGGCACGCACACAGACCCGCACACGGACAAGATTTTTCCTATACATGCAAGGCATTTGAACACAAAGCATCTATATGATAGCATTTATAAAGAGCTATAAACCAGCAATATCAATTTTTGAAAAGCCCTTTTATTTACAAAGCATATCGAGGTTTTCTGAATTCAATCACAATCAACTATAAGATTTGTTACAATTTTCATCTTTGCAAAACATTACACTTGCCAATGTTTCCAAAATACAAAACAGTTTATCTATCTTGAGAAGAGATATTTATCACTGTCCTCGCTCTGCATCATGCTTTACCCAACCTGACGCAGCTAAAAAATAGCAATGTGAGAAACTATGAAGTTTTCTGATGGGTATAGCACGTCGACGAGGGTAAGCTTTCCCAACCAGGTCAACCAAAGAGCAACATGTAAGGTGCGCAAGCAACTATTAAGCAATGTTATGTATCATATGCCAGGATAAGTAATATCTACAACTGAGATGATTGATAAATAGCATACACTACTCTACTCATGCATCAACTAGTATAGGGTGTCATCATTCCAACCAAATCCTCTACCTTGTCAAAGAAGAGACCCAAATAGCTAATACTCAAGGCCTAGGAAGAGATTCAGACTAGTACCAACCACCTACTTTAGGAAGAGACTCAGGCGGCTAATGCTCAAATGTCTTGTCTTGAAGGTGACTCGGGCTAACGGGCCGCTAAGATGACTCTTTCGGAAGAGCTCACCCTAGGGGTGAAAACGGATTGGATATGGTCTGATATTTAACGAAACTATATTGGCATCCATATTTTTTTTTTCGAATAGGAATTCGGATATGGATATGTGTCAGATGCTACATTTTTGTTACTATATCAGCTAAAAATGGATTAGGATATGGTCGGATATTTTTTCGGATTCGAATATGGATCGGATATATATTCATATGTTTTTTGAATAATAATATATATTAATATGCATATATACAATAAACGACAAACACAAAAAATTACTTTATTTTTCTAGCTTGTTTCCTCACTTTATTTCTTCATATATTAAATATGTAATGTGAGATTTCGAATTTTGAAAATTTGGAATCTGTGTTCCTCTCCCCTGATACTATGTTTTCGATCTGTATACGTATATATATACGGATATTTATATATATATATGTATATACGTGTTATTTTTATGTATATTAGTCGTTTTGGGATTTTGTCGCGGAGAGTGAACGGCTTAACGGTGCAATCCGGAGTCCCATTTTGACGATCCAAAATAGTAGATTCGATGTCTCGGCAGTGCTGAACGCGATGGTGCAATCCGTGTCAACATGCGATGGACGGATTGAGAGATCTAGCATGTTCTTTGCCGAGGGGTCGAATGGTACATTTTTTCAGTTTCGCGATCTGGACCCTGTTTCTTGCACCGTTTTGTGTGGGATTGCTTGTGGAGGGGTGTTTGAGCATCTTGTTCCTGCTGGGAGGGACTGAGGGCTTATTTTACTGTGTTTGAGGGACTTTTGTGCAAATGTGCAAGTGTACCAAGTGTATATGTGTGTTTGTGTGTGTGTGAGAGAGAGAGAGTGAGCCATTTGTTTTTCTCCTCTCCTCAGCCCTAGCTGCTGCGAGCCCCAGCACCCCCAACCCCTTTGCTGCCTCCCCGAGCTCCGCCGGCCGCCGCCGGCCATCCCCTGGCCGGCGCAACTCCGGCCAAGCCTCTCTCTCCCTTTTCTTATCTTTCTTCTTCTTCTTCTTCTTCTTCTCCTCCTCCTTCCCTGCGGTGTGCGCCCAGGGGGAACCCATGCATGGGCTTCCCCTGAGGTGGCACGACCGTCGGTGACCCGCCGTGTGGCCGGGAGCCACCGCCGTGCGCCGCCAGCCTGCTGCCAGCTGCGGCTAGGGCAGCAGCTGGCCGAGGTCTGTGGGCCCGTGCCGCCGCCGCCTCCCGACCACTGGGAGGGTGAGCGCCGCCACCCCCGTGACCTCCGGCGCCGCCCCCTGCCTCCCCGGCCGTCGCCGTGCCGCCGGAGCGCCGCCGCAGCCGCCGAGGGCTCGGACTGGACAGCTAGGGCAGCTGCGGCCGAGCTTGCTCCGCCGCCGCCACCCGCCGTCTTTTTGTCGCGGTCACCGGCAGGACGATGTCCGGCGACCCCCTCTTGCCGGTGTTTGCGTCGCCGCCGGCCGGTGATACCTTTCTATCATTTCTCTTGCATTACAGTTATTAGTTCACTTGACTCCCTTTGACTCTACTTATGCGTGCTTGGATAGTAGAGTAGTTGTGGTTTGCATGTTTATTGAGACGACCTAGTTGGTCGGTAGTGATCGCCTGTTGTTCCGTGCGATCCTCGTTGTGGTTTATCAGTTGCTTCACGGCTCGTTGCCGCTCTGTGGATTGAGCATTCACATCGATCGTCACAGCTCTTCTAGCACTTCACGTACACCTCGGTCTGATCCACCGTTTGGGGGTGTTCTTTTCCGGAAAAGGGTCGTGGATTTCGACCGACCCGTGAGCCTGGATGCAGTGCGTCCAGAAAGTTTATGTGCCGAGAGATGAGCAGTGTGACAGTGCCAGGGATCCGTCCCGGTGGCTTTGGATTGGGTATACTTTGTGGTTATCTCCATTGATGCATATACTAGTTGCTTACAGTAGCATAGTTGTTCAGTTGTATGTTAGCCTCATACTTACTCGTGCTACTGTATACCATATCTATCTTTTTTTGACCCTCGTGCCGGTGTGTACACCTCGCCTTCGTCGGCTTGCGGTACCCACTGGGAGGGGAGACATGTTTACATGTTCTCACCCCCCGCCCTCGTTGTTGTTTTCAGGTGAGCAGGGTGGTGAGAGTCGGGACGCAGCGAGGCACGCCTAGATAGTAGCTCTAGAGGTTCCGACTTGTGAGGCTACTTCCCCAGATTTGGTTATTATCCTTATCATCTACCAGTTAGTTATGGGTATGGTTCAGTTACACTGTGGTTGTTTTATCTAGCATGATATATTTTGGTACAGTTACATATTGGATGATTGTATTGCATGCTTAGATCTCGTGGTTTTGGATTTAGTATCCATGTGAGGATTGCATGCTTAGACTTTTGGATGTAGATGTTTTCAGATCTATCATTATGGCTTTATATCGCGCATCTTGGTTTTCTACCCCTCGTGGTAGCGTTTTCAAATAAAGATTTCCGTGTGGGAAACAGTTTTCAAATAATTCTTCAATGTTTGAGATTAGGGTTTTAAAATAAAGCTTCTGTGTAAGGAGCAGTTTTTTAGAATGATCTGTTGTATGTACATTGCATCATCCTTCGCCTAAGGACTTGCTTAGATTCATACAGGTTTAAGGACTATTAGCTGTATGAATCTCTTGTGTTGTTGTGTTGTTGTGATCCTGTTGTATGTTGTGGACGCCGTGCAAATACAGGGGAGGCTCTGTCCGTGTGTACAGTGGACCCTGTATTTGTGGCGGGTCTGTACGTGGTGCGGGCTAGGCTTTCAAAAAAAAAAAAAATTGGCACGTTTTTCAGCATCTAGAACTAGCCCGGGGCGTAACAGATTAAGATGGTATAAGAGCGTAAAAGGTACAAACACTCATTCATTCATAAACTTGTAACTGAACCACTGGTTAGGCTGACCCATAGGGAGACCTAGGATGTATAGGTGCGCGAGTTCGAGGGGTTTGTTTTCGGCTTGTGTTTTTATGAGAGTTGCCGACCCCTTTCTCTTGCATAGGTTTTTGTGTTTTGCAGATGGCTTGTGGTCGTGGTAGACCTCTTCGTCCGGGTCGTGGTGGTAGGCGTGCGCCTGCGGAGCTGTCAGCTGGTGTTCCGATTTGGGCTATTACGGCTGGTTCGAGTGAGGAGCTGGCAGGAGGCGGACAGCCTGGTGTGGATCGTACCCTGTGTGCTTGAGGCCGAGGCGAGGGGTCAGCTGGCGACCCTCTCCGGCATGCTTCGGCTTGTTCCGGCCGTTTTTGCAGCAGCAGGCTACGGCGACTGCCGCTCCAGCCCTCCTCCTTCTTCGCCGAGTGCCCCGATGAATACAGACCCTCCTGTGGCACCCACGTCATTGTGGCCACGACCGCGACGACGACAACGACTATGTCGGCTGTTTCGCGTGTGGACGCCGACCCCATGTTTGGGGGTGGTGGCCACATCCAAGCGTGTTTGGCGGATTTCCTGAGGTTCGATCTGCCCTTGTTCGCAGACTCGTGCTCCTTCTAGTAGTGGTGGTGGAGTACCAGACAGATACCAAGTGGCAGGGTGTTTTTCCCTTTGTGTAACCACTCGTTGGCAGGTGGTGGCCCTTGTGGGCTAGGTGACGTCACTTGGTGGATCTGTGTTGTTGTTTGGGCTGTTCTTGCCCTGGCCCCACTTTTCGTGTTGAGCACGAGGGCCTCTGCGAGCGTCTCTACGGAGACTGTGCTTTGAGCGATTTCGACCGCAGTTTGGGTGTTACCCTCTCTGTTTTGTTGGGTAGGGCGGTGAAGCCTACCCCTCTGACGTATTGCTGGTAGAGTCGTCAGTGTTTGTCTTTCGACCTTTAGCTAGTTTTTGCGTCGAACTGACGTGTACTAGACTGAGTGGACACTGTTTGGTGTCGGGTTTTTGTTGGTGCCTACTTGGTTTGCGGCTATCCTAACGCCTAAATTGGTGTGTTTTGGGATTTCTGGTGGTATTTGTAGGCTTTTGTGCTGTCGCGAGATCTTCCAGGTTGTTGTTGGAGGTCTCACCGTGTTCGACGTTGGTTAGTCGACGCTGGATTTGTTCTTCCTTCGCTTTGGTTCGTGTGGTTGACGACCCTTCGTCGCCTGTAGCCATCGGTTTGTTGTTGGAAGCCGAAGACTCCTAGGGAGTTGGCTCAGGGCAGACTTTGTTTTGTGGGTCGGTTTGCTTTTTTTCCCGTTAATTCGGTGACTTGTCTGTGATTTTGGTCCAGCTTTTGAGTTGGTTGACCTGGTACCTTGTGGTGTTGCCAACTGGTTGTTGGCGTTTGATCTTGGGTTATTTCGTTTTCTTTTGATAAGTACGTTGGCTGCAGACAACGTAGTGTCAAAAGTTAGGACGAAATATCCTATCCCTTTTTGGGACTTTCTGGATTGGGTTGTGCTTTCTCTTGCAAGACAATCTCTCTGCGTCATCTTGTGGGAAAGCTGAGTGGTGGTCATCCCTGATCTTGTAGTGAGCCTTGAGCTGATCCTGGCGTAGTTTTTGCGCAGTTGAGTTGCCATCACTGCGGTCGGTTTGACTCCGGTTGAGTCAGGTTGCCTTTTAGCTCAGTTTTGGGATGACGGGAGCCTGGTTGTTGGCTCCGAGGTCTCTGTGCTTGTGTTTGCGTACAAGGTTATCGCCGCACAGTCTTGGTTTGGAGCGCGTGTCCGATCTTTTGGATCTGGTGTTTGGCATCTCTGGTGATCTTATCGCTTGTTGCGATCGACAACCCTGTGCACCAGAGTGATGGACTCGCAAGGTTTTACGTTGGTTTGATTGTGAGTTCGAGCTTATCGAGTTGACGGTGATGTTTTATTACCCTCTACCGCAGATCTGCGATCTCTTCGACCGGCTCCAGGGAGCCTCGGTTTTCTCGAAGTGTGTTCTGCAGCCAGGTTATCTTTAGCTGAGGATCAAGGCCGAGGACGTTGCGTTGACGGCCATCCGGACTCGTTACGGGCTTTACGAGGTCACGGTTATGCCGTTCGGTTTGACGAACGCCCCGGCAGCTTTTTGGATTTGATGAACTGGGTTTTTCGGCAGTTCTTGGATCAATTTGTCGTGGTCTCCTTTGACGACATACTGATCTATTCGAGAAGTTTCTTTCTTGGTTCACATCGTGACGCAGGCTGGTTTGCGGTGGAACCAAGGAAGGTGGACTCTGTAGTGGATTGGCCTGTTCCGACTTCTGTGGCAGAGATTAGGAGCCTCCTCGGCTTGGCGAGTTGTCATCGGCGATTTGTTGAGGGTTTCTCAAGATCGCCGCCCCGTTGAGCAAGCTGACGAGGAAGGGCGTGAAGTTTCTGTAGACTCCTTCTTGTAAGATGAGCTTCTAGGAGCTGATGGACTGTTAGACTCGTGCCCCTATCTTAGCATTGTCGCAGCCTGGTGAGGTTTTTGTGGTCTACTGCGATGCTTCTTGGATAGGATTGGGGTGCGTGCTCTTGCAGCAAGAGAAGGTCATCGCGTATGCTTCGCGCTTGTTGATGGACTATGAGAAGATCTATCTTGCGCTCGATCTCGAGTTAGCAGCAGTGGTGTTCGCCCTCAAGCTTTGGGGACACTACCTGTACGGAGCGCATTGTGAGATCTTCACGGATCACCAGAGTCTGATGTATCTCCTCAAGGAGCTGTCTCTTTTGATCACCGACCAAGAGCGATTGGTGGTGGAGTTTCGTCGACTAGAGTTGGAGATGTTACTTTATGAAGCTACCGCTTTGTTGTTGACTTTGGAGGTGCAGCCCACCTTGTCGGATCGGATTTTCGGTGGGCAGCTGATGGATCCGCACTTGCAGAGAGTGCGAGTAGAGGCCGAGCAGGGCAGAGATGGTGACTTCACGTTACATGCTGATGGTTCTCTTCGCTTTCGAGGACGGAGGTGTGTGCCCAGTGATCGGAATTTGAGGCGAGAGTTTTTGACTGAGGCACACCGGTCATCGTACACCGTTCATTCTGGAGGGACGAAGAAGATGTACCGCGACTTGAGGCGGAGTTTCTGGTGACCTGATTTTGACAATGGATGTAGCTCAGCATGTAGCACTGTGACTGGTTTGTCAGCAAATGAAGGCTGAGCATCAGCGACCAGTAGGGAAGCTTCAACCGTTGCTCGTACCTGTAGGGAAGTGGAAGCAGATCACCATGGATTTTCGTCACCGGGTTGCCTCGTTCTCAGCGAGGTCATGTTGCGATCTGGGTTTTTGTGGACTGTTTGACGAAAGCAGCTCACTTCCTACCGGTACACGCGACTTGGTCTCGGGGTCGACTGGCGCGGCTTTACTTGGTTGAGATTGTCAGGCTGCTTGGTGTGCCAGTGTATCGCTTCATTTCTCAGTTCTGGAGGAGCTTGCTGTAGGCACTGGGTACGAGGCTCGACTTCAGCTCAGCTTACCACCCTCAGAGTGATGGGCAGTCGGAGCGTGTTATCCAGACTCTCGAGGATATGCTCCGGGCATGCGTTTTGGGTTTTGGTGAGGGTTGGTTCATGCACATTTCCTTGGTGGAGTTTGCCTTCAACGACAGCTTTCAAGCGAGCGTTGGATTGGCACCTTGCGAGGCGTCGTATGGAAGTCGTTGTCGATCACTATTCTGTGGGGTAGACGTGGGTGAGCGTCGTGTGATCGGCCCGACAACGGTTCAGCTGAGGTAGGATCTTAGCTACGGTGAGGTGCCTTTGAGGTTTTGGCTCGTAAGGTGAAGCAGTTGAGGAATCGGAGTTACCTGTTGTGCGAGTGCAGTGGACGAGTCGCGAGGGGCGTGAGACTACTTGGGAGCTGGAGTCTGCTTTGCGTGTGAGGTATCCGCTGTTGTTCGCGGATGGTGTATGAGTAAGTTTCGGGGACGAAACTTCTTGTTAGGTGGGAGTGATGTGAGATTTCGAATTTTGAAAATTTGGAATCTGTGTTCCTCTCCTTGATACTGTGTTTTCGATCTGTATATGTATATATATACGGATATTTATATATATATATATGTATATAAGTGTTATTTTTATGTATTTTAGTTGTTTTGGGATTTTGTCGCAGAGAGTGAACGGCTTAACGGTGCAATCCAGAGTCCGATTCTGAAGATCCAAAATAGTAGATTCGATGTCTCGGCAGTGCTGAACGCGATGGCGCGATCCGTGTCGACATGCGACAGACGGATTGAGAGAACTAGCATGTTCTTCGCCGAGGGGTCGAATGGTACATTTTTTCAGTTTCGCGATCTGGACCCGGTTTCTTGCACCGTTTTGCGTGGGATTGCTTGTGGAGGGGTGTTTGAGCATCTTGTTCCTGCAGGGAGGGACTGAGGGCTTATTTTACTGTGTTTGAGGGACTTTTGTGCAAATGTGCAAGTGTATATGTTTGTTTGTGTGTGTGTGAGAGAGAGAGAGTGAGCCATTTATTTTTCTCCTCTCCTCAGCCCCAGCTGCTGCGAGCCCCAGCACCCCCAACCCCTTTGCTGCCTCCCCGAGCTCTGCCGGCCGCCGCCGGCCATCCCCTGGCCGGCGCAACTCCGGCCAAGCCTCTCTCTCCCTTTTCCTCTCTTTCTTCTTCTTCTTCTTCTCCTCCTCCTTCCCTGCGGTGTGCACCCAGGGGGAACCAATGCATGGACTTCTCCTGAGGTGGCACGACTGTCGGTGACCCGCCGTGTCGCCGGGAGCCGCCGCCGTGCGCCGCCAGCCTGCTTCCAGCTGCGGCTAGGGCAGCAGCTGGTCGAGGCCTGTGGGCCCGTGCCGCCGCTGCCTCCCGACCACTGGGAGGGTGAGCGCCGCCACCCACGTGACCTCCGGCGCCGCCCCCTACCTCCCCGGCCGTCACCGTGCCGCCGGAGCGCCGCCGCAGTCGCCGCGGGGTCGGACTGGACAGCTAGGGCAGCTGCGGCCGAGCTTGCTCCGCCGCCGCCACCCACCGTCTTTTTGTCGCGGTCACCGACAGGACGATGTCCGGCGACCCCCTCTTGCCGGTGCTTGCATCGCCGCCGGCCGGTGATACCTTTCTATCCTTTCTCTTGCATTACAGTTATTAGTTCACTTGACTCCCTTTGACTCTACTTATGCGTGCTTGGATAATAGAGTAGTTGTGGTTTGCATGTTTATTGAGACGACCTAGTTGGTCGGTAGTGATCGCCTGTTGTTCCGTGCGATCCTCGTTGTGGTTTATCAGTTGCTTCACGGCTCGTTGCCGTTCTGTGGATTGAGCATTCGCATCGATCGTCACAGCTCTTCTAGCACTTCACGTACACCGCGGTCTGATCCACCGTTTGGGGGTGTTCTTTTCCGGAAAAGGGTCGTGGATTTCGACCGACCCGTGAGCCTGGATGCAGTGCGTCCATAAGGTTTATGTGCCAAGAGATGAGCAGTGTGACAGTGCCAGGGATCCGTCCCGGTGGCTTTGGATTGGGTATACTTTGTGGTTATCTCCATTGATGCATATACTAGTTGCTTACAGTAGCATAGTTGTTCAGTTGTATGTCAGCCTCATAGTTACTCGTGCTACTGTATACCATATCTATCTTTTTTTGACCCTCGTGCCGGTGTGTACACCTCGCCTTCGTCGACTTGCGGTACCCACTGGGAGGGGAGACATGTTTACATGTTCTCACCCCCCGCCCTCGTTGTTGTTTTCAGGTGAGCAGGGTGGTGAGAGTCGGGACGCAGCGAGGCACGCCTAGATAGTAGCTCTAGAGGTTCCGACTTGTGAGGCTACTTCCCCAGATTTGGTTATTATTCTTATCATCTACCAGTTAGTTATGGATATGGTTCAGTTACACTGTGGTTGTTTTATCTAGCATGATATATTTTGGTACAGTTACATGTTGGATGATTGTATTGCATGCTTAGATCTCGTGGTTTTGGATTTAGTATCCATGTGAGGATTGCATGCTTAGACTTTTGGATGTAGATGTTTTCAGATCTATCATTATGGCTTTATATCGCGCATCTTGGTTTTCTACCCCTCGTGGTAGCGTTTTCAAATAAAAATTTCCGTGTGGGAAACAGTTTTCAAATAATTCTTCAATGTTTGAGATTAGGATTTCAAAATAAAGCTTCTGTGTAAGGAGCAGTTTTTTAGAATGATCTGTTGTATGTGCATTGCATCATCCTTCGCCTAAGGACTTGCTTAGATTCATACAGGTTTAAGGACTGTTAGCTGTATGAATCTCTTGTGTTGTTGTGTTGTTGTGATGAATGAATGGTGGTTGTGATCCTGTTGTATGTTGTGGACGCCGTGCAATTACAGGGGAGGCTCTGTCCGTGTGTACAGTGGACCCTGTATTTGTGGCGGGTCTGTACGTGGCGCGGGCTAGGCTTTCAAAAAAAAAAAATTGGCACGTTTTTCCGCATCTAGAACTAGCCCGGGGCGTGACAGATTAAGATGGTATCAGAGCGTAAAAGGTACAAACACTCATTCATTCATAAACTTGTAACTGAACCACTGGTTAGGCTGACCCATAGGGTGACCTAGGATGTATAGGTGCGCGAGTTCGAGGGGTTTGTTTTCGGCTTGTGTTTTTGTGGGAGTTGCCGACCCCTTTCTCTTGCGCAGGTTTTTGTGTTTTGCAGATGGCTTGTGGTCGTGGTAGACCTCTTCGTCCGGGTCGTGGTGGTAGGCATGCGCCTGCGGAGCTGTCTGCTGGTCTTCAGATTTGGGCTATTGCGGCTGGTTCGAGTGAGGAGCTGGCAGAAGGCGGACAGCCTGGTGTGGACCGTACCCTGTGTGCTTGAGGCCGAGGCGAGGGGTCAGCTGGCGACCCTCTCCGGCATGCTCCGGCTTGTTCCGGCAGTTTTTGCAGCAGCAGGCTACGGTGACTGCCGCTCCATCCCTTCTCCTTCTTCGCCGAGTGCCCCGATGACTACAAACCCTCCTGTGGCACCCACGTCGCTGTGGCCACGACCGCAACGACGACAGCGACTATGTCGGCTGTTTCGCGTGTGGACGCCGACCCCATGTTTGGGGGTGGTGGCCACATCCGAGCGTGTTTGGCGAATTTCCTGTGGTTCGATCTGCCCTTGTTCGCAGACTCGTGCTCCTTCTAGTAGTGGTGGTGGAGTACCAGACAGATACCAAGTGGCAGGGTGTTTTTCCCTTTGTGTAACCACTCGTTGGCAGGTGGTGGCCCTTGTGGGCTAGGTGACGTCACTTGGTGGATCTGTGTTGTTGTTTGGGCTGTTCTTGCCCTGGCCCCACTTTTCGTGTTGAGCACGAGGGCCTCTGCGAGCGTCTCTACGGAGACTGTGCTTTGAGCGATTTCGACCGCAGTTTGGGTGTTACCCTCTCTGTTTTGTTGGGTAGGGCGGTGAAGCCTACCCCTCTGACGTATTGCTGGTAGAATCGTCAGTGTTGGTCTTTCGACCTTTAGCTAGTTCTTGCGTCGAACTGACGTGTACTAGGCTGAGTGGACACTGTTTGGTGTCGGGTTTTTGTTGGTGCCTACTTGGTTTGCGGCTATCCTAACGCCTAAATTGGTGTGTTTTGGGATTTCTGGTGGTATTTGTAGGCTTTTGTGCTGTCGCGAGATCTTCTAGGTTGTTGTTGGAGGTCTCACCGCGTTCAACGTTGGTTAGTCGACGCTGGATTTGTTCTTCCTTCGCTTTGGTTCGTGTGGTTGACGACCCTTCGTCGCCTGTAGCCATCGGTTTGTTGTTGGAAGCCGAAGACTCCTAGGGAGTTGGCTCAGGGCAGACTTTGTTTTGTGGGTCGGTTTGCTTTTTTTTCCCGTTAATTCGGTGACTTGTCTGTGATTTTGGTCCAGCTTTTGAGTTGGTTGACCTGGTACCTTGTGGTGTTGCCAACTGGTTGTTGGCGTTTGATCTTGGGTTATTTCGTTTTCTTTTGATAAGTACGTTGGCTGCAGACAACGTAGTGTCAAAAGTTAGGACGAAATATCCTATCCCTTTTTGGGACTTTCTGGATTGGGTTGTGCTTTCTCTTGCAAGACAATCTCTCTGCGTCATCTTGTGGGAAAGCTGAGTGGTGGTCATCCCTGATCTTGTAGTGAGCCTTGAGCTGATCCTGGCGTGGTTTTTGCGCAGTTGAGTTGCCATCACTGCGGTCGGTTTGACTCCGGTTGAGTCAGGTTGCCTTTTAGCTCAGTTTTGGGATGACGGGAGCCTGGTTGTTGGCTCCGAGGTCTCTGTGCTTGTGTTTGCGTACAAGATTATCGCCGCACAGTCTTGGTTTGGAGCGCGTGTCCGATCTTTTGGATTTGGTGTTTGGCATCTCTGGTGATCTTATCGCTTGTTGCGATCGGCAACCCTGTGCACCAGAGTGATGGACTCGCAAGGTTTTACGTTGGTTTGATTGTGAGTTCGAGCTTATCGAGTTGACGGTGATGTTTTAGTACCCTCTACCGCAGATCTGCGATCTCTTCGACCGGCTCCAGGGAGCCTCGGTTTTCTCCAAGTGTGTTCTGCAGCCAGGTTATCTTTAGCTGAGGATCAAGGCCGAGGACGTTGCGTTGACGGCCATCCGGACTCGTTACGGGCTTTACGAGGTCACGGTTATGCCGTTCGGTTTGACGAACGCCCCGGCAGCTTTTTGGATTTGATGAACTGGGTTTTTCGGCAGTTCTTGGATCAATTTGTCGTGGTCTCCTTTGACGACATACTGATCTATTCGAGAAGTTTCTTTCTTGGTTCACATCGTGACGCAGGCTGGTTTGCGGTGGAACCAAGGAAGGTGGACTCTGTAGTGGATTGGCCTGTTCCGACTTCTGTGGCAGAGATTAGCAGCCTCCTCGGCTTGGCGAGTTGTCATCGGCGATTTGTTGAGGGTTTCTCAAGATCGCCGCCCCGTTGAGCAAGCTGACGAGGAAGGGCGTGAAGTTTCTGTAGACTCCCGCTTGTAAGATGAGCTTCTAGGAGCTGATGGACTGTTAGACTCGTGCCCCTATCTTAGCATTGTCGCAGCCTGGTGAGGTTTTTGTGGTCTACTGCGATGCTTCTTGGATAGGATTGGGGTGCGTGCTCTTGCAGCAAGAGAAGGTCATCGCGTATGCTTCGCGCTAGTTGATGGACTATGAGAAGATCTATCTGGCGCTCGATCTCGAGTTAGCAGCAGTGGTGTTCGCCCTCTAGCTTTGGGGACACTACCTGTACGGAGCGCATTGTGAGATCTTCACGGATCACCAGAGTCTGATGTATCTCCTCAAGGAGCTGTCTCTTTTGATCACCGACCAAGAGCGATTGGTGGTGGAGTTTCGTCGACTAGAGTTGGAGATGTTACTTTATGAAGCTACCGCTTTGTTGTTGACTTTGGACGTGCAGCCCACCTTGTCGGATCGGATTTTCGGTGGGCAGCTGATGGATCCGCACTTGCAGAGAGTGCGAGTAGAGGCTGAGCAGGGCAGAGATGGTGACTTCACGTTACATGCTGATGGTTCTCTTCGCTTTCGAGGACGGAGGTGTGTGCCCAGTGATCGAAATTTGAGGCGAGAGTTTTTGACTGAGGCACACCTGTCGCCGTACACCGTTCATCCTGGAGGGACGAAGATGTACCGCGACTTGAGGCGGAGTTTCTGGTGACCTGATTTTGACAATGGATGTAGCTCAGCATGTAGCACTGTGACTGGTTTGTCAGCAAGTGAAGGCTGAGCATCAGCGACCAGTAGGGAAGCTTCAACCGTTGCTCGTACCTGTAGGGAAGTGGAAGCAGATCACCATGGATTTTTGTCACCGGGTTTCTTCGTTCTCAGCGAGGTCATGTTGCGATCTGGGTTTTTGTGGACTGTTTGACGAAAGCAGCTCACTTCCTACCGGTACACGCGACTTGGTCTCGGGGTCGACTGGCGCGGCTTTACTTGGTTGAGATTGTCAGGCTGCTTGGTGTGCCAGTGTCGATCGTCTCTGATCGGGATTCTCGCTTCGTTTCCCAGTTCTGGAGGAGCTTGCTGTAGGCACTGGGGACGAGGCTCGACTTCAGCTTAGCTTACCACCCTCAGAGTGATGGGCAGTCGGAGCGTGTTATCCAGACTCTCGAGGATATGCTCCGGGCATGCGTTTTGGGTTTTGGTGAGGGTTGGTTCATGCACCTTTCCTTGGTGGAGTTTTCCTTCAACGACAGCTTTCAAGCGAGCGTTGGATTGGCACCGTGCGAGGCATCGTATGGAAGTCATTGTCGATCACTATTCTGTGGGGTAGACGTGGGTGAGCGTCGTGTGATCGGCCCGACAACGGTTCAGCTGAGGGAGGATCTTAGCTACGGTGAGGTAACTTTGAGGTTTTGGCTCGCAAGGTGAAGCAGTTGAGGAATCGGAGTTACCTGTTGTGCGAGTGCAGTGGACGAGTCGCGAGGGGCGTGAGACTACTTGGGAGCTGGAGTCTGCTTTGCGTGTGAGGTATCCGCTGTTGTTCGCGGATGGTGTGTGAGTAAGTTTCGTGGACGAAACTTCTTGTTAGGTGGGAGTGATGTGAGATTTCGAATTTTGAAAATTTGGAATCTGTGTTCCTCTCCCCTGATACTGTGTTTTCGATCTGTATACGTATATATATACGGATATTTTATATATATATATGTATATAAGTGTTGTTTTTATGTATTTTAGTTGTTTTGGGATTTTGTCGCGGAGAGTGAACGGCTTAACGGTGCAATCCGGAGTCTGATTCTGACGATCCAAAATAATAGATTCGATGTCTCAGAATTACTGAACGCGATGGCGTGATCCGTGTCGACATGCGACGGACGGATTGAGAGATCTAACATGTTCTTCGCCGAGGGGTCGAATGGTACATTTTTTTAGTTTCGCGATCTGGACCCTGTTTCTTGCACCGTTTTGCGTGGGATTGCTTGTGGAGGGGTGTATGAGCATCTTGTTCCTGCTGGGAGGGACTGAGGGCTTATTTTACTGTGTTTGAGGGACTTTTGTGCAAATGTGCAAGTGTATATGTGTGTTTGTGTGTGTGTGTGAGAGAGAGAGTGAGCCATTTGTTTTTCTCCTCTCCTCAGCCCCAGCTGCTGCGAGCCCCAGCACCCCCAACCCCTTTGCTGCCTCCCCGAGCTCCGCGGGCCGCCGCCGCCGGCCATTCCCTGGCCGGCGCAACTCCGGCCAAGCCTCTCTCTCCCTTTTCTTCTCTTTCTTCTTCTTCTTCTTTTCTCCTCCTCCTTCCCTGCGGTGTGCACCCAGGGGGAACCCATGCATGGGCTTCCCCTGAGGTGGCACGACCGCCGGTGACCCGCCGTGCCGCCGGGAGCCGCCGCCGTGCGCCGCCAGCCTGCTGCCAGCTGCGGCTAGGGCAGCAGCTGGCCGAGGCCTGTGGGCCCGTGCCGCCGCCGCCTCTCGACCACTGGGAGGGTGAGCGCCGCCACCCCCGTGACCTCCGGCGCCGCCCCCTGCCTCCCCGGCCGTCGTCGTGCTGCCGGAGCGCCGCCGCAGCCGCCGCGGGCTCGGACTGGACAGCTAGGGCAGCTGCGGCCGAGCTTGCTCTGCCGCCGCCACCCGTCGTCTTTTTTGTTGCGGTCACCGGTAGGACGATGTCCGGCGACCCCCTCTTGCCGGTGCTTGCGTCGCCGCCGGCCGCCGTCGCCGTCCGTTGCCGCGCCGCCGTGCCCTAGCCAACCCGAGAGCATCTCTCCTCCCCGCGCCGCCGCCGCTGCTTCCCGTCGCCGGCTGAGGTGAGCCCCCTCTTCCTCACCTCCCCCGCAGCCGACCCTGGCCGCCGCTGGCCGTGCATGTTGGTCGGCAGCCGGCCGGAGCTTGTTGCTCCGGCCAGGGTCTTATTTGCTGTTTTGTTGGCTGCATGCATGTGTTTGAGCTCCCTGATGCCTCCCGAAGTCCGGGAAGGTGAGCACGATGATCGCGGCGATGCGCTGATCATCATGCTCACCTTAGAATCTGGTTTGGTTGAGTTGTTTTGCTGTTCGGCCTATGTCGAGTGATTTTTTCTTTTGGGGGCACTATTTTTATGGGATTTCCCGGCTTGCGACTGGTCCTGTCGCAGTGGGGCTGTGAGCACGGCCTCCGTGACGTCGTTACCTATCCGCTGGTGCTTGCGGAAGGTCGTGCGGACGTACGGATTGCTCTAGCGGCCTAGTTTATTGCTTGTATGTGTGGCATGTTTGTGGATTTTGGCGATTGTGGTAGTGTTGCGACACTGCGGGCAGCAAGGGCATGATCCTTGAGGCCCTGTGGACTGGTTGTCCAACCCCTTCGCCCTTCGCGGAGATCCGGATTCATTTTCGATACGTTTTTCGATGAAATAGTCGGCGAAACGCGTGTTTCTAGTCATGCGACTCACTCACTATTTTCGCGAGCGACTTGGCTTCGTCGTTTATCCTCGTTGGCTGTTCCTCATCTCTGCCCCAAAGTTTCGAGGACAGCGGATGAGTGACGAGGGGTTCCGGTGCCAATTCGGCGCTTTTCGGGAACCCGAGAAGCCGTTTCGGGTGCGTTTGGTGTTCGTGGCACCCCGAGCTTGTGCTCGCTGTCCCATCACTTGGTTTTGTGTGTTCGGGGACAGCGAGGGACCTGGTTTGGTTGTTGGTAGCCCTGTGGGGCTTAGTGTTGTTTCGGGATCGTCCCGGTGGGTTTTCCGGGCGATCCGTCGGTTTCGGGAATGTGAGAGCTTTGTGTTAGCGTCAACTTGGTGGACCTTGACCCTGTGAGTCTTTCGTAGGTCCTGTCGCGGTTCGCGAGAGTCGTCGGTGTTAGATTTGATCTTTCGACAGGTGGGTACTTCGATCCGGAGTCGGTTCAGTGGACTACGGTGATACCTTTCTATCATTTCTCTTGCATTACAGTTATTAGTTCACTTGACTCCCTTTGACTCTACTTATGCGTGCTTGGATAGTAGAGTAGTTGTGGTTTGCATGTTTATTGAGACGACCTAGTTGGTCGGTAGTGATCGCCTGTTGTTCCGTGCGATCCTCGTTGTGGTTTATCAGTTGCTTCACGGCTCGTTGCCGTTCTGTGGATTGAGCATTCACATCGATCGTCACAGCTCTTCTAGCACTTCACGTACACCGCGGTCTGATCCACTGTTTGGGGGTGTTCTTTTCCGAAAAAGGGTCGTGGATTTCGACCGACCCGTGAGCCTGGATGCAGTGCGTCCAGAAGGTTTATGTGCCGAGAGATGAGTAGTGTGACAGTGCCAGGGATCCGTCCCGGTGGCTTTGGATTGGGTATACTTTGTGGTTATCTCCATTGATGCATATACTAGTTGCTTACAGTAGCATAGTTGTTCAGTTGTATGTCAGCCTCATACTTACTCGTGCTACTGTATACCATATCTATCTTTTGTTGACCCTCGTGCCGGTGTGTACACCTCGCCTTCGTCGGCTTGCGGTACCCACTGGGAGGGGAGACATGTTTACATGTTCTCACCCCCCGCCCTCGTTGTTGTTTTCAGGTGAGCAGGGTGGTGAGAGTCGGGACGCAGCGAGGCACGCCTAGATAGTAGCTCTAGAGGTTCCGACTTGTGAGGCTACTTCTCCAGATTTGGTTATTATCCTTATCATCTACCAGTTAGTTATGGATATGGTTCAGTTACACTGTGGTTGTTTTATCTAGCATGATATGTTTTGGTACAGTTACATGTTGGATGATTGTATTGCATGCTTAGATCTCGTGGTTTTGGATTTAGTATCCATGTGAGGATTGCATGCTTAGACTTTTGGATGTAGATGTTTTCAGATCTATCATTATGGCTTTATATCGCGCATCTTGGTTTTCTACCCCTCGTGGTAGCGTTTTCAAATAAAGATTTCCGTGTGGGAAACAGTTTTCAAATGATTCTTCAATGTTTGAGATTAGGGTTTCGAAATAAAGCTTCTGTGTAAGGAGCAGTTTTCTAGAATGATCTGTTGTATGTGCATTGCATCATCCTTAGCCTAAGGACTTGCTTAGATTCATACAGGTTTAAGGACTGTTAGCTGTATGAATCTCTTGTGTTGTTGTGTTGTTGTGATGAATGAATGGTGGTTGTGATCCTGTTGTATGTTGTGGACGCCGTGCAAATACAGGGGAGGCTCTGTCCATGTGTACAGTGGACCCTGTATTTGTGGCGGGTCTGTACGTGGCGCGGGCTAGGCTTTCAAAAAAAAAAAAATTGGCACGTTTTTCCGCATCTAGAACTAGCCCGGGGCGTGACATGTAATTTTAATATATAATTTATTTTATAACACAAAAAAATTACCTTATTTTTTCACAACATGTATTAATCATTCCTCTTATATCCGCACAAAAAATAATTAAACTTTTCTTGTCGTCCTCTTCGCAGACGGCAGACCTCATGCCTCGATCGGTTCGATAATGGGGTAAGAGAGTGGAGAGATGAGTAGATTTTGGGGACAGGATAGAGAGAAAGATAGATATATTTTGGGGATTAGGTTTCGTTCGTTAAAGAGAAATCGAGTGATCGACTCTAGAGGAAAGGGATTTGGGCGGGCCAGGCGGGTGAAATTGGGGCGGGTGGATTCAAAAATATAAAGAATATAAAAATAGTAGTACTAACGTCCGGATATCTGGAACTGTATCCCTTTTTTTCGGATATCCAGAAAAATTTAACTCTATAAAACCATATCCATATCCGTATCCGACCGAATCCGGATATTTTCTATCCGGATCCGGATATTATCGAATATGGATATAGATATTTTCGGATTATATTCGATCCATTTTCACCCCTAGCTCACCATACCTCGGGATTGATCAGACCACCATAGCAGTGATAAGGAAGCAATTTTCTCGGCAATTTATCATGCATATGATCAATGTGAAAGCGTAAGTCAAAAGTAACCATGTCATAGTCCTAAATCTACTCAAATAACATCAAAGCTATTGTATATCATATTGTGACTATATGGTTCATGTTGTTCTATTTCAATTAACTTCATTCCACTAGCATGCTTCTACGATAACTATGGTGATGTAATGATAAGAATAAGGTATAAGCAAGAGATGGCAGTATGTAAGCATGCTATCAACATATGGTTATACAACAATTCAAAATCAACTACCATAGAACTAAAGCTCATGACAAGTAAAGAGAAAGATGGGTTTTGGCAAACTGGGATGACACTAATCCTACTTCAGAGAGAGAACAACCTCAAATCGTTATCTGATGTCTACAACCCGTCTGCGGCTCCCGGATCCCCAGTGGTCCTAAAGGAAACACAAATAAAAACATGACACTAGAATGTGATTTCAAGCAAAAGAATCCTAAAGGCTTGAGTTCTGGAGTTTCTAGAAGCTGGGGTCCTGAAACCTATGCCAAGGTTCCAAAACATGGCATGAGGTTTAGAATCTCATACTAGGTTCCGCAAAAACAGAGCCATTGTGTACTACTCCATTGTCAGGCTCTGATTATTTAAAAATCGGGTCGAACTAGTCGGTTCGACTAGTCTGACCATAAACCAGTCTATAAGACAGTTCAGTTCAGCCCTTTAAACCGGATAAGTCAAAAAATTGCTTTGAACTAGGGTTCAACCATCGAACTGGTGAGCCGGTCCAATTTTAATCAAACCAGCCATTTTTTTTTATCGGGTCATATTAAAAAATTAATGGCTTAAAATCAACTTAACTGATTTTATTTACTATTAGTATAGATTAGTTGTGAGAATCCGAATTTTTGGGAATTTGGAATTCTCAGTGTTCCTCTCCCCCATTACTGTGTTTTTGCTCGGTATACGTATATAATACAGATATATATGTATATATAGGTATATAAGTGAGTTTTGGTGGAGTTTTTAAGTTTTCGAATTTTCGTCGCGGAGAGTGAACGGCTTAACGGCGCGATCCGGAGTTCGATTTTGGCGATCCAAATGGTGAGTTCGATGTCTCGGCAGTGCTGAGCGCGATGGCGCGATCCGCGTCGACGTGCGGCGAGCGGATAAAAAGTTATTTCATCTTGACCGCCGAGAGGTCCTATGTCACGTTTTATGTTTCGCGATCGGGTCCCCGTTTTCGCACCGTTTCACGCATTTTCGAATCGCGGGGGGCCTGGGGGGATTTTGTAGCTTGCTGTGGGATAGGGGGGCTTGGCTGAGAGGGGTTGGTGGGAGCATTTATGAGGCTCACCCACCCCCCTCTCTTTACCACTTGCACACTCCACCTCTCTCACACTCAACCTCTCCTCTCTCTCTCCCTCTCTCCCCCACCACTACTCCCCAGAGATGAGCCCGAGCTCCCACTGCCCCTTGGCCTCCTCTCTGTGCAGCGCCGGCCGCCGCCGGCCACTGCCTGGCCGGAGCAACTCCGGCCACCCTCTCTCTCCTTTTTTTCTTCTTCTTCTCTGTCTTCTTCTCCCTCTTCTTCTCCCTGCGGTGTGCACCCAGGGGAAACCCATGCTTGGGCTTCCCCTGAGGTGGCACGACCGCCGGAGTGGAGAGCCGCCGCCGTGGGGCCGCCGGAGCCACTGCAAGCTCTGGCCGAGAGCTGTGCTGGCCGAGCTTGGTGGGGCCGCGCCGCCGCCGCCTCCTGACGCCGGAGAGGGTGAGCATGGTCACCCTCGGGACCTCCGCTACCGGACCCTGCCTCCCCGGCCATCGCCGTGCCGCCGGAGCGCCGCCGGAGCCACCGCAAGCCTCGGCGGGGCAGCTAGGGCATCCGCGGCTTGGGGTTGCTCCGCCGCCGCCACCCGCCACCCTTTTTGTCGCGGTCACCGACAGGACGACGGTCGGCGACCTCCTCTTCCCGGTGCTCGCGTCGCCGCCGGCCGCCGGCCGCCGTCGCCGCCCGTTGCCGGCGACGCCGTGCCCTAGCCTCGGGTTTGCTAACCCGAGAGTAGGGCTCTTTTTCCTGCGCCGCCGCCGCCGCTTCCCGTCGCCGGCCAAGGTGAGCATCACCTTCCCCACCTCCTCCGCATCCACCCCTGGCCGCCGCCGGCCATGCTTGTCGGCCGGCAGCCGGCCGGAGCTAGCTGCTGCTCCGGCCAGGGGTCAGTTCTGTGGTGTTTTCTTGTTTTGTTGGGATGTTTGAGCTCCCTGCTGACTCCCGAAGCTCGGGAGGGTGAGCCCGACGATCGCAGCGATGTGCCGAACACCGTGCTCACCCTAGTTCTGGTTTTGGTTGAGCCGTTGCGTCGTTCGGCCTTCGTCGGGCTATTTTTTTGCCTATTGGCCGCTGTTTTTATGCACCTTCCCGGACTGCGACTGGTCCTGTCGCAGTGGGGCTGTGAGCATGGCCTCCGTTACGTCGTTGCCGATCCGCTGGTGCTTGCGGAAGGTCGTGCGGATGTACGGCTTGCTCACACGGCCTTAGTTAAGCTTGCTTTTGCGCGCGCGCGCTCGCTGTTTTTATGGGATTTCCTGGCTTGCGACTGGTCCTGTCGCAGCGGGACAGTGAGCACGGTCTTCGTGACGTCGCTACCTATCCGCTGGTGCTTGCGGAAGGTCGAGCGGACGTACGGTTTGCTCTAGCGGCTTAATTTAGTGATTGTATGTATATGTATGTCGCATGTTTGGGGACTTTGGCGTTTGTGACAGCGTAGCGACGCTGTGGGCTGCAAGGGTAAGGTCTTGGAGACCATGTGGACTGGTTGTCCAACCCCCTCGCCCTTCGTGGAGTTTCGGATTTGTTTCCGACGCGTTTTTCGATGAAATAATCGGCGAAACGCACGTTTCGAGTTGTGCGACTCACTCGCTGTTTTCGCGAGCGACTTGGCTTTGTTGTTTAGCCTTGTTGGCTGTTCCTCATCGCTGTCCCGAAGTTCCGAGGACAGCGGATGAGTGATGTGGGGTTCCGGTGCCCAATCGGCGCTTTTCGGGAACCCGGGAAGCCTTTTCGGGTGCGTTTGGTATTCGTGGCACCCCGTGCTTGTGCTCGCTGTCCCGTCACTTGGTTTGTTGTGTTTGGGGACAGCGAGGGGCCTTGTTGGCTGTTGGGTACCCCTCTGGGGCTTTGTGTGGTTTCGGGATCGTCCCGGTGGGTTTCCCGGGCGATCCGTCGGTTTCGGGATGTGTGAGCTTTGTGTTTAGCGTCGACTTGGTGGACCTTGACCCCGTGAGTCTTTCGTAGGTCCTGTCGCGGTTCCCGAGAGCCGTCGGTGTTAGATTGGATCTTACCTACAGGTGGGTGCTTCGATCCGGAGTCGGTTCAGTGGACTACGGTGATACCTTTCTATCCCTTCTTTGGCATTACAGTTTTTAGTTCACTTGACTCCCGTAGACTCTACTTATATGCGTGCTTGGATAGTAGAGTAGTTGTAGTTGCATGGTTCTTGAGACGACCCAGTTGGTCGGTAGTGATCGCATGTTGTTCCGAGCGATCCTAGTTGTAGTTGCATGGTTCTTGAGACGACCCAGTTGGTCGGTAGTGATCGCATGTTGTCCCGAGCGATCCTAGTTGTGGTTTGCATGGTTCTTGAGACGACCCAGTTGGTCGGTGGTGATCGCCTGTTGTTCCGAGCGATCCTAGTTGTGGCTTATTGGTTGCTTCTCGGCTTGTTGCCGTTCTGTGGATTGAGCATTTGCATCGATCGTCACAGCTCTTCTAGCACTTCACGTACACCGCGGTCTGATCCACCGTTTGGAGGTGTTCTTTTCCGGAAAAGGGTCGTTGAGTTTGTGCCGACCCGTGAGCCTTGATGCAGTGCGTCCAGAAGGTTTATGTGCCTATAGATGAGCAGGTGACAGTGCATGGGATACGTCCCGGTGGTTTTAGATTGGGTTTACTTTGTGGTTTTCCCTTTGATGCATACTAGTTGCTTACAGTAGCATAGTTACTTCAGTTGAATGTTAGCCTCATACTTACTTGTGCTACTGTATACCATATCTATCTTTTGTTGACCCTCGTGCCGGTGTGTACACCTCGCCTTCGTCGGCTTGCGGTACCCACTGGGAGGGGAGACATGCGTGCATGTTCTCACCCCCCACCCCCATTGCAGGTTTTTCAGGTGAGCAGGGTGGTGAGTGTCGGGACGCTGCGAGGCACGTCTAGATAGTAGCTCTAGAGGTTCCGACTCATGAGGCTACATCCCCAGATTTGGTTATCACCCTACTTTCGCCTATTAGATGTCATTTGTGGTTCAGTTATTCTTTGGGCTTACTATAGCATGCTTATGTGTTGTAGATCTACTCTTTATGATTGAGTGATGATAGCATGCTTGTACTGATTGGTTGTATATTCGATCGTTTCTTTTGTCGAGCAGTTTTGGTTTTCTACCCCTCGTGGTAGCGTCGTAAAGCAAGGTTTCTGTGTGGGAAACGGTTTTCAAATGGATTTCTCTGATTGCTCGGTTTTGTGATTTCAAAAAGAGAGTTCTCGTGTGGAGAATAGTTTTCAAATGATTCTTGAATGTTTGAAATTAGGGTTTCAAATAAAGCTTCTGGGTAAGGAGCAGCTTTCTAGAATGTTTGTTGCTTGTGCATTGCATCATCCTTCGCTTAAGGACCTGCTTAGATTCATACAGGTTTAAGGACGGCTAGCTGTATGAATCTTTGGTGTCGTTGTGCTGTTGGGATGAATGAATAGTGGTTGTGATCTTGTTGTATGCTGTTGACGCCGTGCAAATACAGGGGAGGTTCTGTCCGTGTGTACAGTGGACCCTGTATTTGTGGCGGGTCTGTACGTGGCGCGGGCTAGGCTTTCAAAAAAAAATTTAGCACGTTTTTCCGCATCCTGAACTAGCCCGGGGCGTGACATTAGTCTTATAAAAAGTGAAACTTTAAACCTTGTATCTACTTAAGTTGGTCTAGAATTAGTATTTTATAATTAAGTTTGATACTAGAATAATAATATATGTATATTTTTCTATATAATAAAATTAAAAATAATAATTATATATTTAAGACGTTATGCTAAAGTCGCTGGTTTAACTAGTGGGTGACACACTATAGTACATTGGATTTTTATTTTATATGCAAATCTGAATGAAAATCGTATGAGTCCACAACTAACATGAAATATTAACTATCCACTATACACCATTGTACATAAAAACATAAATATACAAGAAAAGGCGCTGGTGTCATCAGTCCCGTGTACAGTATACACACGCTCGTTATATGCCCGCAACTAGCCGACTTAGCTTCTTGTGGGAAAAGAACTCCACTTTCATCAAAATCCAAGAGTAAACAAGATGTCGTCCTTATGACAAAAGAGTGTAGACACCAATCCTACAAATCCAACTCAACTTTGTGGTAACATTCAACTTGTGTAATCCAGTAACACTAAAAATCACGTGAACACTTAGGTCAGTTCTTCTCCTATATGGCCACTACTCTCAATATTTGCATACGATATTAGCTCCACTTGCTGCTTGAGTGCATTGCGAAATTATTTATTTCATATAAAGGAATGCAACGTTCCGAGGAATGATTTTATCCTTATTTATTCAAGATGCCAGTACTAATTCAATCGTTATTCGGCAAAATTCCTACCTCAGACTTTTGTTTTTAGGCATTAGTAGATAATTAAAACTCCAATGCTCTACAAATCTACAACGGGATCACGTCATAATCCTTCAAAAGCCCAACCACTGGTGTTGTCTCAAATTTAGCTCTTTTTGTGTAAATAGATACTTGAGGCTCTTATGATTGATGTAGATCTCGCAGTGCTCTCCATAAGATAATGGATCCAAAGCTTTAGTGCAACAACTACAGTGGCAAGCTCAAAATTATGTGTAGGATAATTTTTCTTATAGTCTAGGCCAAGAGGGGCCGATTGACATCTTTTGCGTAGGGGTAAGTCATTTATTCTCTATTTTCATTGTACGTGCCTTAAGAAATGTACTAGAAGCTGTGGATTAGCGCGGCGGTAGTAAACAGATATTTTGGATATTAGGATACATGATTATATTATTGTCACTGTGAGTAGTGGATATTCGATGATTGTACTATATTGACATACGAGGTAGTAGACACTCTATGATTGTGTCGAGGGCACCAGGACAACTACTTTTGATCTTTTTGATCATTGCATTGACTATAGCCTGCAGAGCCACATTGAGCCTGACAGAGTTATGCACTATTAAACTCGGTAGGGGTCGCTCCCCTCGAGTGCCGCTCTGGATGCTGGCCAACGATAGTAGAGACAGTAGCCTAGGTGTTGCCGTCACACCTGCGGGAGTGTGTCCGCGTACTAGGCGGGCGCAGGCTTGACCGAACCTACAAGTCAGTCGTTGCGATTGGGTACTATTGCTGCATTTATTTGAGATCGCCCGTCAAGTTTGAGTATAAACCGACATTAAGAAGGGCTCTAGTTGAGCGTATCAGAACGACATTGGACTAAATTGAGAGTGTTGGCTATTTGTGGACTTATTGGCATATTGTTACAACTTAGTGGAATTCTATTAAGTCTCGGGGAACCCTCTTGAAGCTCCTCCCCTCCCAACTTGTACACAAGAGAGAGAGAAAAAGGAAAAAAAAAGAAAAGAAAAAGAGGAGAAAGAGAAGGGTTTGGAGATTTCGGGTTATTCGACTAACCGATCGGAACCGCACGCACGTAAAATTCCTTTGGCGTTTCGACGGCAAGGTTAATACTAAAATATTAATCTCTTCTTCTCTCGTTTCAACTATTTTGTTGAAGTTTCGGCGACCGATTTCATGAAAGACTTTTGTTGGGAAAAAATTAATCTCTTCTTCTCTCATTTCGGCTGTTTTGTTGAAGTTTCGGCGACCGATTTCATGAAAGAGTTTTATTGGATTTTTTTTTTTTTTTTTTGTAATCGAGTTTATTTTGGAGCCAAACTAGCATGCTTTTTACCATAGGATTTTCGTAGTGTTGGCGTGTGCTCGCTGCCGCATGGCCGAGGAGTTTTTACTGGCATAGTCAACGGGTAAAAGCGGCAGCACGTGCTGCTGCTGCACTAGCAGCAGTAGCAGGTACTGCTGGTGCTGCAGCTAGCAGCAGCAGTAGCTGCTGCTGTTGCTAGTGCTGCTGCCAGCAGCAGTAAAGGCTACTGCTGCGGCTGCTGCTACAAACAGTAGCAGTAGCAAATACAGTAGCAGGTGCAGTATCGGGCGCGGTATTAGTAAATGAAGTATTCGCGGCCGCGGCACCGTGCTTTTGGAGACTCCAATCGAGTCCAATTCTGCCTCAATTTCGAAATTGAAGTTGATCTGAGGGTGACGATGGTAGTGAGCTTCAAGTTGCGCCTTATAGCAATTGGAATTAAAGTGAATTGGAATAAAATTGAGTTAATGGTCGAAATAAACCGAAATTCGGATGTTTGTACAAAACTCTGAATTTTTGTACTTTGCTCTGATACATGATTTCATGTTAGTTGTGGACTCTAGAATGTGGACTCTAGAATGTTAATCCAAATAAAATTGAGCAATGTATACATTGCTATACATTGCTCTGATACATTATTTCATGTTAGTTATTGACTCTAGAAATTGTTAGTTGTAGACTTTAGAATTGTTTTGTTTCTGTTTCTATTTTGTTTGACACTTCGTACGGACGGGGTCTGTTCGGCGGGTTTGTGCACGTGCCCGGGAGGTTTCCGTTGCGGGCCCCGGGCGTGACACCCACTGGTTGAACTAGTGACCCTTCATTCAGTAACATTTCTAGGTTGCTATTCGACTCAATTTTAAAAACATTAAGCTTCGGATCCAAAAGGCTAGGTTCAAGAACCAGGCCACTAGCAAGCCTCCAATTGATTCCAATTTCGCAAAATTAATGGAGTCGCGATGTCAATTCGACTAAAATCAAATTACAAACATTTTAAATATCAGAAATGCCCCAAAGTGAGGAATTAAGAGTTCGAAAAAGCCCAGACCTTTGATTGATTTTGTGAAATACACATTTTGCACCGAAAATGATGATTTTCTCATTCATCAAGCAACAAACTCCCAAAGGATCCCTCAAAGTTCTCAAAAAGAGTAATATACTTGTAACGACCTAACCCGCTAACAATAATAACTCGTTGGGCCCAAACCACCGGCCTAAAATATTTAAGTCTAGTTATTATTATTGGTGTCTATAGTCGCTGTATAATTAGTCACATCCTGTTACCATCCGATGAGGGACTATTGCAGTGTCACAGACTTTCCCAGTTTAGGCCCTACCTTCCTCATTAGCTAAATTATACACACAGCCCAAGATCACTAGGTAATGTGAGACTTGTCTCACTAACCTTGTCATTCAGACCCTAACATAGCCTGTCATTCCCAGACCCTGACTTAGCCTGTCATTTAGACGCTGGCTTAGTCGAGACTCATCTCACACTTCCAACTGGTATTCGGCTCTGATACCAAATGTAACAACCCGACCCCATCACACACAGCCCAAGATCACCAGGTGTGAACCGGCTTTGATACCATCTTAATCTGTCACGCCCGAGCTTCTTTGGAAAGCATTTTCGAAAAAATTCTTTCATTTTGAAAACAGAGTTTGTGGAAAAGCGTATATTTTTTTTTGAAATCTTGCCCAAGACGTGCACAGATTTGCCACATGCACAGAGTTTTCTCTGTCCATGCAGACAGAGTCTCCCTTGTATATGCATGGTGTAGGAGTATAGATAAACAACCACAAGTAACCTGAACATGGAGGACGTATATATAATAGCTACAATAACTAATAATAATCCAAAATCATAACCAAAAATCCATAAACCTCTATAATAGGAAAACCTAATAACAATAGCTAAACTCTAAACTACATAAGCTCAAAAGAATAATAATATAACAAATAAAAGTAAATCTTGAACTAGGAATCGAGATCCATGGCACGAACTATCTAGGCGCTAACTAACCACGTCCTCACGCCGTGTCCCAACCCACACTATCAGCAATACCTGTAAAAAATAGTAGGATGGGAAACATATAAATATATTTGTTAATAGGGGCAACCAACCGCTGAAGGCAAGACACACTCATTGGTCAACAAAAGAGTACAATAAGAGAATAACTGCAAATATAGAATAATCAACTACAGTAACATGAAGGTAGATAGATAAATATCATGAAGAAGAAAACAACGTAATGCCGCTACTGTCACCATGAATCATATATAAATACGATGGAGATACCAACCACGGTAGCATGAAATAGCATACTATCTACTGCCGCTGTAGTACACTGAATTTCAGTGCATCGTACCGAACTTCTACAAATTGTGGAGTTCCGATGGAAAAATAGCAAGAGAGGCTATATGTGAGGCTTCAGCCAAGTTTGGGACTTGTGAGAAGTGTTTTCGGCGCAAATAAGGCACGAAAACAGACTTCGAAAAGTTAAAACTGCTAAACTTGTGAAGTCTGCACTGGATTCCGGTATGTGGACCTCCATACCGGTACTGAAGTGATTAGTACCGGTATGTGATGAGGGTATACCGGAATGCCATGGTTAAACCGAGAACCCAGCTCTCGGGTTCTGCGGAATCCTCCGGGGTATACCGGAACTAGCACCAGTATACCGGTATGCAATGCACATACCGGTATACAGTGTTACGAAATTCTAGTTTTGGCTGGTTGAAGGTGTTAAGTGTGGAGAGGGGCAAATGGGTCTTTTCACACTCGAGGGAGTGTTAGAAAGGTAGGGAACACCCCCCTTTCTCAGTCATCTTCCTCCTCCACTTCTCCTCTCCATCTCCTTCACTTTCTCTCTCTAGAGATCTCTCCAAAACATGGAGAAAAGGGTGGATTGATCTTGGAAAAGGCTTCCAAAGGAGAAAAGAAGCTTCTTGGTGCAAGAAGAAGCTTGGGGAACTCGTGATTAAGGTTAGTTCCTCACGTTTTGGGTTCATAACTTTGGATTTAATCCTTTGAAATGAGATTTTTGGGAACCCTAGGCAATCTAAAACACAAAATGTGGAGATTGGCCAAGAAATTTTGAGGTTCTACATGCATGCATGTGAAACCTAGGTTAAATGAGGGTTTTTGTCATGGGAGGTTCTAAAAATATTTGGACCTTCGGGAATTGCAATTGAGGCATAGGAAATCATGTTAGAACACTTGATTTCAAGTATTGAGTTGAATTATGGGTTCGTAACGAGTAACGAACCGTTTTCTTGTAGAAGCTTGGGTTGAAGCAAGAACTCAAGGCTTGGACACTTAGGGGCTTGAAGAATACAAGAATTCGGAAGCTCTTAATGTGGGTTTGTGTTTACCGAAGTGATTAGGTCACTTCCATGTCTAGGGTAAATATCCATTTAAAGATAAAATGGTATGTGTTGTGAACCCTAGAATTTGCATGTTGGCAAAGGTAAAATCATGATAGGTAGAGCAATGAGCTCCTATTGCATGATATAGAATTCAAGTATAATTCAATTATCTATACTTGTTGCATGGTTGCATGTATGATTAAACCTAGTGTCATTGAACATAGGTTGGAACATGTGAGAATAGAACCTAGTGTTATTGAACATAGGTTGGAACATGTGAGAATAGAACCTAGTGTTATTGAACATAGGTTGGAACATGTGAGAATAGAACCTAGTGTTATTGACATAGGTTGGAACATGTGAGAATGGAACCTAGTGTCATTGAACATAGGTTGGACATGAGATTGGAACCTAGAGTCATGGAACCTAGGTTGAGAATGAGAAAGTAAACCTAGTGTTATTGAATATAGGTGAGACTTAGTGACTTGAATCTAAGGTCATGAGACTTAGGTTGGCAAGTGAAGAAAATATGAACAACGGGATGTGCGACGATTTTGCTATCCCGGGTAGTCGACGATTTCGCTACCATGCCATGAGTTGGCGGTGTTGAAATGGGATGTACGACGATTTTGCTATCCCGGATAGTCGACGATTTCGCTACCATGCCATGAGTTGGCGGTGTTGACACGGGATGTGCGACGATTTTGCTATCCCGGGTTTGCGACGATTTCGCTACCACGCCATGAGTTGGCGGTGTCGAGATGGGATGTGCGACGAGGTTGCTATCCCGGGTATGCGAAGAGTTCGCTACCCATGCCATGTGATGGCGGTGTTGAGATGGGGTATGCGACGATTTTGCTATCCCGAGTATGCGACGAGTTCGCTACTCGAACTAGGAGGTGACGAGTTCACTCCTTGAATGTTGGAACCCTTATGGTGAGACGGCGATTCCGAAACCATAAGTAAATGACAAGTAATTGAACTTAGTCAATGTGAAATATAGGATGAACCTAGGAGAGAATGATAAGTTACATTTTATTTGGTTGCATCCTTTATGTTTATTTACAAGCATGTAAATAATTGTTGCATAGTTATTTGTGATCTAACTTATGCATATGGTGTTTCTTTGGACCTGGTGGGTCGAGCTTCTCTCTTGGGTGGCCTTACCCACTGGGAACTATGTTTATAGTTCTCACCCCACGTTTTTCAGGTCCTTCCGCGAGTGAGGCGGCGGAGCGAGGCAAGGGTTTAGCTCTCTAGATAGCGGCCCTTCCATTTTGGTGATACATAGAGTTGTACCCCTAGTCTTGGACTTTGATAGTATAGGAGATTTCCATTACATGTATGAAACTTATGTATTCCATAGTTTTGGAACATGGTGTATGGAATGAAAAGAAAAATTTGGGCATGTATAAATGTGCAATGTGATGTAATAGAAGTAGAACTTCTTTATGTTGATGCTTTCCTTGTGCAACTCTTGTACTCCGTTCCTAGTTGGAACCTCGTGGATAAGCTTGTGTTGTGACGCCTTGGGCGGGTAGAAGGGACTCTATCCGTTCGGCGGGTCTGGGGCATGCGCCCGTACAGTTATCCTTTCCACCTAGTTGGTGTTAAAGGCCCGACGGGGCATGACAGACTGAGGTGGTATCAGAGCATAGAAATGGTCTAGATGGACCTAAGAAAACCCTAGGATGGAAAAGACCCTAGGAGTGTATGTTACGGATTTATATTGGCATATTTCGTGAAGTGAGTCGGAGTCTTGAAGGTTCAAAGAAGAAAAGACGAAGATTGAAGACTCGAAGACTCACCGTTTGAATTCACGATGCTTGGTAAGTTTAAATAATCTTGATGATGATTTATAAATATTTACAAGTGTTTGGAAGACTTTAGAATGGATTAAAATTGTTTTAAAATATAAAAAATGAGTTTTCCAACTTCCGAGGTCCGGACCCTGAGGATGAGGTCCGGAACCCGTACGCCTCCCTGGCTGTCACGCAGGGAGGGTCCGGACCCTGAGGATGAGGTCCGGACCCTGAGGGCGGAGGTCCGGACCCTGAGGGCTGAGGTCCGGACCCCAGGCTGTTTCGCAGACCGGGTCCGGACCCTGATAGTTGAGGTCCGGACAATGAAACGCTTGGAGAGTGTCAAGGTCTGGACCCCATACCCGCGGTCCGGACCCCGACCCGTTGCGAAGTTTTGGAAAGTTATTTTTTCTATCCTACTTTGATTCTAATGTCTCCCAAACATGTAAATAAGATGGTAGATTCCTTAAAATATCTTTGCAATCCTAATTTGGTTCCAAACCTTTCTAAAATCAGTTTTGCAATCCTAGTCGAAATCGGTTTGCTTCCAAACCTTTCTAAAAACTGTTTTTTAATTCTAATCAATTTCGGATTGCTTCTAACCTATAAATAAGATGTGGGGGAGTCTCTAAAACGTGGTGAATCACAGATTATCTTTTAGAAACCCTAGAAGCTTGTAGGTGACCGTTTTCCCATCTTCTACATCAAGCTTCTCTCAAATTGATTCATGGTTTCCTAATTTCTAATATTCTTTTAGAATCAATTTGAGAATTGCTTAGAGACTATTCCCACAGATCTTCAATGATATTCTAAGCAATAAACCATCATCAACGTTGTTGTTCTTGCTCCGGACGGAGTGGCGTCGTGGATTTGGCGTGTTCAAGACGGTTCGTGGATTCGGATCGTTAGCGCTCGTGGATTCGGGTGTGCGTCGTGGATTCGACGTGTAGAAGGCTTGGTGGATTCGAAGTGAGGCGTCTCGTGGATTCGAGGCATGGCGTTCGTGGATTCGGACGTGGGGCGTGGACAACCCGTTGGTGCGCGTGATCCGCTGAAGAGAAGGGAGAGGTTAAGTCCGTGGAGTCGGTAATCACCTTGTAATTCTTTACTCTTAGTGGATTGTTTTTTCGCGTGTTTGTCCCGTGGGTTTTTCTCCAAGGTGGAGTTTCCCACGTAAATCTCGGTGTGCTGATTTTATTTTCCGCATTACTTTATCGCATTGAGATTTGTGATTTTTGTTGTTACACCTATTCACCCCCCTCTAGGTGATTGATATACTCTAGATAGATCCTAGGGCACCCCCTATCTTACAATTGGTATCAGAGCGGGATCTAGGCTTTATCTTTCTTAATGGGTGAAGGTGGTAACATTAATCGACCTCCGTTCTTTGATGGCACGAGCTATGCTTATTGGAAAGTTCGCATGAGAGCTTTTCTAATAGCCATCGATGAACGAGTGTGGCAATCCATAGAATTTGGATGGACTCATCCCACTCAAATCGTCGATAATGTTAGCGTCCCTAAACCTCGAAATAAATGGAGTAGGGAAGAGATTGATTTATCTTCTTACAACGGTAGGGGAATTAATGTCTTATTTAATTCTTTATCTCAAACCGAGTTTTCACGCGTCTCGGCGTGTGAAACGGCTAAAGAGATTTGGGATACTCTCCAAATTACGCATGAGGGAACTAGCTTGGTAAAGGTCCAAAAACTTCAAATGCTTACAAGTAAATTTGATTCAATTTCCATGGACGATCATGAGACCTTTACCGAGTACTATACTCGTCTTCAAGACATAGTCAATACATGCGCAAATTTGGGAGAGAAAATCTCGGAATCTAAAGTTGTAAGAAAAATTTTGAGAACTCTTCCCGAAAGATTTCGTCCGAAGGTTGCGGCCATTGAGACTATAAAACATCCGGACGAGATGAAAGTAGAAGAATTAGTAGGTGCTTTACAAACATATGAAATGACTTTTCCTACTAATGAATCTTCTTCCAAGTCTTCTTCTAAGAGTACAGGTATTGCACTCAAATCTACGAAGGAGGAAGACGACGACTCGGATTCCGATGAAGAAATTTTGCTCGCCGATTTTGAACATCAATTGGAGCGTCTCACGAAGAAATTTCGTCGGAATTTCCGGAAGAACAAGTCAAATCGATCTACATCCAAATCTTCTTCAAAAGGATCTTCACATTCTAAATCTTCTAAAGAGAAGAAGCTTGCAAAGTTCCCTAAAGATAAGGATGAGATTGAAGGGGAAATCCGATGTTACAAGTGTCGCGGCTACGGTCACATCTCCACGGATTGTCCCACTAAAAAGTCTTATAAAAAGAAGGCTTTACAAGCTAGAACTTGGGATGATTCAACTTCTAATGAATCGAGTTCTAGTGAAGAGGAAACCAATGATGCAATTGCCTTTTCTTCACATGTTTCTCCTTCTCCCTCTACTTTTTGTTTATCATCTATTATTTCTAATGATATGCTTTATTCTTCTTTGCATGAAACGTCAAGCGACAACGGCACAAGTGAAGGAGAGTCGGATGATGAAAGTTTAGCCGATGCCTACAATCAACTACTTTTTGAATCGAAGAAGATGGCTAAGCACAACAAGAAGTTGAGGAAGCGACTTTTGGAGCTTGAGGATGACAAAAAGACATTGAGTACTTCAAATAAAGCTCTTGCGGAGGAAAGGGAAAACATATTGAAGAACAACAAAATCCTTCAAGAGAAGCTCAACCAATCGGAGATAACGATCAAATCGCATCAAGAAAAGGTTGACTTTCTCGAACTACAATATAAGGAAATTCATGTCTCTAATCAAGTCTTGACCAAACAAGTCCATCTACTCAAGTCCGACATACAAAAATTATCCTCCGGTACAAAGAAACTTGATGATATGCTCGGATTGGGTCAAACAAGTAAACTTGGACTTGGATATGAGCGGACATTTGTTGAGAAGGTAAAAAATTCTATTCCCAAAGTCTCAACAAGTGTAAAAGAGAAAGTATGCCATAGATGCGGAAAGAAAGGACATATCAAGAAGACATGCCTTAAGAAGAAAAATAAGAAGACTCAACCGGCATCGTCTCAACATCTATCGGCATCTTCCAACACTCGACAACCCCCACGGTTTCAAAAGCAATATCAAAAAGGTCGAGTACCCAAGGTCAACCGAAAGTCAAAGCCACAACACTCAAATACTCCAAAGCGGAATGCGATGGTAAGACCCACGGTTGATCAAAAGTCAAAACAAACCGTGCCTAACGTCAACAAATCGAGACAAGCAACAATCCGACAAGTTTGGATTCGGAAAGGTGATATCTTTCCTTCTCTAAAGTTTTAATTTGTTTTTGACTTTGTGTAGTGCTTTGATCGGTTTCTATTGCATATCTCTTGTTTATTGCATTACACTTTTTGGTGCTTTCATTGTTACGTTTTTTTTTAGATTCTTTGAATGATTAGAATATTAAATAGTGCATTGAATATCAATATGTTCACTTTCATTCACTCTTAATTAATCTCATATTAATTATCGATTTTACTTTATTTTCATTATATTTGAAGATAATTTATTATGAGAATTCTTAATACTTATATTCATCAAATTTAGGCAATCATGTGTAATCTCTAGGAGCTTAACCTATCTCGGTTGTGTGTGTTGAATTTGATGAATAGTCATTCTCTTCTGGACTAAAATTTGTTACATGTTCTTTCAACTAAGAGATTGCATAAGCGAGGGGGAGTTATTATTATATAAAATGAAATGCTCGTATGCTTTGAAAGATGTGGAAAGAGTTACATCCTTAAAAGGAGTGTGAAAACTACCACCACATGGAGGAAAGAGCTACCACCCCGGTCGTCCGGTTAGTGTGTGCAGCTACCACATGAGAATTAAATTGCATATCCGAAAAAATATATATATATATATATATATATGTGCAAAAGTATGCAAAAGGAAAAAATGTCTCAAATTTTATTTTTCGGAGTTATAAGGTGGTCCATATACATGAAAGATGCTCAAAGAGCCACCCCCTGTGCAATATTGGTTTTATCTCAATTTTGAACGTTTATGCGACAATTTATGTCTCTTTGATGAATCCCTTAAGTCATCTTCATAATCCGTTTACATCTTGATAGCTTTTGAGCCTTTAGATTATTTTTGATGACTTGTTTTTGAAGTTTATATGAATTAAGAAATCGGATAATATTTTATCTACATTATGATGATTGTGTAGTAAAGTTCTTAATTCTTATGAAATTAATAGGGATTGAAAGAAGTCAATGTGAATTTATATTTCTCATGCACTAACATTGCTTGAAATTTTATCACAAGTGGTTTCAAAATTGAAAAAGCTTTAATCTTGTGTTTTCTCTCGAAATTCTCTCTATTTTTGGTATTTTTCTTTTGGCAATTTTTGACAAAAAGGGGGAGAGAGGGTAATGATGACTTAGACGCATAAACATAGGGGAGAGATTGCATGAACAAAGGGGGAGCGATTTTGATATTTTTTCTACTAACTTTGTTCGTGGAGAATGCAAATTTTTGCAGGTCTTTCAAGACTTCAAGACTCCATGTTTGTCTAAGTTATAGAGTTTGTTTAGGAGTTATAAAATTGTAATTTTGAATTTTATTTGGATCTTTCACGCGAGAAGTTCATTATTTTGGTGATGGCAATGAATTTCATTTTTTGGAGAGATAAGCATCGTGAGTGTTTTATGTAATTTTGAGTTTTGTCACGAAATTGCCAAAGGGGGAGATTGTTACGGATTTTATATTGGCATATTTCGTGAAGTGAGTCGGAGTCTTGAAGGTTCAAAGAAGAAAAGACGAAGATTGAAGACTCGAAGACTCACCGTTTGAATTCACGATGCTTGGTAAGTTTAAATAATCTTGATGATGATTTATAAATATTTACAAGTGTTTGGAAGACTTTAGAATGGATTAAAATTGTTTTAAAATATAAAAAATGAGTTTTCCAACTTCCGAGGTCCGGACCCTGAGGATGAGGTCCGGAACCCGTACGCCTCCCTGGCTGTCACGCAGGGAGGGTCCGGACCCTGAGGATGAGGTCCGGACCCTGAGGGCGGAGGTCCGGACCCTGAGGGCTGAGGTCCGGACCCCAGGCTGTTTCGCAGACCGGGTCCGGACCCTGATGGCTGAGGTCCGGACAATGAAACGCCTGGAGAGTGTCAAGGTCTGGACCCCATACCCGCGGTCCGGACCCCGACCCGTTGCGAAGTTTTGGAAAGTTATTTTTTCTATCCTACTTTGATTCTAATGTCTCCCAAACATGTAAATAAGATGGTAGATTCCTTAAAATATCTTTGCAATCCTAATTTGGTTCCAAACCTTTCTAAAATCAGTTTTGCAATCCTAGTCGAAATCGGTTTGCTTCCAAACCTTTCTAAAAACTGTTTTTTAATTCTAATCAATTTCGGATTGCTTCTAACCTATAAATAAGATGTGGGGGAGTCTCTAAAACGTGGTGAATCACAGATTATCTTTTAGAAACCCTAGAAGCTTGTAAGTGACCGTTTTCCCATCTTCTACATCAAGCTTCTCTCAAATTGATTCATGGTTTCCTAATTTCTAATATTCTTTTAGAATCAATTTGAGAATTGCTTAGAGACTATTCCCACAGATCTTCAATGATATTCTAAGCAATAAACCATCATCAACGTTGTTGTTCTTGCTCCGGACGGAGTGGCGTCGTGGATTCGGCGTGTTCAAGACGGTTCGTGGATTCGGATCGTTGGCGCTCGTGGATTCGGGTGTGCGTCGTGGATTCGACGTGTAGAAGGCTTCATGGATTCGAAGTGAGGCGTCTCGTGGATTCGAGGCGTGGCGTTCGTGGATTCGGACGTGGGGCGTGGACAACCCGTTGGTGCGCGTGATCCGCTGAAGAGAAGGGAGAGGTTAAGTCCGTGGAGTCGGTAATCACCTTGTAATTCTTTACTCTTAGTGGATTGTTTTTTCGCGTGTTGGTCCCGTGGGTTTTTCTCCAAGGTGGAGTTTCCCACGTAAATCTCGGTGTGCTGATTTTATTTTCCGCATTATTTTATCGCATTGAGATTTGTGATTTTTGTTGTTACACCTATTCACCCCCCTCTAGGTGATTGATATACTCTAGATAGATCCTAGGGCACCCCCTATCTTACAGTGTAGGCTCGTGAGTGACGAGATCTTTGATGTGGCGAAAGATAAGTGATTGGGTTATGTCCTTATGCCTCTAGTTGGAAATAGAGGTAGATTCGAGGTGTGTTTTATTCTTCACCAAATGTGTTCGTGTTGGCGGTCGACAACATGAAACCAAGTGAGGGGAATAAGGACCCTTGTGTGACTTTCGCCTAGATTGGGTTCACGTTTATTTTCGTGAAATATAGTGTTGCGAATGACTTTGAATGTCATGAAATGACCAAAGTCGTTGTGTTTTCAGGAGATAATGGTACGTGGACGGCCTCCTACGAGGGCTGGGCTCGGAGAATCGAGCGCGGCTCCCGAACAACTCGGGGAGGGCGAGAACTTGGGTCTTCGTGATCAGTTGACCGAGTTGATGGGCGTGGTTCGGCGACAGGCCGAAGCCATGCAGCGACAGGAGGAACAAATTAAAAAGCTCCAAGACGAGATGGCGCAGCAAGCGGCTGCGGTTAGGGAGGAGAGAACGGGAGTACCTCCGGCCTCTGCTTCGGCACCGGCCGAGGAGGTGACACCGGCGCCGGCTGTGGCGCCACCGACATCTCCGATTGTAGCCGGTGGGTCGGGTACTCTTATGCCCGACTCTGAGATGGAGGATGCGGAGCGAGAGCGCGCACTTGCGGCTCTCATGAGGTTCAAGAAGTTCAACCCGCCAATCTTCAACGGGGAGAACGTGGATCCATGGGATGTAGAGACATGGATCGATGCCATGGAGACACTCTTCGAGGATCTATATACCGTGGAGAGGGACAAAGTGCATCTCGCCGCTCATTGTTTAGAGCGATCGGCGAAGGTGTGGTGGAAGGGAGTCCGGCGTGATCGACTCCCTAGCCTTCCGCCACCGACGTGGGAGGAGTTTCGGGGTATGGTATTTGCCGCCTACTTCCCCAATAGCGAGAAAATAAAACTTCAAGAAAGGTTCCGGAAGTTGAAGCAAGGGAACCGCACCGTGCGCGAGTACGAGAGGGAGTTCTCGTACATTATTAATTGCGTACCGCACGTTGTCCGCGGAGAGTTGGACAAGGTCGACTGTTTCGTGCGCGGACTTCGACCGGAGATCTTTCGGGCGGTGCACGCCCTTAAGCTAAAGACCTTTGCGGAGGTCTTGGACCGTGCTCTTTGGGTGGAGCACGGGAATGCATGTGCGCGCGAGGAGCGCGAGTCGTGGGAGAGAGAAAAAGAAAAAGAAAAGGGAAAGAAGCGACCGGCGGGTGGCTCGGGTGGGCAATCTAGCTCAAAGCGACCCCCGAAGCACTCGCAGTCGCAAAACCAATCGCGAGGGTCCCGGCGGAACCGACCCTCAACCCAGTGCCCGATTTGTAGCGGCCCCCACGGCCCTCAGCAGTGTGATTACCGTGAGGGTAGGTGCTACAAGTGCGGACAGCCGGGACATATGCGATACAATTGCCCGATGGATGATGGCCGAGCACCGTCATCGGCATCGGCATTTGCATCGCCGAGACAACTCGCGGGCATCCCACCCGCGGCGATGTCGGCAGGCCGTACACCGCTGCCGAGACCAGTGGAGATCCAGCGGCCAGCGCTCAGTGGACGGGTATTTGCCTCACAGGTGGAGGAGCCTTCTGCCCAGGATGATGTCGTGGCAGGTATTGTGTTAATTAAAGGCATTCGATGTAGAGCTTTGTTTGATACTGGTGCATCGCATTCTTTCATTGCTCGATCATTTGCTATTGCACACGGAATAGAAATTGTAGATGCCACACATGCAAGAACTGTGCAAGTACCTGAACACACCTTTTGCGTACATCACGCGTGTGTAGACTGTCCAGTGAGGGTTGAAAACTGGATCATGCCAGCTGACTTGCTGGTGTTAAGTCGAATGAATGAGTATGACTTAATCATAGGAATGGATTGGCTCTCGAAATATCACGCTACTATTGATTGTGAGAGCCGGATAGTGAGGTTTAGAGAACCCGGGCACAAAGAGTTTGTGTACCGTGGTTGCAAGAGTTCGCTCTTTGCGTCAATGGTGTCCACGTCGCAAGCAAGGAAGCTTATTGCTAGTGGTTGCATTGCCTACTTGGCGACGGTAGTGGATGACCGAAAAGAAGTGTTGGGGCTCGAGGACATTCCTATAGTCCAAGAGTTCCCGGATGTATTTCCGACGGAATTGCCCGGAATGCCACCGGACCGGGAAATAGAATTCGTGATCGATTTGCTCCCGGGTACGGTGCCGATCTCTAAGGCCCCGTACAGGATGGCACCCGCGGAACTGAAGGAATTGAAAGCACAATTACAAGATTTGATGGACAAGGGTTTCGTAAAGCCAAGTGTGTCACCTTGGGGAGCCCCTGTTCTATTTGTGTGGAAAAAGGACGGTTCGCTGCGGTTATGTGTAGATTACCGCGAGTTGAATAAAGTGACCGTCAAGAATAAGTACCCGTTACCCCGAATTGATGACTTGTTCGATCAGTTGCAAGGGTCTCGGGTGTATTCAAAGATTGATTTGCAATCCGGTTATCACCAATTGAAGATCAAACCGGAGGATGTGCATAAGACCGCATTTAGGACGCGGTATGGACACTATGAATTCACGGTTATGCCTTTCGGGCTTACCAATGCCCCGGCGGCGTTCATGGATTTAATGAACCATGTGTTCAAACCACTATTGGATCAATTTGTGGTTGTGTTCATAGATGATATTCTTGTCTACTCTCGGAGTGAAGAGGAACATAAAGAGCACCTAAGGATTGTGCTTCAAGTTCTTCGAGAGAACAAGTTGTTCGCCAAGATGAAAAAGTGCGAATTTTGGATTCGTGAGGTCGCTTTCTTGGGTCATGTGATCTCCGCGGAAGGAGTATCGGTGGACTCTATGAAAGTTGAGGCAATCAAGGATTGGCCTCGTCCGACCAATGTCACGGAAGTACGAAGCTTTTTGGGTCTTGCGGGGTACTATCGGCGGTTCGTGGAGGGATTTTCAAAAATCTCCGGTCCACTAACGCGTCTTACCCGCAAGGGAGCCAAATATGTTTGGAGCGAGGAATGCGACCAAAGCTTTAAGGAGCTAAAGAAAAGGTTGACTTCGGCTCCGGTTCTCGCCTTGCCGATTGCGGGGGAGGGCTTTGTGGTGTATAGTGATGCATCATGGCGTGGTCTTGGGTGTGTGCTTATGCAAAGAGGACAAGTAATAGCATATGCCTCTCGACAGCTGAAGAGCTATGAGCAAAATTATCCCACCCACGACTTAGAGCTTGCGGTAGTGGTCTTCGCACTTAAGTTGTGGAGACACTATTTGTACGGGGAACATTGTGAGGTTTACATGGATCACAAAAGCTTAAAGTACTTATTCACTCAAAAGGAGTTGAATTTGAGGCAGCGGAGATGGTTGGAGTTGATAAAGGATTACGACTTAACCATCTTATACCACCCCGGTAGAGCCAATGTGGTGACCGATGCGCTCAGTAGAAAATCTGTGGAGAACTTCGCAATTAAGATGACGGGACAAATGCCGTTAATCAAGGAAATGGGCCGGTTTGACTTAGAAGTCGTGGCCCCGGGCGTCCCCGCTAGACTTATGAATCTCGAGATTTGGCCAACTTTGTTGGAGCAAATAAAAGAAAAGCAATCCGGTGATCCGGAACTCCAAAAGGTGCGGAGTGCTATCGAGAGCTGGCGCGCCGGTGATTTTCATGTAGACTCGAGGGGCGCAATTCGATTCCGAAATCGATTGTGCGTGCCAAAAGTCGAGGATATTCGTAGGGAGATCTTGAAAGAAGTTCACACTTCTCCCTATGCGATTCACCTGGGCGGCACCAAAATGTACAAGGATCTTAAATTACATTATTGGTGGCCGGTGATGAAACTTGATGTTGGACGCTTTGTGGCACAATGCTTAGTATGCCAACAGGTGAAGGCCGAGCGTCGCTTTCCGGCGGGAAAATTGCGAGGGTTGCCCATTCCAGTTTGGAAGTGGGAGAACATAGCAATGGACTTCGTTGTGGGTTTACCTCGATCACAAGGTGGCCACGACGCGATTTGGGTGGTGGTGGATCGTTTGTCAAAGTCGGCACACTTTTTGCCAATCCACACCACTTGGTCGGGAGACAAGTTAGCACAAGTCTACCTGGACGAGATTATGCGATTGCACGGGGTCCCGACCTCGATAGTTTCAGATCGAGATCCCCGATTCACATCGCATTTTTGGAAAAGCTTGCAAGAAGCTTTGGGTACACGGCTCGATTTCAGTTCAGCATTTCATCCTCAAACTGACGGTCAATCGGAAAGGACAATTCAGATTTTGGAGGATATGCTGCGAGCGTGTGTGTTGGACTTCAAGGGTGCATGGCCTACTCATTTGCCGATGGCTAAATTTGCTTACAATAATAGCTATCAATCTAGCATCGGTATGGCACCTTTTGAGGCCTTGTATGGAAGGAAATGCCGCTCTCCTATTCATTGGAGCGAAGTCGGCGAGAGAAGGGTCTTAGGACCGAATGTGTTGCGTGAAGCGGAGGAAAAGGTCCGCTTGGCACGCGAACGCTTATCGACGGCTCAATCTAGACAAAAGAGTTATGCGGATCGACGTCGACGAGATTTGGAATTCGCGGTAGGAGACCGCGTCTTCTTGAAAGTGTCACCCATGAGAGGGGTGAAACGATTTGGTGTTCGGGGTAAGTTAAGTCCCCGTTACATTGGACCTTATGAGATTTTGGAGCGTGTGGGATCCGTGGCATATCGGCTAGCTTTGCCGCCGAAACTTGCGGGGATACACAATGTGTTCCATGTATCGACGCTCCGCAAGTATATGTATGATCCGGCGCACGTCCTCGAGTATGTGCCTATAGAGCTTCATGAGGATATGACTTATGAGGAATTTCCCTTGTGTCTCTTGGATCGCGAGGTAAAAAATTTGAGAAACCGTGAAATTCCTTATGTAAAAGTACAATGGACGAATCATGGTGAGCACGAAGCTACGTGGGAATTGGAAAGCTCAATGAGGGAGCGGTTTCCTTACCTCTTCGCTGAGTCCAGCTGAGGTATGATTCAGTTTCGCGGCCGAAACTCTCTTTAAGGAGGGAGGATTGTAGTACACTGAATTTCAGTGTATCGTACCGAACTTCTACAAATTGTGGAGTTCCGATGGAAAAATAGCAAGAGAGGCTATATGTGAGGCTTCAGCCAAGTTTGGGACTTGTGAGAAGTGTTTTCGGCGCAAATGAGGCGCGAAAACGGACTTCGAAAAGTTAAAACTGCTAAACTTGTGAAGTCTGCACTGGATTCCGGTATGTGGACCTCCATACCGGTACTGAAGTGATTAGTACCGGTATGTGATGAGGGTATACCGGAATGCCATGGTTAAACCGAGAACCCAGCTCTCGGGTTCTGCGGAATCCTCCGGGGTATACCGAAACTAGCACCCGTATACCGGTATGCAATGCACATACCGGTATACAGTGTTACGAAATTCTAGTTTTGGCTGGTTGAAGGTGTTAAGTGTGGAGAGGGGCAAATGGGTCTTTTCACACTCGAGGGAGTGTTAGAAAGGCACGGAACACCCCCCTTTCTCAGTCATCTTTCTCCTCCACTTCTCCTCTCCATCTCCTTCACTTTCTCTCTCTAGAGATCTCTCCAAAACTAGGAGAAAAGGGTGGATTGATCTTGAAAAAGGCTTCCAAAGGAGAAAAGAAGCTTCTTGGTGCAAGAAGAAGCTTGGGGAACTCGTGATTAAGGTTAGTTCCTCACGTTTTGGGTTCATAACCTTGGATTTAATCCTTTGAAATGAGATTTTTGGGAATCCTAGGCAATCTAAAACACAAAATGTGGAGATTGGCAAGAAATTTTGAGGTTCTACATGCATGCATGTGAAACCTAGGTTAAATGAGGGTTTTTGTCATGGGAGGTTCTAAAAATATTTGGACCTTCGGGAATTGCAATTGAGGCATAGAAAATCATGTTAGAACACTTGATTTCAAGTATTGAGTTGAATTATGGGTTCGTAACGAGTAACGAACCGTTTTCTTGTAGAAGCTTGGGTTGAAGCAAGGCTTGGACACTTAGGGGCTTGAAGAATACAAGAATTCGGAAGCTCTTAATGTGGGTTTGTGTTTACTGAAGTGATTAGGTCACTTCCATGTCTAGGGTAAATATCCATTTAAAGATAAAATGGTATGTGTTGTGAACCCTAGAATTTGCATGTTGGCAAAGGTTAAATCATGATAGGTAGAGCAATGAGCTCCTATTGCATGATATAGAATTCAAGTATACTTCAATTATCTATACTTGTTGCATGGTTGCATGTATGATTAAACCTAGTGTCATTGAACAAAGGTTGGAACATGTGAGAATAGAACCTAGTGTTATTGAACATAGGTTGGAACATGTGAGAATAGAACCTAGTGTTATTGAACATAGGTTGGAACATGTGAGAATAGAACCTAGTGTTATTGAACATAGGTTGGAACATGTGAGAATGGAACCTAGTGTCATTGAACATAGGTTGGACATGAGATTGGAACCTAGAGTCATGGAACCTAGGTTGAGAATGAGAAAGTAAACCTAGTGTTATTGAACATAGGTGAGACTTAGTGACTTGAACCTAAGGTCATGAGACTTAGGTTGGCAAGTGAAGAAAATGTGAACAACGGGATGTGCGACGATTTTGCTATCCCGGGTAGTCGACGATTTCGCTACCATGCCATGAGTTGGCGGTGTTGAAACGGGATGTGCGACGATTTTGCTATCCCGGGTAGTCGACGATTTCGCTACCATGCCATGAGTTGGCGGTGTTGACACGGGATGTGCGACGATTTTGCTATCCCGGGTATGCGACGATTTCGCTACCACGCCATGAGTTGGCGGTGTCGAGATGGGATGTGCGACGAGGTTGCTATCCCGGGTATGCGACGAGTTCGCTACCCATGCCATGTGATGGCGGTGTTGAGATGGGGTATGCGACGATTTTGCTATCCCGAGTATGCGACGAGTTCGCTACTCGAACTAGGAGGTGACGAGTTCACTCCTTGAATGTTGGAACCCTTATGGTGAGACGGCGATTCCGAAACCATATGTAAATGACAAGTAATTGAACTTAGTCAATGTGAAATATAGGATGAACCTAGGAGAGAATGATAAGTTACATTTTATTTGGTTGCATCCTTTATGTTTATTTACAAGCATGTAAATAATTGTTGCATAGTTATTTGTGATCTAACTTATGCATATGGTGTTTCTTTGGACCTGGTGGGTCGAGCTTCTCTCTTGGGTGGCCTTACCCACTGGGAACTATGTTTATAGTTCTCACCCCACGTTTTTCAGGTCCTTCCGCGAGTGAGGCGGCGGAGCGAGGCAAGGGTTTAGCTCTCTAGATAGCGGCCCTTCCATTTTGGTGATACATAGAGTTGTACCCCTAGTCTTGGACTTTGATAGTATAGGGGATTTCCATTACATGTATGAAACTTATGTATTCCATAGTTTTGGAACATGGTGTATGGAATGAAAATGAAAAATTTGGGCATGTATAAATGTGCAATGTGATGTAATAGAAGTAGAACTTCTTTATGTTGATGCTTTCCTTGTGCAACTCTTGTACTCCGTTCCTAGTTGGAACCTCGTGGATAAGCTTGTGTTGTGACGCCTTGGGCGGGTAGAAAGGACTCTATCCGTTCGGCGGGTCTGGGACATGCGCCCGTGCGGTTATCCTTTCCACCTAGTTGGTGTTAAAGGCCCAACGGGGCGTGACAGCCGCTACTGTAAAGAAGAGTCATATGTAAATACGATGAAGACACCAACTACTGTAGCAAAATAAAACATAATTGGTTATCATGAATAACCTATTTAAGAGATGTCACTATTGTAATCAAAACAACTAATAAAAAATCATGCAAGCATGAATCAACTGGATGAACAGTCCAAATGTACCTAATCAAACCGCCATGTTAGTCTGAAGACCTTAGGCAATGCCACATCGTGCTCAACTACTTAGCATATAACCCTAGCAAAGCAACCGCATTGGATTCACTGGTAAAAAATATGACTACTTTTTCAGAAAAGAACACCCTCTTGCAGTGAATCAGACTGTTCATGTACACGAAATGCACATGAACTGTGGCAATCGATGCAATGCGCTCAATAGCCAACTATCGGTAGATAACCGAGATAGAATCCACAATAAGTCAAGCCGACTAATCTGGTTAACCATATCTCAAAGATATCATAGTATCACCGACCAATCAGGTCAATCGTATAACTAAGTCATCTACTATAATCATGAAATAGATATCCAACCAATAACATAATACCTCTCTACCACTAAGTCATGGTGAACATAAATAAAAGTAAGTGTAGAGTCCAGCGGTGTACAAGTGCTCAACAGATGATGTGTAATCAAGAGGAAGGGAAAGGAAAAAGAGTCACCGAGCAGACACCACTATACCGACTCTGATCGAAGCACCCACAACTATGATTATAATCTCAAAGTCGACTAGCATGCTACACTACACGAGTATCAAGGAAGATGATGATAATGCAAGGAACGGAGGTGAAGCATGCTGAAGTCCCAATCATGAACAAAATACGTCAACCAACCTCTACAGCCACTCTTGTGAAAGAAGTATCGACCTACTAGGTCAAATCTGATGAAGTAAATCTGCCGACCACAAGGTCAAGTCTTATATAGAAGAACAGCTGACCGATAAGGTCTAGTCACATAGGAGTGAATCAGCCGAGCGACATGGTCACAACTCAACAAAGAGTAAACACCAAGCTATCAAGTCCTATCATAGTCCGGTGGAGAATCCACTAGAATGAATCCTACTCTATATGTCATACATCATCTATAGATAGAGAGCAATCACAAGTAGTATGATAAACAAGAGACATGCATAGTACGATAAGTTGTACTACTCAACAACTTTATGGAATAGAATGATTATAGTGGAAAACCAAGATACAACTTTACCGACTTCAGATTGGAGCACCCACCTTACCACGTATTCGAGTTCTCGACTCGACTAAAATTTTTAGATTTCACCTATACCTAGGGAATTCCACCAAAAGCCACAATCAATATCCTACGTGTCATCTATACCAATCGACACGACCAAACCACACTAACACACACCACAACACGACCGAAACATCAGTTCCACAAATCGGCTTACGGATCTAAACACAACGAGTAGTCGACTCAATAGAACAACAACATTTCTACTATCCCAAGACGCACCATTTTAGGTATTGGGATGAGCGCATGCCAAGTGCATGACAAAATAAACATCAATTGCAGAATTAGGCCACAGCGGGATCAAAAGGCATCATTTCGATAATCAGATCACCACTTCGGTGCCGGATCATGCACACAGTAAGTGTTCAGCCCTAAGATCCTCTTAACACTAAATTTTGTGACATAAAGTCACCCACAACACACAACGGCCTAATCAAAACATCTGACCCACTTACCGATTTTTGGAATCCGCATATTTTCGTATAAACTTATTGGGATGCCACTTCAGCCCACACATTGTCTTGAGTCACACCAGTGTTTGTGACCACGAATGACTCACGTCGCACGGTTAGTCTTTTTTGAGTTTTCATAGGGTAGTATTCATGATTTAGATTAGCATTTAAATATATATTGGTATCAGGTATTACAAATCCATGGCTTTCAGTAGACGCAAACATCTACTGTTAATTAACCCCGTGAGATTGGGGCACTTTCAATTAAGAGACCTTCATAAGGAGGATAGAATGAATCGTATCTTAATGATTGACCGAATCCTAAGTATATGTGTTAGGATTCAGTTGGATTTGAAGATGACTAGATCCTAAGTATATGTATTAAGACCTAGTCGGCATTAAACTCTAAGTATATGTGTTAGAGTCTAATTGGATTTAGTTGGCTCTAAGTATACATTTCATAGTCCAATTGCACTTGATTTCACTCCAGTTGTATGCCCCAAGGTGAAGATATGACTAAACCCCAATTATATGTATGGAGGTGCGCCAGATTTGACACTACCCGAAGTAGAAAGTGGCTAATTTCTGAGTGTATGTATCACGATTAGCTGCGTTTAATACATTTTCCACTTTATATCTGTTCCAGAGTGAGAATTTGACTAAGCCCTAAATATATTTCTTAGGGTTCATCGAATTTAATTTAACTTTCACTCTAGGTATATGTACTAGAGTAAAAGATTGACTAAACCCTAAGTATATGTATTAGAGCTAGTCGAATTTGATTTAACTTCCACTCTAAGTATATGTGCTAGAGCAAAAAATTAGCTAAGCCCTAAGTATATGTATTACGGTTAGTCAAATTTAATTTGAAAGAACTCTAAGTATATGTGTTAGAGCTCGATTGAACTTGATTTGACTAAATTCCAAGTATATAATTTAGAACTCTGTCGATTTTGCCTTAATTATATATGCTAAGGCCGTGGGGTTGACTTAGCCCTAAGTATATGTATTAGGGTTAGTCGATGTTGTATTTGACTTTTACTCTAGGTATATGTGCTAGAGCAAAAAAAAAGGTTCATGAGGAAGTTGGATTTAATTTATGAACTTGGTCCATGTTAGAGTTGGGTTCATGATAGAACTCTATATTTGGTTTGCTTCATAAACTTGAGTGTATGGCTCATGAGAGTTGGGTATGATTTGGTTCATGAGTTTGGTATATAGTTCATAATGGTTCATGAATTTATAAGGAGAGCTACTTATGGTGGAAGCCCATGTTTTAGTTCATGATGAAAATCCATTTTCGGTTTATGAAATTAGTGCATGATGAAAGCCCATTTTTTTATTCATGTGACTTTAGTTGAACTTTTGATCCATAAATTCGGTTCATTGACCCATGTTTGGGTTTTTGGGTTTGAGGCATTTGGATAATATGGGTTTGATAGTCTTGGGTCTGATGCTCTTAGGCCTTGATGGTTTTATGGGCTCGATTTTATTTGTGGAATAGATTGGGTTGGGTTTTATGATTTTCGGTTATATTTATGGACTGAAATGGATTTTGGGTTGGATTTATGGGTATTGGGCCCAAATTTGGTTTGCAATATTATTTGCATGAGGATTTATTTATATCTGGATGGATTTTAGGTCCTAATATGGTTTTGGGCTCTATTTGCATGTGGACTAGATTTGGAGCCCGTATGTAGACTGGGCTTCATTTTCATGTGGATTGGGTTCTAGGCTCATATGTAGATTGAGCCTGCATTTTTATGTGGACTGGATTTAGAGCTCATATTTAGAGACTGGGCCTGCAATTGCATATGGTTGGACTGGGTTCTTGGCTCATATGTAGACTGGGTCTATATTTGCATGTGGGCTAGGTTCTGGACTCATATATAGACTGGCTTGATTTTCATGTGGACTGGTTTCTGGGCCCGTATGTAGACTAGACTTCATTTTCATGTGGATTGGGTTTGGTATGTGGACTGTGCCTGTATTTTTAAGTGGACTGTGTTTTGTTTAGTTTATTTGTACATTGGACCTGCACGTGAAATGAGTTCATCTATGGTTTGATCTTGAACCCATATGTAGATTAGGCTTTTCTTATTTTGTTTGAAATTGGGGTCCGAAGAAATCCCTTTTAAGTTTATTTTAATTGGATTTGGGGTCCAAAGAAATCCCCTTTTTAATTTAACCGAAATCCGAATGTTCGAGAAAATCATCTAAATTAGTTTGAGTCAGTACGAAGGAGTCGAAGAACTCATCCGAAATGGTTTTATCGAATCATCATTTTTTTTTACTGCGATGGCGGCGGCGGCTTTGATTCAACATCCTCGAAAGGAATGGAAGGGTCCAAAAAAAGGGGGGCCATTGATTCCCCTTCCCTCTTCCTTCGAAAAATGTTAAACTGAAATTAAAGACGACTGTGATGATATGACACATGGACTACTTGTCTTATTGATTAACGACTTCGAATGGGGTGGAGAGGTCCGAAGAAACGGAGGATCATTGATCCTTCTCCCCTCCCCCATTGAAGATGTCAAAATAGGATTCGATGGTGCGGCACAGATAGCGACGATAGCAGGTGTTGGAGATGTGTGACCTATACGGGACGAGAGAAAGAAAAAAATTATTTATTTATTTATTTATTTTTACCTGATCGGAAAAGAGAGGTAGGCCAGACAATGAACTAAAGGAAGTGGCGTGGTCGGTAGGTCTCTCTTTTTTTGTAGAAAAGCGTATCGTTATGGTGTTTGTATGGTGTGTATCCTTTTTTTTTACACTCTATTTATTGTAGAACTGGTTAGGGCTTAGGGGAGGAATTTGAGGAATTTGTTGAATGTCATTGATTGTGTAGTACCCCTGGGGCCTAACTGACGAAATGACTGCAGTATCCTAGACTGTTCGACACTTCTGGAGAGGGTCGAGACAAGTCGGAGTCGTTTCGGCGCAAAATAGACGCGAAAACGGACTCGGAGCACCGAAGTAAGCCAAAACAGAAGTTTTGGGCGTTTGGAACTTAAGGGCGCCCGGAAGTTATGTTTTGGGCGCCCAGATGTTGAGTGCTCGTTCTCTGGACTGCTAAGTCATTTCGGATCCAGGTTCGGGCGCCCGGAAAGTGAGTCCGGAAGTTTGCCTCGTGAGTATCGATCCGTTTGACACGTGTGAGGTGGTAGGTGAGCTCCGTCGGACCAGGTTAGGGCGCACCGGACCGCGGGCGGAGAGTCTGAAGTGCTGGACTTGTGCAGGCTTGAGAAACTGGGCGCCCACTTCTTGAGTTTCGGGCGCCCGAATGTGGGGTTTTCCTGCTGAGGTACAGGTTAGGTGCATTCTGTTCTTGAGGCCCATTGCACCGAAACCTTTTGTCTATAAAAGTTGTGGACGACCCCCCTGAAGCTTTTTTCTCCCTTTCTTCATGGTGAACCTTAGGTATTTGCTGTTTAGCCCCTCAAATCTTCCAAATTCCATCTATTCCCATTGAAGACCTTGGATCCCTGCAGAACAGCAGCGTCGACCTGTGGTGTTTCTGCACGTGTGCAGTGTGGGAGTGTCCAAATCCTACGAAACTTGATTTGTTGGATTGTGGACTCGTAGAGGAAGACGTGAGATCCTTCCAATAGCATTTTGGACAGGTATGTATGCTGCAGTTGCTGTTTTACTGGACCCCTTGTGTTCTTGAGCTGAGACTTGGGTTTTCCTTTGATCTCATGGATCCAAATCTCTTGGGAGCTGGATTTTCGAAGTGAAGATTGGTCCTTCCTCATCCCTTGCTGGTTTGGAGGTTCTTTCCACCTGAGTTGAGGATTTAAAGGTGAGTTTTAGCTCAGATTTTGAGTATTTAGCTTAAGTGCTGAAATTTTGGACCTTTGATGGATTTTTTGGATTTTTGAATCCAAATCTTTGTGAGAAGCCTTGGAGAGGTTTTGGATTGTTCCATCACTCTATTTGAGAGGTTTGTGACCCTTTTCCATGGGCTAGATTTGTTGGAATTCTAGAATTCATGCTAGAAGTGTTATTTACTTAGTTGCTGGATTTTCTGGATGTAGTGCAGGAGGGTCCAGATGTGGGTCCGAATAAGTGCGTGGACTTTTTGGACATCGAGTCGATCTCCGTTTTGGCTAAAATTTGGAGAGTTTGTTCTTGAGCCCCTGCTGGTGAGTTGGACAAATTTTCACTGCATTTCGAGTTAGGATTTGAATTTTATCGCATGTTGAATCCATATTGGTCGTGCTGCCAGGCTGCAGTTCTGGGCTGATGTTCTGGGCACCCAGAACTTGAGCAGGTGGGTCTGAATCTTGAGTTGGCAGTTTTGAGCCCGATTTCAGCCGGTGTTGTTTGGAGATTTCCACTCGACTCCTAGCCCTTGTTGGATAGCGTTTGAGGTGGGTTAATGTTACCGAAATCGCCGAATTTTCTCCTAAGTTGTAGAGAGTGCAGCATATTGTTTTATTATCTGTTCGATCATGTTAGTAGCTCGAATTCATGAATTTGCATGTGTTTATATGAAATCTGAATTTGGAGCATAAATTGATAATTTATAGACATGACTTTACGTGCTGAACTGGAAATTGACTTAGAAGAAAACTCGTGAACCTACAACCGTCACTTTTCGAACTATTATCAGATTTAGCTCTAGGAGCCGTTTCTGTTCTTGTATCACCGCTGTTAGTGCGAGTTGGATACTTAGTTTGTTGTAGGACGAGTTTACGCTCGTGCTGGGATGCCGAGCTTGTATTTACAGCAGGGTTAGGCTGTTTTGTATTACCGGGTGCCGTCGGGGTTGACGGTGGACCCAGATTCTTGTTTTAGCTTCTGTTTGTGCTGAGGGCATGTGAGCTTGGAGTCTTTGACCCATTTGACCCCTTTCTGTTTGATTATAGCCTGCCGGAGCCTGATTGTGCTCGACAGAAATACGCTTATTAACTCGGTTGGGTAGCTCCCCCGAGTGCCGCTCCGGAGTGAGGCCTCTCATGCGTTGATGTCGCTACAGATTTGTTAGATCTGATACTTGGACCGGCTACCCCTTTTGGTAGTGTGCGGTGTGGCTAGGCAGTTGGCTGGACGAGCCCTTTTGGGCGGTTTCGTTAGTTTGGGTCAGGGGTGACTATTCACTTTGGTGATGCATACTTGAGAGTTTGACTTGGATAGTGGTAGGGTAGTGGCATTACAGCTGTAGAGTTTATTCCAGCTTACTTAGTTGTTTCTTTACCTACCAGCTATACTGTTAGTCTCGTAGACTTAGTGGGTGGACCGTTGAGGTCGGTAGTGGTACCCACTGAGGACTACTTCTTTTGATAGTAGTTCTCACACCCATTGTTGCCACCTTTTTCTTGCAGAGCCTTCGTCTGTTGTGGCTGCTGCTCTTGTCCCTGCGGATCGAGGTAAGGGAGTCGCGAGCTAGATCCCTACCATTCCCTGTTGTTCCTAGAGGAGGACCCTACTGGAGATAGTTTTTTTTTGTGTTGTGCCATGTACATATAGTGTGGACTGGTGGTTCCTTTTGTGGTGGTCTTGTACCTATTTTGGTTTTGGAGGAACTGTTGTATTTTGGATCCTATATGTACAGGTGGCTTTTGTTCTATTAGTATGATCTTATTTCAGCTCTATATCTCTTGTAGTTGCTTGTATGCTTTGTTTACAGGTTAGTTATCGCTTCGTATACATAAAAAATTCTATGTATACGGCGGATCTGTTGGCGAGCCCGGGGAAACGAGTAATTCGGGGCGTGACAGATTGAGGGATGAGTGAAAGTTGGTTGAGAGATATTTGGGAGTCGGTTGGGGATTCAAAACTCAAAGTTGAATTTCGAATAAATGGGGATATGGATAAAATTGTTTGGAGAAGGAGATCTTTAAGAGTTGATTGGGGGTTCAGAATTCAAAATTAAATTTGAACATAATATTTTAAAATTCGAAATTAAATTTTGGAGTGCGAAGTGGGCTATAATTCATATCAGCCTTTTGGGTTAGCCTGGGTTGGGGCCTACTTTAATGAGGCTCGCTGAGCATAAGTGGTAGTATTTGTTGGGCTCAAATGAGGCCCAAATTATTGAATGGACTTAAAATTTCAGCGAGCTTCCATAGGGCCCATAGGATTGGGTTCACATGTGGCCTATCAAAGGGGCTTGAATCAATGATAAAATTTTCATTGGGCTGAAAAATACTAGGCTCATACGAGACCTATTAAAACCAGAATTGTATAGGCCCAAATCTTATTGATTTTCATTATGGTTAAGATAAAATTGAATCCTATTACTAATCTATCCCATAAAATATAAATATTTTGCCCCCAAAATAAATCGTCCCCCACCTTTTTGGCGTAGGATTTCGCATGTGACAAGAAGGGGTGTGTGTGTGTTTTTGAAAATAAGATGGCCTATCTTTTGTCAAGTGTACGCAGTGTACGCTCCCATTGTATATAAATGCTAGTCCTTTTGATCGTTAAGTTCGTTTAGTTCAATGACATGTCAGTCGATTGGATATAGATTGATTAGTTTAGTGATATGGTGGTCGATAGAAGGAACTAAATCAGCCTGACTTATTTAGCCTTGACAAGTCGTCAAAATTGTCATGCGTAATCAAACCCTAGGGTGAACTAACATTCCGTCATAGGCACAATAGGTTTTGGGTATTGGAGGCTATGGATTTATTTTGGTTTATTTTGACTTGAGAAGCAATCGAAATTGCCGCACATAGCCGACCCTAAGGTGAGTTAGCATTCCGTTATAGGCAACATATGTCTTGGGTATTGGGAATATGGATTTATTTTGGTTTATTTTGCCTCGAGAAGCAATAAAACTTGCCGCGCATAACCGACCCTAAGGTGAGTTAGCATTCCATCATAGGCAACATATTTCTTGGGTATTGGGAAATATGGATTTATTTTGATTTATATTGCCTTGAGAAGCAATCAAAATTGCCACGCATAACTGACCCTAAGATGAGTTAGCATTCCGTCATAGGCAACATATGTCTTGATGGCAATTTGGCACCCATACGGGTTTTCACCAAGTACCTTCTCCTGACTTTTGCCTGTGAGCCGAATCATATTTTTTCACAGCAGGAATCCCATTTTCACCTGTGGGATTATACCACAATCGGGAATCGAACTTTTTTTGGGTCTTTGAGGTCAAGTTTTGATCGCGAATTCTGCCTACATCATCTAAGGATGATATGTCCTCCACCGAATTTTTCTCTCTTTTTTTATTTTTTATTTTTTATTTTTTATTTTTTATTTTTTATTTTTTATTTTTTTATGCATAATAGTTTCTAAGGAAATGCCTATTGATTGGTGGCATGGGTCTTTAACCTTTCGCATCAATTAGTTAGTAGGCTCCTCCATCATATCCTTTTCAATTGCATAAGACCCTTTTTACTATTTCTTTGAGGAATATTGGGTGAAGGTTGGCTTGCAATTTTTCCTTTCTTCTTTCTCAGCTTGAAATGCCTCGTATATTTTGCATTGGTATTTTGATTTGGGGCTTGGATTCTTGTAGAGGGTCGACTCTCTATTCGTCTTTTCTTTGTTGAGGAATAGGTGCTATATTTATTACTTGCTCTACCCTAGCCTCAATCCCAATTATTATGGAGAATATCACATTCTGTTATATCTTCAGGTCTAATAATTTTTCATTAATCTTATCAAAATTGGCGGTCATGATTTCTTGCATTTGGGCTAATTGATCTCGGGTGTCATGCCTCCTCTGACGACTTGGGAGATCGGCATCATCGCTTCTAGTTGAAATGACTCTACATGTTTCGAGCCAAAAGAGCTCCTCATTCTTAGGTTTCTGAGACTTCTTTTATTCTTTACGTCCTCCAATGCTTTTAATATGAAATCTTGTATTGTTACTGGTAGTTTTTCATCTTGTACATGTTTCTCTAGGGACTCTATGTAAGCTTGGTCCTTTCTTGGTTGGGGTTGCATGCATGGCCCCGGGCCTCTGGTTGCCTCCCGAACCTCGGGAAGGTGAGCACGATGATCGTGGTGATGCACTGATCACCGTGCTCACCTCGAATTGCTGTTTCGGCGCGCCGCTTTGCGGTTTATCCTTGCCGAGCCCTTTTATTGCATGTTGGTTCCGTTTTTGTGGGCCGTTTGAGCCCGCGACTGTCCCTGTCGCAGAGGGGCTGTGAGCACGGCCTCCGTTGTGTCATTCCCTATCCGCTGGTGCTTGCGGAGGGTTGTGCGGACGAGCGGATTGCTCCAACTTTGCTTTTATTGCCTCTTTTCGGTGTTTAGTTGCATGTTTAGGGGCTTTATGTGTTTGTGGCAGCGTTATGATGCTGCGGGCAGCAAGGGTATGAACCTTGAGGCCCGGTGGACTAGTTGTCCAATCTCTTCGCCCTTCGCGGAGATCCGGTTTGATTTCTGGTGCGTTTTTCGATAAAATAGTCGGCGGAACACGCGTTTTGGTCGTGCGACTCACTTGCTGGTTTCATGAGCGACTTGGCTTCATCGTATAGCCTCATTGGCTGTTCTTCATCGCTGTCCCGAAGTTTCGAGGGTAGCGGATGAGTGACGGAGGGTTCCGGTGCCAAATCGGTATTTTTCGGGAACCCGAAAAGCCGTTTCGGATGCGTTGGTGTTCGTAGCATCCCGGCCTTGTGCCCGCTGTCCAACCACCTTGTTTGGTGTGGTTGTGGACAGCGGAGCACTCGGGTGGTTTGTTGGTACCCTTCTGGGGCTTGGTTTGAGTTCAGGATCGTCCCGGCAGGTTTTCCGGACGATCCGACGGTTTCGGGTTGTGTGCTTTTGTTTGTTAGTATCGACTCGGTGGACCTTGACCCTGTTAGTACCTCGTAGGTCCTGTCAACGTTCCCGTGAGCCGTTCGTGTTAGGCTCTCTCGTTTCTGCAGGTGGGTACTTCGATTCGAAGGGTAGGCAGCGACGTAACGGGTCGTTAGGAGGTGCAACCACCAATCGTAGGCCTCGTCATCCAGACAGTGGGTGGCCAACGGGACCTTGTCCTGTTCATCGATGCAGAGGTCGTGAAAGAGCGTCTCAAGCAGGGGAACCACACCGTGGAGGAGTACGAGCGGGACTTCTCCCGCATCATCTACTTGATTCCCTTCGATGCCCGAGACGAGTACCATAAGGCGTGTTACGAATTTTATATTGGCATATTTCGTGAAGTGAGTCGGAGTCTTGAAGGTTCAAAGAAGAAAAGACGAAGATTGAAGACTCGAAGACTCAACGTATGAATTCACGATGCTTGGTAAGTTTAAATAATCTTGATGATGATTTATAAACATTTACAAGTGTTTGGAAGACATTAGAATAGATAAAAATTGATTTAAAATATAAAAAATAAGATTTTCAACTTCTAGGATCCGGACCCTGAGGTGAGGTCCGGAACTCGTACGCCTCCCTGGCTGTCACGCAGGGAGGGTCCGGACCCTGAGGGATGAGGTCCGGACCCTGAGGGCGGAGGTCCGGACCCTGAGGGCTGAGGTCTGGACCCCAGGCTGTTTCGCAGAGCGGGTCCGGACCCTGATGGCTGCGGTCCGGACAATGAAAAGCTGAAACGTTTCAGAGTCCGGACTCTGCAATCCAAGGTCCGGACCCCGACCCGTAGCGAATTTTTGGAAAGTTATTTTTTCAATCCTACTCTGATTCTAATGTCTCCCAAACCTAAAAATAAGATGGTAGATTTCTTAAAATCATTTTAGCAATCCTAATTTGATTCCAAACCTTTTTAAAATCAGTTTTTCAATCCTAGTCGAAATCGGTTTGCTTCCAAACCTTTCTAAAAAACTGTTTTTAATCCTAATCTATTTCGGATTGCTTCTAAACCTATAAATAAGATGTGGGGGTGTCTCTAAAACGTGGTTAAGCATAGATTATCTTTGAGAAACCCTAGAAGCTTGTAGATAATCGTTTTCCTCATCTTCTACATCAAGCTTCTCTCAAATTGATTCATGGTGCCCTAATTTCTAATATTCTTTTAGAATCAATTTGAGAATTGCTTAGAGATTATTCCCACAGATCTTTCATGATATTCTAAGCAATAAATCATCATCGACTTTATTGTTCTTGCTCCGGACGGAGTGCGCTCGTGGATTCGGGTGGGCGTCGTGGATTCGACGTGTAGAAGGCTTCGTGGATTCGAAGTTGGGCGTCTCGTGGATTCGAGGCGTGGCGTCCGTGGATTCGGACGTGGGGCGTGGACAACCCGTTGGTGCGCGTTGTAGTACACTGAATTTCAGTGCATCGTACCGAACTTCTACAAATTGTGGAGTTCCGGTGGAAAAATGGCATGAGAGGCTATATGTGAGGCTTCGGCCAAGTTTGGGACTTGTGTGAAGTATTTTCGGCGCAAGCGAGGCGCGAAAATGGACTTCGAAAAGTTAAAACTGCTGAACTTTTAAAGTCTGCACTGGATTCCGGTATGTGGATCTCCATACCGGTACTAAAGTGATTAGTACCGGTATGTGATGAGGTATACCGGAATGCCATGGTCGAAACAGTAAACCCAGCTCTCGGGTTCTGCGGAATCCTCCGGGGTATACCGGAACTAGCACCCGTATACCGGTATGCAATGCACATACCGGTATACAGTGTTACGAAATTCCAGTTTTGGCTGGTTGAAGGTGTTAAGTGTGGAGAGGGACAAATGGATCTTTTCACACTCGAGGGAGTGTTAGAAAGGCAGGGAACACCCCCCTTTCTCAGTCATCTTCCTCCTCTACTTCTCCTCTTCATCTCCTCTCCATCTCCTTCATTTTCTCTCTCTAGAGATCTCTCCACACTTATCTATACTTGTTGCATGGTTGCATGTATGATTGGAACCTAGTGTTATTGAACATAGGTTGGAACATGTGAGAATAGAACCTAGTGTTATTGAACATAGGTTGGAACATGTGAGAATAGAACCTAGTGTTATTAAACATAGGTTGGAACATGTGAGAATGGAACCTAGTGTCATTGAACATAGGTTGGACATGAGATTGGAACCTAGAGTCATGGAACCTAGGTTGAGAACGAGAAAGTAAACCTAGTGTCATTGAACATAGGTGAGACTTAGTGACTTGAACCTAAGGTCATAAGACTTAGGTTGGCAAGTGAAAAATGTGAACAACGGGATGTGCGACGATTTTGCTATCCCGGGTAGGCGACGATTTCGCTACCATGCCATGAGTTGGCGGTGTTGAAACGGGATGTGCGACGATTTTGCTATCCCGGGTAGGCGACGATTTCGCTACCATGCCATAATTTGGCGGTGTTGACACGGGATGTGCGACGATTTTTGCTATCCCGGGTATGCGACGATTTCGCTACCACGCCATGAGTTGGCGGTGTCGAGATGGGATGTGCGACGAGGTTGCTATCCCGGGTATGCGACGAGTTCGCTACCCATGCCATGTGATGGCGGTGTTGAGATGGGGTATGCGACGATTTTGCTATCCCGAGTATGCGACGAGTTCGCTACTCGAACTAGGAGGTAACGAGTTCACTACTCGAACTAGGAGGTGACGAGTTCACTCCTTGAATGTTGGAACCCTTATGGTGAGACGGCGATTCCGAAACCATAAGTGAATGACAAGTAATTGAACTTAGTCAATGTGAGATATAGGATGAACCTAGGAGAGAATGATAAGTTACATTTTATTTGGTTGCATCCTTTATGTTTATTTACAAGCATGTAAATAATTGTTGCATAGTTATTTGTGATCTAACTTATGCATATGGTGTTTCTTTGGACCTGGTGGGTCGAGCTTCTCTCTTGGGTGGCCTTACCCACTGGGAACTATGTTTATAGTTCTCACCCCACGTTTTCCAGGTCCTTCCGCGAGTGAGGCGGCGGAGCGAGGCAAGGGTTTGGCTCTCTAGATAGCGGCCCTTCCATTTTGGTGATATATAGAGTTGTACCCCTAGTCTTGGACTTTGATAGTATAGGGGATTTTCATTACATGTATGAACTTATGTATTCCATAGTTTTGGAACATGGTGTATGGAATGAAAAGAAAGAAAAGAATGTGCAATATGATGTAATAGAAGTAGAACTTCTTTATGTTGATGCTTTCCTTGTGCAACTCTTATACTCCGTTCCTAGTTGGAACCTCGTGGATAAGCTTGTGTTGTGACGCCTTGGGCGGGTAGAAGGGACTCTATCCGTTCGGCGGGTCTGGGGCATGCGCCCGTGCGGTTATCCTTTCCACCTAGTTGGTGTTAAGGGCCCGACGGGGCGTGACATGCGTGATCCGCTGAAGAGAAGGGAGAGGTTAAGTCCGTGGAGTCGGTAATCACCTTGTAATTCTTTACTCTTAGTGGATTGTTTCTTCGCGTATTGGTCCCGTGGGTTTTTCTCCAAGGTGGAGTTTCCCACGTAAATCTCAGTGTGCTGATTTTATTTTCCGCATTACTTTATCGCATTGAGATTTGTGATTTTTATTTATACACCTATTCACCCCCCTCTAGGTGATTGATATACTCTAGATAGATCCTTGGGCACCCCCTATCTTACAATTGGTATCAGAGCGGGATCTAGGCTTTATCTTTCATAATGGGTGAAGGAGGTAACATATTTAGGCCACCGTTATTTGATGGAACCAATTACGCCTATTGGAAAGTCCGGATTAGAGCCTTCCTCATCGCAATTGATGAGCGAGTATGGCAAACCATTGAACTTGGATGGAAACATCCAACCGAAGTGGTTAATGATTTGACCGTTCCTAAATCTCGGACTAAGTGGTCGAAGTATGAAATCGATCTATCTTCTTTTAATGGTAAGGGTATTAATGCGTTATTTAATGCTTTATCTCAAACCGAGTTTACACGTGTCTCGGCGTGTGAAACGGCTAAAGAGATTTGGGATACCTTACAAGTTACACATGAGGGTACAAGTCTAGTTAAAATACAAAAGCTTCAATTGCTTACGAGTCAATTTGATTCTATTCGCATGGAGGAGCATGAATCGTTTATTGATTATTTTACTAGACTTCAAGATATAATCAATACATGTGCTACCTTGGGAGAGAAGATCCCAGAATCTAAGGTCGTTAGAAAGATCCTTCGAACACTTCCGGAGCGCTTTAGGGCGAAAGTTGCTGCTATTGAAACGGTTAAACATCCGGATGAGATGAAAGTACTAGAATTAGTAGGCGCTTTACAAACATATGAAATGACTTTTCCTACTAATGAATCTTCTTCCAAGTCTTCTTCTAAAAGTACAGGTATTGCACTCAAATCTACTAAGGAGGAGGACGATGACTCGGATTCCGACGAAGATATTTCGCTCGCCGACTTTGAATATCAATTGGCGCGTCTCACGAAGAAATTTCGTCGAAATTTCCGGAAGAACAAGACAAATCGATCTACATCCAAATCTTCTTCAAAAGGATCTACAAATTCTAAATTCTCTAAAGAGAAGAAGATTGTAAAGTCTTCTAAAGAAAAGGATGACTTTGAAGGGGAAATCCAATGCTATAAGTGTCGAGGCTACGGCCACATCTCCACGGATTGTCCCACAAAAAAGTCTTATAAAAAGAAGGCTTTACAAGCTAGAACTTGGGACGATTCTACTTCTAATGAATCGAGTTCTAGTGAAGAAGAAAAGAATGATGCTATAGCTTTATATTCACATACTTCTTTACCTTCCTCATCGATTCTTTGTTTATCATCTATTTCTAATGATTTGCTTTCTTCCTCTTTGCATGGTACATCGAGCGACGATGGCACAAGTGAAGGGGAGTCGGATGATGATGACTTAGTCGAGGCGTACAATCAACTACTAATTGAATCGAAGAAGATGGCTAAGCACAACAAGAAGTTGAGGAAGCGACTTTTGGAGCTTGAGGATGACAAAAAGACATTGAGTACTTAAAATAAAGCTCTTGAGGAGGAAAGGAAAAACACATTGAAGAACAACAAAATCCTCCAAGAGAAGCTCAACCAATCAGAGATAACGATCAAATCGCATCAAGAAAAGGTTGGCTTTCTAGAACTACAATACAAGAAAATTCATGTTTCTAATCAAGTCTTGACCAAACAAGTCCATCAACTCAAGTCCGACATACAAAAATTCTCCTCCGGTTCGAAAAAGCTTGATAGTATGCTCGGATTGGGTCAAACTGATAAACTTGGACTTGGATATGAGCGGAAACATGTTGAGAAGGTAAAAACTTCAACATCTAAAATCTCAACACACTTGCAAGAGAAAGTATGCCATAGATGTGAAAAGAAAGGTCACATCAAGAAGACATGCCCTAGGAAAGATAAGAATACTCAATCGGTATCTTCTAGACATCAATTGGCATCTTCCAACACTCCACAACCTTCATGGTTTCAAAAGCAACATCAAAAAGGTCGAGTACCCAAGGTCAACCAAAAGTCAAAGCCACAACAACCAACTACTCCAAAGTGGAATGCGATGGTGAGACCAAAGGTTGATCAAAAGTCAAAACAAACCGTGCCTAACGTCAACAAACCAAGACAACCAACAATCCGACAAGTTTGGGTTCGGAAAGGTGATATCTTTCCTTCTCTAAAGTCTAAATTTGTTTTGACTTAATGTAGTGCTTTGATCGGTTTTTATTGCATATCTTTTGTTCATTGCATTACACGTTTTGGTGCTTTCATTGTTACGATTTTTAGATTCTTTGAATGATTAGAACATTAAATAGTGCATTGAATATCAATAGGTTCACTTTCATTCACTCCTAATTAATCTCATATTAATTATCGGTTTTACTTTATTTTCATTATATTTGAGATAATTTATTATGAGAATTCTTAATACTTATATTCATCAAATTTAGGCAATCATGTGTAATCTCTAGGAGCTTAACCTATCTCGGTTGTGTGTGTTGAATTTGATGAATAGTCATTCTCTTATGGACTAAAATTTGTCACATATTCTTTCAACTAAGAGATTGCTTAAGCGAGGGAGAGTTATTATTATATTAAAAAAAATGCTCATATGATTTGAAAGATGTGAAAATAGTTGCATCCTTAAAAGGAGTGTGAAAACTACCACCACATGGAGGAAAGAGCTACCACCCCGGTCGTCCGGTTAGTGTGTGCAGCTACCACATGAGAATTGAATTGCATATCTGAAAAAATATATATAAATGCAAAAGCTTGCAAAGAAAAAAAAATGTGTCACAAAATTTATTTTTCGGTGTTATAAGGTGGTCCATATACATGAAAGATGCTCAAAGAGCCACCCCCTGTGCGATATTTGTTTTATCTCAATTTTGAATATTTATGCGACAATTTCTGTCTCTTTGATGAATCCCTTAAGTCATCTTCATAATCCGTTTACATCTTGATAGCTTTTGAGCCTTTAGATTATTTTTGATGACTTGATTTTGAAGTTTATATGAATTAAAAAATCGTGTAATATTTTATCTACATTATGGTGATTGTGTAGTAAAGTTCTTAATTCTTATGAAATTAATAGGGATTGAAAGAAGTCAATGTGAATTTATACTCCTCATGCACTAACAATGTTTGAAGTTTTTATCACAAGTGGTTTCAAAATTGAAAAATGTTTTGAACTTGTATTTTATTTAATTTCTTTCAACTCTCTCTATTTTTGGGTATTTTTCTTTTGGCAATTTTTGATAAAAAGGGGGAGAGAGATTTTGATATATGAACAAAGGGGGAGAGATTTTGATATAACTTAGACGCATGAACAAAGGGGGAGAGATTTTGATATATTTTTTCTACTAACTTTGTTCGTGGAGAATGAAATTTTTTGCAGGTCTTGGAAGACTTCAAGACTCCAAGTGTGTCTAAGTCATAGAGTTTGTTTAGGAGTTATAAAATTGTAATTTTGGATTTTATTTGGATCTTTCACGCGAGAAGTTTATTATTTTGGTGATGGCAATGAATTTCAATTTTGGAGAGATGAGCATCATGAGTGTTTTATGTAATTTTGGGTTTTGTCACGAAATTGCCAAAGGGGGAGATTGTTACAGATTTTATATTGGCATATTTCGTGAAGTGAGTCGGAGTCTTGAAGGTTCAAAGAAGAAAAGACGAAGATTGAAGACTCGAAGACTCAACGTATGAATTCACGATGCTTGGTAAGTTTAAATAATCTTGATGATGATTTATAAACATTTACAAGTGTTTGGAAGACATTAGAATAGATAAAAATTGATTTAAAATATAAAAAATGAGATTTTCAACTTCCAGGATCCGGACCCTGAGGTGAGGTCCGGAACCCGTACGCCTCCCTAGCTGTCACGCAGGGAGGGTCCGGACCCTGAGGGATGAGGTCCGGACCCTGAGGGCGGAGGTCCGGACCCTGAGGGCTGAGGTCCGGACCCCAGGCTGTTTCGCAGAGCGGGTCCGGACCCTGATGGCTGCGGTCCGGACAATGAAAAGCTGAAACGTTTCAGAGTCCGGACTCTGCAATCCAAGGTCCGGACCCCGACCCGTCGCGAATTTTTGAAAAGTTATTTTTTCAATCCTACTCTGATTCTAATGTCTCCCAAACCTAAAAATAAGATGGTAGATTTCTTAAAATCATTTTAGCAATCCTAATTTGATTCCAAACCTTTTTAAAATCAGTTTTTCAATCCTAGTCGAAATCGGTTTGCTTCCAAACCTTTCTAAAAAAATATTTTTAATCCTAATCTATTTCGGATTGCTTCTAAACCTATAAATAAGATGTGGGGGTGTCTCTAAAACGTGGTTAAGCATAGATTATCTTTGAAAAACCCTAGAAGCTTGTAGGTAACCGTTTTTCTCATCTTCTACATCAAACTTCTCTCAAATTGATTCATGGTGCCCTAATTTCTAATATTTTTTTAGAATCAATTTGCGCCGAGACACAACCTGCTAGGTCTCGACGAGGCGGAGAACGTGCTCGTTGTCCCGAGCACAGCGGAGGGCCGAGGAGCACGCTGGATCAACCGAAACCTCAACTGAAAAGGCTGTCCGGGAGCGACATTTGAGAACTTGCTGTTTCGAGCCCCGCAGACAGCAGGTCAGGTGAGCACGGAGGTAAACGGCACGCCGGGAGGGCCGTGCTCACCAGCGGGGTCGACGGAGGCGGTCCGGATAGCCGGAACAATGATGCGGCCAGAACTCAGGTTCAGCCCAGGCTGAATCGAGAGCACCAAAGAAACACCGGCCGGCGGCGGCCACGGCGGAGGGCGCACCCGCGGTGGGAGGGTTTGGCCAGCCGAGGACGACTAACCGTGGGGTCAGCCGGCGGCGGGGTGCGGCGCCGGCGACGGGCGGTGATGCCCTAGCCCGCAAGGATCCGAGAAGAGCTCGGGTTGATCTCCACCGGCGACGGCGGCCTCGGGGCGGTGTCGGACGACGGTGAGGAGCCCGCCGGGGTCGTAAGGGAGGAAGAAGAGGCAGGCCCGAGCCGTGGTGGCGGTGCGCAAGATGGTTTGGCCGCCCTCCAGAACCCAAGCCAAGGCGAGGCTGTGGCGGCGTTCGGCGTGAGCGGCGGCGACGGCGACGCCGGGGGCCAGGTTTGGTGGTGCCAGGGAGTCGAGGGAGGCCGGCGGCTGGCCTTGGGAGGCGGCAGCTGGTGGTCCCTGTCACCACCAGCCCGCACAGATCCCTGCGGCTCCGGCCAAGGCTGCAGAGGCAGCAGCGGTGCCGGGGATGGCCGGGAACGGCGGGGAGGTGCGCCGGGGGTCTGTGGCGCTGGCAACCCGCAGGGGCCACTAGAAAGTCTTCCTGGTTTGATCTAAGCCGTAGAGAAGAGAATAAGGGAGAGATAGTTGCCGTTATATTCCTCTTAGTGGACTGAACTGTGTTTGATGCAGATTAGAAAGGTAGTATTGACCTTTCAGCAATAAAGGGAATATGAGAAGAATCACCAACCCATGATTTGGAATTGGCCGCCATAGCGTTTACTTGGAAACTATGGCAATTTTATGTGTAGTTAGTGGTGTGAAGTGCACCCAGATCTGGATGTTTGAGAGTCTCTTCACTCAGGAAAATGAGTTGAAGCAGTGAAGACAAGTTAGAGGTTGGTGTACTAGAGATATCAATGAGATGGGTAACATGAATTGATATCTATCCTTTGGATCGGATCACGAAAGTTAGCCTTGATCCCGACTTGTAAATGGTGCAATCAAAGGTACATAGACCAGATGGGTCGTACCAGTGCCAGGGACGAAATGACACTGGAAAGTTATGATGTAACGTTGGATGTAACAACAAGTGAAGGATGAGCGTCGTTTTCCCAACGACAAGTTGCATGGACTACCTACCCTCGTATAATAGAGGAGGATTACCGGAGGCTCCGGAATTGGATTGTCTCGCTTCCAAGCTAGATATGATGATTGTTGGGAGATTGTGAATAGGAGTAGCTATTCACCTGGGTTGGATTGAGAAAATTTCGCGCAAGTATACCCTGGTAAATTGTGCGACTACGTAGAGCGCCTAGCTCTATCGTTTTGGAATTTGAGTCAAATGGATGATTCTCGGTAAGAGATAGGATTTTGCACCTGAAATCTGATGATCTGATTGTGATTCTTGGTTAAGGAAATCCAAGAGTTGTGCGTATGAAGAATCTAAGCCCTAGATTCATTGGATTGTTTGAGACCTTGAGATGAAGGGGCCAAGTGGCGTATTGACTTGTTTTACCTCAGACCCGTTGAAGGTATATGATGTATTTCAGTTATTGATGCTCCGAGCAAGTATTTGGATTCTACCCCGATGGTGGATGTCGTTTCATTAGAGCTACATGAAGATCTAAACTTCAAGGAGCAGTTGTTGTGGATTGGACTTGCGGAATTTGGAATTATCACTATTCCTACTACAAGGTGCTTTGGAGCAACATCTTGGATGCGATGCATTGTGAGAGCTGGAGGCTTCACTGCGAGGGCGATGTTCTTATCTCCTTCAGACCTGTTGTTGGATTGTTGATCCGTAGTTTCACGGACGAAACTCCTTTTTAGGAGGGGAGAATGTAGCATACTGAACTTTAGCAAATTACGGAGTTCTAGTGAGAGAATAGTGCCTTATACTATTCTGGAGTTTTGGGTTGAGTTTGGTGAGCTTTGAGGTGTTTTCGTGGCTTAAAAAGGGCGAAAATGGACTCCGGAGATCAAATTCTGCAAAAGGTGCAGAATTTGTATTGCATTCGGGTACTGATTTTGGCATACGGGTACTGATTTAATTAGTACCGGTACGCCAATTCGTGTACCGGTACGCCAATTCGTGTACCGGTACGCAGTGTTGCAGAATCAGATTTCGTGCAGTTTTGTAATTTCTGAATTTTGAGGGGCCTTAGGGGATATAGTTACATCATGTAATATATCCCCTCAACCCTCTCTTGTTGCCCAGTGTTGCTGAGGCTTGAGAGAAGAAGGAGGTGAGTTCTCTTCCTTTCTCTCTTGGTTTTCTTGCTCCCAAACACTTGATTTGAGATTTTAATCTCTCTTTTCTTTCCATTTTCTCCATGGAGCTACTTCTTGGCTTTGAGGGGAGCTCGGGATGGATGAGAGGAGCTTGTTGGTGGGCTTAGCTTCAACCCTAGCATGTTTGATCTTGGTTGAGAGCTTGATTTGAGGTTGGTAATCTCTTTTACAACCTATATTTGTGTTATTGCTAGAATTTAGAGGGAAAACCTAGTTTCATGAAAACTAGGGTTTTATTTGGGGTTTCTTGATTGAGAGCTCTTGGGGTTGAATTGATGAGTGTAGAACACTCTTGTAGGTTGGATTTGAAGCTCCAATGTGTTGATTTGGAGTTTGCACAAGCTTTTCTTGGATTAAGGTATTATTTACCTATTTTCTTCATGAATTTTGGTGAATTTCGTGGTGAGCTTGTTCGAAGCCCCTAATCCCTTGGAAAATTATCTTAGGGTATGTGAAGCTCGGGGGACAACTTCGTTTTGAAGTACTGCGAGATTTCGATGGTTATCCGGTGGGTCTGACCTCACCGAAATGGGTGAACCTATTTTATTATAGGATTGATTAGATGCATAATTGTGCTAATTATGACATGGTAGAAATTGTAAACACATGATATATACATGTTGCATGTGAAAAGTAGCATACTTCATATTGTAGAGTATTATGAGAATGATAAGCATGCTAGAGTACTTACACTAGTATTGTGATGACGCATTCATGAAATGCTATTTAAGATATGCATGCTAGTGAGGAGTGTCATATGAGACACTACTTGGTTGATGGATTAGTAAATTTACTTACGCATACTAAAGTATGCTTACTATAGAGAAAAGAAAGGATATGATAAAATGTAAAACAAGTATGTTGCACCTCATCTAGGTGAGCAACTATGACGGGCATTGTTGACATTGAGCTCGACCTTTTGGTCGTTGAGCGATTCCATGTTTAAGACATGAGGAAAGGGGTTCTCTTTGTATTTGATAATTGTGATTGGCTAAGCATGTGTTTACTTGGTTAAGTGAGGGGTCGAATTTTTGCATGGTGACTTATACTCCATAAAGTGGAGGTTCATGTAGTATAACATATGTAAATCATGAATGATGATTTAGTTAGCATTGTAGAATGCATGGATTATGGCATTTGTAGAATGCATGAATTATGGCATTAGAATAATGCATGGGTTATAGCATTGTAGAATGCATGAATTATGGCATTAGAATAATGCATGGGTTATAGTATTGTAGAATGCATGCATTATGGCATTAGAATAATGCATGGATTATGGCATTTGTAGAATGCATCGAAAATAGAATTAGTACAATGCATTGAGTATGGCTTTGGTTATAACATATGATAGTAACCCGTTGGGGTCAAGAATGAGACGTAGGTCCATTACTATTGGTAGAGTGAGATGTAACCACTTGCATGTTAGAGACATGTTACATATTGGTAGAAATATACCCACATGTGAATTAAGAACAAGTGTGACTTATGTGTCATGATTCCGATCCTCGAGTCGATGTTGTGATTCCATGTTTTAGACATGATGATTGAGATGTGTTGGCCTTGGATACGATGCTTATGATCAGCGCTTGTTTGCCCTTGTGCTCATTCGCACATGCTTGTGAGGGTCGCTCCCTACAAGCCGGCACTCCGGAGTTAGCCTTCGCGACGTTTGATCGCCCGTGCAGGATTGGGCGCCGAAGTGGATCGCCGTGGGGGAGTGTCTCATTGTCTGCGGAGCAATGTTGACTACCACGGGACCATTAGGCATGGCACAAGCCGGGATATTACCTTGTGTAAGTCCCCTCGTGGATTGGGTAAAAGCTAAGTAAACCGGACATAGTACATCACGGTTGTTTGATGCATATACATGTAGTGTATGGACATAGTAGTGTGTCGCATATTGTGGCAATACTTAGCTTGACACCATTGGGATGCATTCATTGTAGTTGGACATAGTAGGTGGTCACTACATACATTGGCATCCATAGTAGCATTAGGCCTATACTCACATTGGTTTAGTATAGTGGCATGAATGTATGATGTTAATGAAAAAGAGATTTTTCTTAACTAATGTTTATAGCATAAATGGACATGCATGTAGGTTATGGTGGAAGACATAATTGTGCATATGATTGTAAGAAATCAAGTACATGTAAATTTGTGGTAATGGACCTACCTATGCATGTAGTGGTAGAAATCATATTTTGTTGAAATGATATAATCATTTGGAGGCATGATAGTAGTAGAATTACTTGCTTAGTATTTATTGCTTTATGTCTTATGTTTCAACTTATACTATCTTTGCGTCAGTTGACCTAGTGGTGTATTTCGCCACTCTCGACGGCTTACCCATTGGGAACTATTGTTTAATAGTTCTCACCCCCATGGTTGTTGGATTTTTTGTTTCAGAGCCTTCCGTAGCGGGAGAGGCTTGGGATCGAGATGAGGGGTTAGCAGCTAGCTAGAGCCTCTACGATGATATTACAGATGGACCCTGACACCTTTCTTGTATTTTGAGCGAAAGGTGTATAGTTGTTCCTAGAGAGTGATCTCCTAGTGTTGTTAAGATGTACATTAAGCAAATTTTATTGTATATCTTGAGATTTTAGTTGTGTTGAACTTGTTTCAGTTGTAGAATTATGTTCTCGCTCTGATCACCTTGTTTAGGATGTATTCGTTCTTCTACTTGATTGTTGTTGTCATAGACGCCTTGTGTACATTGTGTGTTGTTTTGGTATACACGGTGGGTCTGTGCACGTGCCTGGTAGGCTCCTACTAGGGCCCGGGGAGTGACAATGGCCTACTCATTTACCGATGGCTGAGTTCGCTTACAATAATAGCTATCAATCCAGTATCGGTATGGCACCATTTGAGGCTTTGTATGGAAGAAAATGTCGTTCTCCTATTCATTGGAGCGAGGTCGGCAAAGGAAAGGTCTTAGGACCGGATGTTTTGCGTGAAGCGGAGGAAAAGGTTCGCTTAGCACGGGAGCGCTTATCTACAGCCCAATCGAGGCAAAAGAGCTATGCGGATAAGCGCCGACGAGATTTGGAGTTCGCGTTAGGGGACTGCATATTTTTGAAAGTATCGCCCATGAGAGGGGTAAAGCGATTTAGTGTTCGGGGTAAATTGAGTCTCCGATACATTGGGCCCTATGAGATTTTAGAGCGCGTGGGATCCTTGGCGTACCGGCTTGCCCTACCGCCAAAACTTGCGGGGATACACAATGTATTTCATGTATCAGCGCTTCGCAAGTATGTGTATGATCCGGCGCATGTCCTCGAGTATGTACCAATTGAGCTTCATGAGGATATGACTTATGAGGAATTTTCCTTGTGTATCATGGATCACGAGGTGAAGAAATTACGAAACCGTGAAATTCCCTATGTCAAGGTACAATGGACGAATCATGACGAGCGCGAAGCTACGTGGGAACTCGAAAGCTTGATGAAGGAGCGATTCCCCTACCTCTTCGCTGATTCCAGCCGAGGTATGATTTTAGTTTCGCGGCCGAAACTCTCTTTAAGAGGGGAGGAATGTGGTGCACTGAATTTCAGTGTGTTGTACCGAACTTCTACAATTTGTGGAGTTCCGTTGGAAAGTAGCGTAAAAAGGCTATGTGAATGGTTTCAGACAGGTTTGGGGCTTATTCGAGTGTTTTCGGGGCAAATTGGGCGCGAAAACGAACTTTGAAAATTCAAGTCTGCCAAACTTGCAGATTCTGCACTTGGTTCCGGTATGGATTTGTGAGATACCGGAATGCAGTGGAAAATCTAAAAATCCAGCTCTCGGGTTCTGCGGAATCAAGTGTTTAGTTCCGGTATGGAAGTGTTTAGTTTCGGTATGGATTTGTGAGATACCGGAATGCAGTAGGAAATCTAGAAATTCAACTCTCGGATTTTGCGGAATTGCATGTGGATACCGGAATTAACGCCCGTATACCGGTATGCAGGGTTGATACCGGTATGCAGAGCTACGAGATGCCAACTTTGGCTGTTTGTGAATAGTGATGTGGGGGGGGGTAGCTTGGTCTTTTCACTTGGAGAGAGGGGTATGAAGGGCTGAGGCTCCTTTTTTCTGATCTCCTTCTTCTTCTACTTCTCCTCTCCTACTCCCTCACTCTCTCTCTAGAGAGCTCTCCAAAACTTGGAGAAAATGGTGATTCAAGCTTGAAAAAGGATTTCAATTTGGGGAAGAAGGTTCTTGGTGTAAAAAGAAGCTTGTAGAACTCGTGGTAAAGGTGAGTTCTTGATGAATTGGGTTTAAACCTTAGAATTTATCTTTCATTTTGAGGTTTTTGGGAACCCTAGGCAATCAAAACCACAACAGGTGGGGATTGGCCAAGAAATGGTAGAGTTCTACATGCATGCATGTGAACCCTAGGTAAAAATGAGGGCTTTTGCCATGTGAGGTTCTAAAAATATTTAGACCTTCGAAAATTGCAATTGAGGCATAGGAAATCATGTGGGAACACTTGGTTTCAAGAAACGAATTGATTTTAGGGTTCGTAATGAGTAACAAACTATTTTCTTGTAGAAGCTTGGGTTGAAGCAAGAACTCAAGGCTTGGAGATCTAGGAGCTCAAAGAATTCAAGAATTTGGAAGCTCTTGAGGTGGGTTTGTGTTTCCCAAAGTAATTAGGTCACTTCCATGTCTAGGGTAAATAACCATTTGAAATTAAAATGGTGTAGAAGTATGAAACCTTAGAATGCATGTATGCATGTTGGCAAAAATGATGGTTATGGTGATTTGAGCCATGGGCTCATCTTGCATGATTAGTGAATTCAAGTACTTCATTATTCTTTATACTTGACAAGTATTTGCATGTATGAAATGGAACCTAGTGTCATGGAACATAGGATGAAATGTGTAAATGGAACCTAGTGTCATGGAACTTAGGTTGACAAGTGTGAAATGTGAACAAATGTGGGTATGCGGCGATTCCGTTACCCGAGCAAAGAGATCGCGATTCCACTCTTTGGTGGTTGGGACAATGATGGGGATGGCGATTCCATTGCCCGGTGCCCAATACTAAGCGGCGATTCCGCAAGAGCTTGCTAAGTGGGTTGGTAGAGTGGCGATTCCAACACCAATGCCATAGCAAGGCGGCGATTCCGCAAGAGCTTGTTAAGTGGGTTGGTAGAGTGGCGATTCTAACACCAATGCCATAGCAAGGCGGTGATTCCCCAAGAGCTTGCTAAGTGGGTTGGTGGAGTGGCGATTCCAACACCAATGCCATAGCAAGGCGTCGATTCCGCAAGAGTTTGCTAAGTGGGTTGGTGGAGTGGCGATTCCAACACCAATGCCATAGCAAGACGGCGATTCCGTATATGTGAGAAATCATATTAGTGTAGCGGCGATTCCGACACCAATGACAAAATGAAAAGTGAATGAACGTGGGTAATGTAATGTATGGGATGGACCTAGGAGAAAATAAAATTTGTCATTTATTTGGTTGCATCCATTATGTTTATTTACAAGCATGTAAATATATCTATGCATAGTTAATTGTAATCTAACCTATGCTTGTGTTGTTTCTTTGGACCTGGTTGGTCGAGCTTCTCTCTTGGGTGGCCTTACCCACTGGGAACTATGTTTATAGTGCTCACCCCACGTTTTTCAGGTCCCTCCGCGAGTGAGGCGGTGGAGCGAGGCAAGGGTTTGGCATGGTAGATAGCGGCCCCCTTTTCCTTTTTGGCTATGTACTTAGATATACCCCAAATTTTGGACATTTAATGCATAGGGGTTATGTAAATGCAAAGAATTTGTAAATTCTATATTTTTGGAACTTGATGTATGGAATAGAAGTGAATGAAAGGAAAATTTTGGCATGTATAAATGTGCAAATGTGTTGTAATAGAAGTAGAAATTTTTTATGTTGATGCTTCCTTGTGCACTCTTGTACTCTATTCCTGTTAGGAATAATGCATGAATACAGGTGTTGTGACGCCTTGGGCGGATAGAGAAAACTCTGTTCGTTCGGCGGGTCTGGGTCATGCGCCCGTGCGGTTTATCCTTTTCACCTATTTGGTGTTAAAGGCCCGGCGGGGGGTGACAAGTTATGTGTAGTACACCAGATTTTTTATATAAATCAAGTGTAAATAAAAAATAGTGTGAGATACTATTTTTATTGGACATAGAAAAGTAAAAGATAATTTAGAAATAATTTGTGGGAAAATTGGAATGAAAACAGGAGATTTGAAAATTTCTGTCAGGAACGAGACTTATATTTCAGCTGGAAAATTCACAGTGTCAGAAAATTATGAAAATTTGAGAATATGTCGAAACTATTTTTCTGAGGCCAGATTTAAAATTTCATGTTATTCCGACATCCGAGCAGTGAAAACGGAGTCTGACTGCAATCTATTAAAGATTTTAGTCGGTAGAGCTTTTGGTGACTTAAAATAATTCAAAACTAAAAAGTTAAGATCACGTATTTCTAGTTGACTTTAATTGAGCCTGATGTCAAATTTGAGTGCAAATGGACATTCAGAAGGGCTCCAATTAAATGTATCAGACTAGAATTGGACTAAAGATAGAATATTGGATTGTATTGGACTTAATAGCATTTTGTGACATTAGATAGTGGATTTCCACTAAGCCTGAGGTATTCCTTCTCCATTCTTCCTCTTCCATCTAGTACGTAGAGAGAGAAAGAGAAAAGAAGAGAAGGGGGAAAAGAGAAGAAGAGAAGGGTTTAGAGGATTCCGACGAGATGATTGAGCTCGCGCACACGTTGGATTTTTCCGGCAATTCGACTGCGAGGTTATTATTTTATTATTATAATTTTGAGTAGGATTTTTGGTGGATTCTTAATATTGGATCTTAGGAGAGGTCGTTTTGATGGATTTTTTGTTGAAATTGAAACTTAGAAATTGATTTCTATGTGATTTAGGAGCTGATTTTGCGAGCGTTTCGTCGAGAGATTTTTCCGTGACTTCTGGAGTGTTGTGGCTACCATGCGGATTGGGTGGAGGCAGCGGAACATCTTTCCACTTCGAAGATCATTCTTTTCTTTGGATTCACACGCTAGGTGGGTTCCGCGTAGCCGAAAACGGCGAACTTCCTTCTACGTTTCTTTATAGGCATATGGATATGTATATAATTTATATGTTGATAGAGAGAGAGATGATAGCATAAATTGATGTATCTAGGATCTCTAGATAATTCTAAACCTAGGGTTGGATTTACCATGGATTTGGGGTTTTCTTGTAGAACAAGAAACCTAGGGTTGGATTTGGGGCTTTTGTCCCTAAGAGATTTGAAACTAAATTGATCTCATAAATCTCTAATTGAAGGGTAGTTCAACGCAGAGGACAACTACGATTTGGATTACAATGAGGCTACGACGTCCAATTGGGAGATTTTGTTGAATTTCATTTGATAGGCTTGGGTCGAGCCGAATCGGCGTCGAAAATCAAATTGCTTGAAAATCTTAGCAATTGGTAATTAAACGAGGTGAGTGGTGCTCTCCAAAATGGTTGGATTTCTTCCTATGTCTATGTTGCCATTTTGGTCATATGTATATATATATATGTGAAAATTCTATGCATATAGATTTATTATTGTGTTTGAGCTTTCAATTTTTCTTGCATGCTTCCTAAAGTAGGGTCGAACAAATTGGATTGAGAACTCGGTACTTGGACGCATGAGGATTGGGTTGTTGGACATTGGAAACCCTCTTAATGCAATGAATTAGAATGTGAACTTAGAAAATATTGTGGAACATTGATTGACATGAACTTGGTGGCATCTTGACTAGTTGTTTGGACATAGAAAATAAAGTGAAATACTTGGTATCATTGTGAGTGAAAACATGAACCTAGTGATGGAAATATGGATTGGGTATCCTATTGTGCATGTAGAGAACATGAACATTGTGTGTCATGATTGTACAAGTGATTTTGTTCCCGTAGTTGCATCGGATTAGTGATGAGCATGTTAGGGATTGGTAGATCCCCATATGTTACTACCTTGGTCAGTAGGGTGTCCTCGAGATGAGAGAATTGGATCGTACTCATATTGTCTGTTTGGCTTGTTGGTGGTCGCGACACCACAAGCAGTGAGCTCCGGAGTTGTCACACATGGGTTGAGCGGTTATCTCCCAAGCAGACGGCCCTAGATTGGTTGAGCGGCTATCTCCCCGTGGGCCCTGGTGCTGGGAGTGGGCTCGACCTCCGGGTGAGCCGGTATGATTGGGTCATGAGGTAAAAGAGGAAGTCAGTTGAGTATAGTAGATCATGTCTTTGGTTATCTTGTGAAGTCTTGTAGTAGCATCATTTGACAGGACGAGTCGATTGTGCCTCCTCTGTGGACAGTCTACGTTGGGTTGAGCGGTCATCTCCCCAGTAGACGATTTAGAGGAAGGAGTTGGGCTTGACTTCGCGTGAGCCGGTTTGATTGGGTTAAAAAGTAAAAAGGGTAAGCATCCTGAGCCTAATAGCATTTATTGTTTACCTAGCTTCATTTTGCAAAGGTATAGTAGTGTTTATTCCAGTTTATGCATAGTGTAGTTGTTGTACTACTTTCTTGTTGTTTTTCTACTTATGCCTTGATAGACCTAGTAGGAAAATCGGCGAGGTCGGCGGCCGAATCCACTGGGAACTTCTTTTAGTTCTCACCCCTCTATTTTGCAGAGCTAACTATTAGCGGAGCGGCACCGAACCGAGGCGTGGGCGTTGCGCCCTAGATAGCAGGGTCACCAAGCGTAGGTCACCCGTGTACAAGTAAAAGAATGCAAATGTATTTTGGAAATGGAAATATAATGGAGAGTGTAATTGTATTTTGAGAAAACATTCATGTATTAATATAAAGTGGAAAAATGTATGTAAAATATGAATATCCAAGGTTGTAATAGTTAGGTTTACATTTCCGCTCTTGTGTTATGCCCTCGTGCAAAACTGTAATATATTGTTTTTCCTTGGTGAAATTCAATGTACTTATTTTGTTTACACCTTAGGCGGATAGGAGAAACTCTGTCCGTTCGGCAGTCTGTGTACGTACCCAAACTGACCAAAGTGGCGGTGTCGAGGCGTGACAGATAAGAGTGGTATCAGAGCGTAGAAACGGTCTAGGAGAACCTAGTAAAACTTAGGCTTAGAAAACCGTAAGGACCTAGGCTCGGGAGTGAAATGATTGGGTCAAGGTGTGTCTCCAATAGTATTTTGGGGGCGGATTAAAGATATTGCAACTACTTTATTTAGATGATCATGTTGGCTGCAAACAACATGATATCGAAAGTGGAGTAGGGGTGCCCTTCTATGACTCTCGTTTGATTGGGTCGACTCATGTGTGTGACAGAATTAAGTTTGAATATTGGGTCACCTAGGTACGTGTGTTATCCCTCGAGTGACAATAGTTAATTACTTGGTGGGACGGATGTTGCGGAGGACTACATAGCCCTCCGATGTTGCGAGCTAAGTGTTGTTAAGGACGTAAGGCCTCTCTTCGCGGCCGAGACGCATGGTCTTGAGGAGCCAATGCGTGCCCTAACTTGGTGTTTGGACTCGTAATTGTGGAGATTTGATAATGCTCGTCTTGGAGGATATGTACGCGTTGCCCCAGCTAAGATGGGTGATGGATGCAATGCGCGACCTTGAGTGATGGATGTGGTGCACGATCCTTGATGATGGATGCAAAGGCACGACCCATGGGAAAACAACGTAGGTAAAACCAAACTATGATCGGATGACGAGAATGAAGTAGCTAAGTGGCGACTACTGAAAATGGAGCCGAGTGGATAAGGTTGGTAAGTGGAATATTTGGGGTGTGATGGCCTCGTTCTTCCAAGGTAGAGGAACATGATGTGGCTCGTAGGAGCATGTCAATTCAGGTTGGTGATCAAGTATAGCGTGTTTGCACACTATGTTGATTGTGTTGGCGATTAAATTCTCTATGGGATTATAAGTTTAGTGGGCTTATAGGGTAATTAGTCCAGTTGTTGTGCCAATGAGATGTATTTATGGCACACTTAAATTGGGTTATGTTGAAGAGTGTCGGTGATTTGAGAATGAAATATGTAGTATGCTATTGATGATGTATACTATTGGAATGTACCTATGACCAAGGCTATAGGATCTGGACATGGTCACGACGTGGAAAATCTTGTGTGGAGATTTAAAGATTGGAGTGACCTGTTAGTATGGACCGAAGCTTTCGATCTTGAGGAAGATCCAAGAAAAGGAGAGAGAATATTTTTCAGGTGATTTGAACTCTTCTTTGTCCTTAGTTTTTCGGGATTCTAGTATGTATTGTGGTTGACAATTAAGCGAAATATGATTCAGTTGTATGTCAGGAAGAATTAGGGTTGTAACCCTCTTGTGTGGAAAATGGATAAATGATTAAGTGCATGTGGTGACATGTGGGCTTTGAAAGCGGGCTAGAATACTCATGGTATTTAGCCTTGGATGGAATCTAACTTGTGAAAGTAGTGACATAGTACCCAAGTTGGATCCTAAGGTGGAACTTGGTGATGTCGGAACTCTAGGCTGAGCATGAACTTAGGAGCACCTGGATGTGTAATGGATGAGTTAGCCTTGAGGTGCAACGGCTCACAATAAGGGAGCGCTTATGGCTGGTAAAGGACGATGGAGCAGCATTGCTTGGCGATTATGGCTAACACGGGATAAAGTAGAGGTATGTGCACTCGACTGTAGAATTGCCGTGGGGCACGGACTAAAGGTTCAGCCAAGAAGGGTTCTTGGCAGTAGCACTCGGGCGTTGGCCAAGTGTGAAGGATGCCGAGGACCGCTCGAGAAACTGGTAGTTCCTTCTGGGTGCCTAGTGGCCAGTGGACGTGTGCTCGGTGGAGCGGAGCCTCGAGTTATGGAAACATCAGCTCGGTATGCGAGTGTTCGGACCGTGTTGTGAATCCTCCTTGTGAGGTAAAGTTTCAGGTGAATACCTAAGAGTTAGACGACCAAAGTATATTGCGCCGGGAGCGCCTTGGTCATACGGTTAGTGGGCATTGCTTGGAAATTACTGATGTCTAGACCGTGAGTGGACTGTGGGCCTGGGGCCTTATAGACAGGCACAGTCAGTATCATGTGATAACAGCCCAAGACCTGAGGGTAGGCCTTAGCTGGAATTTATGGTCGGGGCGGTAGTCCGAGCGATGACCCGGAGACGTGAAGTGCCACGTGTAGAACTGTGAGTTTGTTAGTACACCTAGAGTGTAGATGCGAACTGGCTATAAAATTATGATGACTTGTGATGTAATTACTCCTTGTTGAGGTGTCGATGCAATGTCCCAAATGAGGACTCCACCATGTGATGATTGGGTCCGCACATGAGACTGAGAGACGTTGCACAACGTCGCGTCAGACTTTATCCTACAAAGACTTGTCAGTCGGTGGACCCCCCGTGGCAATCTGGATTAAACGAGTTAGTCGAGGGCTCTTCTAAAGGGAGCATTAGTGGCGTGCGAGAAGGTTGAGGGTATTGACTAAAGGGGCAAAGGCCCAGTCATGCCGCTCGCTTGATTAGTAGAGTCACCAAATCGCAGAGCCTAGCATTATCGCGGAAGTAGAATCGAAATTATGAACGTGGGATTCCTATGGGCTCGTCGTAAGAATGACGTGACGCCAACCTGTGGCATGTGGACATAGAGCAACGTGCTCCTTGTGAGACATTGGGATAGTAGAAGCCACATGCAAAATAAGGGCTATGTCCCGAGATGGATAAGTGCTCGAGGATGAGCCATATCATTGTGGAGCTAGAAATCTATGTGTGGTAGGATCCACTCGTGATGAAAGAAAACACCAAATGGGAGTTGCTTGTGAGCAATACCGGAGGATGGACCAAATTAGGCTCCGGATTAGATTGATGAATGTGAGGAAAGAGTCGTACTGTATGATGTAGACCCTTTAACGTGCCAAATCGATGGGCTTGTTAAGTAGAAGGATTTGGAGTTGTGGATTCGATAGCACCAGTGCTAGCCATGGGCGAAGATCACCTATGATGCGAATGCCCAGGGTGGGCATGAAGTGACACCCTTGAGGCCCTATGGAGTGAGGGAGGATCTGCCATATTATGATACGGGTGGTGGTGGATCATTCGGCTAATCGGCTCATTCCTGGCCAAGCCACACCACGAGGCGGAAAGGCAGTTCCAACCTAGGATATTGCACTGTGAATGTGCGTGTGATTTTGAGAGCACAGGGGATGTACTATACAGTGGAGTTAGTGAAGTTGCGCGTCAACAGGTATTGACGGCACAAGCATGACGAGGGAAACCTGTGAAGACGGTGATTGGCAAATGTGAAAAATTGTGCTAGCCGATCGCATCTTTTGGATGTGCCACCCATGAGAGGGGTGAAGTAGTTTGGAGTGCGGGACTTCCCGATGTGTATTCTAGCTCCCGAGAAGAAGGAACTGCAGAATTCTGTGATTTCATGAGTGGGGTAGCCCTGATAAATGAGAAGCCCTATGGGAACTCAAAATTTGATGTGGAGTGTTATCCTCACCTCTTCTGTTGAGCTGAGATATGAATTTGAGTTTCGCGGACGAAACTTTCTTAAGATGGGTGGAATGTAGTACACCGGATTTTTAATATAAAATCAAGTGTGAATAAAAATAGTGTGAGATACTATTTTTATTGGACATAGAAAAGTAAAAGATAATTTAGAAATGATTTGTGGAAAAATTGGAATGAAAACAGGAGATTTGAAATTTTCTGTCAGGATCGAGACTTATATTTCAGCTGGAAAATTCACAATGTCAGAAAATTATGAAAATTTGAGAACATGTCGAAACTATTTTTCTGAGGCCAGATTTAAAGTTTCATGTTATTCCGACATCCGAGCAGTGAAAACGAAGTCTGACTGCAATCTGTTAAAGATTTTAGTCGGTAGAGCTTTCGGTGACTTAAAATAATTCAAAACTGAAAAGTTAAGATCACGTATTTCTGATTGACTTTAATTGAGCCTGATATCAAATTTGAGTGCAAATGAACATTCAGAAGGGCTCCAATTAAATGTATCAGACTAGAATTGGACTAAAGTTAGAATATTGGATTGTATTGGACTTATTAGCATTTTGTGACATTAGATAGTGGATTTCCACTAAGCCTGAGGTATTCCTTCTCCATTCTTCCTCTTCCATCTAGTATGTAGAGAGAGAAAGAGAAAAGAAGAGAAAGGGGAAAAGAGAAGAAGAAGAAAAGGGTTTAGAGGATTCCGACGAGATGATTGAGCTCGCGCACGCATTGGATTTTTCCGGCACTTCGACTGCGAGGTTACTATTTTATTATTATAATTTCGAATAGGATTTTTTGGTGGATTCTTAATATTGGATCTTAGGAGAGGTCGTTTTGATGGATTTTTCGTTGAAATTGAAGCTTAGAAATCGATTTCTATGTGATTTGGGAGCCGATTTTGCGAGCGTTTCGTCAAGGGATTTTTTCGTGACTTCCGAAGTGTAGTGGCTGCCATGCGGATTGGGTGGAGGCAGCGGAACATCTTTCCACTTCGAAGTCATTCTTTTCTTTGGATTCACACGCTAGGTGGGTTCCGCGTCGCCGAAAACGGCGAACTTCCTTCTACGTTTCTTTGTAGGCATATGAATATGTATATAATTTATATGTTGATAGAGAGAGATGATAGCATAAAATTGATGTATCTAGAATCTCTAAATAAATCTAAACCTAAGGTTGGATTTACCATGAATTTGGGGTTTTCTTGTAGAACAAGAAACCTAGGGTTGGATTTGGGGCTTTTGTCCCTAAGAGATTTGGAACTAAATTGATCTCATAAATCTCTAATTGAAGGGTAGTTCAACGCAGAGGACAACTACGATTTGGATTACAATGAGGCTACGGCGTCCAATTGGGAGATTTCGCTGAATTTCATCCGATAGGTTTGGGTCGAGCCGAATCGGCATCAGAAATCAAATTGCTTGGAAATCCTAGCAATTGTTAATTAAACGAGGTGGGTGGTGCTCTCCGAAATGGTTGGATTTCTTCCTATGTCTATGTTACTATTTTGGTCATATGTATATATATATATATGTGTGAAAAATTCTATGCATATAGAGTTATTATTGTGTTTGAGCTTTCAATTTTTCTTGCATGCTTCCTAAAGTAGGGTCGGAGATTGAGAACTCGGTACTTGGACGTATGAGGATTCACTACAACAAAATAGACATTTAGTGGCAATTTAATAGCGGCAATTATCAAATGGTCGTTATTATTTATTATCGACTTATATTTTAGCGGCAATTATTTTAAATTATATTATTTTATGTGAGAATTCGAATTTTTAAAATGTTATCGTGAAATTTGAATTCTGTGTTCCTCTCCCCTTTACTGTGTTTTTGATATGTAATTGTATATATATGCATGTATAGGTATATATATATATGTATATATATTGTATTATTTTAGTATTTTGTTGTTTTATGTTTTTGGTTGCGGAGAGAGAACGGCTTATGGCGCAATTCGGAGTCCATTTCTGACGATCCAAAATGGTAATTCGATGTCTCGGCAGTGCTGAACGCGATGGCGCGATCCGTTCCGACATGCGACGGACGGATCGAGAGATATCGCGAGTTCTTCACTGAGGGGTCGTACTGTACATTTTATTATTTCGCGAACTGGACCCTATTTCACGCACCGTTTTGCGTGAGTTCGATTGTGGAGGGGTGTTTTGGCATTTTGTTCCTGCTGTGAGGGACTTGGGGCTAAATTGCAGGGTTTGGGGGGCCTTTTTGCATTAATACATGTGTGTATATGTGTGTGTGTGTGTGAGTGGAGAGAGAGTGAGCTCCTCTCTTCTTCTCTCCTTCTCCCTCAGCTCCCAGCAGGTGCCACCCACTTCCTAAGTTCCTCTGCCCTCTCCCCGAGCGCAGCCGACCGCCGCCGACCTCCCCTGGCCGGTGGGGAACTCCGACAATCTCTCTCTCTCTCTCTCTCTCTCTCTCTCTCTTTTCTCTCCTTTTTTCTTCTCCTTTTCCTTCTTCTTTTTCCCTGCGGTGTGCACCCAGGGTAAACCCACGCCTCGGGTCCCCGTGAGGTGGCACAACTGCCGGCGACCTGCCCCGCCGCCGGGAGCCGCCGCCGAGCTGCTGCAGGCTGCTGCTAGGGCAGCTGCGGGACGAGGGAGTTGGCCAGCTCCGGGAGGACCTCCGGTGCCGTCGCCTTCCTCCCCGGCCGCCCCCGTGCCGTCGGTGCGCCGCCGCAGCCGCCGCGGGCTCAGCCTGGGCCGCTAGGGCAGCAGCGGCCGAACACCCTCCACCGCCGCAGCCGCTGGTTTTTATTGTCGCGGTCACCGGCCATCCGACGTCCGACGGGCCCCTCTTGCCGGTGCTCGCCGTCCCGACCGCCAGCGCCGCCGTTCGTTGCCGGCGCCGCCGTGCCCTAGCAACCCGAGAGTAGCCCCGCGCCGCCACTTCCTGCCGCTGGTTGAGGTGAGCATCCTCTTCCTCACCTCCCCCGCATCCAACCCTGGCCGCCGCACGGCTTGCATGTAGGCCGTCAGCCGGCCGGAGCTAGTTGCTCCGGCCAGGGTTGGTTTTTGGCTGGTTTGGGCCGCATGCATGGCCAGGAGCTCCCTGTTGCCTCCTGAAGCTCGGGAAGGTGAGCACGATGATCGCAGCGACGCACTTATCACCATGCTCACCTTGTTTTGCTGTTTTGGCAAGCCGTTTCGTTGTTCGGCCTTTGTCGGGCATTGTTATCGCATGTAGACACTATTTTTATGGGTTATTTGTGCTTGCGACTGTCCCTGTCGCAGTGGGGCTGTGAGCACGGCCTCCGTTACGTCGTTACCTATCCGCTGGTGCTTGCGGAAGGTCGTGCGGACGAACGGAGTGCTCAAACGGCCTTCTTTATTGCCTCTTTATGTGTGAATGTTGCTTGTTTAGGGTTCTTTGTGATTGTGGCAGCGTTGCGATGCTGCGGGCAGCAAGGCCATGACCCTTGAGGCCCTGTGGACTGGTTGTCCAACCCCTTCGCCCTTCGCAGAGATCCGGATTGATTTCCGGTGCGTTTTTCGATAAAATAATCGAAGAAACGCGTGTTTTTAGTCGTGCGACTCACTTACTGGTTTCGCGAGTGACTTGGCTTCGTCGTTTAGCCTCGTCGGCTGTTCCTCATCGCTGTCCCGAAGTTTCGAGGACATCGGATGAGTGACGAAGGGTTCCGGTGCCAAATCAGCATTTTTCGAGAACCAGGGAAGCCGTTTCGGGTGCGTTTGTGTTCGTGGCACCCCGAGCTTGTGCTTGCTGTCCTGTCACCTTGTTTTGGTGTGTTTGGGGACAGCGGAGGACCTGGTTTGGTTGTTGGTACCCCTGTGGAGCTTAGTGTGGTTTCGGGATCGTCCCGGTGGGTTTTCCGGACGATCCGTCGGTTTCGGGATGTGAGCGCTATGTGTTTAGTGTCGCCTTGGGGGACCTTGACCTTGTGAGTCTTTCGTAGGTCCTGTCGTGGTTCCCGAGAGCCATCGGTGTTAGGCTCTATCATTTCGAAAGGTGGGTACTTCGATCCGGAGTCGGTTCAGTGGACTACGGTGATACCTTTCTATCCCTTCTCTTGCATTTCGTTATTAGTTCACTTGACTCCTGTTGACTCTACATATGTGTGATTGCCTTAGTAGAGTAGTTGTTGGTTGCATCATTATTGAGACGACCTCGTTGGTCGGTGTTGATCGCCTGTTGTTCCGAGAGATCCTCGTATGTTGGCTTATCAGTTGCTTCACAGCTCGTTGCCGTTCTGTGGATTGAGCATTCGCATCGATCGTCACAGCTCTTCTAGCACTTCACGTACGCCAGCGGTCTGATCCACCGCCTGGGGGTGTTCTTTTCAAGAAAAGGGTCGCGTGCATCCGACCGGTGAGCCTCTTAGCACGTGCATCTGCGGAGGTTATGTGCCGATGGTTGAGCAGGTTGTGACAGTATCAGGGATACGTCCCGGTGGCTATGGATTGGGTATACTTTGTGGTTATCTCCGTTGATGCATATACTATTTGATTATAGTAGCATAGTTGTTCAGTTGTATGTCAGCCTCATACTTATTTGTGCTACTGTTTACCCTATCTATCTCTTTGTTGACCCTCGTGCCGGTGTGTACACCTCGCCTTCGTCGGCTTGCGGTACCCACTGGGAGGGGAGACATGTTTACATGTTCTCACCCCCCGCCATCGTTGTTGTTTTCAGGTGAGCAGGGTGGTGGGAGTCGGGACGCAGCGAGGCACTCCTAGTTAGTGGTACTAGAGGTCCTGACTTATGAGGCTCCTCCCTCCAGATTTTGGTTATCACCCTTATCCTATTATCAGTTAGTTGTGGATGTGGTTCAGTTACACTTTGCTTGTTTTGTCTAGCATGTTTTGGATTTGGTACAGTTTTTATGTGTTGATTGCATGCTTAGACATTATGGATGACTTTGCCTACTAGATCCCTATTCTGGTTTATTTATGGCTTATTATGGTGTATCTTGGATTTCTACCCCTCGTGGTAGCGGTTTTCAAATAAAAGTTTTCGTGTGGGAAACAGTTTTCAAACCGTTTTCGAATAATCGGCTTTTGTATTTCAAAAGAGAGTTCTCGTGTGGAGAACAGTTTTCAAATGAACTTTAAATGATTGAGATTAGGGTTTTAAAATAAAGCTTCTGGGTAAGGAGCAGTTTTATAGAATGATCTGTTATTTGTGCATCGCATCATCCTTCGCCTAAGGACTTGTTTAGATTCATACAGGTTTAAGGACTGGTAGCTGTATGAATCATATTGTGTTGTTGTGATTGTGTGATGAATGAATAGTGGTTGTGATCCTGTTTTTATGTTGTGTACGCCGTGCAAATACATGGGTTTGTTTTCGGCTTGTGTTTTGTGGGAGTTGTTGACCCCTTTCTCTTGCGCGGTTTCTGTGTTTTGCAGATTGCTCGTGGTCATGGTAGACCTCCCCGTCCTGGTCGTGGTGGTAGGCGTGCGCCTGCGGAGCCGTCTGCTGGTGTTCAGACTCGGGCTACTGCGGCTGGTTCGAGCGAGGAACCGGCAGGAGGCGAGCAGACTGCTATTGACCGTACCCTGTTGCTAGAGGTGAGGGGTCAGCTGACGGCCCTCTCCGGCATGTTCCGGCAGTTTTCACAGTAGCAGGCTACGGCGACTGCTGCTCCAGCCCCTCCTCCTCCTCCGCCAAGTGCCCCGATGACTGCAGCCCCTCCTGTGGCACCCACGTCGTTTGTGGCCACGACCGCGACGACGACAGCGACTACGTCGGCTGTTCCGCGAGTGGACGCCGACCCCGTGATTGGGGGTGGTGGCCACATCCGAGCGCGATTGGCGGATTTCCTGAGGTTCGATTCGCCCTTGTTCGCAGACCCGTGCTTCTACTAGAAGTGGTGGTGGAATACCAGGCAGATACCAAGTGGCAGGGTGTGTTTTCCCCTTTGCGTAACCACTAGTTGGCAGGTAGTGGCCCTAACGGGCTAGGTGGCGTCACTTGGTGGATCTATGTTGTCATTTGGACTGTTCTTGCCCTGGCCCCACTTTCTGTGTAGAGCACGAGAGTCACTGCGAGCGTCTCTACAGAGACGGTGCTTTGAGCAGTTTCGACCGCAACTTTGGTGTTACCTTTCTGTTTTGTTGGGTAGGGCGGTGAAGCCTACCCCCTGACGTTTTGCTGGTGGAATCGTCAGTGTTGGTCTTACGACCTTTAGCTAGTTCTTGTGTCAAACTGATGTGACTAGACTGAGTGGACACTGTTTGGTGTCGGGTTTTCGTTGGTGCCTACATCTTTTTGCGGCTATCCTAATGCCTAAATTGGTGTGTTATGGGATTTCTGGTGGTATTTGTAGGCTTTCGTGTTGTCGCGAGATCTTCCAGGTTGTTGTTGGAGGTCTCACAGCGTTTGACGTTGGTTAATCGACGCTGGATATTGTTCTTCCTTGCTTTGGTTTGTGTGGTTGGCGACCCTATGTCGCATGTAGTCGTCGGTTTGTTGTTGGAAGCCGAAGACTCCTAGGGAGTTGGCTCAGGGCAGACCTTGTTTTGTAGGTCGGTTTGCATTTCCGTTAATTCGGTGATTCTTCCGTGAATTTGGTCTAGCTTTTGGGTTGAGTGGACCTAGTACCTTTGTGGTGTTGCCAACTTGTTGTTGGCATTTGATCTTCGGATATTTCATTTTTCTTTTGATAAGTACGTTGGCTGCAGACAACGTAGTGTCAAAAGTTAGGACGGAATACCTATCCCTTTTGGGACTTTCAGGATTGGGTCGGTGCTTTCTCTTGCATGACAATCTCTTTACGTCGTCTTGTGGGAAAGCTGTGGGGTGGTCATCCCTGATCACGTAGTGAGCTGTAATCCTTGGGTGGTTTTGCGCAGTTGATTTGCCACCACTGCGGATGGTTTGACTCTGGTTGAGTCTGGTTGCCTTTTAGCTCGGTAGCTGTGCCTTCACAGCTAAAAGGTTTGTTTTGTGAGGTGATCTCAGTTTTTGCCAGGAGTTTTGATGCCTTGGTGATCGGATATCGGGAGCCTGGTTGTTGGCTCCGAGGTCTCTGTGCGTGTGTCTGCGTACAAGCTTTTCGTCGCTGCTTTCGTGCAGTCTCGATTTGGAGTGCGTGTCCGATCGCTTGGAGACAGGTGTTTGGCATCACTGGTGATTTTATCGCTTGTTGCGATTGGCAACCCTGTGCACCAGAGTGATGGACTCGCAAGGTTTTTACGTTGGTTTGATCGTGAGTTCGAGCTCAACGAGGTGTCGGTGATGAACGAGTACCCTCTACCGCGGATCGACGATCTCTTCGACCAGCTTCAGGGAGCCTCGATATTCTCGAAGATTGATCTGCAGGCCGGATATCATCAGCTGAAGATCAAGGCCGAGGACGTTAAGAAGACAGCCTTTTGGACTCGTTATGGGCATTACGAGTTCACGGTGATGCCGTTCGGTTTGACGAACGCCCCGGCAGCTTTCATGGATTTGATGAACAGGGTTTTTCGGCAGTTCTGGGATCAATTTGTCGTGGTCTTCTTTGACGATATACTGATCTATTCGAGGAGCGACGTGGAGCTTGAGGATCACCTTCGGCGAGTCCTCCTTACGCTTCGAGAGCATGGGCTTTACGCTAAGCTCAAGAAGTGTGAGTTTTGGCTTCGGGAAGTTTCCTTCTTGGGTCACATCGTGATGCTGTTTGGTATTACGATGGACCCAAAGAAGGTGGACTCAGTGGTGGATTGGCCTGTTCCGACTTCTATGACGGAGATCGGGAGCTTCCTCGGCTTGGCGAGTTATTACCGGTGATTTGTTGAGGGTTTCTCAAAGATCGCCGCCCCTTTGAGCAAGCTGACGAGGAAGGGCGAGAAGTTTCTGTGGAGTCCAGCTTGTCAGATGAGCTTCCAGGAGCTGAAGGACAGACTGACTCGTGCCCCTATCTTAGCATTGCCGCAGCCTGGTGAGGATTTTGTGGTCTACTGCGATGCGTCTCGGATAGGATTGGGGTGCGTGCTCATGCAGCAGGAGAAGGTCATCGCGTATGCTTCGCACCAGTTGAAGGACTACGAGAAGAACTATCCGACGCACGATCTCGAGCTAGCAGCAATGGTGTTCGCTCTCAAGCTTTGGAGACACTACCTGTACGGAGCGCATTGCGAGATGTTCACGGATTATCAGAGTCTGAAGTACCTCTTTACCCAGAAGGAGCTGAACCTTAGACAGAGACGGTGGCTTGAGCTTTTGAAGGATTACGACATCTCCATCCAGTATCATCCGGGCAAGGCGAACGTTGTGGCGGACGCCTTGAGCCGGAGGCAGCCTTCGGTGGAGCTATCTCTCATGATCACCGACCAGGAGCGCTTGGTGGAGGAGTTTCGTCGACTCGAGTTGGAGATCCTACCTTATGGAGCTACCGCGCAGCTGTTGACTTTGGTGGTGCAGCCCACCTTATCTGATCGGATTGCCAGTGGACAGCTGTTGGACCCGCACTTGCAGAGGGTGCGAGCAGAGGCCGAGCAGGGCAGAGATGGTGACTTCACGATCCACGCAGATGGTTCTCTTCGCTTTCGAGGACGGAGGTGTGTGCCCAGTGATCCGAATTTGAGGCGAGAGATTTTGACTGAGGCACACCGGTCGCCGTACACCGTTCATCCTGGAGGGACGAAGATGTACCGCGACTTGAAGTAGAGTTTCTGGTGGCCTGGCATGAAGATGGACGTGGCTCAGCATGTGGCTCAGTGTTTGATTTGTCAGCAGGTGAAGGCTGAGCATCAGTGACCAGCCGGGAAGCTTCAACTGTTGCCCGTACCAGTATGGAAGTGGGAGCAGATCACCATGGATTTTGTCACCGAGTTACCTCGTTCTCAGCAAGGTCACGATGCGATCTGGGTTATTGTGGACCGATTGACGAAGGGGGCTCACTTCCTACCGGTACACACGACTTGGTTCCGGGATCGACTTGCGCAGCTCTACTTGGATAAGATCGTCAGGCTGCATGGAGTGCCAGTGTCGATCGTCTCTGATCGGGATTCTCGCTTCGTATCCCAGTTCTGGAGGAGCTTGCAGCAGGCACTGGGAACGAGGCTCAACTTCAGCTCAGCTTTCCACCCTCAGAGTGATGCGCAGTCGGAGCGTGTTATCCAGACTCTTGAGGATATGCTCCGAGCTTGCGTTTTGGATTTTGGAGAGGGTTGGTTCAAGTACCTCTCTTTGGTGGAGTTCGCCTACAACAACAGCTTCCAAGCGAGCATTGGGATGGCACCGTACGAGGCCTTGTATGGACGTCGTTGTCGATCAACGATCTGTTGGGATAACGTGGGTGAGCGTCGTGTGATCGGGCCTGACCTGTTGGAGGACGCAGAGGCCAGGATTCGCAGTGCGAGGCAGCGGTTGCTGACTGCGTAGAGCCGGCAGAAAAGCTACGCGGACCAGCGACGACGTGACCTAGAGTTTCAGGTCGGTGAGCATGTGCTGCTCAGGGTGTCGCCGTCTCGAGGGATCAAGTGGTTTGGATTGCGGAGCAAGCTTAGTCCGCGTTTCGTGGGACCGTTTGAGATCCTTGAGCGTGTGGGTCCAGTGGCTTATCGGTTAGCTCTTCCTCCTAGTCTTGCTCGGGTGCACAATGTCTTCCATGTGTCCATGCTTCAGAAGTACATCCCCGACCCTTCTCACGTGATCAGCCCGACGACGGTTCAGCTGAGGGAGGATCTCAGCTACGACGAGGCGCCTTTGAGGATTTTGGCACGCGAGGTGAAGCAGTTGAGGAACCGGAGCATTCCGTATATGAAGGTTCAGTGGACGAATCACGAGGAGCGCGAGGCTACTTGGGAGCTGGAGTCTGCTATGCGAGAGAGGTATCCGCAGTTGTTCGCGGATGGTGTGTGAGTAAGTTTCGCGGACGAAACTTCTTGTATGGTGGGAGTGATGTGAGAATTCGAATTTTTAAAATGTTATCGTGAAATTTGAATTCTGTGTTCCTCTCCCCTTTACTGTGTTTTTGATCTGTAATTGTATATATATGCATGTATAGGTATATATATATGTATATATATTGTATTATTTTAGTATTTTGTTGTTTTATGTTTTTGGTTGCGGAGAGAGAACGGCTTATGGCGCAATTCGGAGTCTGTTTCTGACGATCCAAAATGGTAGATTCGATGTCTCGGCAGTGCTGAACGTGATGGCGCGATCCGTTCCGACATGAGACGGATGGATCGAGAGAGATCGCGAGTTCTTCGCTGAGGGGTCCTATTGTACATTTTATTATTTCGCGCACCGTTTTGTGGAGGGGTGTCTGGGCATTTTGTTCCTGCTGTGAGGGACTTGGGGCTAAATTGCAGTGTTTGGGGGGGCCTTTTTGCATTTATACATGTGTGTATATGTGTGTGTGTGTGTGTAAGTGGAGAGAGAGTGAGCTCCTCTCTTCTTCTCTCCTTCTCCCTCAGCTCCCAGCAGGTGCCACCCACTTCCTCAGCTCCCCTGCCCTCTCCCCGAGCGCCGCCGACCGCCGCCGACCTCCCCTGGCCGGTGGGGAACTCCGGCAATCTCTCCCTCCCTCTTTTCTCTCCTTTTTTCTTCTCGTTCTTCCTTTTTCTTCTTCCCTGCGGTGTGCATCCAGGGTAAACCCACGCCTCGGGTCCCCTGAGGTGGCACAACTGCCGGCAACCTGCCCCGCCGCCGGGAGCCGCCGCCGAGCACCGCCGAGCTGCTGCAGGCTGCTGCTAGGGCAGCTGTGGGCCGAGGGAGTTGGCCTCGAGCCACCGCCGCCTCCCGCCGGCGCAGCACCCTCCGGCCAGCTCCGGGAGGACCTCCGGCGCCGTCGCCTTCCTCCCCGGCCGCCCCCGTGCCGCCGGTGCGCCGCCGCAGCCGCCGCGGGCTCAACCTGGGCCGCTAGGGCAGCCGCGGCCGAGCACCCTCCGCCGCCGCCACCGTCGATTCTTATCGTCGCGATCACCGGCCATCCGACGTTCGGCGGGCCCCTCTTGCCGGTGCTCGCCGTCCCTACCGCCGGCGACGCCGTTCGTTGCCGCCGCCGCCGTGCCCTAGCAACCCGAGAGCAGGAGCTATCCCCGCGCCGCCACCGCTGCTTCCTGCCGCCGGTTGAGATGAGCATCCTCTTCCTCACCTCCCCCGCATCCAACCCTGGCCGCCGCGCGGCTTGCATGTCGGCTGGCAGTCGGCCGAAGCTAGTTGCTCCGGCCAGGGTTGATTTTTGGCTGGTTTGGGCCGCATGCATGGCCAGGAGCTCCCCGTTGCCTCTCAAAGCTCGGGAAGGTGAGCACGATGATCGCAGCGATGCGCTAATCACCATGCTCACCTTGTTTTGCTGTTTTGGCAAGCCATTTCGCTATTCGGCCTTTGTCGGGCATTGTTATCGCATGTAGACACTATTTTTATGGGTTGTTTATGCTTGCGACTGTCCCTGTCGCAGTGGGGCTGTGAGCACGGCCTCCGTTACGTCGTTACCTATCCGTTGGTGCTTGCGGAAGGTCGTGCGGACAAACGGAGTGCTCAAACGGCCTTCTTTATTGCCTCTTTATGTTTGAATGTTGCTTGTTTAGGGTTCTTTGTGATTGTGGCAGCGTTGCGATGCTGCGGGCAGCAAGGGCATGACCCTTGAGGCCCTGTGGATTGGTTGTCCAACCCCTTCGCCCTTCGCGGAGATCCGGATTGATTTCCGGTGCGTTTTCTGATGAAATAATCGGCGAAACGCTTGTTTTTAGTCGTGCGACTCACTTGCTGGTTTCCCGAGTGACTTGGCTTCGTCGTTTAGCCTTGTCGGTTGTTCCTCATCGCTGTCCCGAAGTTTCGAGGACAGCGGATGAGTGACGAAGGGTTCCGGTGCCAAATCGGTATTTTTCGAGAACCCGGGAAGCCGTTTCGGGTGCGTTTGTGTTCGTGGCACCCCGAGCTTGTGCTCGCTGTCCTGTCACCTTGTTTTGGTGTGTTTGGGGACAGCGAAGGATCTGGTTTGGTTGTTGGTACCCCTGTGGAGCTTAGTGTGGTTTTGGGATCGTCCCGGTGGGTTTTCTGGACGATCCATCGGTTTCGGGATGTGAGCGCTATGTGTTAGTGTCGCCTTGGTGGACCTTGACCTTGTGAGTCTTTCGTAGGTCCTGTCGTGGTTCCTGAGAGCTGTCGGTGTTAGGCTCTATCATTTCGACAGGTGGGTACTTCTATCCGGAGTCGATTCAGTGGACTACGGTGATACCTTTCTATCCCTTCTCTTGCATTTCGTTATTAGTTCACTTGACTCTTGTTGACTCTACATATGTGTGCTTGCCTTAGTAGAGTAGTTGTTGGTTGCATGATTATTGAGACGACCTCGTTGGTCGGTGTTGATCGCCTGTTGTTCCGAGCGATCCTCGTATATTGGCTTATCAGTTGCTTCACGGCTCGTTGCCGTTCTGTGGATTGAGCATTCACATCAATCGTCACAGCTCTTCTAGCACTTCACGTACGCCAGCGGTCTGATCCACCGCCTGGGGGTGTTCTTTTCCGGAAAAGGGTCGCGTGCATCCGACCTGTGAGCCTCTTAGAACGTGCATCTGCGGAGGTTATGTGCCGATGGTTGAGCAGGTTGTGACAGTATCAGGGATACTTCCCGGTGGCTATGGATTGGGTATACTTTGTGGTTATCTCTGTTGATGCATATACTATTTGCTTACAGTAGCATAGTTGTTCAGTTGTATGTCAGCCTCATATTTATTTCTGCTACTGTTTATCCTATCTATCTCTTTGTTGACCCTCGTGCCGGTGTGTACACCTCGCCTTCGTAGGCTTGTGGTACCCACTGGGAGGGGAGACATGTTTACATGTTCTCACCCCCCGCCATCGCTGTTGTTTTCAGGTGAGCAGGGTGGTGGGAGTCCGGACGCAGCGAGGCACGCCTAGTTAGTGGTACTAGAGGTCCTGACATGTGAGGCTCCTCCCTCCAAATTTTGGTTATCACCCTTATCCTATTATCAGTTAGTTCTGGATGTGGTTCAGTTACACTTTGCTTATTTTGTCTAGCATGTTTTGTATTTGGTACAGTTTTTATGTGTTGATTGCATGCTTAGACATTATGGATGACTTTGCCTACTAGATCCCTATTCTGGTTTATTTATGGCTTATTATGGTGTATCTTGGATTTCTACCCCTCGTGGTAGCGGTTTTCAAATAATAGTTTCCGTGTGGGAAACAGTTTTCAAACCGTTTTCGAATGATCGGCTTTTGGATTTCAAAAGAGAGTTCTCGTGTGGAGAACAGTTTTCAAATGAACTTTAAATGATTGAGATTAGGGTTTTAAAATAAAGCTTCTGGGTAAGGAGCAGTTTTATAGAATGATATGTTATTTGTGCATCACATCATCCTTCGCCTAAGGACTTGTTTAGATTCTTACAGGTTTAAGGACTGGTAGTTGCATGAATCATATTGTGTTGTTGTGATTGTGTGATGAATGAATGGTGGTTGTGATCCTGTTTGTATGTTGTGTACGCCGTGCAAATACAGGGGAGGCTCCGTCCGTGTGTATAGTGGATCCTGTATTTGTGGCGGGTCTGTACGTGGCGCGGGCTAGGCTTTCAGGAAAAAAAAAAAATTGGCACGTATTTCTGCTTCTAAAATTAGCCCGGGGCGTAACATTTTACCGACTAATAATTTTATGTTAAATATATCTATTTTAAATCCCAATACATTGCTAACCCTAACCCTAATCCGAACCCAACCCGATCGATCCCACTCCACCGTGCTCCTCCCCTGCACCGACCTCACATGAAGCCCCACCCCCCCCCCCCCCCAAGAGCTCGAGCTCTTCCTCTCTCTTTCACCTCTACTTATCCCCTCCTCCCTCTTCCTCTGTGTCCTTTCCAGGATCCGATCCCATCCCCAAATCATCTTTGTCTTATTCGTTGAGATCGTGTTTGGAGGACGGAGGATTAGGGTTAGAGTTAGGGTTTCGTAGCCGAGATGTTCGGGAGGGCGCCGAAGAAGAGAGACAACATGAGGTACTACGAGATCCTCGGCGTGTCGAAGAACGCATCGCAGGAGAACCTCAAGAAGGCCTATCGCAAGGCCGCGATCAAGAACTACCCCGACAAGGGCGGTGATCGGGAGAAGGTAATCGATCTCTGATGCTATTCCTTATCCAGGTTGCCCTGATTTTGCTTTTCTTTCTTAGCTCATTTGATCTTCGATCAGGTTGTAGAATTGATCGAATTGCAGTTATTTTTTAGATGTTTCTGGTAGAGATAATGAATAAATTTAATTGATCGTGTGACACTTTTGCAATTATATGGGGATCTTAATTGCCTTGTTACCTCTCAATTCATGACGACTATAGTTCTGTTGAACGGAAAATTGATTGACTTGAACTTACTAGTTATGGTTTCAAGTTAGTGGATTGGCTTGATTCTAATTTTAGCTATTCAAACCTAGGGGAATTGATTATATGTTTTGTGTTTGAATCTTGAAATTGTGCAGAAAGAAAAGAGATCCAACAATTTGAAGGATCTGAACAACTTATTTTATTTATCTTTTACCTGTTGATTGCAATATTGGGGTGAAGGTTCAAGGAAGAGAATGTTATAGCAAGGAGTGGCATAAGCTAATTGTGAATAAAAGGAATTAGAAGTATGTAGCTTGTTGGAAATTCTGCAATTTAATTTGTTGATCAGTTGGCATGGTCAGATTGATCAATTGGCAGGTTGTTTCTGTAGGGTGCTCTGGCTGCAAGGTCAATCGATTGTATGTCAGCCTATTGGTAAAAGCCTTTGATTTGCTTCTTAGTTCAATTTCTTTAAGCTTTCATGAATCCAGAGGCTATGGAAATATTGATGAAACTTCTTGAAGCTTAACAAGAAGAAGAAATCATTGGAGGTCCTTCAGAGACGGTATGTACCTATCGATCTTCAGGTACAAAATTTTGTTCTGTTGATTTAGTTTGTCTTTAATTCTCAAGCATGCAAATACAAAATCAACTAATTTCTTGGCTTTTTATTTTGTAAATATTCTGATATATACTGTAAACAATTTGTTTCATTGGTTTATCATATTTCTTGCAGTATAAATATGCCCCTATTTTATTGGCTGTTTATCATACTTCTTGCAGTGTAAATTTGCAATGTGGAATCATGGATTAATACAGGCAACTTGAACCCCAGGAAACTTATTCCAGCAATGATGCATTATGCAAGTGAACCACAATATCACATGCCAAGTATCAATTGTTCAAACATTATTCATGTCTCCAATTTATTTTTTTCCTATTGCTTTTAGAATATTTCCAATGACAACCGATGCAACCTTAGTTATATTGCCTATAGTAGAACATGCATTTGCATCTTTTTGCTCAGGCATCATTTAGAAAGTATTACTAACATTTTTTTTGCAGGTTATAATTTGTTTCTTATTAATTATTTTCTTTGGCAATGTATAATAGCTTTGTAGTTTCTTAATTTATTTTTCCTATTGTATGGCCTTGATGGATTTTTGCCTAATCTCCTCTCATCTTACTCCAGCATATCATATATTTTGGATGTGAAAGCAAGCTGAGCTATTCCTAACCTTTTCTACTCTCACTAGGACTAATGATTTAAAATAAAATTAATTTGGTTTTCTATCTTGCACTGTTGAAAGTGAATTTTACTGTGGCCTGCAAATGTTAGTTTTTTTGTCGTCGTTTGTGCATTTGATAGTGTATGATGTTACCAAACCTTTTTTGAAATAGAATGATTTACTAACTTCGTGGTTACAGGACCAGGAATGAGACACATGAGGTCATTAAGTACTTGGAGTTCTGTGTGAAGAAATTGCATAATGAAGATCCCATAGTGCATAATTTTGTTGCTTTCCTTATATGCCAAGCAGGTTGGTCTTATTATTTAGTTTCTTGTTTGACATGATTGTTAAAAAATTACGTACGGTAAAAACAAAACGCAGCGGAACAAAATCAAACAAATTTGATTTTAGAAAACTTTCGAGATCCAATCTCTAAACCACGCAATTAGGATCCCTCATGTTATTCAAGATTAAAACGAGATAGCAAGATCTAATCTTCACCTTTGCGCGGGTTGTTCTTCACCGCAATCCGATGATCGTGGAATTAGGTTCTCTTGAAGCCGCACACGCGTCCGGCCTCTATAGGTATCCACACGAGGTTGACGATCCAATCGATGTCCTCACCGGGGTGCTAGCTCCCTTGCAAAGAACGTCTTTTTGCTAGAGGAAGAAGAGAGAAATTGAGAGAGATGACGGCTAGGGTTTTCTAAAAACTCCCATATATTATATAAAGGGATATAATCATCTTTTAATAATATAATAACCATTAAGGATAAGAATAAATCTATGTTTAAATTTATTCTTTTCTTAATTGGTTAGATCGATCAAATCCTAATTTGATTCGACTTAAACTTTATCCTAATTTGATCATATCAAATTAATAATGCAATATTTGCACATAAGCCCTCTCATAAATTACTAACTATTAGTAAGTCCTCTTTTGTAACATTTACACCTTAATACCACTAATTTGTAATAATTACAAATTAGTCCAATTATCAACATATTGACAATTAAGTCCTCCGGCGATTCAAAAATCGCAATCTAGCTATCCGATCAGTCACAACCTCTTATGTGTGTGACCCCATAGGTTCTATTCTATCTGGTAGTGAGATATATTCTTATCACTATCAATAATATCACTGAAACTCCTTTCAGTGGGTCGGAACAATTCCAACTCAGCCCAATGAGAATTATCGATCATCCAGAAAATTCTCATGAGTCTCACAATCCACCAGTGACGCCTAGCAGCATGTAGTGGTATTCCAGTAGAATGAAATACTAAACCTCTTGGTGCAGTTACCGTGTGATACAGTCCTTCTATCATGAGTCCCGACTAGACGGAGATCATGGAACAACTCGTCAAACCCCATCATCTGTCATATGTCAAATTTATTCGACTCGAGTTTCTAATATCGGAAACCCTTTCCGCTATTTATCCTGCCTTGGCCAAGGTCTTCTAAACTCGGTCTCATAAATCACATAGGACTAACACCCCTATCTACCAAGGGAGATAGATTCCATATAGGTGCACACCCTATTCCTACAACGAACCTACTGCAGCCAACATGCACCACAAGGACCCGAATGGCTAGGGACCAAGTGTATGTACAGTCAAACTACAGTAACCTCATTGTGAATAGCCGAGGCACCGCAGGTCAAAGGACCAGTCACACTACTGCAACATTGAGTAAGTCACTGACGAGTGAGTAGACATCCAAGTGACTTCTCGCATTGGTCACGCTCGGTACCCTTGTTCTCTAACAACCACCTGCACATTCGCTCCAGTGTCTCCACACTGTTGACTCGAGACTCATCTACCCAAAAGGGAAGCGACCTGTGCACCAATCTCATCGGATCAATCACCGTCCCCGCGATGATCCATCGATCGGGAGCATTTAGGAATTAACCATCAATGACACATGTCTCAAATTCTCAACTCTTGAGAATGCATGTCATCATCTTATTAATTCCTTGGACGATTCATGGACACATACACAACATGAATGGAAATAGGAACCCATATTTATTCATAATATTTAAAGTCAAATACAAATTTATGTCCTAAAAAGAATACATGTGTCAGCCCGATTGGCTTCTAGGGCATACATCTAACAATGATTCTATTCCTTATGATGAAGGGCAGCTTTCTTTTTTGTGTCCTTTTTTCCCTAACTCTTTTATCTTTGACTGAATTCGTGACAATTTGTAATTTATAAAGAGCGTGGTCACATTGGCTGTCATGAATGTATTTGTGCACTAGGTGTGAAGCTGAAGCATCTTGAGTAGCACTTCTCTAACAAATTTAAGTTTCTATTAGAACGAGTGAAATTAAACATTGTAGTTAATAGTTGGGAGGTTTGATTATTTTTCAGAAGCACAGTCCTTTCATAAGATGATCAAAGTGGAGGAGTGGAAGAAAGGTGGAAGATGACAATAAAATGGTTCTTTTTCATCCAAGTACAAAATTTTCATTACTTAAGAGTCGACAGCTGATGCCTGATGGCAGGGTGGATCTGTATGGAAGAGACAAGAGCTTTTAACTGAGGAACTAGGACTCTTACTGGAAAAATGAGAGTTTTTAAAAAATATCAGAAAAATATAAAGCCCTTTGAAGTTTTATTTTTAAGTCTGAAAATTTCGAAGTGCTTAAAGTCCAAAGAAAAAAAAAATCCTAATGAATCAATAATGACTATCATGGACTAATTGTTTCTTACTGCTTGCTTACCGAATAGAGAAATGAGAAGAATACCTCTGCTATCATTGCTTTCAAACATATAGCTGAAGGAATAAGACTCAGGTAGAATAAAACAGGAACTTTAGGCGGAATAAAACAGGAAACTTATTAACATTATGGGTAGTAATGTATCTGCCTTTTTATTTTTGTCCTTTCTCCGAACCAATGCGTAAAAGTTTCAGAAGCAGATGACTTTCAGGACTCCTGAGGATATAAAATGTTTCACAGTTCATTAAAAATTTACATAGAATATATCTAAAATATCTAACCTTTAATTAATGATAATGCATAATTATCTAAAATCTAACCTAAGCAAGCATGAGAGACATTATCTTGCATCATGTAGTTTTTGTTTAACTTAATGCCTTATCAAGTATTTTAAACAAAAATTCTCATACATTATATATATCTTGAATTTTCTCTACCTCCTAAATCCTTATGTATCATGGCAATCAACAATACATCCTCATGGGCACATATAAGGTAGGCTTTGTGATGCAATGAAAGAAGTAATGTGATCAAAAATTCAGAATCATATAGCAAAGCATTTTGATGTCCCTTTTGTGCTTCGGAGTGGGTTTTGGAACTACTGGATATTATCTCGTGATATCTTATCCAGGAGGATGAGACACGGCTCCTACAATTTTTGTATTCCAAGTTTGGGAAAGGACAGACAAATGGTCCCGATACAGCTTTTTCTTTCATCAGTGTAATCCTCTGTTGATTAAATTGTACAGCTTTTTCTTATATACTTTATTTAGCTGCTTGGTATTTGCAAATTTCTTTGCTATTACAATCTACTTCATCAAGTTAAATGTGTTCAAGCTTTTTGATTGCAATTAACCTATGATAAGTGCACCAATGCTTGCGAGTCTGGGAAATTCAGCTGAGTATAGCTTTTGTCCTCAAACTTGTTTGATCTGTGATTTCTTATTGTATATATTTTCTCACCTTCTGTAAATGTCTCGTAGAATTATTTCCTGCCACATTAAGTCATGTCCTCTAGGAGTAAGTTTTGAATCTGGAGTGTCTCAGTGGAGGCATTTGTAGGACTACTATTTACTACTATTTGGACATGATGACTTTCTTTGGCATTTTGTTTCTTTAGCACAGTGAACTCTTTTTCCTACTTTCTAGGACCTATATTCTAAAAGGTACTTAATATGTGCTAGTGTAGTGTTCAGTTAACACAATATATCATCATTCAATATTGATATCCGGTTGGTTGAGTCTTAAATTGGGTCTTTAGTTCTTTCATTTTAGAGAAGTTAATAGTTCTATCAAACTTAAATATTTATGTTACTTTCTTGAATTTTCATGTGTAGTATGTATGAGTTTGTTGCGATTTGGACTTTTGATGTTTTTTAGCTTGGCCACATTAGTCTGGTAATGAATAAAAACGTTTTAAGCCTGTCATTATTGCTCGTCAAACTTCACTAGTTAATAGAAATCATTCTACATTTATCTTTAAAGCATGTATTGGTATTTACCAACTACGTGGGATGCAGGTTACTAATGTGCAGTAGATTTGTATTTGTTATATTGATTCAACTTTTGTTATTTTTCTGATTATTTCAGTTCCCAAGATTGGAAATCTCAATTGAAGATACCACCTCAAGATATACACTACAAGACAGAGGTAAAACTAATGTATTTGCAATACTAGTGTATTTCTTGTATTGATTGTTATAATTGAATGGAATTGATGGATTTAATGGCGTATTATTTTTTCTCATTCTAGACTAACTAAGTTGCTGCTTTGCTTGCTAGAGAAGTGGTGAACTACAGTTTATTGAGTAGTTCAACATGTAGTTAGTTCCTAGAGGTTACTTCATTCAGTCAAAGTTTCCTGTGAAGTATAATGGCTTTCTCACCTATTTGCTAATTCTACTTATTCCCAAGTAAACAAAATGTAACATATACATTGCTATCTATCTCTGTTAAAATGTGAATATATATGGCTCGTGGAGATCTAGAGAACCTGCATCAGACACATAGTGTAAAGTGAGGATTGAAACTTACAGTCATAGTGAATTTGGATAATAACTTGTGAGGATGTTCTGTTAATCAGTAGTTATGATTTACCTATAAAGTATTCAAATCCAAGATACAGTGATATTATTTTGCTGAGGTATCCATCTACTTGCCCGTGTAGTAAATTTGCACATTCATAGCCTTCTCTCTCATTCAATGCAATTAATTGTTACTGCTCTGTACTTCTGTGTGCTCTTGAAAATCTGCTTGAAAATTTGAAGCTTTTGATGAGGATTTACTTATATTGTTTATTCGTACCACTAATTGTAAAAATATTACTTTTGAAACAGGTTCTTAGGGGCTTTGTCGTCGACCTCAGCAAGCTTTCAAAATGGAATAATGAGTTTTAAGGATTTATAATTTGGGATAATAGTTGTTTAGTGTCATTTACAATTTGTTATTTTTTGGCAAAATTTTGAACAAGTATTTTGTTGTTAGAACTCATGTCTGAAATTTAGTTTGAATATTGAGATTGTAATTGGAGAGTAACGTCTATTTGTTATACAAATTATTAATGCTTTTGTTTATTACTACTTCTTAATATTTCAATTCATTGGAGAATTTAGTTGTGGATAAAGCATTTCAATATCAATTGTAATTGCCGCTATAAGTTTTATTTAGCAATCATTAAGTATATTTTTTTTTGGCAATTATAATTAATTATAGTGGCATTTATAATAGTTGCTATTGGGTAGTATTTAGCGGCATTTATTTAAAATTTTACCAACCGCCGGAACAAATGCCACAATACTTTTTACCGACGCTACCAATAGTAGCAATTGTCATAATTGCCACGAAACTATTTAGCGGCAATTATAATGTCGAAAATTTAAAAAATAATTGCCGCTAAAACTCAAATTTGTTGTAGTGATTGGGTCGTTGGTCATTGGAAACCCTATGAATGCAATGAACTAGAATGTAAACTTAGAAAATATCGTGGAACATTGGTTGACATGAACTTGGTGGCATCTTGACTAGTTGTTTGGATATAGAAAACAAAATGAAATACTAGGTGTCATTGTGAGTGAAATATGAACCTAGTGATGGAAATATGGATTGGGTATCCTATTGTGCATGTAGAGAACATGAACATTGTGTGTCATTATTGTACAAGTGAATTTGTTGCCGTAGTTGCATCGGATTAGTGATGAGCATGTTAGGGATTGGTAGATCCCCGTATGTTACTACCTTGGTCAGTAGGGTATCCTCGAGATGAGAGAACTAGATCGTACTCACATTGTCTGTTTGGCTTGTTGCATGGTGGTCGCGGCACTACAAGCAGTGAGCTCTCGAGATGTCACATATGGGTTGAGCGGTTATCTCCCCAGCAGACGGCTCTAGATTGGTTGAGCGGCTATCTCCCCATGGGCCCTGGTATTGGGAGTGGGCTCGACCTCCGGGTGAGCCGGTATGATTGGGTCATAAGGTAAAAGAGGAAGTTAGTTGAGCATCGTAGATCATGTCTTTGGTTACCTTGTGAAGTCTTGTAGTAGCATCATATGACAGGACGAGTCGACTGTGGAAGGAGCCCCGCCGTCCCTTCCCCAAATAGGTGGAAGGAGGCCTGCACAGGCGCGTGCGCCAGACCCGCCGAACGGATAGAATTTTTCCTGTCTGCCCAAGCTGTCACAATCGGTACAATTCAAAACATTCCAAACATGAATGAAATTCATACACAGATTATATAAGAAAAGCATCATAAACATGAATAACTACGCTATTACAATCATTCGTCTTATCCAAATTACACATTACATTTTTTTCTTTTCAAATACAATCAGATTGTTATTACAATTTTTTTCTTTTCATTTCAATACTCTTAAGCTACGCTGTTCAAGGGTACATCTATCTCTGGTCACAAAGTGGTAGGACGCTATCTATCGAGCTACTCCATTTCCTCGCGCCGCCGGGCCGCTCACGTATGGACCTGAAAAATATGGGGGTGAGAACTATAAACATAGTTTTCAGTAGGTACGGCCACCCAAGGGAAGAGCTCGACCCACCAGGTCCAAAGGAGGCAATATAAGCAGGTTAGTCCAACAAATAAATATATAACTATATACGAATAACAAACATCCGTGCTTATGCCTCAAATAAATGCGATAATGAAAATCATGCAAGTAGATCTACCTTTTCTAATTTTTATTTCACTATCCATCTCAATTCCAATCAGTTCCTAAGGTTTCTCTTATCTTAGCCAAGCTATACTACCCGACTCACTCTTGAGTCAATCATTAGTGGACTACCGCTCTTGTCCAGGCCTGAGGAGAGGAACATGCCGTGCACCTCAGCCTTCAATCCACTCGGAAGGTGAAGGATATACCACAAGCACCTCCGATACCAAGTCGCCCGATGGGAGAGGTGTTAGATGTATGCCCTAGAAGCCAATCGGGCTGACACATGTATTCTTTTTAGGACATAAATTTGTATTTGACTTTAAATATTATGAATAAATATGGGTTCCTATTTCCATTCATGTTGTGTATGTGTCCATGAATCGTCCAAGGAATTAATAAGATGATGACATGTATTCTCAAGAGTTGAGAATTTGAGACATGTGTCATTGATGGTTAATTCCTAAATGCTCCCGATCGATGGATCATCGCGGGGACAGTGATTGATCCGATGAGATTGGTGCACAGGTCGCTTCCCTTTTGGGTAGATGAGTCTCGAGTCAACAGTGTGGAGACACTGGAGCGAATGTGCAGGTGGTTGTTAGAGAACAAGGGTACCGAGCATGACCAACACGAGAAGTCACTTGGATGTCTACTCACTCGTCAGTGACTTACTCAATGTTGCAGTAGTGTGACTGGTCCTTCGACCTGCGGTGCCTCGGCTATTCACAATGAGGTTACTGTAGTTTGACTGTACATACACTTGGTCCCTAGCCATTCGGGTCCTTGCGGTGCATGTTGGCTGCAGTAGGTTCGTTGTAGGAATAGGGTGTGCACTTATATGGAATCTATCTCCCTTGGTAGATAGGGGCGTTAGTCCTATGTGATTTATGAGACCGAGTTTAGAAGACCTTGGCCAAGGCAGGATAAATAGCGGAAAGGATTTCCGATATTAGAAACTCGAGTCGAATAAATTTGACATATGACAGATGATGGGGTTTGACGAGTTGTTCCATAATCTCCGTCTAGTCGGGACTCATGATAGAAGGACTGTATCACACGGTAACTGCACCAAGAGGTTCAGTATTCCATTCTACTGGAATGCCACTACATGCTGCTAGGCGTCACTGGTGGATTGTGAGACTCATGAGAATTATCTGGATGATCGATAATTCTCATTGGGCTGAGTTGGAATTGTTCCGACCCACTGAAAGGAGTTTCAGTGATATTATTGATAGTGATCAGAATATATCTCACTACCAGATAGAATAGAACCTATGGGGTCACACACATAAGAGGTTGTGACTGATCGGATAGCTAGATTGCGATTTTTGAATCGCCGGAGGACTTAATTGTCAATATGTTGATAATTGGACTAATTTGTAATTATTACAAATTAGTGGTATTAAAGTGTAAATGTTATAAGAGAGGACTAACTAACAGTTAGTAAATAATGAGAGGACTTATGTGCAAATATTGTATTATTAATTTGATATGATCAAATTAGGATAAAGTTCAAGTCGAATCAAATTAGGATTTGATCGATCCAACCAATTAAGAAAAGGATAAATTTAAACATAGATTTATGGCCTTTTTGCATAAAAAATCCACTGGTTTTGGGCTTTTGCAAAATCGGGCCGCATTTTTCGTTTTTGCAGATTCGGTCCGGATTTTCAGGTTTCTGACCAAAATGCCCTTGTTACTTTTTCTCTCTCCTCTTTTTTTTCTCTCTCCTCTTTTTTTTTCTCTCGCTCTTTTTTTTTTCTCTCCGGAGGTGGAGGCGGAGGCGGAGGCGGAGGCGGAGGTGGAAACGGCCCGCCTCGCCCCTCACGCCCTCGCCCTCGCCCGCGCACCCCCGCCCTCCTCGCCTCCGACCCCGCCGAGGCCGCGCCTCGCCGCGACTCTTTTTTTTTCCCCTCTCCGACCCTCCTCCACCCGTCGTCCCCGCCGCCACCGCCGGCGACGAAGAAGAAGTGCTTCTTGGGGCCGAGAAGCACGCCGGCGAGGGAGGAAAACAATATAGTTACACTCCGGCGAGAACGGTGGGTCGTGAAAAAAAAATTGTAAAGAAAAAAAATAAAAATAAAAAAATATTATTTTCCTACTGAAAAGAACAAAAAAATAGAGAAAAATGAAGAAGATGATGAAATTACACTGTTAAAAAAAATTACACTATTTAAAAAAATATTTGCACTGTTTTAATGAATATTGCACTATTTAAGAGAGAAATTACACTCTTTTGAGATAAAATTTACACTCTTTAGGCCAAATTGCACTATTTAGAATAATGTTGCACCATTTCTTTCTCTTCCTCTTCTTCTTCCTTCTTCCTCCACTCTCCATTCTCATTCCTTTCTCTCTCTCTTTCCTCACACTTCAAAACAATTTTGAACCGCTGCGGTCGAAGCCGGAGGAGGAGGAGCGGCCGTAGTCGCGGGGATCGAAGAGGTAAACGGAGAGGAGGAAGAGGGAGGCGTCGGCGTCGGCGCGCAGGGTGGTGGTGGTGGTGGGCGGGTGGGGCAGGCGGGGTGGTGCGAGCGCAGGCGGCGCGGCGAGCGCAGGGGGCGCGGGCGCGGGCGCGGGCGCGGTCCCCCTGCGCCCCCTCTCCCCCCGGGACGCGCCCCCTAGGGGCGCGTGCGCGTGCGCAGGGGGGGGCCCCCCCTGCGCCCCCTGGGGGCGCGTGCGCAGGGGGCGCATGGAGCGCCCCCTGCTCCCCTGGGGGCGCGTGCGCAGGGGGCGCCCCCTGGGGGCGCGTGGCGCAGGGGGCGCGGGGCGCAGGGGGCGCCCCCTGCGCCAGGGGGCGCAGGGAGCGCCCCCTGCGCCCCGCCCCCCCCCCAGGCCCGGGCCCGGGCCCCCGCCCCGGCCCGGTCCCGGGCCCCCGCCGGCCCCCCCGGGTGGGCGCAGGGCTGCGCCCCCGCGCCCGGCGCCGCCAGGGGGCGCGTCCCCTGCGCCCCGCCGGGGCGGGCGCAAGGAGGGGGCCGCAGGGGACGCGCCCCTGCCGGCTGCGCCCGCGCCCGGCGCCCCCGCCGGAGCGCCCGTTTCCGTTTCCGCGCCCGCGCCCGTCGTCGTCCTCCTCCTCCTCCTCCTTTGAGGCTTCCTCCTCGTCGTCGTGCTCATCCTCCCCGCCTCCCTTCGGATTCCCCCAGAGAGGGAGGTGACCGGATCGAATTTGGTTGGGGAGAAAGAGTGCAAAGAAATAGTGTAACGAGGAGAAATAGTGTAACGAGGAGAAATAGTGCAACGAGAAAGAAGAAGAGAAAAAAAAATAGTGTAAATTTTTTTAAATAGTGCAACGTGGGCCTAAATAGTGCAACTCTTTTTTCAAAGAGTGTAATTTCTGTCTCAAATAATGCAACTTTCATTTAAAACAGTGCAAATTTTTTTAAAAAAGTGCAAAACGATGAAAAATAGTGCAACTAAGGTGTAAAATAGTGCAACGCAGAGCGGCCGAGATTAGTTGCACCATTTTACACCTTATTTGCACCATTTTACACCTTAGTTGCACCATTTTGATTTTCGTTATACTATTTTTCATCATTTTGCATCTTCATTGCACAATTTTACATATTTGTTGTATTTTTATTTTTCGGCGAGCGGGAGTAACGCGTCGGCGGCGAGGGCGCGGCGGGGCGAAGAGATAAACGGGGAGAAGGGAGAGAGGAGAAGGGGAGCACGTCGGCGGCGACGGCGCGGCGGGGCGAGGGGCGCTGGGGGCGGTGGCCGCAGGGGACGCGCCCCCTGCGGCCACTGGAGGCGCGGGCGCGGGGCGCAGGGGGCGCCCCCTGCGCCCCGCGCCCGCGCCCGCCCGGGCCCGGGCCCCCCGCCCCTGCGCCCGCCCGCCCGGGCCCGGGCCTGGGCCCCCGCCCGCCCCCCCCCCTGGTGGGCGCAGGGGGCGCATGGTGCGCCCCCTGCGCACGCGCCCCCAGGGGGCGGCGCAGGGGCGTGCGCAGGGGCGCACCATGCGCCCCCTGCGCACGCGGCCCCAGGGGGCGCCACCTGCGCAAGCGCACGCGCCCCTAGGGGCGCGTCCCGGGGGGAGAGGGGGCGCACCGCGCCCGCGCCCGCGCCCCCTGCGCTCTCCGCGCCGCCTGCGCTCGCACCACCCCGCGCGCCGTCGCCGACGCCTCTCTCTTCCTCCTCTCCGTTTACCTCTTCGACCCCGCGACTACGGCCGCTCCTCCTCCTCCGGTTTCAACCGCAGCAATTCAAAATTATTTTGGACTGTGAGGAAAGAGAGAGAGAAAGGGGATGAGGATGGAGAGTGGAGGAAGAAGAAAGAAGAAGAGGAAGAGAAAGAAATTATGCAATATTATTCTAAATAGTGCAATTTGGCCTAAAGAGTGTAAATTTAATCTCAAAAGAGTGTAATTTCTCTCCTAAATAGTGCAACATTTACTAAAACAGTGCAAATATTTTTTTAAACAGTGTAATTTTTTTAACAGTGTAATTTCATCATCTTCTTCATTTTTCTCTATTTTTTTGTTCTTTTCAGTAGGAAAATAATATTTTTTTATTTTTATTTTTTTTCTTTACAATTTTTTTTCACTACCCACCACCCTCGCCGGAGTGTAACTATATTTTTTTCCTCCCTCGCCGGCGTGCTTTTCGGCCCCAAGAAGCACTTCTTCTTCGTCGCCGGCGGTGGCGGCGGGGACGGCGGGTGGAGGAGGGTCGGAGAGGGGAAAAAAAAAAAAAGTCGCGGTGAGGCGCGGCCTCGGCGGGGTCGGAGGTGAGGCGGGCGAGGGCGAGGGCGTGAGGGGTGAGGCGTGAGGCGGGCCGTTTCCACCTCCGCCTCCGCCTCCGCCTCCGCCTCCGCCTCCGCCTCCGCCTCCGCCTCCGCCTCCGCCTCCGCCTCCGCCTCCGCCTCCGCCTCCGCCTCCGCCTCCGCCTCCGCCTCCGCCTCCGCCTCCGCCTCCGCCTCCGCCTCCGCCTCCGCCTCCGCCTCCGCCGTTCGGAGAGAAAAAAAAAAGAGCGAGAGAAAAAAAAAGAGGAGAGAGAAAAAAAAGAGGAGAGAGAAAAAATAACAAGGGTATTTTGGTCAGAAACCTAAAAATTCGGACCGAATCTGCAAAAACGAAAAATGCGGCCCGATTTTGCAAAAGCCCAAAACCAGTGGATTTTTTATGCAAAAAGGCCTAGATTTATTCTTATCCTTAATGATTATTATATTATTAAAAGAGGATTATATCCCTATATATAATATATGGGAGTTTTTAGAAAACCCAAGCCGTCATCTCTCTCAATTTCTCTCTTCTTCTTCTAGCAAGAAAGACGTTCTTTGCAAGGGAGCTAGCACCCCGGTGAGGACATCGATTGGATCGTCAACCTCGTGTGGATACCTATAGAGGCCGGACGCGTGTGCGGCTTCAAGAGAACCTAATTCCACGATCATCGGATTGCGGTGAAGAACAACCCGCGCAAAGGTGAAGATTAGATCTTGCTATCTCGTTTTAATCTTGAATAACATGAGGGATCCTAATTGCGTGGTTTAGAGATTGGATCTCGAAAGTTTTCTAAAATCAAATTTGTTTGATTTTGTTCCGCTGCGTTTTTTTACCGTACGCAATTTTCTAACAGTGATATCAGAGCCACCCTCATGGTTTTCAAGATTAAATTATAGATTTTGGTATTTTAAATCGTTCTTCGCCGGTTGAACGATAGATCGTTTTAACTTTATTCGAAAAATCGTAAATTGTTTTCATCAATTTAATCCACAGTTTCTACAAGCAAAAAAAAAAAAAAAACCTGTAGCAGACGTACGGACGTCTTCACAGCAGTCCAGTGCTCCTCGCCTGGATTAGACTGATATCTGCTTGTGACACTCACAGCAAGCGCAATATCAGGTCGTGTACATAGCATGGCGTACATAAGACTCCCTATAGCCGAGGCATAAGGGATCTTACTCATACGTTGAATCTCTTCAAATGTATTGGGGCACATTTTCTTGGAGAGATAAATTCCATGCCTAAGGGGTAAGAGTCCCCTTTTTGAGTTTTCCATGCCGAACCTTTTCAGCACCTCTTCTATGTACATTTTCTGTGAAAGGCCAAGCATCCTCTTAGATCTATCTCTATAGACCTTAATCCCCAAAATATAGGATGCTTCCCCTAGATCTTTCATGGAGAATTCTTTAGATAACCACACTTTAACCGAAGTCAGCATTGGAACATCGTTTCCAATTAGGAGAATGTCGTCCACGTACAATACGAGGAATGTGACAGCACTCCCACTAACCTTCTTATAAACACATGTTTCCTCCTCGTTCTTAATGAAATCAAACGATTTGATCACGTCATTAAAACGAGTATTCCAACTCCGAGATGCTTGCTTAAGTATATGGACCGTTGCAGCTTGCATACCTTATGACGTTCGTCATCGGAAGTGAAACCCAGAGGCTGCCCCATATAAATATCTTCCTTAAGATATCCATTTAAGAAGGCAGTTTTCACATCCATTTGCCAGATCTCATAATCATGGTATGCTGCAAGGGCAAGCAATGTTCGAATGGATTTAAGCATGGCCACAGGCGAAAAAGTCTCCTGATAGTCAACGCCTTCACGTTGACTATAGCCTTTCGCTACCAGCCTTGCTTTATAGGTCTCCACCTTTCCATCCGAACCTATCTTTCTTTTGTAGATCCATTTACATCCAATAGGTACTATACCTTCTGGTGGATCTATCAAAATCCAGACCTCGTTGGAGTACATTGAGTCAATTTCTGACTTCATGGCTTCCAACCATTTCTCAGAATCGATGTCAAACATCGCCTCGTTGTATGTTTTGGGATCATCTCCATGTTCCCTATCTCCCATGAGGAACATTTCCTTTACATCCTCTGTAAGAATACCTAAATATCTTTTGGTAGGATGGGAGATTCTACTCGACCTACGAGGTGGATGAGGTACTATATGTACTGGCTCAGCTTGAATGGGTTCTATAGGTTCGACGACTCGTTGCTCTTCAGAGACTCTCTCTTCAAGCTCAATTTTTCTCCCACTAGCCGCTTCTTGAATAAACTGTTTTTTCAAGAAAGTAGCATGTCGGCTCACAACTACATTGTGATCATCTGGGATATAAAAAATAGTAACCCAAAGTTTTTTTAGGATATCCAATAAAACGAGCCCTTTCAGACCTAACCTCTAACTTGTCTGCCTGTAATCGCTTTACATGGACAGGACATCCCCAAATCCTAATATGATCAAGACTTGGTTTCTTACCATGCCACATCTCATACGGCGTAGTAGGAACGGATTTAGAAGGTACCCTATTTAATAAGTAAGCTGCAGTAAGCAAAGCATGTCCCCAAAGAAATAAAGGAAGATCAGTGAAGCTCATCATGGATCGAACCATATCCAATAAGGTTCGGTTTCTCCGTTCCGACACCCCGTTGAGTTGAGGTGTTCCCGGAGGAGTCCATTGTGAGACTATACCGTTTTGTTTGAGATAGTTTAGAAACTCTTCACTAAGGTATTCTCCTCCTCGATCTGATTGAAGAACCTTGATGGATTTTCCAGTTTGCTTTTCTACTTCATATCTGAATTTTTGAACTTTTCAAAAGCTTCAGATTTGTGTCTCATAAGATACACATACCCATACCGTGAATAATCATCAGTAAATGTTATGAAGTAGAGATAACCACCCCTAACTTGCACATCAAATGGGCCACACACATCAGTATGTATCAGGGCAAGTATCTCAGTGGCTCTTTCCCTTTGTCCTACAAAAGATAATTTGGTCATTTTTCCTTAAAGACAAGATTCACAAACCGGATAAGACTCTGAAGTCTATGAGCCAAGGAGCCCATCTTTATCCAATTTGTTAATCCTTTCTTCTCCAATATGACCAAGCCTAAGATGCCACATATACTTTAAGTTCATCTCATCTCTAGGTCTCTTAGACCCAACGGCACTCACTACTTGCCCAGAAATATTCATAGATACATCCATATGTAAATGATAAAGACTGTCAATCATAAAACCACAATCAATAATTTTATTTCTAAAATAAATTATACAGTAGTCTTTATGAAAATTAAAAACATAACTGTCCTGTGCTAAAGAAGAAACATAAATCAAATTTCTGCTAGCAGCAGGTACATAATAACAGTCCTTTTAAAACATGTCCTGACGGTAGTCGCAAAGGATAGATGTCAGCAGCCACAGCAGCAACTCTTGCCCCGTTGCCTACCCGTAAGGTCACTTCACCTTCCCTAAGCCCTCTACTTTCTCTTAGACACTGCATTGAAGTACACAAATGAGAACTAGAACCAGAGTCTATGACCCAACTGGAAGTAGAGGAAACCGTAAGGTTAGTTTCTATTATGAGCAAGTCTGACATACCTTTCGAAGGTGTGTCCTTCTTCTTATTCTTCAGGCTCTCCAGGTAGACGGGACAGTTCCTTTTCCAATGACCATCAATATTGCAGTGGAAACATTTTCCTTTGTCAGTGGTCTTTATCTTAGGAGCTTCCCTCTTGGGCTTGTTCTCCGTCTTTTGTTTCTTCGCAGGTTTCTTCTTCCAATTAGACTTTCTTTCGGAAGAGGAAGCCCGCTCCACAGCGAGAACCGAGCCCTTCGAACTTTTCAAAGTCCCATCCTTTGTTACCAACATGTTCAATAATTATACGTTGGTGCAGTCAATTTTATTCATATGGTAGTTTACAATAAACTGTCCATATAATATAGGCAGGGATTGCAGGATCAGATCAACTTGCAATTCCTTATCTACTTTCAAACCGAGCTTCTCAAGCTCTTCGAGATCTTTTGATCATTGTCAAACAATGATCATGAACAGACTGCCCTTTCGTCAGCTATTGGACAATTTGGTAACGTGAGGATTTTCTGGTCGAGAACATTACTGAGCTTTTCGGAACTCAAAACTATTTTTAAGTTTCTTAAGCCAGTCTTTATAATTCGTTTCGATTAAGGAGTTTGTGTCGAGAATTTAAAAGAGACGATTGGAAGCAGACATTTGCTTTGCAGAGAATAAAGATTCAAGTTAGATATTTGTATTTATTTTGAAAATTTTGTTTTAGGGATTTTAAAAACAAATTTTAGCCTCCCACTATTTTCTCGAGTCCCTTACACTCCTCGGGTAGAGAAACGGAAACCCAACACGACAAAGGTTTCAAGTGGGTACTGCGGTCCCACCAGTTTAAGTACTTGAGAAGAACTAAGGATATGTTCTTGGTCTTTGGAGGAAGAGAGTTGAAAATACAAGGATATACTGATTCGGACTTTATGTCTGATGTTGACGATAGAAAGTCTACGTCAGGATGCGTGTTCTTGTGCAATGGTGGCTCGGTCGTTTGGAAGAGTTCCAAACAACCAATTATTGCTGATTCTACCATGGAAGCAGAGTATATCGCCGCATCTGTTGTTGGCCTTCTGATTTAAGTTGTTTGTCGCAGAGTTAAGTGTAATGCCATCAGATGCCATACTACTTGATTGCGACAACAATGGCTCTTTAGCTCTAGCTGAGGAGTCGAGGTCTCATCAGAAGTCCAAGCACATAGAGCGGCGGTTTAATATTATACGTGACTATCTCGATAAGAAGTACATCGAGGTGCAGAGAGTAGACTCCGCAGATAACGTGGCAGACCCATTGACTAAACCGCTTAGCCAGCAGAAGACTGAAGCCCACCTTGAGAAGATGGGACTTAGGTATATGGCTAATTGGCTTTAGTGCAAGTGGGAGATTGTTAGATGTATGCCCTAGAAGCCAATCGGGCTGACACATGTATTCTTTTTAGGACATAAATTTGTATTTGACTTTAAATATTATGAATAAATATGGGTTCCTATTTCCATTCATGTTGTGTATGTGTCCATGAATCGTCCAAGGAATTAATAAGATGATGACATGTATTCTCAAGAGTTGAGAATTTGAGACATGTGTCATTGATGGTTAATTCCTAAATGCTCCCGATCGATGGATCATCGCGGGGACGGTGATTGATCTGATGAGAATGGTGCACAGGTCGCTTCCCTTTTGGGTAGATGAGTCTCGAGTCAACAGTGTGGAGACACTGGAGCGAATGTGCAGGTGGTTGTTAGAGAACAAGGGTACCGAGCGTGACCAACACGAGAAGTCACTTGGATGTCTACTCACTCGTCAGTGACTTACTCAATGTTGCAGTAGTGTGACTGGTCCTTCGACCTGCGGTGCCTCGGCTATTCACAATGAGGTTACTGTAGTTTGACTGTACATACACTTGGTCCCTAGCCATTCGGGTCCTTGCGGTGCATGTTGGCTGCAGTAGGTTCGTTGTAGGAATAGGGTGTGCACTTATATGGAATCTATCTCCCTTGGTAGATAGGGGCGTTAGTCCTATGTGATTTATGAGACCGAGTTTAGAAGACCTTGGCCAAGGCAGGATAAATAGCGGAAATGATTTCCGATATTAGAAACTCGAGTCGAATAAATTTGACATATGATAGATGATGGGGTTTGACGAGTTGTTCCATAATCTCCGTCTAGTCGGGACTCATGATAGACGGACTGTATTACACGGTAACTGCACCAAGAGGTTCAGTATTCCATTCTACTGGAATGCCACTACATGCTGCTAGGCGTCACTGGTGGATTGTGAGACTCATGAGAATTATCTGGATGATCGATAATTCTCATTGGGCTGAGTTGGAATTGTTCCGACCCACTGAAAGGAGTTTCAGTGATATTATTGATAGTGATCAGAATATATCTCACTACCAGATAGAATAGAACCTATGGGGTCACACACATAAGAGGTTGTGACTGATCGGATAGCTAGATTGCGATTTTTGAATCGCCGGAGGACTTAATTGTCAATATGTTGATAATTGGACTAATTTGTAATTATTACAAATTAGTGGTATTAAAGTGTAAATGTTATAAGAGAGGACTTACTAACAGTTAGTAAATAATGAGAGGACTTATGTGCAAATGTTGTATTATTAATTTGATATGATCAAATTAGGATAAAGTTCAAGTCGAATCAAATTAGGATTTGATCGATCCAACCAATTAAGATAAGGATAAATTTAAACATAGATTTATTCTTATCCTTAATGATTATTATATTATTAAAAGAGGATTATATCCCTATATATAATATATGGGAGTTTTAGAGAACCCAAGCCGTCATCTCTCTCAATTTCTCTCTTCTTCTTCTAGCAAGAAAGACGTTCTTTGCAAGGGAGCTAGCACCCCGGTGAGGACATCGATTGGATCGTCAACCTCGTGTGGATACCTATAGAGGCCGGACGCGTGTGCGGCTTCAAGAGAACCTAATTCCACGATCATCGGATTGCGGTGAAGAACAACCCGCACAAAGGTGAAGATTAGATCTTGCTATCTCGTTTTAATCTTGAATAACATGAGGGATCCTAATTGCGTGGTTTAGAGATTGGATCTCGAAAGTTTTCTAAAATCAAATTTGTTTGATTTTGTTCCGCTGCGTTTTTTTACCGTACGCAATTTTCTAACAAGAGGAACATGCCACATATACCCGCGGTCAGGGATCCCCCGGTGGGAGAGGAACATGCCACATACACCTGTAGCCAAGATCCCCGATAGGGAGAGGTACATGCCACATACACCCTAGCGCACGAAGATTCTTTCGGTGGGAGAGGAACATGCTACATACACCCGCGGCCAAGAATCTTCTCCAGTCACAAGTCCTGAGATTCCGGAATCCACTTTCCAAGTCTCAAGGGTTCATCACATACCCTATGTTGCCAACCTCTCTAGGTTCATATTCTCATGTCCGAGTGGTCATCCTACCACTATATTTCACAACCTAGGCTCAACAATACTAGGTCCTATGTCTTTCCCACCTAGGTTCACTCGACTCTAGGTTTAATGACATTCTAATCCAAGTGGTCTTCCTACCACTATATTTTTCAACCTATGTTCAATGACACTAGGTTCAATACACAATCATGTTCTTTCTTTATCCTAGTTGTCAACACCTAGGATTTATAATTTTCATGACATTTAGTCCTTGTTGAGTTCACTAATGTCCCTAGTGAAATTCAACCTATTTCATCCATTCATGTCTAGGTATACGTATACAAATACATGTCCCATATGCTTACTGTCATCATCCAATGGCAGTTAATTTAATCTAGTAACATATGATTCATACCTCCATATTTACCAATTAACCTACCATTCATTACATGCATCAAGTAAAACATATTAAATTTTACTCTTTCAACGAGGAAGTGACCTAATCACTTCGGTGAAGTACATGTACAACCCACCTTGTAATGCCCCCAATTGTTTGTAGACACTTGCAATTGGGCCAATTCCTTGGATCTCCAAGCTTGCTCCCAAGCTTTCCTTATCCTATACAAGAGATCCATTCGTTACCATTTTCAAACCCCTAAATAGTTTTTCCTCTTGAAATCAAGTTGCCCCACTTGATTTTCTAACCCTCAATTAGGGTTCCAAAGGGTTAAAATATTTTTAAAACCCTCCACAAGAGAATCCCTCTTTCAACCTAGGGTTTTCCAAAATTCATGGCAAAACTCACTTTCACTTGCTAATCTCTACAATTTGTAGGCTAGATTAGCCTAGGGTTTGATAAAAATTTATTTACAAGGTTTAAATCCAAAACCCTAACCTTAAATCCCAAGAAACCTCACCTTTTTGCCCAAAGCTTTCCAATTCTTCTTGCTCAAGAAGATGGCCTTCTACCTCCAGACCCTTCCTCCAAGCTTGATCCTTCAAGCTCCAAGGGTTGGAAAAAGATGAAGAAGAGAGTGAGAGAGAGGAGCTTCTTTTCTCTCTCCCTTTTCTTTCCCTGTGTGCGTCCATGGGTTTCAGAGGAGAAAGGGGAGAAGGCTCCCCTTATATAGGCCCCCCACTGAAATTACTAAAATAACCTTCAAAAACTGCATTCTGCAGCACTGCGTACCGGTACTCGGGTTCGCGTACCGGTACTCATGTATTTAGTTCCGGTAATTCTTTTCCAGTTCCTCAAAATCCGAATGTTGGATTCTCATATTTTCTATTGCGTACCTGTCACGCCGCAGGGTTACCACTCCCCAGGCACATTAACAGACTCGCCGTATACACAGTAATTAAACTGAGCATACGAAGCGATAGCAACATCAACTAACAGCTAAAAGCATCTAAAAAGTAATAGAGCTGTTAAGTACTATATAATTAACGAGTTCACTGTACATACATCAGGACTATATCCAAGCCAAAATACATATATGTCAACCTCTAACATAACACTGTATATACAAACTCATAGAACCATCTACCAAAATGGGGTATACATCTACTCAGATATCAGGGGATCAAATCTACCCGACGGTCTCCTTTCCGTGATCAGAAGGCACAACTGAAGAAGAAGACTCTGCAAAAATGTGTCAACAACGGGTGTGAGAACTACTATCAAACAAGTAGTCCTCAATGGGTACCGCCACCAGCGTCAACGGTCTGCCCACTAAGTCCTCTGTCTCAAGATGAACAGATAAAGAACAATAAGTAGGAGATAAACTACCACTACTATGTATAATGCTCAATCTATCAATGCGAATATCAATAATCTGCTCAAAACTCACCAAACAAGGACTATCACGAATCCAAAATATCATACCTGCGGCCTGGACATCACGCTCTACCCGTAGGGAGCCAACTAGTACAGGAATGGACCCTCTGTACAACACATTACCTAACTCCGGAGTGGTACTCGTGGGAGCGACCCAACCGAGTAAAAAGTCACATCACATATCATCGCCAAGCACCCACAGGTATGTGATCAACAAGATGGGTCAATCTGATCTCACACAGGAATCTCACGTGCCCTCGGCACCTTAAATGCATAATCAACAAGTATGACCCATATCAACCGATCAATGCTCAAGTGTTCACAATTAACTCAACTCTACCACAAAGAGGAGGTATAATCAACATAGCACGAGCCACAATAAGATCGCCTACACTACTATGTACAACAGCTGATACGATGGATATCAATGCAATAGGATATGTGTAGGCTAAATGACATGCATCAGGAATATAATGGAATTGTACATTTGCTATCCGGTGTTACTACATCATCTACGATCATATCAGACACATGCAAGCAGTTAATCAATCTTAACTATGTCATGTCATAACCAATGATATCATGTCATGCTAACATGAGAATAAGCACTTAGGAGAAAATCTACTGAATCTGGTAAACATCAACCCACCTCGAACGCTAATCCAATCACGGTGGGATGTTCAATAACAAGCTCAAGATCCAACCCTCCAAAATACACACCAGGCTCGATCAATACTCCAATTTGAATCTACCACCGAATGCACTGCTAGGACAGGCACCTTCGACAGAACGAATGATCAGAACAACACAGAAGAAGAGAGCAAGCTAGATCAACACTAATGCCAACATATGGCCCTTACACTAGCTTCTCTCTCTCTCTCTAGGAAGTTAGAACACGAAGTAGGAAAATGGCCTATAATGATCAGGATGCGCACCTATTTATAGGCCCAAAATTCCCACTTTCGGTCGCCCGAATTCTCCCTTCCGGGCATCCAGAAATCACTTAATCCAGGTGTCAGCTAGGCGGCCAGGCGGTTTGGCGATGAGCGGTGGTCGGTGAGCGGTGGGGCGGCGCTCCTCCAGCAATCGACACGTGTCCTGCAACCCGACACGTGTTAGTCCACGTCACACCCCAATTCGGATTCACATTCGGGTGCTCGAAACCTGCGTCTGAATTCATCCGCCAGAAACAACCGGTCATCCGAAACAACCCAATGGCTCCAAAACTTTCGGGCGTCCTAAACACATGATTTAGGCGCCCGAAATGGCCAAAATCCAACTTAGCTTGTTTTCGGGCCTACTTCGCACCGAAACAGCTTCTCCTTATAAAATATAGTAAACTCATAGTAGCTGAACAAAAATACCATATATTACATTCTCCCCTCCAAAAGAAAATTTTCGTCCTCGAAACTAAGATATAACAAATAGCTTACCTCAATGTGCAAACAAGTGGGGGTAAGACCTCTGCATCATTGTCTCCAACTCCCATGTTGCCTCACGTTCATTATGATAGTTCCATTGCACTTTAACATAAGGTATGACCCGATTACGTAATTCTCTTGTCTCACGAGCAAGAATTCGTATCGGGCGCTCCTCGTACCGCAAATCCTCCGTCAGCTCAAGTGGAGTAAAATCAATTACATGGGAAAAATCATACATGTACTTCCTCCGAACTGATACATGAAAAACATCATGCACACCTGCTAACCGAGGTGTAAGGGCTATCCGATAGGCCACGGGTCCAACTCTTTCCAAAATCTCAAAAGGACCAATAAATCGCGGACTAAGCTTTCCACGAATTCCAAATCTTCGTATGCCCTTTGATGGTGAAACTTTCAAGAAAACATGATCTCCAACCTGAAATTCTAGATCACGTCTTAGAGTATCAGAATAACTCTTTTGTCTGCTCTGGGCTGTCTTTATATGCCGTCGTATTACTTTAACTTTCTCCTCAGCATCAAGCAATAAGTCCGGTCCCAATGTTTTCCTTTCACCTACATCATCCCAATACAAAGGTGATCGACATTTATGTCCATACAATGCTTCAAACAGAGCCATTTTAATGCTCGCCTGATAGCTATTGTTGTACGTAAATTCAATCAATCTCAGATGTCGATCCCATCCTCCACCGAAATCCAATATACAAGCTCTCAACATATCCTCAAGCGTCTGTATAGTACGCTCGGACTGACCATCCGTCTGAATGCAGTACTAAAACGAAGCTGAGTCCCCAAGGCCGTCTGTAAACTTTTCCAAAAGTGTGAGACAAACCTCGGGTCTCTATCAGACACTATCGAAACAGGTACTCCATGCAATCTCAATACTTCATCTATATAAAGCTATGCAAGCCGCTCACAAGACCAGGTAGTCTGCATAGGAAGAAAATGTGCAGACTTCGTCAACCTATCCACAATCACCCATATCGCATCATAGCGGCCCGAAGTCCTTGGCAATCCTACGACAAAATCCATCGTAATGTGGTCCCACTTCCACTCAGGTACCGGAAGGCTTTGTAGCTTGCCAGCCGGCACTCGATGCTCAGCCTTCACTTGTTGACATGTTAAATATTGTGTTACAGCTCTTCCAATATCTCTCTTCAAACCATTCCACCAGAAGTGAGTCTTTAAATCTCGGTACATCTTAGTTCCACCAGGATGGACAGAATATGGAGAATAATGTGCTTCCTTCAATATCTCCTCTCGAATCTCCAAATCTGCTGGTACACATAAACGACTTTTGTATCGGAGAACTTCCAAAGTATCACAACTAAAATCTTCAAGCTCGCCACTCCTCAGTTGATCTCTAATCTTCATCAAGTGAGGATCTACACTCTGTTTTTCTCGAATCCTGTCTAACAGAGTGGGTCGTAAAATTGTGGACATATATCTAACAGTAGTCCCGGGAGTAACCACCTCAAGTGATAACTTCCGCATCTCCTCTACTAGGACAGGTTGCTGAGTAATACGCATACTCAAAGTTGATGTAGTTCTACGATTTAATGCATCAGCCACCACATTTGCCGTGCCGGGATGATACTGAATAGAAATGTCATAATCCTTCAATAACTCCAACAATCTCCGTTGCCGTAAATTTAACTCCTTCTGTGTAAACAGATACTTAAGGCTCTTGTGGTCAGTATAAACCTCACAATGCTCTCCATAGAGATAGTGGCGCCATAACTTCAGAGCAAAAACTACCGCTGCCAGCTCTAAGTCATGGGTAGGGTAATTTTTCTCGTACTCCTTTAATTGTCTCGAAGCATATGCAATTACTCTACCATACTGCATCAGCACGCATCCCAAGCCACTATGCGAAGCATCACTATAGATCACAAATCCTTCGCCCATGACTGGTAACGCAAGAATAGGAGCCGTCATTAACCTCTGCTTCAACTTTTCAAAGCATCCCTGACAATCATCACTCCAAATAAATTTAACCCCTTTTCTAGTTAATCGAGTAAGAGGTGTAGAGAGTTTCGAAAAACCCTCCACAAATCGACGATAATACCCGGCTAAGCCAAGGAAACTCCGCACTTCAGAAATCGTCGTCGGCCTAGGCCAGTCTCGAATTGCCTCAATTTTCTTAGGATCAACAGCTACTCCTGAAGCAGAAATCATATGGCCTAAAAAGGCTACATCTCTCAACCAAAACTCACATTTTTTCAACTTTGCATACAACTTCTTTTCTCGCAAGAGTTGCAGCACTAATCTTAGATGCTCTTCATGCTCCGCATCATTACGGGAGTAAATTAAGATATCATCAAAAAAGACTACAACAAACTTATCCAAGAAGGACTTGAAGACTCGGTTCATCATATCCATAAATGCAGTAGGGGCATTCGTCAAGCCAAAAGGCATGACTGTAAACTCATAATGCCCATACCGAGTTCTAAAGGCTGTCTTAGAGATATCCTCGGCCTTCACCTTCAACTGGTGGTAACTGAACTGAAGATCAATCTTTGAAAAAACACACGCACCTTACAACTGATCAAACAAATCATCAATTCGTGGGAGAGGATATTTATTCTTGATGGTTACTTTGTTCAATTCCCGATAATCCACACATAACCTAAGTGAACCATCCTTCTTCTAAACAAACAGCACTGGCGCTCTCCAAGGCAATACACTGGGTCGAATAAATCCTTTATCCATAAGATCCTGCAGTTGCGCCTTCAACTCTCGCAATTCAGCTGGTGCCATTCTATAGGGTGTCTTCGAGATTGGCGCGGTTCATGGTATCACGTCAATCACGAATTCAATCTCCCTATCAGGAGGCATTGATGATAACTCAGAAGAAAAAACATCCAGAAACTCGCGGACAATAGGGATATCCTCGAGTCCCAGTACAATAGTAGGCACCTCAGTCACTGTCGCTAAATAGGCCACGCATCCTCTACTCATCATCTGTCTGGCCTTAGATGAAGATATCGTCATTGCGAACAGTGAACTTCTGCATCCTCTAAAAGTAAACTCCTTCTGTCCTGGTTCACGAAAGATCACCGTCTTGGTTCCACAATCAATCATCGCAAAATAACGAACTAACCAATCCATACCAAGGGTTACATCGAAATCCTGTAATTGCTTTAATACCAACAAATCACCGGGCATAATCCAATGCCCTAGCTGAATAGGACAGGACCAACAACCCTCCGTCCCATGCAAAATATGATCGGGAACTCGCACCTCCAGCGTCTGAGGTGACGGTCCTATCTCTAAATCATGATGCAATGCAAATGCTCTACTAACAAAAGAGTATGATGCACCAGTATCAAATAAAGCACGGGACCTAATACCACGAATCAAAATAATACCTGCCACAACACGATCAGCTATCGAAGCGTCCTCAATCTGCGTGGCATAGACTCGGCCGCTCGCCTGCTGATGGCGTCGATCGGGCTGTCGTGGCATAGAGGATCGGTCCGCCTGACTAAACACCGGGGAAGCTCCAGATACCTACGGTGGAGAGAAAGGAACGGATGCCATCGATGGAGTTGCCGCTACTAATCTGGGGCAAGCCCTCCTCATATGTCCCAGCTGTCCACACTCATAACATCGACCCTCACGCCGATCACAAAGACTAGCCCAATGAGGTCCTCCACAAATCACACACCTGGGTGATCCCTTCTACTGTTGTCGCTGCTGGCGAAATCCTCCAGACTGCTGCCGGCTAGAAGCTCCACGACCCTGAAAGCGCGATCGTGGTGGAGGTTTTGGCGGCCGTCTACCACTCGACTGCCCTCCATCATCAGGTGCTGGGCGCTTTCTCTCCTGACCCAGAGCTGGGTCTACAAGCTGCCCCTTAGTCACAAATGTCCCTCGCTCCACCCACAGAGACTGCTCAATAGTCGCATCCAAAGTTTGAAATCTCTAGGAGTGAACAAATGGAAAAATCTATGGTCTCAAACCCTTCTCATAGAGATAAACCTTCTGTACTTCATCTCTTGCAGCAGTAGGGACACAATTAAGCAATCTTGTAAACTCTCTGGTATACTCCTGTACCGAGCGGTTTCCCTGCTTCAGATTCTTCAGATCCTCCTCTATCTTCACTTCACACTGCTTGGAAAATAAGCTCCATACATAATTCTGCGAAACTCGCTCCAAGTCATCTGTAGAGGATTCAAGGACTATGATCACGAGTCCTCCTCCACCAAACATGAGCATCACCTGCCAAACAATGGACTGCCATATGCACCTGCTTCCGTGCTGGCACGAAAAAATCCTCAAATAATTTTTCCATCTCACATATCCAAGCTTCTACCACCCACGGTTCTATACTACTACCATCAAATCTACAGAAGCGAGCCAATCTTTCCGCCATCCGCTCTTACTCTTCCTCAGAAAGCACTCGACTTGGCTGCGCACTCTCGTCCCTAGGTTGGGATACAGCTGGAATGGTCACGGCAATTGGTACCTGAGGCTCCGCAGTTCGAGGCGTAGTACTCTGCTGCTGTGCGAAAGTATCGCACATCTTCTACAATAAGACACTCTACTGCCTACCCACTGCAACTATATCGGCTAGCTGCTCCTGCAAATCGGGCCGTATACTAGGTCCCGACTGCTCTGGCATCTCCGAAGGCGTCGGATGTGCTCGCGTCGATGGTTGATCATGACGTTGAGGAGGCATTGTAATCACCTGCAACATAATACACATTAGACAGCAAATAATCACTCGACCCAATCTAGCGAAAGTCTAGAAGGACACTTCTTTTCTTTTCAAATTATTATGTCGTCTGCAGCCAACATAATTCATCTGATAAGAAAAGACTTCAATCCCTCAATCACTCTTCCTACGCAAGGAAGGATTCAAAACTCAATCTTTGACTTTCGCGATTAATCACTTTACTCACGTCATAACATCCTAAGGTCTGTCATCTTAGGTTTCCCTAGGCCCTCTTGACCTATTCCTAAGCTCTGATACCAACTTAATCTTTTACGCCCCAGGGTTACCACTCCCCAGGCACATTAACAGACTCGCCGTATACACAGTAATTAAACTGAGCATACGAAGCGATAACAGCATCAACTAACAGCTAAAAGCATCTAATAAGTAATAGAGCTGTTAAGTACTATATAATTAACGAGTTCACTGTACATACATCAGGACTATATCCAAGCCAAAATACATATCTGTCAACCTCTAACATAACATTGTATGTACAAACTCATAGAACCATCTACCAAAATGGGGTATACCTCTACTCAGATATCAGGGGATCAAATCTACCCGACGGTCTCCTTTCCGGGATCAGAAGGCACAGCCGGAGAAGAAGACTCTGCAAAAAGGTGTCAACAACGGGTGTGAAAACTACTATCAAACAAGTAGTCCTCAGTGGGTACCGCCACCAGCGTCAACGGTCTGCCCACTAAGTCCTCTATCTCAAGATGAACAGATAAAGAACAATAAGTAGGAGATAAACTACCACTACTATGTATAATGCTCAATCTATCAATGCGAATATCAATAATCTGCTTACCAAATAAGGACTATCACGAATCCACAATATCATACATGCGGCCTGGACATCACACTCTACCCGTAGGGAGCCAACTAGTACATGAATGGACCCTCTGTACAACACATAACCCAACTCCGGAGTGGTACTCGTGGGAGCGACCCAACCGAGTAAAAAGTCACATCACATTTCATCGCCAAGCACCCACAGGTATATGATCAACAAGATGGGTCAATCTGATCTCACACAGGAATCTCACGTGCCCTCGGCACCTTAAATGCATAATCAACAAGTATGACCCATATCAACCGATCAATGCTCAAGTGCTCACAATCAACTCAACTCTACCACAAAGAGGAGGTATAATCAACATAGCACGAGCCACAATAAGATCGCCTATACTACTATGTACAACAGCTGATACAATGGATATCAATGCAACAGGATATGTGTAGGCTAAATGACATACATCAGGAATATAATGGAATTGTACATTTGCTATCCGGTGTTACTACATCATCTACGATCATATCATACACATGCAAGCAGTTAATCAATCTTAACTATGTCATGTCATAACCAACGATATCATGTCATACTAACATGAGAATAAGCACTTAGGAGAAAATCCACTGAATCTGGTAAACATCAACCCACCTCAAACGCTAATCAAATCACGGTGGGATGTTCAATAACAAGTTCAAGATCCAACCCTCCAAAATACACACCAGGCTCGATCAGTACTCCAATCTGAATCTACCACCGAATGCACTGCTGGGATAGGCACGTTCGACAAAACGAATGATCAGAACAACACAGAAGAAGAGACCAAGCTAGATCAACACTAATGCCAACACATGGCCCTTACACTAGCTTCTCTCTCTCTCTCTCTAGGAAGTTAGAACACGAAGTAGGAAATTGGCCTAAAATGATCAGGATGCACACCTATTTATAGACCCAAAATTTCCACTTTCGGGCGCCCGAATTTCCCCTTCCAAGTGTCCGGAAATCACTTAATCCAGGTGTCAGCTTGGCGGCCAGGCGGTGAGCGGTGGTTGGCGAGCGGTGGGGCGGCGCTTATCCAGCAGTCGACACGTGTCGTGCAACTCGACACGTGTTAGTCCACGTCACACCCCAATTCGGATTCACATTCGGGCATCCTGGAACCTACGTCCGAATTCATCCGCCAGAAACAACCGGTCATCCGAAACAACCCAATGGCTCCAAAACTTTCGGGCGTCCTAAACACATGATTCGGGCGCCCGAAATGGCCAAAATCCAACTTAGCTTGTTTTCGGACCTACTTCGCACCGAAACAGCTTCTCCTCATAAAATATAGTAAACTCATAGTAGCTGAACAAAAACACCATTTATTACAGTACCGGTACCCAGTTATCCAGTATCGGTACACAGTTTTTCAGTGCCGGTACTCAGGTTCAGTTCCTCAGAACCCGAGAGCTTGTTCTTCAACATTTTGTATTGCGTACCGGTACCCAGTTTTTCAGTACCGGTACTCAATACAAAATCTGCAGCTTTGACAGATTTAACATTTCGGAGTCCGTTTTCGCGCTCGGTTTGCGCCGAAAATGCTTGAACACCCCCCAAACTCTGCTGGAACTATTTTAATAGCTTTTAAAGCTACTTCCACTAGAACTCCACAATTGTAGAAGTTCGGTATATTACACGGTTGCTTGAAAATCTAAACAATTGGTAATTGACCAAGGTGGGTGGTGCTCTCCGAAACGGTTGGATTTCTCCCTATGTCTAACTCCATTCATTGAGCATATATGTATATATGAGGGATTGTGTTTGTTATGGTTCAAGTTATCCATTTTCATGTGAATTGCATGCTTCCCAAGTTAATAAGTAGACAATTGTAATTGAGAACTTTATACTTAGGATGCATGAGTACAGTGCCCATGTGAACCCTAGAGATATAAGAACTAGTAGGATAAACTAGTTATATGGACATAGAAAATATAGTGAAACACGAGGCATCATTGTGAGTGTTAAACATGAACCTAGTGATGGAAGAAATATGGATTGGGCGTAATCTATTGTATGAGTAGAGAACAATGACATTGTGTGTCAAGATCGTACAAGTAGCATGTTCTAGGTATTTTGTCATTGTTGCATATACCGTGAGACATTGCATGTCTAGCCATGTACATACAGTGTGATGTGGGTATGTTGCCGTCGTTGCACAGGACTTGAGATGAGCATGTTAGGGATTGGTAGATCCCGGCATATTGCCATCATGGTTAGTGGTGAGTTCTCTGGACAAGAGAACTGGATCATACTCGCATAGTCTGTTCTAGCTTGTGGAGGTCGCGACTCCATAAGTAGTGAGCTTCAGAGTGTCACAAAAAACAAGGGTAGGGTCATGACGGTGCCTCCCCGGCAGACGGCCGAAGGTGGGTGACTGAGCGGCGGAGCTCCTCCCCACGTGGCTTAGAGATGTGAGTTGGGCTCGATCTCAGGATAAGCCAGTATGATTGGGTCATGAGGTAAAGGAGAAAGACATCAAGAGCATAGACGGTTTTGTCTCTGTGTACCTTGCAGAGTGAGAGCTTAGTAGCGTCACATGTTTGGCGACGGGTCGATCATGCTACCTCAACGAGCAGCCCCAGGTGGGTGATTGAGCGGTGGAGCTCCTCCCCACGTGGTTGAGAGGGGTGAACTGGGCTTGGTCTTATGGCAAGCCCCTGATAGGGTCATGAGTAAATAGAGAGCCAAGTTGAGCATATTGGACCTTGGAACCTATTTCGTGTTGTAAAGGTATAGTAGTGTTTGTATTTATTTCGGCTTATGCATAGTGTAGTTGTTATACTACTTTCCTATTCTTTTATCTACTTATGCCTTGATTAGATCCAGTGGGAAAGTTGGCGAGGTCGGCGGCCGAACCCATTGGGAACTTTCTTCAGTTCTCATCCCCTGTTTTGCAGAGTCAACCACGAGCGGAGCGGCACCGGACCGAGGCATGGGCATCGCGTCCTAGATAGCAGGGTCACCAAGTATAGTTTACCCGTGTAGAAGTAAAAGAAAACGTTGTAAAGGTATTTTGAAGTGAAAAATGTAATAGAGAGCGAAAGTTGTATTTTGAGAAAAATGGCATGTACCATGTATTATATAAAATGTTGGAAAATATATGTATAAATGTGATTGTTCCAATGTTGTAATAGTTAGATTTACATTCTAACTCTTGTGATATGCCCTCGTACAGAACTGTATTATGTTTTTTTTTTTGGGTGAAATTCAATATATTGGTTTTGTTTATGCCTTAGACGGATAGAGAAAACTCTGCCCGCTCGGCGGGTCTGTACACGTGCCCGCATAGCCTCCGCTGTGCAACGGGGCAGGGCACGACACTCCTTCATAGTTCGGACTTTGATATTCTTGGTCCGTACGAAAAAGATCAAGGTCCGGATTCTCAAGTCAAGGTCCAGACCTCGAAAGTCCAATAGCTCAGAAATGTTTTTTTCAAAAAATTTTATTTTCGCTCCTTGGAGCTCTAATTCACTTCTATCATTCGGAAAACCTTGGAACTCATTTCTATGTATGTATAAATCGTTTCCCAACTGTACCTTCCCAATTTGGCCAAAGTTCAGTACACTATACCGAAATTCGATACACTACATCCCTCCCTCCTTAAAAGAAGTTTCATCCGCGAAACTAAAACCAAATCTCAACTCGAATCAATGAAGAGGTGAAGGAATCGCTCCTTTATCGAGCTTTCCAATTCCCAAGTGGCTTTACGTTCATCATGATTGGTCCATTGTAGTTTGGCATAAGGAATTGCGTGATTCCATAATCCTTTCTCTTCGCGAGCAAGGGTTGCACACGGGAAACTTTTCATAAGTCATGTCCTCTTGAAGCTCCAATAGCTCATAATGAAGGACATTAGTAGAATCATGAATGTATTTACGGAGTGTGGATACATAAAATATATTGTGAACTCCCGCAAGTATCGGTGGTAGCGCGAGCCGATACGCCAAAGGCTCCACATGCTCCGAAATCTCATACAGTCCGATATACCGGGAACTTAGCTTGCCCCGAACCCTAAACTACTTCACCACTCTCATGGGTGACGCCTTCAAGAAGACGCGGTCGCCCACCATGAATTTCAATCTTACCGACGTTTGATCCGCATAGCTTTTCTGTCAAGCTTGTGCCGTAAATAATCATTGACGTGCCAAACGGACCTTTTCTTCCACATCTTGCAAAACATCCGGTTCCAAGGCCATTTTCTCGCCGACCTCGCTCCAATGTTTTGGAGACCGGCATTTTCTTCCATACAAGGTCTCAAATTGTGTCATACCAATACTTGCTTGATAGCTATTGTTATAGGCGAACTCCGCCATCAGCAAGTAGGTGTGCCATGCACCTTTGAAATCTATAACACATGCTCGGAGCATGTCCTCCAAATTTTTATTTTTTCAAATTTGATTTTTTCTCTCCGACTGACCATCTGTTTAATGATGGAATGTCCTACTTAAATCGAGCCGTGTGCCCAATGTCTAGTGCAAAATCTTCCAAAATTGAGATGCAAAACGGGGATCCTGATTCGACATAATCAATGCTGGAACCCCATGTAGATGCATAATCTGATCCAAATAGACTTGTGCAAGCTTGTCCCTCGACCAAGTGGTGTAGATTGGCAAGAAATGAACCGACTTCGTCAAACTGTCCACAACCACTCAAATTGCATCGTAACCTTCTTGATATCGAGGTAATCCCACAATGAAATCCATTGCTATATTCTCCCACTTCCATATCGGAATTGGCAGATTTTACAATTTTTTCGCCTAGAGGCGATGTTCCGCTTTCACCTATTGACACACCAAATATTGTGCCACAAATCATCCAACATCTCTTTTCATACCCGGCCACCAATAATGCATCTTGAGATCCTTATACATTTTCGTGCCGTCCGGATGAATAGTATCGGTCATGGTATATGACAAACTCTTGAGAATGTTAAACTAAGTATGTGCATATTACTTAGGTGGATAACAAGTGGATATTATGACATAGTGTTGGACTCTTGGTCACTACTTGGCATTCCATGTTATAGACATGATGAACGTGACGCTTATGCAGTTGATTATGCTTGTTGGCCATTGTGCTCATTCGCACATGCTTATGAGGGTCGCTCCCTACAAGCCGGCACTCCGGAGTTAGCCTTGCGACGTTTGATCGCCCGTGCAGGATTGGGCGCCGAAGTGGATCGCCGTTGGGGAAGAGTCTCATTCTAGTGAGAGAATGCTGACTACCACGGGACCATTAGGCACGGCACAAGCGGGACAGCACCGTCCCCTATGGATTGGGTAAATCTATGTTGCATGTGGTAGTAGACATGACATGACATATAGTGAGATTATGACATTAGAACATGTGTAGCTAAAATATTGCATATTTACACATGTACATAAGTAGAAGACTTACATGCATTGTAAGATGAACATGAATAGAATGTTTACATATTTTATACCTTTATGTATAGAGGCATAGTAGTGTAGAACTTTCAAATGTAATCATACTTTATTATTTTACTAATCCTACTTTTGCCTCAGTTGACCTAGTGGTGTATCCCGCTCCTCTCGGCAGCTTACCCACTGGAAACTATTGAATAATAGTTCTCATCCCCCTGAGGTTGTTGTTTTATTTCAGAGCCTTCCACTGCGGGAGAGGAGAGGGACCGAGGCAAGGGCGTCGCGACTAGTTAGCATTCGAGGGAGATAGTCGCATAGGTGGATACCTTTCTTTTGTTGTGATGAAAGGTGTTTGTACTTTTGAGTTAGTAATAGAGTTCACCCTATATCTTGGATGTATTATTGGTGGAACTTTGTATCACTTTTATTTGTGTACTTTTCCTTGTTGCACCTTATATACTATCTTGTATGTTTATGCTCTGATCACCATGTTAGGATTGTTATCATTATTCCGTTCATTTGTAGACGCCTTGTGTGCACTGGGGCGCCTTGTGTACACGGCGGGTCTGTCCACGTGCCCGGGCGTGCTTCCGCTATGGCCCCCGGGGCGTGACAGATTATAGTGGTATCAGAGCCTAGGGTTAAGTCATTGTGGACCTAGTAAACCTTAGGTCGGTTGGACTATAGGAATTAGGCTCGTGAGAGACGAGATTTTCTATGACTTTGGGCGAAAGTAACACGATTGGGTTGTGTTTTAACTCCAAATGATTGGAGCTTGATCGAAGTGTGTGATACCTAACTCTTAGAGGGTCACGTTGGCTGCCGACAACGTGACATCGGGAGTTAGTTAAGAGCTCACTTCATTTACTTTCGCGTGATTGGGATTTTGATTGCTTGTGTGGGGTTTCGTTAGCGTGAGTTTTCTAACTTGCGCATTTTATGTTGTTGTAGCTTGTAATGCCGATTACTCGTTCTAAATCAACCGAGGCGGCCACGGCAACCAATGCAGAGGAGGTGGAAACCTCTGCTACCTCCGGATCTAGTGAGGTCCGTGAGCTTCGTGATCAGCTCACTTTGTTGACGGACTTGGTGGCGCAGCAATCAACGGCAAGTGGATGCCTCACGCCGATAGGAAGCGAGGATGAAGCGATTAGAAGATTTGCTACTGCAACAAGCTTCTACCAGGACAGCACAGTGTCCTTCACCACCCGCGCCGACAGGAGGTGTGACTGCAGGAGCACAAGCACCGGCACCGGGTGCGGATCATGCGGCCACGGGTACGGAATCAAGGGAGGAGGTCGTTACAGGCATCACCTTTGAGGACGGTTCTACCAACGATGGTGACTGGAGCGGAACGAGATCGACTTATGAACCGCTTGAACGAGTTTAGGAGGTGCAATCCTCAAACCTTTGATGGTGAGAAGGCTGATCACTGGGCTGTGGAGAAGTGGCTTCTTCACATGGAGAAACTGTTCCACGACACTTTCGTGGAGGAGCGAGACAAGGTGTGGCTAGCGACCTATCACTTGGACAGTGTTGCATATCAGTGGTGGGCAGACATTTGAGATGATCCTAACACCGACCTTGCGGCCATCTCTTGGAAAAGGTTCAAGGAGTTACTGTTGAAGACGTACTTCCCTCAAAGCGTCAAGAGACAGATGGAGAGGGATTTGCGCAATTTGCACCAGCGGGATAGGACGGTGATGGAGTATGAACGAGAGTTTTCTCGTCTACTGCATTCTGTTCCATTTGTTGTGAGAGATGATGAAGATAAGGCTCGTATCTTTGAGACGGGCCTTCGACCGTCAATCTACAAGATGGTTCAGTCGGCGGGTTTGCAGACGTACCGGGAGGTGGTGAATCGCGCCTTGATCGTAGAGAAAAGCGCGGAGATTGCTAGGGAGGAAAGTGAAGCTTGGGACAGAGCGAAGGGAAAGAGGTCGACGGATGAAGGAGGCAGCAAGGCTAGCTCGAAGAGGCCGCCGAAGCATCCTAGGAGCCAATCCCGAGGGCGTGGCTCTACTTCATCACGCGGAGCGCCGGATCGCCGCCGGCCACCGCGTTGCGTGATCTGTGGCGGTCCTCATATTCCACCACAGTGCCCGCAGCGGGTGGGCAAGTGCTATCTGTGTGGCCAGGAGGGCCACTTTCGCTCGGAGTGTCCGAGAGGTTCTTCCCCAGCCCCGTCATCGGCATCGGCACCAGCATCACTAGGTCAGAGTTGTGGGATTCCACCTACCCACCACCAGGCCGGGCGACCGCCCGTTCAGCGACGACTGAGGGGTCACGGCAGGCACCTAGTGGGCATTTGTATGCGGCCCAGACTGAGGAGGCAGCGGCAGCGGGGGAGGTTGTTGCAGGTATCATTTTAATTAATGACATAAGAGTTAGAGCATTATTTGATACCGATGCATCGCATTCATTCATCGATCGGCTGTTTGCCGAGTTGCATGGCATTGAGCTTTTACCGACCGTGCATCCTGGTCGAGTTGTTGTCCCCGATCATGTTTTGGACATTCGGGAGCTTTGCCCTAGTTGCCCGTTAGGATAGGAGATTGGTTTATGCCGATTGATTTATTTGCTCTACGAAAGCTTGGAGAATTCGACGTAGTGTTGGGCATGAATTGGCTTAGCAGATATTACGCCACGATCGACTGTAAGAACTGGGTTGTGATTTTTCGAGAACCTGGACAAGGTGAGGTTGTATTTCAAGGGTGCAAGAGTTCGTTGTTTGCGATGACTATCTCTTCGACGCGAGCTAAACAGCTGATTCGGAGAGATTGTGTAGCCTACTTGGCTAGTATCACTGTGAGGGATAGAGATACCCCTCAGGTTGAGGATACACCAGTTGTGCGAGAATTTGGGGATGTGTTTCCGACTGAATTACCGGGGATGCCACCCAATAGGGAGATTGAGTTTGTGGTAGATCTTATCCCTGGGACTACACCGATCTCAAAGGCACCCTATAGGATGGCACCTGCAGAGCTTAAAGAATTGAAGGCGCAGTTGCAGGACTTGCTGGACAAAGGTTTTGTTAGACCAAGTGTCTCACCTTGGGGAGCGCCGGTTTTATTTGTGAAGAAGGATGGATCCCTTCGACTCTGTGTGGATTATCGTGAACTCAATAAGGTCACGATCAAGAATAGGTATCCATTGCCGAAGATTGATGATCTTTTTGACCAATTGTAAGGATCGATGGTGTACTCCAAGATAGATTTGTAATCTGGGTACCATCAACTTAAGATCAAGGCAGAGGACGTGCCTGTGACAGCTTTTCGAACACGGTATGGACATTATGAATTTACAGTCATGCCGTTTGGGCTTACTAATGCCCCGGCAGCTTTTATGGATCTAATGAACCGTGTCTTTAAGCCTTACCTAGATAGGTTGTAGTGGTGTTCATCAACGACATCTTGGTGTATTCCCGAAGCGACGAGGAACACGAGGGTCATTTGAGGCAAGTGTTTCAAGTACTTCGGGAGAAGAAGCTTTTTGCTAAACTGAAGAAGTGTGAATTTTGGCTCCGCGAAGTGTCATTTTTGGGACATGTAATATCGGGAGCCGGTATAGCGGTGGATCCTAAGAAGATCGAGGCGATCAAGGATTGGCTCAGGCCAACCAGTGTGACTGAGGTTCGAAGTTTCCTCGGTTTGGCTGGGTACTACCGGAGGTTCGTTGAGGGATTTGCTAAGTTATCTATGCCCCTCACTCGGCTCACACATAAGGGGACCAAGTTCATTTGGAATGATATATGTGATAGGAGTTTTATGGAGCTTAAGGAGCGTTTGACCACCGCCCCGATTTTGGCTTTGCCTATCGCAGGAGCAGGATATGTAGTTTATAGTCATGCCTCACTTAACGGTTTGGGTTGTGTTTTGATGCAGGACGGAAAGGTGATAGCTTACGCTTCCCGTCAACTTAAGGATTACGAAAAAAATTACCAAACCCACGATTTGGAGCTGGCAGCCGTAGTGTTTGCCCTGAAATTGTGGCGCCATTACCTTTATGGCGAGCGGTGGAAGTCTACACCGATCATAAGAGCCTATTGTATCTTTTCACTCAGAAAGAATTAAACTTAAGGCAGTGAAGATGGTTGGAGCTACTAAAGGATTATGATTTGACGATCCTCTACCACCCGGGAAAAGCAAACGTGGTGGCGGATGCTTTAAGTCGCAAATCGACGAAGAATTTGGCTATGCTACTTGTTACTCAACCACCATTGTTGGCGGAGTTGAGACGGATGAATTTGGAAGTGGTAGCTCCCGACACACCTTTGAGGTTGATGTCTTTGGTAGTGCAACCTACCTTATTAATTTGGATTAAAGAAAAGAAAGCCCAAGACTTGGAGTTGCAAAAGATTCGATCTAGAATCGGTGAAGGAAACGCTGGTGGTTTTCTCTTGGATGATCAAGGGATGCTCCGATTTCAGAGTCGGATTTGTGTACCGGCAGAGGCTGAGATTAAAGAAAAAATTCTGTTGGAAGCTCATCGAGCGCCCTATGCTATACATCCGGATGGCACGAAAATGTACAAGGATTTGAAGTTACATTATTGGTGGCTCGGGATGAAGAAAGATATTGACGAGTTTGTGGCTCGATGTTTAACTTGTCAGCAAATAAAGGCTGAGCATAGACTCCCTGCGGGAAAGCTTCAAAGTCTACCTATACCTGTTTGGAAATGGGAGCAGATTACGATGGATTTTGTCACGGGTTTGCCGCGCTCACAAGCCGGGCATGACGCCGTGTGGGTAATTGTGGATAGGTTGACTAAATCAGCACATTTTATTCCTATTCACACTACTTGGAGCGGAGAAAGGCTCGCCCAAGTTTATCTTGATCAAGTGGTGCGACTTCATGGTGTGCCCACGTCGATTGTATCGGACCGAGATACTAGATTTGTATCGCACTTTTGGAAAAGCCTACATGAAGCGTTGGGCACTCGTTTGGATTTCAGCACAGCATTTCACCCTCAGAACGACGGGCAATCTGAGCGTACCATCCAGATCTTGGAGGACATGCTTCGAGCTTGTGTAATGGATTATCAAGGTGGGTGGCATCAACACCTACCTATGGCGGAGTTTGCTTATAACAATAGTTATCAAGCAAGTATTAAAATGGCACCATTCGAATCACTTTATGGAAGAAAGTGCCGATCACCCCTTCATTGGAGTGAAGTTGGTGAGAAACTGGTTTTAGGCCCTGATGTGCTGCAAGACGCGAAAGACAAGGTTCGCATTGCACGGCAAAGGTTGATTTTAGCTCAAAGTCGCCAAAAGAGTTATGCAGATAAGCGTCGGCGAGATTTGGAATTTCAAATTGGAGACCATGTCTTCATAAAGGTATCACCGACGAAAGGGATTAAAAGATTTGGCATTCGAGGGAAGCTAAGTCCTCGATTCATTGGACCCTTTGAGGTTTTAGAACGTGTAGGCCCGGTAGCTTATCGGCTTGTGTTGCCACCGAACCTATCGGGAGTACACAATGTGTTTCATGTATCTATGCTCCGGAAGTATGTTTTTGATCCAGCTCATGTTTTGGACTCCACTCCATTAGAGCTTCATGAGGATTTGAGCTTTGAAGAGCGCCCGATGAAGATTTTGGCTCGCGAAGTAAAGAAGCTAAGAAATCGAGATATCCCTTATGTGAAGGTGCTTTGGAGCAACCACGACGAGCGCGAGGCCACGTGGGAGTTGGAGAGCTCACTGTGGGAGCTTTACCCCCATCTTTTTCAGATGGACTTTTGAGGTATTCGACTTCTAGTTTCGCGGACGAAACTTCTTTTTAGGAGGGGTGAATGTAGTACACTGAACTTTAGCAAATCGCAAAGTTCTAGTGTGAGATTAGTATTTTTGCACTAATCTGGAGGTTTTAGCTGTGATGCGAGAGCTTAGGAGTGTTTTCGGAACTTAAAAGTGCGAAAACTGACTCCAGAGGTCAAAATCTGCAAAAAACTGCAGTTTTGACATTGTATACCGGTACTGGTATCAGGGTACCGGAATCCAGTGGAAAACTGAGATTTGCGCAGCTCTCGAATTTTGCGGAATCTGGCATTTAGTACCGGAATAGATGTAATGTATACCGGTACTGATGTTCATTGAATAGTAGAGTGTGAGAAGGCCGATCATTGAATAGTTGAGAAGTGGATTCTACATATGGAGAAGTTATTACATGACATGTTTGTGGAAGAGCGGGATAAGGTGTGGTTGGCAATGCATCATTTGAATGGTGAGACGTATCAATGATGGGCCGACATTCGAGATGATCCTAACACCGACTTGGCGGCAATTACTTGGAAGAAGTTCAAGGAACTTTTGTCATTGACCTACTCTCTCCAAAGTGTCAAACGACAAATGGAGCGAGATTTGCGCAATTTGCGCCAAGGAGATAAGATAGTGGCGGATTACAAGAGGGAGTTTTCTTGTCTATTGCATTGTGTACCCTATATGGTTAGGGATGATGAGGATAAAGCTCGCATGTTTGAGATGGGCCTTCGACCGTCGATCTTTAGGTTGGTTCAATCTGCCAACTTGAAGACCTACCGAGAAGTTATGGATTGCACCTTGATTATGGAGAAGAGCACGGAGATTGCCAAGGAGGAATAGGAAGCTTGGGAGAGAACTAAGGGCAAGAGACAGGTAGCTGAGGGCGGTAGTAGCAAGTCTAGCTCAAGGAGGCCGCCGAAGCACCCGAGGAGCAATCGCGGGGACGCGGCTCTTCATCTTCTCGTAGAGCACCCGATAGATGACGACCACCGCATTGCGTGATCTGTGGTGGTTCATATATTCCACCACAGTGCCCTCAGCGTGGGGACAAATGCTACCTGTGTGGCCAGGAGGGCCACTTTCGATCTGAGTGCCAAAGAGGTTCTTCTCCAGCACCATCATCAGTATCAGCACTGGCTTTACCACGACAAAGTCAGGGGACTCCACTCACCCACTATCCGGTAGGGCGACCTCCAGCATCGCGACAATGCGAGGGGTCGCGACAGGCGCCAAGTGGGTGCATGTATGTAGCCCAGACGGAGAGCGCAGCAGCGATGGAGGAGGTGGTCGTAGGTATCATTTTAATTAATGACATAAGAGTTAGAGCATTATTTGATACCGGTGCGTCGTATTCATTCATTGATCGGCTATTTGTCGAGTTGCATGGCGTCGAGCTTATTCCTACATTGCATCCAGGCCGAGTTGTTGTTCCTAATCACATTTTGGACATTCGGGAGTATTGTCCTTATTGCCCTATTCGAATTGGAGATTGGATTATGTCGGCAGACTTATTGGCTCTCCGTAAATTGGAAGAATTTGATATTGTTTTGAGCATGGACTGGCTCAAGAGGTATCATGCTACCACTGATTGTAAGAGCCGAACTGTGAGTTTCGGAAACCTGGACACGACGAGGTTCTGTTCAGGGGTTGCAAAAGTTTGCTGTTTGCGATGACTATCTCATCCACCCGAGGTAAACAGTTAATCAAAAGTGGATGTATAGCCTCTTTAGTTAGCATTGTTGAGAGAAATGGAGAAACTCCCAAGATCGAGGATATTCCAACTGTGAAGGAGTTTGTGGATGTGTTCCTAACGGAGTTGCCGGGTATGCCTCCTGATCGAGAAATTGAGTTTGTGGTAGATCTCATTCCTGGAACTACCCCAATCTCAAAGGTACTCTATAAAATGGCGCCAGCAGAATTGAAGGAGTTGAAAGCACAGTTGTAGAATTTGTTGGAGAAAGATTTCATTAGACCAAGTGTTTTGCCTTGGGGAACTCCAATTTTATTTGTCCAGAAGAATGATGGATCACTTAGCTTGTGTGTGGACTATTGTGAACTCAACAAAGTCACGATCAAAAATAAGTATCCATTGCCGAGGATTGATGACCTGTTTGATCAGCTCCAAGAATCCAGAGTATACTCGAAGATTGATTTGCAATACGGGTATCATCAACTCAAGATTAAGCAGGAGCATGTTCCGAAGACAGCTTTTAGAACACAGTATAGACATTATGAGTTTACCGTGATGTCGTTCGGGCTTACTAATGCCCCGGCAACATTCATGGACTTGATGAACCATATTTTTAAGTCCTTTTTGGATAGATTCGTTTTGTTGTTTATCGACGACATTTTGGTGTATGCTCGAAGTGACGAGGAGCATGAAGATCACTTGAAGCAAGTATTGCAAGTGCTTCGGGAGAAGAAGCTTTTCGCTAAGTTGAAGAAGTGTGAGTTTTGGCTGCGAGAAGTGGCATTTTTGGGACATGTGGTATTGGAAGCGGGTATTGCGGTAGATCCCAAGAAAATTGAGGCAATTAAGAAATGGCCTAGACCAAATAGTGTTACAGAGATTCGAAGTTTTCTCGGTTTGTCCAGATATTATAGAAGATTTGTTGAGAAATTTGCTAAGTTATCCACTTCCCTCACTAAGCTCACTCATAAAGGAGCTAAGTTCATTTGGAATGATACCTGTAAGAGAAGTTTCTTGGAATTGAAGGAACGGTTGAGAATCGTTCTGGTTTTGACTTTACCTACTCCGAGAGCGGGTTATGTGGTTTATAGTGACGCTTCTTATAATGGGTTGGGTTATGTCTTAATGCAAAACAGGAAGATGATTGCCTATGCCTCCCGTCAGTTGAAAGATTATGAGAAGAACTATCCAACCCATGATTTTGAATTGGCTGCCGTAGTCTTTCCCTTGAAGCTATGACGACACTACTTGTATGGCAAGCGGTGCGAGATATAGATTGATCATCAAAGTTTGAAATACCTCTTCACCCAAAAGGAGTTAAACTTAAGGCAGCGAAAATGGTTGGAGCTGCTCAAGGATTGTGATTTGACCATTCTCTACCATCCAGAAAAAGCCAATGTAGTAGCAGACGCTTTAAGTTGTAAATCGGTAGAGAATTTGGCGATGTCGATCATTACTCAACCACCCCTACTTGCGGAAATGAAGCGAATAGAATTAGAGGTTGTTGCACCGGAGACACCAATGAGGTTGATGGCATTGGTAGTACAACCGACCCTTTTAGAAAGGATTAAGGAAAAGTAAGCTCAAGATCCTAACTTGCAAAAGATTCAATCTAAGGTTGAGGAAGGAACCGTTGATGAATTTTATGTGGACAATCAAGATGTACTTCGATTTCAAAACCGACTTTGTGTACCGACGGATAGTGGAATCAAGGAGGAGATCTTGATTGAGGCTCATCGAGCACCTTATGCAGTACACCCGGACGACACTAAGATGTATAAAGATTTACAGTTACTCTATTGGTGGCCGGGAATGAAGAAAGATTTTGGAGAATTCGTGGCGCAATGTCTAACGTGCCAACAAGTGAAGGCCGAGCATCAACTTCCAGCGGGTAAGTTGCAAAGTCTGTCTGTCTATTCCCGTGTGGAAGTAGGAGAAAATCACAATGGATTTTGTTGTGGGTTTGCCTCGCTCGCAAGCCGGGCATGAGGCTATTCGGGTGATTGTGGATAGGTTGACCACGTCAGCGCACTTCGTTCCTATTCACACTACTTGGTCGGTTGAAAGACTCGCACAAGTGTACCTTGATGAGATTGTGCGACTCCATGGGAGTACCTCTTCCTCTATTGTATCGGATCGAGATCCTAAATTTGTATTGCACTTTTGGAAGAGTCTCCATGAGGCGCTTACTGCTTTCCACCCTCAAAGTGATGGACAGTTGGAGCGCACCATTCAGACTTTAGAGGACATGTTGCGAGCTTGTGTTTTGGACTTTCAAGGTGGATGGCTTCACTTCCCTATGGCGGGGTTTGCTTATAACAATAGTTATCAAGTAAGTATCAAGATGGCACCATTTGAAGCTCTCTATGGGAGAAAGTGCCGATCACCCCTACATTGGAATGTAGTAGGCGAGAAACTAGTTTTGGGACCCGATGTGCTAGAAAAAGCGGAGGTCAAGGTTAGGCTTGTTCGACAACAGCGAATTTCAGCACAAAGTCGCCAAAAGAGCTATGTGGATACCTATCGACGCGAATTGGAATTTCAAGTTGGGAGACCATGTCTTCCTGAAAATATCACCGACCAAGGGGATTAAGAGATTTGGTATTCAAGAAAAGTTAAGTCCCCGTTTTATCGGACCATTTTAGATTTTGGAGCGGATAGGCCCGGTAGCATACTGACTTACCTTACCGCCAAACCCACCGGGAGTACATGATGTATTTCATATATCGACACTCCTGAAATATATTTTCGATCCATCTCATATCATTGACTACACTCCATTAGAGCTACGAGAGGATCTAAGATTCGAGGAGCAACCGGTAAAGATTTTGGCTCGCGAAGTGAGGACACTTCGGAATCATAAAATTCCCTATGTGAAGGTGCTTTGGAGTAACAATGAGGAGTGTAAGGCTACCTGGGAACTGGAGACTACACTGCGAGAGCGTTACCCTTATCTCTTTCAAAGCAGAAATTAAGGTATTTGATCCTTAGTTTCGCGGACGAAGCTCTTTTTCAGGAGGGGAGGATGTAGCACACTGAATTTTAGCAAATTACGGAGTTTAAGTGAAAGAATAGTGTTCTAGCTATTCTGGAGATTTTGACTTAGTTTTGAGAGCTTGGGATTATTTTCGGGACTTTATTAGCACGAAAACGAATTTCGGAGATCAAAATCTGTCAAAACTGCAGATTTTGTATTGAGTATCGATACTGGAATCTCGGTACCGGTACACAATACAAAATGGAGAGGAATCAGCTCTCGTGTTCTGAGGAACTGAACCTGAGTACCGGTACTGAAACACCGTGTACTGATACTGAAAAACTGAGTATCGGAACGCAATAGAAAAACTGAAAATCCAACATTCAACCTCAGGTACCGGAACTGCCCGAGTACCGGTACTCCAATCGTGTACCGGTACTCAATGGTGCAGAGCTAATTTCGCACAAGGTGCAATTTTTTATTGCTGAGGGGCCTATTAGGATTTTGTGCAAATGGGTTTATATCCATTTCATCAACTCTACTTCTCTCATTTGGACAGAGTGAAGGAAACAAGAGAGGTGAGTTCTCTCTCCTTCTCTCTTGGATTTCTTCCTTTAAACAACTCTAATCCTTGGATTTTCTCCCTTTTTCTTTATTTTCACCATGGATGCTTGCTTTTAGGACTTGGAGTGGAGCTCAAGCTTGAAGAGGAGAGTAGTTTAGAGACTTGAACTTCAACCCTAGCATCTCATAGCTTGGATTGAAGTTTGAATTGAGGTTAGTAGTATTCTTGCATCCTCTACTTGTGAGATTTGCAAGAATTTTTGGTAGACAACCTAGTCTTGATGATATTAGAGTTTATTTTGAGGCTTTTTTACTGGGAGCTTTTGGGGTGGAATTGATGACCGTAGAACACTCTTCTAGGGTGGATTTGAAGCCTCATTGTCTTAGTTTGGAGCTTGGGCAAGTTTTTCTTGGATAAGATAATTTTCACCTATTTTTTCTTTGATTTTTAGTGAATTTCGTGGTAAGTTTTTTAGAAGCTTGTATGTAGTACATCAGATATTGAATATAAAATCAAGTGTATATAAAAATAGTGTGAGATACCATTTTTATTGGACATAGAAAAGTAAAAGATAATTTAGAAATGATTTGTGAAAAAATTGGAATGAAAACAGGACATTTGAAATTTTCTGTAAAGAACGAGACTTATATTTCAGCTGAAAAATTCAGTGTCAAAAAATTATGAAAATTTGAGAATATGTCGAAACTATTTTTCTAAGGCCATATTTAACGTTTCGTGTCATTCCGACACCCGAGCAGTGAAAACGGAGTCTGACTGTAATCTGTTAAGTATTTTAGTCGGTAAAGCTTTCGGTAACCTAAAATGATTCAAAGCTGAAAAGTTAAGATCACGTACTTCTGATTGACTTTAATTGAGCCTGACTGTCAAATTTGAGTGCAAACGGACATTCAGAAGGGCTCCAACTAAAAGTATCAGGTCAGAATTGGACTAAACTACAAATTGTAATAGGTAGGGGATTTTGTGAAATTGTTACAACACCCATTATATATGGGTCTTGGCTGAATACACCTATACACATGCATACTCTCTTTCTCTCATTCTCTCCCACACACCAAAAACAACATGAGAGCTTCTCTCTCTTTCTCTCAAACCCTCTCCCCTAGCTCTCTCTCTCTCTCTAGTAATTTCTCCATTAAAGAGGAGATTTGGAAGAGATGAAGCTTACTTGGAGGTGAAGCAAGCTCTCTAATGGTGGATCAAGCTTGGAGAGCTAGGTGGCCAAGGTGAGATTTCATGGATTTGAGTTGGGGTTTTTGGATTAAATCCTTTAATCTTGATGTATTAGATATCTCTAGATAATTCTAAACTAGTTTAATCAAAGGATTCACCATGATTTGGGTGTTTTTGAGGTTCATGAAACCTAGGGCTTGGATTTGGGGCTTTTGTCCCTATGAGATTTGGAACTAAATTAATCTCATAAATCTCTAATTGAAGAGTAGTTCGACGCGAAGGACAACTTTGATTTAGATTACGACGAGGTTACGGTGTCCAATTGGAAGATTTTGCCAAATTCAGTCGATAGGCTTGGCTCGAGCCGAATCGGCGTTGGAAATAGAATTGATTGGAAAGCCTAGCAATTGATAATTAAACGAGATGGGTGGTGCTGTAGTGTACCGAATTTTTTTAATATAAAAGTAAGTGAAAAGAAAAATAGTGTGAGATACTATTTTTATTAGACTTAGAGAAGTAAAAATAAGTTGGAAATTAATTGTGCTGAAATTGGAATGAAAACAGGAGATTTGGAATTTTCTGTAAGGAACGGGGCTGATTTTTTAGCAGAAAATTCACAGTGTCAGAAAATTATGAAAATTTCAGGATATGTCAAAATTATTTTTCTGAGGCTAGATTAAAAGTTTCGTGTCATTCTGACACCCGAAAAGTGAAAATAAAATATAACAGCAATCTGCTAGGAATTTTAGTCGGTAGAGCTTTCGGTAACCAAAAAATAGTCCGAAACTGAAAAGTGATCATCAGTTCTTCTGATTAACTAAAACCGAGCATGACTGTCAAATTTGAGCAAAAACGGATATTCATAAGGGCTCCGGCGAAAAGTATCAGATTCCGAACTAAACTAAATTGAAATTTGTAATAGTGTTGGAGGCCTATTTGTAAATCCCATGCCTCCTCTCCCTCACGCATGCTCTCCCCAACCCGGGAGAAGAATGAGAGGCTTCTTTCTCTCTAGCTCTCATCTCTCCCTCCCTCTCTTGTAATCTCTCAATTAAAGAGGAAAAAAAAAATGGAGAAGACTTGGGAGCTTCATGTTGGAGAAGACATTGGAGGAGATGAAGCTTGGAGAAGAGCTCTCTAATGGTGAGATTGAGCTTCTTGACCATGGTGGCTAAGGTGAAATCTCATGACTTGAGTAAAAGTTGGGTTAAATCCTTTAAATTTGATGTATTTAGGATCTTTAGATAATTCTAAAGTAGTTTAATTATAGAATTATCAAGAGTAATTAGATTCTCTTGAGAAGCTTGGAAAGTAAGGTGGTTATGGTGAGCTCTCATGATTTGTGTTTAGGGTTTGGAATAAATCCTTTGTAAATGAGATATTTTAGATTCCTAAATGTTTCTAATGTAGTTTGATTAAGAATTCACCATGAATTTTGGGATTCTCTTGTAGAACATGAAACCTAGGGTTAGAATTGGAGTTTTTGTCCCTAATGCGTTTTGATCTAAATTGATCTTGTAAATGCGTTTTGGTATTCAAGAAAAGTTAAGTCCCCGTTTTATCGGACCATTTTAGATTTTGGAGCGGATAGGCCCGGTAGCATACTGACTTACCTTACCGCCAAACCCACCGGGAGTACATGATGTATTTCATATATCGACACTCCTGAAATATATTTTCGATCCATCTCATATCATTGACTACACTCCATTAGAGCTACGAGAGGATCTAAGATTCGAGGAGCAACCGGTAAAGATTTTGGCTCGCGAAGTGAGGACACTTCGGAATCATAAAATTTCCTATGTGAAGGTGCTTTGGAGTAACCATGAGGAGCGTAAGGCTACCTGGGAACTGGAGACTACACTGCGAGAGCGTTACCCTTATCTCTTTCAAAGCAGAAATTAAGGTATTTGATCCTTAGTTTCGCAGACGAAGCTCTTTTTCAGGAAGGGAGGATGTAGCACACTGAATTTTAGCAAATTACGGAGTTTAAGTGAAAGAATAGTGTTCTAGCTATTCTGGAGATTTTGACTTAGTTTTGAGAGCTTGGGATTATTTTCGGGACTTTATTAGCACGAAAACGAATTTCGGAGATCAAAATCTGTCAAAACTGCAGATTTTGTATTGAGTATCGATACTGGAATCTCGGTACCGGTACACAATACAAAATGGAGAGGAATCAGCTCTCGTGTTCTGAGGAACTGAACCTGAGTACCGGTACTGAAACACCGTGTACTGATACTGAAAAACTGAGTATCGGAACGCAATAGAAAAACTGAAAATCCAACATTCAACCTCAGGTACCGGAACTGGCCGAGAACCGGTACTCCAATCGTGTACCGGTACTCAATGGTGCAGAGCTAATTTCGCACAAGGTGCAATTTTTTATTGCTGAGGGGCCTATTAGGATTTTGTGCAAATGGGTTTATATCCATTTCATCAACTCTACTTCTCTCATTTGGACAGAGTGAAGGAAACAAGAGAGGTGAGTTCTCTCTCCTTCTCTCTTGGATTTCTCTCTTTAAACTACTCTAATCCTTGGATTTTCTCCCTTTTTCTTTATTTTCACCATGGATGCTTGCTTTTAGGACTTGGAGTGGAGCTCAAGCTTGAAGAGGAGAGTAGTTTAGAGACTTGAACTTCAACCCTAGCATCTCATAGCTTGGATTGAAGTTTGAATTGAGGTTAGTAGTATTCTTGCATCCTCTACTTGTGAGATTTGCAAGAATTTTTGGTAGACAACCTAGTCTTGATGATATTAGAGTTTATTTTGAGGTTTTTTTACTGGGAGCTTTTGGGGTGGAATTGATGACCGTAGAACACTCTTCTAGGGTGGATTTGAAGCCTCATTGTCTTAGTTTGGAGCTTGGGCAAGTTTTTCTTGGATAAGATAATTTTCACCTATTTTTTCTTTGATTTTTAGTGAATTTCGTGGTAAGTTTTTTAGAAGCTTGTATGTAGTACATCAGATATTGAATATAAAATCAAGTGTATATAAAAATAGTGTGAGATACTATTTTTATTGGACATAGAAAAGTAAAAGATAATTTAGAAATGATTTGTGAAAAAATTGAAATGAAAACAAGAGATTTGAAATTTTCTGTAAAGAACGAGGCTTATATTTCAGCTGAAAAATTCAGTGTCAAAAAATTATGAAAATTTGAGAATATGTCGAAACTATTTTTCTAAGGCCATATTTAACGTTTCGTGTCATTCCGACACCCGAGCAGTGAAAACGGAGTATGACTGTAATCTGTTAAGTATTTTAGTCGGTAAAGCTTTCGGTAACCTAAAATGATTCAAAGCTGAAAAGTTAAGATCACGTACTTCTGATTGACTTTAATTGAGCCTGACTGTCAAATTTGAGTGCAAACGGACATTCAGAAGGGCTCCAACTAAAAGTATCAGGTCAGAATTGGACTAAACTACAAATTGTAATAGGTAGGGGATTTTGTGAAATTGTTACAACACCCATTATATATGGGTCTTGGCTGAATACACCTATACACATGCATACTCTCTTTCTCTCATTCTCTCCCACACACCAAAAACAACATGAGAGCTTCTCTCTCTTTCTCTCAAACCCTCTCCCCTAGCTCTCTCTCTCTCTCTAGTAATTTCTCCATTAAAGAGGAGATTTGGAAGAGATGAAGCTTACTTGGAGATGAAGCAAGCTCTCTAATGGTGGATCAAGCTTGGAGAGCTAGGTGGCCAAGGTGAGATTTCATGGATTTGAGTTGGGGTTTTTGGATTAAATCCTTTAATCTTGATGTATTAGATATCTCTAGATGATTCTAAACTAGTTTAATCAAAGGATTCACCATGATTTGGGTGTTTTTGAGGTTCATGAAACCTAGGGCTTGGATTTGGGGCTTTTGTCCCTATGAGATTTGGAACTAAATTAATCTCATAAATCTCTAATTGAAGAGTAGTTCGACGCGAAGGACAACTTTGATTTAGATTACGACGAGGTTACGGTGTCCAATTGGAAGATTTTGCCGAAATTCAGTCGATAGGCTTGGCTCGAGCCGAATCGGCGTTGGAAATAGAATTGATTGGAAAGCCTAGCAATTGATAATTAAACGAGATGGGTGGTGCTGTAGTGTACCGAATTTTTTTAATATAAAAGTAAGTGAAAAGAAAAATAGTGTGAGATACTATTTTTATTAGACTTAGAGAAGTAAAAATAAGTTGGAAATTAATTGTGCTGAAATTGGAATGAAAACAGGAGATTTGGAATTTTCTGTAAGGAACGGGGCTGATTTTTTAGCAGAAAATTCATAGTGTCAGAAAATTATGAAAATTTCAGGATATGTCAAAATTATTTTTCTGAGGCTAGATTAAAAGTTTCGTGTCATTCTGACACCCGAAAAGTGAAAATAAAATATAACAACAATCTGCTAGGAATTTTAGTCGGTAGAGCTTTCGGTAACCAAAAAATGGTCCGAAACTGAAAATTGATCATCAGTTCTTCTGATTAACTAAAACCGAGCATGACTGTCAAATTTGAGCTAAAACGGACATTCAGAAGGGCTCCGGCGAAAAGTATCAGATTCCCAACTAAACTAAATTGAAATTTGTAATAGTGTTGGAGGCCTATGTGTAAATCCCATGCCTCCTCTCCCTCACGCATGCTCTCCCCAACCCGAGAGAAGAATGAAAGGCTTCTTTCTCTCTAGCTCTCATCTCTCCCTCCCTCTCTTGTAATCTCTCAATTAAAGAGGAAAAAAAAAATGGAGAAGACTTGGGAGCTTCATGTTGGAGAAGACATTGGAGGAGATGAAGCTTGGAGAAGAGCTCTCTAATGGTGGGATTGAGCTTCTTGACCATGGTGGCTAAGGTGAAATCTCATGACTTGAGTAAAAGTTGGGTTAAATCCTTTAAATTTGATGTATTTAGGATCTTTAGATAATTCTAAAGTAGTTTAATTATAGAATTATCAAGAGTAATTAGATTCTCTTGAGAAGCTTGGAAAGTAAGGTGGTTATAGTGAGCTCTCATGATTTGTGTTTAGGGTTTGGAATAAATCCTTTGTAAATGAGATATTTTAGATTCCTAAATGTTTCTAATGTAGTTTGATTAAGAATTCACCATGAATTTTGGGATTCTCTTGTAGAACATGAAACCTAGGGTTAGAATTGGACTTTTTGTCCTTAATGCGTTTTGATCTAAATTGATCTTGTAAATGCGTTTTGGTATTCAAGAAAAGTTAAGTCCCCGTTTTATCGGACCATTTTAGATTTTGGAGCGGATAGGCCCGGTAGCATACTGACTTACCTTACCGCCAAACCCACCGGGAGTACATGATGTATTTCATATATCGACACTCCTGAAATATATTTTCGATCCATCTCATATCATTGACTACACTCCATTAGAGCTACGAGAGGATCTAAGATTCGAGGAGCAACCGGTAAAGATTTTGGCTCGCGAAGTGAGGACACTTCGGAATCATAAAATTCCCTATGTGAAGGTGCTTTGGAGTAACCATGAGGAGCGTAAGGCTACCTGGGAACTGGAGACTACACTGCGAGAGCGTTACCCTTATCTCTTTCAAAGCAGAAATTAAGGTATTTGATCCTTAGTTTCGCGGACGAAGCTCTTTTTCAGGAGGGGAGGATGTAGCACACTGAATTTTAGCAAATTACGGAGTTTAAGTGAAAGAATAGTGTTCTAGCTATTCTGGAGATTTTGACTTAGTTTTGAGAGCTTGGGATTATTTTCGGGACTTTATTAGCACGAAAACGAATTTCGGAGATCAAAATCTGTCAAAACTGCAGATTTTGTATTGAGTATCGATACTGGAATCTCGGTACCGGTACACAATACAAAATGGAGAGGAATCAGCTCTCGTGTTCTGAGGAACTGAACCTGAGTACCGGTACTGAAACACCGTGTACTGATACTGAAAAACTGAGTATCGGAACGCAATAGAAAAACTGAAAATCCAACATTCAACCTCAGGTACCGGAACTGCCCGAGTACCGGTACTCCAATCGTGTACCGGTACTCAATGGTGCAGAGCTAATTTCGCACAAGGTGCAATTTTTTATTGCTGAGGGGCCTATTAGGATTTTGTGCAAATGGGTTTATATCCATTTCATCAACTCTACTTCTCTCATTTGGACAGAGTGAAGGAAACAAGAGAGGTGAGTTCTCTCTCCTTCTCTCTTGGATTTCTCCCTTTAAACTACTCTAATCCTTGGATTTTCTCCTTTTTTCTTTATTTTCACCATGGATGCTTGCTTTTAGGACTTGGAGTGGAGCTCAAGCTTGAAGAGGAGAGTAGTTTAGAGACTTGAACTTCAACCCTAGCATCTCATAGCTTGGATTGAAGTTTGAATTGAGGTTAGTAGTATTCTTGCATCCTCTACTTGTGAGATTTGCAAGAATTTTTGGTAGACAACCTAGTCTTGATGATATTAGAGTTTATTTTGAGGCTTTTTTACTGGGAGCTTTTGGGGTGGAATTGATGACCGTAGAACACTCTTCTAGGGTGGATTTGAAGCCTCATTGTCTTAGTTTGGAGCTTGGGCAAGTTTTTCTTGGATAAGATAATTTTCACCTATTTTTTCTTTGATTTTTAGTGAATTTCGTGGTAAGTTTTTTAGAAGCTTGTATATAGTACATCAGATATTGAATATAAAATCAAGTGTATATAAAAATAGTGTGAGATACTATTTTTATTGGACATAGAAAAGTAAAAGATAATTTGGAAATGATTTGTGAAAAAATTGGAATGAAAACAGGAGATTTGAAATTTTCTGTAAAGAACGAGGCTTATATTTCAGCTGAAAAATTCAGTGTCAAAAAATTATGAAAATTTGAGAATATGTCGAAACTATTTTTCTAAGGCCATATTTAACGTTTCGTGTCATTCCGACACCCGAGCAGTGAAAACGGAGTATGACTGTAATCTGTTAAGTATTTTAGTCGGTAAAGCTTTCGGTAACCTAAAATGATTCAAAGCTGAAAAGTTAAGATCACGTACTTCTGATTGACTTTAATTGAGCCTGACTGTCAAATTTGAGTGCAAACGGACATTCAGAAGGGCTCCAACTAAAATTATCAGGTCAGAATTGGACTAAACTACAAATTGTAATAGGTAGGGGATTTTGTGAAATTGTTACAACACCCATTATATATGGGTCTTGGCTGAATACACCTATACACATGCATACTCTCTTTCTCTCATTCTCTCCCACACACCAAAAACAACATGAGAGCTTCTCTCTCTTTCTCTCAAACCCTCTCCCCTAGCTCTCTCTCTCTCTCTAGTAATTTCTCCATTAAAGAGGAGATTTGGAAGAGATGAAGCTTACTTGGAGGTGAAGCAAGCTCTCTAATGGTGGATCAAGCTTGGAGAGCTAGGTGGCCAAGGTGAGATTTCATGGATTTGAGTTAGGGTTTTTGGATTAAATCTTTTAATCTTGATGTATTAGATATCTCTAGATGATTCTAAACTAGTTTAATCAAAGGATTCACCATGATTTGGGTGTTTTTGAGGTTCATGAAACCTAGGGCTTGGATTTGGGGCTTTTGTCCCTATGAGATTTGGAACTAAATTAATCTCATAAATCTCTAATTGAAGAGTAGTTCGACGCGAAGGACAACTTTGATTTAGATTACGACGAGGTTACGGTGTCCAATTGGAAGATTTTGCCGAAATTCAGTCGATAGGCTTGGCTCGAGCCGAATCGGCGTTGGAAATAGAATTGATTGGAAAGCCTAGCAATTGATAATTAAAGGAGATGGGTGGTGCTGTAGTGTACCGAATTTTTTTAATATAAAAGTAAGTGAAAAGAAAAATAGTGTGAGATACTATTTTTATTAGACTTAGAGAAGTAAAAATAAGTTGGAAATTAATTGTGCTGAAATTGGAATGAAAACAGGAGATTTGGAATTTTCTGTAAGGAACGGGGCTGATTTTTTAGCAGAAAATTCAGTGTCAGAAAATTATGAAAATTTCAGGATATGTCAGAATTATTTTTCTGAGCTAGATTAAAAGTTTCGTGTCATGCTGACACCCGAAAAGTGAAAATAAAATATAACAGCAATCTGCTAGGAATTTTAGTCGGTAGAGCTTTCGGTGACCAAAAAATGGTCCGAAACTGAAAAGTGATCATCAGTTCTTCTGATTAACTAAAACCGAGCATGACTGTCAAATTTGAGCGAAAACGGACATTCAGAAGGGCTCCGGCGAAAAGTATCAGATTCCGAACTAAACTAAACTGAAATTTGTAATAGTGTTGGAGGCCTATTTGTAAATCCCTTGCCTCCTCTCCCTCACGCATGCTCTCCCCAACCCGAGAGAAGAATGAGAGGCTTCTTTCTCTCTAGCTCTCATCTCTCCCTCCCTCTCTTGTAATCTCTCAATTAAAGAGGAAAAAAAAAATGGAGAAGACTTGGGAGCTTCATGTTGGAGAAGACATTGGAGGAGATGAAGCTTGGAGAAGAGCTCTCTAATGGTGGGATTGAGCTTCTTGACCATGGTGGCTAAGGTGAAATCTCATGACTTGAGTAAAAGTTGGGTTAAATCCTTTAAATTTGATGTATTTCGGATCTTTAGATAATTCTAAAGTAGTTTAATTATAGAATTATCAAGAGTAATTAGATTCTCTTGAGAAGCTTTGAAAGTAAGGTGGTTATGGTGAGCTCTCATGATTTTTGTGTTTAGGGTTTGGAATAAATCCTTTGTAAATGAGATATTTTAGATTCCTAAATGTTTCTAATGTAGTTTGATTAAGAATTCACCATGAATTTTGGGATTCTCTTGTAGAACATGAAACCTAGGGTTAGAATTGGAGTTTTTGTCCCTAATGCGTTTTGATCTAAATTGATCTTGTAAATGCGTTTTGGTATTCAAGAAAAGTTAAGTCCCCATTTTATCGGACCATTTTAGATTTTGGAGCGGATAGGCCCGGTAGCATACTGACTTACCTTACCGCCAAACCCACCGGGAGTACATGATGTATTTCATATATCGACACTCCTGAAATATATTTTCGATCCATCTCATATCATTGACTACACTCCATTAGAGCTACGAGAGGATCTAAGATTCGAGGAGCAACCGGTAAAGATTTTGGCTCGCGAAGTGAGGACACTTCGGAATCATAAAATTCCCTATGTGAAGGTGCTTGGGAGTAACCATGAGGAGCGTAAGGCTACCTGAGAACTGGAGACTACACTGCGAGAGCGTTACCCTTATCTCTTTCAAAGCAGAAATTAAGGTATTTGATCCTTAGTTTCGCGGACGAAGCTCTTTTTCAGGAGGGGAGGATGTAGCACACTGAATTTTAGCAAATTACGGAGTTTAAGTGAAAGAATAGTGTTCTAGCTATTCTGGAGATTTTGACTTAGTTTTGAGAGCTTGGGATTATTTTCGGGACTTTATTAGCACGAAAACGAATTTCGGAGATCAAAATCTGTCAAAACTGCAGATTTTGTATTGAGTATCGATACTGGAATCTCGGTACCGATACACAATACAAAATAGAGAGGAATCAGCTCTCGTGTTCTGAGGAACTGAACCTGAGTACCGGTACTGAAACACCGTGTACTGATACTGAAAAACTGAGTATCGGAACGCAATAGAAAAACTGAAAATCCAACATTCAACCTCAGGTACCGGAACTGCCCGAGTACCGGTACTCCAATCGTGTACCGGTACTCAATGGTGCGGAGTTCCAGTGAGAGAATAGTGGCTTATACTATTCTGGAGTTTGGGTTGTGTTTGGTGAGCTTCGGAGTGTTTTCGGGACTTAGAAAGTGCGAAAACGGACTTTGGAAGTCAAAATCTGCAAAAGTGCAGATTTTGCATTGCATACCGGTATCTGGGTTAGGGATACCGGAATCCAGTGAAGAACTGGTTTGCGCAGCTCTCGGGTTCTGCGGAATCCAGAATTTGATACCGGAATTCGCTGGCATTCCGGTATGTGCAATGCGCATACCGGTACTGAAGCGATTAGTACCGGTACTGGGAATTTGCATACCGGAATCCTGTTGCGTGGCCTACTTGGCCGAGGCTCGGGTTTGCGGGATTTTTGGCTGGATACCGGTATGCCCATACGCATACCGGTATACAATGCAGAAATTGCCTTTTGTGCAGATTTGCAATTTTGTTCTTTGGAGGGGCTTTTGGGGATTTTGTTACAACCATTATAACTTACCCCTTCACCCCTTCACAGCCATTGTTGGCTGAGGCTTGGAGAAGGAAAGGTAGGGTTTTCCCTCTCTCTCTCTCTAGATTTTCTTGCTCCCAACCCCCTAGATCTTGGTTTTGATCTCTTCTTCCTCCATTTTCTTCATGGAGGAGTGCTTCTAGGCCTTGTGGGGAGCTCGGGATGGAGGAGAGGAACTTGTTGGTGGGCCTAGCTTCAACCCTAGCTTGTGTAAGCCCGGTTGGAAGCTTGATTTGAGGTTAGTAGACCCTTTTACAACCTCTATTTGTGTTTTTGCTTGAGATTAACTTAGAAACCTAGTTTCTTGGAAATTAGGGTTTTGTTTAGGGTTTTGTGATTGTGAACCCTTGAGGTGGAATTGATGGGTGTAGATTGTTGTTGTAGGTTGGATTTGAAGATCTCTAATCTCAATTTGGACCTAGAACAAGTTTTACTTGCTCAAGGTAATTTCCACCCATTTACCTCATTGATTTTTGGTGGTTTTCGAAATCGCTTGTTCGATGCCCCTAACCCCTTGGAAAATTATCTTAGGTATGAGAAGCTCGGGGGACAACTTCGTTTCGAAGTACTGCGAGGTTTCGACGGGTATCCGGTGGGTCTGACCTCACCGAAATGGGTGAACTCCCCCTATGTCTCCTATCTTGTTATATGATTGATTAGATGCATAATTATAATAATTATGGCATAATGATAATTGTGATTGCATGAGACATGCAAGTTGTTTATGAAAAATGCATATTTCATATAGTATGGCATTATGAGGATATTATGCATGCTAGGGTATTGCACTATTAGTGTAATGATGCATTAGGAAATGCTAAGTATGTTATGCATGCTAGAGATGAGCATCATGTGAGACACCACTTGAGTGGTGGACTAGTGAACTCTCTTAGCATACCAAAGTATGCTTGTATAGAGAAAAGAGAAAATATGGCAAATGCAATATATGTATGCTTGTATAGAGAAAGGAGAGGATATGACATATGCAGGATAAGTTGTTGCACCTCATTTTAGGTGAGCAACTTTGACGGATATCGTTGGCTTTTGGCTCGACCTTTAGGTCGTGGAAATGATTCCATGTTTAAGACATGAGGAATGGAACTCTATTTGCATTTGATGATTATAATTGGTTAATTGAATACTTGCATGATAGTTTTATACTCTATGTAGTAGAGATTGTTGTAGCTCATGCATGGCATGGATTTAGTGTTTTAGCATCGTAGAATGCATGATATATGGCATTAGGATAATGCATGGTTTATGAACTTAGTAAACAAAGAGATGAACGGTTACATGTTAGAGACATGTGCATATTGGTAGGGATATACCACCGGACATTGAGAACAACATGATATTGTTGACATTTAGCATTTTGGCTATCGAACATAGTAAACATGACATGACATGTTTTGACATAGTGTGAGGTTAAACTTATTGTATTTTCACTTAGGTGAATAACTAGGATGACATTATGACATAGTGTTAGATCCTTGGATATTGGTTGGCTATTCCATGTTAGAGACATGACGAGCATGACATTGTGGTTGATTATGACTTGTGCCCTGGGATTCTTCCGCGCTTGCTTGTGAGGGTCGCGCCCCACAAGCTGACACTCCGGAGTTGGTCTTTGCGATTGTAGGTCGCCGTGCGATGTAGAGTGGCCGAAATGGATTGCCGTGGGGAAGTCTCATTGTCTACGGGAAGTGTTGACTACCACGGGGCCATTAGGCGGGGCACAGGCCGGGACGTTACCATGTGTAAGTCCCTTGTGGATTGGGTAAAAGCTGAGTAAACTGGACATAGTACATTGGTTGCTTGATGCATATACATGTAGTGTATGGACTTAGTAGTGAGTCGCATATCGTGGCATTACTTAGTTTGACACTGTTGGGATGCATTCATTTGTAGTTGGACATATTAGTTAGTCACTACATACATTGGCATCCATAGTAGCATTAGGCCTATACTCACATTGGTTAGTATAGTGGCATGAATATACGAGGATAATATGAAAAGAGGTTCTTTTAACCATAATCATGGCATAAATTTGACATGCATGAAATTTGTGTAATTAAATGTTGAGCTTATGACAATAGAGCATATTCATGTTCATGTAGATGAGTTAGTCATTGGAGGCATGATAGTTGTAGAACTATCTGTTAGCATTTAATATTTTATGCTTTATGTTTCAGTTTAAACTATCTTGCCTCAGTTGACCTAGCGGTGTAATTCGCCACTCTCGGCGGCTTACCCACTGGGAACTATTGATAATAGTTCTCACCCCCATTGTTGTTGGGTTTTTATTTCAGAGCCTTCCGCCGCAGGAGAGGCTTGGGATCGCGGCGAGGGGTTAGCAGCTAGCTAGAGCCTCTACGGTGTTGTTGTAGGCATACCATGGGTTCCTTTCATTGTATTTTGAATGAAAGATGTATAGTTTTGTTGGTTGATTGATCTATTAGTTGATAAGATGTATAATTTTATTATATATCTTGAGATTTTAGTTGTGTGGATCTTGTATTAGTTGTAGAATTATGTTCTCGCTCTGATTACCTTGTTTAGGATGTATTCTTTATCCTACTTTATTGTTGTTGTTATAGACGCCTTGTGTACATTGTGTTGTTTTGAGGTACACGGCGGGTCTGTGCACGTGCCTGGTAGGCTCTCCCTAGGGCCCGGGGCGTGACAGATTATTGTGGTATCAGAGCCTAGGCTTAAGTCTTAGTGGACCTAGTAAACCTTAGGCAGGTTGGACGATAAGGAATAGGAACGTGAGAGACGAGATCTCTTGTCACTTATAGGCGAAAGTATTATGATTGGGTCATTGCTAAAGCTCCAAAAGTGTTGGAGTTAGATCGGAGTGAACCACTTCTATACCCTTGGAGGGTCACGTTGGCGGCCGACAACGTGACATCGGGGAATAGTGGGAGTCCACTTCATTACTTTCGCATGATTGGGGTTATAGTCTTGTGTGGGGATGCGTTGGCGTGGGGTATTCCACCTGCGCATGTTTTGCTTGTTGCAGCTTGAGTGGTGATCGACGCACTCGATAGCGGCCGAGGCAGCCGAGGCGGGACTTCTGCATCCTCCGGATTTGGTGAGATATTGAAGTTGAGAGAACAGCTAGTGAATTCAGTGAGCATGGTGGAACGGTGATCAATTATGATGATTACTCCAAGTTGAGGCTTTGTGCCGGCAGACGAGAGGATTAAGCGACTGGAAGACTTGATGATCCAGTTGGCAGCCGACCTCAAGAAATTTAATGAGAATGCGGATCGTACCTTGATAAGGGCGAGAGACGTGGAGACCGTTGGGACGACAAAGGAAGCTACTATGAGTGGCAAGTCTATCGCAAGAGGACAATCAAGTGATCAAGGAGAAATTGATCTCGAGAAGGTGGACCCTTAGCAGGATATTTATGGAACGTCAAATCGTCATCGACTATTGTGACGTGTGAGCGGTGGAGCCGCGAGTGCCTGATGATGCCCTTGGAGTAGGGGCAAGTACTCTTTTCGTGGCCAGGTGGGCCATTCCCAATTGGAGTGTTTGAGGAGAACAGTGTTGATAATGTTGGGATCGACTTCGCAGCGACGATGACGGAGGTTGTCGCAGCTTCTGGTTTTGGAGCTAGCTTGTTGGTTGTTTTGACTACGTTGATTGTAGTTTTGGCTCGGTTGTTTGCCGAATGCATGGCAGGGAACTTATTCCTGGATGCTTGCAGATTGAGTGGTTCTGAATGTTTGGAACTGAGAGTACTGTTCTTGTACTCCGTTAGCTTTGGATGTTTCTGTGCGCCAACGAAGCGATTGGCTTTATTTGGCTGAAAGCGTATAGTTCTGATTTGAACTTGGGCTGGCTCTTCGGCTATCTGATTGCCGATGAGTGTGTGAGCCGAGCTGTAGTGCTTTGGGAACTTGGATACGAAATAGTGTTTTCAGAGGGCTTGGAGGTTCGCTAATTGCGATGATTGTTTCACCTGCCCAAGCCTGGTTATTGGCTGAGTGAGCGCGTGGCCTTTGGGCCAGCACCTTTGGTGAGTGTTGAGAATCCTCAAAAGCGAGGATGTCTCTTGTGAGGGAGTTGCGCGTGCAATCCCGTTTGAGTTGTGAGAATTGAAGGCTTGGTCTGGAGACCTCTTTTGCCTAGTGTTTCCTCTAGTAGAGTATAGATCTTATTTGTTTTGTGGGGACGGGTCCCTTCGACTGTGGGTCGACTATCGTGAACTGGTATGGTCACGATCGAGGATATGCACCCGTAGTTGAGATCTGTTGATCTGTTTGATCGAGCTCCATGAATTCTGGATTTACTCGAGGGTAGTTGCAATCTGAGTAATACTCTCGTTGGATCGAGTTTGGGTTGGACCGAGGGTGGCTTGTTCACTCGGTGTAGACATTACGAAATTGTCGTGGTGTCGTTTGAGCTGGCTGATGCTCTTGTGTGTTGTGATGTTTGGCCCTTCTGGGTGTCTCTGTCCCTGTGCATCGACGACACAGTGGAAGTCGAAAGGCGATGAAGTCCATGAAGATTCCGTTGAATGAGAATTGCAAGTGCTTCAAGTTGAAGACGTGCTGATTTGGTCGTGAGGACTAGCGTCCCTTGGCAGTTGATGCCAAAGTGGTTATGAGTGGAGATCTCAAGGAAATCAACCATCCATAGTGGATTGGGACAAGCGGATGTAATCGAAGTTCAAACTTTTTAGTTTGATTAGATGTTATAGATAATTGTGGGGAGATTATTCAGTTGTCTACTCCCTTCTCTTGACTCACACATAAAAGGATTAAACCTTTGGAAAAATATGTGTGAGAGAAGTTTCTTAGAATTGTTGGTGTGGTCGACGACCGCCAACCCTGGTTACCCCGTAAGTGGGTTATGTGCTTTGTAGTTATGTTTCTCTCTACGGATTGAGTTGCACTTTGATGTAAAATAGAAAGGTGGTATTGACCTTTCAGCAAGTGAGAGAATGCAAGAGGAATTGCCAAATTGTGATTTGGAAAAGATTGCCATGACAGATTACTTGGAAACTATGGCAATTTTATGTTTAGATAGTGGTGTGAAGTGCACCCAGACATTATTGTTGGAGATATCTCTACACTCAAGGAGCGTTGAAGCTGTGAAAACAGGTTAGAGGCCGGTATACTAGAGATATCGTTGAGACGAGTAATATGGTGTGATATCTATCCTTTGGATCGGATCACGGGAGTTAGCCTTGATCCCGACTGGTAAATGGCGCAATCGAAATCAAGAGTGCTGCGGCAGATGATTTCCTAGTGGACTGTCAGAAAGTGCCTTGACGGTGGAACCGACAGGTTGTACCTGTGATAGCAGGATTTTTGAGATATGCTATGTGAAGGCTATCTACTTGGTATGGATAGAGGATTGCCGGAGTCTCCGGAATTGGATTGTCTCGCTTCTAAGCTAGACGTGATGATGGTTGAGAGATTGTGAATAGAGTAAGTATTCACCTCAGTCGGATTGATGAATTTTTCGCACAAGTATACCTTGGTAAATTGTGCGATTGCATAGGGCATCTAGCTCTATCGCTTTGGAATTTGAGCCATTGGATAATTCTCGGTGAGAGATAGGATTTTGGACATCTGAATCTGATGATCTAATAGTGATACTTGGTTAAGGGAATCCAAGAGCTTTGTGTATGAGGAATCTAAGTTTCAGATTCTTTGGATTATTTGAAACCCTGAGGCAAATGGGCCTAGTGGCATGTCGAGTTGTTTCACTTCAGATCTGTTGAAGGTATATGAAGTGTGTGGACGCTCCGAGCGAGTATTTAAAGTCTACCCCGACGGTGGATGTCGTTTCTTTAGAGCTACATGAAGAGCTAAACTTCAAGGAGCATTGATGTGGATTGGACTTGTGGAATGTAGGAATCTGGAATTATCACTATTCCTACTACAAGATGCTTTGGAGCAACATCTTGGACGCGATGCATGGTGTGAGAGCTGGAGGCTTCACGGCGATGGCGATTTTCTTATCCCCTTTGGTTTTGCTGTTGTTGTTGGTTGTTGATCCGTAGTTTCGCGGACGAAACTCCTTTTTAGGAGGGGAGTATGTAGTACACTGAACTTTAGCAAATTGCGGAGTTCTAGTGAGAGAATAGTGGCTTATACTATTCTGGAGTTTGGGTTGTGTTTGGTGAGCTTCGGAGTGTTTTCGGGACTTAGAAAGTGCGAAAACGGACTTTGGAAGTCAAAATCTGCAAAAGTGCAGATTTTGCATTGCATACCGGTATCTGGGTTAGGGATACCGGAATCCAGTGAAGAACTGGTTTGCGCAGCTCTCGGGTTCTGCGGAATCCAGAATTTGATACCGGAATTCGCTGGCATTCCGGTATGTGCAATGCGCATACCGGTACTGAAGCGATTAGTACCGGTACTGGGAATTTGCATACCGGAATCCTGTTGCGTGGCCTACTTGGCCGAGGCTCGGGTTTGCGGGATTTTTGGCTGGATACCGGTATGCCCATACGCATACCGGTATACAATGCAGAAATTGCCTTTTGTGCAGATTTGCAATTTTGTTCTTTGGAGGGGCTTTTGGGGATTTTGTTACAACCATTATAACTTACCCCTTCACCCCTTCACAGCCATTGTTGGCTGAGGCTTGGAGAAGGAAAGGTAGGGTTTTCCCTCTCTCTCTCTCTAGATTTTCTTGCTCCCAACCCCCTAGATCTTGGTTTTGATCTCTTCTTCCTCCATTTTCTTCATGGAGGAGTGCTTCTAGGCCTTGTGGGGAGCTCGGGATGGAGGAGAGGAACTTGTTGGTGGGCCTAGCTTCAACCCTAGCTTGTGTAAGCCCGGTTGGAAGCTTGATTTGAGGTTAGTAGACCCTTTTACAACCTCTATTTGTGTTTTTGCTTGAGATTAACTTAGAAACCTAGTTTCTTGGAAATTAGGGTTTTGTTTAGGGTTTTGTGATTGTGAACCCTTGAGGTGGAATTGATGGGTGTAGATTGTTGTTGTAGGTTGGATTTGAAGATCTCTAATCTCAATTTGGACCTAGAACAAGTTTTACTTGCTCAAGGTAATTTCCACCCATTTACCTCATTGATTTTTGGTGGTTTTCGAAATCGCTTGTTCGATGCCCCTAACCCCGTGGAAAATTATCTTAGGGTATGAGAAGCTCGGGGGACAACTTCGTTTCGAAGTACTGCGAGGTTTCGACGGGTATCCGGTGGGTCTGACCTCACCGAAATGGGTGAACTCCCCCTATGTCTCCTATCTTGTTATAGGATTGATTAGATGCATAATTATAATAATTATGGCATGATGATAATTGTGATTGCATGAGACATGCAAGTTGTTTATGAAAAATGCATATTTCATATAGTATGGCATTATGAGGATATTATGCATGCTAGGGTATTGCACTATTAGTGTAATGATGCATTAGGAAATGCTAAGTATGTTATGCATGCTAGAGATGAGCATCATGTGAGACACCACTTGAGTGGTGGACTAGTGAACTCTCTTAGCATACCAAAGTATGCTTGTATAGAGAAAAGAGAAAATATGGCAAATGCAATATATGTATGCTTGTATAGAGAAAGGAGAGGATATGACATATGCAGGATAAGTTGTTGCACCTCATTTTAGGTGAGCAACTTTGACGGATATCGTTGGCTTTTGGCTCGACCTTTAGGTCGTGGAAATGATTCCATGTTTAAGACATGAGGAATGGAACTCTATTTGCATTTGATGATTATAATTGGTTAATTGAATACTTGCATGATAGCTTTATACTCTATGTAGTAGAGGTTGTTGTAGCTCATGCATGGCATGGATTTAGTGTTTTAGCATCGTAGAATGCATGATATATGGCATTAGGATAATGCATGGTTTATGAACTTAGTAAACAAAGAGATGAACGGTTACATGTTAGAGACATGTGCATATTGGTAGGGATATACCACCGGACATTGAGAACAACATGATATTGTTGACATTTAGCATTTTGGCTATCGAACATAGTAAACATGACATGACATGTTTTGACATAGTGTGAGGTTAAACATATTGTATTTTCACTTAGGTGAATAACTAGGTTGACATTATGACATAGTGTTAGATCCTTGGATATTGGTTGGCTATTCCATGTTAGAGACATGACGAGCATGACATTGTGGTTGATTATGACTTGTGCCCTGGGATTCTTCCGCGCTTGCTTGTGAGGGTCGCGCCCCACAAGCTAACACTCCGGAGTTGGTCTTTGCGATTGTAGGTCGCCGTGCGATGTAGAGTGGCCGAAATGGATTGCCGTGGGGAAGTCTCATTGTCTACGGGAAGTGTTGACTACCACGGGGCCATTAGGCGGGGCACAGGCCGGGACGTTACCATGTGTAAGTCCCTTGTGGATTGGGTAAAAGCTGAGTAAACTGGACATAGTACATTGGTTGCTTGATGCATATACATGTAGTGTATGGACTTAGTAGTAAGTCGCATATCGTGGCATTACTTAGCTTGACACTATTGGGATGCATTCATTTGTAGTTGGACATATTAGTTAGTCACTACATACATTGGCATCCATAGTAGCATTAGGCCTATACTCACATTGGTTAGTATAGTGGCATGAATATACGAGGATAATATGAAAAAAGGTTCTTTTAACCATAATCATGGCATAAATTTGACATGCATGAAATTTGTGTAATTAAATGTTGAGCTTATGACAATAGAGCATATTCATGTTCATGTAGATGAGTTAGTCATTGGAGGCATGATAGTTGTAGAACTATCTGTTAGCATTTAATATTTTATGCTTTATGTTTCAGTTTAAACTATCTTGCCTCAGTTGACCTAGCGGTGTAATTCGCCACTCTCGGCGGCTTACCCACTGGGAACTATTGATAATAGTTCTCACCCCCATTGTTGTTGGGTTTTTATTTCAGAGCCTTCCGCCGCAGGAGAGGCTTGGGATCGCGGCGAGGGGTTAGCAGCTAGCTAGAGCCTCTACGGTGTTGTTGTAGGCATACCATGGGTTCCTTTCATTGTATTTTGAATGAAAGATGTATAGTTTTGTTGGTTGATTGATCTATTAGTTGATAAGATGTATAATTTTATTATATATCTTGAGATTTTAGTTGTGTGGATCTTGTATTAGTTGTAGAATTATGTTCTCGCTCTGATTACCTTATTTAGGATGTATTCTTTATCCTACTTTATTGTTGTTGTTATAGACGCCTTGTGTACATTGTGTTGTTTTGAGGTACACGGCGGGTCTGTGCACGTGCCTGGTAGGCTCTCCCTAGGGCCCGGGGCGTGACACTAGGTCATGGTATCGCTTGGTCGACCTCTAATGAGGCCTAGACTAGAGGGTAAGCGGCGACCCCCTAGCAATCCGGGGCAAGCGGAGATGTAGAATTTCGTGGACTTTTGGCTGTGCTCATAGGAGTAGTGTAGCGGTAGGAGAAGCGGATTAAGGAGCTCCATAAGTCGTTGGCGCGACAAGTGGCTGTGTCTCGAATTGGTTAAGAGCCATTTGTGTCTCCAATCAGTGCACTTAATATGACTCAGTGGAGTGGCTGCGGCAAGAGTGCTTGTAGTAGCGCATCGTGTACGTTGGGGAGCTGCGGCAGGGAGACCGCACCGTGAGAGAGTTTGAGAGGGAATCCTCTTATATGGTCAATTGTATTTCGTATATGGTTCGGAATGACAAGAACGAGGCCAATTGCTTCAAGTGAGGATTTCGGCTAGAAAGCTTCAAGAAAATTCACTCACTCAAGTTGCAAGCTTTTGCTGAGGTGATGGACTAGGCCTTATGGGTAGAAAGAAGCAATGTCATCGTGCAGGAGGAGCACGAATTTTGTGACCATGAGAAGGGAAAAGGCGACTATCAGGCAGTTTGGTTGGTTAGTCAAGCTTTGGGTGTTTGTCGGGGCCTATCGACTAAAATAGCATATGTCCTCTCCACGATAGTTTGGGGAATGTCACCTGCAGCAAGGTCTAGGGAGCGCGAGCCGATGTCAAGGTAGCCGTGGGGTTTGCGACGAGCGCCAAGTGGCCATTGGTATGCGATCCTGGTTGAGGAGCTTACTGCTATCGACGATGTCGTGGCAGGTATGGTTTAGTTGAAGAAGTCGTATGTAGAGGTTGATTTGACACTAGAGCATAGCATGCATTTATCATCTGGTCGTTTGCTATTATTCAAGGATAAAAATACTAGGGACGAAACATGGATAGCTATTAGTACCCGGGGCATGCTTGTGTCATGAAGATGTATCGCCTGCCAAAGCGGGTAGATGATTGTGTAGTGCCAGTGAGTTGCTGGTAATAAGCCGAGGATAGGACTCGAGGTAAGGATGGAAGTAGTGGATGACTCTCAAGGCAATGTGAATAATCACTTGCGCGAGCCGAGTCATGACGCTCAAAGACATCTTTGTAGTCTGAGAGTTCCGAATGTTACTTTGACGGATCGACAGTTGAGTGAAAATCACTGTCGTAGAATTGGTAAGACTGTCGCCAAGATTAGGCGAGTAGGCCTTGTTGTACCTCAAACTAGGTGGGTTATGGTACTCGCGTAGTGAGCGAGCATAAGCAAGGTAGCTTAGTGCTTATGGTTAGCACGGGAAAGTATAGAAGCGTAGAACGCTCTGGTTATCGTATTAGTAGAGTACAGATTTCGTTCAGCCGAGAGGTTCGTTGGCAGTAGCACTTGAGCGTTGCTAAGTGTGAAGCGGGCCATGAACCGCTCGCAGGGCTGGTGGCTTGCACCAGGTGCTTAGGAGCCGATAGAGGTTTGTGATGCTCGGTAGAGCATTTTAGTCGTGTGTAGCGACGGTACTGGGTATTGCTTGGGGACGATCCGTGCCCGGACCATGTGTGGACTGTGGAGCCTAGGGCCATATGGACAGGCGCAGTCAACTGTGTGAGACAGCAGCCCGAGACCTGAGGGTGGGGCAGAGATTTATGGTCGGGACGGTAGTCCGAGCTATGACCCGAGGATGTGGAATACCACATGTGAGACTGTGTAATCGATAGATCACCGAGAGTGTGTTATTGACCCAACTTTAGGATTTGTAGAGGTTTGGGGTCTTGGTTACTCCTGGTTGGAGTATGTGTGCGAGTTCCGGAGTGAGGACTCGGCCGAGTGACGATTAGGTCTGCGCTTGCGAGCGAGAGACGCTACGCGATGTTAAGACGCGAGTCAGGCGGTGGGCCTACATAGGAATTTTGGTCTATAGAGCATCCGTGATAGACAGGAATAAGCGGTTTTGTTGGAAGCTCTATGGTGAGAGCATCACTTGGGTATAGAGCATCGAGGGTAGTGACTTAAGAAGCGAAGGCTCGGTCATACCGTTCGTCCTGATGCTAAGTCACCAACCACCGAGTCTAGCGGTATCGGTGAGATGAAGTCTAGTTCACGAACAAAGTGTTCGTGTGAGCTCGTCATGAGGACGACGTGATCTAAACCCATGGCAGATGAAAACAAGGCGACGTGCTTCTTATGAGGCATTGGAAAAGTAGAAGCCACGCGGGGATTTGAGGATTATGCTCCTAAGTGAGCTGGAGGTGAGGATGTGCCAAATGTGCCATCTTGATTTGTGGCGAAGAATTCACAAGTGATAAGGCCACTTGTGATTGGTCGATGTATCGATGATATTGCTTTTAAGCGAAACCGGTGAACGGACCAATATGAGTTCCACAATGGAACTATGAAATTGGAGGAGAGTCGCTCGTAATGGCATAGACTCTCGAGTGACCAAGATACCCAGCCTGCTAGGTGCAAGAGTGTGGATATGGACTACAAAGAAAAATGTAGTATGCTGAACTTCGGTGCGCTATGCCGAACTTTACCAAATTGGATGAAGTTCGGAGAGAGCCGATAATGGCTAGTGTGAATTTGAGTTCCGAAAGTTTCTGAATGTGTGGGTGCGAGTTAAAGACCCGAAAACCAAAATTTGGAATTTTTGGAGATGTCACACTGGAGCTGGAATGCTCTCGGGTTTCGGACCCGGGAGTGGGATCCGGACTTCCGGGTTACTGTGCGAGGTTGGGAAAAGCAAGAGTCCGGACCTGGTAGTGGGATCCAGACCCGAGCTGTGTCGAATGCCTGAAATAGGGCATTTTGGTCCTTTCGCGTGGATTGAGGTTCATGATAAGCCGTTTGAGAGCATATGACGTGCAAAGAATCACTGTTCGCATCTCGGCTTGTGCAGAGGAGCCGTGGACTCGCGTGTCTCTATGTGATAAGCTTAGTGAAGCTGCCCGGATTGGGAGGACGCAATGATGAAATGATACCCTCATCTATTTGATAAATAGATTGAGGTGTGATCTTAGTTTCGCGGACGAAACTCCTTTTAAGGAGGGAGGAATGTAGTGTACCGGATTTTTTTAATATAAAAGTAAGTGAAAAGAAAAATAGTGTGAGATACTATTTTTAATAGACTTAGAGAAGTAAACGTAAGTTGGAAATGAATTGTGCTGAAAATGGAATGAAAACAGGAGATTTGAAATTTTTTTTTTTGAGGAAAAGGTAGCACGCTACCCGCTTCATTCATTGAATTGTTGAATTAGGCTACAGGGGTGAGGCAACTTTAGGCCTACAAAGTGGCGACGAAAAAAAAAAAAAAAGGGAAAAAGAGAGTCTAATGCTGATTAGCTGGTAGGATTTGGTCCCACAGTCTCCTGAGCTGTAAGGAACAGAGCTGATTTTTTAGCAGAAAATTCACAGTGTCAGAAAATTATGAAAATTTCAGGATATGTCAGAATTATTTTTCTGAGGCTAGATTAAAAGTTTCGTGTCATTCCGACACCCGAAAAGTGAAAATAAAATATAACAACAATCTGCTAGGGATTTTAGTCGGTAGAGTTTTCGGTGACCAAAAAATGGTCCGAAACTGAAAAGTGATCATCAGTTCTTCTGATTAACTAAAACCGAGCATGACTGTCAAATTTGAGCGAAAACGGACATTCAGAAGGGCTCCGGCGAAAAGTATCAAATTCCGAACTAAACTAAACTGAAATTTGTAATAGTTTTGGAGGCCTATTTGTAAATCCCTTGCCTCCTCTCCCTCACGCATGCTCTCCCCAACCCGAGAGAAGAATGAGAGGCTTCTTTCTCTCTAGCTCTCATCTCTCCCTCCCTCTCTTGTAATCTCTCAATAAAAGAGGAAAAAAAAAATTGGAGAAGACTTGGGAGCTTCATGTTGGAGAAGACATTGGAGGAGATGAAGCTTGGAGAAGAGCTCTCTAATGGTGGGATTGAGCTTCTTGACCATGGTGGCTAAGGTGAAATCTCATGACTTGAGTAAAAGTTGGGTTAAATCCATTAAATTTGATGTATTTAGGATCTTTAGATAATTCTAAAGTAGTTTAATTATAGAATTATCAAGAGTAATGAGATTCTCTTGAGAAGCTTGGAAAGTAAGGTGGTTATGGTGAGCTCTCATGATTTGTGTTTAGGGTTTGGAATAAATCCTTTGTAAATGAGATATTTTAGATTCCTAGATGTTTCTAATGTAGTTTGATTAAGAATTCACCATGAATTTTGGGATTCTCTTGTAGAACATGAAACCTAGGGTTAGAATTGGGGTTTTTGTCCCTAATACGTTTTGATCTAAATTGATCTTGTAAAACCTTAATTGAAGGGTATTTCGACGCGGTGGACAACTTCGTTTTGGATTACGACGAGGTTTCGCGTCCGATTGAGAGATTTTGCGGAATATGATTCGTTAGGCTTGGGTCGAGGCTTTTCGGCGGAGATAAATCGCGAAACTTGGTTTCCCGACCCTAAACGTCGTTACGAGGTGGGGGGTGCTATCCGAAATGGTTGAATTTCTTCCTATGTCTAAATCCCCACTTTTTGAGCATATATGTATATATGTATGAAATTGCATGTAATAGGGTTCAATTATTTCTTATTCCAGAAACTTGCATGCCTCCTAAATTAGTTGTGAATAATCATGATTGAAAACTTGGAACTTAGGACGCATAAACCTAGTGAATGAGAACCCTAGTGAAGTATTGAGCTAGTAAAGAAACTAGTGGATTGGATATAGAAAACAAAGTGTGGACATTGAAACAAAGCGAAACACTAGTGTCATTGCGATAGTGAATGTGAATCTAGTGATGGAACGTGGATTAGGTCGTTGCATAAGCCTAATGTGTTATTTATTATAGTTCCATGTATTATGAGCATTGCATATTTGCTTATGCCCACACGTTGTGATGTTTTTACATTCGATTGATGCACGCGACATATTTCAGTAGAATCTCTAGTATGAGTGGAGAAAATTGGGTCGGTGCATGTGTAGCGTGACAACTAGTGCTTTGATATTATAGAGCATGCGAGGGATTGAAAGATATCCTCTGAACCATGCTAGGGATTGAAGGAGATCCCGTGATGTTGTGGTTGTCACCATGGTTAGTGGCATGAATCTACTGGCATGTATTGTTTGAACCTTGAGCGCCAAAGAGATATTGGGTCATTGCATTTGTAGTATGGCACATTGTGTCTTGCCATTGTTGAGCATTGCATGACATTATATTAGTTATTCCCCACCAGTAGGTGGAAGGTCCTCGAGTTTGGAGGGCAGATCATACTCACGCAGTCTGTTGTTGGCTTGTGGAGGTCACGACTCCCAAGCCGTGAGCTCCGGAGTGTCACGCGAACACGGGTGTGAAGGGCCCTAGAAAGCCCTCCCCGAACACGGGTGTGAAGGGCCCTAAAGAGCCCTCCCCGAACACGGGTGTGAAGGGCCCCAGGGAGCCCTCCCCGGCAGACGGTCACGGTGGCTGGCTTATGAGTGAAAGACCTCTTCCCCACGTGACTTAGTGTGGTGAGTTGTGGCTTGACCTACGGGTGCGATTGGATCCAAGATGAAAGAGACAGGTTGATTGACCATATTGTGTTTTGTACCCTATGCATGTGTTGCATCCTGTGTAGAGAGTGAGCATAGTGAGATCACATGCTAGGTGTGGGGTCGATCATGATATTCTTGTGAGCTGGGCTTGGTCTTGTGAGAAGCCCTGATTGGGTCAAGAATGAATTGGGTCAAGAGTGTGTGAGGGACACTGTTGAACATATTAGACCATGACATTCATTCCTTATTGTAAGGCATAGTAGTGCTCATTGTTGCATGTTGTATGTTTTGTAGTGGTAGACTACATATTCAGCTGCTTATATATTATATTGCTATCTCTTTTTATATTACTATGCCTTGTTGGACCTAATGGGAAAGTCGGCGAGGTCGGCGGCCGAACCCACTGGGAACTTCTTTTAGTTCTCATCCCACTATTTTGCAGCGCCATCCATTAGCGGAGCAGCACCAGACCGAGGCGTGGGCGTCGCGCCCTAGATAGAAAGGTTACCCTGTGTAGATTACCCTTGTGTATGACAAGTAAAAGAAAAGAATGTAAAGCTGTTGTAGAATGTAATGTATTCGAAAGCGAAAGATGTAAGTTGAGAAAACTGTATGTAAAATGTGGATGAATGTAATGTTGTAATAGTTAGTTTACATTCATGCTCTTGTGATATGCCCTCATGCAAAACTGTGCTATGTTGTATTTCCTGGGTGAAATTCATTGTACCTATTTTGTTTACGCCTTGGGCGGACAGGGGAAACTCTGTCCGTTCGGCGGTCTGTGTGCATGCCTGAACCGACCAAGTTGGCGGTGCCGGGGCGTGACAGGTGCTCTCCGAAATGGTTGGATTTCTTCCTATGTGTATGTTGCCATTTTGGTCATATATATATATATATGTAAAAATTCTATGCATATAGGGTTATTATTATGTTTGAGATTTTATTTTCTTACATGCTTCCTAAAGTAGGATTGATCAAATTGAATTGAGAACTCGGTACTTGGACGCATAAGGATTGGGTCATTGGACATAACCCTATGATTGCAATAAACTAGAATGTGAACTTAGAAAATATTGTGGAACATTGGTGGCATCTTGACTAATTGTTGGGACGTAGAAAACAAAGTGAAATACTAGGTGTCATTGTGAGTCTAAATATGAACCTAGTGATGGACATATGGATTGGGTATCCTATTGTGCAAGTAGAAAACATGAACATTGTGTGTCATGAGTGTTACATGTGGGTTTCTTGTCGTAGTTGCACAGGATTTGAGATGAGCATGCGAGAGATTGAAATAGATCCTCTGGACTATGCTAGGGATTGGTAGATCCCCGTATGTTACTACCCTGGTCAGTAGGGTGTTCTCGAGATGAGAGGACTGGATCGTACTCACATTGTCTGTTTGGTTTGTTGGTGGTCGCGACACCACAAGCAGTGAGCTCCGGAGTTGTCACACATGGGTTGAGCGGTTATCTCCTCAGCAGATGGCCCTAGATTGTTTGAGCGGCTATCTCCTCGTGGGCCCTGATATTGTGAGTGGACCCGACCTCCGGATGAGCTGGTATGATTGGATAATGAGGTAAAAGAAGAAGTGAGTTGAGCATAGTAGATCATATCTTTGGTTACCTTGTGAAGTCTCGTAGTAGCATCATATGACTGGACGAGTCGATTGTGCCTTCTTTGTGGATAGTTTACGTTGGGTTGAGCGGTCATCTCCCCAGTAGACGATTTAGAGGAGGGAGTTAGGTTTGACTTCGCGTGAGCCGGTATGATTGGGTTAAATGATAAAAAGGATAAGCATCTTGAGCCTAATAGCATTTAAGGTATAATAGTGTTTATTTCCAGTTTATGCATAGTATAATTGTTGTACTACTTTCTTATTGTTTATCTACTTATGTCTTGATAGATCTAGTGGAAAAATCGGCGAGGTCGGCGGCCGAACCCACTGAAAACTTGTTTTAGTTCTCACCCTCCTGCTATGCAGAGCCAATCATTAGCGGAGTGGCACCGAACCGAGGCGTGGGCATTGCACCCTAGATAGCAAGGTCACCAAGCGTAGGTCGCCCTATGTACAAGCAAATAAATATAAATATATTTTGGAAAGAAAAAATATAATTGAGAGCAGGGTTGTATTTTGAGGAAGAATTCATGTATTATGTAAAGTGAAAAAATATATGTAAAATGTGAATGTTCTAATGTCGTAATAGTTAGGTTTTAATTCTCGCTCTTGTGGTATGCCCTCGTGCAACTGTATTATGTTATTTTTCTTGGATGAAATTCAATATACTTATTTTATTTATGCCTTGGGCGGATAGGAAAAACTATGTCTGTTCGGCGGTCTGTGTACGTGCCCAAACCGACCAAAGTGGCGATGCTGGGGCGTGACAGATAAGAGTGGTATCAGAGCGTAGAAACGGTTTAGGAAGACCTAGGAAAACCTTAGACTGGAAAAATCGTAAGGACCTAGGCTCGGGAGTGGACGGAACTTATGGCGAAAGTGAAATGATTGGGTCAGGGTATGTCTCCAATAGTATTTTGGAGGCGGATTGAAAATGTTGCAACTACTCTATTTAGATGATCATGTTAGCTGCAGACAACATGATATCGAAAGTGGAGTAGGAACTCGCCTTTCTATGACTTTCGCTTGATTGGGTCGACTAATGTGTGCGACGGAATTAAGTTCGAATGTTGGGTCGCCTAGGTACGCATGTTATCCCTCGAGTGACAATAGTAAGTTACTTGGTGGGACGGATGTTGCGGAGGACTAGATAGTCCTTCGATGTTGCGAGCTAAGTGTTGCTAAGGGCGTAAGGCCTCTCGACGTGGCCGAGATGCGTGGTCTTGAGGAGCTGATGCGTACCCTAACTTGGTGTCTGGACTCATGGCTGTGGAGATTTGATAATTCTCGTCTTAGTGGACATGGACGTGTTTGCCCCAGCTAAGATGGGTGATGGATGCAAGGCACGACCCATGAAAAAATGGCGTAGGTAATGACTATGGTTGGATAATGAGAATGAACTAGCCAAGTGGCGACTACTGAAAATGGAGCCGAGTGAATAAGGTCGGTAAGTGGAATATTTGACGTGTGATGGTCTCGTTCTTCCAAGGCAGAGGAACATAATGTGGCTCGTAGGAGCATGTCAGTTCAGGCTGGTGATCAAGTATAGCGTGTTTGCACACTATATTGATTGTGTTGGCGATTAAATACTCTATGAGATTGTAAATTTAGTGGGCTTACAGAGTGATTAGCCTAGTTGTTGTGCCAATGAGATGTATTTATGACACACCTAATTTGGATTATGTTGAAGAGTGCCGGTGATCTGAGAATGAAATATACAGTATGCTATTGATGATGTTTAAGACACTATTGAAGTGATCTGTTAGTATGGACCGAAGCTTAATTCGATCTTGAGAAAGATCCAAAAAGATGAGAGGGAATGCTTTCGAAGTGGTTTGATCTTCTCGTCCTTAAATTCTTGGGATGTTAATGTGTATTGTGGCTGGCAATTAAGCTAAGTATGATTTAGTTATATGCCAGGAAGAATTATGGTTGTAACCCTCTTGTGTGGAAAATAGATAAATGATTGAGTGCATGTGGTGACATATGGGCTTTGGAAAGCGGCTAGAATACTTATGGTATTTATCCTAGAATGGAATCTAACATGTGAAAGTAGTCACATAATACCGAAGTTGGATCAGTGGAACTTGGTTATGTAAGAGCTCTAGGCTGAGCATGAGCTTAGAAGCACTTAGATGTGTGATGGATGTATGAAATAGCCTTGGAGCCATGATAATGGAGATAGGTTATGGTGGTTGAGCGAATCCTTCCCAGATATGATAATCTCAAGTAATTGTTAAAGGGCAAGTGAACGAGAGATATGAAACCTTCATGGATACGGTAGTGACCGCTTATGAAGAATTAACAACTTAGGGTCGTATTCTAACCTTGGAACCCTTTGACGGTTTGGTAATGATAATAATTTCGCTGCCATAGAATTGGTGTAACGATTGCTAGATTTGGATGAGTTAGCCTTGAGGTGCAGTGGCTCAAAATAAGGGAGCAACAAAGGCTCGGCGGGTCAAGAGCAGGTCGTATCTCAGATTAGCACCCCTAATGCAGCCGAGGGGGGTGATAGCAGCGGTCGTACCAGTAACGGCACGCCATGTGCAATCGGGAGCCCCGATGGATACCTCTCCGTCGAATTCGGGTACATCGGTCCCTGGTTATGTGGAGGTGGAGACGGAGGCAAAAAGGGAGCGAGCACTTGTGGCTCTCATGATTTTCAAGAAGTTCAACCCGCCTACATTCGACGGAGAGACAATAGATCCGTGGGTTGCGGAGACATGGATCGACTCCATGGAGACACTTTTCGAGGATCTCTACACCTTGTGTCATACCCCAAGTGTAGTGTACCAAATTTTAGTATGTTGTACTGAACTTTGGCCAAATTGGGCAAAGTACGGTGAGAATTGGATTTGGTGATGTTTGTATTGAGTTCCGAGGGTTTTGGGACAATTAGAAGGGAGTTTAGGCCCTAGAGAGTAAAAACAAAAAAAATTGGATGTTTTGGAGCCATTTTTCTCTCAGGGACCGGACCTTGATTTGAAGGACCTGACCTTGATGTTAATGCGCAGTGCCCCAAACATCAAGTACCGAAACTTGGAAGGAAGGGCCGGTCCTCTTCTGCAAAAAATTTCTGGATTGCTTTCGGGGACCGAACCTTGGAGGGAGGAACCGGTCCATCGCTGTGAAAAGTCTGAAACTAGGTTCCAGGACCGGTCCCTCTGGGAAGGTCCAATCCCTCTCCAGTCTAGGAGGCCAGTGAAGGGTATTTTAGTAAATTTGAATAGAGAGGCTTATATAAAAGAGTTGGCCTTTCTCTTTCTTCCCCCACACACACTCACTCTCTCTCCCACTCCTCTCTCTAGAAATCTCTCAAAAGCTTCAAGATTTGGAGAGTTGATCTAGAAAAAGTCTTTGGAGGAGGAATACAAGCTTCTTGGAGCAAGAAGAAGTTTGAAGAGCTTGAGGTAGAGATGAGTTCTTAATGTTTCGAGTTAGGGTTTTGTATTTTACCCTTAGTTTTAGATTTTATCAAACACCTAGGCAAATCTAGACTACAAATGGTAAAAATTTGCCATGAGATTTGGATTTTGCCTGATTTTGCAAAAACCTAGGTAAAAAGAGGACTTTTGTTATTGATGAGTTTAAAAATTATTTGACCCTTTAAGACCCTAATTGGAGGTTAGAAAATCATGTGGAACAACTTGATTTTAAAAAATAAAAATATTTTGGAGCTTGAAAAAGGTAACAAACCATTTTTTGTTGTTTTAGGGCAAGGAAGCTTAAAACCAAGCTAGTAGCCCAAAAGAAGCTTAATTGCAAGTGTCTACGAACTCACCTCTACTTCAAGCTCCCCAAGCTTCTTCTTCCTCTAAGAAACTTGTTCTCCTCCACGAATGGCTTTTCCTAGCTAAATAGATAAATCCTTCCAAATCTCCAAGTGGTTGAAAAATTTCTAGAGAGAACAAGAGTGTGAGAGAGGTGTTTCCTATTGAATACGAGTGGGAAGAAAGGGGCTGAGATTTGCAACAGTTGCACAAAACACCCTCGAATTGTAGCTTCAGCCTGTGGAGGGTTCGTATCCTCAAGCAAGGTCCGGACCCGAACCTCGATTTCTAGAATTTTTTAGAATTTTGGACCCTATACCTAAATTTCAGAATTTTTCCAGATAGGGTCCGGATCCTCCCTCAAGGTTCGAACTTTGATACTTTGGGCCTGTCCGAAAAGATCAAGGTCCTGATCCTCAAGTCAAAGTCCGGACCCCGAGAGTGCAACAGCCTAGAAAACTTAGTCTAAAAATTTTTCGCATTCGCTCCATGGAGCTCCAGTTCACTTCTAATCGTTCTGAAACCCTCGAAAATTCTTTCTAAGTATGTCCACAATCAATTCTTGACTGCACTTTGCCCAATTTGGCCAAAATTTAATACGGCATACCAAAACTCGGTACACTACATGCATACATATTCATACAACAATTTTGTTTCGAGTATACGTAATATAGAGGCATAATAGCTTTGATCTGAAGCTTGGACAAGGATTTCTTGTGTTGAGCTATTTTACTCTCATTTTCTATAGAATTCTTGAGGAATTCGTGATAGGACTTTTGGATGTATCTAACCCCTTGGGAATTTTTTTTAGAGTGTAAGAAAGTCAAGGAACAAGTTTGATTTGGGAAAGGAATGAGTTTCATCGACTATCCGGTGGTTTCAATCTACCCGAAGTTGGTGCACACCCCCTATGTCTCCTATTCTCTTAATAGGGTTCATTTCTTGTTTTATCGTACAAGTAAATGTACTTGTGATTATTCTAGCATGAAGCAAGATCATTCCATGCATGTCACATATTTACTCTATAGTAGAGCCATGAGATATGTAGATGTGATGCATATAAACCTTGTGCATGAGCTTCATTGTTGTTAAGTAGTGCCATGTACTTAGTTGAGACATGAGTAGCATACTCTTATGTTTACCATATTTGAGGGATGCATGATGCATGTGACATTTCATAGATGTTATACCTTATAACATTAGTTACTATTCTCCTTAAATATAAGTTGAGATAATGAAAGGGTCAAAAAACCAAGCATGCGACCAAAGGGTCAAGAATTTGAGTATCTATGTCTTTAGATATGACGCATGAGACCACGCTTGCATGCCAATTATGATCATTTCTTTAAATATAAGTTGAGACAATGAAAAGGTCAACGGACGAAGCATGCGACCAAAGGGTCGAGTATTCAAGTATCTATATCTTTAGACATGACGCATGAGACCACGCTTGCAATGTCAATTATGCTCATTTGCATATACTTGTGAGGGTCACTCCCTACAAGCTGACACTTTGGAGTTTAGTCATTGCGACATCATGCTTGCCCATGCGCGATTGGGCGCTGATTGGGACATCGTGGGATAAGCATGGCTCCATTAGGAGTGCTACCACGGGGCCATGAGGCACGGCACAAACCGGGACATTACCAAGTGTAAGTCCCTGATGAATTGATAAAGGTCAATTAAACTTGACTTCGAGCATCACTCATAGTAGATACATATATATATTAGTGACATTTACGATAGTAATTGATCTCTATCCTTCAGTTTGTTGAGATGCATGATAGTAGTATAGCTACTTTACTTCTAGTTGTTACATATATGCTTTACATTTTCGCAGTTTTTTTATATTTTTGCCTCAGTTGACCTAGTAGAGTAGTACGCCCCTCTCTGCGATGTTACCCACTGGGAACTATATGTTTATAGTTCTCACCCCCATTGGTTGATTGTTTTTGTTCCAGAGCCTTCCTCAATGGGAGACGTTAGGGATCGCGGCAAGGGAGTCGTGTCTAATTAGAGCCGACCGACCGAGTTTGTGTAGAGGTGGACCCGATACACCTTTCGTTTTGGGTGTGTTTGAGAAAGGTGTATTTAAATTTATTTAGTTGTACCTTTATGAGATGCACTTGAGATACTTTTGGGATGTACAGTTTTGACAAGTGTTTTATGTAGTTCCATATATCTTTGGAGTTTGATTTTGAGGGACTTGTGTATGATGTACATCTTTATTGTATAGTTTACGTTATTTGCTCTGATCACCTTGTTTAGAATGCGTATCTTTCTTGAGAAATGTTTATTGTAGACGCCTTGTGTATACCGGGGATACCTTGTATGCATGGCTGGTTTGTGCACGTGCCGGGTAGGCCGTTGAGGCCAAGAGCGTGACAAGCTGATTGTACCCTGAACTGCTGGCTAGGCTACTATAAGGGAAAAGCTCCCACAGCCAGCTCAAGCTCAAGGTAATCATTTATTTGAACAGCAGAAAAAATTGAATTTGAGAATGAAAAAGCAGTCGAACGAAACAAGGAGTCCCATCCCACGCCTTACTCTTCGAATGCTTTGGGCATAGTTAACGTCCTGTTTTTGACGTCGGCTTTCTCGGTCAAACCCAATGGCTGGCAATCCCTATTCTTGGGAGCACAATCATCCTCTAGCATTCCCCTACGCAGTGCTCAGTTGGTGGGATTTGGATGACAGGAGGCATTGCGCACCCGTTGTGTACTCAGAATCCCTCTGTCTGGCATGTTCTCGTTCTCCGATCGTCATTGATCATCGAGGTGGCTCCGATGCTAATCCATTATAGCAGGAAGCACGTCATCGATCCTCGCGCGTAGTTGGTTGACTTTCGATCTGTGAAAGTTCGATACAAGTGACATTTAAAAATATCAGCCAAGTCGAGGAATCGGATACTTGGTGGGGTAGGTGCTTCAATCGGAAGTCAATAAAGCTATATCTTATTTGATTTTCCTCTATGTTCATTCCATTCTATTATGATTGTTAAACGATAAAGCTTATCACGAGTTGTATTCATACATGCTTATTCTACATGTCTGTTGCCTTATCATATTGCTTATCATACTGCTTATGATTACTATGATTGTTTTCCATCTATAGATGTTGTATGACATGTAAAGTAGAATTCGTTCTAGCGGCTTATCCACCTGATTATGATTTGACCTGATAGATTGGTATTACTCATTTGTTGAGTTTTGATTGTGTTGGTCGGCTAATTCACTCCTATGTTATTAGACCTTATCAGTCGGCTATTCTTGTAATATGACCTTGTGGTCGGCGGATTTACTTTATGAGACTTGACCTAGTTGGTCGGTACCTACTTCCGGAGATTTGACCTTAGAGGTCGGTGACTTATCCTATTCATGATTGGGACTTTAGCATGCTTCACCCTTATTACTTGCATTTATCGTCATCTTCCTTAATACTTTTGTAGTGTTGCAGGCTAGTCAACCTTGATATTATGATTATACTTAATGAGTAATGGACCTATTTGCTTTCTTTGACATTCCTTGGGATTATTTCTTGGCTCCTTATGTTGCCTATGGGTGTTGGTTAGACTATTGAGTCTGGATTATTGGAGTCTTGAGCATACACATGCGACTATAGCTTGAAATGGCGCTGTTGCTCTTAGAAAGAATTCACAAACTTGAGTGTTTCAATTTGCCAGCTCAGTGGGAAGTGTTGTTCTAAGACAAGCTTCGTCACCCTAAGTACTTCACTTTCAGGCTTGATGAGTTAGCGACTTTCGGTGCGGCATATTATATCCCTCCGGAGTGTCCGGAGTGGAACTTGGTTACTAGTCCTCGCAACCTAGTTGGACGAGCTTAGGCCAGGCCTTTATGCCGGCCGTGCTGATTGGATATGACTTTGGACAATTCATGTCGGATTGATGCATTATACCCTGTTTGAGTTGTGCGTGGTTTTTAGTTGCTTGTTTCGATTATAGTACCTACATCTCTTGCATAGTTGTTCATTACATTTGATTTGTATTATCTTGCTACTGTAATTGGTATCTTCATCGTATTTATATGGTTGACTCTCATTTTATAGTAGCGGTAGTAGATTGTACTTCATTTTATGATCCTCTCTATTATCTTCATGCTATTGTAGATGATTATGCTTATACTTCAGTTGATTGTTTCAGTTATCTCCTTATTATTGCAATTATCTCTCTATCGTACTCTTTGTTGACCAGTGAGTGTGGCTTACCTTCGGCCGCTGGTAGCCCCCACTGGAAAATATATTTATATGTTTCTCACCCCACTATTTATATGTTTCTCACATCACTAAATAGTTTGTGCCATGAATCTTGATTACTAGCTTCTATTTTACCTTCCAGTCGTATCTATTCCTTCGGGTTATGTTCATATATCAGTGGACTCATAGCACTGTGATTAGACTTGGTTTTGGGTTTTTCTATTCTCATGGTTTATGGATTCTTGGTCGTGGCAGTTGTATGTTGATTCCTCCCTATTTAGATTATTGTTGTGATTGTGGTTGTTCTGTCTATACCTTTTATACTGTGTATATACAAGAAAGACACTATGTATAGACAGAAGAAACTTTATGCGTGTGGCGGGTCTGTGCACGTATCGGATAAATTTTTTTTAAAAAAATTTATACATTTTTTCCATAAACTCTATTTTTAAAATGCAACGATTTTCTAAAAATACTTTTCTAAATGGCCAAGGGCGTGGCATACTAGCTGTAGCTTTCAGTTTTGAACAAATGTAGACTAAATGTGCTAAATCTTGTCATTTTATGCATCAAATTCAAATATAAATTCCTTTGACAAACTAAATAGTACGTTATTGCATTATCATCATTTTCTTTTTTAGTCAGGTAAAATCACACTTTTTGGTGTTACTCATTAGTTTTTGTCTAATCATTCAAGTTAATAATAGCATTTCGACAAAGTTTTTGCATCATAAAATTTCTAGGTCTTAAATATAAAAGTTTGTACTATACTAACTTGATATTTTTGTACATAGTATGTACAAAGAGATGTAATTATGAAAAGAATTTCTAACAGACGCAAAGTACCGAGGTATATGAATTAACTTTTATGGATTTTAAATTAAGGATACTTTGTATGGTTTTTGATGTGTATCATTAAACTGGGATTTTAGAGTTTTATATTTAGTTTTATATTCAGTTTTATTTGTGGTTGATATACAAGTAAATAAGAGAATCTGAAGTTTTATTATGATCAAATAGATGAGATTTTTTTTAAAAAAGAAAATCTTATGTACATGATTAGTAATAATAGATTTTCTGAAAAATATTTTTTGGCATTGTCACTTCGCAATATACGTACAGAAACATTAAATTGTGTTTTGATTTCAGTACAGAAGGCACAAAAAATTGAGAATAGTTCTGAACAATTTTTCATTAAATATAACCAAGTAACACGAGAATAATCGTCAACAAAGATAACGAAATACTTAAATTCTGATTTGAAACAATAAGACACGGACCCCAAACATCAGAATGAACTAACTCAAAAGAGGACGATGCCTGTTTATTGACTCTAGACACAGAAGGTAAACGATGATGCTTAGCAAACTGACATGACTCACACTCTAGACTGGACAAAGACTGAAACTGCGGAAACAATTTCTTCAAGGTGGATAACGAAGGATGTCCCAACAGACAATGGACTTCAAAAGGAGTTAAATTACTGGAGCAAGCAAAAGACCTCGGCACCTGGTTGTCAAGGATATAGAGACCTCCAGACTCATGTCCTCTACCAATAATCTGCTTCGTCGTAAGATCTTGGAACAAACAATGATCGGGAAAAAATGAGACAACAATTTAAAGCTCGGCTGAGTTTACTGACAGATAGTAAACTGAAAGAAAATTAGGATAAATATAAAATAGAGGACAAAGAAATTGATGACGTTGGGTTTGCAATGCCAGAACTCATGACACAAGAGGTAGATCCATCAGCTAAAGTAACAGTAGAAGATGTTATATGAGACTGAAAGGCAGATAAAAGACTAAAGTTACCTGTCATATGGTCTGTAGCACTAGAATCAATGATCCATTTGGAATGGGAAGACACAAGGCATGATGTGGATTTACCTGACTCGGCGAGTGCAGTGACAGAAAAACTGGTGGACTTAAAGGATGCCTGGTATTGAGAGAACTGTGCAAATTCTTCAGCAGACACCAAAACAGTTTTCTCTGAGGATGAGGTTATATCCTCCCCGGCTGCCATGTTGGCCATCTGAGATCGTTGGTTCTTATTTTGAAATTTCAAACATGTGTGTTTTGTATGACCAGGTTCATGGCAGTAATAGCAAACAACTCCAAAATCTCGATTAGAGGCAGTCTCTCCATGACAATAATTACCTCTATTGGCAGTAATCCCTCTATTGCCTCCTCTACTATAATGTCGTCCATTATCATTGGCGCGCTATTAGTAGGTCGAGAAAATTGAGAATTTTCTGTACGAAGCACTCGAGTGAAGGTATCATGCAAAGAGGAAACCTCAGAGCTAGAACGAATCTGAGATTTAGCTGTCTCAAATTCTGGGGGTAAACCAGTAAGAAAACTCATAACCGCCATTTGCTCGCGTTGAACCTGCTGCACTTTTACATCAGGACTAAAGGGTAACAAAACATTAAGCTCTTCATAAACACGTTTAAAGTCCATAAAGTAGGCTGTGAGAGGCCTATCCTGCTTCTCAGATCGATAAAATGTCTTACAAACATCATATATGCGGAAAAGGTTCCCTTTGCCAGAGTATAAAAAATCTAAATAATCCATCAATTCTTTTACAAACTCACAATGACTAATTAGGCTAATTACCTCACTTTGAATGGAGTTCCTGAGTTGTAAGAACAACCGAGCATCTTCCCTCAACCAAACTTGCTTCGTATCATCGTCCGGTGGATCGCTAGTTAGGTGATCATCCTTATCAATGCTTCGTAGATAAATACGAACCGTTTTGCCCCATTTCAGATAATTGGAGCTATTGAGTTTGTGTTCTGTGATTTTGGTCATTACTGGGATTACATCGGCAATCACAGATTTAGGCTCACTCCTGGCAGACTTAATTTCAGACATGGCGTCTTAAACAACGACACCAAGTCACAAAGCAGCTCTCAGGGCTGCACTCTACACCTCACTTAGACACGCAAGTACTGTAGCTGTAGTGAACCGAATTTTTGTATACCTTCCCGAGCTTAAGTCAAGTTGGATGAATTGTGGATTTGATGAGTTCTATGTTGGGTTCCGAGAGCATCGGAACGATTAGAAGAAGTATCAGTGAAACTTGGAGAAAGTTGGGAGGAAATGAAAACTTTTGAGAAATGATTGTACCTCGAGATCTAATGATTTTTATAAGGAAAAATTATAAATCTCCGACTTTGAAAGTGTCTCATATGTGTAAAAAGAGTTTCGGTTGTGTTGGATTTGATTTGGAAAGAAAACGGAATGAAAATCGGAGTTTTGTAGTGAAAATAATGAGAAAATAAAAAAGGCTGAAATTACTGTTCATCGTGTCCGGGTCCGGACCCCAGATCTGAGGTCCGGACCCCAGCTGCGAAATGCTGAAATTTGCGTACGGGTTCCGGACCTTGATGCAGGGTCCAGACCCTGCACTGTTTGGGGGTTATAAAAAGGACCCCACAGCCTCTCTCTTTCATTCTCTTCCTCCCACATGAGAAAAGAAAAGGGAAAATCCTTTTCTCTCTCTCTTTAGCACCTCTCTCTCTCCCTTTCTATCTTGTAATCCCTCCTTAAGGTTGGAGGATTTGGTGGAGAAGAAGCTTGCTTGGTGGTGAAGCAAGCTCTCTAATGGTGGAGAAGCTTGGAGAGCAAGGTTGCCATGGTGAGTTTTCATGGTTTAAGCTAGGGTTTGGATTAAATCTTTTGTAAATGAGATATTTAGGATCTCTAGATGATTCTAATCAAGCTTGGGCAAATATTCACTATGAATTTTGGGGTTTCATGTGGAAATTGAAAACCTAGGGTTAGAAAATGAAATTTTGTCTCTAAGAGGTTTTGAATCAAATTGATCTTGTAAAACCTTAATTGAAGGATAAATCGACGCGTTGGGCAACTTGGATTGGAGTTCCTACGAGCCTACGGCATTTTATTGGCAAAAATTGCCGTTTTGCCTTCGTTAGGCTTGGGTCGAGGCTTTTCGGTGGAGATAAATCGCGAGACTTGGTTTCCCGGCCCTTGACGTTAAAACGAGGTGGGTGGTGCTCTCCGAAATGGTCGGATTTCTCCCTATGTCTAAATCACTTTGTTGAGCATATATATATGTATTGATTATGTATGATAGGGTTCAAGTATTTTCTTGTTATAGAAACTTGCATGCCTCCTATGATGTATACATGAATAATTGTGGTGATAACTTGGAACCTAGGATGCATGAATTTAGCGACATATGAACCCTAGTGACATGTTGAACTAGTAGAGGAAAACTAGTGGATTGGACATAGAAAGCAAGTGGTGGACATTGAAATAAGTGAGATACTAGACGTCATTGTGATGATTAAATGTGAACCTAGTAATGGAACCATGATTTGGATACAGTGTGATATGCACGATTAAGTCTTTGCATGAATGTGTGGCCATAGTCCATGAAGCATTGCATAGTTGCTTGTGTCCACATAGTGTGGTGTTGTATATCCTATTGATGCACGCGACATGAGTTTAGTAGACTCTCGAGTATATGTTGGTTTGTTGTCGTAGTTGCACAGGATTCGTGATGAGCATGCAAGGGATTGAAATAGATCCTCTGGACCATGCTAGGGATTGGTAGATCCCGTGTGTTGTTACCCTGGTCAGTAGGGTGTCCTCGGGTTGAGAGGACTGGATCGCACTCACATTGTCTGTTCGGCTTGTTGGTGTTCGCGCCACCACAAGCAGTGAGCTCCGGAGTAGTCACACCTATGGGTTGAGGGTTATCTCCCCAGCAGACGGCCCTAGATGGTTGAGGGACTATCTCCCTGCGGGCCCTAGTATTGTGAGTTTGGCTTGACCTTCGGGTGAGCCGGTAAGATTGGGTCAAAGAGAAAAGAGACAGGTTGATTGACCATATTGTACCCTATGCTACTTGTATTGTTGCATCTTATGTAGAGAGCGAGCATAGTGAGATCACATGTTGTGTGTGGGGTCGATCGTGATATCCTTGTGAGTAGGGCTTGGTCTTGTGAGAAGCCCCAATTGGGTCAAGAATGCATTGGGTCAAGAGTGTGTGAGGGACACTGTTGAACATATTGGACCATGACATTCATTCCTTATTGTAAGGCATAGTAGTAGTCATTGTTGCATGTTGTATGTTTAGTAGTGGTAGACTATATATTCAGTTGCTTATATATCGCATTGCTATCTCCTTTCGTATTACTATGCCTTGTTAGATCTAGTGGAAAAATCGGCGAGGTCAGCGGCCGAACCCACTGGGAACTTCTTTTAGTTCTCACCCCCTGTTTAGCGGAGCAGCACCGGACCGAGACGTGGGCGTCGCGCCCTAGATAGCAGGGTTACCAAGTGTAGGTCACCCGTGTACAGATAAAGATTGTAAATGCATGTTGTAAATAAATGTAAATGTAATTGAGAGCGAAGTTGTATATTTTGAAGAAAATGTATGTAAATGTGAATGCTTCAAGTGTTGTAATAGCTAGGTTTAAATTCTTGCTTTTGTGATATGCTCTCGTGCAATTCATGTATGTTGATTGTTTGTCCTGAACAAAACTCTATGTACATGATGTTGTTGAGCCTTGGGCGGACAGGGAAGACTCTGTCCGTTCGGCGATCTGTGCGCGCGCCCGGACCGACCAAAGTGGCGGTCGCGGGGCGTGACAGTAGCAGTAGTACTGTAGCACTATACTGTGGCGGTACTGTAGCATCATACTATAGCAGTACTGTAGCACTGTACTGTAGTAGTACCGTAGCAATGACTGTAGCAATACTGTAGCACCATACTGTAGCATACTGTAGTACCATACTATAGCAGTACTGTAGCGGTAGAGAAAAGATAAAGGACGAGCAACGCCGATGAGATCCAGTAAGGGAGAAGAACAGCACTGGATCGCTATACCCTAGAATTAGGATTTGGTTCTGTTACCATGAAAAAGAGAATATGAATACTTCTTATTTTTTCAATGATGAATTATAAAGATATATATACATAAATATTTCTATAATAAAATATCTAATAAAAAAAGATGTCTAAGAAAAGGTGTCTAAAACTATGCTAGCTAAATAGAAATATAATATATACAATTTTGACTTTCCATAAGTGAAAAAATAGGGGATATCTCGGTGTACAATCAGCATCTGCATCGATTAGTGTATCTAGTATGTAATCTTAGCTAATCTTATTTGAATGAATTATGACTGCAAACAACTAGATTTTAAATTTTTATAAATTTTTATATATAAAAAAAAAAATTTCATTACAAGAAAATAATTTTTTTTTGAAAAAATAAATTTTAAAAATACATGTGTGCAATGCTAAGGATTACAGACTTGTTATTATTTTAAAGTCTTGTCATTCTGTTTTAATTCCAGTCCATTCCAACGTCTTTCCTGACTCACGCATCCTCGAAGCATTCTCCGACTACCACACCTCCATTCGGCCCGAGATGCAGGCAGCCCCGCAGCAAAATATGTATCACTTTCTCCCATAAAGGTACAGGTCAATGGATATGTTTTAAATACGCAGCCCGGCAGGACCAACAAATTTCATCATAACTACTGTTGGAATGCGAAGCATCATACGACACACAAAAAACATTTGATCAGGGACACAGCCGTAAAGAAAATATTGTGACCGTCAAAGGCTCCGTACAATACGTGGAGAAAAAGACGGATGAATTAACACCTTAAGAAGTTGAGCTAATCGAGACACATATATGAGGCAAGCTTATTAAAATTTTTCCAATCCCAAATTAGCAATCTGAGTCTTCAAATCGAGTCCAAACAACAAAACTAGCAGTTTCTCCTTCTCACACTTCCAATTTGATTGGTCCGAGAACCATTTAAAAGGAAAGATAACTTCCAATGAGATAGATGATAACCTTGACACCTCCACAACAATGAAGTAAATCAGCTAACTCCATGCTAAAAATCTCAAAGTACTAACCAGAGATAAAATAAGATGTGCAGCTGAACTCCTGCTAGAAATATCTTCCATGTCAGCGCCAAACTATAAGCTGGACGCACTTGTCGAACTATAGCAAAGCCGCCAATATTCCCAAAAGCCAATGTGCATCCAAGGCAAAGAGGAAGGCAAGCTGGTGTTCAGTGTTGATGGGATCCTGTATGCAAATGCTTAAAATTTTCATATCAATACGAATAAAATAAATCTTTAAAAAAAAAAAAAAAAAAAAAAAGAGAGACAATAAATGAAAAGGAAAAAAAAGAAAAATTGTTGGGCATAAAGAACGACCTTTGACCGCTGAGAAGCCCATATGCCAATGTCCTGCCAAAGGATGAATCAACACCAGAAAATATGTTCCTATAATGCGGAGTAATGACTTCTCCTGCAATAGTTTGCCATGTGTTAGCACTCTCATTACTAAAACAAAATCATAACACAAATAAATTATTTCAGTAAACAACAGTACGTTGTTGCTGCAATTATTTTCTTTGCTCGCCGAGCCTTTCTTGCAAATTTATCTTCTGATACAGAAATGGACTAGGACTTTTGCTTGGCTAATCCTAGACATAGCCGAGACTCGAGTCTCTTTTAAAAGCCTATCTCGATGCCTACATGTTTTGTTCCGCATATTTCTTCATGCTTCCACAGGGCAGTATTGGTCAGGAAAGGAAATGAGAAAGCATCTATAAGCAAATCAGAAAAGCTTGAATAGTCCTAATTTTAACAATAAGGCAGGCAAGTCATCTGGAAAGTGGAGTTTAGTCTCTAGAAAACTCGAAATTTATTAGGACTTCAAAATAGCTAGCAAGTCACACTACTTTGTTTTATCCACAGAAGGGAACTGCCATTCAATATAAGTTATTCCATTACAACTTGTTCTGCTATACAAACAGGGTTTATCACTGGTTTTCTGACCAGTAGAAGGAAAATATATATATATATATATATATATATATATATATATATATATATATATCATGAGTTCGAGTTCCAGTAGGTTAATCTTGCCAGTTTACCTAGTTGCAACAAAAGAAGGTACCCTGTAGTTGCCAATAACAGCAGGAAAATTACATAATTAGGTTCCCCAATTTATAATATTTTAACGTGTAAATGGAGAAATGGCAGATAACAAATATTTGCAGCACTATTAAGCTATACCCAACCATAACTTCAAACAGCACAAAATGCATTACAATGATAAAAGGAAAAGGTATCAATAAAGGGCATCTAAATTTCTAAATTTGCAGTCATCCCTAGTCCCTAGCAGCACAAAGTTATGCTTTTAGTAATTATGTCATATCAACAAATTTCACAATTGGCAACAATTAAAAGGTCTGTAAAATCATAAGCTTTGAAGAACTGTGTGTTCACACAGTATATTTTGTGCACTGTGAAAACAATTTTTTAACCATGCTGTTAGCAGTTGCAAATATTCCCCAGAAAACACCAACACCTCAAAAGTGTTGTCATATCTGCATTGTGTCATATCGTAGGCATGCAGCCATGGAAGTGTCTGACATGAAACAAGGCAGGTAGTTTGGAAATTTTGAAAATACAATTCAGATTGCCCACACTCGGTATAAGAGATACCCACCCCCTTCCTTGTTAATAGGATGCTCAATATTACCCAAACGCCGTAATATGTGTTATACTCCTAGAAATCCAATGCAGATAGCGTGAACCAAACGCGCCCTTATACCTAAAATAAGCTTAATGCACGACTTAATTTAAAAGAATATCTAAACCATATATTATGATTAAAATTATATTCTTATCTCTTCTTTAGTGAAGTATTCAACAGATCCGATAAAAATATATATACATAACAAAATATACGCAAAATTATTTTTACACGTAATGTCCTTGCTGTGTTTGCGTCCTGATTTTTTTCAAGGTTGTCAAGTCCTTGTGTCCGACTCATGTTGCATTCTGTGTTTCGTGTCCGTATCCATGTAATCTAGCTAAATAGCGAGCAATGGTATAACAGCTAACAGGTCTTTTGACGAAGGATGAAGTATTTGGTCTCACAAATTAGGGATGCAGAAAGTCATTGTAAGTGGAAGTAGTTTAAGCATTCTACAGTAGGTTTTCTAGCAACCAGACCAACCAATTTAGTGGACAGGTCAACAGTTGACAAATTGGTAGGATTGGTTGACCAATTGATTTTGACAATGACCTCTTCTGAAGGTGGATTTGATCCAAATTTTTGTTTTGAATCCAATGGGTCACATCAATTGGCGGGGACGTAGGGAAACTAATCCTGGCTATGGTTTGTCATTACCATTGCATAAACCCATGAGGAAAATAAGTGCGCATGGATTGCTTCAATTGTTTAGGCTTTAGAAAAAATTGCATGATCTTAGCTCAACACTAAGGGTGGCAATTTGGATTGGCATGTCATAAATAAGTCGTGTTGAGATAAGGACCACATAGGTCAACCCGAACCCAACACATTTAACAAACGGATCAAGTCTCAACACCCAAACCAAACCCATTAGATAAACGGAACCCAACAAGACTTATGATAACCATTAGTTATTTAAATTGTTTTCAAAAATATAACTTCAAGTTGCACAAGGGCTTGTTTGGTATTGAGGCCCATCTAACGCTCATTGGCAAAATAGAATTGGGGCGAAAGTATATAGAGATATGCTTACTACGTTTTCTAGTAGGACTGTAGAAAATATATCGTAGCCGACTCACAGCAATACTCACTGTATGTAGAAGACGTTATTACATACGGAAACAAACAGGGCATTTTGCACCATACTTTATCACCACACATACCGCAATCTCCCTGCAATCCCCAACGGAGCCTAAGCCTTAAAGAAAAGCTTGAAAACTATTTAAACCTTAAATTATATATAACTAAGATGTGCGTAGATATTCTAACGTAATTATTTAAATTTTTATACATCTATTCAGTATATACAAAAAATTTAGTTATAATATTAAACAGGTCATTAGCAAGTCTGTGGACTACGTAGGTCAACCCAAAAAAAACTGTTTAATAAATGGTTCAACCTGTTTCCGACCTAAACCCATTTAATGTAAACCTAAACCCGCTAACTTCGTGTCAGGTTGTGTCAAGTTATGCGGGTTGTGTTAAGAATTGCCACCGCAACTCAACACTTCCAGTAAAAGTACAAAATATGTACTGCCTTTCAATTTGTCTACCTTTCCAAGTTGAGAGGTCAGTATCAAATGTCTAAATTGGTATATAATTAGCCCAGGGAAGAGGAATAGAATAAATTCTCGCTCATAGAAAGCAATCATAAATTTTTCATTCCATGTTGAAAATAATAGTTATTAACTAGTAGTACTTGTTTATATACTTTTGAATGAACATATTTGCTTCCAGAAGCATTCTAAATTGAACTTACAACCTCTAGTATTAACCATAGAGAACAAAAGGGATCCACAATGCTGATTTCGTGTTATCCCAGCAAGTCATGCTGATCGAGTCCAACAATGGTCATGGCCATGAAAGAAAGCTATAAAAACAAGGTGACTAAGTATGCAAATCTCTGATTTTCAAACTTTCTCTAACACCAAGTATAAAATAAAACAAAGTAGGTTGACTTGGAAATTGGTGATTCTTGAAAATCATGATAAGTTGAAATGGATGAAGGCAATGTCTTATATAAACTTTCCTTACATTGTGAATCATTATTCACGTAAATTAGGAGGAAGTAACAAGTTGGTAAGTAGTAAGCCTATAGGAAAGATTCGAAGATGGGAGTTTTCTGAAGGGATTTTTTATCTGAGACTTCAGAGAGCAAGAAGATCCAGGATAGAGGAGAAGAAACAACCTTAACCCTTAAAAACTCAAACTACTAATATTCAATCCAAAAAATCAGCTTAAAATGCATTGAACAGGCTCATTAATTTATAGACTCATATAAAGTAAGTCAACTTTCACGAAATGTCTGGCTTGAGGATTCTATCCCAAGGATAGCAAAAACGAAAAACTTATTGAGCGCAGAGCGCCCCTCTAAATACTCATAATTACACAGATGCCCTCTTAAAGTACGAAATATCACAAATGCATTTGAAAATTATAGTAAATATCACAATTGCCCTTTTTTTCAACTAAAGTCTGTCTATATTCTTTCGAAATACCAATTTTGCCCCAAGTTTCTCATGTCTCCTCTATTTTTTTCTCCATCCATGGCGCTCTCTCTCCCCCTCTCTATCTTTCTCTCTCTCTCTCTAACCCCACCAACCTTCTTTTTCCTCCTCTACCACTACCGCCACCACCATCTTCCTTTTCCTCCACCCTCATCGGCCCCCACAGCCCCTGAAACTATCACCACCCCTACCACCTTCCTCTATCGCGGTCATCTTCACCACCCCCACTAACTGCCTCCTGCTCCTCTACTACACTGCAATCCTTGCAACCACCAGAGGCCCTCCTCCCTACCACCTTTCCTCTATCTTACATTATGGAAGATGAGAAAGAATAGGATAAGAAAGAGTAAAAGAGAATGGTAAAGAAGTTAATTAATAACCTAACTCACTTAACCCATGTGTGAATAGAGCTACGACGTTGGCTAACGTCCTTTAACAGCAAGAGCAGTAATGGTAAATCCTTAATAATTATAAGGGCATGAATGATATTTCGAAATTTATAGGGGTGGCCAAGATAGTTTAGACTTTAAAAGGCACAAATGAAATTAAGACTTGCAGAAGAATATTTTAAATAAGAATTTTAATTTTTGGTACTATCCTTGTTATGTTCGAGTAGACACATGTGGCAAAAAGTTGGATAAGTTCTTACCATGGCTGGACAGTAATCCACCAACCCCCAACAGAATTGCTATCCATGGGATATAGGAATATCTTTCCCACCATTTTCCAAATGAGGATAGTCCTTGCATATGTTGTATCTACTGGAATAGCGCATATATCTAACACTATCCTCACTTTATTCCTAAGCTACATACTACTTTATGATTCGCAGGATCAATTATTTAGAAACCTTTAAATACTATGTGATCCTATCAAACTAAAAGGCATTTCCAAGACCTAATCCACGAAGTAAAGCATCTACAATTTACGTTTGAAGAGAGTTGAAATACGGAAAAAATAATCTTCTAGAAAATGGGACTATTGTTATTAAGTCAGTCTAAAATTTTAATGGCCAACTTCTAGGTGCGGACCAATCGATTTACCCAACAGAATCCAAATTTGCTCCTTTCAATTCTTATTGGTTCTTTTATTTTGCTTCTTGTAATATAAGTTCATGCTTATTTGCTCCTTTCAATTCTTATTGGTTCTTTTATTTTGCTTCTTGTAATATAAGTTCATGCTTAAGGAAAAAAACATTAACGACCTATTTAATTCCAGTTACAAGCATTCAACAAGCAACTAAGAACAAACTTTCCAATTTATGCCTACAGCATATAGGTCTGCAAAGACTTGCTTTGGCTAATTGACTACATCACCTGTCCTAGTTAAGGCACTTCTAGCTATCGCTTTATCATCTTTAATTATATCAACCAATAGATTAGTGCAAGACATCTTCCATAGAAGTATAAATGAGGTGGCAAAACATGTTTTGCTTATAGTCATGCATTAAAGAAAAAAAGCATATTAACAAATAGGTGTAGGGGAAACATACCAATTGTAGCATAGTTACTACGAAGAAGTGAAAGCAAACTCTCTGATCCTTCATTGATGAGAAGTCCTAGGTTCCTTTCAGCCGATTCCGAGGCTAAATTACCTTCTTCCAACAGTCCATAATCTGCCCTACTGGAATCGGCTAAATTACCTTCTTCCAACAGTCCATAATCTGCACTACTATGCTTAGATGAAGCTTGTATGGTTTCAAACCATATTCCAGATGGAAATCTCCTCCTCATAGTTAACCACAATATGACTTCAGCATAAGGAGTTGCATGAAGGAAGGAAATCATAATCTCAACAATGATGCAGATGAAAGTTATCATGCTATTCAGCATGGTAAAGAAAATGTAGAATACAGATGTTGTTGGTAAAAGAAGTAGGATAGGTGTAAAGAGCAGTGATCCAACCACATGTTGCTCAACTGTGTAATCATAGCTATCTAATCTCTGTCGAAGTGGATTCCACTTTCGCCCTCTTCATTGAATAAAAAATTTAGTCAGAATTAATGGGAAAAAAAAAAGGCAAAAAAAATGGAAAAACTAAAATATTTGAGATATAAATATATAGAAAGTGTCTCTAAGTTCTCCTATCATTTAATTAAAAATATGTCAAATAGGGGTTTTTTGCTTATATGCCTCTGAAAATATGCAAAATTATTCAAGTATTGTTGCAAAGTCATTCTTTTCATGCATGTCCCTAAGAACCTCACGTAATTTTCATTCATGTCCTTACGAGAGTACATATACCAACAACCATATTAATTTTCAGCATTGCATGTGCAAATAAATGAGGCCCTTTCAGAGGCATTGTAAGGTTTTCAAGGACGCACACAAATAGCAATTTCCTAATGGTTTTGGTGCAATTTCACATTTTTACAAGGCTCTATGAAAGAAAACCTTTTTAAATAAGATTAATTGCATATGTATCCTTACAAAGCAATGAAATGCATATCCTTACAAAGTTTTAGTTATCAAATATATCCCTCGAAAGTTACATAATTTGCAATATATCCCTCCATGTTAGTTGACCATTTAAAATATGTTTTTATTCTAAATTCTGCGTCATTCTACATGAACCGTAAATTATAAATCATAAGAAAGCTTTTAGAAAAACTTTTTGTACAAGGGCATGAATCCAAATGGTGAAAATTTAATGGTAAACTAATAATAGTCAAACTCTAACAATAAATTTGTGTGTGGAGCCTTAAAGGGATATTCTTGATAATTAAAACTTTGCGGGGATAAATCCACAATTTCAAAACTTCATAGGGATTCATATGAACTTATCGCTTTTCAATATTTAGTAATTAGCTGGCTTTCATAAAACAATTAACAAGGTGAGAAGAAGGCCAACTTATAAGAGATTGCTCAATTACGAAAATTCTGCCGTGCAACTAAGTACCTTTGTAGTTCTCACAAGTAGTACCTGAAAAGGCGCCATAATGATGCCAAAACCTGGATCTGCTGTGAATAAAGAAAAGAGATCAACAAATGAAGAGTTCTAACATGCACAGTTGCAAGGTTGAGCACATCAATGCATAAAGCAGCCGGTATGGTTAGACCAAGAACAATCCCAGAAATTGCAAGCCCAAGAATGATATGTCCGAGGAAAGTACTCATAAAGAACCAAAGAGTCGAGAATATTTGGATTGCATTGAGTGAAATCATGCCAAGAAGCTCAGCCAGTTCAGAATTCAGCTTAAAACCTGCGGGAACTCCCATCAACCACACACAACCAGCACGTAAAACATTATCAGTCACATAGTGCGCGATAGTGAGAATAGAAAAGCAAATGGCTTCAATATTAGTGAGTAATGTCACTCCAAGAACGATTCCTAATATAACATCAACAGCAAGGTTGGACCATACAAAGTGCTTCTTCAGCGCAGCTTTCTGGGCATATTCAGCATTTGACAAGTAACTGCAGATAAGATAAATCATCATGAACAATTAAGAAGCATTAGAAAATGTAATAGTATAAGCTATGAAGTAACCATTGCCAATTGATTTACCTGAGACCAGTATCTTGAAGGAAAATTGGCCAATAAAGAATCTGACAACTGCGAATGTGAGCATTTCTGCATGCGTGTCTAAATACCTTTTGTGCAACAAAGAAGACTGTTCTAGGTCGCCCAAAAATATATTTGCGGAGAAATTGAAGAAATAGGTAAATAATGCTAAAGATTGAAGCCACAGACACTGCAACAAACTGGCGGAGTATCGCTGCCAACTGAGGCAATCTGAAAAAGCATTACATAAAGTAAGAAGCAGAGACACAAGCAGTTTCATCAAAAAAGACAAATAGCGTCAAAGAAAAAGAAATTACATAGACGTAAAGAAGCAATGAATCACAGGTTTAGAGACACCAACATGCTGTTCTAAAAACTCTTTAGCAGCATTTGAACAATTGAGCGCCAAGACAACCAAGTCCTGTAAATTAATTCAAACATTCAAGAATTCAATTAAGCAAAGATACCCAAATATTGGATAGTGTACTAAAAGAAGAATGCTCATGTACTTACCAAATCAAGAAGCAATTGTTTCTTTTGAAGATCATTGACCAAATGTGGTTTCTTGAAGGGAGGCTTCGCATGCTGAGACAAACCCCAGGAATTTATAGATAGATAATTTTTACCATCGGTTGGACAGTCATAAAGTAGTACCTGAAAATAGCCAAGAAGAGTTCAAGATGTAACAGGGCACATGATGATGTATCACATAAAGCTAAGAGAGTGAGCATTTCCTCAACTTCCATACGTGAGCATCACAGACGGTGAATATACAATCTTTTTGATGCAAGTGATGAAGCTGCGGGATTTGTTTGGCCTCTTTGCTGAATACTCTTGCATATTTATAAAGTAGATGAATCCAGTTACCATTTCTGACCAAAGACTTCCTGTAATATTCTGTGGTAGCATCTAGTTCACTGCAGCCACAGTTCCTTTTTTGGTAATTATCACCATAACCTGCTTTTGCACATGATTCCTGTCCATTTACTATATCATTACTGTTGTCTTTTGAGACAAAACTTTTAGCTCCACCAATACATTGTAACTGCTCAATATCACTTAACAGCAGAGGACTCTTGTTATTATTGTCCTTCATTTTTGAATCAGTACGATAACCTGCATCATACTGTCCAATAATAGTAAATTCGAAGGACTCCTGCAAACGAATAGGCATTTTTCCATTCACTGAATGAAGGATTCCCTGGATCAATAAAAAAGTTCGCAATGAAAAGAGATCTTAAGAAGACAATATACTATATAATAACAAGTGAATAAATAGTCCTCGATAGAAGTGATTATAAAGAACCGAGAAACTGCAAGATGGCAATTATTGCTAAAAGTTTGCACTAGCGCACCGTGATTAATTTGATTTTTGCAGACTAGATGATGGAAAATCAATTCTAAGGGCGACAGATTAAACCAATCAAATGGATGCATAACATCTATGTTTGCTGGGCATACAGGAAATTTTCTTAATAGCTGGTTAACTGACAATATATTCTAAAGAAAAATTGCAACACAAGCTGTTAATGCAGTTTAGTCCACCCTTTGTTTGCCACATATCTGAAACTAGCAAATAAAGAATGAACAATAACTTTAGATCAATCTGTTGAGTACTAACTTTATCTGAATGACTGAATTTAATTGCCAACCTTAGAATTCATGTTGAAAAGGATAGAATGTAGAAGCAAATTAGAATGTAGAAGCATCACTCAAAAGATGATTTGACTATTTGAAGGCATAAAAGCCATTGTACTTGCCTGGGTGACAAAAGAACCAAATTTCAACAGTGTCTAAACACTCGTTGAAAGAACTGATGCAAGCTAAAAACGTACATTAAATAGAGGTCTTGTGAGACCCCAGGTAGTCCTATATATAAGATATAATAGGGCTAAACTCTTAACCCGGCTTAAGAATTTTGGGCGGTGGCTAAGCCCAAGAGGTTGAGAGAGTTAAGCGTGCTAGGACGGGAGTAGTCATAGGATGGATGACCCCCTGGGAAGTTGGGGCGTCACAGTTGGTATCAGAGCCAATTACCAGCCAAAGTGTGAGATGAGTCTCCGCTAAGCCAGGATTGTACAGCAGGGAGAGCGAGGCTCTCATGCTGTTGACTATTGTGGGTGGAGCGCGGCTCACCACAAGGTCAGTTTAGGCTAGCGAGACGTGTCTCACATCGCCTGGTACTTGTAAGTCTGAGCCTGACGAGGACGTCAGGGTTTAAAGAGGGGGAGATTGTGAGACCCCAGGTAGTCCTATATATAAGATATAATAGGGCTAAACTCTTAACCCGGCTTAAGCATTTTGGGCGGTGGCTAAGCCCAAGAGGTTGAGAGAGTTAAGCGTGCTAGGACGGGAGTAGTCCTAGGATAGCTGACCCCCTAGGAAGTTGGGGCGTCACAGGTCTCAACAATGACTAGCTAATAAAGACTTAGATGTACTCAGTTCCATTTCAAAGATTTTTCTCAACAAAAACAATTTTTGTTATGAAGATGTTTAAAAACCAAACCAAATTGGAATACTGCATGAACCAAAGTAAACAAACCCAAATCTAATTCAGTTTAATCCAGTTTAGCCATCCAGATAAGTATTCCTTGTCTCATAGATTTCTTTTGTACATTGATCATGACAATACATTTAGCTAGAAAGAATGAGTAAGATAAGAACAATCATATTATAATTAGCCTATTTATTATGAGTCTGACAACTATCATCTTAGGAGAACGGAGCCCTTCATTCTATCAAGTTGTTTTCAGCAATAGGACATATGAATTATTGTAGAAGCGGTATGATCGATCGCCGGGGATGCTTAGACACCATTGAACATTATGTAGAGTATTTGAAATACCTTGGAATCAAATTTCGCAATTTTTAAAAATCTTTCTCCTAGTGATGGAAAGGCCTCAAAATCAACAATTTTTTATGACCTATATGAGCTTTTTGTTCGTTATGGTGTAAAACAATCTGAATCAGTTGCATTTTTGACAAAAAATCCTTTTCACCTCAAGTGCACGTCCTAAAACTCCAATCTTGAACTGAGGAATTCTAACCTCTATTTTGACTAGGTTTTTATTTTGACCACCCATTTTTTGGCTACTTGATACCCTAGATGACATTTTTCAAAAATCACAAAATTTGATTCCTAGACATTTCAAATGCTCTAGATCATGTTTCACTGTATCAAACGTTGAATTAAATGACCTCTTGTCAAAAAATAAAATAAAAAACTTGATAGGACGAACGACTTTGTTCTCCTAAAAGGATGGTAGCCAGGCTCATATACTACATTAATGTTTGTTTATTACATACGTGCAAATAGTACATCATGAGTATATCCCTATTTTGTAAGTATAATTAGTATTTGATTTGATTTGGTTGAAAAAAATTTCCCAACCAAACTAAAATTAGACACTAAAATTCATGAAATTTGAAAACCAAACCAAACCAAACTAAAAACCAAATAAACTAGTACTAGTTATCTAATCTAGTATGTTTCAATTGGGTTTCAGACAAAAGCCCAAATAAATGAACACCCTCCTTGGATAAATAGATGACATGGATACTTGTGAAAGAACCAATTTTATAGTAAATATAGAACTTGATCAATGAATGATCGCAACCAGTCGACCAGATTGTAAGATCTAAATTAAGTTTTGACAGTAAAATTCATTTCCTTTTTAACTTTCTGTACAAAGATTCACATAGTACATAAATTCTTTAAGACTACTAGACTAGGAACTCTGACAAGAATGGTTGACATTTAATTCTTATATTAATATTAACGAGGTGAAGGAATTTTACCAATATTTTAAGTTCTCTTAAAATTAGTTCATGTCATTAGTTTGATAATTTTCTCTTCAATTATAGTATGAGAATAGAGTCCAACTTAAGTGTGAACAATTTTTTAAAGGAGTGAGGAGCAAAAATGCGCAAGGGACTCCTAGAGGCTAGGTGTGACGCATGCTTGCAAGGTAAACGCCTCAAGAAGGTGAGGCAGATCTTCACACAATTTTTAAGAAAACAAAAAATACTTTATATATATAACCTAGTAACAAGTTGATTATGACATAACAACACTTTCAACACAAATTTCCAAAATAATTATTCCATGTAAGCATATTCAAAAAGAAATGAGACAAATGAGTACATGTAAATACTAAATACTGCAAAGAACTAGTAAAAGAGCAATGCAACACAAACTCATAAGGTGTTTACAAGGTGAAATCATGGCATTTATTTTTATAAATAGAAAAAGCCATCACATTAATAAACCTTCTACCTAAGAGACCTAAGACCCACTTATACATAACATATCATGAGACGCGTCTGACATGCGAGGCACGCGCCCCAAGAACAATGCTACGCCTTAGGTACAGTTAGGTGCAGTCTACAGAGGATTGTCCCTCACACCGCTTTTTGAAACACTGAAGGCCTGTTTGGGTACTCCCCAAAACAGAGTAATAATCCAACTTACAGTGTGTTTTTTACAACTCCTGAAATATTATAAGGGGCCTGTTTGGATAAGTTTTGGAATTATAAAAAAACATAGTAATGGGCTCAAAACGGAGTATTTTTAGAGGGAAAAAAAGAGCATAGATCACTTTTTTTTTCCAGAGAACTCATCCCACCTCCTTCTTCTTGCCCTCTGCATCCTTCACCACCTCCTCTTCCTAGACTCCGCCGCCGATACTCACGAGCTCCTCACTTCGTCAACCGCGCGCCCCTCCACCTCCCTGGCGCCCTATGCCGCCGCTGCCGCCGCCGCCGCCGCCACCCCCCAACCTCCTACTTTTCTTCTTCTACCTCTACTACCTCCTCCTCGAGATTGTGACGTTCTTCCTCGCCGTCGGCCGCCGCCGCCGCCTGACCTCCTACTCTTCTTCTTCTACCTCTACTACCTCCTCGAGATTGTGACGTTTTTCCTCGCTGTCGGCAGCCGCCGCCCACAAGCGCTCCCGCTTCGAGATGGGACACCGGTGAATTTTTTGTGTTGGGTTGTCACGGCGGAGAGTGATGATGAAGGTGGGAGGGATGGGGCGGTGGGTTTAAGCAAGAAGGAGAAGGTGGTAGGGGTGGGTTTGAGCAAGGAGAAGGTGGTGGGAGTGGATTTTTTTCACATAAAATTATTTTTTTTCGGATTTGAACCAAACACTAAAAACGAAGTAAAAAATTATAGAGTTTTAAGATTTTTGTACCAACCTATTGCAGCAAAATATAAAACTCTATTTTAAATTCCTACAGTTGCCAAACAGGCCCTGAGTGTAAGACCTATAACTTATCTGTCACATTATTCTTAGTGGGTGTTTGGCCTAACTTTAGAAAAGTGATTTTGGGCCTAAACGTGATTTTCGGCTCAATAGAGCGTTTGGCAACCTCGTTTCCAAAATCTGATTCTGATTTTTAAAATTAGTTTTCTGATTTTCGAGGCCCAAAATCAAAAGCAGCCAAAACCTACTTCTTGAAATCTGATTCTGATTTTAGACTCAAACATCAAAATTTTATTATCATTTTAGATTCAAATTTTAAATTTAAATTCAAATATTCAAATAATTTAAATTTTAAATTTTAAATTTATATTTGTATTTATATTTTTTAAATTGTAAATTTTATATTTCAAATTTCAAAATTTTATATTTCAAATTTCAAATTTTAAAAATTTTAATTTTAATTATAAATTTTAAGCTTTAAACTTGAAATTGAAAATTTCAATTTATATTTAAAAATTCAAATTTTCAATTTTCAATTTTCAATATTCAAATTTATATTTTAAATTAAAATATCATTTTAAATTTTTGTGCATTTAAATTTTAAATTTTAATTCAAATTTAAATTTTTAATTTCAAATTCAAATTTTAAATTATTTTAGAATAAAATTTAGTAAAAAAAATTAGTATATGCAAACATCAAAAAAAATTTGCCAAACAACCTTACAAATCACTTCAGAAAAATCGATTTCCATTTAAACTCAGCCAAATGCTCTACAACTTTTAACCAAATCAATTCTCTAGACCACAATCAATTCTGCAGAAATCACTTTTTCAGAATCTAGGCCAAACGGGCCTTTACAATGAAAATCTTCCCGAAGATCCAGCAAAATCCAATTACTAGGAAGAATCTTATTCATTAAATCAACCTCTAAGCAACCCTAAGCATGTGATCTGGAGATAGGCTACTTCAAGGACAAAAGGTAGGACACCTTATTGCCGGGATCCCACCTTAAGGTTTCTATGAGAGAAGAAAGTAGCTAGTAAGCTAGGTTCTATGTTAGCAACAAAGAGTTCCTTTCTTAGCAAATGCACCAAATTAAGGGTAGAATAACTATAGTATCTGTAGATAGAATTAAGATCTAAATTAGAAGGCTTCACACAGAAACATCCCGTAATCGTGACAAAATGACTAAAGTGCTCATAAAATCAATGGTGCAGAAGATTATATTTTTCAACCATCCTAATATCATAAGAAAGTAAACTGCATGTCGCTTGAGTCATCTCTTCTCGTTCTCTCTAGGTATTAGTAGTAATAGTTTGATTCCTTATAGTTTCATGATTCAATGAGTTGTCTAACTTTGGAGGGAAAGTACAAAGCATGCCTTGATAATTCAGACAAATGCAAACCGTAACTTTGACTAGCATGGAAAGGCCTAAATAATGCCATTAAGTCTTTTTATAGCAGAGAAAGCCTTCAACCATAATGATTAATGAGATGCAGGAGCTCCGAATAAGAATCATCTATCTATAACCTCTTGATTTTAAGAGACCGAAATCAAGAATCTAGACTATATAAAGCAGACCCTCAACAGGAGAGAAGAAGGCATTTACAGACCTTGGAGATCAAGCAACGGCATTTGAACATCCACGTACATTGAATTGTTTAGCTTTGAAAATGGAAAGGCTATTATTCACAATGCCTATTTGGCCTGTTTTTGGGACAGCTTTTCCATTCCTAGAAGCAACAACTAAGCATACAGCAAATAGAAGCTCCGGGGTTTCTGCTGCAACGAGAACTAAAATGACATACTAGCCTCAACATTAGAAGCTCCAATTTGAAATTTCTGCATCTTTTATAGGTCGGAGGATTTGGAGGAAATTTCAATAAAAAAGCAACTGCCTGCCTTTTTGAACAGCCCTCTCTACTTGAACAACAATTTTGTTGAAAGCTCCAGCAGGACTAATAGGCCCTTGGAGTCTGTTTGGCTTGGCGTTCGGAATATCTCTTTGCTCGAGAAGTAGAAGTAAAGCATTTGGGAAAAGTGTCTTCAGCATTTAGCTACGGCAATAAGCCAAAATGAGCTGCTGGACCCTATGAGCAAAAGGTCCACACCAGAAACTCCGCTTTTAGTTGCTGTAAGTGGTTGTGGAAGTGAACAAACCTAGAGCTGAAACAAAGAAACACTAAAGAATAAAAATGAGCAGAAAATCTTCTAGTGCGTACAAGTACCCAACATCACGTCACACGACTTAGTAAGCAACATCAAGGCATCAACAACACGTCAAATATTGTTTCCGAACGCCAACTATTTGCCTCTCTACACCGTCGGACAAATGTGGAAACGAGTAAAGCATACTTATGAAAATGATGTCAAAGAATGCTGACCAAAGAGGGGTCCAAAAACCGAAAGAAGAGAAAAAAAATAACGTAATACAATTCGTAAGCATCCGAATCCGAATTACCTGAAGATCGTCGGATTGTGGAAGAAACAGCGAGATGGAATGCGGAGGAATCGCCGTGGCGACGACGACATCAACAGGTCCCGAACTCTCATAGGTCATGAACCATCCGAACAGTAAAAGGCTCGACGTGTGCTCGACGATGAGGGGCCTATCCGGCCACCAGATCCGACATCTCTTCCTCCTCGCCATCCTGTTTTCCTCCTTATAATCTAACCAAGCGTCTCGTTGTCCGAAGAACTTTGTATTAGGCCGAATAAAGAGGATTCAGCTTAGGGTTTATGCCCAACGACGCTGCCGCCGCCTACGACGCATCAGGTTCGACCCTGCGCTTCACGGATCGGCGCCATTTGGAGGGGAGCAAGCAGCAGAAGGGGCATGCGCAAGGGCATAGGGGCGGCGCCCTCGCTGCCGCGGGCTCCACGGATCGTCCCGTAGCGATGTCACCCTCCTAATTCGGATGTCGGGAGCTTCCTCCGCTTCAGCATCGATCGGAGGCGACGACAGGGGAGGATGAAGAAAACGAAAGGATTTGGGGCGGATTGGGAGAGGGACAAAAAAAAAAAAAAAAAACTAGGGTTTAGAAAACCCTGATTTCTCGCCCTCACTCTCCCTTAAAAAAAATAGGGTTAATTGCATACATGTCCCCGCAAACATAGTGAATAGCAGAAATATCCCTACAAAGTCCAACTTTCATTAGTTATTCCTGCAAAAGTCGTAATGTATGCAGATATGTCCCTACCGTCAGTCACCGTTAGAGAATTTTAGTTAACCACAGTTAAAATGCTTAACCATGGTTAATTAATAAGTTGAAATTACATTTTTGCCCCTCTCCATCTTCCTCACCCTCTCCATCTTCCTCATCCATCTTCCTCACCCTCTCCATCTTCCTCATCCTCATCCGCCCCCCCCGGCCTCTCCTCCGCCTCCTCCCGCCGCCGCCCCCCCCCCCTCCGCCTCCCCGCCGCCCTCTTCCTCTACTTCTCCTCTCCCCGTCGCCCCTCGTCCCCCCCTCCCCCTCCTCGGCCCCTCCTCCGCCGCCGCCGCCGCCGCCTCCCCGCCGCCCTCGTCCGCCCGCTCCGCCGTCCGCGGGGAAGCGGGAACCCCGCCGCGCGCCGCCGCCACCACCGCCGCCTCTTTTTTCTTCCTCGTATCCTCCTTTTGGAGGGACATATTTGTGAGGGCAAAACGGTCATTTCACATCCCTACTGTTAAAAAATAAACAGATTTCAAACGGCAACAAACCAGAGGGACATATCTGCATACATTACGACTTTTGCAGGGATAACTAATGAAAGTTGGACTTTGCAGGGATATTTCTGATATTCACTATGTTTGTGGGGACCTGTATGAAATTAACCCAAAAAATTAATAATAATAAATAGTTAAAAAACCGTGCTTCGCTGCGAAAAATTCTTATAGTTGTTCTATATTTAGAAAAAATAAAGGCAACATAGTAATAAAAATCCAAATAAATTACATAGATCGAATTTGGATTATAACATAATTTCAAAAAATTCATATAGTAGAGATAACATAAAAATAAGAGTCTAAGAATATTAGAGGGGCCAAATTTGGATTACAATATAATAGTTCTAAATAAGTTTCGTCATTTAGATATAGAATATGATTCTTCACTATTTGTCTTCACTTGATTGAGCATCTTCCTGAAACCTATATATATAAAATAAAAAAATAAAAATAACTTTTTTGCCCTTGGAAACTTGTGATATTTCCTTTTTACCCTTTAATTTTTAATATATCCCTGAAAAGTTTTCGTTTCTTTCCTATATACCCCTATTTTGAGGGTGAATTAGAAAAAAATTGAATTTTTTCAAAGGTATTTTAGAAAAGTAATTCTATGAGTGGTATATATGAAAGGGGGGAACTTTATAGGGGTATATAGGAAACTATCCCTAAAAAAAAAATACAGCATAAAACTTAGACAATATAAGATGATTATACTCTAATTCTATGCATTAAATATTTAAATATAAAAATATAGAAAGCATATACTATTGGAGGGATAATGGAATCACAAAGTTGTTATACCTTGAATCCTGAATGGGGGACATTTCTCCAAATAATTTTTTGTAACAACCTGACCCACTAGCAATAATAACTCGTTGGACCCACATCACCAGCTCAAAATGCTTAAGCTCAACTATTATTATTAGGGTGGAGTCCTCTTATATACCTAATGACAATCATATTCTCATCCGATGTTGGACTATTGGGATGTCACAGATTTTTCCCGTTTAGGTCCTGACGTCCTCGTCAACCCTAAACGCACACAGCCCAAGATCACCGGGCGATGTGAGACTTGTCTCGCTAGCCTTGTCATTCTGACCCTAGCTTAGTCTATCACCTTGTCATCCCGACCCTGACTTAGCCTGTCACCTTGTCATTCCGACCCTGGCTCAACCGAGACTCATCTCACACTTCCGGCTAGTGATTGGCTCTGACACCAAATGTAATTTGTCATCCCGCGGGGTCCTTTTTTGAAAGCCAATTCGAAATCGGGCTGTCTTTAGAAATTAGAGTAAGCAGAGAACTGCCCATTTATTTTTCAAAATCTTGACCCCCAAGAGTGCAACAGACTCGCCACAAATACAGAAAATTCCTGAAACAAACGGACAGAATCTCCTCTGTATTTGCACGGCGTGGCACATGTACAATTAGCAACCAGACCTCCACTCACACACACACAGCGGTACAGGATGTATAAGGAACAATATTTAACATAAAGCTAACGGTCCTTAGTCACATCCATGCACATTCATTCTTATTCATCCTATTAGTTGGAAATGTCTCCCACACGAAGACATTGTTTGAAATTCTAACTTTCGAAAAAACCACAAGAAAATCATTTGAAAACCGTTCCCCACACGAAAACCTTTATTTTGAAAACACTACCACGAGGGGTAGAAAGTCACGTTTCAAAATCCAAAGCTAAAACCACATAAGTCCAAAAGCTTGATATCCAAAACCTCATGAGTACAATATCCCAAACTCCACGAGTATAAATAGTAACTGAACCACATAAGTATCTACTGACAGGTGTAAAGGTAAGACTATGCTATCCACAAGTGTAACTGATGCTAAGTAAGGAGTATAATCAAAACGTATACTGTATGTCGGGAAACTCTATCTCGGCCCTCTAACTACGGCCTCACGCACCGTCCCGACCAATGCCACCCGCGTCACCTGTGGAAAAATAGGGGCCAACAAAGGGTCTCCTAGTGGGTACAGCAAGCCGACAAAGGCAAGCGTACTCACCGGTAACCAGGTATAGGTGAAGAAAGGTCTACAGTAGCAATAAGTGTAAGAGATGAACTGAAAGTAAGTATGCAACAACCGCTACTATAGCTATATGCATCAACCGGAAGAATAGTCCAAATGTACCCAATCTACACCGCCGTGTCGGTCTAAGGACCTCAGGCAAAAGCCAGTCTCCGCTCGCTCACCTGGCATATAACCCTAGCAAATGGCCGCTGGGCTCACGGGTTGGTAACCAACCACTTTTTCGAAAAAAGAACACCCTCTTGCGATGGCCAAACCGCTGGTGTACGTGAAATGCTTACGAGCTGTGGCGATCGATGCGAATATGATCAATAGCCATCCGTCAGCGAATAGCCGACAATCATAGCCCCTCATAGCACACCAACCAACAGGTCATCGAAACAACACTGGTATACGAGCACCGACCACTTAGGTCAACCGGGATGGACAAGGTCAGCATCCTCACGAGTATGCAAGTACCGACCACTGCCACGCCCCAGGGTTCTTTTTGGAAATCTTTTTTAGGAAAACTATCGAGAAACGTGTAGAATTTTTTTTTAAAACACCTTTGAGAACACCCCGCGGACACGCACAGACCCGCCACATGAACAAAGGATCTTCTGTACGAACGGACAGAGTCTCCTCTGTACATACACGATGTAGCACTTTTGTACAAAGTCAACCGCACATACAACCACAGAACACAGACAATCGGATGAGAACAACTGATAATCATATAACAACAACAATCCACACCTATCCATTATTATATAAACATTAATAGGTAACGAACTAAACTAATCCAACAAATACGAAAAGCTGAACTAAATACTGGAATATAAAGGTCTATGAGGACCAATCAGGAACCCGGCTATCTAGTATCGTCCTCATGCACTGTCCCGACCCTCACCGTCCGTGTCACCTGAAAAATGGTGGGGGATGAGAATATGTAAACACGTTTCCCCCTCCAAGTGGGTACCGCAAGCTGCCGAAACCAAGCTGCACTCACCGGCAGACAAAAGAGATAATCAATAGTAGTGAACAGGTAAATCAGGTATAGTAGCAATGGAATAACAACTAGCAATAAATGCGAATGTAACAGCTACTGCAAGATAAAGTAGAAATCGACAAACAGGCATAATAAGCAGATGTACTAGAACAGTGCAATAATGACTGGAAAAGAACTACAACTACCAATCAATACATAACTATCCGCTATTATAAAGAATAACAGGATACACCAATGTATTAAATGGATGAATAACACGAACAACCAAATCAACTGCCATATTAGTCTAAAGACCTCAGGCTAAGCCACGTCATGCTCGCCCCCCTGGCATATAACCCTAACAGGCACCTCGTAGGACTCACGGGTCGGAAGTACGACCACTTTTTCAGAAAAGAACACCCTCTTGTGATTGATCAGACCGCTGGTGTACATAAAGATGCTCACGAGCTGTGGCAATCGATGCAATATGCTCAATGGTCAACAACGATAAATAGCCTAAAGCGTAATCCATAAATGTCCGACCAAATTAGGTCTACTATTTTCGAAGGAAATGTCACCATTGACCTATAAGATTTATATAGTCAAGTCACCATGTATGAGATACAAAAAGTCATCATGCAACGGATATACAATATCACTGTGTAATGAATACAAATGTCACCAACCACCGTAATCAAATTATGACAACTAATCATAATCAATGCTACTCTACAACTAGATCATAATACCATAGATGAGAATAAACCGTAAAGTAGGCAACAGGAAACAAGTGAGGTGCAAAAGCTCCGTAGACAAGTATGAATATATTACTCAAATTAAAGAGGATATGAAAGGAAAGAAATCACCGAGAAGGCACCGCTGAACCGACTTCGGATCGAAGTACCCACCTCTACCGTAGAATAAAACCGGGTCGTCAACCCCCTGTCGATGCCACTCGCAGTCCGGATCTATGCAAAGTCCCATTCGAAACTGTAATCATCTCAAACCTGCTAATTACAGAAGCTTAAGATTCTATATGAATCCAAATAGGTGAACAATCAGGTTTTCGGATCCCATTTAACGGTCACTGAAAGATCACCCGATTGTCGCATCGACTCATCGGAATGCCACCCCAACCTACGGGGTGTCCCGAAACAAGGCAAATACATAAACCACCTTGTCCGCTGTCCCAAAAAGCCAATCTTTTGCCGTTAGGACAGCCGCACGAAAAGTGCACCAAAATAGAAAACCGAGATCCCGAAAATCACTAGTTTGGCTCCCGAAATGACCATTTCGGCACCGGAACCACCCGCAGCCCTGTTGCTGCAACCAGAGGCGTCAAACCTCATTCTACAATCAGCCAATAAAGCTACAACACTGCTGCAAATAGCAGCAACTTGCGCGACACGAAACCGCGCCCAAAACCACTCGATTACTCGCATTTTGGGGTCTAGTTGGGCCCCGAAGTAATCCAAAATATTTTGAATGGTGCCTAACCATCCCATGCTGTCCCAAGACACTCACATTTGAGTATCGGGACAGCCGCACACCAAGCAGTGCGACCCGAGAGCGAAAACCCCCAAAACTAGCCGTACCGGGTTCCCAAAAAGCGTCGTTTTGGTTCTGGAACCATTCTATGGTTACTTGCTGGCCCGAGCTTCATATCAACGAGTCCCCAACCAGCAAGCAACACTCACCTACCAATGCAACCAGCAGCGACTACTCATTCTGCGAAAACGGGGCCAAAAAGCATACTAGAACAAAAAAAAGGGCACCGTTTCGCGTGCTTGTTGCCGCGAGGTTCAAACCCAAGTGTTCCTGGACTTTGTACAACAAGTATGGATAGTCTAAAACTGAACCCACACTGTTCGGGGCACCCACGATGCAAAAAAGCTCATTGTGGCATTTCGCCGAACACTTGGCGTGCGGATTTTAATTGTAGTACACCGAACTTCTACAAATTATGGAGTTCCGGTGGAAAAATAACATGAGAGGCTTATATGTGAGGCTTCGGCCAGGTTTGGAACTTGTGCGAAGTATTTTCGGCGCAAATGAGGCGCGTAAACGGACTTCGAAAAGTTAAAACTGCTGAACTTGTGAAGTCTGCAGTGGGATTCCGGTATGAGGAACTCCATACCGGTACTGAAGTGATTAGTACCGGTATGCGAGGTGGTATACCGGAATGCAATGGCAGAATCCGAAAATCCAGCTCTCGGGTTCTGCGGAATTCCTCGTGGTATACCGGTACGCCGACCCGTATACCGGAATACAGTGTGCAGAAGCTGATTTCGAAGGGTAAATTGGTAATTTCACTGAGGGGGGCTTACATAAAGGGGAACCCTTCCTCTTTCTCCTCTGAAAACTCACACACATAGGAAGAGAGGGAGAGTGAGAAGCTCCTCTCTCTCTCTTCTCTTCTTCATCTTCTTCACCTCCAAAATTGGAGATCTTGGTGGAGATCAAGCTTGGGAAGCTTGGAGGAGTGAAGAATCGAGCTCGTGCATGCATGGTGGCTTGGTGAGCTCGCGGATCCGAGGTGAGTCCTTGGATTTGGTAGTTAGGGTTTCGGATTTGGGGCTAAGAAATGAGATTTTGGAGACCCTTGGCTAATCTAGACTACAAATTGTAGAGATTAGCAAGAGATTTTGGATTTTGCCATGAGTTTTGGAAAACCCTAGGTTGAAAGAGGGATTCTCTTGTGGAGGATTTTAAAAATGTTTTAACCCTTTAGAATCCTAGTTGGGGGTTAGTAGAACATGTGGGACAACTCTATTTTGAGTGATTCCAAGAGATGAGATCGTTATGAGTTCGACTCGGATTAACGAATCCTTCATGTGTGTTAGGGCTAGGAGCTTGAAGACCAAGCTTGAGGCCAAGGAAAAGAGCCCGATTGCAAGTGTCTACAAGCAATCGGAAGAGTGTGAGGTGGGTTTGTGTTTACCGAAGTGATTAGGTCACTTTCATGTCTAGGGTAAATATCTATTTAAAAAATAAAATGGTATGTGTTGTGAACCCTAGAACTTGCATGTTGGCAAAGGTAAAATCATGATAGGTAGAGCAATGAGCTCCTATTACATGATATAGAATTCAAGTATAATTCAATTATTTATACTTGTTGCATGGTTGCATGTATGAGATTGGAACCTAATATTATTGAACATAGGTTGGACATGAGATTAGAACCTAGTGTCATTGAACATAGGTTGGAACATGTGAGATTGGAACCTAATGTTATTGAACATAGGTTGGACATGAGATTGGAACCTAATGTTATTGAACATAGGTTGGACATGAGATTGGAACCTAGTGTTATTGAACATAGGTTGGATATGAGATTGGAACCTAGTGTTATTGAACATAGGTTGGACATAAGATTGGAACCTAGTGTTATTGAACATAGGTTGGAACATGCGAATGGAACCTAGTGTTATTGAACATAGGTTGGACATGAGAATGGAACCTAGTGTTATTGAACATAGGTTGGACATGAGATTGGAACCTAGCGTCATGGAACCTAGATTGAGAATGTAAAGTAAACCTAGTGTCATTGAACATAGGTGAGACTTAGTGACTTGAACCTAAGGTCATGAGACTTAGGTTGGCAAGTGTAAAAGGTGTGAAACGGGATGTGCGACGATTTTGCTATCCCGGGTAGGCGACGATTTCGCTACCATGCCATGAGTTGGCGGTGTTGAAACGGGATGTGCGACGATTTTGCTATCCCGGGTAGGCGACGATTTCACTACCATGCCATGAGTTGGCGGTGTTGAACGGGATGTGCGACGATTTTGCTATCCCGGGTAGGCGACGATTTCGCTACCATGCCATGAGTTGGCGGTGTTGACACGGGATGTGCGACGATTTTGCTATCCCGAGTAGGCGACGATTTCGCTACCATGCCATGAGTTGGCGGTGTTGACACGGGATGTGCGACGAGGTTGCTATCCCGAGTATGCGACGAGTTCGCTACCTATGCCATGAGTTGGCGGTGTTGAGATGGGGTATGCGACGAGTTCGCTATCCCGGGTATGCGACGAGTTCGCTACCCGAACACAGAGGTGAAGATTTCACTCCTAGGATGTTGGAACCATTATGGTGAGACAGCAATTCCGAAACCATAAGTATTTGACAAGTAGTTGAACTTAGTCAATGTGAAATATAGGATGAATCTAGGAAAGAATAAAAGTTAACATTTTATTTGGTTGCAACCTTTATGTTTATTTACAAGCATGTAAATATTTCTTGCATAATTATTTGTGATCTAACTTATGCATATGGTGTTTCTTTGGACCTGGTGGGTCGAGCTTCTCTCTTGGGTGGCCTTACCCACTGGGAACTATGTTTATAGTTCTCATCCCACTATTTTTCAGGTCCTCACGTGAGCGGCGCGGCGGCGCGAGGGAAGGGCGTAACATCAGTAGTTAGCGTCCTACCATTGTGATCAGAATAGAAGTACCCTCTACTGCGTAGTTTAGGGGTATTCGAATGACAGGAAATGTAATGATAATTTGATTGTATTTGGAAAGATGGATCAAAAAAAAAAAAGATCATGTAATATGTGGTGGTATTGAGATTGCTTGTAATAGCATAGTAGTTGATGCTTTCCTTATGCAATCTTTGTATGAATTTTGTTCCTATTTGGAACCTCTTGAATTGTACTGGTTGCGACGCCTTGGACGTACAGGGGAAACTCTGTCCGTTCGGCGGATCTGGGTCATACGCCTGTGCGTTTTGTCCTTCCACCTACTTGGTGCTAAGTCACGGCAGGGCGTGACAGATTGAGGTGGTATCAGAGCGTAGAAACGGTCTAGGTGGACCTAAGAAATTCTAGGATGGAAAAGACCCTAGGAGTGTAAACTCGTGAGAGACGAGGACTTGTGAGTTGCGGCGAAAGTGTAAACGATTGGGTCGTGTATTGGTTATCCCTCTAATAGGATGTTAGAGGTGGATTTAAGGCGTGGTTTATTCTCAGCTAAGTGTGTTCATGTTGGCGCGCGACAACATGAACCCAAGGGATGAGAATAGGCGCCCTTGTGTGACTTTCGCCTAAATTGTGTCCGTGATTTGAATCGTGTTTGTACTCGACCTAGAAGGTCGAGGATGTTGACGGAAGTTGTTGTGTATCAGGATACGATGGCGTCACGTGGGCGATCTCCGACGAGATCAACACAGGATGGACCTAGTGGGGTCCCTGTGCAATCTGGGGCAAGTGGGGACCCGGAGCTTTGTGAACAGTTGGCCACATTCGTTGGAGTGGTGCAACAACAAGCTGAAATGGCACAGCGGCAGCAGGAGGCTGCCGTGCGCCAGGAAGAGCGGATCAGGAGACTCCATGAGACCGTGGAGCAATTAGCACGTCGTGTACCATCAGGAGCCGCGGCGGGTACCTCGCAAGTAGATGCTGGTGCCTGGGCCCCTGATTCTGTGGAATTAGAAGCGGAGAGGGAGCGGGCTTTAGCTGCCCTCATGACGTTCAAGGGATTCAATCCGCTTACCTCCGACGGGGAAGAAATGGACCCGTGGACCGTAGAAACGTGGATCGATTCTATAGAGTCCCTGTTTGAGGACTTGTACACCTTGGAGCGGGACAAGGTGCATTTTGCCGCACGCTGCTTGCAAGGGTCGGCAAAGGCGTGGTGGAAAGGAGTCCGTCGAGACCGACCTTCTAGTCTCCCTCCGGTGACTAGGGAGGAATTTCGAGGACTGGTGTTCTCTGCCTATTTCTCTGATCGTGAGAAAAGAAAGCTTTAGGGAAAGTTCAGGAAGCTGAAGCAAGGTGATCGCTTGGTGAGAGAGTATGAGAGAGAGTTCTCTCGCATTGTAAATTGTATCCCTTATGTGATACGGGACGACAAGGACAAAGCTGATTGTTTCGTGCGCGGACTTCAGCTTGAGATTTTTAAGGTTGTGCATCCCTTCAAACTGCAAACCTTTGTCGAGGTATTGGACCGGGCCCTGTGGGTGGAGCAGGGCAATGCATTCGTGCAAGAGGAGCGCGAGTTTTATAACAGGAAAATAGAGATGGGACGACCATCGAGTAAATCGGGTGGTCAGTCAAGTTCCAGACAAGTTCCGACGCGTTCACGTCGACGATCTCGTGCCGCGGGGACCTACCATACTTTGTCCTCGGCGAGTTGTGTTATTTACGGCGGACCCCATTGGGCGCGCCGGTGCGTACAGCGTGAAGGAAGGTGCATACGATGTGGACAATCGGGTCACACAAAGTATGATTGTTCCTTGGGAGATAGTCGAGCCCCACCGGCTACGACAGCATCCTCCGCTCCGAGATAGTTCGCGGGTGTGCCACCTGCGGCAAGGTCTGGGGAGCATGCATTGATGTTGAGGCAACCTGAGGGTTCGCGTTGGGCGCCAAGTGGCCATGGGTACGCGACTCAGGTGATGGAATCTACTGCTGTCGACGGCGTCGTGGCAGGTATGTTTTGATTGCTGAAAACATATGTAGAGCATAATGTGACACTGGAGCATTACATGTAATTGCTGTGGTCTGTTACTACGATGCAAGTGTAATTGTAGCCAGGACCAAGGTTATGGGTAAGGATAGATACCCAGCTATGCTCGTGTCATGGAGACATGTATTGCCGCTGGAGCGGCTAGAGATTTTGATGATACCGGCAAATTGCGGGTGTTGCGCCTAGTTGATGGCTTGAGGCAACAATGATTGTAGGCGAGCTGACTCTCGATATTAGGGCAATGTGAGTAGCCAATTGCAAGAGTCGAGTTATGACGTTGAGAACGTGTTAATAGTTCGCAGATCCCGAACATCGTTATAGTGGATCGATGACGGTTGTGAAATTGACAAGGTAATCGCCAAGACGTGGCGAGTGGGCCTTGCTGTACCTCAAATTGAGGTAGGTTGTGGTACTCGCAATGCGAGTGAGCATAAGCGTGGTAGCTTAGTGCTTGTGGATAACGCGAATAAACATAGTAGCGTGGGACGCTCGGGTGTAAGTACTCGTGGAATATCGATTTCTGGTTAGCCGAGAGGGTTTGTTGGCAGTAGCACTTGGGCATTGCTAGGTGTGAAGGAGGCCAAGAACCGCTTGAGAGCTAGTGGCTCACACTGGGTGCTTAGGAGCCGGTAGAGACTGTTGTCGCTTGGTATAGCGTGCGGGACACGTGTGGCGACAGTATCGGGTATTGCTTGGGGACGATCCGTGCCCGGACCATTGTGGACTATGGAGCCTGGGGCCTTATGGACAGGCGCAGTCAGCTGTGTGTGACAGCAGCCCGAGACCTGAGGATAGGGCAGAGACCTATGGTCGGGGCGGTAGTCCAAGCGATGACCCGAGAGCGTGGAATGCCACCTGTGAGACCATATGAATGGTAGTACACCGAGAGTGTGGATGTGACCCAACTCTAGGACTCAGTAGAGGTTTGGGGTCTTGGTTACTCCTGGTTGGAGTATGTGCGCAAGTCCTGAGTGAGGACTCCGCCGAGTAACAATTGGATTTACGTTTGCGAGCAAGAGATGTTACGCGACGTTGAGACAGGTTTAGGCAGTAGGCCTACGTGAGAGCTTTGGTCTGTGGACCATCTGTTGTTAACCGAGATAAGCGGTTTGACCGACGGCTCTGGGAGTATAAGAGCATTGGTCGTGTGTAAGAGAATTATGATTGTGACCTGAGAAGCAGAAGCTCGGTCATACCTTTCACCTGATTGGTGAAGTCACCAATTGCCAAGTCTGGCCTTGTCGGTGAAGTGAAATTGGGTTTACGAACAAAGTGTTCGAGTGGAAACATTGCGAAGATGGTGTGATGTCGACCCCGTAAGGAAAAACAACGGGACGTACTCCTTATGGAATGTCGGGGATATAAGACCCGTGGACTATGGAATGTACTCCTGAGTGAGCAGGAACCAGAGGACAGGATGAAAGAAGGATACCCTCATCTAATTGATAAATAGATTTGAGGTGTGATCTTAGTTTCGCGGACGAAACTTCTTTTAAGGAGGGAGGAATGTAGTACACCGAACTTCTACAAATTATAGAGTTCCGGTGGAAAAATAGCATGAGAGGCTATATGTGAGGCTTCGGCCAGGTTTGGGACTCGTGCGAAGTGTTTTCGGCGCAAATGAGGCGCGTAAACGGACTTCGAAAAGTTAAAACTGCTGAACTTGTGAAGTCTGAAGTGGGATTCTGGTATGAGGAACTCCATACCGGTACTGAAGTGATTAGCACCGGTATGCGAGGTGGTATACCGGAATGCAATGGCAAAATTCGAAAATCCAGCTCTCGGGTTCTGCGGAATTCCTCGTGGTATACCGGTACGCCGACCCGTATACCGGTACGCCAACCCGTATACCGAAATACAGTGTGCAGAATGCTGATTTCGAAGGGTAAATTGGTAATTTCACTGAGGGGGGCTTACATAAAGGGGAACCATTCCCCTTTCTCCTCTGAAAACTCACACACATAGGGAGAGAGGGAGAGTGAGAAGCTCCTCTCTCTCTCTTCTCTTCTTCACCTCCAAAATTGGAGATCTTGGTGGAGATCAAGCTTGGGAAGCTTGGAGAAGTGAAGAATCGAGCTCGTGCATGCATGGTGGCTTGGTAAGCTCGCGGATCCGAGGTGAGTCCTTGGATTTGGTAGTTAGGGTTTCGGATTTGGGGCTAAGAAATGAGATTTTGGAGACCCTTGGCTAATCTAGACTACAAATTGTAGAGATTAGCAAGAGATTTTGGATTTTGCCATGAGTTTTGGGAAACCCTAGGTTGAAAGAGGGATTCTCTTGTGGAGGGTTTAAAAATGTTTTAACCCGTTAGAACCCTAGTTGGGGGTTAGTAGAACATGTGGGACAACTCCATTTTGAGTGATTCTAAGAGATGAGATCGTTATGAGTTCGACTCGGATTAACGAATCCTTCATGTGTGTTAGGGCTAGGAGCTTGAAGACCAAGCTTGAGGCCAAGGAAAAGAGCCCGATTGCAAGTGTCTACAAGCAATCGGAAGAGTGTGAGGTGGGTTTGTGTTTACCGAAGTGATTAGGTCACTTCCATGTCTAGGGTAAATATCCATTTAAAAAATAAAATGGTATGCGTTGTGAACCCTAGAACTTGCATGTTGGCAAAGGTAAAATCATGATAGATAGAGCAATGAGCTCCTATTACATGATATAGAATTCAAGTATAATTCAATTATTTATACTTGTTGCATGGTTGCATGTATGAGATTAGAACCTAATGTTATTGAACATAGGTTGGACATGAGATTAGAACCTAGTGTCATTGAACATAGGTTGGAACATGTGAGATTGGAACCTAATGTTATTGAACATAGGTTGGACATGAGATTGGAACCTAATGTTATTGAACATAGGTTGAACATGAGATTGGAACCTAGTGTTATTGAAAATAGGTTGGATATGAGATTGGAACCTAGTGTTATTGAACATAGGTTGGACATAAGATTAGAACCTAGTGTTATTGAACATAGGTTGGAACATGCGAATTGAACCTAGTGTTATTGAACATAGGTTGGACATGAGAATGGAACCTAGTGTTATTGAACATAGGTTGGACATGAGATTGGAACCTAGCGTCATGGAACCTAGGTTGAGAATGTAAAGTAAACCTAGTGTCATTGAACATAGGTGAGACTTAGTGACTTGAACCCAAGGTCATGAGACTTAGGTTGGCAAGTGTAAAAGGTGTGAAACGGGATGTGCGACGATTTTGCTATCCCGGGTAGGCGACGATTTCGCTACCATGTCATGAGTTGGCGGTGTTGAAACGGGATGTGCGACGATTTTGCTATCCCGGGTAGGCGACGATTTCGCTACCATGTCATGAGTTGGCGGTGTTGAACGGGATGTGCGACGATTTTGCTATCCCGGGTAGGCGACGATTTCGCTACCATGCCATGAGTTGGCGGTGTTGAAACGGGATGTGCGACGATTTTGCTATCCCGGGTAGGCGACGATTTCGCTACCATGCCATGAGTTGGCGGTGTTGACACGGGATGTGCGACGATTTTGCTATCCCGGGTAGGCGACGATTTCGCTACCATGCCATGAATTGGCGGTGTTGACACGGGATGTGCGACGAGGTTGCTATCTCGGGTATGCGACGAGTTCGCTACCTATGCCATGAGTTGGCGGTGTTGAGATGGGGTATGCGACGAGTTCGCTACCCGAACACGGAGGTGAAGATTTCACTCCTAGGATGTTGGAACCATTATGGTGAGATGGCGATTCCGAAACCATAAGTATTTGACAAGTAGTTGAACTTAGTCAATGTGAAATATAGGATGAACCTAGGAGAGAATAAAAGTTAACATTTTATTTGGTTGCATCCTTTATGTTTATTTACAAGCATGTAAATATTTCTTGCATAGTTATTTGTGATCTAACTTATGCATATGGTGTTTCTTTGGACCTGGTGGGTCGAGCTTCTCTCTTGGGTGGCCTTACCCACTGGGAACAATGTTTATAGTTCTCATCCCACTATTTTTCAGGTCCTCACGTGAGCGGCGCGGCGGCGCGAGGGAAGGGCGTAACATCAGTAGTTAGCGTCCTACCATTGTGATCAGAATAGAAGTACCCTCTACTGCGTAGTTTAGGGGTATTCGAATGACAGAAAATGTAATTATAATTTGATTGTATTTGGAAAGATGGATCAAAAAAAAAAAAGATCATGTAATATGTGGTGGTATTGAGATTGCTTGTAATAGCATAGTAGTTGATGCTTTCCTTATGCAATCTTTGTATGAATTTTGTTCCTGTTTGGAACCTCTTGAATTGTACTGGTTGCGACGCCTTGGACGTACAGGGAAAACTCTGTCCGTTCGGCGGATCTGGGTCATGCGCCCGTGCGTTTTGTCCTTCCACCTACTTGGTGCTAAGGCACGGCGGGGCGTGACAGATTGAGGTGGTATCAGAGCGTAGAAACGGTTTAGGTGGACCTAAGAAATCCTAGGATGGAAAAGACCCTAGGAGTGTAAACTCGTGAGAGACGAGGACTTGTGAGTTGCGGCGAATGTGTAAACGATTGGATCGTGTATTGGTTATCCCTCTAATAGGATGTTAGAGGTGGATTTAAGGCGTGGTTTATTCTCAGCTAAGTGTGTTCATGTTGGCGCGCGACAACATGAACCCAAGGGATGAGAATAGGCGCCCTTGTGTGACTTTCGCCTAAATTGTGTCCGTGATTTAAATCGTGTTTGTACTCGACCTAGAAGGTCGAGGATGTTGATGGAAGTTGTCGTGTATCAGGATACGATGGCGTCACATGGGCGATCTCCGACGAGATCAACACATGATGGACCTAGTGGGGTCCCTGTGCAATCTGGGGCAAGTGGGGACCCGGAGCTTTGTGAACAGTTGGCCACATTCATTGGAGTGGTGCAACAACAAGCTGAAATGGCACAGCGACAGCAGGAGGCTGCCGTGGCCGGCGGTGACGGCGGCGTGGCGGTTGTAATACACTGAACTTCAGTGTGTTGTACTGAACTTCTACAAATTGTGGAGTTCTAGTGGAAAGTGGCGTAAAAAGGCTATTTGTATAGCTTCGGCAAGGTTTGGAGCTCATTTGAGAGTTTTCGGCACAAATCGGGCGCGAAAACGGATTTCGAAAAGTTAAGTCTGCTAAACTTGCAGATTTTGTATTGAATATCGGTACTAAAAACTGGGTACCGGTACGCAATACAAAATGGAGAGAAGCCAGCTCTCGGGTTTTGAGGAACTCAGGCTGAGTACCGGTACTGATTTGTTTAGTACCGGTACTGATTTACTGAGTACCGGAACGCAGTAGAAAACTTGACAATCCAACGTTCGGATTCTGAGGAATTGAATACTAGGTACCTGAACTAAATGCCCGTGTTCCGGTACACGAATTTGAGTACCCGTACGTAGTGCTACGAAATGCCAGTTTTGGCTGGTTGTAAATAGTAGAATGTGGGGGGAGTTAGTTGCAATTGTTGCAACACCATATAGGAGGGGAAACCTCAGCCACTCCTCCCCTATTTGGACACAACAGAAAAGAACACTTCTCTTCTCTGTCTCTCCTTCCTCCCCTCTCTCTAGTAGAACTTCTCCAATACTTAGAGCTTGGAAGATCAAGCTTGGAGGAGAGATTGGAGGTGAGAGCAAGCTTCTTGGAGTAAGAAGAAGTTTGAGGAACTCGTGGCAAAGGTGAGTTCTTGATGATTTGGGTTTAAACCTTGGAATTGATCTTTTATTTTGAGGTTTTTGAAAACCCTAGGCAATCTAGACCACAAATGGTGGGGATTGGCCATGTGATGTAGGGCTCTTACATGCATGCATGTAAACCCTAGGTAGAAAGAGAGCTTTTGCCATGAGAGGGTCTAAAAATATTTTGACCTTCGAGAATCGCAATTGAGGCATAGGAAATTATGTGGAAACACTTGATTTCAAGAAACGAATTGATTTTAGGGTTCGTAAATGGTAACGAACCATTTTACTTGTGTTAGGGCAAGAAGCTTGGGTTGAACAAAGAACTCAAAGCAAGGAGGCCTAAGAGCTCAAAGAATTCAACCATTTGAAAGCTTTTGAGGTGGGTTTGTGTTGCACCGAAGTGATTAGGTCACTTCCATGTATAGGGTAAAATAACCATAATAAAAATAGTAGTGTATGTTACCCTAGTGTATAATTGTGCATGTTGGTATAAAGGACTTGTGAAATGAAATTGAGCTATGTGCTCATTTTGCATGTATATGGAATTATTTGTTTCATGATCATACTTTCACACCCCGGGGTCCCTTTTTATAAGTCAAAATCATCGGGCTGTTTTGAAAATTCAGAGTTCAGCGGAAAGTGCCCATTTTTTTTTTAATAAATCTTGACCCAAGGACGTGCAACAGACCCGCCACAAATACAGAGATTCTCCGTGACAAACGGACAGAGTCTCCCCTGTATTTGCACGGCGTCGCACAATATACAATGTACAAACATTTCCATCCACTCACAATCATTCATAATTACGATACATAAACAATTACATCTATCAGTTGAAACGTTCCTCACACGGGAACCTTATTTTTGAAACACTAAGAGTCATATTTGTATGAAAAACCTTTTCTTTCGAAAACGGCTACCTCGATGGGTAGGAGACATCATTTTCCACAAAAATCCACAGAAAACCTATTCAAGTTAGTTATTACAAAGTTTATGCCGAAATCAAATTCCAAAATCCACTGAACCACAAGGTCTAATGCATAAGTAAATGGAAAGGTAGGAAAACTAGACCGCTAACTAGTCGGGCTCAAAGAGTCACTCGCCCGTCGTGCCTCGCGCACCGTCCCGACTCCCACCTCCGAAGTCAACTGAAAAATGGTGGTGGGGGGATGAGAACATGTAAACATGTCTCTCCCTCCCAGTGGGCACCGCAAGCCGACGAAGGCAAGTGTACTCACCGGCAAAGGAAGAGATAATCAAATATAGGTGAAGTAATGTAAAGCAAGGCCTACAGTAGCAATACAAGTGACAAGAAAGGAACTGTAAGTATGCATGCAACAACCGCTACTGTAGCTATATGCGTCAACCGGACGAATAGTCCAAATATACCCAATCTAAACCACCGTGTCGGTCAAGAACCTCAGGCAATGCCACAAAACCGCTCATCCTGGCATACAACCCTGGCGAAAACCACCACCGGGCTCACGGTTCGGCGACCGACCACTTTTCCGGAAAAGAACACCCTCTTGCGGTGGCCAAACCGCTGGTGTACGTGAAGATGCTCTCGAGCTGTGGCGATCAATGCGAATATGATCAATAGCCAACCGTCAGCGAATAGCTGACAATCACTGCCTCTCAGGGCACACGACCAATAGGTCATCGAACTGTAAGGGAACACGAGTACCAACCACTCAGGTCAACTAGGATGGAACAACTCAACATCCTCCCAAAGGTATGCAAGTACCGACCACTCAGGTCAACAAGAAAGTATGAGATCAACAATGACAAGAGAATAGAAGAACCGACCACTCTGGTCAACTAGAAAGTGTGAGATCAATGACACTATAAGTACACGGGCACCGACCACTCAGGTCAACAGGAATATAAATGCAAGTGTCACTACCGCTCTACTTCTATGTCATGGCCAACAGGAGAGTATACTAAGTAGAGCAAGAGTCGAAGTCATGTGGTGAAGAGCTCAAGTACTGAACATGTATATATGTTAGTGAAAGGTAGGGATGAAGGGAACATCACCGAGCGTGCACGACTGAACCGACTTCGGATCGAAGTACCCACCTGTCACTGTCGCGTCGGACTCCGGGACGCTCCGCAAATCGACCGGACCTACGATAGGCCCACCGAGTCAAGGACAAATCTCACATGACTCAATACATGACTCATACACACATCCCACAATCCCGAGACTCGGTTTCCCAAACCGATCTCCGTAAATCGCCGGAAATCCCGAAATCATGTCGGGACGTTCCCGGGACCCACAAGATGTCCCGATCGGTACCGACTCGCTCTACGAGTCAACTGCTTCCTCGAAACACACCCATTTGGATGTTTCGGCAGCAAACACTAGATCCCACGTCTAAACAATTATCGTCGGATAGTCCTTCCGATCCGGGTTTCCGGAAGTGTCAATTTTGACACCGGAACCCACTGTCTCTCACTGGACGTCTCCGAACATTCGAGACGGTCCCCACGACCAGCCAACAAGGCTCAGCGACCACTCTACGATAATCGATCGACATCGGATAACTCCCGAGCCGAAACCGCATTCCGCCGATAAATTTTATCAGAAAAACGCACCGTAAGTTAGTGTTTTCCTTTCGCGAGCGGTGTCGGACCTTGGACAATCAGTCCAAAGGTCACACGCCACCTACAACACTGCCCGCAGTAGCCCCGAAGTACACATTTGCACATAAGCCCCTAATCTTATACAAAATTGCGTCATTTTATGTGAATTTCACAGTTTAACGGCCTGATCTTTTAATCGGCCGGGCTTCGGAGCCTGCCGAGCTACATGCTGCAAGGTTTCGACGTGTCGGAGGCCGTGCTCATGATTCGGAGCATAGCCGGACACTGTGGAGCGTGCGGGTGCAACCCAAATTTTAGCGAACTACGCGCACTGCACGATGATCGCGCTTAACTCACAGATCCGGGAGGCGTTGACCATAATGGAGGTGAGCATCACGCTCAGCACCGACTGACGATCGATGTGCTCACCTCCGGAGGCATCAGAACAGCCCCCGGGTCACAAAATATTGACCCAAACACAAATCTATGCACATACTGCAGTAAATAAAGCTTACCAGGCAGGGGGAGTTAAGGCACGGCCGGCGATGGGTCACCGGCGGGCGCGCCGGCGGCAGGGGGTTTCAGCCGGTGAGGGGAAGTCGGAGCGCGCGATTGCCGGCGGCGGGAGGCGGCCAGAGGCGGCGGCTGTGATGCCCTAGCCCGGGAAGCTCACTAGGCCGAGCTTCAGTTTTCCGGCGTACGGCGGCTCCGACGGCGGTTCCGCCGGCAGTCGATGGATACGGGGGGGTACAAGGAACCCGGCGCTCGGGTTTGTAGTCGGCGGAAGGTGGCCGGAGGTGGTGCGGCCACAAGCTGAACCCGCACAAGCCTTGGCTCGGGCTCGGGTGGTTCCAGCGGCCACGGCGGTGGCCGGGGCACTCCGGGGCGGCGGCGGCGGGTTGCCTGAGGCCGGAGGAGGGCGGCCCGATAGATCCTGGGCGGCGGCGACGCGGGGAGAGGGAACCCACGCGGGTTCGGTCAGATCTGCACTAATACTGGTGCAGTTTGCTCACAGCGGCCGCGGCGGCGCGCAGGGACGGCGGCGACGGCCGGCAGGGGTTGGCCGGAGCTCGGGGACACCGCAGGGATGAAGCCTCGAGGGTAAGGATCCTCCCTGGATGGCCTCGGACAGAGATGGAGAGAAAGATAGAGAGAGGTTGTGGAGGTGGTTTTGGTTGTCTTGGCCGGTCGGAGTTTGATCGCCGGCGGCGGCGGCTGGAGTGGCGCGCGGCACGCAGCCCGAGGCGGCTACGTTAGCTGGGAGACAAAAGGTCAGCTAAGGGGAGTTGTGGGGTTAGGGTTTCTACATGAAACCCTAGCTCAACCTATATATACAATAGGCCGTTTTGCAGTTTAGTCCTCCAAAACACATTATTTTTAGCTGAGTCCATCACAGCACAAGTAAATCGCGCGCACGTACCCCATGTTTGATTTCGCGCAATTTGGTACATAAAATATAGGGGGTTTTGTGCGAATTTCAAAAACACCATTTCGACCCCTCCTCGATAGTCATGCAAAATCTCGTGATCCGTCCGTCAGATTTCCGAACGGATTGCACCAGCGCGTTCAGCACCGTTGAGACATCATACTCACGATTTTGTTTCATTCGATTTGGTCACAGATTCACGACAAACTCACCCTCTTTTTGATCCACCAACACATTACTCGTAAAAAGTTGATATTCGCCTTTCGATCGCCCTCGATTAGTGAGCGAGCAGTCTAAACCCCTCAATACCAATTTTCCTTCATAGAGAGGTCCTCATCTGAGGGTCCACACGCAAAACGGAGCAATGGTAAGCTTTCCGAAGCCAGAATGAAAACCCATTCTGCGGTAAGGTTCAGTTTTCTCAAAATCCGTGTGTCAAATCCAAAATCCAACAGTTCCATCGAGTCCAGAATAGTTGGACAGTCAAAAACGAGCTATTGGATTGTTATGAACGGAGTCCGATACACTCCGAAAGCCATCTCTCATTTTAGGCTTCCCGAAAAACCGGAGTTACTATTCACTTTAAGTGAAATTTGGCAATCGCGTAACTTTTTCATTTTAAATCATTTTCTCCCGAAACTTGACGAGTGTTTATGTAATAAAATTACACACAAAAACATCGTCAACAAAGAGATTAATTACATAGTAAAAATCTCAGTCCTTACATCATCCCCTCCTTAAAAGAAGTTTCGTCCTCGAAACTTGACTATATACCCACTGTGATCAATTCAAATATCATCTTTGGGTATTGATCATTTGCATTTCCTCAAACCTGGAATGATCAATTTTCAAAGTAAGGGATAATGAAAGTACGGTTCCTTCCTAATGGAATGTGGGAAGAACATAACCAACCAACATCCACGGACCAAAACCACCGGGATAACCACCATCCAATAACCTGCGGACAAAACAGTACCGCCCAACACTGGTCCACGTAGCAATAGCTAACCCAACTACGTCAAAGGTTCACGCAGGAAGTCTCTCAATGCAATAAGTCGGAGTATATTTTCGTAGATCGAAACGACAGACTCCGATTGGCTAACATCGTCGGTCAGTTCGCCACGAGCGAAAAGCATCGTTGTCCTAATACCTGCGTCAATACGCTCATCTTGGAGACTACAGTCTCTCACCAATTCGGAATACAAATAGTCGGAATCAAACCCTTAGCATCGGCATCCCACTTGCGGTATTCAACATTCCTTGGTCCGAGACCAAACCGTCCACCTAGACTAGAAGGTCTAAGGCTGCCACGATTAGTTGAGCTCGATGAGTGAGCCCACTCTCAAATACATACGATTCAACATCAAGATCCACGCATGTCCGCCCCTTGGTAAACATGGTTGCTAATCACAACCAGCCATCAAAACCATCCATGATGACAACATCTGTCTCCACGAGGCCCTGCCGCTGTCATCCCCATGGGACCATAGCGGCCAATGCTCCATGCAACACCTGTTGCCCGCCTCACCGAGACCCAGATTGTAGTGTACCGGATTTTTTTAATATAAAAGTAAGTGAAAAGAAAAATAGTGTGAGATACTATTTTTATTAGACTTAGAGAAGTAAAATATAAGTCAGAAATAACTTGTGTAGAAATTGGAATGAAAACAGGAGATTTGAAATTTTCTGTAAGGAACGAGGCTGATTTTTTAGCAGAAAATTTACAGTGTCAGAAAATTATGAAAATTTCAGGATACGTCAAAATTATTTTTTTGAGGCTAGATTAAAAGTTTCGTGTCATTCTGACACCCGAAAAGTGAAAATAAAATATAACAGCAATCTGCTAGGAATTTTAGTCGGTAGAACTTTCGGTGACCAAAAAATGGTCCGTAATCAGATAGTGATGATCAGTTCTTCTGATTAACTTAAATCGAGCGTGACTGTCAAATTTGAGCGCAACAGACATTCAGAAGGGCTCCAGCGAAAAGTATCAGATTCTGAACTAAACTAAACTGAAATTTGTAATAGTGTTGGAGGCCTATTTGTAAATCCCTAGCCTCCTCGCCCTCACGCGTGCTCTCCCCAACCCTAGAGAAGAATGAGAGGCTTCTTTCTCTCTAGCTCTCATCTCTCCCTCCCTCTCTTGTAATCTCTCAATTAAAGAGGAAAAAAAATTAGAGAAGACTTGGGAGCTTCATGTTGGAGAAGACATTGGAGGAGATGAAGCTTGGAGAAGAGCTCTCTAATGGTGGGATTGAGCTTCTTGACCAGCTCGCACTCTTTGGGCATAATAGAACGCTCTCATAGGGTTTCAATGCTCGTTCGTTCGAATCTAAGCATGTACTCGTGGCAAGCTCACACTCTTAGGCGCAATAGAAAGCTCTCATGGGGTTCCAATCCTCGTTCGTTCGAATCTGAGCATGTACTCGTGGCAAGACCGCACTCTTTGGCGTAATAGAACGCTCTTACGGGGTTTCAATTCTCGTTCGTTCGAATCTGAGCATGTACTTGTGGCAAGCTCACACTCTTTGGGCGTAATAGAACGCTCTCATGGGGTTTCAATCCTCGTTCGTTCGAATCTGAGCATGTACTCATGGCAAGCTCGCACTATTTGGGCATAATAGAACGCTCTCATGGGGTTTCAATGCTTGTTCGTTCGAATCTGAGTATGTACTTGTGGCAATCTCGTACTCTTAGGGCGTAATAGAACGGTCTCTTTGGGTTTCAATCCTCGTTCGTACGAATCTGAGCATGTACACGTGGCAACCCGCACTCTTTGGCGTAATAGAACGCTCTCACGGGGTTTCAATCCTCGTTCGTTCGAATCTGAGCATGTACTCGTGGCAAGCTCGCACTCTTTGGGCATAATAGAACGCTCTCATGGGGTTCTAATCCTCGTTCATTCGAATCTGAGCATGTACTCGTGGCAAGCTCGCACTCTTTGGCGTAATAGAACGCTCTCACGGGGTTTCAATCCTCGTTCGTTCGAATCTGAGCATGTACTCGTGGCAAGTTCGCACTCTTAGGCGCAATAGAACGCTCTCATGGGTTTCAATCCTCGTTCGTTCGAATCTGAGCATGTACTCGTGGCAAGCTCGCACTCTTTGGGCGTAATAGAACGCTCTCATTGGGTTTCAATCCTCGTTCGTTCGAATATGAGCATGTACTCCTGGCAAGCTCGCACTCTTAGGCGCAATAGAAAGCTCTCACGGGGTTCCAATCCTCATTCGTTCGAATTTGAGCATGTACTCGTGGCAATCTCGCACTCTTTGGGCGTAATAGAATGATCTCAAGGGGTTCCATTCCTCGTTCGTTCGAATTCGAGCATGTACTCGTGGCAAGCTCGCACTCTTTGGCGTTATAGCACGCTCTCACGGGGTTCCAATCCTCGTTCGTTCGAATCTGAGCATGTACTCGTGGCAAGCTCGCACTCATTGGCGTAATAGAACGCTCTCACGGGGTTTCAATCCTCGTTCGTTCGAATCTGAGCAAGTACTTGTGTGGCAAGCTCGCACTCTTGGGCGCAATAGAACGCTCTCATGGGGTTTCAATCCTCGTTCGTTCGAATCTGAGCATGTACTCGTGGCAAGCTCGCACTCTTAGGGGGCGTAATAGAACGCTCTCATCTCATGGGGTTTCAATCCTCGTTCGTTCGAATCTGAGCATGTACTCACTCTTTGGGCGTAATAGAACGCTCTCATGGGGCTTCAATCCTCGTTCGTTTGAATATGAGCATGTACTCCTGGCAAGCTCGCACTCTTTAGGCGCAATAGAACGCTCTTATGGGCTTCAATCCTCGTTCGTTCGAATTTGAGCATGTACTCGTGGCAAGCTCGCACTCTTTGGGCGTAATAGAACGCTCTCATGGGGTTTCAATCGTTTCTCGTTCGTTCGAATCTGAGCATGTACTCGTGGCAAGCTCGCACTCTTTGGGCGTAATAGAACGCTCTCATGGGGCTTCAATCCTCGTTCGTTCGAATCGAATCTGAGCATGTACTCGTGGCAAGCTCGCACTCTTTGGGTATTATAGTAAAGAACGCTCTCATGGATGGGGCTTCAATCCTCGTTCGTTCGTTCGAATCTGAGCATGTACTCGTGGCAAGCTCGCACTCTTGGGCGTAATAGAACGCTCTCATGGGCTTCAATCTCGTCAACTTCGTTCGTTCGTTCGAATCTGAGCATGTACTCGTGGCAAGCTCGCACTCTTTGGGCGTAATAGAACGCTCTCATGGGGGCTTCAATCCTCGTTCGTTCGAATCTGAGCATGTACTCGTGGCAAGCTCGCACTCTTTGGGGTAATAGAACGCTCTCACTCTCTCATGGGGCTTCAATCCTCGTTCGTTCGAATCTGAGCATGTACTACTGTGGCAAGCTCGCACTCTTTGGGCGTAATAGAACGCTCTCATGGGGCTTCAATCCTCGTTCGTTCGTTCGAATCTGAGCATGTACTCGTGGCAAGCTCGCACTCTTTGGGCGTAATAGAACGCTCTCTCATGGGGCTTCAATCCTCGTTCGTTCGAATCTAAGCATGTACTCGTGGCAAGCTCGCACTCTTTGGGCGTAATAGAACGCTCTCATGGGGCTTCAATCCTCGTTCGTTCGAATCTGAGCATGTACTCGTGGCAAACTCGCACTCTTTTGGGCGTAATAGAACGCTCTCATGGGGTTTCAATCCTCTCGTTCGTCAATCCTCGGTCGTTCGAATCTGAGCATGTACTCGTGGCAAGCTCGCACTCTTTGGGCGTAATAGAACGCTCTCTCATGGGCTCTTCAATCCTCGTTCGTTTCGAATCTGAGCATGTACTCGTGGCAAGCTCGCACTCTTTGGGCGTAATAGAACGCTCTCATGGGGGCTTCAATCCTCGTTCGTTCGAAATCTGAGCATGTACTCGTGGCAAGCAACTCGCGCTCGCACTCTTTGGGCGTAATAGAACGCTCTCATGGGGCTTCAATCTCTCGTTCGTTCGAATCTGAGCATGTACTCGTGGCAAGCTCGCACTCTTTGGGCGTAATAATAGAACGCGCTCTCATGGGGCTTCAATCCTCGTTCGTTCGAATCTGAGCATGTACTCGTGGCAAGCTCGCACTCTTTGGGCGTAATAGAACGCTCTCATGGGGCTTCAATCCGTTCGTTTCGTTCGAATCTGAGCATGTACTCGTGGCAAGCTCGCACTCTTTGGGCGTAATAGAACATCTCTCATGGGGCTTCAATCTCTCGTTTTCGAAATCTGAGCATGTCTCGTGGCAAATCTCACTCTTTGGGCGTAATAGAACGCTCTCATGGGGCTTCAAGCGTTCGTTCGAATCTGAGCATGTTGGCAAGCTCGCACTCTTTGGGCGTAATAGAACGCTCTCATGGGGCTTCAATCCTCGTTCGTTCGAATCTGAGCATGTACTCGTGGCAAGCTCGCACTCTTTGGGCGTAATAGAACGCTCTCTCATTGGGCTTCATCAATCTCGTTCGTTCAATCTGAGCATTCTCGTCGTTCGCACTCTTTCGAATCTGAACGCTCTCATGAGCATCCTCTCTCGTTCGAATCTCATGTACTCGTGGCAAGCTCGCACTCTTTGGGCGTAATAGAACGCTCTCATGGGGCTTCAAATCTCGTTCGTTTCGAATCTGAGCATGTACTCGTGGCAAGCTCGCACTCTTTGGGCGTAAATAGAACGCTCTCATGGGGCTTCAATCCTCGTTCGTTTCGACTCTTTGGGCGTAATGAGCATGTACTCGTGGCAACTCGCACTCGCACTTTGGGCGTAATAGAACGCTCTCATGGGGCTTCAATCCTCGTTCGTTCGAATCTGAGCATGTACTCGTGGCAAGCTCGCACTCTTTGGGCGCGTAATAGAACGCTCTCATGGGGCTTCAATCCTCGTCGTTCGTTCGAATCTGAGCATGTACTCGTGGCAAGCTCGCACTCTTTGGGGCGTAATAGAACGCTCTATGGGGCTGGGCAATCGTCGTTCAATCAATGTACTCGCTCGCACTCGTTCGAATCTGGCATGTACTCGAATCTGGCATGTACTCGTGGCAAGCTCGCACTCTTTGGGCGTAATAGAACGCTCTCATGGGGCTTCAATCCTCGTTCGTTCGTTCGAATATGAGCATGTACTCGTGGCAAGCTCGCACTCTTTGGGCGTAATAGAACGCTCTCATGGGGCTTCAATCCTCGTTCGTTCGAATCTGAGCATGTGCTCGTCACAAGCTCGCACTCTTTGGGCGTAATAGAATGCTCTCATGGGGCTTCAATCCTCGTTCGTTCGAATCTGAGCATGTCCTCGTGGCAAGCTCGCACTCTTTGGCGTAATAGAACGCTCTCATGGGGCTTCAATCCTCGTTCGTTCGAATCTGAGCATGTACTCGTGGCTAGCTCGCAATCTTTGGGCGTAATAGAATGCTCTCATGGGGCTTCAATCCTCGTTCGTTCGAATCTGAGCATGTACTCGTGGCAAGCTCGCACTCTTTGGGCTAGATAGAACGCTCTCATGGGGTTTTCAATCCTCGTTCGTTCGAAATCTGAGCATGTACTCGTGGCAAGCTCGCACTCTTTTGGGCGTAATAGAATGCTCTCATGGGGCTTCAATCCTCGTTCGTTCGAATCTGAGCATGTACTCGTGGCAAGCTCGCACTCTTTGGACGTAATAGAACGCTCTCATGGGGCTTTCAATCCTCGTTCGTTCGAATCTGAGCATGTACTCGTGGCAAGCTCGCGCACTCTTTGGGCGTAATAGAACGCTCTCATGGGTTCTTCAATCCTGAGCGTTGTTCGAATCTGAGCATACTCGTGGCAAGCTCGCACTCTTTGGGCGTAATAGAACGCTCTCATGGGGCTTCAATCCTCGTTTCGTTCGAATCTGAGCATGTACTCGTGGCAAGCTCTCGCACTCTTTGGGGTAATAGAACGCTCTCATGGGGCTTCAAAATCTCGTTCGTTCGAAATCTGAGCATGTACTCGTGGCAAGCTCGCACTCTTTGGGCGTAATAGACGCTCTCATGGGGCTTCAATCCTCTTTTCGTCGTTCGTTCGAATCTGAGCATGTACTCGTGGCAAGCTCGCACTCTTTGGGCGTAATAGAACGCTCTCATGGGGCTTCAATGGGGCTTCAATCCTCTCGTTCGTTCGTTCGAATCTGAGCATGTACTCGTGGCAAGCTCGCACTCTTTGGGCGTAATAGAACGCTCTCATGGGGCTTCAATCATTCGTTCAATCCTCGTTCGTTCGAATCTGAGCATGTACTCGTGGCAAGCTCGCACTCTTTGGGCGTAATAGAACGCTCTCATGGGGCTTCAATCTCTCGTTCGTTCGAATCTCGAATCTGAGCATGTACTCGTGGCAAGCTCGCACTCTTTGGGCGTAATAGAACGCTCTCTCATGGGGCTTCAATCCTCGTTCGTTTCGAATCTGAGCATGTACTCGTGGCAAGCTCGCACTCTTTGGGCGTAATAGAACGCTCTCTCTCATGGGGTTTCAATCCGTTCGTATCATGTACTCGTGCAACCTCACACTCTTTGGGCGTAATAGAACGCTCTCATGGGGCTTCAATCCTCGTTCGTTCGAATCTGAGCATGTACTCGTGGCAAGCTCGCACTCTTTGGGCGTAATAGAACGCTCTCATGGGGCTTCAATCCAATTTCGTTTCGTTCGAATCTGAGCATGTACTCGTGGCAAGCTCGCACTCTTTGGGCGTAATAGAACGCTCTCATGGGGCTTCAATCCTCGTTCGTTCGAATCTGAGCATGTACTCGTGGCAAGCTCGCACTCTTTGGGCGTAATAGAACGCTCTCATGGGGCTTCAATCCTCGTTCGTTCGAATCTGAGCATGTACTCGTGGCAAGCTCGCACTCTTTGGGCGTAATAGAACGCTCTCATGGGGCTTCAATCCTCGTTCGTTCGAATCTGAGCATGTACTCGTGGCAAGCTCGCACTCTTTGGGGGCGTAATAGAACGCTCTCATGGGGCTTCAATCCTCGTTCGTTCGTTCGAATCTGAGCATGTACTCGTGGCAAGCTCGCACTCTTTGGGCGTAATAGAACGCTCTCATGGGGCTTCAATCCTCGTTCGTTCGTTCGAATCTGAGCATGTACTCGTGGCAAGCTCGCACTCTTTGGGCGTAATAGAACGCTCTCATGGGGCTTCAATCCTCGTTCGTTGATCGAAATCGAATCTGAGCATGTACTCGTGGCAAGCTCGCACTCTTTGGGCGTAATAGAACGCTCTCATGGGGCTTCAATCTCTCGTTCGTTCGTTCGAATCTGAGCATGTACTCGTGGCAAGCTCGCACTCTTTGGGCGTAATAGAACGCTCTCATGGGGCTTCAATCCTCGTTCGTTCGAATCTGAGCATGTACTCGTGGCAAGCTCGCACTCTTTGGGCGTAATAGAACGCTCTCATAGGGCTTCAATCCTCGTTCGTTCGAATCTGAGCATGTACTCGTGGCAAGCTCGCACTCTTTGGGCGTAATAGAACGCTCTCATGGGGATTCAATCCTCGTTCGTTCGAATCTGAGCATGTACTCGTGGCAAGCTCGCACTCTTTGGGCGTAATAGAAACGCTCTCATGGGGCTTCAATCAATTCGTCGTTCGTCTCGAATCTGAGCATGTACTCGTGGCAAGCTCGCACTCTTTGGGCGTAATAGAACGCTCTCATGGGGCTTCAATCCTCGTTCGTTCGAATCTGAGTATGTACTCGTGGCAAGCTCGCACTCTTTGGGCGTAATAGAACGCTCTCATGGGGCTTCAATCCTCGTTCGAATCGAATCTGAGCATGTACTCGTGGCAAGCTCGCACTCTTTGGGCGTAATAGAACGCTCTCTGGGGCTCTCAATCTTCAATCCTCGTTCGTTCGAATCATGAGCATGTACTCGTGGCAAGCTCGCACTCTTTGGGCGTAATAGAACGCTCTCATGGGGCTTCAATCCTCTCGTTCGTTCGTTCGTTCGAATCTGAGCATGTACCGTGTGGCAAGCTCGCACTCTTTGGGCGTATAATAATAGAACGCTCTCATGGGGTTTCAATCCTCGTTCGTTCGATCGAATCTGAGCATGTAAAGCTCGCACTCTTTGGGCGTAATAGAACGCTCTCATGGGGCTTCAATCCTCGTTCGTTCGAATCTGAGCATGTACTCGTGGCAAGCTCGCACTCTTTGGGCGTAATAGAACGCTCTCATGGGTTTCAATCCTAGTTCGTTCGTTCGAATCTGAGCATGTACTCGTGGCAAGCTCGCACTCTTTGGGCGTAATAGAAACGCTCTCATGGGGCTTCAAATCCCTCGTTCGTTCGAATCTGAGCATGTACTCGTGGCAAGCTCGCACTCTTTGGGCGTAAATAGAACGCTCTCATGGGGCTTCAATCCTCGTTCGTTCGAATCTGAGCATGTACTCGTGGCAAGCTCGCACTCTTTGGGCGTAATAGAACGCTCTCTCATGGCTTCAATCCTCGTTCGTTCGAATCTGAGCATGTACTACTCGTGGCAAGCTCCACTCACTCTTTGGGCGTAATAGAACGCTCTCATGGGGCTTTCAATCTCGTTCGTTCGTTCGAATCTGAGCATGTACTCGTGGCAAGCTCGCACTCTTTGGGCGTAATAGAACGCTCTCATGGGGCTTCAATCCTCTCGTTCGTTCGAATCTGAGCATGTACTCGTGGCAAGCTCGCACTCTTGGGGGCGTAATAGAACGCTCTCATGGGGCTTCAATCCTCGTTCGTTCGAATCTGAGCATGTACTCGTGGCAAGCTCGCACTCTTTGGGTATAATAGAACGCTCTCATGCGGCTTCAATCGTCGTTCGTTCGAATCTGATCATGTACTCGTGGCAAGCTCGCACTCTTTGGGCGTAATAGAACGCTCTCATGGGGCTTCAATCCTCGTTCGTTCGAATCTGAGCATGTACTCGTGGCAAGCTCGCACTCTTTGGGCGTAATAGAACGCTCTCATGGGGCTTCAATCCTCGTTCGTTCGTTCGAATCTGAGCATGTACTCGTGGCAAGCTCGCACTCTTTGGGCGTAATAGAACGCTCTCATGGGGGGCTTCAATCCTCGTTCGTTCGAATCTGAGCATGTACTCGTGGCAAGCTCGCACTCTTTGGGCGTAATAGAACGCTCTCATGGGGCTTCAATCCTCGTTCGTTCGAATCTGAGCATGTACTCGTGGCAAGCTCGCACTCTTTGGGCGTAATAGAACGCTCTCATGGGGCTTCAATCCTCGTTCGTTTCGTTCGAATCTGAGCATGTACTACTCGTGGCAAGCTCGCACTCTTTGGGCGTAATAGAACGCTCTCTCATGGGCTTCAATCCTCGTTCGTTCGAATCTGAGCATGCATGTACTCGTGGCAAGCTCGCACTCTTTGGGCGTAATAATAAACGCTCTCATGGGGCTTCAATCCTCGTTCGTTCGAATCTGAATCTGAGCATGTACTCGTGGCAAGCTCGCACTCTTTGGGCGTAATAGAACGCTCTGGGGGGGCTTCAATCAATCGTTCGTTCGTTCGAATCTGAGCATGTACTCGTGGCAAGCTCGCACTCTTTGGGGCGTAATAGAACGCTCTCATGGGGCTTCAATCCTCGTTCGTTCGAATCTGAGCATGTACTCGTGGCAAGCTCGCACTCTTTGGGCGTAATAGAACGCTCTCATGGGGCTTCAATCCTCGTTCGTTCGAATCTGAGCATGTACTCGTGGCAAGCTCGCACTCTTTGGGCGTAATAGAACGCTCTCATGGGGGCTTCAATCCTCGTTCGTTCGAATCTGAGCATGAGCAATGTACTCGTGGCAAGCTCGCACTCTTTGGGCGTAATAGAACGCTCTCTCTCATGGCTCTCAATGGGGCTTCAATCCTCGTTCGTTCGAATCTGAGCATGTACTCGTGGCAAGCTCGCACTCTTTGGGCGTAATAGAAACGCTCTCATGGGGCTTAAATCCTCGTTCGTTCGAATCTGAGCATGTACTCGTGGCAAGCTCGCACTCTTTGGGCGTAATAGAACGCTCTCATGGGGCTTCAATCCTCGTTCGTTCGAATCTGAGCATGTACTCGTGGCAAGCTCGCACTCTTTGGGCGTAATAGAACGCTCTCATGGGGCTTCAATCCTCGTTCGTTCGAATCTGAGCATGTACTCGTGGCAAGCTCGCACTCTTTGGGCGTAATAGAACGCTCTCATGGGGCTTCAATCCTCGTTCGTTCGAATCTGAGCATGTACTCGTGGCAAGCTCGCACTCTTTGGGCGTAATAGAACGCTCTCTCATGGGGCTTCAATCCTCGTTCGTTCGAATCTGAGCATGTACTCGTGGCAAGCTCGCACTCTTTGGGCGTAATAGAACGCGCGTAATAGAACGCTCTCATGAGGCTTCAATCCTCGTTCGTTCGAATCTGAGCATGTACTCGTGGCAAGCTCGCACTCTCTGGGCGTAAATAGAACGCTCTGGGGCTTCAATCCTCGTTCGTTCGAATCTGAGCATGTACTCGTGGCAAGCTCGCACTCTTTGGGCGTAATAGAACGCTCTCATGGGGCTTTCAATCCTCGTTCGTTCGAATCTGAGCATGTACTCGTGGCAAGCTCGCACTCTTTGGGCGTAATAGAACGCTCTCATGGGGCTTCATCCTCTCGTTCGTTCGAATCTGAGCATGTACTCGTGGCAAGCTCGCACTCTTTGGGCGTAATAGAACGCTCTCTCATGGGGCTTCAATCCTCGTTCGTTCGAATCTGAGCATGTACTCGTGGCAAGCTCGCACTCTTTGGGCGTAATAATAGAACGCTCTCATGGGGCTTCAATCCTCGTTTCGTTCGAATCTGAGCATGTACTCGTGGCAAGCTCGCACTCGCTCTCTTTGGGCGTAATAGAACGCTCTCATGGGGCTTTCAATCCTCGTTCGTTCGAATCTGAGCATGTACTCCTGGCAAGCTCGCACTCTTTGGGCGTAATAGAACGCTCTCATGGGGCTTCAATCCTCGTTCTTTCGAATCGAATCTGAGCATGTACTCGTGGCAAGCTCGCACTCTTTGGGCGTAATAGAACGCTCTCATGGGGCTTCAATCCTCGTTCGTTCGTTCGAATCTGAGCATGTACTCGTGGCAAGCTCGCACTCTTTGGGCGTAATAGAACGCTCTCATGGGGCTTCAATCCTCGTTCGTTCGAATCTGAGCATGTACTCGTGGCAAGCTCGCACTCTTTGGGCGTAATAGAACGCTCTCATGGGGCTTCAATCCTCGTTCGTTCGAATCTGAGCATGTACTCGTGGCAAGCTCGCACTCTTTGGGGCGTAATAGAACGCTCTCATGGGGCTTCAATCCTCGTTCGTTCGAATCTGAGCATGTACTCGTGGCAAGCTCGCACTCTTTGGGCGTAATAGAACGCTCTCATGGGGCTTCAATCCTCGTTCGTTCGAATCTGAGCATGTACTCGTGGCAAGCTCGCACTCTTTGGGCGTAATAGAACGCTCTCTCAGGGTTCTTCAATCCTCGTTTCGTTCGTTCGTTCGAATTCGAATCTGAGCATGTACTCGTGGCAAAGCTCGCACTCTTTGGGCGTAATAGAACGCTCTCATGGGGCTTTCAATCCTCGTTTCGTTCGAATCTGAGCATGTACTCGTGGCAAGCTCGCACTCTTTGGGCGTAATAGAACGCTCTCATGGGGCTTCAATCCTCGTTTCGTTCGAATCTGAGCATGTACTCGTGGCAAGCTCGCACTCTTTGGGCGTAATAGAACGCTCTCATGGGGCTTTCAATCTCGTTCGTTCGTTCGAATCTGAGCATGTACTCGTGGCAAGCTCGCACACTCTTTGGGCGTAATAGAACGCTCTCATGGGGCTTCAATCCTCGTTCGTTCGAATCTGAGCATGAGCATGTACTCGTGGCAAGCTCGCACTCTTTGGGCGTAATAGAACGCTCTCATGGGGCTTCAAATCTCGTTCGTTCGAAATCTGAGCATGTACTCGTGGCAAGCTCGCACTCTTTGGGCGTAATAGAACGCTCTCATGGGGCTTCAATCCTCGTTCGTTCGAATCTGAGCATGTACTCGTGGCAAGCTCGCACTCTTTGGGCGTAATAGAACGCTCTCATGGGGCTTCAATCCTCGTTCGTCGTTCGAATCTGAGCATGTACTCGTGGCAAGCTCGCACTCTTTTTGGGCGTAATAGAACGCTCTCGCTCTGGGGGCGCTTCAATCCTCGTTCGTTCGAATCTGAGCATGTACTCGTGGCAAGCTCGCACTCTTTGGGCGTAATAGAACGCTCTCATGGGGCTTCAATCCTCGTTCGTTCGAATCTGAGCATGTACTCGTGGCAAGCTCGCACTCTTTGGGCGTAATAGAACGCTCTCATGGGGCTTCAATCCTCGTTCGTTCGAATCTGAGCATGTACTCGTGGCAAGCTGGCACTCTTTGGGCGTAATAGAACGCTCTCTCATGGGGCTTCAATCCTCGTTCGTTCGAATCTGAGCATGTACTCGTGGCAAGCTCGCACTCTTTGGGCGTAATAGAACGCTCTCATGGGGCTTCAATCCTCTCTCGTTCGTTCGAATCTGAGCATGTACTCGTGGCAAGCTCGCACTCTTTGGGCGTAATAGAACGCTCTCATGGGGCTTCAATCCTCGTTCGTTCGAATCTGAGCATGTACTCTTGGCAAGATCGCACACTTTGGGCGTAATAGAACGCTCTCTCATGGGGCTTCAATCCTCGTTCGTTCGAATCTGAGCATGTACTCGTGGCAAGCTCGCACTCTTTGGGCGTAATAGAACGCTCTCATTGGGCTTCAATCCTCGTTCGTTCGTTCGAATCTGAGCATGTACTCGTGGCAAGCTCGCACTCTTTGGGCGTAATAGAACGCTCTCATGGGGCTTCAATCTCTCGTTCGTTCGAATCTGAGCATGTACTCGTGGCAAGCTCGCACTCTTTGGGCGTAATATAGAACGCTCTCTCATGGGGCTTCAATCCTCGTTCGTTCGAATCTGAGCATGTACTCGTGGCAAGCTCGCACTCTTTGGGCGTAATAGAACGCTCTCATGGGGCTTCAATCCTCGTTCGTTCGTTCGAATCTAAGCATGTACTCGTGGCATGGTCGCACTCTTTGGGCGTAATAGAACGCTCTCATGGGGCTTCAATCCTCGTTCGTTTCAAACTGAGCATGTACTCGTGGCAAGCTCGCACTCTTTGGGCGTAATAGAACGCTCTCATGGGGCTTCAATCCTCGTTCGTTCGAATCTGAGCATGTACTCGTGGCAAGCTCGCACTCTTTGGGCGTAATAGAACGCTCTCAATCATGGGGCTTCAATCCTCGTTCGTTCGAATCTGAGCATGTACTCGTGGCAAGCTCGCACTCTTTGGGCGTAATAGAACGCTCTCATGGGGCTTCAATCCTCGTTCGTTCGAATCTGAGCATGTACTCGTGGCAAGCTCGCACTCTTTGGGCGTAATAGAACGCTCTCATGGGGCTTCAATCCTCGTTCGTTCGAATCTGAGCATGTACTCGTGGCAAGCTCGCACTCTTTGGGCGTAATAGAAACGCTCTCATGGGGCTTCAATCCTCGTTCGTTTCGAATCTGAGCATGTACTCGTGGCAAGCTCGCACTCTTTGGGCGTAATAGAAACGCTCTCATGGGGCTTCAATCCTCGTTCGTTCGAAATGAGCATGTACTCGTGGCAAGCTCGCACTCTTTGGGCGTAATAGAACGCTCTCATGGGGCTTCAATCCCTCGTTCGTTCGAAACTGAGCATGTACTCGTGGCATGGTCGCACTCTTTGGGCGTAATAGAACGCTCTCATGGGGCTTCAATCCTCGTTCGTTTCAAACTGAGCATGTACTCGTGGCAAGCTCGCACTCTTTGGGCGTAATAGAACGCTCTCATGGGGCTTCAATCCTCGTTCGTTCGAATCTGAGCATGTACTCGTGGCAAGCTCGCACTCTTTGGGCGTAATAGAACGCTCTCATGGGGCTTCAAATCCTCGTTCGTTCGTTCGAATCTGAGCATGTACTCGTGGCAAGCTCGCACTCTTTGGGCGTAATAGAACGCTCTCATGGGGCTTCAATCCTCGTTCGTTCGAAACTGAGCATGTACTCGTGGCAAGCTCGCACTCTTTGGGGGAATAGAACGCTCTCATGGGGCTTCAATCCTCGTTCGTTCGAATCTGAGCATGTACTCGTGGCAAGCTCGCACTCTTTGGGCGTAATAGAACGCTCATGGGGCTTCAATCCTCGTTCGTTCGAATCTGAGCATGTACTCGTGGCAAGCTCGCACTCTTTGGGCGTAATAGAACGCTCTCATGGGGCTTCAATCCTCGTTCGTTCGAATCTGAGCATGTACTCGTGGCAAGCTCGCACTCTTTGGGCGTAATAGAACGCTCTCATGGGGCTTCAATCAATCCTCGTTCGTTCGAATCTGAGCATGTACTTGTGGCAAGCTCGCACTCTTTGGGCGTAATAGAACGCTCTCATGGGGCTTCAATCCTCGTTCGTTCGAATCTGAGCATGTGTACTCGTGGCAAGCTCGCACTCTTTGGGCGTAATAGAACGCTCTCATGGGGCTTCAATCCTCGTTCGTTCGAATCTGAGCATGTACTCGTGGCAAGATCGCACACTTTGGGCGTAATAGAACGCTCTCATGGGGCTTCAATCCTCGTTTGTTCAAATCTGAGCATGTACTCGTGGCAAGCTCGCACTCTTTGGGCGTAATAGAACGCTCTCATGGGGCTTCAATCCTCGTTCGTTCGAATCTGAGCATGTACTCGTGGCAAGCTCGCACTCTTTGGGCGTAATAGAACGCTCTCATGGGGATTTCAATCCTCGTTCGTTCGTTCGAATCTGAGCATGTACTCGTGGCAAGCTCGCACTCTCTTTTGGGCGTAATAGAACGCTCTCATGGGGCTTCAATCCTCGTTCGTTCGAATCTGAGCATGTACTCGTGGCAAGCTCGCACTCTTTGGGCGTAATAGAACGCTCTCATGGGGCTTCAATCCTCGTTCGTTCGAATCTGAGCATGTACTCGTGGCAAGCTCGCACTCTTTGGGCGTAATAGAACTCTCTCATGGGGCTTCAATCCTCGTTCGTTCGAATCTGAGCATGTACTCGTGGCAAAGCTCGCAGCTCGCACTCTTTGGGCGTAATAGAACGCTCTCATGGGGCTTCAATCCTCGTTCGTTCGAATCTGAGCATGTACTCGTGGCAAGCTCGCACTCTTTGGGCGTAATAGAACGCTCTCATGGGGCTTCAATCCTCGTTCGTTCGTTCGAATCTGAGCATGTACTCGTGGCAAGCTCGCACTCTTTGGGCGTAATAGAACGCTCTCATGGGGCTTCAATCTCTCGTTCGTTCGAATCTGAGCATGTACTCGTGGCAAGCTCGCACTCTTTGGGCGTAATAGAACGCTCTCATGGGGCTTCAATCCTCGTTCGTTCGAATCTGAGCATGTACTCGTGGCAAGCTCGCACTCTTTTGGCGTAATAGAACGCTCTCATGGGGCTTCAATCCTCGTTCGTTCGTTCGAATCTGAGCATGTACTCGTGGCAAGCTCGCACTCTTTGGGCGTAATAGAACGCTCTCATGGGGCTTCAATCCTCGTTCGTTCGAATCTGAGCATGTACTCGTGGCAAGCTCGCACTCTTTGGGCGTAATAGAACGCTCTCATGGGGCTTCAATCCTCGTTCGTTCGAATCTGAGCATGTACTCGTGGCAAGCTCGCACTCTTTGGGCGTAATAGAACGCTCTCATGGGGCTTCAATCCGCATTCGTTCTAATCTGAGCATGTACTCGTGGCAAGCTCGCACTCTTTGGGCGTAATAGAACGCTCTCATGGGACTTCAATCCTCGTTCGTTCGAATCTGAGCATGTACTCGTGGCAAGCTCGCACTCTTTTGGGCGTAATAGAACGCTCTCATGGGGCTTCAATCTCGTTCGTTCGTTTCGAATCTGAGCATGTACTCGTGGCAAGCTCGCACTCTTTGGGCGTAATAGAACGCTCTCATGGGGCTTCAATCCTCGTTCGTTCGAATCTGAGCATGTACTCGTGGCAAGCTCGCACTCTTTGGGCGTAATAATAAACGCTCTCATGGGGTTTTCAATCCTCGTTCGTTCGAATCTGAGCATGTACTCGTGGCAAGCTCGCACTCTTTGGGCGTAATAGAACGCTCTCATGGGGCTTCAATCCTCGTTCGTTCGAATCTGAGCATGTACTCGTGGCAAGCTCGCACTCTTTGGGCGTAATAGAACGCTCTCATGGGGCTTCAATCCTCGTTCGTTTGAATCGAATCTGAGCATGTACTCGTGGCAAGCTCGCACTCTTTGGGCGTAATAGAACGCTCTCATGGGGCTTCAATCCTCGTTTCGTTCGAATCTGAGCATGTACTCGTGGCAAGCTCGCACTCTTTGGGCGTAATAATAGAACGCTCTCATGGGGTTTCAATCCTCGTTCGTTCGTTCGAATCTGAGCATGTACTCGTGGCAAGCTCGCACTCTTTGGGCGTAATAGAACGCTCTCATGGGGCTTCAATCCTCGTTCGTTCGAATCTGAGCATGTACTCGTGGCAAGCTCGCACTCTTTGGGCGTAATAGAACGCTCTCATGGGGCTTCAATCCTCGTTCGTTCGAATCTGAGCATGTACTCGTGGCAAGCTCGCACTCTTTGGGCGTAATAGAACGCTCTCATGGGGCTTCAATCCTCGTTCGTTCGAATCTGAGCATGTACTCGTGGCAAGCTCGCACTCTTTGGGCGTAATAGAACGCTCTCATGGGGCTTCAATCTCGTTCGTTCGAATCTGAGCATGTACTCGTGGCAAGCTCGCACTCTTTGGGCGTAATAGAACGCTCTCATGGGGCTTCAATCCTCGTTCGTTCGAATCTGAGCATGTACTCGTGGCAAGCTCGCACTCTTTGGGCGTAATAGAACGCTCTCATGGGGCTTCAATCCTCGTTCGTTCGAATCTGAGCATGTACTCGTGGCAAGCTCGCACTCTTTGGGCGTAATAGAACGCTCTCATGGGGCTTCAATCCTTCGTTTCGTTCGAATCTGAGCATGTACTCGTGGCAAGCTCGCACTCTTTGGGCGTAATAGAACGCTCTCATGGGGCTTCAATCCTCGTTCGTTCGAATCTGAGCATGTACTCGTGGCAAGCTCGCACTCTTTGGGCGTAATAGAACGCTCTCATGGGGTTTCAATCCTCGTTCGTTCGAATCTGAGCATGTACTCGTGGCAAGCTCGCACTCTTTGGGCGTAATAGAACGCTCTCATGGGGCTTCAATCCTCGTTCGTTCGAATCTGAGCATGTACTCGTGGCAAGCTCGCACTCTTTGGGCGTAATAGAACGCTCTCATGGGGCTTCAATCCTCGTTCGTTCGTTCGAATCTGAGCATGTACTCGTGGCAAGCTCGCACTCTTTGGGCGTAATAGAACGCTCTCATGGGGTTTCAATCCTCGTTCGTTCGAATCTGAGCATGTACTCGTGGCAAGCTCGCACTCTTTGGGCGTAATAGAACGCTCTCATGGGGCTTCAATCCTCGTTCGTTCGAATCTGAGCATGTACTCGTGGCAAGCTCGCACTCTTTGGGCGTAATAGAACGCTCTCATGGGGTTTCAATCCTCGTCCTCGTTCGTTCGAATCTGAGCATGTACTCGTGGCAAGCTCGCACTCTTTGGGCGTAATAGAACGCTCTCATGGGGCTTCAATCCTCGTTCGTTCGAATCTGAGCATGTACTCGTGGCAAGCTCGCACTCTTTGGGCGTAATAGAACGCTCTCATGGGGCTTCAATCCTCGTTCGTTCGAATCTGAGCATGTACTCGTGGCAAGCTCGCACTCTTTGGGCGTAATAGAACGCTCTCGTGGGGCTTCAATCCTCGTTCGTTCGAATCTGAGCATGTACTCGTGGCAAGCTCGCACTCTTTGGGCGTAATAGAACGCTCTCATGGGGCTTCAATCCTCGTTCGTTCGAATCTGAGCATGTACTCGTGGCAAGCTCGCACTCTTTGGGCGTAATAGAACGCTCTCATGGGGTTTCAATCCTCGTTCGTTCGTTCGAATCTGAGCATGTACTCGTGGCAAGCTCGCACTCTTTGGGCGTAATAGAACGCTCTCATGGGGGTTTCAATCCTCGTTCGTTCGAATCTGAGCATGTACTCGTGGCAAGCTCGCACTCTTTGGGCGTAATAGAACGCTCTCATGGGGCTTCAATCCTCGTTCGTTCGAATCTGAGCATGTACTCGTGGCAAGCTCGCACTCTTTGGGCGTAATAGAACGCTCTCTCATGGGGCTTCAATCCTCGTTCGTTCGAATCTGAACATGTACTCGTGGCAAGCTCGCACTCTTTGGGCGTAATAGAACGCTCTCATGGGGGCTTCAATCCTCGTTCGTTCGAATCTGAGCATGTACTCGTGGCAAGCTCGCACTCTTTGGGCGTAATAGAACGCTCTCATGGGGTTTCAATCCTCGTTCGTTCGAATCTGAGCATGTACTCGTGGCAAGCTCGCACTCTTTGGGTGAATAGAACGCTCTCATGGGGTTTCAATCCTCGTTCGTTCGAATCTGAGCATGTACTCGTGGCAAGCTCGCACTCTTTGGGCGTAATAGAACGCTCTCATGGGGTTTCAATCCTCGTTCGTTCGAATCTGAGCATGTACTCGTGGCAAGCTCGCACTCTTTGGGCGTAATAGAACGCTCTCATGGGGTTTCAATCCTCGTTCGTTCGAATCTGAGCATGTACTCGTGGCAAGCTCGCACTCTTTGGGCGTAATAGAACGCTCTCATGGGGTTTCAATCCTCGTTCGTTCGTTCGAATCTGAGCATGTACTCGTGGCAAAGCTCGCACTCTTTGGGCGTAAATAGAACGCTCTCATGGGGTTTCAATCCTCGTTCGTTCGAATCTGAGCATGTACTCGTGGCAAGCTCGCACTCTTTGGGCGTAATAGAACGCTCTCATGGGGTTTCAATCCTCGTTCGTTCGAATCTGAGCATGTACTCGTGGCAAGCTCGCACTCTTTGGGCGTAATAGAACGCTCTCATGGGGTTTCAATCCTCGTTCGTTCGTTCGAATCTGAGCATGTACTCGTGGCAAGCTCGCACACTCTTGGGCGTAATAGAACGCTCTCATGGGGTTCCAATCCTCGTTCGTTCGAATCTGAGCATGTACTCGTGGCAAGCTCGCACTCTTTGGGCGTAATAGAACGCTCTCATGGGGTTTCAATCCTCGTTCGTTCGAATCTGAGCATGTACTCGTGGCAAGCTCGCACTCTTTGGGCGTAATAGAACGCTCTCATGGGGTTTCAATCCTCGTTCGTTCGAATCTGAGCATGTACTCGTGACAAGCTCGCACTCTTTGGGCGTAATAGAACGCTCTCATGGGGTTTCAATCCTCGTTCGTTCGAATCTGAGCATGAGCATGTACTCGTGGCAAGCTCGCACTCTTTGGGCGTAATAGAACGCTCTCATGGGGTTTCAATCCTCGTTCGTTCGAATCTGAGCATGTACTCGTGGCAAGCTCGCACTCTTTGGGCGTAATAGAACGCTCTCTCATGGGTTTTCAATCCTCGTTCGTTCGAATCTGAGCATGTACTCGTGGCAAGCTCGCACTCTTTGGGCGTAATAGAACGCTCTCATGGGGTTTCAATCCTCGTTCGTTCGAATCTGAGCATGTACTCGTGGCAAGCTCGCACTCTTTGGGCGTAATAGAACGCTCTCATGGGGTTTCAATCCTCGTTCGTTCGAATCTGAGCATGTACTCGTGGCAAGCTCGCACTCTTTGGGCGTAATAGAACGCTCTCATGGGGTTTCAATCCTCGTTCGTTCGAATCTGAGCATGTACTCGTGGCAAGCTCGCACTCTTTGGGCGTAATAGAACGCTCTCATGGGGTTTCAATCCTCGTTCGTTCGAATCTGAGCATGTACTCGTGGCAAGCTCGCACTCTTTGGGCGTAATAGAACGCTCTCATGGGGTTTCAATCCTCGTTCGTTCGAATCTGAGCATGTACTCGTGGCAAGCTCGCACTCTTTGGGCGTAATAGAACGCTCTCATGGGGTTTCAATCCTCGTTCGTTCGAATCTGAGCATGTACTCGTGGCAAGCTCGCACTCTTTGGGCGTAATAGAACGCTCTCATGGGGTTTCAATCCTCGTTCGTTCGAATCTGAGCATGTACTCGTGGCAAGCTCGCACTCTTTGGGCGTAATAGAACGCTCTCATGGGGTTTCAATCCTCGTTCGTTCGAATCTGAGCAATTCCTCGTGGCAAGCTCGCACTCTTTGGGCGTAATAGAACGCTCTCATGGGGTTTCAATCCTCGTTCGTTCGAATCTGAGCATGTACTCGTGGCAACTCGCACTCTTAGGCATAATAGAACGCTCTCATGGGGTTTCAATCCTCGTTCGTTCGAATCTGAGCATGTACTCGTGGCAAGCTCGCACTCTTAGGCGTAATAGAACGCTCTCATGGGGTTTCAATCCTCGTTCGTTCGAATCTGAGCATGTACTCGTGGCAAGCTCGCACTCTTTGGGCGCAATAGAACGCTCTCATGGGGTTTCAATCCTCGTTCGTTCGAATCTGAGCATGTACTCGTGGCAAGCTCGCACTCTTTAGGCGTAATAGAACGCTCTCATGGGGTTTCAATCCTCGTTCGTTCGAATCTGAGCATGTACTCGTGGCAAGCTCGCACTCTTTGGGCGTAATAGAACGCTCTCATGGGGTTTCAATCCTCGTTCGTTCGAATCTGAGCATGTACTCGTGGCAAGCTCGCACTCTTAGGCGTAATAGAAACGCTCTCATGGGTTTCAATCCTCGTTCGTTCGAATCTGAGCATCTACTCGTGGCAACTCGCACTCTTTGGGCGTAATAGAACGCTCTCATGGGGGGTTTCAATCCTCGTTCGTTCGAATCTGAGCATGTACTCGTGGCAAGCTCGCACTCTTAGCGTAATAAAATAGAACGCTCTCATGGGGGATTCAATCCTCGTTCGTTCGAATCTGAGCATTTACTCGTGGCAAGCTCGCACTCATTGGCGTAATAGAACGCTCTCATGGGGTTTCAATCCTCGTTCGTTCGAATCTGAGCATGTATTCGTCGTGGCAAGCTCGCACTCTTTGGGCGTAATAGAACGCTCTCATGGGGTTTTCAATCCTCGTTCGTTCGAATCTGAGCATGTACTCGTGGCAAGCTCGCACTCTTTGGGCGTAATAGAACGCTCTCATGGGGTTTTAAATCCTCGTTCGTTCGAATCTGAGCATGTACTCGTGGCAAGCTCGCACTCTTTGGGCGTAATAGAACGCTCTCATGGGGTTTCAATCCTCGTTCGTTCGAATCTGAGCATGTACTCGTGGCAAGCTCGCGCGCACTCTTAGGCGCAATAAAAAGCTCTCATGAGGTTCCATTCCTGTTCGTTCGAATCTGAGCATGTACTCGTGGCAAGCTCGCACTCTTTAGGCGTAATAGAACGCTCTCATGGGGTTTCAATCCTCGTTCGTTCGAATTTGAGCATGTACTCGTGGCAAGCTCGCACTCTTTGGGCGTAATAGAACGCTCTCATGGGGTTTCAATCCTCGTTCGTTCGAATCTGAGCATGTACTCGTGGCAAGCTCGCACTCTTAGGCGCAATAGAACGCTCTCATGGGGTTTCAATCCTCGTTCGTTCGAATCTGAGTATGTACTCGTGGCAAGCTCGCACTCTTTGGGCGTAATAGAACGCTCTCATGGGGTTTCAATCCTCGTTCGTTCGAATCTGAGCATGTACTCGTGGCAAGCTCGCACTCTTAGGGCGTAATAGAACGCTCTCATGGGGTTTCAATCCTCGTTCGTTCGAATCTGAGCATGTACTCGTGGCAAGCTCGCACTCTTGGGCGTAATAATAGAACGCTCTCATGGGGTTTCAATCCTCGTTCGTTCGAATCTGAGCATGTACTCGTGGCAAGCTCGCACTCTTTGGGCGTAATAGAACGCTCTCATGGGGTTTCAATCCTCGTTCGTTCGAATCTGAGCATGTACTCGTGGCAAGCTCGCACTCTTTGGGCGTAATAGAACGCTCTCATGGGGTTTCAATCCTCGTTCGTTCGAATCTGAGCATGTACTCGTGGCAAGCTCGCACTCTTAGGCGTAATAGAACGCTCTCATGGGGTTTCAATCCTCGTTCGTTCGAATCTGAGCATGTACTCGTGGCAAGCTCGCACTCTTAGGCGTAATAGAACGCTCTAATGGGGTTTCAATCCTCGTTCGTTCGAATCTGAGCATGGACTCGTGGTAAGCTCGCACTCTTTGGGCGTAATCGAACGCTCTAATGGGGTTTCAATCCTCGTTCGTTCGAATCTGAGACTGTACTCGTGGCAAGCTCGCACTCTTTGGGCGTAATAATAGAACGCTCTCATGGGGTTTCAATCCTCGTTCGTTCGAATCTGAGCATGTACTCGTGGCAAGCTCGCACTCTTTGGGCGTAATAGAACGCTCTCATGGGGTTTCAATCCTCGTTCGTTCGAATCTGAGCATGTACTCGTGGCAAGCTCGCACTCTTTAGGGTGTAATAGAACGCTCTCATGGGGTTTTTCAATCGTTCGAATCTGAGCATGTACTCGTGGCAAGCTCGCACTCTTTGGCGCGTAATAGAACGCTCTCATGGGGTTTCAATCCTCGTTCGTTCGAATCTGAGCATGTACTCGTGGCAAGCTCGCACTCTTTGGGCGTAATAGAACGCTCTCATGGGGTTTCAATCCTCGTTTCGTTCGAATCTGAGCATGTACTCGGGGCAAATTCGCACTCTTGGGGCGTAATAGAATGCTCTCATGGGGTTTCAATCCTCGTTCGTTCGAATCTGAGCATTAACTCGTGGCAAGCTCGCACTCTTAGGCGTAATAGAAAGCTCATGGGGTTTCAATCCTCGTTCGTTCGAATCTGAGCATGGACTCGTGGCAAGCTCGCACTCTTTGGGCGTAATAGAATGCTCTCATGGTGGGGTTTCAATCCTCGTTCGTTCGAATCTGAGCATGTACTCGTGGCAAGCTCGCACTCTTTGGGCGTAATAGAACGCTCTCATGGGGTTTCAATCCTCGTTCGTTCGAATCTGAGCATGTACTCGTGGCAAGCTCGCACTCTTTGGGCGTAATAGAACGCTCTCATGGGGTTTAAATCCTCGTTCGTTCGAATCTGAGCATGTACTCGTGGCAAGCTCGCACTATTTGGGCGTAATAGAAAGCTCTCATGGTGTTTCAATCCTCGTTCGTTCGAATCTGAGCATGTACTCGTGGCAAGCTCGCACTCTTAGGCGCAATAGAACGCTCTCATGGGGTTTCAATCCTCGTTCGTTCGAATCTGAGCATGTACTCGTGGCAAGCTCGCACTCTTTTGGGCGTAATAGAACGCTCTCATGGGGTTTCAATCCTCGTTCGTTCGAATCTGAGCATGTACTCGTGGCAAGCTCGCACTCTTTGGGCGTAATAGAACGCTCTCATGGGGTTTCAATCCTCGTTCGTTCGAATCTAAGCATGTACTCGTGGCAAGCTCGCACTCTTAGGCGTAATAGAATGCTCTCATGGGGTCAATCCTCGTTCGTTCGAATCTGAGCATGTACTCGTGGCAAGCTCGCACTCTTTGGGCGTAATAGAACGCTCTCATGGGGTTTCAATCCTCGTTCGTTCGAATCTGAGCATGTACTCGTGGCAAGCTCGCACTCTTAGGCGTAATAGAACGCTCTCATGGGGTTTCAATCCTCGTTCGTTCGAATCTGAGCATGTACTCGTGGCAAGCTCGCACTCTTTGGGCGTAATAGAACGCTCTCATGGGGTTTCAATCCTCGTTCGTTCGAATCTGAGCATGTACTCGTGGCAAGCTCGCACTCTTTGGGCGTAATAGAACGCTCTCATGGGTTTCAATCCTCGTTCGTTCGAATCTGAGCATGTACTCGTGGCAAGCTCGCACTCTTTGGGCGTAATAGAACGCTCTCATGGGGTTTCAATCCTCGTTCGTTCGAATCTGAGCATGTACTCGTGGCAAGCTCGCACTCTTAGGGCGTAATAGAACGCTCTCATGGGGTTTCAATCCTCGTTCGTTCGAATCTGAGCATGTACTCGTGGTAAGCTCGCACTCTTTAGGCGCAATAGAACGGTCTCATGGGGGTTTCAATCCTGTTCGTTCGAATCTGAGCATGTACTCGTGGCAAGCTCGCACTCTTTGGGCGTAATAGAATGCTCTCATAGGGTTTCAATCCTCGTTCGTTCGAATCTGAGCATGTACTCGTGGCAAGCTCGCACTCTTTGGGCGTAATAAAACGCTCTCATGCGGTTTCAATCCTCGTTCGTTCGAATCTGAGCATGTACTCGTGGCAAGCTCGCACTCTTTGGGCGTAATAGAACGCTCTCATGGGTTTTTCAATCTCGTTCGTTCGAATCTGAGCATGTACTCGTTGCAATCTCGCACTCTTAGGGTGTAATAGAACGCTCTCATGGTGTTTCAATCCTCGTTCGTTCGAATATGGTGGCAAGCTCGCAACTCTTTGGGCGTAATAGAACGCTCTCATGGGGTTTCAATCCTCGTTCGTTCGAATCTGAGCATGTACTCGTGGCAAGCTCGCACTCTTTGGGCGTAATAGAACGCTCTCATGGGGTTTCAATCCTCGTTCGTTCGAATCTGAGCATGTACTCGTGGCAAGCTCGCACTCTTTAGGGCGTAATAGAACGCTCTCATGGGGTTTCAATCCTCGTTCGTTCGAATCTGAGCATGTACTCGTGGCAAGCTCGCACTCTTTAGGCGCAATAGAAAGCTCTCATGGGGTTTCAATCCTCGTTCGTTCGAATCTGAGCATGTACTCGTGCCAAGCTCGCACTCTTTGGCGTAATAGAACGCTCTGGGGTTTCAATCCTCGTTCGTTCGAATCTGAGCATGTACTCGTGGCAAGCTCGGACTCTTTGGGCGTAATAGAACGCTCTCATGGGGTTTCAATCCTCGTTCGTTCGAATCTGAGCATGTACTCGTGGCAAGCTCGCACTCTTTGGGCGTAATAGAACGCTCTCATGGGGTTTCAATCCTCGTTCGTTCGAATCTGAGCATGTACTCGTGGCAAGCTCGCACTCTTAGGGCGTAATAGAACGCTCTCATGGGGTTTCAATCCTCGTTCGTTCGAATCTGAGCATGTACTCGTGGCAAGCTCGCACTCTTAGGCGTAATAGAACGCTCTCATGGGGTTTCAATCCTCGTTCGTTCGAATCTGAGCTTGTACTCGTGGCAAGCTCGCACTCTTTGGGCGTAATAGAATGCTCTCATGAGGTTTCAATCCTCGTTCGTTCGAATCTGAGCATGTACTCGTGGCAAGCTCGCACTCTTTGGGCGTAATAGAACGCTCTCATGAGGTTTCAATCCTCGTTCGTTCGATCTGAGCATGTACTCGTGGCAAGCTCGCACTCTTAGGCGTAATAGAACGCTCTCATGGGGTTTCAATCCTCGTTCGTTCGAATCTGAGCATGTACTCGTGGCAAGCTCGCACTCTTAGGCGTAATAGAACGCTCTCATGGGGTTTCAATCCTCGTTCGTTCGAATCTGAGCATGTACTCGTGGCAAGCTCGCACTCTTAGGCGTAATAGAACGCTCTCATGGGGTTTCAATCCTCGTTCGTTCGAATCTGAGCATGTACTCGTGGCAAGCTCGCACTCTTTGGGCGTAATAGAACGCTCTCATGGGGTTTCAATCCTCGTTCGTTCGAATCTGAGCATGTACTCGTGGCAAGCTCTTGCACTCTTTGGGCGTAATAGAACGCTCTCATGGGGTTTCAATCCTCGTTCGTTCGAATCTGAGCATGTACTCGTTGCAAGCTCGCACTCTTTGGGCGTAATAGAACGCTCTCATGAGGTTTTCAATCCTCGTTCGTTCGAAATCGATGTACTCGTGGCAAGCTCGCACTCTTAGGGCGTAATAGAACGCTCTCATGGGGTTTCAATCCTCGTTCGTTCGAATCTGAGCATGTACTCGTGGCAAGCTCGCACTCTTAGGCGTAATAGAACGCTCTCATGGGGTTTCAATCCTCGTTCGTTCGAATCTGAGCATGTACTCGTGGCAAGCTCGCACTCTTTGGGCGTAATAAAACGCTCTCATGGGGTTTTCAATCTCTCGTTCGTTCGAATCTGAGCATGTACTCGTGGCAAGCTCGCACTCTTTGGGCGTAATAAAACGCTCTCATGGGGTTTCAATCCTCGTTCGTTCGAATCTGAGCATGTACTCGTGGCAAGCTCGCACTCTTTGGGCGTAATAGAACGCTCTCATGGGGTTTCAATCCTCGTTCGTTCGAATCTGAGCATGTACTCGTGGCAAGCTCGCACTCTTAGGGCGTAATAGAACGCTCTCATGGGGTTTCAATCCTCGTTCGTTCGAATCGAGCATGTACTCGTGGCAAGCTCGCACTCTTTAGGCGTAATAGAACGCTCTCATGGGGTTTCAATCCTCGTTCGTTCGAATCTGAGCATGTACTCGTGGCAAGCTCGCACTCTTTGGGCGTAATAGAACGCTCTCATGGGGTTTCAATCCTCGTTCGTTCGAATCTGAGCATGTACTCGTGGCAAGCTCGCACTCTTAGGGCGTAATAGAACGCTCTCATGGGGTTTCAATCCTCGTTCGTTCGAATCTGAGCATGTACTCGTGGCAAGCTCGCACTATTAGGCGCAATAGAAACGCTCTCATGGGGTTTCCAATCCTCGTTCGTTCGAATCTGAGCATGTACTCGTGGCAAGCTCGCACTCTTTGGGCGTAATAGAACGCTCTCATGGGGTTTCAATCCTCGTTCGTTCGAATCTGAGCATGTACTCGTGGCAAGCTCGCACTCTTTGGGCGTAATAGAACGCTCTCATGGGGTTTCCATCCTCGTTCGTTCGAATCTGAGCATGTACTCGTGGCAAGCTCGCACTCTTTGGGCGTAATAGAACGCTCTCATGGGGTTTCAATCCTCGTTCGTTCGAATCTGAGCATGTACTCGTGGCAAGCTCGCACTCTTTGGGCGTAATAGAACGCTATCATTGGGTTTCAATCCTCGTTCATTCGAATCTGAGCATGTACTCGTGGCAAGCTCGCACTCTTAGGCGTAATAGAACGCTCTCATGGGGTTTCAATCCTCGTTCGTTCGAATCTGAGCATGTACTCGTGGCAAGCTCGCACTCTATGGGCGTAATAGAACGCTCTCATAGGATTTCAATCCTCGTTCGTTCGAATCTGAGCATGTACTCGTGGCAAGCTCGCACTCTATGGGCGTAATAGAACGCTCTCATGGGGTTTCAATCCGCGTTCGTTCGAATCTGAGCATGTACTCGTGGCAAGCTCGCACTCTTAGGCGCAATAGAACGCTCTCATGGGGTTTTCAATCCTCGTTCGTTCGAATCTGAGCATGTACTCGTGGCAAGCTCGCACTCTTTGGGCGTAATAGAACGCTCTCATGGGGTTTCAATCTCTCGTTCGTTCGAATCTGAGCATGTACTCGTGGCAAGCTCGCACTCTTTGGGCGTAATAGAACGCTCTCATGGGGTTTCAATCCTCGTTCGTTCGAATCTGAGCATGTACTCGTGGCAAGCTCGCACTCTTTGGGCGTAATAGAACGCTCTCATGGGGTTTCAATCCTCGTTCGTTCGAATCTGAGCATGTACTCGTGGCAAGCTCGCACTCTTTGGGCGTAATAGAACGCTCTCATGGGGTTTCAATCCTCGTTCGTTCGAATCTGAGCATGTACTCGTGGCAAGCTCGCACTCTTTGGGCCTCGTTCGTTCGAAACTGAGCATGTACTCGTGGCAAGCTCGCACTCTTTGGGCGTAATAGAACGCTCTCATGGGGCTTCAATCCTCGTTCGTTCGAATCTGAGCATGTACTCGTGGCAAGCTCGCACTCTTTGGGCGTAATAGAACGCTCTCATGGGGTGTCAATCCTCGTTCGTTCGTTCGAATCTGAGCATGTACTCGTGGCAAGCTCGCACTCTTTGGGCGTAATAGAACGCTCTCATGGGGTTTCAATCCTCGTTCGTTCGAATCTGAGCATGTACTCGTGGCAAGCTCGCACACTTTGGGCGTAATAAAACGCTCTCATGGGTTTCAATCCTCGTTCGTTCGAATCTGAGCATGTACTCGTGGCAAGCTCGCACTCTTGGGCGTAATAGAACGCTCTCATGGGGTTTCAATCCTCGTTCGTTCGAATCTGAGCATGTTCTCGTGGCAAGCTCGCACTCGTAGGGCGTAATAGAACGCTCTCATGGGGTTTCAATCCTCGTTCGTTCGAATCTGAGCATGTACTCGTGGCAAGCTCGCACTCTTTAGGCGTAATCGAATGCTCTCATGGGGTTTCAATCCTCGTTCGTTCGAATCTGAGCATGTACTTTCGTGGCAAGCTCGCACTCTTTGGGCGTAATAGAACGCTCTCATGGGGTTTCAATCCTCGTTCGTTCGAATCTGAGCATGTACTCGTGGCAAGCTCGCACTCTTAGGGCGTAATAGAACGCTCTCATGGGGTTTCAATCCTCGTTCGTTCGAATCTGAGCATGTACTCGTGGCAAGCTCGCACTCTTAGGCGCAATATAAAAGCTCTCATGGGGTTTCAATTCTCGTTCGTTCGAATCTGAGCATGTACTCGTGGCAAGCTCCCACTCTTTAGGCGTAATAGAACGCTCTCATGGGGTTTCAATCCTCGTTCGTTCGAATCTGAGCATGTACTCGTGGCAAGCTCGCACTCTTTGGGCGTAATAGAACGCTCTCATGGGGTTTTTCAATCCTCGTTCGTTCGAATCTGAGCATGTACTCGTGGCAAGCTCGCACTCTTAGGGGCGTAATAGAACGCTCTCATGGGGTTTCAATCCTCGTTCGTTCGAATCTGAGCATGTACTCGTGGCAAGCTCGCACTCTTTGGCGTAATAGAACGCTCTCATGGGGTTTCAATCCTCGTTCGTTCGAATCTGAGCATGTACTCGTGGCAAGCTCGCACTCTTAGGCGTAATAAAAAGCTCTCATGGGGTTTCAATCCTCGTTCGTTCGAATCTGAGCATGTACTCGTGGCAAGTTAGCACTCTTTGGGCGCAATAGAACGCTCTCATGGGGTTTCAATCCTCGTTCGTTCGAATATGAGCATGTACTCGTGGCAAGCTCGCACTCTTGGGCGTAATAGAACGCTCTCACGGGGTTTCAATCCTCGTTCGTTCGAATCTGAGCATGTACTCGTGGCAAGCTCGCACTCTTTGGGCGTAATAGAACGCTCTCATGGGGTTTCAATCCTCGTTCGTTCGAATCTGAGCATGTACTCGTGGCAAGCTCGCACTCTTAGGGCGTAATAGAACGCTCTCATGGGGGGTTTCAATCCTCGTTCGTTCGAATCTGAGCATGTACTCGGGCAAGCAAGCTCGCACTCTTAGGCGCAATAGAACGCTCTCATGGGGTTTCAATCCTCGTTCGTTCGAATCTGAGCATGTACTCGTGGCAAGCTCGCACTCTTTGGGCGTAATAGAACGCTCTCATGGGGTTTCAATCCTCGTTCGTTCGAATCTGAGCATGTACTCGTGGCAAGCTCGCACTCTTTGGGCGTAATAAAACGCTCTCATGGGGTTTCAATCCTCGTTCGTTCGAATCTGAGCATGTACTCGTGGCAAGCTCGCACTCTTTGGGCGTAATAGAACGCTCTCATGGGGTTTCAATCCTCGTTCGTTCGAATCTGAGCATGTACTCGTGGCAATCTCGCACTCTTAGGGCGTAATAGAACGCTCTCATGGGGTTTCAATCCTCGTTCGTTCGAATCTGAGCATGTACTCGTGGCAAGCTCGCACTCTTTGGGCGTAATAGAACGCTCTCATGGGGTTTCAATCCTCGTTCGTTCGAATCTGAGCATGTACTCGTGGCAAGCTCGCACTCTTAGGCGTAATAGAACGCTCTCATGGGGTTTCAATCCTCGTTCGTTCGAATCTGAGCATGTACTTTCGTGGCAAGCTCGCACTCTTTGGGCGTAATAGAACGCTCTCATGGGGTTTCAATCCTCGTTCGTTCGAATCTGAGCATGTACTCGTGGCAAGCTCGCACTCTAAGGCGTAATAGAACGCTCTCATGGGGTTTCAATCCTCGTTCGTTCGAATCTGAGCATGTACTCGTGGCAAGCTCGCACTCTTAGGCGTAATAGAACGCTCTCATGCGGTTTCAATCCTCGTTCGTTCGAATCTGAGCATGTACTCGTGGCAAGCTCGCACTCTTTGGGCGTAATAGAACGCTCTCATGGGTTTTCAATTCTCGTTCGTTCGAATCTGAGCATGTACACGTGGCAAGCTCGCACTCTTTGGGCGTAATAGAACGCTCTCATGGGGTTTCAATCCTCGTTCGTTCGAATCTGAGCATGTACTCGTGGCAAGCTCGCACTCTTAGGGCGTAATAGAACGCTCTCATGGGGTTTCAATCCTCGTTCGTTCGAATCTGAGCATGTACTCGTGGCAAGCTCGCACTCTTAGGCGCGTAAATAGAACGCTCTCATGGGGTTTCAATCCTCGTTCGTTCGAATCTGAGCATGTACTCGTGGCAAGCTCGCACTCTTTGGGCGTAATAGAACGCTCTCATGGGGTTTCAATCCTCGTTCGTTCGAATCTGAGCATGTACTCGTGGCAAGCTCGCACTCTTTGGGCGTAATAGAACGCTCTCATGGGGTTTCAATCCTCGTTCGTTCGAATCTGAGCATGTACTCGTGGCAAGCTCGCACTCTTAGGCGTAATGGAACGCTCTCATGGGGTTTCAATCCTCGTTCGTTCGAATCTGAGCATTTACTCGTGGCAAGCTCGCACTCTATGGGCGTAATCGAACGCTCTCATAGGGTTTCAATCCTCGTTCGTTCGAATCCGAGCATGTACTCGTGGCAAGCTCGCACTCTTAGGCGAAATAGAACGCTCTCATGGGGTTTCAATCCTCGTTCGTTCGAATCTGAGCATGTACTCGTGGCTAGCTCGCACTCTTTGGGCGTAATGGAACGCTCTCATGGGGTTTCAATCCTCGTTCGTTCGAATCGGAGCATGTACTCGTGGCTAGCTCGCACTCTTTGGGCGTAATGGAACGCTCTCATGGGGTTTCAATCCTCGTTCGTTCGAATCTGAGCATGTACTCGTGGCAAGCTCGCACTCTTTGGGCGTAATAGAACGCTCTCATGGGGTTTCAATCCTCGTTCGTTCGAATCTGAGCATGTAGTCGTGGCAAGCTCGCAGGCGTAATAGAACGCTCTCATGGGGTTTCAATCCTCGTTCGTTCGAATCTGAGCATGTACTCGTGGCAAGCTCGCACTCTTTGGGCGTAATAGAACGCTCTCATGGGTTTCAATCCTCTGTTCGTTCGAATCTGAGCATGTACTTGTGGCAAGCTCGCACTCTTTGGGCGTAATGAACACTCTCATGGGGTTTCAATCCTCGTTCGTTCGAATCTGAGCATGTACTCGTGGCAAGCTCGCACTCTTTGGGCGTAATAGAAACGCTCTCATGGGGTTTCAATCCTCGTTCGTTCGAATCTGAGCATGTACACGTGGCAAGCTCGCACTCTTTGGGCGTAATAGAACGCTATCATGGGGTTTCAATCCTCGTTCGTTCGAATCTGAGCATGTACTCGTGGCAAGATCGCACTCAAAGGCGTAATAGAACGCTCTCATGGGGTTTCAATCCTCGTTCGTTCGAATCTGAGCATGTACTCGTGGCAAGTTCGCACTCTTTGGGCGTAATAGAACGCTCTCATGGGGTTTCAATCCTCGTTCGTTCGAATCTGAGCATGTACTCGTGGCAAGCTCGCACTCTTTGGGCGTAATAGAACGCTCTCATGGGGTTTCAATCCTCGTTCGTTCGAATCTGAGCATGTACTCGTGGCAAGCTCGCACTCTTAGGGCGTAATAGAACGCTCTCACAGGGTTTCAATCCTCGTTCGTTCGAATCTGAGCATCTACTCGTGGCAAGCTCCTACTCTTAGGCGCTATTATAGAAAGCTCTCATGGGGTTTCAATCCTCGTTCGTTGGAATCTGAGCATTTACTCGTGGCAAGCTCGCACTCATAGGCGTAATGGAACGCTCTCATGGGGTTTCACTCTCGTTCGTTCGAATCTGAGCATGTACTTTCGTGGCAAGCTCGCAGTCTTTGGGCGTAATAGAACGCTCTCATGGGGTTTCAATCCTCGTTCGTTCGAATCTGAGCATGTACTCGTGGCAAGCTCGCACTCTTTGGGCGTAATAGAACGCTCTCATGGGGTTTTCAATCCTCGTTCGTTCGAATCTGAGCATGTACTCGTGGCAAGCTCGCACTCTTTGGCGTAATAGAACGCTCTCATGGGCTTCCAATCCTCGTTCGTTCGAATCTGAGCATGTACTCGTGGCAAGCTCGCACTCTTAGGCGTAATAGAACGCTCTCATGGGTTTCAATCCTCGTTCGTTCGAATCTGAGCATGTACTCGTGGCAAGCTCGCACTCTTTGGCGTAATAGAACGCTCTCATCGGGTTTTCAATTCTCGTTCGTTCGAATCTGAGCATGTATGTACTCGTGGCAAGCTCGCACTCTTTGGGCGTAATAGAACGCTCTCATGGGGTTTCAATCCTCGTTCGTTCGAATCTGAGCATGTACTCGTGGCAAGCTCGCACTCTTTGGGCGTAATAGAACGCTCTCATGGGGTTTCAAATCTCGTTCGTTCGATCTGAGCATGTACTCGTGGCAATCTCGCACTCTTAGGGCGTAATAGAACGCTCTCATGGGGTTTCAATCCTCGTTCGTTCGAATCTGAGCATGTACTCGTGGCAAGCTCGCACTCTTAGGCGCAATAGAACGCTCTCATGGGTTTCAATCCTCGTTCGTTCAAATCTGAGCATGTACTCGTGGCAAGCTCGCACTCTTTGGGCGTAATAGAACGCTCTCATGGGGTTTCAATCCTCGTTCGTTCGAATCTGAGCCTGTACTCGTGGCAAGCTCGCACTCTTTGGGCGTAATATAAAGCTCTCATGGGGTTTCAATCCTCGTTCGTTCGAATCTGAGCATGTACTCGTGGCAAGCTCGCACTCTTTGGGCGTAATAGAACGCTCTCATGGGGTTTCAATGCTCGTTCGTTCGAATCTGAGCATGTACTCGTGGCAAGCTCGCACTCTTAGGGCGTAATAGAACGCTCTCATGGGGTTTCAATCCTCGTTCGTTCGAATCTGAGCATGTACTCGTGGCAAGCTCGCACTCTTTGGGCGTAATAGAACGCTCTCATGGGGTGTTTCAATCCTCGTTCGTTCGAATCTGAGCATGTACTCGTGGCAAGCTCGCACTCTTTGGGCGTAATAGAACGCTCTCATGGGGTTTCAATCCTCGTTCGTTCGAATCTGAGCATGTACTCGTGGCAAGCTCGCACTCTTGGGCGTAATAGAACGCTCTCATGGGGTTTCAATCCTCGTTCGTTCGATTCTGAGCATGTACTCGTGGCAAGCTCGCACTCTTAGGGGCGTAATAGAACGCTCTCATGGGGTTTCAATCCTCGTTCGTTCGAATCTGAGCATGTACTCGTGGCAAGCTCGCACTCTTTGGGCGTAATAGAACGCTCTCATGGGGCTTCAATCCTCGTTCGTTCGAATCTGAGCATGTACTCGTGGCAAGCTCGCACTCTTTGGGCGTAATAGAACGCTCTCATGGGGTTTCAATCCTCGTTCGTTCGAATCTGAGCATGTACTCGTGGCAAGCTCGCACTCTTTGGGCGTAATAGAACGCTCTCTCATGGGGTTTCAATCCTCGTTCGTTCGAATCTGAGCATGTACTCGTGGCAAGCTCGCACTCTTTGGGCGTAATAGAACGCTCTCATGGGGTTTCAATCCTCGTTCGTTCGAATCTGAGCATGTACTCGTGGCAAGCTCGCACTCTTTAGGCGTAAAAGAACGCTCTCATGGGGTTTCAATCCTCGTTCGTTCGAATCTGAGCATGTACTCGTGGCAAGCTCGCACTCTTTGGGCATAATAGAACGCTCTCATGGGGTTTCAATCCTCGTTCGTTCGAATCTGAGCATGTACTCGTGGCAAGCTCGCACTCTTTGGGCGTAATAGAACGCTCTCATGGGGTTTCAATCCTCGTTCGTTCGAATCTGAGCATGTACTCGTGGCAAGCTCGCACTCTTAGGGCGTAATAGAATGCTCTCATGGGGTTTCAATCCTCGTTCGTTCGTTCGAATCTGAGCATGTACTCGTGGCAAGCTCGCACTCTTTGGGCGTAATAGAACGCTCTCATGAGGTTTCAATCCTCGTTCGTTCGAATCTGAGCATGTACTCGTGGCAAGCTCGCACTCTTAGGCGTAATAGAACGCTCTCATGGGGTTTCAATCCTCGTTCGTTCGAATCTGAGCATGTTCTCGTGGCAAGCTCGCACTCTTTGGGCGTAATAGAACGCTCTCATGGGGTTTCAATCCTCGTTCGTTCGAATCTGAGCATGACCTCGTGGCAAGCTCGCACTCTTTGGGCGTAATAGAACGCTCTCATGGGTTTCAATCCTCGTTCGTTCGAATCTGAGCATGTACTCGTGGCCAGCTCGCACTCTTTGGGCGTAATGGAACGCTCTCATGGGGTTTCAATTCAATCCTCGTTCGTTCGAATCTGAGCATGTACTCGTGGCAAGCTCGCACTCTTTAGGGCGTAATAGAACGCTCTCATGGGGTTTCAATCCTCTCGTTCGTTCGAATCTGAGCATGTACTCGTGGCAAGCTCGCACTCTTTGGGCGTAATAGAACGCTCTCATGGGGTTTCAATCCTCGTTCGTTCGTTCGAATCTGAGCATGTACTCGTGGCAAGCTCGCACTCTTTGGGCGTAATAGAACGCTCTCATGGGGTTTCAATCCTCGTTCGTTCGAATCTGAGCATGTACTCGTGGCAAGCTCGCACTCTTTGGGCGTAATAGAACGCTCTCATGAGGTTTCAATCCTCGTTCGTTCGAATCTGAGAATGTACCGTGGCAAGCTCGCACTCTTTGGGCGTAATAGAACGCTCTCATGAGGTTTCAATCCTCCTTCGTTCGAATCTGAGCATGTACTCGTGGCAAGCTCGCACTCTTAGGCGTAATAGAACGCTCTCATGGGGTTTCAATCCTCGTTCGTTCGTTCGAATCTGAGCATGTACTCGTGGCAAGCTCGCACTCTTTGGGCGTAATAGAACGCTCTCATGGGGTTTCAATCCTCGTTCGTTCGAATCTGAGCATGTACTCGTGGCAAGCTCGCTCTCTTTGGGCGTAATATAACGCTCTCATGGGGTTTCAATCCTCGTTCGTTCGAATCTGAGCATGTACTCGTGGCAAGCTCGCACTCTTTGGGCGTAATAGAACGCTCTCATGGGGTTTCAATCCTCGTTCGTTCGAATCTGAGCATGTACTCGTGGCAAGCTCGCACTCTTTAGGCGCAATAGAAACGCTCTCATGGGGTTTCAATCCTCGTTCGTTCGAATCTGAGCATGTACTCGTGGCAAGCTCGCACTCTTTGGGCGTAATAGAACGCTCTCATGGGGTTTCATTGCTCGTTCGTTCGAATCTGAGCATGTACTCGTGGCAATCTTGCACTCTTAGGGCGTAATAGAACGCTCTCATGGGGTTTCAATCCTCGTTCGTTCGTTCGAATCTGAGCATGTACTCGTGGCAAGCTCGCACTCTTTGGGCGTAATAGAACGCTCTCATGGGGTTTCAATCCTCGTTCGTTCGAATCTGAGCATGTACTCGTGGCAAGCTCGCACTCTTAGGGCGTAATAGAACGCTCTCATGGGGTTTCAATCCTCGTTCGTTCGAATCTGAGCATGTACTCGTGGCAAGCTCGCACTCTTTGGGCGTAATAGAACGCTCTCATGGGGTTTCAATCCTCGGTCGTTCGAATCTGAGCATGTACTCGTGGCAAGCACGCTCTTAGGCGCAATAGAACGCTCTCATGGGGTTTCAATCCTCGTTCGTTCGAATCTGAGCATGTACTGGTGGCAAGCTCGCACTCTTTGGGCGTAATAGAACGCTCTCATGGGGTTTCAATCCTCGTTCGTTCGAATCTGAGCATGTACTCGTGGCAAGCTCGCACTCTTAGGGCATAATAGAACGCTCTCACGGGTTTCAATCCTCGTTCCTTCGAATCTGAGCTTGTACTCGTGGCAAGCTCGCACTCTTTGGCGTAATAGAACGCTCTCATGGGGTTTCAATCCTCGTTCGTTCGAATCTGAGCATGTACTCGTGGCAAGCTCGCACTCTCAGGGCGTAATAGAACGCTCACATGGGGTTTCTATCCTCGTTCGTTCGAATCTGAGCGTGTACTCGTGGCAAGCTCGCACTCTTTAGGCGTAATTGAACGCTCTCATGGGGTTTCAATCCTCGTTCGTTCGAATCTGAGCATGTACTCGTGGCAAGCTCGCACTCTTTGGGCGTAATAGAACGCTCTCATGGGGTTTCAATCCTCGTTCGTTCGAATCTGAGCATGTACTCAGTGCAAGCTCGCACTCTTTGGGCGTAATAGAACGCTCTCATGGGGTTTCAATCCTCGTTCGTTCGAATCTGAGCATGTACTCGTGGCAAGCTCGCACTCTTTGGGCGTAATAGAACGCTCTCATGGGGTTTCAATCCTCGTTCGTTCGAATCTGAGCATGTACTCGTGGCAAGCTCGCACTCTTTGGGCGTAATAGAACGCTCTCATGGGGTTTCAATCCTCGTTCGTTCGAATCTGAGCATGTACTCGTGGCAAGCTCGCACTCTTAGGCGTAATAGAACGCGCTCATGGGGTTTCAATCCTCGTTCGTTCGAATCTGAGCATGTACTCGTGGCAAGCTCGCACTCTTTGGGCGTAATAGAACGCTCTCATGGGGTTTCAATCCTCGTTCGTTCGAATCTGAGCATGTACTCGTGGCAAGCTCGCACTCTTTGGGCGTAATAGAACGCTCTCATGGGGTTTCAATCCTCGTTCGTTCGAATCTGAGCATGTACTCGTGGCCAGCTCGCACTCTTTGGGCGTAATAGAACGCTCTCATGGGGTTTCAATCCTCGTTCGTTCGAATCTGAGCATGTACTCGTGGCAAGCTCGCACTCTTAGGGCGTAATAGAACGCTCTCATGGGGTTTCAATCCTCGTTCGTTCGAATCTGAGCATGTACTCGTGGCAAGCTCGCACTCTTAGGCGCAATAGAAAGCTCTCATAGGGTTTCAATGCTCGTTCGTTCGAATCTGAGCATGTACTCGTGGCAAGCTCGCACTCTTTAGGCGTAATAGAACGCTCTCATGGGGTTTCAATCCTCGTTCGTTCGAATTTGAGCATGTACTCGTGGCAAGCTCGCACTCTTTGGGCGTAATAGAACGCTCTCATGGGGTTTCAATCCTCGTTCGTTCGAATCTGAGCATGTACTCGTGGCAAGCTCGCACTCTTAGGCGCAATAGAAAGCTCTCATGGGGTTCCAATCCTCGTTTGTTCGAATCTGAGTGTGTACTCGTGGCAAGCTCGCACTCTTTGGCGTAATAGAACGCTCTCATCGGGTTTCAATCCTCGTTCGTTCGAATCTGAGCATGTACTCGTGGCAAGCTCGCACTCTTAGGCGCAATAGAACGCTCTCATGGGGTTTCAATCCTCGTTCGTTCGAATCTGAGCATGTACTCGTGGCAAGCTCGCACTCTTTGGGCGTAATAGAACGCTCTCATGGGGTTTCAATGCTCGTTCGTTCGAATCTGAGCATGTACTCGTGGCAAGCTCGCACTCTTTGGGCGTAATAGAACGCTCTCATGGGGTTTCAATCCTCGTTCGTTCGAATCTGAGCATGTACTCGTGGCAAGCTCGCACTCTTTGGGCGTAATAGAACGCTCTCATGGGGTTTCAATCCTCGTTCGTTCGAATCTGAGCATGTACTCGTGGCAAGCTCGCACTCTTTGGGCGTAATAGAACGCTCTCATGGGGTTTCAATCCTCGTTCGTTCGAATCTGAGCATGTACTCGTGGCAAGCTCGCACTCTTTGGGCGTAATAGAACCCTCTCATGGGGTTTCAATCCTCGTTCGTTCGAATCTGAACATGTACTCGTGGCAATCTCCCATACTTTGGGCGTAATAGAACGCTCTCATGGGGTTTCAATCCTCGTTCGTTCGAATCTGAGCATGTACTCGTGGCAAGCCCGCACTCTTTAGGCGTAATAGAACGCTCTCATGGGGTTTCAATCCTCGTTCGTTCGAATCTGAGCATGTACTCGTGGCAAGCCCGCACTCTTTGGGCGTAATAGAACGCTCTCATGGGGTTTCAATCCTCGTTCGTTCGAACCTGAGCATGTACTCGTGGCAAGCTCGCACTCTTTGGGCGTAATAGAACGCTCTCATGGGGTTTCAATCCTCGTTCGTTCGAATCTGAGCATGTACTCGTGGCAAGCTCGCACTCTTTGGGCGTAATAGAACGCTCTCATGGGGTTTCAATGCTCGTTCGTTCGAATCTGAGCAGCATGTACTCGTGGCAAGCTCGCACTCTTTGGGCGTAATAGAACGCTCTCATGGGGTTTCAATCCTCGTTCGTTCGAATCTGAGCATGTACTCGTGGCAAGCTCGCACTCTTAGGCGTAATAGAACGCTCTCATGGGGTTTCAATCCTCGTTCGTTCGAATCTGAGCATGTACTCGTGGCAAGCTCGCACTCTTTGGGCGTAATAGAACGCTCTCATGGGGTTTCAATGCTCGTTCGTTCGAATCTGAGCATGTACTCGTGGCAATCTCGCACTCTTAGGGCGTAATAGAATGCTCTCATGGGGTTTCAATCCTCGTTCGTTCGATTCTGAGCATGTACTCGTGGCAAGCTCGCACTCTTAGGCGCAATAGAAAGCTCTCATGGGGTTCCAATCCTCGTTTGTTCGAATCTGAGTATGTACTCGTGGCAAGCTCGCACTCTTTGGCGTAATAGAATGCTCTCACGGGGTTTCAATCCACGTTCATTCGAATCTGAGCATGTACTCGTGGTAAGCTCGCACTCTTTGGGCGTAATAGAACGCTCTCATGGGTTTTCAATCCTCGTTCGTTCGAATATGAGCATGTACTCGTGGCAAGTTCGCACTCTTAGGCGCAATAGAAAGCTCTTATGGTGTTCCAATCCTCGTTCGTTCGAATCTGAGCATGTACTCGTGGCAAGCTCGCACTCTTTGGGCTTAATAGAACGCTCTCATGGGGTTTCAATCCTCGTTCGTTCGAATCTGAGCATGTACTCGTGGCAAGCTCGCACTCTTTAGGCGCAATAGAAAGCTCTCATGGGGTTCCATTCCTCGTTCGTTCGTATCTGAGCATGTACTCGTGGCAAGCTCGCACTCTTTGGGCGTAATAGAACGCTCTCATGGTGCTTCGATGCTCGTTCGTTCGAATCTGAGCATGTACTCGTGGCAATCTTGCACTCTTAGGGCGTAATAGAACGCTCTCATGGGGTTTCAATCCTCGTTCGTTCGTTCGAATCTGAGCATGTACTCGTGGCAAACTCGCACTCTTTGGGTGTAATAGAACGCTCTCATGGGGTTTCAATGCTCCTTCGTTCGAATCTGAGCACGTACTCGTGGCAATCTCGCACTCTTAGGGCGTAATAGATCGCTCTCATGGGGTTTCAATCCTCGTTCGTTCGAATCTGAGCATGTACTCGTGGCAAGCTCGCACTCTTTGGGCGTAATAGAACGCTCTCATGGGGTTTCAATCCTCGTTCGTTCGAATCTGAGCATGTACTCGTGGCAAACTCGCACTCTTTAGGCGCAATAGAAAGCTCTCATGGGGTTCCATTCCTCGTTCGTTCGTATCTGAGCATGTACTCGTGGCAAGCTCGCACTCTTTGGGCGTAATAGAACGCTCTCATGGGGCTTCGATGATCGTTCGTTCGAATCTGAGCATGTACTCGTGGCAATCTCGCACTCTTAGGGCGTAATAGAACGCTCTCATGGGGTTTCAATCCTCGTTCGTTCGAATCTGAGCATGTACTCGTGGCAAACTCGCACTCCTTTGGCGTAATAGAACGCTCTCATGGGGTTTCAATGCTCGTTCGTTCGAATCTGAGCATGTACTCGTGGCAATCTCGCACTCTTAGGGCGTAATAGAACGCTCTCATGGGGTTTCAATCCTCGTTCATTCGATTCTGAGCATGTACTCGTGGCAAGCTCGCACTCTTAGGCGCAATAGAAAGCTCTCATGAGGTTCCATTCCTGTTCGTTCGAATCTGAGCATGTACTCGTGGCAAGCTCGCACTCTTTAGGCGTAATAGAACGCTCTCATGGGGTTTCAATCCTCGTTCGTTCGAATTTGAGCATGTACTCGTGGCAAGCTCGCACTCTTTGGGCGTAATAGAACGCTCTCATGGGGTTTCAATGCTCGTTCGTTCGAATCTAAGCATGTACTCGTGGCAAGCCCGCACTCTTAGGCGCAATAGAAAGCTCTCATGGGGTTCCAATCCTCATTTGTTCGAATCTGAGTATGTACTCGTGGCAAGCTCGCACTCTTTGGCGTAATAGAACGCTTTCACGGGGTTTCAATCCTCGTTCGTTCGAATCTGAGCATGTACTCGTGGCAAGCTCGCACTCTTAGGCGCAATAGAACGATCTCATGGGTTTCAATCCTCGTTCGCTCGAATCTGAGCATGTACTCGTGGCGAGCTCGCACTCTTTGGACGTAATAGAATGCTCTCATGGGGTTTCAATGCTCGTTCGTTCGAATATGAGCATGTATTCGTGGAAAGCTCGCACTCTTTGGGCGTAATAGAACGCTCTCATGGGGTTTCAATCCCCGTTCGTTTGAATCTGAGCATGTACTCGTGGCAAGCTCGCACTCTTTGGGCGTAACAGAACACTCTCATGGGGTTTAAATGCTCGTTCGTTCGAATATGAGCATGTACTCGTGGCAATCTCGCACTCTTAGGGCGTAATAGAACGCTCTCATGGGGTTTCAATCCTCGTTCGTTCGAATCTGAGCATGTACTCGTGACAAGCTCGCACTCTTAGGCGCAATAGAACGCTCTCATGGGGTTCCAATCCTCGTTCGTTCGAATCTGAGCATGTACTCGTGGCAAGCTCGCACTCTTTGGGCGTAATAGAACGCTCTCATGGGGTTTCAATGCTCGTTCGTTCGAATCTGAGCATGTACTCGTGGCAAGCTCGCACTCTTAGGCGCAATAGAAAGCTCTCATGGGGTTCCAATCCTCGTTCGTTCGAATCTGAGCATGTACTCGTGGCAAGCTCGCTCTCTTTGGCGTAATAGAACGCTCTCACGGGGTTTCAATCCTCGTTCGTTCGAATCTGGGCATGTACTCGTGGCAAGCTCGCACTCTTAGGCGCAATAGAACGCTCTCAAGGGGTTTCAATCCTCGTTCGTTCGAATCTGAGCATGTACTTGTGGCAAGCTCGCACTCTTAGGCGCAATAGAACGCTCTCATGGGGTTTCAATGCTCGTTCGTTCGAATCTGAGCATGTACTCGTGGCAAGCTCGCACTCTTTGGGCGTAATAGAACGCTCTCATGGGGTTTCAATCCTCGTTCGTTCGAATCTGAGCATGTACTCGTGGCAAGCTCGCACTCTTAGGCGCAATAGAAAGCTCTCATGGGGTTCCAATCCCTCGTTCGTTCGAATCTGAGCATGTACTCGTGGCAAGCTCGCACTCTTTTGGGCGCATAATAGAACGCTCTCATGGGGTTTCAATCCTCGTTCGTTCGAATCTGAGCATGTACTCGTGGCAAGCTCGCACTCTTTGGGCGTAATAGAACGCTCTCATGGGGTTTCAATCCTCGTTCGTTCGAATCTGAGCATGTACTCGTGGCAAGCTCGCACTCTTTGGGCGTAATAGAACGCTCTCATGGGGTTTCAATGCTCGTTCGTTCGAATCTGAGCATGTACTCGTGGCAATCTCGCACTCTTAGGGCGTAATAGAACGCTCTCATGGGGTTTCAATCCTCGTTCGTTCGAATATGAGCTCGCAATCTTTAGCGTAATAGAACGCTCTCATGGGGTTTCAATCCTCGTTCGTTCGAATCTGAGCATGTACTCGTGGCAAGCTCGCACTCTTTGGGCGTAATAGAACGCTCTCATGGGGTTTCAATGCTCGTTCGTTCGAATCTGAGCATGTACTCGTGGCAATCTCGCACTCTTAGGGCGTAATAGAATGCTCTCATGGGGTTTCAATCCTCGTTCGTTCGATTCTGAGCATGTACTCGTGGCAAGCTCGCACTCTTAGGCGCAATAGAAAGCTCTCATGGGGTTCCAATCCTCGTTTGTTCGAATCTGAGTATGTACTCGTGGCAAGCTCGCACTCTTTGGCGTAATAGAATGCTCTCACGGGGTTTCAATCCTCGTTCGTTCGAATCTGAGCATGTACTCGTGGCAAGCTCGCACTCTTTGGGCGTAATAGAACGCTCTCATGGGTTTTCAATCCTCGTTCGTTCGAATCTGAGCATGTACTCGTGGCTAGCTCGCACTCTTAGGCGCAATAGAAAGCTCTCATGGTGTTTCAATCCTCGTTCGTTCGAATCTGAGCATGTACTCGTGGCAAGCTCGCACTCTTTGGGCGTAATAGAACGCTCTCATGGGGTTTCAATCCTCGTTCGTTCGAATCTGAGCATGTACTCGTGGCAAGCTCGCACTCTTTAGGCGCAATAGAAAGCTCTCATGGGGTTTCAATCCTCGTTCGTTCGAATCTGAGCATGTACTCGTGGCAAGCTCGCACTCTTTGGGCGTAATAGAACGCTCTCATGGGGTTTCAATGCTCGTTCGTTCGAATCTGAGCATGTACTCGTGGCAATCTCGCACTCTTAGGGCGTAATAGAACGCTCTCATGGGGTTTCAATCCTCGTTCGTTCGTTCGAATCTGAGCATGTACTCGTGGCAAGCTCGCACTCTTTGGGCGTAATAGAACGCTCTCATGGGGTTTCAATGCTCGTTCGTTCGAATCTGAGCATGTACTCGTGGCAATCTCGCACTCTTAGGGCGTAATAGATCGCTCTCATGGAGTTTCAATCCTCGTTCGTTCGAATCTGAGCATGTACTCGTGGCAAGCTCGCACTCTTTGGGCGTAATAGAACGCTCTCATGGGGTTTCAATCCTCGTTCGTTCGAATCTGAGCATGTACTCGTGGCAAGCTCGCACTCTTTAGGCGTAATAGAACGCTCTCATGGGGTTTCAATCCTCGTTCGTTCGAATCTGAGCATGTACTCGTGGCAAGCTCGCACTCTTTGGGCGTAATAGAACGCTCTCATGGGGTTTCAATCCTCGTTCGTTCGAATCTGAGCATGTACTCGTGGCAAGCTCGCACTCTTTAGGCGCAATAGAAAGCTCTCATGGGGCTTCGATGCTCGTTCGTTCGAATCTGAGCATGTACTCGTGGCAAGCTCGGACTCTTTGGGCGTAATAGAACGCTCTCATGGGGTTTCGATCCTCGTTCGTTCGAATCTGAGCATGTACTCGTGGCAAGCTCGCACTCTTAGGGCGTAATAGAACGCTCTCATGGGGTTTCAATCCTCGTTCGTTCGAATCTGAGCATGTACTCGTGGCAAGCTCGCACTCTTTGGGCGTAATAGAACGCTCTCATGGGGTTTCAATCCTCGTTCGTTCGAATCTGAGCATGTACTCGTGGCAAGCTCGCACTATTTGGGCGTAATAGAACGCTCTCATGGTGTTTCAATCTTCGTTCGTTCGAATCTGAGCATGTACTCGTGGCAAGCTCGCACTCTTTGGGCGTAATAGAACGCTCTCATGGGGATTTCAATCCTCGTTCGTTCGAATCTGAGCATGTACTCGTGGCAAGCTCGCACTCTTTAGGCGCAATAGAAAGCTCTCTCATGGGGTTTCAATCCTCGTTCGTTCGAATCTGAGCATGTACTCGTGGCAAGCTCGCACTCTTTGGGCGTAATAGAACGCTCTCATGGGGCTTCAATCCTCGTTCGTTCGAATCTGAGCATGTACTCGTGGCAAGCTCGCACTCTTTAGGCGTAATAGAACGCTCTCATCATGGGGTTTTTCAATCCTCGTTCGTTCGAATCTGAGCATGTACTCGTGGCAAGCTCGCACTCTTAGGCGCGTAATAGAACGCTCTCATGGGGTTTCAATCCTCGTTCGTTCGAATCTGAGCATGTACTCGTGGCAAGCTCGCACTCTTTGGGCGTAATAGAACGCTCTCATGGGGTTTCAATCCTCGTTCGTTCGAATCTGAGCATGTACTCGTGGCAAGCTCGCACTCTTTAGGCGTAATAGAAAGCTCTCATGGGGTTTCAATCCTCGTTCGTTCGAATCTGAGCATGTACTCGTGGCAAGCTCGCACTCTTTGGGCGTAATAGAACGCTCTCATGGGGTTTTCAATCCTCGTTCGTTCGAATCTGAGCATGTACTCGTGGCAAGCTCGCACTCTTTGGGCGTAATAGAACGCTCTCATGGGGTTTCAATCCTCGTTCGTTCGAATCTGAGCATGTACTCGTGGCAAGCTCGCACTCTTTGGGCGTAATAGAACGCTCTCATGGGGTTTCAATCCTCGTTCGTTCGAATCTGAGCATGTACTCGTGGCAAAGCTCGCACTCTTAGGGCGTAATAGAACGCTCTCATGGGGTTTCAATCCTCGTTCGTTCGAATCTGAGCATGTACTCGTGGCAAGCTCGCACTCTTTGGGCGTAATAGAACGCTCTCATGGGGTTTCAATCCTCGTTCGTTCGAATCTGAGCATGTACTCGTGGCAAGCTCGCACTCTTAGGCGTAATAGAAAGCTCTCATGGGGTTTCAATCCTCGTTCGTTCGAATCTGAGCATGTACTCGTGGCAAGCTCGCACTCTTTGGGCGTAATAGAACGCTCTCATGGGGTTTCAATCCTCGTTCGTTCGAATCTGAGCATGTACTCGTGGCAAGCTCGCACTCTTAGGCGTAATAGAACGCTCTCATGGGGTTTCAATCCTCGTTCGTTCGAATCTGAGCATGTACTCGTGGCAAGCTCGCACTCTTTGGGCGTAATAGAACGCTCTCATGGGGTTTCAATCCTCGTTCGTTCGAATCTGAGCATGTACTCGTGGCAAGCTCGCACTCTTTGGGCGTAATAGAACGCTCTCATGGGGTTTCAATCCTCGTTCGTTCGAATCTGAGCATGTACTCGTGGCAAGCTCGCACTCTTAGGCGCAATAGAAAGCTCTCATGGGTTTCAATCCTCGTTCGTTCGAATCTGAGCATGTACTCGTGGCAAGCTCGCACTCTTTGGGCGTAATAGAACGCTCTCATGGGGTTTCAATCCTCGTTCGTTCGAATATGAGCATGTACTCGTGGCAAGCTCGCACTCTTAGGCGTAATAGAACGCTCTCATGGGGTTTCAATCCTCGTTCGTTCGAATCTGAGCTTGTACTCATGGCAAGCTCGCACTCTTAGGCGCAATAGAAGCTATCATGGGTTCCAATCCTCGTTCGTTCGAATCTGAGCATGTACTCGTGGCAAGCTCGCACTCTTTGGGCGTAATAGAACGCTCTCACGGGGTTTCAATCCCCGTTCGTTCGAATCCGAGCATGTACTCGTGGCAAGCTCGCACTCTTTAGGCGCAATAGAACGCTCTCATGGGGTTCCAATCCTCGTTATTTCGAATCTGAGCATGTACTCGTGGCAAGCTCGCACTCTTTGGGCGTAATAGAACGCTCTCATGGGGTTTCAATCCTCGTTCGTTCGAATCTGAGGATGTACTCGTGGCAAGCTCGCACTCTTTGGGCGTAATAGAACGCTCTCATGGGGTTTCAATCCTCGTTTCGTTCGAATCTGAGCATGTACTCGTGGCAAAAGCTCGCACTCTTTGGGCGTAATAGAACGTCTCTCATGGGGTTTCAATCCTCGTTTCGTTCGAATCTGAGCATGTACTCGTGGCAAGCTCGCACTCTTTGGGCGTAATAGAACGCTCTCATGGGGTTTCAATCCTCGTTCGTTCGTTCGAATCTGAGCATGTACTCGTGGCCAGCTCGCACTCTTTGGGCGTAATAGAACGCTCTCATGGGGTTTCAATCCTCGTTCGTTCGAATCTGAGCATGTACTCGTGGCAAGCTCGCACTCTTTGGGCAATAATAGAACGCTCTCATGGGGTTTCAATCCTCGTTCGTTCGAATCTGAGCATGTACTCGTGGCAAGCTCGCACTCTTTGGGCGTAATAGAACGCTCTCATGGGGTTTCAATCCTCGTTCGTTCGAATCTGAGCATGTACTCATGGCAAGCTCGCACTCTTTGGACGTAATAGAACGCTCTCATGGGGTTTCAATCCTCGTTCGTTCGAATCTGAGCATGTACTCGTGGCAAGCTCGCACTCTTTGGGCGTAATAGAACGCTCTCATGGGGTTTCAATCCTCGTTCGTTCGAATCTGAGCATGTAGTCGTGGCAAGCTCGCACTCTTAGGCGTAATAGAACGCTCTCATGGGGTTTCAATCCTCGTTCGTTCGAATCTGAGCATGTACTCGTGGCAAGCTCGCACTCTTAGGCGTAATAGAACGCTCTCATGGGGTTTCAATCCTCGTTCGTTCGAATCTGAGCATGTACATCGTGGCAAGCTCGCACTCTTTGGGCGTAATAGAACGCTCTCATGGGGTTTTTTCAATCCTCGTTCGTTCGAATCTGAGCATGTACTCGTGGCAAGCTCGCACTCTTTGGGCGTAATAGAAACGCTCTCATGGGGTTTTCAATCCTCGTTCGTTCGAATCTGAGCATGTACTCGTGGCAAGCTCGCACTCTTTGGGCGTAATAGAACGCTCTCATGGGGTTTCAATCCTCGTTCGTTCGAATCTCTGAGCATGTACTCGTGGCAAGCTCGCACTCTTAGGGCGTAATAGAACGCTCTCATGGGGTTTCAATCCTCGTGCGTTCGAATCTGAGCATGTACTCGTGGCAAGCTCGCACTCTTTGGGCGTAATAGAACGTTCTCATGGGGTTTCAATCCTCGTTCGTTCGAATCTGAGCATGTACTCGTGGCAAGCTCGCACTCTTTGGGCGTAATAGAACGCTCTCATGGGGTTTCAATCCTCGTTCGTTCGAATCTGAGCATGTACTCGTGGCAAGCTCGCACTCTTTGGGCGTAATAGAACGCTCTCATGGGGTTTCAATCATCTTTCGTTCGTTCGAATCTGAGCATGTACTCGTGGCAATCTCGCACTCTTTGGGCGTAATAGAACGCTCTCATGGGGTTTCAATCCTCGTTCGTTCGTTCGAATGAATCTGAGCATGTACTCGTGGCAAGCTCGCACTCTTTGGGCGTAATAGAACGCTCTCATGGGGTTTCAATCCTCGTTCGTTCGTTCGAATCTGAGCATGTACTCGTGGCAAGCTCGCACTCTTAGGGCGTAATAGATCGCTCTCATCCTTCAATCCTCGTTCGTTCGAATCTGAGCATGTACTCGTGGCAAGCTCGCACTCTTTGGGCGTAATAGAACGCTCTCAGCGGGGTTTCAATCCCTCGTTCGTTCGAATCTGAGCATGTACTCGTGGCAAGCTCGCACTCTTTGGCGTAATAGAACGCTCTCATGGGGTTTCAATCCTCGTTCGTTCGAATCTGAGCATGTACTCGTGGCAAAGCTCGCACTCTTTGGGCGTAATAGAACGCTCTCATGGGGTTTCAATCCTCGTTTCGTTCGAATCTGAGCATGTATCGTACTCGTGGCAAGCTCGCACTCTTTGGGCGTAATAGAACGCTCTCATGGGGTTTCAATCCCGTTCTCGTTCGTTCGAATCTGAGCATGTACTCGTGGCAAGCTCGCACTCTTTGGGCGTAATAGAACGCTCTCATGGGGTTTTCAATCCTCGTTCGTTCGAATCTGAGCATGTACTCGTGGCAAGCTCGCACTCTTTGGGCGTAATAGAACGCTCTCATGGGGTTTTCAATCCTCGTTCGTTCGAATCTGAGCATGTACTCGTGGCAAGCTCGCACTCTTTGGGCGTAATAGAACGCTCTCATGGGGTTTCAATCCCTCGTTCGTTCGAATCTGAGCATGTACTCGTGGCAAGCTCGCACTCTTTGGGCGTAATAGAACGCTCTCTCATGGGGTTTCAATCCTCGTTCGTTTTCGAATCTGAGCATGTACTCGTGGCAAGCTCGCACTCTTTGGGCGTAATAAACGCTCTCATGGGGTTTTCAATCCTCGTTCGTTCGAATCTGAGCATGTACTCGTGGCAAGCTCGCACTCTTTGGGCGTAATAGAACGCTCTCATGGGGTTTCAATCCTCGTTCGTCGTCGAATCTGAGCATGTACTCGTGGCAAAGCTCGCACTCTTTGGGCGTAATAGAACGCTCTCATGGGGTTTCAATCCTCTCGTTTCGTTCGAATCTGAGCATGTACTCGTGGCAAGCTCGCACTCTTTGGGCGTAATAGAACGCTCTCATGGGGGCTTCAATCCTCGTTCGTTCGTTCGAATCTGAGCATGTACTCGTGGCAAGCTCGCACTCATTCGCACTCTTTGGGCGTAATAGAACGCTCTCATGGGGTTTCAATCCCTCGTTCGTTCGAATCTGAGCATGTACTCGTGGCAAGCTCGCACTCTTTGGGCGTAATAGAACGCTCTCATGGGGTTTCAATCCTCTCGTTCGTTCGAATCTGAGCATGTACTCGTGGCAAGCTCGCACTCTTTGGGCGTAATAGAACGCTCTCATGGGGTTTCAATCCTCGTTCGTTTCGAATCTGAGCATGTACTCGTGGCAAGCTCGCACTCTTTGGGCGTAATAGAACGCTCTCATGGGGGTTTTCAATCCTCGTTCGTTCGAATCTGAGCATGTACTCGTGGCAAGCTCGCACTCTTTGGGCGTAATAGAACGCTCTCATGGGGGTTTCAATCCTCGTTCGTTCGAATCTGAGCATGTACTCGTGCCAAGCTCGCACTCTTTGGGCGTAATAGAACGCTCTCATGGGGCTTCAATCCCTGTTCGTTCGAATCTGAGTATGTACTCGTGCCAAGCGCGCACTCTTTGGGCGTAATAGAACGCTCTCATGGGGTTTCAATCCTCGTTCGTTCGAATCTGAGCATGTACTCGTGGCAAGTGCGCACTCTTTGGGCGTAATAGAACGCTCTCATTGGGCTTCAATCCTCTTTAGTTCGAATCTGAGCATGTACTCGTGGCAAGCTCGCACTCTTTGGGCGTAATAGAACGCTCTCATCATGGGGTTTCAATCCCTCGTGAGGGGGGGTGGGTAATCGTTCGAATCTGAGCATGTACTCGTGGCAAGATCGCACTCTTTGGGCGTAATAGAACGCTCTCATGGGGCTTCAATCCTCGTTCGTTCGAATCTGAGCATGTACTCGTGGCAAGCTCGCACTCTTTTGGGCGTAATAGAAACGCTCTCATCTTGGGGTTTCAATCCTCGTTCGTTCGAATCTGAGCATGTACTCGTGGGGCTCGTGGCAAGCTCGCACTCTTTGGGGCGTAATAGAACGCTCTCATGGGGTTTCAATCCTCTCGTTCGTTCGAATCTGAGCATGTACTCGTGGCAAGCTCGCACTCTTTGGGCGTAATAGAACGCTCTCATGGGGTTTTCAATCCTCGTTCGTTCGAATCTGAGCATGTACTCGTGGCAAGCTCGCACTCTTTGGGCGTAATAGAACGCTCTCATGGGGTTTCAATCCCTCGTTCGTTCGAATCTGAGCATGTACTCGTGGCAAGCTCGCACTCTTTGGGCGTAATAGAACGCTCTCATGGGGTTTCAATCCTCGTTCGTTCGAATCTGAGCATGTACTCGTGGCAAGCTCGCACTCTTTGGGCGTAAATAGAACGCTCTCATGGGGCTTCAATCCTCGTTCGTGTTCGTTCGAATCTGAGCATGTACTCGTGGCAAGCTCGCACTCTTTGGGCGTAATAGAACGCTCTCTCTCATGGGGTTTCAATCCTCGTTCGTTCGAATCTGAGCATGTACTCGTGGCAAGCTCGCACTCTTTGGGCGTAATAGAACGCTCTCTCATGGGGTTTCAATCCTCGTTCGTTCGAATCTGAGCATGTACTCGTGGCAAGCTCGCACTCTTTGGGCGTAATAGAACGCTCTCATGGGGTTTTTCAATCCTCGTTCGTTCGAATCTGAGCATGTACTCGTGGCAAGCTCGCACTCTTTGGGCGTAATAGAACGCTCTCATGGGGTTTCAATCCTCGTTACTCGAATCTGAGCATGTACTCGTGGCAAGCTCGCACTCTTTGGGCGTAATAGAACGCTCTCTCATGGGGTTTCAATCCTCGTTCGTTCGTTCGAATCTGAGCATGTACTCGTGGCAAGCTCGCACTCTTTGGGCGTAATATAAAGTAAACGCTCTCATGGGGTTTCAATCCCTCGTTCGTTCGAATCTGAGCATGTACTCGTGGCAAGCTCGCACTCTTTGGGCGTAATAGAACGCTCTCATGGGGTTTTTCAAATCCTCGTTCGTTCGAATCTGAGCATGTACTCGTGGCAAGCTCGCACTCTTTGGGGCGTAATAGAACGCTCTCATGGGGCTTCAATCCTCGTTCGTTCGAATCTGAGCATGTACTCGTGGCAAGCTCGCACTCTTTGGGCGTAATAGAACGCTCTCATGGGGTTTCAATCCTCGTTCGTTTCGAATCTGAGCATGTACTCGTGGCAAGCTCGCACTCTTTGGGCGTAATAGAACGCTCTCATGGGGTTTTCAATCCTCGTTCGTTCGTTCGAATCTGAGCATGTACTCGTGGCAAGCTCGCACTCTTTGGGCGTAATAGAACGCTCTCATGGGGTTTCAATCCTCGCCTCTTTCGTTTCGAATCTGAGCATGTACTCGTGGCAAGCTCGCACTCTTTGGGCGTAATAGAACGCTCTCATGGGGTTTCAATCCTCGTTCGTTCGAATCTGAGCATGTACTCTCGTGGCAAGCTCGCACTCTTTGGGCGTAATAGAACGCTCTCATGGGGTTTTCAATCCCGTTCGTTCGTTCGAATCTGAGCATGTACTCGTGGCAAGCTCGCACTCTTTGGGCGTAATAGAACGCTCTCATGGGGTTTCAATCCTCGTTCGTTCGAATCTGAGCATGTACTCGTGGCAAGCTCGCACTCTTTGGGCGTAATAGAACGCTCTCATGGGGGCTTTCAATCTCGTTCGTTTCGTTCGAATCTGAGCATGTACTCGTGCTCGTGGCAAGCTCGCACTCTTTGGGCGTAATAGAACGCTCTCATGGGGTTTCAATCCTCGTTTCGTTCGAATCTGAGCATGTACTCGTGGCAAGCATGTAGCAAGCTCGCACTCTTTGGGCGTAATAGAACGCTCTCATGGGGTTTCAATCCTCGTTCGTTCGATCGAATCTGAGCATGTACTCGTGGCAAGCTCGCACTCTTTGGGCGTAATAGAACGCTCTCTCTCATGGGGTTTCAATCCTCGTTCGTTTCGAATCTGAGCATGTACTCGTGGCAAGCTCGCACTCTTTGGGCGTAATAGAACGCTCTCATGGGGTTCAAATCCCGTTCGTTCGTTCGAATCTGAGCATGTACTCGTGGCAAGCTCGCACACTCTTGGGCGTAATAGAACGCCCTCATGGGGCTTCAATCCTCGTTCGTTCGTTCGAATCTGAGCATGTACTCGTGGCAAGCTCGCACTCTTTGGGCGTAATAGAACGCTCTCATGGGGTTTCAATCCTCGTTCGTTCGAATCTGAGCATGTACTCGTGGCAAGCTCGCACTCTTTGGGCGTAATAGAACGCTCTCATGGGGTTTCAATCCTCGTTCGTTCGAATCTGAGCATGTACTCGTGGCAAGCTCGCACTCTCTTTTGGGCGTAATAGAACGCTCTCATGGGGTTTCAATCCTCGTTCGTTCGAATCTGAGCATGTACTCGTGGCAAGCTCGCACTCTTTGGGCGTAATAGAAACGCTCTCATGGGGTTTCAATCCTCGTTCGTATCGAATCTGAGCATGTACTCGTGGCAAGCTCGCACTCTTGGGGGCGTAATAGAACGCTCTCTCATGGGGTTTCAATCCTCGTTTCGTTCGTTCGAATCTGAGCATGTACTCGTGGCAAGCTCGCACTCTTTGGGCGTAATAGAACGCTCTCATGGGGTTTCAATCCTCGTTCGTTCGAATCTGAGCATGTACTACTCGTGGCAAGCTCGCACTCTTTGGGCGTAATAGAACGCTCTCATGGGGTTTCAATCCTCGTTCGTTCGAATCTGAGCATGTACTCGTGGCAAGCTCGCACTCTTTGGGCGTAATAGAACGCTCTCATGGGGGTTTCAATCCTCGTTCGTTCGTTCGAATCTGAGCATGTACTCGTGGCAAAGCTCGCACTCTTTGGGCGTAATAGAACGCTCTCTCATGGGGTTTCAATCCTCGTTCGTTCGAATCGAATCTGAGCATGTACTCGTGGCAAGCTCGCACTCTTGGGGGCGTAATAGAACGCTCTCATGGGGTTTCAATCCTCGTTCGTTCGAATCTGAGCATGTACTCGTGGCAAGCTCGCACTCATTGGGCGTAATAGAACGCTCTCATGGGGTTTCAATCCTCGTTCGTTCGAATCTGAGCATGTACTCGTGGCAAGCTCGCACTCTTTGGGCGTAATAGAACGCTCTCATGGGGTTTCAATCCTCGTTCGTTCGAACCTGAGCATGTACTCGTGGCAAGCTCGCACACTCTCTTTGGGGCGTAATAGAACGCTCTCATGGGGTTTCAATCCTCGTTCGTTCGTTCGAATCTGAGCATGTACTCGTGGCAAGCTCGCACTCTTTGGGCGTAATAGAACGCTCTCATGGGGTTTCAATCCTCGTTCGTTCGAATCTGAGCATGTACTCGTGGCAAGCTCGCACTCTTTGGGCGTAATAGAACGCTCTCATGGGGGTTTCAATCCTCGTTCGTTCGTTCGAAATGAGCATGTACTCGTGGCATGTACTCGTGGCAAGCTCGCACTCTTTGGGCGTAATAGAACGCTCTCATGGGGTTTCAATCCTCGTTCGTTCGTTCGAATCTGAGCATGTACTCGTGGCAAGCTCGCACTCTTTGGGCGTAATAGAACGCTCTCATGGGGTTTCAATCCTCGTTCGTTCGAATCTGAGCATGTACTCGTGGCAAGCTCGCACTCTTTGGGCGTAATAGAAACGCTCTCATGGGGTTTCAAATCCTCGTTCGTTCGTTCGAATCTGAGCATGTACTCGTGGCAAGCTCGCACTCTTTGGCGTAATAGAACGCTCTCATGGGGTTTCAATCTCGTTCGTTCGTTCGAATCTGAGCATGTACTCGTGGCAAGCTCGCACTCTTTGGGCGTAATAGAACGCTCTCATGGGGTTTCAAATCCTCGTTCGTTCGAATCTGAGCATGTACTCGTGGCAAGCTCGCACTCTCTTTGGGCGTAATAGAACGCTCTCATGGGGTTTCAATCCTCGTTCGTTCGTTCGTTCGAATCTGAGCATGTACTCGTGGCAAGCTCGCACTCTCTTTGGGCGTAATAGAACGCTCTCATGGGGTTTCAATCCTCGTTCGTTCGAATCTGAGCATGTGTACTCGTGGCAAGCTCGCACTCTTTGGGCGTAATAGAACGCTCTCTCTCATGGGGTTTCAATCCTCGTTCGTTCGAATCTGAATCTGAGCATGCATGTACTCGTGGCAAGCTCGCACTCTTTGGGCGTAATAGAACGCTCTCATGGGGCTTCAATCCTCGTTCGTTCGAATCTGAGCATGTACTCGTGGCAAGCTCGCACTCTTTGGGCGTAATAGAACGCTCTCTCATGGGGCTTCAATCCTCGTTCGTTCGTTCGAATCTGAGCATGTACTCGTGGCAAGCTCGCACTCTTTGGGCGTAATAGAACGCTCTCATGGGGTTTCAATCCTCGTTCGTTTTCGAATCTGAGCATGTACTCGTGGCAAGCTCGCACTCTTTGGGCGTAATAGAACGCTCTCATGGGGCTTCAATCCTCGTTCGTTCGAATCTGGCATGTACTCGTGGCAAGCTCGCACTCTTTGGGCGTAATAGAAAACGCTCTCATGGGGGTTTTCAATCCTCGTTCGTTCGAATCTGAGCATGTACTCGTGGCAAGCTCGCACTCTTTGGGCGCGTAATAGAACGCTCTCATGGGGCTTCAATCCTCGTTCGTTTTCGAATCTGAGCATGTACTCGTGGCAAGCTCGCACTCTTTGTGGCAAGCTACGCACTCTTTGGGCGTAATAGAACGCTCTCATGGGCTTCAATCCTCGTTCGTTCGAATCTGATCATGTAGCATGTACTCGTGGCAAGCTCGCACTCTTTGGGCGTAATAGAACGCTCTCTCTCATGGGGTTTTCAATCCTCGTTTCGTTCGAATCTGAGCATGTACTCGTGGCAAGCTAGCACTCTTTGGGCGTAATAGAACGCTCTCATGGGGTTTCAATCCTCGTTCGTTCGAATCTGAGCATGTAGCTACTCGTGGCAAGCTCGCACTCTTTGGGGGTAAATAGACTCTCTCTCATGGGGCTTCAATCCTCGTTCGTTCGAATCTGAGCATGTACTCGTGGCAAAGCTCGCACTCTTTGGGCGTAATAGAAACGCTCTCATGGGGCTTCAATCCTCTTTCGTTCGAATCTAAGCATGTACTCGTGGCATGGTCGCACTCTTTGGGCGTAATAGAACGCTCTCATGGGGCTTCCATCCTCGTTCGTTTCGAAATCGTTATCGAATCTGAGCATGTACTCGTGGCAAGCTCGCACTCTTTTGGGCGTAATAGAACGCTCTCATGGGGTTTCAATCCTCGTTTCGTTCGAATCTGAGCATGTACTCGTGGCAAGTTCGCACTCTTTGGGCGTAATAGAAGGCTCTCATGGGGATTCAATCCTCGTTCGTTCGAATCCTAGCATGTACTCGTGGCAAGCTCGCACTCTTTGGGCGTAATAGAACGCTCTCATGGGGTTTCAATCCTCGTTCGTTCGAATCTGAGCACTCGTGTACTCGTGGCAAGCTCGCTCGCACTCTTTGGGCGTAATAGAACGCTCTCATGGGGTTTCAATCCTCGTTCGTTCGTTCGAATCTGAGCATGTACTCGTGGCAAGCTCGCACTCTTTGGGCGTAATAGAACGCTCTCTCATGGGGCTTCAATCAATCCTCGTCGTTCGTTCGAATCTGAGCATGTACTCGTGGCAAGCTCGCACTCTTTGGGCGTAATAGAACGCTCTCATCATGGGGTTTCAATCTCTCGTTCGTTCGAATCTGAGCATGTACTCGTGGCAAGCTCGCACTCTTTGGGGCGTAATAGAACGCTCTCATGGGGTTTTCAATCCTCGTTCGTTCGAATCTGAGCATGTACTCGTGGCAAGCTCGCACTCTTTGGGCGTAATAGAACGCTCTCATGGGGCTTCAATCCTCGTTCGTTCGAATCTGAGCATGTACTCGTGGCAAGCTCGCACTCTTTGGGCGTAATAGAACGCTCTCATGGGGCTTTTCAAATCCTCGTTCGTTCGAATCTGAGCATGTACTCGTGGCCAGCTCGCACTCTTTGGGCTTGGAACGCTCTCATGGGGTTTCAATCCTCGTTCGTTCGAATCTGAGCATGTACTCGTGGCAAGCTCGCACTCTTTGGGCGTAATAGAACGCTCTCATGGGGCTTCAATCCTCGTTCGTTCGAATCTGAGCATGTACTCGTGGCAAGCTCGCACTCTTTCGGCTTAATAGAACGCTCTCATGGGGCTTCAATCCTCGTTTGTTCGAATCTGAGCATGTACTCGTGGCAAGCATGTACTCGTGGCAACCTCGCCCTCTTTGGGCGTAATAGAACACTCTCATGGGGCTTCAATCCCCGTTCGTTCGAACCTGAGCATCTACTCGTGGCAAGCTCGCACTCTTTGGGCGTAATAGAACGCTCTCTCATGGGTTTCAATCCTCGTTCGTTCGAATCTGAGCATGTACTCGTGGCAAGCTCGCACTCTTTGGGCGTAATAGAACGCTCTCATGGGGCTTCAATCCTCGTTCGTTCGAATCTGAGCATGTACTCGTGGCAAGCTCTCGCACTCTTTGGGCGTAATAGAACGCTCTCATGGGGTTTCAATCCTCGTTCGTTCGTTCGAATCTGAGCATGTACTCGTGGCAAGCTCGCTCGCACTCTTTGGGCGTAATAGAACGCTCTCATGGGGTTTCAATCCTCGTTCGTTCGAATCTGAGCATGTACTCGTGGCAAGCTCGCACTCTTTGGGCGTAATAGAACGCTCTCATGGGGGCTTTCAATCCTCGTTCGTTCGAATCTGAGCATGTACTCGTGGCAAGCTCGCACTCTTTTGGGCGTAATAGAACGCTCTCATGGGGCTTCAATCCTCGTTCGTTCGAATCTGAGCATGTACTCGTGGCAAGCTCGCACTCTTTGGGCGTAATAGAACGCTCTCATGGGGCTTCAATCCTCGTTCGTTCGTTGTTCGAATCTGAGCATGTACTCGTGGCAAGCTCGCACTCTTTGGGCGTAATAGAACGCTCTCATGGGGGCTTTCAATCTCTCGTTAAATTCGAATCTGAGCATGTACTCGTGGCAAGCTCGCACTCTTTGGGCGTAATAGAACGCTCTCATGGGGTTTCAATCCTCGTTCGTTCGAATCTGAGCAGCATGTACTCGTGGCAAGCTCGCACTCTTTGGGCGTAATAGAACGCTCTCATGGGGGCTTCAATCCTCGTTCGTTCGAATCTGAGCATGTACTCGTGGCAAGCTCGCACTCTTTGGGCGTAATAGAACGCTCTCTCTCATGGGGGGCTTCAATCTCGTTCGTTCGTTCGATCATCGAATCTGAGCATGTACTCGTGGCAAGCTCGCACTCTTTGGGCGTAATAGAACGCTCTCATGGGGTTTTCAATCCTCGTTCGTTCGTTCGAATCTGAGCATGTACTCGTGGCAAGCTCGCTCTCTTTGGGCGTAATAGAACGCTCTCATGGGGCTTCAATCCTCGTTCGTTCGAATCTGAGCATGTACTCGTGGCAAGCTCGCACTCTTTGGGCGTAATAGAACGCTCTCATGGGGTTTCAATCCTCGTTTCGTTCGAATCTGAGCATGTACTCGTGGCAAGCTCGCACTCTTTTGGGCGTAATAGAACGCTCTCATGGGGCTTCAATCCTCGTTCGTTCGAATCTGAGCATGTAGCATGTACTCGTGGCAAGCTCGCACTCTTTGGGCGTAATAGAACGCTCTCATGGGGCTTTCAATCCTCTCGTTTCGTTCGAATCTGAGCATGTACTCGTGGCAAGCTCGCACTCTTTGGGCGTAATAGAACGAACGCTCTCATGGGGCTTCAATCCGTTCGTTCGTTCGAATCTGAGCATGTACTCGTGGCAAGCTCGCAGCTCGCACTCTTTTGGGCGTAATAGAACGCTCTCAGGGCTTCAATCCTCGTTCGTCGTTCGAATCTCGTCTCGAATCTGAGCATGTACTCGTGGCAAGCTCGCACTCTTTGGGCGTAATAATAGAACGCTCTCATGGGTTTTCAATCCTCGTTCGTTCGAATCGAAGCTGAGCATGTACTCGTGGCAAAGCTCGCACTCTTTGGGCGTAGAATAGAACGCTCTCATGGGGGCTTTCATCCTCTTCAATTCGTTCGTTCGAATCTGAGCATGTACTCGTGGCAAGCTCGCTCGCACTCTTTGGGCGTAATAGAACGCTCTCATGGGGCTTCAATCCTCTCGTTCGTTCGAATCTGAGCATGTACTCGTGGCAAGCTCGCACTCTTTGGGCGTAATAGAACGCTCTCATGGGTTTTCGCTTCAATCCTCGTTCGTTCGAATCTGAGCATGTACTCGTGGCAAGCTCGCAGCTCGCACTCTTTGGGCGTAATAGAACGCTCTCATGGGGCTTCAAAATCCTCGTTCGTTCGAATCTGAGCATGTACGTGGCAAGCTCGCACTCGCACTCTTTTGGGCGTAATAGAACGCTCTCATGGGGTTTCAATCCTCGTTCGTTCGAATCTGAGCATGTACTCGTGGCAAGCTCGCACTCTTTGGGCGTAATAGAACGCTCTCTCTCATGGGGCTTCAATCCTCGTTCGGTTCGAATCTGAGCATGTACTCGTGGCAGGCAAATCCTCGTTCGTTCGAATCTGAGCATGTCTCTGAGCATGTGGCAAGCTCGCACTCTTTGGGCGTAATAGAACGAACTCTCTCATGGGGCTTTTCAATCCTCGTTCGTTCGAATCTGAGCATGTACTCGTGGCAAGCTCGCACTCTTTTGGGCGTAATAGAACGCTCTCATGGGGCTTCAATCCTCGTTCGTTCGAATCTGAGCATGTACTCGTGGCAAGCTCGCACTCTTTGGGCGTAATAGAAACTCTCTCATGGGGCTTCAATCCTCGTTCGTTCGAATCTGAGCATGTACTCGTGGCAAGCTCTCGCACTCTTTGGGCGTAATAGAACGCTCTCATGGGGCTTCAATCCTCGTTCGTTCGTTCGAATCTGAGCATGTACTCGTGGCAAAGCTCGCACTCTTTGGGCGTAATAGAAACGCTCTCATGGGGCTTCAATCCTCGTTCGTTCGAATCTGAGCATGTACTCGTGGCAAGCTCGCACTCTTTGGGCGTAATAGAAACTCTCATGGGGCTTCAATCCTCGTTTCGTATCGAATCTGAGCATGTACTCGTGGCAAACTCTCGCACTCTTTGGGCGAATAGAACGCTCTCATGGGGCTTCAATCCTCGTTCGTTCGAATCTGAGCATGTACTCGTGGCAAGCTCGCACTCTTTGGGCGTAATAGAACGCTCTCATGGGGCTTCAATCCTCGTTGGTTCGAATCTGAGCATGTACTCGTGGCAAGCTCGCACTCTTTGGGCGTAATAGAACGCTCTCTCATGGGGCTTCAATCCTCGTTCGTTCGAATCTGAGCATGTACTCGTGGCAAGCTCGCACTCTTTGGGCGTAATAGAACGCTCTCATGGGGCTTCAATCCTCGTTCGTTCGAATCTGAGCATGTACTCGTGGCAAGCTCGCACTCTTTGGGCGTAATAGAACGCTCTCATGGGGCTTTCAATCCTCGTTCGAATCGAATCTGAGCATGTACTCGTGGCAAGCTCGCACTCTTTGGGCGTAATAGAACGCTCTCTCTCATGGGGCTTCAATCCTCGTTCGTTCGAATCTGAGCATGTACTCGTGGCAAGCTCGCACTCTTTGGGCGTAATAGAACGCTCTCATGGGGGGCTTCAATCCTCGTTCGTTCGTTCGAATCTGAGCATGTACTCGTGGCAAGCTCGCTCGCACTCTTTGGGCGTAATAGAACGCTCTCATGGGGCTTCAATCCTCGTTCGAATCTCGAATCTGAGCATGTACTCGTGGCAAGCTCGCACTCTTTGGGCGTAATAGAAACGCTCTCATGGGGCTTCAATCTCTCGTTCGTTCGAATCTGAGCATGTACTCGTGGCAAGCTCGCACTCTTTGGGCGTAATAGAACGCTCTCATGGGGCTTCAATCCTCGTCGTTCGAATCTCATGTACTCGTGGCAAGCTCGCACTCTTTGGGCGTAAACGCTCTCATGGGGCTTCAATCCTCGTTCGTTCGAATCTGAGCATGTACTCGTGGCAAGCTCGCACTCTTTGGGCGTAATAATAGAACGCTCTCATGGGGCTTCAATCCTCGTTCGTTCGAATCTGAGCATGTACTCGTGGCAAGCTCGCACTCTTTGGGCGTAATAGAACGCTCTCTCTCTCATGGGGCTTCAATCCTCGTTCGTTCGATCGTTCGAATCTGAGCATGTACTCGTGGGCAAGCTCGCACTCTTTGGGCGTAATAGAACGCTCTCATGGGGCTTCAATCCTCGTTCGTTCGAATCTGAGCATGTACTCGTGGCAAGCTCGCACTCTTGGGGCGTAATAGAACGCTCTCTCATGGGGCTTCAATCCTCGTTCGTTCGAATCTGAGCATGTACTCGTCAAGCTCGCACTCTTTGGGCGTAATCTCTCATGGGGCTTCAATCCTCCTCGTTCGTTCGAATCTGTGAGCATGCACTCGTGGCAAGCTCGCACACTTTTGGGCGTAATAGAACGCTCTCATGGGGCTTCAATCCTCCTCGTTCGTTCGAATCTGAGCATGTACTCGTGGCAAGCTCGCACTCTTTGGGCGTAATAGAACGCTCTCATGGGGCTTCAATCCTCGTTCGTTCGAATCTGAGCATGTACTCGTGGCAAGCTCGCACTCTTTGGGCGTAATAGAACACTCTCATGGGGCTTCAATCCTCGTTCGTTCGAATCTGAGCATGTACTCGTGGCAAGCTCGCACTCTTTGGGCGTAATAGAACGCTCTCTCATGGGGCTTCAAATCTCGTTCGTTTCGAATCTGAGCATGTACTCGTGGTGGCAAGCTCGCACTCTTTGGGCGTAATAGAACGCTCTCATCTCATGGGGCTTCAATCCTCGTTCGTTCGAATCTGATCATGTACTCGTGCAAGCTCGCACTCTTTGGGCGAATAGAACTCGTGGCAAGCTCGCACGCACTCTTTGGCGCGTAATAGAACGCTAATAATAGAACGCTCTCAATGGGCATCAATCCTTCAAGTTCTCTCTTTCGTAATCGAATCGAATCTGAGCAATGTACTCGTGGGCAAGCATGTACTCGCAGCTCGCTCTTTGGGCGTAATAGAACGCTCTCATGGGGCTTCAATCCTCGTTCGTTCGAATCTCGATCATGTACTCGAATCGTGGCACGTACTCGTGGCGTAAAGCTCGCACTCTTTGGGCGAATAATAGACTCGCTCTCACTCTTTGGGCTTCAATCGCTCTCTCAATCGCTTCAATCGTCGTTCGTTCGAATCTGAGCATGTACTCGTGGGCAAAGCTCGCACTCTTTGGGCGTAATAGAAACGCTCTCATGGGGCTTCAATCCTCGTTCGTTCGAATCTGAGCATGTACTCGTCAATCTCGCAGCATGTCTTTGGGCGTAATGGAACGCTCTCATGGGGCTTCAATCCTGGTTCGTATTAATGAGCGTACTCTCTCAATGGCACTCTTTTAAAACCTCTCATGGGGCTTCAATTCGTTCGATCGTTCGAATCTGAGCATCTGAGCATGTACTCGTGGCAAGCTCGCACTCTTTGGGCGTAATAGAACGCTCTCATCATGGGGCTTCAATCCCCGTTCGTTCGAATCTGAGCATGTACTCGTGGCAAGCTCGCACTCTTTGGACGTAATAGAATGCTCTCATGGGGTTTCAATCCTCGTTCGTTCGAATCTGAGCATGTACTCGTGGCAAGCTCGCACTTTTTGGGCATAATAGAATAGAACGCTCTCATGGGGCTTCAATCCTCGTTCGTTCGAATCTGAGCATGTACTCGTGGCAAGCTCGCACTCTTTGGGCGTAATAGAACGCTCTCATGGGGCTTCAATCCTCGTTCGTTCGAATCTGAGCATGCATGTACTCGTGGCAAGCTCGCACTCTTTGGGCGTAATAGAACGCCTCGTTCGTTCGAATCTGAGCATGTACTCGTGGCAAGCTCGCACTCTTTGGGCGTAATAGAACGAGCATGGGGCTTCAATCCTCGTTCCTTCGAATCTGAGTATGTACTCGTGCCAAGCTCGCACTCTTTGGGCGTAATAGAACGCTCTCATAGGGTTTCAATCCTCGTTCGTTCGAATCTGAATCTGATCATGTACTCGTGGCAAGCGCGCACTCTTTGGGCGTAATGTACGCTCTCATGGGGGCAATCCTCGCTCGAAGCATGTACTCGTGGCAAGCTCGCACTCTTTGGGCGTAATAGAACGCTCTCATGGGGCTTCAATCCTCGTTCGTTCGAATCTGAGCATGTACTCGTGGCAAGCTCGCACTCTTTGGGCGTAATAGAACGCTCTCATGGGGCTTCAATCCTCGTTCGTTCGAATCTGAGCATGTACTCGTGGCAAGCTCGCACTCTTTGGGCGTAATAGAACGCTCTCATGGGGCTTCAATCCTCGTTCGTTCGAATCTGAGCATGTACTCGTGGCAAGCTCGCACTCTTTGGGCGTAATAGAACGCTCTCATGGGGCTTCAATCCTCGTTCGTTCGAATCTGAGCATGTACTCTCGTGGCAAGCTCGCACTCTTTGGGCGTAATAGAAACGCTCTCATGGGGCTTTCAATCCTCGTTCGTTCGAATCTGAGCATGTACTCGTGGCAAGCTCGCACTCTTTGGGCGTAATAGAACGCTCTCATGGGGCTTCAATCCTCGTTCGTTCGAATCTGAGCATGTACTCGTGGCAAGCTCGCACTCTTTGGGCGTAATAGAACGCTCTCATGGGGCTTCAATCCTCGTTTCGAATCTCGAATCTCGTTCGTTCGAATGTGAGCATGTACTCGTGGCAAGCTCGCACTCTTTGGGCGTAATAGAACGCTCTCATGGGGCTTCAATCCTCGTTCGTTCGAATCTGAGCATGTACTCGTGGCAAGCTCGCACTCTTTGGGCGTAATAGAACGCTCTCATGGGCTTCAATCCTCGTTCGTTCGAATCTGAGCATGTACTCGTGGCAAGCTCGCACTCTTTGGGCGTAATAGAACGCTCTCATGGGGCTTCAATCCTCGTTCGTTCGAATCGAATCTGAGCATGTACTCGTGGCAAGCTCGCACTCTTTGGGCGTAATAGAACGCTCTCATGGGGCTTCAATCCTCGTTCGTTCGAATCTGAGCATGTACTCGTGGCAAGCTCGCACTCTTTGGGCGTAATAGAACGCTCTCATGGGGCTTCAAACCTCGTTCGTTCGAATCTGAGCATGTACTCGTGGCAACCTCGCACTCTTTGGGCGTAATAGAACGCTCTCATGGGGCTTCAAACCTCGTTCGTTCGAATCTGAGCATGTACTCGTGGCAACCTCGCACTCTTTGGGCGTAATATAACGCTCTCATGGGGCTTCAATCCTCATTCGTTCGAATCTGAGCATGTACTCGTGGCAAGCTCGCACTCTTTGGGCGTAATAGAACGCTCTCATGGGGCTTCAATCCTCGTTCGTTCGAATCTGAGCATGTACTCGTGGCAAGCTCGCACTCTTTGGGCATAATAGAACGCTCTCATGCGGCTTCAATCGTCGTTCGTTCGAATCTGAGCATGTACTCGTGGCAAGCTCGCACTCTTTGGGCGTAATAGAACGCTCTCATGGGGCTTCAATCCTCGTTCGTTCGAATCTGAGCATGTACTCGTGGCAAGCTCGCACTCTTTGGGCGTAATAGAACGCTCTCATGTGGCTTCAATCCTCGTTCGTTCGAATCTGGGGCTTCAATCCTCGTCCGTTCGAATGTGAGCATGTACTCGTGGCAAGCTCGCACTCTTTGGGCTTAATGGAACGCTCTCATGGGGCTTCAATCCTCATTCGTTCGAATCTGAGCATGTACTCGTGGCAAGCTCGCACTCTTTGGGCGTAATAGAACGCTCTCATGGGGCTTCAATCCTCGTTCGTTCGAATCTGAGCATGTACTCGTGGCAAGCTCGCACTCTTTGGGCGTAATAGAACGCTCTCATGGGGCTTCAATCCTCGTTCGTTCGAATCTGAGCATGTACTCGTGGCAAGCTCGCACTCTTTGGGCGTAATAGAACGCTCTCATGGGGCTTCAATCCTCATTCGTTCGAATCTGAGCATGTACTCGTGGCAAGCTCGCACTCTTTGGGCGTAATAGAACGCTCTCATGGGGCTTCAATCGTCGTTCGTTCGAATCTGAGCATGTACTCGTGGCAACCTCGCACTCTTTGGGCGTAATAGAACGCTCTCATGGGGCTTCAAACCTCGTTCGTTCGAATCTGAGCATGTACTCGTGGCAACCTCGCACTCTTTGGGCGTAATATAACGCTCTCATGGGGCTTCAATCCTCATTCGTTCGAATCAATCCTCGTTCGTTCGTTCGAATCTGAGCATGTACTCGTGGCAAGCTCGCACTCTTTGGGCGTAATAGAACGCTCTCATGGGGCTTCAATCCTCGTTCGTTCGAATCTGAGCATGTACTCGTGGCAAGCTCGCACTCTTTGGGCGTAATAGAACGCTCTCATGGGGCTTCAATCCTCGTTCGTTCGAATCTGAGCATGTACTCGTGGCAAGCTCGCACTCTTTGGGCGTAATAGAACGCTCTCATGGGGCTTCAATCCTCGTTCGTTCGAATCTGAGCATGTACTCGTGGCAAGCTCGCACTCTTTGGGCGTAATAGAACGCTCTCATGGGGCTTCAATCCTCGTTCGTTCGAATCTGAGCATGTACTCGTGGCAAGCTCGCACTCTTTGGGCGTAATAGAACGCTCTCATGGGGCTTCAATCCTCGTTCGTTCGAATCTGAGCATGTACTCGTGGCAAGCTCGCACTCTTTGGGCGTAATAGAACGCTCTCATGGGGCTTCAATCCTCGTTCGTCCGTTCGAATCTGAGCATGTACTCGTGGCAAGCTCGCACTCTTTGGGCGTAATAGAACGCTCTCATGAGGCTTCAATCCTCGATTATAGTTCTTTCTTATCCTAGTTGTCCACCGCTAGGATTTCCAATTTACGTGGCCTCTAGCCCTTGTTTAATCACATGTCAAGTTCTCTATCATGTAGAGAAAACTAGCTCACCGCTATGTTCTCACCTAGGCATACACACGTCCATTTGTAACAATGTGTTCCACATGCCTACAATTCCAATCTATGGTAGGTATGGTATTAACATCATATGATCTACACATTCATATATATATACCACTTGCCAATTAACCTACCATTACATGCATCAAGTAAAATAAAATATACTTTACTCTTTTGACATGGAAGTGACCTAATCACTTCGGTAAACACAAACCCACCTCACAAAGATCCCTAATTGCTTGTAGACACTTGCAATTAGGCTATTTTCCTTGGCCTCAAGCTTAGTCTTCAAGCTCCTTGCCCTAACACACATGAAGGATTCGTTAATCCGAGTCGAACTCATAACGATCCCATCTCTTGGAATCACTCAAAATAGAGTTGTCACACATGTTCCACTAACCCCCAACTAGGGTTCTATGGGGTCAAAATATTTTTAAACCCCTCCATAAGAAAATCCCTCTTTCAACTTAGGGTTTACATGCATGCATGTAATAGCCTAAAATCATATGGCCAATCCCCACCATTTGTGGTCTAGATTGCCAAGGGTTTCCAAAAACCTCAAAATAAGAGATCAATTCCAAGGTTTAAACCCAAATCATCAAGAACTCACCTCTTGCCCAAGCTCCTTTAGCTTATTCTTGCTCCAAGAAGCTTCTTTCCCACCTTGGATTTCTTTTCCAAACTTGAATCACTCTTTTCTTCAAGCTTTGGAGAGCTCTCTAGAGAGAGAAAGTAGAGGAGAGGGAGAGGAGAAGTAGAGGAAGAAGGGGGAAAATGAAGAAGATAAGCCCCCAACCTCCCCTCATAAGCCTACCACATGAAATGACCAAAATACCCCTATTCTGGAGTTTCTGGGTCCGTGGGGTCCGGACCTTGCATCCCGGGTCCGGAACCCGTAAGCAGTTTCAGCATTTTCGCAGCTGGGGTCCGGACCCCAATCCCACGGTCCGGACCCGGACACTGTGAATAGTGTTTTCAGCCTTTTTATTTTTCTTCTCATTTTCGCTCTAAAACTCCGTTTTTCATTCCGTTTTCTCTCCAAATCAAATCCAACACAACCGAAACCCTTTTACACATAAGAACACTTCCTAAGTTGGAGAATTATAGTTTATCCCTTACGGAATAATTATATTCCAACATACAATCGTAATCTCAAAATTCTCCCAACTTTTCCCTAATCATTCCAACACTTTCGGGACACAACGTGGACTCACCAAATCCACTTCTAATCGTTCTGAAACCCTCGGAACTCAATTTTAAACACGTTCAACTTACTCTTGAACTAAACTTTGTCCAACTTGGCCAAAGTTCAATATGCTTCCGAATTGCGGTTCTCTACATATTAAAATAAACTGCCGACGCACAAAGGCGTCGCTAGCTACAGATTATCTATTTTGCCGACGCTTTGACGCGTCGCCAATACTGAAAATTGGCTTACACTTTAGTACTTTGCCGACGCACAAAAGCGTCGTCCAAAATGAAAATACGTTTAGACTTAACGCATTTGCCGACCCTTTAAAGCATCGTAACATTTTTTTCGTTTACTGACACACATTGCTGACGCTATAAAGCGTCGGCAAAAGTATTGAAGGAAGGGTAGCTAGTTTTGGAGTAACGACCCAAACGACGACGCTTTTGTGCATCGGAGATATTTACCGACGCTTTCGCTATGCGTCTGTAATACTTGGCATTTTGAGGAGTTACTGGGCTTGGAACATTTCGGGCGCCCGAATCTTGGGAAGTGGACGCCCGAATGTTTTCGGAGCCAATAGTCGTTTCGGATGGGTCCGGAAGTTGCTGACTTGATTTGGATCTGGGCGCAGGTTTCGAACGCCCGGATTGTGGATCCGGATTGAGCTTGTGACGTGGATTTATACGTGTCGTGTTGCAGGACACGTGTCGACCGCCGGAGGAGCGCCGCCTCGCCGTTGCTGACTGTTGCCGGACCGCTTGGCCGCCAGCTGACACCTGACTTACTAGATTTCCAGACGCCCGGAAGTGGGAATTCGGGCGCCCGAAAGTGGAACCTTGAGGCCTATAAATAGGTGAGCCCCCTGATTGTTTTGTGCCACTTTTCCACTTCGTGATTTTATTTCCTAGAGAGAGAAAGCTAGAATAAGGGCCATGTGTTGGCATTAGTGTTGATCTAGCTTGTTCTCCTCTACTGTGTTGTTTTGATCTGGTTCTGATCAGTTGTTCTGTTGAAGTTAGCAGTCTTTTGGTGGTATATTCAGATTGGAATACTGCTTGAGCTTGGTATATCCTGGAGGGTTGGATTCGAGATTATAGTTGTTCCCCACCGTGGTTGGATTAGCTTTTGAGGTGGGTTGATGTTTACCAGATTCAGTGGATTTCCTCCTATGTGCTTATTCTCATATTGGTATGACATGATATTGCTGAGATTATGTTAGATATGACATGTTAGGATTGAGACTGAATTACTGCTTGCATGTTTATGATATGATCATAGGTGAGATAGTGATATCTGATAGCAAGCATGCTTTTCTTATATTCTTGATGCATGATTTAGCCTACACCTATCCTTTTGCATTGATATTTATTGTACCAGTTGTTGTACATGCTAGTGTAGGTGATCTTATTGTGACTCATGCTATGTTGATTATACCTCCTCTTTGTGGTAGAGTTGAGTTGTTTGTGAGCACTTGAAGCATTGATCAGTTGATTGGGTCTGTAGTACTCGGGAATTTTCATGATTTAGGGTTTGCGGATCTTGAGGGATTCGGGCGCCCGGAAGTGCTGTTGTGGACGCCCGAATGTTCCGGACCCTGTTGCACTTTGTGGACGATCCGGTTGTGGCCGACGGAAATCGGATCTGGATGCATGAACCGGACACCCGGATTAAGGATCCGGTTTGAGTTGTGACGTGGAGAGCCACGTGTCGCGACGCAGGACACGTGTCGATCGCCGGAGACACACCGCCCCACCGCCTGCTGACCGCCGACCGACCGCTTGACCGCACGACGACACCTGTACGGCAGGATTTCCGGACGCCCGGAAGTTGGGAAGTGGGCGCCCGAAAGTGGGATTTTGGGAGCCTATAAATAGGCGAGTCCCTGATGGTTTTTGGTGCAATTCCACTTCGTGATCCTATTTTCTAGAGAGAGAAAGTGGGTTTAGGGCCATGTGTTGGCATAGTTTGTAACCCTGCTTGCTCTCCTCTACTCTGCTGATCTGATCTGGTGCTGAGCTGTTATTCTGCTGGAGATAGCAGTTTCCTTAGAGATTTTGACAGATCGGGGTGCTGCCGGAGTGCGTTATCTGGAGGGTTGGATCTGAGGATACTGTCCTTTCCCCACCATGGTTGGATTAGCTTGTGAGGTGGGTTGATGTTTGCCAGATTCAGTGGACTTCCTCCTACGTGTTTTATCTCATGTTAGCATAATATGATATGATGTTGTTTGGATTATGTTAGCATGATTGGATTATGATATGATGATTGGATTATGTTATTGGGATTATGATAGTATGCCATGCTAAGATTATGTTAGAAATGTCATGTTAGATTGATACTGATCTATAGACCGCATGGGCATATTATGATCTTAGATGTGCTAATGATATGTATATGAGCATGCATTTCTTTGTATCCTTGTTGCATGATTGGACCTACACCTATTTTGTTGATTCCTTGTACCAGTTGTTGTGCATGTAGTGTAGGCGATCATGTTGTGGCTCGTGCTATGTTGTTGTACCTCCTCTTTGTGGTAGAGTTGAGAGCCTCCTTTTTGTGGTAGAGTTGAGATGATTGTGAGCACTGGAGCATTGATTGTGCAAGGACACGTGGTTCTTTGTGAGAGCATGGATTGGGTCATACTTGTTGATTATCCTTTGAGGTGCCAGGGCACATGATCCTTTGTTGACCCAGTCGTGTCGATCATATACCTGCGGGTGCTTGGCGTATACTATGGTTGTACTTTGCTCGGTTGGGTCGCTCCCACGAGTACCACTCTAGAGTTGGCATGTTCCGTACAGAGGATTGTACGAGGAACTAGTGACAGATGGTGTTCCTGTCCTAGTTGGGCTCCCTATTGTGTTGAGCAGCTCCCTATTGTGTTGAGCGGGATCAGGCCACAGGTATGGTATTGTATTGAGAGGTATTGTATGGCGAGAGCTAGGTACAGATGGGGTTCCTGTACTAGCTGGTTCGCAGGTATTGTATTATGTATGATAGTCCTCATTTGGTATATTCAGTTCATTGGTATTCATACTGACAGTTGAGCTTTGTGCATAGTAGTGGTAGTATATCTCCTACTCTTTTATTGCTCTATTCATATCTCTTGAGATTGAGGACTTAGTGGGCAGACCGCTGAGGCTGGTGGCGGTACCCACTGAGACTACTTGATTGATAGTAGTTCTCACACCCATTGGTGACATCTTTTTGCAGAGTCTTCTTCCCCAGTCGTGCATACTGAGCGCGGAAAGGAGACCGTCGGGTAGAGCTATTCCCCGGATATTTGGCTAGAGGTATACCCATTTTGGATAGATGGTTGAGTCTGTACATACTGTGTGATGTTGATATCAGTCTGTATATGATAGTTTTATATGAGAGTTATGGATGATGTATGTACAGTGATCTTTTGATATATTTATATAGCAGCTCTGTTGATACCTTTAGCTCTGTGTGTTTGTTGTGGATGTTGTATCGCTTCGTATATACGGTAGAGATACTGTGTATGCGGCGGATCTGGTCATGCGCCTGGGAAGAGGTAACCCGGGGCGTGACAGATTAAGTTGGTATCAGAGCTTAGGAATAGGTCATGAGGGCCTAGGAAACCTAAGATAAACAGACCTAAGAAATGACGAGAGAGACGTGATTGATCGCGAAAGTCAAAGATTGGGTTTTTGAATCCTTCCTTGTGTAGGAAGAGTGATTGAGGGATTATGCCTTCTCTTATCGGATGAATTATGTTGGCTGCAGACGACATAATAATCTGAGAAGAAAAGAAGTGTCCTTCTAGACTTTCGTTAGATTGGGTCGTGAGTTGTTTGTGGTCCTAATCGGGTATTCTGTTACAGGATTGTTACTATGCCTCCTCGACGACCATCGACGCGAGCGCATCCGACGCCTTCGGATATGCCTAAGCAGACGGGACCTAGTGAACGGCCCGCTCTGCAGGAGCAGCTAGCAGACATAGCTGCAGTTGGAAGGCAGCAGAGTGCCTTGTTGCAGAAGATGTGTGATGCTTTCTCTACGCCTCGAACTATGGAACCTCAGGCGGCAACTACTCCAACTACACCTGGAGAAGGAAGTACTCAGCCTAGTCAAGTGCTTTCTGAAGAGGAGCAGGAGCGGATGGCGGATAGATTAGCTCGCTTCTGTAGGTTTGATCCACCGCGATTCAATGGAAGTAGCGTAGAACCGTGGGTGGTAGAAGCTTGGATTTGTGAGATGGAGAAGTTGTCCGAGGATCTCTTTGTGCCAGCACGGGAGCAGGTGCATATGGCAGTGCATTGTTTATCTGGTGATGCACATGTCTGGTGGAGGAGGACCCGTGATCATAGGTCCTTGATTCCTCTACAGATGTCTTGGAGCGAGTTTCGGGGGATTATGTATGGGGCGTATTTTCCCAGTAGCGTGAAAATGAAGATAGAGGAAGACTTGAAGAACCTGAAGCAAGGGAATCGCTCAGTACAGGAGTATGCAAGAGAGTTTACGAGACTACTCAACTGTGTTCCTTCTGCGGCAAGGGACGAGATATAGAAGGTCTATCTATATGAGAAGGGTTTGAGACCCGAGATCTTTCCATTTGTCCACTCGCAGAGACTTCAAACTTTGGATGCTACTATTGAGCAGTCTCTGTGGGTAGAGCGTGGGGCATTTGTGACGAGAGGGCAGCATGTGGACCCAGCTCAGGGTCAGGAGAGGAAGCGCCCGGCGCCTGATGATGGAGGGCAATCAAGTAGCAGACGGCCACCTAAACCTCCTCAGCAATCGCGTTTCCAGAGACGTGGATCTTTTAGTCGCCAGCAGTCTGGAGGATTTCGCCAGCAGTCTGGAGGATATCGCCAGCAGCGACAGCAGCAGTAGCAGTCGAGGGGACCTCCCCGATGTGTGATCTGTGGAGGACCTCATTTTGCTTATCTTTGTGATCGACCAGAGGGCCGATGTTTTGAATGTGGACAGCGGGGACACATCAGGAGGGCTTGTCCCAGACTTGTAGCAACTCCTTCTATGGCATCCGTACCTTTTACTCCACCGCAGTATTCTGGAGCTTCCCCGGTATTTTCTCAGGAGCGATCTTCTATGCCACGACAGCAGGATCGACGCCAGCCACCGGCGAGCGGGCGAGTTTATGCCGCTCAGATTGAGGATCCTGCAATAGCTAATCGAGTGGTGGCAGGTATAGTTTTGATTTGTGGCATTAGATCGCGTACTTTATTCGATACTGGTGCATCGCATTCCTTTGTTAGTAGGACATTTGCATTGCATCATGGTCTAGAGATAGGATTGTTATCCCAGGCACAGGAGGTGCGGGTACCTGACCATAATTTGCAGGTGATTGAGGGTTGTGTAGGATGTCCTGTGCAAGTAGGACCTTGGATCATGTCTGTTGACTTATTGGTATTGAGACAGTTACAGGATTTTGATGTAATCCTAGGCATGGATTGGTTATCTCGATACTTTGCTACGATTGATTGTGGATCTAAGACGGTAATCTTTCGTGAGCCTGGACATGAGGAGTATGTTTATGAAGGTTGTAAGAGTTCACTGTTCGCAGTGACGATCTCTTCTTCTAAGGCCAGACAGATGTTAAATAGTGGATGTATGGCCTACTTAGCAACAGTAACTGAGGTTCCCACTGTTGTACCAGGACTCGAGGATATTCCTATTGTCCGTGAATTTTCGGACGTATTTCTCTCTGAGTTATCCTCGATGCCTCCTGATAGGGAGATTGAATTCGTGATTGATGTGGTACCAGGAACCGCGCCAATCTCGAAGACACCCTATAGAATGGCACCAGCTGAGTTGAGAGAATTGAAGGCGCAACTGCAGGATCTTATGGATAAAGGTTTTATCAGACCAAGTGTGTCACCTTGGGGAGCGCCTGTGTTGTTTGTGAAGAAGAAGGATGGTTCACTTAGGTTGTGTGTGGATTATCGAGAATTGAACAAAGTGACCATCAAGAATAGATACCCCCTCCCACGTATCGATGATTTGTTCGATCAATTACAGGGAGCGTGTGTCTTTTCTAAGATTGATCTTCAGTCCGGTTACCACCAGTTGAAGGTGAAGGCCGAGGATATTTCTAAGACTGCTTTTAGAACTCGGTATGGGCATTATGAGTTCACAGTCATGCCGTTTGGGTTGACTAATGCCCCTGCTGCATTTATGGATATGATGAACCGAGTCTTTAAGTCCTTCTTGGACAAGTTTGTGGTAGTCTTCATTGATGACATTTTGATTTACTCCCGTGATGATGCGGAGCATGAGGAGCATCTGAGATTAGTGCTACAACTCTTGCGAGAGAAGAAGTTGTATGCAAAGCTCAAGAAGTGTGAGTTTTGGTTGAGAGAGGTTGCCTTTTTAGGCCATGTGATTTCAGCTTCGGGAGTAGCTGTTGATCCTAAGAAGATTGAGGCAATTCGTGATTGGCCTAGACCGACGACTATTTCTGAAGTGCGAAGTTTTCTTGGTCTAGCCGGGTATTATCGACGATTTGTGGAGAGCTTTGCGAAACTCTCTACACCACTTACTCGGTTAACCAGGAAAGGAATTAAGTATGTTTGGAGTGATGAGTGCCAAGAATACTTTGATGAGCTTAAGCAGAGATTGATGACAGCCCCTATTCTTGCACTACCTGTGATGGGCGAAGGATTTGTCATCTATAGTGATGCTTCGCATAGTGGCTTGGGTTGCGTGCTGATGCAACATGGTAAAGTGATTGCATATGCTTCAAGACAACTAAAGGAATATGAGAAGAACTACCCCACTCATGATTTGGAGTTGGCGGCGGTAGTCTTTGCTCTGAAGCTATGGCGCCACTATCTTTATGGCGAACATTGTGAAGTGTATACAGATCATAAGAGTCTTAAGTATTTATTTACACAGAAAGAGTTGAATCTACGGCAACGGAGATGGTTAGAATTATTGAAGGATTATGACATTTCTATATTATACCATCCCGGCAAGGCTAACGTTGTTGCCGATGCTTTGAGTAGGAAGGCTGTGGCGACTTTGAGTTTGTGTATTACTCAACAGCCTGTCCTAGTGGAGGAGATGCGGAGGTTGTCCCTTGAGGTGGTTACTCACGGGATGACGGCGAGACTGATGACTCTGATCATACAGCCCACTCTGTTAGATAGGATTCGAGAGAAACAGAGTGTGGATCCTTACTTGGTGAAAGTTCGAGATCAACTGAAAAGTGGAGATCTTGAAGACTTTACTTGTGATGATGCTGAGACTCTTCGCTATAGAGGACGTCTATGTATACCAGCGGATCAGGAGATTCGAGAGGAGATATTGAAGGAAGCACATTATTCTCCTTATTCTGTACATCCTGGTGGGACAAAGATGTACCAGGATCTGAAGACTCACTTCTGGTGGAATGGTATGAAGCGGGATATTGGTAGAGCTGTAGCTCAATGTTTGACCTGTCAGCAAGTTAAGGCTGAACATCGTGTACCAGCTGGTAAGCTACAGAGTCTTCCAATACCTGAGTGGAAGTGGGATCATATTACGATGGATTTCATCGTAGGATTGCCGAGGACTTCGAGCGGCTGTGATTCTATTTGGGTGATTGTTGATAGGCTGACGAAGTCTGCTCATTTTCTGCCTATGCAGATTACTTGGTCACGTGAGCGACTTGCACAGCTGTATATGGATGAGATATTGAGATTGCATGGAGTGCCAATCTCAATAGTATCTGATAGAGACCCAAGGTTTGTTTCTCATTTCTGGAAGAGTTTACAAACAGCTTTGGGGACTCAGCTTCGATTTAGCACTGCATTTCATCCCCAGACTGATGGTCAGTCCGAGCGCACTATACAGACACTCGAGGATATGTTGAGAGCTTGTGTCTTGGATTTTGGTGGAGGTTGGGATCGACATATGAGATTAGTAGAGTTTGCGTACAACAATAGCTATCAAGCGAGCATTAAGATGGCTCCGTTTGAAGCATTGTATGGACGCAAATGTCGATCACCTCTGTATTGGGATGATGTTGGTGAAAGGAAGACGTTGGGACCAGACCTTTTGCTTGAAGCCGAAGAGAAAGTTAAGTTGATACGACGGCATATTGAGACGGCTCAGAGTAGGCAAAAGAGTTATTCTGATACTCGGAGGCGAGATCTAGAGTTTCATGTTGGTGATCATGTATTCTTGAAGGTCTCACCATCGAAGGGCATACGGAGATTTGGGATTCGCGGAAAGCTTAGTCCGCGATTTATTGGTCCTTTTGAGATCTTAGAAAGAGTTGGACCCGTGGCTTATCGGTTAGCCCTTCCGCCTCGACTTGCTGGAGTGCATGATGTCTTTCATGTATCTGTTCTGAGGAGATACATGCATGATCCTTCCCATGTGATAGACTTTTCTCCACTGGAGCTTACTGAGGATTTGCAGTACGAGGAGCGACCGATACGAATTCTTGCTCGTGAGACGAGGGAATTGCGTAATCGGGTCATACCTTATGTTAAGGTACAGTGGGATTTTCATAATGATAGAGAGGCGACATGGGAGTTGGAGACTGTTATGCAGAGATCTTATCCCCACCTGTTTATATCTTGAGGTGAGTACTTTAGTTTCGAGGACGAAACTATTCTAAGGAGGGGAGAATGTAGTACTCGGGAATTTTCATGATTTAGGGTTTGCGGATCTTGAGGGATTCGGGCGCCCGGAAGTGCTGTTGTGGACGCCCGAATGTTCCGGACCCTGTTGCACTTTGTGGACGATCCGGTTGTGGCCGACGGAAATCGGATCTGGATGCATGAACCGGACACCCGGATTAAGGATCCGGTTTGAGTTGTGACGTGGAGAGCCACGTGTCGCGACGCAGGACACGTGTCGATCGCCGGAGACACACCGCCCCACCGCCTGCTGACCGCCGACCGACCGCTTGACCGCACGACGACACCTGTACGGCAGGATTTCCGGACGCCCGGAAGTTGGGAAGTGGGCGCCCGAAAGTGGGATTTTGGGAGCCTATAAATAGGCGAGTCCCTGATGGTTTTTGGTGCAATTCCACTTCGTGATCCTATTTTCTAGAGAGAGAAAGTGGGTTTAGGGCCATGTGTTGGCATAGTTTGTAACCCTGCTTGCTCTCCTCTACTCTGCTGATCTGATCTGGTGCTGAGCTGTTATTCTGCTGGAGATAGCAGTTTCCTTGGAGGTTTTGACAGATCGGGGTGCTGCCGGAGTGCGTTATCTGGAGGGTTGGATCTGAGGATACTGTCCTTTCCCCACCGTGGTTGGATTAGCTTGTGAGGTGGGTTGATGTTTGCCAGATTCAGTGGACTTCCTCCTACGTGTTTTATCTCATGTTAGCATAATATGATATGATGTTGTTTGGATTATGTTAGCATGATTGGATTATGATATGATGATTGGATTATGTTATTGGGATTATGATAGTATGCCATGCTAAGATTATGTTGGAAATGCCATGTTAGATTGAGACTGATCTATAGACCGCATGGGCATGTTATGATCTTAGATGTGCTAATGATATGTATATGAGCATGCATTTCTTTGTATCATTGTTGCATGATTGGACCTACACCTATTTTGTTGATTCCTTGTACCAGTTGTTGTGCATGTATTGTAGGCGATCATGTTGTGGCTCGTGCTATGTTGTTGTACCTCCTCTTTGTGGTAGAGTTGAGAGCCTCCTCTTTGTGGTAGAGTTGAGATGATTGTGAGCACTGGAGCATTGATTGTGCCAAGGGCACGTGGTTCTTTGTGAGAGCATGGATTGGGTCATACTTGTTGATTATCCTTTGAGGTGCCGAGGGCACATGATCCTTTGTTGACCCAGTCGTGTCGATCATATACCTGCGGGTGCTTGGCGTATACTATGGTTGTACTTTGCTCGGTTGGGTCGCTCCCACGAGTACCACTCTAGAGTTGGCATGTTCCGTACAGAGGATTGTACGAGGAACTAGTGACAGATGGTGTTCCTGTCCTAGTTGGGCTCCCTATTGTGTTGAGCAGCTCCCTATTGTGTTGAGCGGGATCAGGCCGCAGGTATGGTATTGTATTGAGAGGTATTGTATGGCGAGAGCTAGGTACAGATGGGGTTCCTGTACTAGCTGGTTCGCAGGTATTGTATTATGTATGATAGTCCTCATTTGGTATATTCAGTTCATTGGTATTCATACTGACAGTTGAGCTTTGTGCATAGTAGTGGTAGTATATCTCCTACTCTTTTATTGCTCTATTCATATCTCTTGAGATTGAGGACTTAGTGGGCAGACCGCTGAGGCTGGTGGCGGTACCCACTGAGGACTACTTGATTGATAGTAGTTCTCACACCCATTGGTGACATCTTTTTGCAGAGTCTTCTTCCCCAGTCGTGCATACTGAGCGCGGAAAGGAGACCGTCGGGTAGAGCTATTCCCCGGATATTTGGCTAGAGGTATATCCATTTTGGATAGATGGTTGAGTCTGTACATACTGTGTGATGTTGATATCAGTCTGTATATGATAGTTTTATATGAGAGTTATGGATGATGTATGTACAGTGATCTTTTGATATATTTATATAGCAGCTCTGTTGATACCTTTAGCTCTGTGTGTTTGTTGTGGATGTTGTATTGCTTCGTATATACGGTAGAGATACTGTGTATGCGGCGGATCTGGTCATGCGCCTGGGAAGAGGTAACCCGGGGCGTGACAGGGTCATACTTGTTAATTATGCATTTGAGGTGCCGTGTGCACGTGAGTTTCTTGTGAGAGATCAGATTGACCCATCTTGTCGATCATATACCTGTGGGTGCTTGGCGCTGATATGTGTTGTGATACTATACTCGGTTGGGTCGCTCCCACGAGTACTACTCCGGAGTTGGATTATGTGTAGTACAGAGGGTTTATGCCTGTACTAGTTGGCTCCCTACGGGTAGAGCATGTTTAGGCCGCAGGTATGATATTATGGATTTATGATAGTTCTCATTTGATGTGTATTGTTCAGATCACTGATATTCATATTGACAGTTCGAGCATTGTGCATAGTAGTGGTAGTTTATCTCCTACTTTCTTTATTGCTCTCTATATATCTTGAGATCGAGGACTTAGTAGGCAGACCGCTGACGCTGGTGGCGGTACCCACTGAGGACTACTTGTTTGATAGTAGTTCTCACACCCGTTGTTGACACCTTTTTGCAGAGTCTTCTTCTCCAGCAGTGCATTCTGATCGTGGAAAGGAGACCGTCGGGTAGAGCTGTTCCCTGGACATTGCTAGAGGTATACCCCAGTTTTGGTAGATGATCCATGAGTCTGTACATACGGTGGTTATTGGAGACTGTCAATGATGTGTATATTTTGGTTGTGGATTGATGTATGTATGTACAGTGAACTTATTATTTATATATAGCAGCTCTGTTACTTTTGATACCTTTAGCTGTTAGTGGATGTTGATTTCGCTTCGTATGCTCAGTTTTATTACTGTGTATACGGCGGGTCTGTTGATGTGCCTGGGAAATGGTAACCCGGGGCGTGACAGATTAAGTTGGTATCAGAGCTTAGGAATAGGTCAAGAGGGCCTAGGGAAACCTAAGATGACAGACCTTAGAATGTTATGACGAGAGAGACGTGATTAATCGCGAAAGTCAAAGATTGGGTTTTGAATCCTTCCTTGTGTAGGAAGAGTGATTGAGGGATTAACGTCTTCTCTTATCAAATGAATTATGTTGGCTGCAGACGACATAATAATCTGAAAAGAAAAGAAGTGTCATTCTAGACTTTCGCTAGATTGAGTCGTGTGATTGTTTGTTGTCTAAGTGGGTATTCTGTTGCAGGTTATTACTATGCCTCCTCGACGACCATCGACGCGAGCACATCCGACGCCTTCGGAGATGCCAGAGCAGTCGGGACCTAGTGTACGACCCGATTTGTAGGAGCAGCTAGCAGACATAGCTGCAGTGGGTAGGCAGCAGAGTGTCTTATTGCAGAAGATGTGCGACGCTTTTTCTCAGCAACAGAGTGTCTTAAAGGGTCGCCAAATGAATTAAAAAGCGTCGGTAAAGACCGCTTTTTTTGTAGTGCACTTGCGAGACGAAGCAGAAGAGAGCTGGAGACCAAAGAAAGAAGACGGGCGTGCGGGTTGCACTGGTTGATCCTGCGTTGCACTTTTTGGCGCAAACGTTGCACTAGTTTATTTACGTATTGCACTAGTTTTTGAAAAAATATTGCACTGTTTGTATAATTATTGTATATTGTACTTTTTTTTGTGATATTAAACTATTTGTTTGCTGCCTTGTATACTTTTAGTTTGAAAGATATCTTATAATTCATTCTTAATAAAAACTAATCCGAGCGTCAAACAACGAAGCTAGCCACTTGCGGGACGAAGCAGAAGAGAGTTGGAGACTAGAGAAAGAAAAAGGGCGAGTCGGTTGCACTATTTGATCCCGCGTTGCACTCTTTCACGCAAACGTTGCATTAGTTTGTCAGTACGTTGCTCTATGTTGTTGGAATAATGCAATTGGTTATGTACGAAGAGACACCCCAGGGGGAGGGGAAACCTAAACCCTAAAGGAGACGAAATCACATTTTGCTTTCGCTCTCCTTGCGTGATATGCTTTGATATCCTTTCCTCTGACAGCGGCCACGAAGCGGAAGTAGAGGAAAGGCAAAAAAAAAAAAAAGAGAGGAAGAAGGACGGCGACATGCGAGAAAAGGGGTTTAGGAAGGAAAAGAAGCAGCAAGAGACGAAGCAGAGGAGAGCGTGGGGAGAGCGAAAGAAGAATGCACTAGTATGAGTGGCGTAATGCACTGTTTGAAATTTTCTTGCACCGTTTGCTGTGGCATTGCACAACTTATTCGGCTTGTTCCGCGCATTTCCTTCTATATATAGTTTGCAAATATTTGTTTTGAAAAATTTGAAAAGCAAACATCGAGACTGGCTAATAGCGTGGAGCAATTTGGTTTGAATTCCGAAAAATCGTGTAGCATAACCCTCAGCGAGCATTTAATGCTCGCCGCAGGGGGCCGTACAGTTTATTATACGTATCTGAGGGGGTATGGGTGAGGTGGAGGAAGAGCATTTTCGTCCGGTGGCGAAAAGTCCGGACCAAATCTGCTAAAACAAAAAATATGATCTATTTTTATAAAATTTCAAAATTAATAAATTTTTTATATAAATTGGCTGAAAAAAATCGTGAGTTATCTATGAGGACAAAATCAATATATTATGACTTAGGCCCTGTTTGGATGCGCAGTAAAAAAATACCATGGAGTCTAAATACCGTAGTTTTGGTCCGGATGAAATACGGAATCCTATAACTCCAAAAAAATTTCATGGAATCATTTTAAAAGCCGTTTGGATACAAATTATACAATTCCATAGAATTTCTCACAATATTTAAAAATTTAGCCATTAGAAATTTTAAATTTAAATTGCTAGCTATTTGGATTCACATAGTACGATTTCAAAAGATTTATGCAAACTAAAAAAATTAAAAATTAAAAATTAATTTTAAATTTTAAAATTTTTAAATTAAAATTTTTTAAATTTAAAATCTAAATAAAATTTAAATTTAAAATTTAAAAATTTAAAAGTTTATAATTATATATTTTCAAATTTTTTTTTTTTTGAAATTTGAAATTTGAAATTTGAAATTTGAAATTTGAAATTTGAAATTTGAAATTTGAAATTTGAAATTTGAAATTTGAAATTTGAAATTTAAAATTTAAAATTTAAAATTTTAAGAATAAATTTTATAAATAAATTTGAAATTTGAAATTTTAAAATTGAAATAAAAAATTTAAAATTTAAAATTTAAAATTTAAAATTTAAAAAATTTGAATTAAAATATAAAATTGATAATTTAAAATTTAAAATTTACAATTTAAAAAAAAAATTTGAAATTTGAAATTTGAAATTTGAAATTTGAAATTTGAAATTTGAAATTTGAAATTTGAAATTTGAAATTTGAAATTTCAAATTTCAAATTTCAAATTTCAAATTTTATATTTCAATTCAAATTTTAAATTTGAAATTTGAAATTTGAAATTTGAAATTTGAAATTTGAAATTTGAAATTTGAAATTTGAAATTTGAAATTTGAAATTTGAAATTTGAAATTTGAAATTTGAAATTTGAAATTTGAAATTTGAAATTTGAAATTTGAAATTTGAAATTTGAAATTTGAATTTGAAATTTGAAATTTTAAAATTTAAAATTTTAAAATAAATTTGAAATTTGAAATATGAAATAAAAAATTTAAAATTTAAAATTTAAAATTTGAATTTGAGATTTGAGATTTGAGATTTGAGATTTGAGATTTGAAAATAAAAAGTTTAAAATTTTAAATTTGACATTTAAATTAAATTTTTAAAATTTAAATTTTTGATATTTAAAATTTAGAATTTAAAGTTTGAAATTCAAAACTTAGTACATTTTGGGGTGAGAGAGCTAGCCCAATAATGGTGGAATTTTTTTCCTTTGGTTGGATTGGATTATAAGTTTACTCCATTTTTTGGAGTATAGTCTAACTATACTCCAAAAATTACTTTATTTTTTTTGCTTCCAAACGCTTCGTAGGAAAGTTTTCCTACGGGCGTAGCATAGTTTAACTATGCTACGTTTTTAGGTCCATCCAAACGGGGCCTTAGCCAAAAAAATGTGATATGGCGGTACCAAAAGAAAAATGCTATCTGTAAAGCTCAATAAGCCGGGAAGTAATTAATAATTAAGATCAAAATGAGAAAAAGCAAACAGTACCTCACGGACTTCCCTCAGTGAAACCGCGCGGACGCTGCCGCTCCCTCTTCATATTCCTCTTCCTCTTCTCTTCCTTCCACGTAAAGCGATTACCTGGTCCACCAGGTGTTCCTCCGCTTTTACTCGTTCGAACAGCTGTACTGTACTGTACTCCCTACCAAACGCGATGCTCCGTATCTACGGCTCGGTCAGCGAGAAACGGACAATTTGCTTTAGTAAATTGTAAGAATTAGGCCGCAGATGGCGAGATTTCTTTTTTTGTCGATTGATTCCCATTCCTTCTTCTAATGCCCACGCGTTCGCCGTCATCTCCGTACACGTAGTAGTCTACGCGTTGCTCGTTACTTTGCTCCAAAGTCTTTTGTCTATCTATTTATACAGATCTTTCTCCGTTCTTCTCCCTTCGCCTCTCGCTCTGAACATCTCTCTATACGGTTTAACTCAATGGCTTCTTCGGAACAGCAGCAGCCCAGCAGCAGCAGCTCCGGGAAGCCGCTCTACCCTCAAGTCGTCGAATCCCATCCGGACCTCCACTCCCCCTTCCTTTCCGACCCCTCCCGCAACTCCCTCTACCCCTCCCTCCCCCAGGTTGCCGCCAATCCCAATCCCAATCCCAATCCCACCTCTTCTTCTTTATACCCCTCCGTCGACATGCGCGAGCTGCTCGAGAACCTCTTTCCTGAAGCAGGCGCTAACGCCGAAGAGCCTCCCCTCCCGCCCCCAGTGGAGGAGACCCTCCTCCGCATCCCGGGCGCCATTCTCCACCTCATCGACCCCCACCGCAGCGTCGACCTGGCCTCCGGCGACTTCTCCCTCGTCCGCCTCCGCCAGGGCCCCAACGTCGTCGCCGTCCTCGCCCGCGTCTCCGGCTCTCGCGCCGGCGGCGACGACCTCGTCCAGTGGCCCCTCGCCCGCGACGAGGCCGCCGTCAAGCTCGACCACTCCCACTACTTCTTCTCCCTCCGTGTTCCCCCCTCCCACCTCCCCCCCGATCCCGATCCCGATGCCGACCGCGACCCGGACGATGCTTCCGATCTCGGCGTCGTTAACTACGGCCTCACCTTCGCGTCCAAGGGCCAAGAAGCGCTTCTCCAGGAGCTCGACCGGATCTTGGAGACCTACAGCAGCTTCTCCGTCCAGAAGGTGGAGCCGGCGGCAACCGGGGAGCAGCCGGAGGTGCTGGATGGATCGGTGGCGAGGGAGGTGACGCCGGCGGAGGTGATGGACGGGCCGAAGAAAGAGATGATGGAGAAGCGCTCGGCCGCTTACTGGACGACGCTCGCGCCGAACGTCGAGGATTACGGTGGGTCGGTGGCGAGGCTGATCGCCAAGGGGTCGGGGCAGCTCATCAAGGGGATCTTGTGGTGCGGCGACGTCACTACCGATCGGCTCAAGTGGGGAGAGGATTTCCTCAAGAGGAAGGTCGGCCCGACCTCCCAGCCCGCTGATGTCAGCCGCGATGCCATGAAGAGGATGAGGAGGTATTGTAGACAGTGGCTCTCTTCAAATCCGTTGCAACCTTTTTGTTTCCACGGCTACTAGATGTTTGTTGAAACGATTCAGTGCGTTTTCTTCAACAGGGTTCGGAGGGTCACGCAGATGTCGGACAAGGTGGCAAATGGCATCCTTAATGGCGTCGTGAAGGTGTCCGGGTTCTTTGCCGGCTCTGTTGTCAATTCAAAAGCGGGCAAAAAGTTCTTCTCCCTCTTGCCCGGAGAAATCGTCCTTGCATCGCTTGATGGATTCGGTATGTGCTTTAATTTCTTCTCGATTAAATACTACGTAACTTCTTCTTGATTAAATACTGCATTGCTTGCTTCATCTTTCGAGTTAAACACCTTGTTATTGTTTTGTGAATATGGTTAGATGATTGTGATGAATAACTGCTTAATACTCTGTTTGGATGGAGAGAAAAGGAGAGAGAAGAAAGTCAGGAGAAAAAAAATTATTTTCTCTCTTTTGGATCGAAACTTAAGAAAAGAAAGAAGAGAAATGAATAGAAAAGGAGAAAAAATGACCTCCATAACGGTCATTTTCTTCTCTCCAAAAAGTGGGGAGAAAGGGGGAGAGAGTTATTTTCCTCTTCTTTTTTCACTTAATCCAAACAACAAGAGAGAAAATTGCTTCCTTTGCTTTCCTTTACTTATCGTTTCCCTCATTTTCCTTTCACTTCTTTTCTCTCCATCCAAATAAAGTATACAAATTTAGATTTGGTGCGTTTGATGGTGTGAAACCTGTTGAATGTAAAACTATCCTTTAGGTGATTTGGCTCGGAGGCCTCTGTGTTTCCAAATTGTTTTCAATGATTGAACTTGTGAATCGACTACCGACTTCGTTAGAATTGAACTAGAGTATTTGAAGCATCTAGAAGACAAATTTTGCAATATTTTGATATTATTTACGTAGTGAACGAAAGAGCTCAAAATTAACGATTGAAAATAAAAATTTCACAAAAAGTTAAGATACTACACTAAAACTTTAGTAGAAATATTGATTTTGTTTTAGATAGTATAAAAAATTTTCTATCAAAATTTTATCTAATTCTGATATTTCTACATCGTTAAACCTGCAAACGGCTCATATCAACCATTAAAATTGTTGATTTTGAGCCCTCTTGATCACTAAGTAAATAATATCGAAAAATCATTAAATTTATTTGCTTGATATTTTAAATATTTTAAATCAATTCTAACAGTGCCGATCTTCGATTTGAAAATCCTATCATCGAAAACAACTTGGAAGCACGGAGGCCTCGTGCTTCTAAAAGAATCTCGGCTGGGTTCTTAATAAGCTAAGTGTAAACATAAGAATAGTCCTCTTCCACTAAAAAGGTGGAATAATTATTTTAGGATTTTTTTAGGATTTACTTAGAATAATCCGATTTGACCGAAACTCTAACTATTTTTTTACACTGTTTGACGGAGTATAGGGGATAACTTTTGTTGTCCTTAGTTTTCTTCGAAACCAAGCATAGCTTAAAAGAAGCAAGAAATATCACATCTTAACCTCTTTGGCTCGTTGGCTCATAAATATCTCCCAAGGCTCTAATATTGTAATTAGCCCGAGAATGTTGATTGACTTTAATGTAATATGGTATGATGCCACAAAAGGCTTTCTTCACTTTATTAGCGATAACCATGTGTCGGGCAAATTCATTTCCTCATACAATCTATCCAAATTTTAGGCATCTGTCAAGTATATTGCATCCTTTCACACTTAATTTTAAACTGAATATAGGTAACTTGAGTTGTCGATTCATGTATCTCAACCAAAAGAGAATAATTTGATGGAATCCGAAAATATCTAACTACTACCTATGTTTAAAAGGGTATACTGGTGTATCTTATAAAATTTAGAAATAACTTATATACCCCTCTGAATTTTAATTAATCTACGTATCCCTCTAAACTTGTAATACCTTATGAAAATAGCCTTCCAATTAATTTTTTGTCAATTTTCGTTAAATCTTCTTTAGTTTCCTCTCTTTTTTCTCACTTTTTTTTTTTTTTTTACCGCCTACTAAATCAGTCCCGTTTTCTTTTCGAGTAAACCAATTACCTAGCACCCATTATATGATCACAACTTCTATTATAGCTGTCATGCCCCGGGCCCACAGCGGAAGCTTCCCGGGCGCATGCACAGACTCGCCGAATAGGCGGAGTCCCCCCCGGCCCCGTGCGAAGCATACACAAAATCTGTATATTGCATTCCACCAAGGAACAATATAAAACACGTTTTGTATATAGTGAGCATCACAAGAGCAGGAAAGTAAATCTATCTATTACAAATTCTGTCCATTCGTTTTTAACATACATGATTTCAGGCTTCATATAAATAATTACATGCTTTTCTTCCCCAAAATAAAACATAACATTCTTTACTTTTGTTCTCAAAATGTAACTACACCTTCTGGCAAGGGTTATCTAACAAAGGTGACCTTGCTATCTAGGGTGCAATGTCCTTGCCTTGATCCTGCGCTGCTCCTGTTGTGGTTAATCTGTAAAAACAGGGGAGTGAGAATTAAAAGATGTTCCCAGTGGGTTCGGCCACCGACCCTTGCGACTTTCCCGCTAGGTCTAAACAAGGCATTAGTCATAAATGAACTAACAAAAACTATTATTAACAACAAGTATATACATGTATATGAGAATAACAAGAACTACTGCAATGCCTTTAGGAATTTACAAAGTTTAAGATCCATTAAGTTCAACTTGTCCTTTTGTTTCTTGACCTAATCATAATGGCTCACCATATGGTTAAGCCCTACTCGCACCTCTGAGCCTTGTGGGGAGTCGCTACTGCGTCCCTACCACCCACCTTGGGTCGTCTGCTGAGGAATTGCTACTGCGTCCCTACCGCCCATTCACGTGACACTTCCGGAGGACACGAATTGTGGATTTGCGACCTCCACAAGCTTTGACAGACTTAGCAAGTATGATCACATTCTCTTATACAAGAGAACCCACCACTATGCCACGGTGACAATACCTCGGGATTACCAATCCCTGGCATGCCTATCTTGCAAGAAATGCAACTATGGTAATATATAAGGCATGTACAAGTACATTGTTCAATATTACTTTGTCAGTGTTTTTTATTTACATTTGGCATTCAAGTTCGTGTACGATCACCACATCTATGCCAAATCTACTATTCCATTGTGAATCCACTAAGTTCATGGCAAACTGGTCTCTACCACTAGTTACATGAAAGCTATAGGGTTATCAAGTAAGATAGATGCCATTCTCTATTTATGCATGGGAATATAATCTCTCAAGAATGAAAAAAAGTAATTACTAGAATACATGCATGTCAAGTAAGAATGAAATAGTAATACTCCCTAGAACTTACTATTCAACATATGAACGTACGGACCCAAATGGAGAAAATAGACATAGAAAGAAATTGAACCACTTTGGAAGGCACCACCCACCTCGATTTGTCATTAATTGCTAGCGAAACCAAGCAATTAGGAAATCGTTGACTAATCGTCCAACTTCTGAGCCAATCTGACAAAAACTTTCAAAATCGGGTCCAAATCCTCCAATTGGATGCTGCAACCTCTTCGCAATGTAAATCTTTTTTGTCCCCTGTGTCAATCTACCCATCAATTAAAGATTCCAAGGGTTAATTGGTTTAGAAACTTCTTAGGTACAAAATCTCCAAATTCTAATTAGGGTTTCAATTATTCCACAACAAAACCCTATAAACATGGTAAATCTTCAAAAACTTTGGCATAGATTCACCTAGGATTTTCCAAAATTTCATTTCCTTAAGATTACTCCCAAACCCTAATTTAGAACATAAGGGACTCACCTTAGCACCTTATCTCTTAAGCTCCTCCTTGTCCAAGATGCTTGCTCCTCTCCTCAGTAAGCTTCTTCCAAACTTAATGCCTTTTAAGACCCCCAATTTGGTGGAGAAATTGCTAGAGAGAGGAAGAGGATAGGGTTAGAGAGTGAGAGAGGGAGAAAAGAGATTTTTCTTTTGTGTGGAGAGAATAGGAGAGAGAGGGGGTTGTGATCTATCTACTGACCCCCACAATTGCAACTGAATCCTCTAAAATTGAGAAATTACATCTCAACACAGAGTTCTCCTATACTGCGGGAAGTCCGGACTTCCTATTGGAAGTCCGGATCCCAAAGGCTCTGCCCAGGCAAGGTCCGGACCTCCCAGTTGGGGTTCGAATCCCCAACGGCTGGTTCCACTATTTACGCAGCTAAGGTTCGGACTTCTTGTCCAAGATCCGGATCCCGAACGTTTGAGCTGAGTTTGCGAATTGAAGGTCCAAACTTCCTCCCTGAGGTGTGGACAATGAAGTTTCGAGCAGGAATAGTAGTTTTAGAGCCCGGATCCCCTTGCCAAGGTTCGGATCTCGAAGGTCTGATGACTCTGATACACATTGCTCCCAAAATTTTATTTTCGTGTAGTTTAGCTCCAGCTCACTTCTAATTTATTCGAAACCCTTATAATTCTTCTTGAATACTTTCATATTCATTCCTTGACCGCACTTTGTCTAATTTGGCCAAAGTTCAGTATGGTATACTGAAATTTAGTATAGAACAATAGCGAAGAAGCTATTTTACTGCAGAAGATTCTCTTCACGATCTATAATGGAAATGGAAAATATAATTTGGTAGGAGATACTCCTTTCTATTGGGGCTATTTTCTTTAGTGGATCAGATAGGAAGCTAAGTTGAAGGATTAGAGAACGGTAAGGGAAGAGAAGAGAGGAGACTAAAGAAGATTTAATGAAAATTGACGAAAATTTAATTGAAAGTTTATTTTCATAAGGTATTACAAGTTTAGAGGGATATGCAGAATAATTTAAAATTTGGAGGGCCTTTTTAAAACTATAGCTTATGAGGGCTCGTATGCTTCTGGTTGTAAACTATGCTTCTCTTTCGTAATTAATTGCCCTTGCTGCTATTCGTCTCTAGTGCGGCCATAATATCCAGTGATGATGTCTCTGTCGGTTTACTAATTTGATCAATGACCTTTTTCCATGCCTTCTCTATGAAAAACTAAACAATGTACATTTATGTAAACATTGTAAATGATTTTACATTTATGTAAACATTGTAGGAACTAAACAAATTGATATCTTCACGAAGAAATTGAATTTCTAACCCTTTTCTGATTAATAGCTATTTATTACTTTAAACCTAGTATTAATAATCTTTGAGAAATTATAAACCTTGTATTAAGTTAATTGATTCCGTGTTTCTGCATTTCACTTCCTAAAAATGGACTAGTTTTTGGTAGATTTTATAAAAGAATTCAGGATGAGTCTAGTTAGAAGATCTAGAAGCAATCTAACATTTAGAGGGGTAGAAAAGGTGTTTGAAAACAAAAATGGTTTGCGGAGACAATTCCGCAAACAACTTATGTCCAGTCTAAACAATATGAACAAGGAATTAAAGAAAACAACAAGAAAACCTGTTATAGAAAATAGATCGCCAGCAAATTTCTCAATAAAACATGAAACCACACACAACTACAACAGCTGAAAATACACGAACAATAATGTAAATAAGGCACCAATTTATGTGGAAAGTCCTATTCAGTGGAGAAAAACCACAGGACCATGAGAACAACTTCATTGTGCAAGAAAACAGAGGTATTAGGGTGGTAAGACTATATTGACATCACTGTAGTCCAATGGTGTCAAGAGACGTGCATTGGAAGTTGTTTCAACAAAGTTGAAACAATTTCCAGTAAGTACGTAATTTCTTCTAAAAATAATTCAGAACAATGTGTTATTTACAATTTGTGGAGAACACACTTTCCATAATCAGTCCATACCTTACACACTAAATTAATTCATATAAAAAGTGAGTTAATATGAACATGTATGCATGCTTTTATCTGATGCGGATTCGGGTGTTAGTCTGTCACAACTTAAACTTGAACTGTGTCCATGGTTGTTCAAGTAGATTAATCAGTGGCTCGGACAACTAAATAACGCTACCAACTGAGCTCACAACAAGTCATGGATTTACCAAGACAACTTAGACTTCACAATTTTAAGTAAGAAACCAGTGGTTGAATCCTTGGACAACTTTTCTTAACGATTTATTTGGGATGCTAGGAATATGAGAACCACTGCTACTTATGGTACATGAAGTAATCACTAGTACAAGTGAATTCCCTATGAGACGGTCACCTATCCCAAGAATAGGTTAGCCTAATATTTGCACAGAATCTTGAAATATTAGGCTAACCTGGACATTGTATTACATGAGATTTTCATTTTCCTTGATTTCTCTTGGCGCATTTAGCCTCAAAACTACTAGGCTGATTTTAATTGATTTGAAAATGTTAACTTACCAGGATGTTATCTCGTTAATACCGATTGACTAGTGATCTAGATATATATATATATATATATATATATATATATATATATATATATATATAATATATATATATATATATATATATATATATATATATATATATATATATAGTTAGTTACATGAGAAAGATTTGCTTTAAACAACACTTGCTGGGGTGTTAGTTGAGATCAGATGGTTCAAAACCCTTGGGCTATAGTTCCTATCATAGTTTTTTCCCATGATGTAGAACCATTGAAACTTTTCTGCAACCACTGAATGGTAATAATTTTTTATTTTTCTTGTGTTTGATGATTAGGAAAAATATGTGATGCTGTTGAAGTGGCTGGAAAGAATGTCCTGCAGACATCGTCTGTCGTGACAACAGGGATTGTATCTCACAGGTACCATTTTTTTTTTTTTTTTTTTTACTTCTCTTATTTTTTTTACTGTTCACTATACCTTGTAGATTTGCAGAAGTTGATAACAAGTAGCTTGCATTTAGTGACGACAATTCTTCAGACTATATCTACCTCTTTATGATTGGAAACAGTTTGGTGATTGTTCTTGCATTAGTGTTTACATACATATATACACACACACATGTATATGTATATGTATATGTATATGTATATGTATATGTATATGTATATGTATATGTATATGTATATGTACATGTATATATATACATGTATATGTATATGTACATGTATATATATACATATACATATACATATTCTTATACATATAGAGAGAGAAAGAAATAGAGAGAGAGAGAGAGAGAGAATAGGGCTGTTGTGCTTTTAGGAGCACGGAGGCCTCCGTGCTCCTAAATCGTTTTCGATTATGAAACTTCGGAATCGACGATCGGCTTCGTTAGACTTGATCTAACGTATTTGAAGTATCTAGAAAATAAATTTTACGATTTTTCGGTATAATTTACCTTGAGATCGAAAGGATTCAAAATCAACAATTTTTAATTGTTGATGTGTGCCGTTTGCAAGTTTAACGGTGTAAAAGTATCCAAATCAAATGAAATTTTGATAAAAAATTTGTTATACTATCTAGAGCAAGATCAATATCTCTGATCGAAAATTTTAGTATTATATCATCACTTTTTGTGAGATTTTTTTATTTTCAGCCGTTGAATTTTTTTATTTTCAGCCGTTGATTTCGAGTCCTTTCGATCACTAGGTAAATGATATTGAAAAATCTCAAATTTTATTTTCCGAATACTTCAAATACACTAAATCAAGTCTAATGGAGCCGATCATCGATTCAGAAGTTTTATCATCGAAAACGGCTTAGAAGCACAGACACACCAGTTTTACTCTATATGTGTATATGTATGTATGTATATATATATATATATATATATATATATATATATATATATATATATATATATATATATATATATATATATATATATATATATATATATATGAGTTAGGCTGGAATGCTATTAATAGTACCAAGCGCTTGGTGCTATCTTGGTCAATTCCACCCCTTAGATCATGCTATTTTACCACCCACCTACTAAAGCCTAGGGGGACCACCACTAAACCCTAGGGGATCATTATCATCCCAATCTTACAATTTTTCATCCAAGGGTAATAAACTTCATTAGTAGAAAAGCCCAAATACTATTAATAGTATTCCAGCACGACACCATATATATACACACACATATATACACATATATACACACACATATATACACATATATACACACATATATATACATGCTTTTCCGATATTGTTCTCTTGTCCATCAAGTGGACACAAAAATGAATGGATGAAAATAATATCCTTTAAAAAGTGATGATAGGAGTCTTGTAATAAAGATCAAGCGTTTAGATCTTGTTTTAAGTAGTTTAAAGAATTTTCTAACTAAAATTCAATTGATTTAGATATCTTTACGTAAACGAGGAAACACTTCATATCGACCATTAAAATTACAAATTTTAAAACCCTTTGACCATTAGGTCAATGACGTCGTAAAGATTTGAAATTTGGTTCTAAGATACTTTAAGTGGTATAGATCATGTCCAACGGTGCCGATTGTCGATTTGGAGACTCCATCATTGAAAACAAATCGGTAGCAACGGAGTCCGTTTGCTACTAATAGCATTCCAGCTCAACTCTGTATATATATATATATACACACACATATACACATATATATGTATATGTATATGCATATATCATGCACAATAGGTCCAATGGCCAAAAAGCTTGATCCAATGGCTCAAAACTTATAAATCAAGGACTTGGTGCTTCTAAAAGCATTCCAATTCAATACTCTATATATATATATAGTCCAGCTAGAATACTATCAAAAGTGTGTTAATAGTGCCTACTATAAACTTCTTATCATTTGGATCCATAATAATACCACCACCAAATAGTAAAACCTAGTCATCCAAGAGCTAAAAAGTCTATATATATACTATTAGTAGTAGTACTCCGGCTCAATACTCTCTCTCTCTCTATATATAGAGAGAGAGAGAGAAACTAGAATACTATTGATAGTAGAGAAATAGTGTTTGCTATCTATTTTTTATCCTTTGGATGCATAGGATTTACTATTTGGTGGTGGTATTATTATGGAAGGGGTAAAACGTTGATAGTAGATACTATTTATTTGTTATTAGTAATATTGTAGCTGAAGTGTATATATATAGTTTGGTTCAAATGCGCAAAGGTTGCTCTACTTAACAGTCTTAGGTCGGTTCCTGCTTGTTGTTACTGGTTCCTGACATTTGCATTATGTTGAAACTTTACCCTTTTGGTTAAATATTCCCAGATCAGAATGGACATAGTATTCGTCATTTAATTGTTACCTAACTTTCACCTGGAGTTCCTCCGTAGCTAATAGTGTTGAGGCCATTCTAACCATCTAAGCAAGGATCTAGTTTAGAAGCTTAAGATAGTAATAGTACAAAAGTCAAGAACCCAGAGGTAACAGCTGAGTGGTTGGGGATCTCACTGAAACCTCATAAAAAGGTTGGGCCCGTTGCTACACATTACCCCTCTTAGTTGCCTTCATATATAGAAGTTCAGAAAAGTCTAAGCACTTTTCCCTCTTAGTTTTGGTTGGACGATTAGTAGTAAACGATATAATACTGTCTCAAATTTTTCCGTTTGTTGGGCATCTTATTCAGTCTAACAACATAGGGGGGGGGGGGGGGTCTGTTATGCTGGTTTTCTTGCATTTGAACAAAATTCATTGCGAAGTAATCTTGCTTCCTCTGAAAAGGTAAAAGAACAAAAAAATAATAATGTCACTGGAAGAGGATAGCTTACTGTGTGTTAAACAAATTTTGCAGGTATGGCGAGCAAGCAGGTGAGGCGACGCATGAAGGGCTCGGTGCAGCAGGACATGCTATTGGAACTGCATGGGCCGTCTTCAAGATAAGTAAAGCGTTCAACCCTAAGAATGCTATGAAGCCAACATCTTTGGCGAAGTCAGCAGCTAAGGCAGCAGCTGGTGAGCTAAAGACTAAGCAAGGAAAGAAGTGAAGAATTTGGTTTTTACTGACCGCCTCGATGAGTATATGAAACAATACCTCGTTGATGCTTCGTGTGAAGATTGCCTCGCTCATTATATGTATCTTGATGTTTTTTTTTCCATGCTCTAGATTCAATCGTTGTTTAATGTGGTGTTTTCCTGTGTCCTAATGAAATGCTAGAGCTCCCTGTTCTTTAGCTTGTAATTTTTTTCTGTTCTAGAAGCCAGTAGTGACTAAATAAATTGGCATTACTTTATGTTTTCTTTCCCTTTTTTTTTCCGATTATTTCTGAGAGAGAGAGAGAGAGAGAGAGAGAGAGAGAGAGACGATTTATTTTTATTTTTTCAGGTCGATGATGATTGACTATTTAGTAGGATGTGGAATTCAGTTTCTATAGAATCACCCAATTCCGTATCCCGCTTGTCCACAGTCAAAAGTATGAGTGATTTAAATACTTGCATGTTCTTGCTGGGGTTAATTACTTACATGTCCTTCCGAGCGTACAAGATTTCTCTAAAACCATATCAATATATCAATATAATATAATATAAAATTGAAAAAATCTTAGCGATTCTGTGACATTATGTCATTATTATTCCTACAAAATATCTGTTTTAAAAACGTGGAAAATTTAATGTTTTTAAATTTTAAAGTTATGAGATAGAAATATGTTATAGACTTGAATTGTATTTAAATCTGTTAGGCTGAAATATCTTAGTATTCATCCCATTTTGTCGCTTTTTAAGCTTTAAGTAGAAAGGAAAGTAAATAAGGTTATAAAAATTTGGAGGTATACTAGAATAAGAGAAAAGCATTTGCATTAAATAACTTTCGTATTCTATCTTTATTAAGAGTGGATTTTAGGTATCTATATTTATATCTATATCTATATATCTATAGGGCTGGCAATCCAGCTCGCCGTTCGCGAGCCAGCTCGCCGTTCGCGAGCCAGCTCGCCGTTCGCGAGCCGGCTCGAAATGAGCTCGAGATCGGCTCGCTCGTTTAGTAAACGAGCCGAACACGAGCTGAATTTTCCAGCTCGTTTAATAAACGAGCCGAACACGAGCTAGGGTCAGCTCGCTCGTGTTCGGCTCGATAACAGCTCGATTATATTTATTTTATATTAATAAAAATTATATATATATATATATATAATTATATTTGTGCATATAAAAAATACAGATTATTATTTTAAATTTTTTAGCCTAACTTGAAAAACAAAGCCCAACTTAGTTATAAAAAGGCCCACTTATATTTACACTTTTAACCGTTGGATCAAAATCTAACGGATAATATAGCAATAGCTTTTAACTGTTCTTTTTTCTAACCCTACTTTCTCTTTTCCCCTTTTTTTTTCACACATTGCACAAACACAGCCGCCTCTCTCTCTTTCTCTCTCCCCCACTCCCCCCTACGCCCGAAGACCCCCAGGCAGCGCCCTTCCGTCTTCGCCGTTTCGCACCATCTCGGCAGCGCATTCTTTGCCGTTCGCATATCCCAATGGAACTCCGGCAGCGGCGCTTTCAGCAGATTTGTACTTCGTCTTCCATTTTTCTTCATTTTTTTTTTCTTTTTCTTATGATTTTTTTGAGCAGAATATAAGAGATTTTCTTTTTTGAGCTTTTTAATTAGAATTTGATGTGATTTTTCTTACAAAAATGTGGTAGATCGTATCCTGCTCAGTTTTTTATATTTATATATATATACATAGAGTAGGGCTATTGTGCTATTAATAGCACAATAGCCCTTGTGCTATAAAGTTTTTAGCCACCCATCAATTTTGATGGGTGGTTGGGATTAAAGAGAGGAGAAAAATTGGTGAGAAATTCAAAGAGAAGAGAAATTGAGACATCTAATTTATCACCAATTTCTCTCCTCTCTATAATCCCAACCACCCATCAAAATTGATGGGTGGCTAAAAACTTTATAGCACAAGGGCTATTGTGCTATTAATAGCACAATAGCCCTACTCTATATATATATATATATATATATGAGAGAGAGAGAGAGAGTGAGTGAGTGGTCCACATTTGGACCACTCACGCGGTCCACATTTGGACCACTCACGCGGTCCACGAGAACCAAGCTTTCTCGTGGACTGCGTTTTTTTTAGGACGTGAGCCGCGATTTTGGGGAGAGGGTCCACCGTGGACTCTCTCTCACGTGGTCCACGAGGTGAGGATGATCTCGTGGACCGCGTGCTAAAAATGTTGTGAGCCGCGATTTTCATCCATGGGTTTCCGTATTCCGCGTGAAAACTCGATTTTTTTCCCAAAATCTGTAAAATAATTTTTCCAAAAAAAATTTTACGGACAACCAAACATCGGACAAAAAGAAATTTAACTGAAATTTTTTTTTCGGAGGAATTTTACAGGGATCCAAACACACCCTAAGGTAGCGACAATCGAGCCAACGAGCCGAAAACGAGCTAGCTCCAATAAATTACGAGCCGATCACGAGCTGGACTTTTCGAGCTCGTCACGAACTCGAGCCGAACACGAGCTGACCTTGAACACTTTCGAGTCGATCTCGAGCTGGCTCTGGCTCGCTCGAGTTCGGCTCGTTGACAGCCCTATATATCTATATAATCTATTAACCTATATGAATCTCCAATAATTTTTGCCACGTGGCAAGTTCTCCTTCATCCTCATTAGCATATGACCCTTTCCCTTCCCTTTACCAAAATTTCAACATGCATTTAAACAATCTCACTACCAAATTTCGAATTAGTGCATTTAAATTGTCCCACTAATATCTACAATTCTAACCTCTCTATCTATTAACCTATATGAATCCCTAATAATTTTTGCCACGTGGCAAGTTCTCCTTCTCCCTTATCAGCATATGACCCTTCCCCTTTCTTTCACCAAACTTTTAATATGCATTTAAACAATTTCACTACCAAACTTTCAATTAGTGCATTTAAATTGTCCCACTACTATCTACAATTCTAACCTCTCTATCTATTAACCTATATGAATCCCCAATAATTTTTGCCACGTGGCAAGTTCTCCGCTTATCAGTATATGATCCTTCCCCTTCCCTTCACCAAACTTTCAACATGCATTTAAACAATCCCACTACCAAACTTCCAATTAGTGCATTTAAATCGTCCCACTACTATCTACAATTCTAAACTCTCTATCTCCAATTATTCATCATGACCCTTTTGCCTTCCCTCCACCTTGAGACTTTCAATTAATGCAAACGGTACCACTACCAAACTTCCAATTAGTGTATTTAAATGGTCCAACTACCATACAATCATAATCTTTCTATCTCCAATTATTCATCATGGCCATTTCCCTTCCCTCCGCCAGACTTTCAATTAATACATCCATACGGTCTGCTGCTATCTACAATCCTCACTTTTCTATACACCGTCGCTTCCTTCCCTCCCTCTAATGCGCGTCCATTTCCTCCCTCCGCCGTGGTCGGAGGGATCGTCGTCGCCGTACTATCACCGTCGCCGGAGAAGGCATCGTCAGGCCCATCCCCGTCGCCAATAGTGAGGGATCTTTGGTGGGTGTAACAAGTGAGATACACAAGAGAATTTTTGATATTTTTTTTTTATTAATTATTCCTACTGTTTCTATCCGCTGCGAAGCGCTGACTACTTCACTAGTAAACTATTAGTATCCATAATCTTAGTCCACGTGGCAAGCTATTCTTAACTTTTGCCTATGGAACCGACCTGTTAATATTTACTACTCTCCTTCTATTGAACTTGGTCCGCCTGCCAATGTGTATTATCCTCTCCTAATCTTTAAACTGCCTTCTTCCTTTTTGTTCAACCGGCTTCTCTTTCTCTTGAACCGGTTCTGTCCTTCGCTTGATTGAACCCCCTCTTGACGGAAAATTGGGCTCGATGTTGTAGTGCACCGAATTTTTAATATAAAAGTAAGTGAAAATAAAAATAGTGTGAGATACTATTTTTATTAGACTTAGAGAAGTAAAATATAAGTCAGAAATAACTTGTGCGGAAATTGGAATGAAAACAGGAGATTTGAAATTTTCTGTAAGGAACGGGGCTGATTTTTTTAGCAGAAAATTCAGAGTGTCAGAAAATTATGAAAATTTCAGGATATGTCAGAATTATTTTTCTGAGGCCAGATTAAAAGTTTCGTGTCATTCCGACACCCGAAAAGTGAAAATAAAATATAATAGCAATCTGCTAGGGATTTTAGTCGGTAGAGATTTCAGTGACCAAAAAATGGTCTGAAACTGGATAGTGATGATCAGTTCTTCTGATTAACTTAAACCGAGCATGACTATCAATTTGAGCACAAACGGATATTCAGAAGGGCTCCGACAAAAAGTATCAGATTCTGAACTGAACTAAATTAAAAATTGCAATAGTGTTGGGGAGCTTATACATATGTCCACTCCACCTTTTTCCCAGGTTGGTGTCCAGCACGAGTGAGGACAGAAGAGGACTTCTCTTCCTCTAGCATCCATCTCTCCCTCCCTCTCTTATAATCTCTCCCTCTCTCTTGTAATTTCTATATCAAAGAGAAAAGGAATTGGATATTTGGAAGTCTCAAGTAGAGAAGAACCTTGGAAGAGGTTTACAATGGTGGATTAAGCTTCTTATCCAAGATAGCCATGGTGAGTTTTCATGGTTTAAGTTAGGGTTTGGATTAAATCTTTTGTAAATGAGATATTTAGGATCTCTAGATGATTCTAATCAAGCTTGGGCAAATATTCATTATGAATTTTGGGGTTTCATGTGAAAATTGGAAATCTAGGGTTAGAATTGGGGTTTTTGTCTCTAAAGGGTTTTGATCAAAATTGATCTTGTGAAACCTTAATTGAAGGATATTTCAACGCGGTGGACAACTTCGTTTTGGACTACGACGAGGTTTGGCGTCCGATTGAGAGATTTTGCGGATTATGGTTCGTTAGGTTTGGGTCGAGACTTTTCGGCGGAGATAAATTGCGAAACTTAGTTTCCCGGCCCTAGACGTCGATACGAGGTGGGGGGTGCTATCCGAAATGGTTGAATTTCTTCCTATGTCTAAATCCTACTTTTTGAGTATATATGTATATATGTATGAAATTGCATATAATAGGGTTCAATTATTTCTTATTCCAGAAACTTGCATGCCTTCTAAATTAGTTGTGAATAATCATGATTGAAAACTTGGAACTTAGGACGCATAAACCTAGTGCTATGTGAACCCTAGTGAAGTATTGAACTAGTAGAGAAACTAGTGGATTGGACATAGAAAATAAAGTGCGGACATTGAAACAAAGTGAAACACTAGTGTCATTGTGATAGTGAATGTGAACCTAGTGATGGAACATGGATTTAGGTCATTGCATGAACCAAATGTGTTGTTTGTTATAGTTCCATGTATTATGAGCATTGCATATTTGCTTATGTCCACAGAGTGTGGTGATTGTATATTCCATTGATGCACGCGACATGAATCGAGTGAACTCTCAAGTATATGTGGAAAAGATTGGGTCGGTGCATATGTAGCGTGACATCTAGTGCTATATGTGGAAAATGATTAGAAGCGTGGAACGTAGAACGCTCGAGTGTAGGTACTTGTGGAGTGCGGGTCTTGTCCAGTCGAGAGGGTTTGTTGGCAGTAGCACTTGAGCAATGCTAAGTGTGAAGCAGGCCATGGACCGCTCGCAGGGCTGGTGGCTCGCACTAGGTGCTTAGAAGCCGATTGCTCGGTAGAGCGAGTCGTGTGAGGCGACGGTGCCGGGTGTTGCTTGGGGACGATCCGTGCCTGGACCATGTGTGGACTGTAGAGCCGGGGGTCATATGGTCAGGCGCAGTCAGCTGTGTTTGACAGCGGCTCGAGACCTACGGGTGGGGCAGAGACTTATGGTCGGGGCGGTAGTCCGAGCATGACCCGAGAATGTGGAATGCCACGTGTGAGGTTGTGCGATCGATAGTACACCGAGGGTGTAGATATGACCCAACCAGAGGACTTTTAGTAGTTTGGCGTCTTGGTTACTCCTGGTTGGAGTATTTGTATGAGTTCCTGAGTGAGGACTCCACCAAGTGACGATTGAGTCTGCGTTGGCGAGCGAGAGACGTTACACGACGTTAAGATGTGAATTTAGGCGATAGGCCTATGCGAGAATTTTGGTCTGTGGACCATCTGTGACAAACCGAGATAAGCGGTTTAGTCGATAGCTCTAGTAGTAGGAGAGCATTGGTTGTGGACAGAGGATTGAGGGTAGTGACCATAGGAGCGTAGGCTCGGTCATACCATTCGTCTTGATGCTATGTCACCAACTGCCGAGTTTAGCAGTATCGGTGAGAGGGAGTCTAGTTCACGAACGAAGTGTTCGTGTGAGCTCGTCATGAGGACGACGTGATGTCAACCCGTGGCAGATGAAAGCGAAGCGACATGCTTCTTATGAGGTGTTGGAAAAGTAGAAGCCACGCGGGGATTTAAGGATTATGCTCCTAAGTGAGCTGGAGTTGAGGATGTGCCAAATGTGCCATCTTGATTTGTGGCGAAGAATTCACAAGTGATAAGGCCACTTGTGATTGGTCGATGTATCGATGATATTGCTTTTAAGCGATACCGGTGATCGGACCAATATGAGTTCCACAATGGAACTATGAACTTGGAGGAGAGTCGCTCGTAATGGCATAGACTCTCGAGTGGCCAAGATACCCAGCCTGCTAGGTGCAAGAGTGTGGATATGGACTACAAAAAAAATATAGTATGCTGAACTTCGGTGCGCTATCCCGAACTTTACCAAATTGGATAAAGTTCGGAGGAAGCCGATAATGGCTAGTGTGGAATTGAGTTTCAATAGTTTCGAAATGTGTGGGTGCGAATTAAAGGCCCAAAAACCAAAATTTGGAATTTTTGGAGGAGTCGCACTGGAGCTAAAATGCTCTCGGGTTCCGGACCCGGGGTTGGGATCCGGACTTTTGGGTTACCGTGCGAGGTTGGGAAAGAGCAAGAGTCCGGACCTGGCTATGGGATCCGGATCTGAGCTGTGCGGAATGTCTGAAATAGGGCATTTTGGTCCTTTTTGCGTGGATTGTGGTTCGTGATAAGCCGTTTGAGAGCATATGACGTGCGAAGAATCACTGTTCGCATCCCGGCTCGTGTAGAGGAGCCGTGGACTCGCGTACCTTTATGTGGTAGGCTTTGTAAAGCTGCCCGGACTTGGAAAACGCGATGATGGAATGATACCCTCATCTATTTGATAAATAGGTTTGAGGTGTGATCTTAGTTTCGCGGACGAAACTCCTTTTAAGGAGGGAGGAATGTAGTGCACCGGATTTTTAATATAAAAGTAAGTGAAAATAAAAATAGTGTGAGATACTATTTTTATTAGACTTAGAGAAGTAAAATATAAGTCAGAAATAACTTGTGCGGAAATTGGAATGAAAACAGGAGATTTGAAATTTTTTGTAAGGAACGGGGCTGATTTTTTTAGCAGAAAATTCAGAGTGTCAGAAAATTATGAAAATTTCAGGATATGTCAAAATTATTTTTCTGAGGCCAGATTAAATGTTTCGTGTCATTCCGACACCCGAAAAGTAAAAATAAAATATAACAGCAATCGGCTAGGGATTTTAGTCGGTAGAGATTTCGGTGACCAAAAAATGGTCCGAAACTGGATAGTGATGATCAGTTCTTATGATTAACTTAAACCAAGCATGACTGTCAAATTTGAGCGCAAACGGATATTCAGAAAGGCTTCGACGAAAAGTATCTGATTCTGAATTGAACTAAACTAAAAAATGCGATAGTGTTGGGGAGCTTATACATATGTCCACTCCACCTTTTTCCCAGGTTGGTGTCCAGCACGAGTGAGGACAGAAGAGGACTTCTCTTCCTCTAGCATCCATCTCTCCCTCCCTCTCTTATAATCTCTCCCTCTCTCTTGTAATTTCTCTATCAAAGAGAAAAGGAATTGGAGATTTGAAAGTCTCAAGTAGAGAAGAACCTTGGAAGAGCTTTACAATGGTGGATTAAGCTTCTTATCCAAGATAGCCATGGTGAGTTTTCATGGTTTAAGTTAGGGGTTGGATTAAATCTTTTGTAAATGAGATATTTAGGATCTCTAGATGATTCTAATCAAGCTTGGGCAAATATTCAATATGAATTTTGGGGTTTCATGTGAAAATTGGAAACCTAGGGTTAGAATTGGGGTTTTTGTCTCTAAAGGGTTTTGATCAAAATTGATCTTGTGAAACCTTGATTGAAGGATATTTCAACGCGGTGGACAACTTCGTTTTGGACTACGACGAGGTTTGGCGTCCGATTGAGAGATTTTGCGGATTATGGTTCGTTAGGCTTCGGTCGAGACATTTCGGCAGAGATAAATCGCGAAACTTAGTTTTTCGGCCCTAGACGTCGATACGAGGTGGGGGGTGCTATCCGAAATGGTTGAATTTCTTTCTATGTCTAAATCCTACTTTTTGAGCATATATGTATATATGTATGAAATTGCATATAATAAGGTTCAATTATTTCTTATTCCAGAAACTTGCATGCCTCCTAAATTAGTTGTGAATAATCATTATTGAAAACTTGGAACTTAGGACGCATAAACCTAGTGCTATGTGAACCCTAGTGAAGTATTGAACTAGTAGAGAAACTAGTGGATTGGACATAGAAAACAAAGTGCGAACATTGAAACAAAATGAAACACTAGTGTCATTGTGATAGTGAATGTGAACCTAGTGATGGAACGTGGATTTGGGTCATTGCATGAACCTAATGTGTTGTTTGTTATAGTTCCATGTATTATGAGCATTGCATATTTGCTTATGTCCACAGAGTGTGGTGATTGTATATTCCATTGATGCACGCGACGTGAATCGAGTGAACTCTCAAGTATATGTGGAAAAGATTGGGTCGGTGCATATGTAGCGTGACATCTAGTGCTATGATGTTATTGAACACGCGAGGGATTGAAATAGATCCCCATGATATTTGTTGTTCCCACCGGTAGGTGGTAGGTCCACGGTAGGTGGACAGGATCATACTCACATGCACATAGTCTGTACTTGGCTTGTGGAGGTCGCGACTCCACTGTGAACTCCGGAGTGTCACACGAGATAGCGGGTCGAGGGTCACGACGGTGCCTCCCCGGGAGACAGCCATGGTGGAGGCTCGGGAGTGAAAGACCACCTCCCCACATGGCCGGCCAAAATGGTGGCTATGGAGTGAAAGACCTCCTCCCCACTTGGCGATGTGAGTTGTGGCTTGACTTATGGGTGAGCCGTTATGATTGGGTCAAAGAGGAAAGAGACAGGTTGATTGATCATATTGTACCCTATGCTACTTGCATTGTTGCATCTTATGTAGAGAGTGAGCATAGTGAGATTACATGTTGTGTGCGGGGTCGATCATGATATTTTTGTGAGTTGGGCTTGGTCTTGTGAGAAGCCCTGATTGGGTCAAGAATGAATTGGGTCAAGAGTGTGTGAGGGACACCGTTGAACATATTAGACCATGACATTCATTCCTTATTGTAAGGCATAGTAGTGCTCATTGTTGCATGTTGTATGTTTTGTAGTGGTAGACTACATATTCAGCTGCTTATATATTGTATTGCTATCTCCTTTTGTATTACTATGCCTTGTTGGACCTAGTGGGAAAGTCGGCGAGGTCGGCGGCCGAAACCACTGGGAACTTCTTTTAGTTCTCATCCCACCATTTTGCAGAGCTATTATACATGTACAGCCAACCATGAGCGGAGCAGCACTGGACCGAGGCGTGGGTGTCGCGCCCTAGATAGCAAGGTTACCCTGTGTAGTTATCCTTATGTATGACAAGTAAAAGAAGAGAATGTAAAGTTGTTAGTGAATGTAATGTATTCGAGAGCGAAAGATGTGTATTGAGAAAAATATATGTAAAATGTGAATGAATGGAATGTTGTAATAGTTAGTTTACATTCATGCTCTTGTGATATGCCCTCGTGCAAAACTGTGCTATGTTGTATTTCCTGGGTGAAATTCATTGTATCTGTTTTGTTTACGCCTTGGGCGGACAGGGGAAACTCTATCCGTTCGGCGGTCTGTGCACGTGCCTGAACCGACCAAGTTGGCGGTGCCGGGGCGTGACAGATAGGAGTAGTATGAGAGCAAGAATGAGTCTAGGAGGACCTGGGAGACCTTAGGATTGATGGCCTTAAGGACTTAGGCTCGTGAGAGACGAGAACTTGCGAGACGTGGCGAAAGATGAATTGATTGGGTCATGTATTCTAGATGCCTCTAAACGGATGTAGAGGTAGATTCAAAGTGTAGTTTATTCTCAACCGAGTGTTTTCATGTTGGGTGCACACAACATGAAACCTAGTGATGAGAATAGGCGCCTTTGTGTAACTTTCGCCTAATTGGGTCTATTGTATGGAACCCTGTTTTGTATTTGACCCTCAAGGTCGATGATTTGACCTAGGTCATGGTATCGCTTGGTCGACCTCTAACGAGGCCTGGACTGGAAGGGTAAGTGGCGACCCCCCGAGCAATCCGGGGCGAGCGGAGATGTAGAACTTCGTGGATTAGTGGCTGTGCTCATAGGAGTAGTGCAGCGGCAGGGGAAGCGGATTAAGGAGCTCTATACGTTGTTGGCGGGACAAGTGGCTGTGTCCCGAATTGGTTAAGAGCCAATTGTGTCTCCAGTCAGTGCACTTAATGTGACTGAGTGGAGTGGCTGCGGCAAGGGTGCTTGTAGTAACACGTCGTGTATCATCGGGGAGCTGCGGCAGGGAGACCGCACCGTGAGAGAGTTTGAGAGGGAATGCTCTTATATGGACAATTTTATTCCGTACATGGTTCGGAATGACAAGAACGAGGCCAATTGCTTCAAGTGAGGATTTCAGCTAGAAAGCTTCAAGGAAATTCTCTCACTCAAGTTGCAAGCTTTTGTTGAGATAATGGACTAGGCCTTACGGGTAGAAAGAGGCAATGCCATCGTGCAGGAGGAGCACGAATTTTGTGACAATGAGATGGGAAAAGGCGACTATCAAGCAGTTTGGTTGGTTAGTCAAGCTTTGGATGATTGTCGGGGCCTATCGACTGCAATAGCATATGTCCTCTCCATGATAGTTTGGGGTATGTCACCTGCAGCAAGGTCTAGGGAGCGTGAGCCGATGTCAAGGTAACCGTGGGGTTCGCGACGAGCACCAAGTGGCCATTGGTATGGGACCCTGGTCGAGGAGCTTACTGCTATCGACAAAGTCGTGGCAAGTATGGTTTAGTTGAAGAAATCGTATGTAGAGGTTGATTGACACTAGAGCATAGCATGCATTTATCATCTGGTCGTTTGCTACTACTCAAGGATAAAAATAGTAGGGACCAAACGTATGGGTAGCTTTTAGTACCCGGGGCATGCTTGTGTCATGAAAATGTATCGCCTGCCAAAGCAGGTAGATAATGGTATAGTGCCAATGATTTGCTAGTAATGAGCCGAGAATAGGGCTCGAGGTAAGGATGAAAGTGGTGGATGACTCTAAAGGCAATGTGAATAATCAATTGCGAGAGCCAAGTCGTGACGCTCAAGACATCTTTGTAGTCTTAGAGTTCCGAATGTTACTCCGACAGATTGACAGTTAGAGTGGAAATCACTGTCGTAGAATTTGTAAGACTGTCGCCAAATTCTGGCGAGTACGTCTAGTAGTACCCCAACCCGAGGTAGGAAATCGTGCTTGTGTAGTTGATGTGCTTAGGCAAGATTGCCTAGTACTTGTTTTCGCATGAAAATGCATAGAAGCGTGGAACGTAGAACGCTCGAGTGTAGGTACTTGTGGAGTGCGGGTCTTGTTCAGCCGAGAGGGTTTGTTGGCAGTAGCACTTGAGCAATGCTAAGTGTGAAGCAGGCCATGGACCGCTCGCAGGGCTGGTGGCTCGCACTAGGTGCTTAGAAGCCGATTGCTCGGTAGAGCGTGTCGTGTGAGGCGACGGTGCCGGGTGTTGCTTGGTGATGATCCGTGCCTGGACCATGTGTGGACTGTAGAGCCTGGGGCCATATGGTCAGGCGCAGTCAGCTGTGTTTGACAGCGGCCCGAGACCTACGGGTGGGGCAGAGACTTATGGTCGGGGCGGTAGTCCGAGCATGACCTGAGAATGTGGAATGCCACGTGTGAGGTTGTGCGATCGATAGTACACCGAGGGTGTAGATATGACCCAACCCAAGGACTTGTAGTAGTTTGGCGTCTTGGTTACTCCTGGTTGGAGTATTTGTACGAGTTCCTGAGTGAGGACTCCGCCGAGTGACGACTGAGTCTGCGTTGGCGAGCGAGAGACGTTACACGACGTTAAGATGTGAATTTAGGTGATAGGCCTATGCGAGAATTTTGGTCTGTGGACCATCTGTGACAAACAGAGATAAGCGGTTTAGTCGATAGCTCTAGTAGTAGGAGAGCATTGGTTGTGGACAGAGGATTGAGGGTAGTGACCATAGGAGCGTAGGCTCGGTCATACCATTCGTCTTGATGCTATGTCACCAACTGCCGAGTTTAGCAGTATCGGTGAGAGGGAGTCTAGTTCACGAACGAAGTGTTCGTGTGAGCTCGTCATGAGGACGACGTGATGTCAACCCGTGGCAGATGAAAGCGAAGCGACATGCTTCTTATGAGGCGTTGGAAAAGTAGAAGCCACGCGGGGATTTGAGGATTATGCTCCTAAGTGAGCTGGAGTTGAGGATGTGCCAAATGTGCCATCTTGATTTGTGGCGAAGAATTCACAAGTGATAAGGCCACTTGTGATTGGTCGATGTATCGATGATATTGCTTTTAAGCGATACCGGTGATCGGACCAATATGAGTTCCACAATAGAACTATGAACTTGGAGGAGAGTCGCTCGTAATGGCATAGACTCTCGAGTGGCCAAGATACCCAGCCTGCTAGGTGCAAGAGTGTGGATATGGACTACAAAAAAAATGTAGTATGCTGAACTTCGGTGCGCTATACCGAACTTTACCAAATTGGATAAAGTTCGGAGGAAGCCGATAATGGCTAGTGTGGAATTGAGTTCCAATAGTTTCGAAATGTGTGGGTGCGAATTAAAGACCCAAAAACCAAAATTTGGAATTTTTGGAGGAGTCGCACTGGAGCTAAAATGCTCTCGGGTTCCGGACCCGGGGTTGGGATCTGGACTTTTGGGTTACTGTGCGAGGCTGGGAAAGAGCAAGAGTCCGGACCTGGCTATGGGATCCGGATCTGAGCTGTGCGGAATGTCTGAAATAGGGCATTTTGGTCCTTTTTGCGTGGATTGTGGTTCGTGATAAGCCGTTTGAGAGCATATGACGTGCGAAGAATCACTGTTCGCATCCCGGCTCGTGTAGAGGAGCCGTGGACTCGCGTACCTTTATGTGGTAGGTTTTGTAAAGCTGCCCGGACTTGGAAAATGCGATGATGGAATGATACCCTCATCTATTTGATAAATAGGTTTGAGGTGTGATCTTAGTTTCGCGGACGAAACTTCTTTTAAGGAGGGAGGAATGTAGTGTACCAGATTTTTAATATAAAAGTAAGTGAAAATAAAAATAGTGTGAGATACTATTTTTATTAGACTTAGAGAAGTAAAATATAAGTTAGAAATAACTTGTGTGGAAATTGGAATGAAAACAGGAGATTTGAAATTTTCTGTAAGGAACGGGGCTGATTTTTTTAGCAGAAAATTCAGAGTGTCAGAAAATTATGAAAATTTCAGGATATGTCAGAATTATTTTTCTGAGGCCAGATTAAAAGTTTCGTGTCATTTCGACACCCGAAAAGTGAAAATAAAATATAACAGCAATCTGCTAGGGATTTTAGTCGGTAGAGCTTTCGGTGACCAAAAAATGATCCGAAACTAGATAGTAATGATCAGTTCTTCTGATTAACTTAAACCGAGCATGGCTGTCAAATTTGAGCGCAAACAGATATTCGGAAAGGCTCCGACGAAAAGTATCAGATTCTGAACTGACCTAAACTAAAAATTGCAATAGTGTTGGGGAGCTTATACATATGTCCATTCCACCTTTTTCCCAGGTTGGTGTCCAGCACGAGTGAGGACAGAAGAGGACTTCTCTTCCTCTAGCATCCGTCTCTCCTTCCCTCTCTTATAATCCCTCCCTCTCTCTTGTAATTTCTCTATCTAAGAGAAAAGGAATTGGAGATTTGAAAGTCTCAAGTAGAGAAGAACCTTGGAAGAGCTTTACAATGGTGGATTAAGCTTCTTATCAAAGATAGCCATGGTGAGTTTTCATGGTTTAAGTTAGGGTTTGGTTTAAATCTTTTGTAAATGAGATATTTAGGATCTCTAGATAATTCTAATCAAGCTTGGGCAAATATTCATTATGAATTTTGGGGTTTCATGTGAAAATTGGAAACCTAGGGTTAGAATTGGGGTTTTTGTCTCTAAAGGGTTTTGATCAAAATTGATCTTGTGAAACCTTGATTGAAGGATATTTCAACGCGGTGGACAACTTCGTTTTGGACTACGACGAGGTTTGGCGTCCGATTGAGAGATTTTGCGGATTATGGTTCGTTAGGCTTGGGTCGAGACTTTTCGGCGGAGATAAATCGCGAAACTTAGTTTTCCAGCCCTAGACGTCGATACGAGGTGGGGGGTGCTATCCGAAATGGTTGAATTTCTTCCTATGTCTAAATCCTACTTTTTGAGCATATATGTATATATGTATGAAATTGCATATAATAAGGTTCAATTATTTCTTATTCCAGAAACTTGCATGCCTCCTAAATTAGTTGTGAATAATTATTATTGAAAACTTGGAACTTAGGACGCATAAACCTAGTGCTATGTGAACCCTAGTGAAGTATTGAACTAGTAGAGAAACTAGTGGATTGGACATAGAAAACAAAGTGCGGACATTGAAACAAAATGAAACACTAGTGTCATTGTGATAGTGAATGTGAACCTAGTGATGGAACGTGGATTTGGGTCATTGCATGAACCTAATGTGTTGTTTGTTATAGTTCCATGTATTATGAGCATTGCATATTTGCTTATGTCCACAGAGTGTGGTGATTGTATATTCCATTGATGCACGCGACATGAATCGAGTGAACTCTCAAGTATATGTGGAAAAGATTGGGTCGGTGCATATGTAGCGTGACATCTAGTGCTATGATGTTATTGAACATGCGAGGGATTGAAATAGATCCCCATGATATTTGTTGTTCCCACCAGTAGGTGGTAGGTCCACGGTAGGTGGACAGGATCATACTCACATGCACATAGTCTGTACTTGGCTTGTGGAGGTCGCGACTCCACTGTGAACTCCGGAGTGTCACACGAGATAGCGGGTCGAGGGTCACGACGGTGCCTCCCCGGGAGACAGCCATGGTGGTGGCTCGGGAGTGAAAGACCTCCTCCCCACTTGGCGATGTGAGTTGTGGCTTGACTTATGGGTGAGCCGTTATGATTGGGTCAAAGAGGAAAGAGACAGGTTGATTGACCATATTGTACCCTATGCTACTTGCATTGTTGCATCTTATGTAGAGAGTGAGCATAGTGAGATTACATGTTGTGTGCGGGGTCGATCATGATATTTTTGTGAGTTGGGCTTGGTCTTGTGAGAAGCCCTGATTGGGTCAAGAATGAATTGGGTCAAGAGTGTGTGAGGGACACTGTTGAACATATTAGACCATGACATTCATTCCTTATTGTAAGGCATAGTAGTGCTCATTATTGCATGTTGTATGTTTTGTAGTGGTAGACTACATATTCAGCTGCTTATATATTGTATTGCTATCTCCTTTTGTATTACTATGCCTTGTTGGACCTAGTGGGAAAGTCGGCGAGGTCGGCGGCCGAACCCACTGGAAACTTCTTTTAGTTCTCATCCCACCATTTTGCAGAGCTATTATACATGTACAGCCAACCATGAGCGGAGCAGCACCGGACCGAGGCGTGGGCGTCGCGCCCTAGATAGCAAGATTACCCTGTGTAGATTACCCTTATGTATGATAAGTAAAAGAAAAGAATGTAAAGCTGTTATTGAATGTAATGTATTCGAGAGCGAAAGATGTGTATTGAAAAAAATGTATGTAAAATGTGGATGAATGGAATGTTGTAATAGTTAGTTTACATTCATGCTCTTGTGATATGCCCTCGTGCAAAACTATGCTATGTTGTATTTCCTAGGTGAAATTCATTGTACATGTTTTGTTTACGCCTTGGGCGGACAGGGAAAACTCTGTCCGTTCGGCGGTCTGTGCGCGTGCCTGAACCGACCAAGTTGGCGGTGCCGGGGCGTGACAGATGTGTTGTTGTTCTTGTAACTTATGGGGAACCCTAGGATCTATCTAGATACTATCAACACCTAGAGGGGGGGTGAATAGGTATAACGGCCAAACCACAAATCTCGATGCAATAAAATAAGTGCGGAAATAAAAATAGCACACCAAGATTTACGTAGGAAAACTCCAACTAGGAGTAAAAAATTCACGGGACCAACATGCGATAACAATCCACTAAAAAATAAAAGATTACAAGGTGATTACCGACTCCACGGACTCAAACCTCTCTTTTTTCTTCCTTGGATCTCGCGCACACCAACGGGTTGTTCACGCCCCACGTTCGAATCCGCGAACGCTGTGTCCCGAATTTACGAGACGTCCACACTTCGAATCCACGAAGCCTTGATCACGCCGAATCCAGGACGCGCACTCCGTCCGGAGCAAGAACAATAAAGTCGGTGACGATTTATTGCTTAGAATACCATTGAAGATCTGTGAGAATAATCTCTAAGCAATTCTCAAATTGATTCTAAAAGAATATTAAGAATTAGGGCACCAAGAATCAATTTGAAAGAAGCTTGTTGTAGACGATGAGGAAAATGGCTACCTACAAGCTTCTAGGGTTTCTAAAAGATAATCTATGCTTAACTACATGTTAGAGACACCCCCACATCTTATTTATAGGTTTAGGAGACATTAGAATCAGAGTAGGATTAAAAAACACGTTTTCGAAAAATCGCGACGGATCAGGGTCCGGACCTTGGATGCAGGGTCCGGACTCTGAAACTCTATATGCGTTTCATATTCCGGACCTCAGCTCTCAGGGTTCAGACCCTCCCTGCGTGACAGCTAGAGAGGCGTACGGGTTCCAGACCTCACCTCAGGATCCGGATCCTGAAAATAAAAACTCAATTTTTATATTTTAAATCAATTTTTATCTATTCCAATGTCTTCCAAACACTTGTAAATGATCATAAATCACCACCAATATCTTTTAAACTTACCAAGCATCGTGAATTCATATGTTGAGTCTTCGAGTCTTCAATCTTCGTCTTTTCTTCTTTGAACCTTCAAGACTCTGACTCCACGAAATATGCCAATATAAAATCCGTAACAAACTCCCCCTTTGGCAATTTCGTGACAAAACTCAAAAATACATAAAACACTCACAATGCTCAACTCTCCAAAATTGAAATTCATTGCCATCATCAAAACAATAAACTTCTCGCGTGAAAGATCCAAATAAAATCAAAATTACAATCTTGTAACTCCTAAAACAAACTCTATGACTTAGACACACATGGAGTGTTGAAGTCGTCAAAGACCTGCAGAAAAATTTCTCCACGAACAAAGTTAGTAGTAAAAATATCAAAATCTCTCACCCTTTGTTCATGCGTCTAAGTCCAAAATCTTTTCTCTATGAACAAAGTTAGTAGTAAAAATATCAAAATCTCTCCCCCTTTGTTCATGCGTCTAAGTTCAAAATCTCTCTCGTTTTTTTTTTATAAAAGGTTTCAATATCAATCACCTCTCTTCCCCTTTTTGTTCAAGAATTGGCAAAAGAAAAACACCAAACTAGAGAGAGTTTAGAGAGAAACAAATGAAATACCTGAATGTAGGAAAAGAAACACAAGTTTAAAACTTTTTCAATTTTGAAACCACTTGTGAGAAAATTTCAAGCAATGTTAGTGTATGAGAAATATAAGTTCACATTAACTTTTTTCAATCCTTACTAATTTCATAAGAATTAAGAAATTTACTACACAATCACCATGATGTAGATAAAATATTATATGATTTTTTAATTCATATATACCTAAAAAATAAGTCATCAAAAATAATCTAGCGGCTCAAAGACTATCAAGATGTAATGGATCATGAAAACGACTTATAGAGATTCACCAAAAATGACACCAATTTGTCGCATAAACGTTCAAATTTGAGACTTAGCAAATAAAGCACCGGGAGTGGCTCTTTGAGCATCTTTTCAATATATATACCACCTTATAACTCCGAAAAATTTAAAATATGTATTTTTTTTTTCAACTGTTTCGGTTATACAATCGATATCCATGTGGTAGCTTCACACACTTATCGGACGACCGGGGTGGTAGCTCTTTCCTACATGCGGTGGTAGTTTTCACACTCCTTTTAGGATGTAACTCTTTCCACATCTTTCAATTTAGGAGCATTTTTTTCTTATCAAATTTTTCACAATTTTTTTTTCACAATAATACAAACTCCCCCTAAATTAAGCAATCTCGCATTTGAAAGAAAATTTGACAAATTTTAGTCCATTAGCGAATAACCATTCATCAAATTCAACACTCACAACCGAGATAGTTTAATTGCCAAGAGATCAAACATGATTACATAAATTTGATGAATATAAGTATTAAGAACTCCTATGATAAATTATCTTCATAAATAATGAAAATGAAGTAAAACTGATAATTGATATGAAATTAGTTAGGAGTGAATGAAAGTGAATCTATTGATGTTCAAGGCACTATTTAATGTTGTAATCATCCAATGAGCTTGAAAACAATAAGCAAGAAAATCTAAAAATCGTAACAATGAAAGCACCAAAACGTGTAATGCAGTGGTCAAGAGATATGCAATAAGAACCAATCAACGCACTACACAAAATTAAAACAAATTAAGATTTAAGACAAGAAAAAATATTACCTTTTCGAACCCAAACTTGTCGGATTGTTGGTTTGTTGACGTTGGGCACCATTTGTTTTGACTTTTGTTCATCCGTTGGTTGTCACGTTGCATTCGGCTTTGTATGCACTATTTGTTGTGGCTTTGACTTTCGGTTGATCTGGGGTACTCGACTTAGTTGTTGTTGCTTTTGAATCCTTGAAGGTTGTCGAGTGTTGGAAGATGCCAATTGATGTTTAGAAGATGCCGATTGACTATTCTTATTCTTCCTAGGGCATGTCTTCTTGATGTGACCTTTCTTTCCACATCTATGACATACTTTATCCTTCAAAATAGTTGAGACTTTATGTGCTGAATTTTTAACCTTCTCAACATATTTTCGCTCATATCCAAGTCCAAGTTTGCTTGTTTGACCCAATTTGAGCATATCATCAAGTTTCTTTGATCCGGAGAAAAATTTTTGTATGTCGGACTTGAGTTCATGGACTTGTTTAGTCAAGACTTGGTTAGAGGTATGAATTTTCTTGACTTGATGTTCTAGAAAACCAATATTCTCTTGGTAGGATTTGATCGTTATCTCCGATTGGTCTAGCTTCTCTTGGAGGATTTTGTTATTCTTCAAAATCGACTCCCTTTCCTCCTCAAGAGCTTTAGATGTAGTCTTCAATTTATTGTTCTCATCTTCTAGCTCAAGTAAGTGTTTCCTCAGCTTCTTGTTGTGCTTAGCCATCTTCTTCGATTCAATTAGTAGTTGATTGTATGCCTCGGCTAAGTCATCATCGTTCGACTCTCCCTCACTCTCGCCATCGTCCGTCGACGTTTCATGCAAGGAAGGAGAAAGAGAAGAGTCATAAATAATAGATGAAAAATATGTAGCTAAAGGCAAAGAAATGTGAGAACTAAAAGCAACATTATTTTTCTCTTCATCACTTGAGGTCGATTCTTCAGAACTAGAATCGTCCCAAGTTCTCGCTTGCAAAGCCTTTTTTTTATAGGATTTCTTAGTGGGACAATCCGTAGAAATATGGCCGTAGCCTTTACATTTGTAATATTGGATTTCCCCTTCAAAATCATCTTTTTCTTTAGAAGGTTTTGCAAGTTTCTTGTCTTTTGAAGATTTAGAATTTGAAGAACCTTTGGAAGAAGTTTTGGATGTAGATCTATTTGTTTTGTTCTTCCGAAAATTCCGACGAAATTTCTTCGTGAGACGCGCTAATTGATGTTCAAAATCGGCGAGCGAAAGTTCTTCGTCAGAATCCGAGCTACTGTATTCCTCCTTCATAGATCGAAGTGCAACACCTGTACTTTTAAAGAAAGACTTGGAAGAAGATTTATTAGTAGGAAAAGTCATTTCATACGTTTGTAAAGCGCCTACTAATTCCTCTACTTTCATCTCATCCGGACTTGACGGTTTCGATCGCCGCAACCTTTGCTCTAAAGCATTTCGGAAGAGTTCGAAGAATCTTTCTTACAACTTTAGATTCTAGGATCTTCTCTTCCAAGTTAGCACATGTATTAAAGATATCTTGGAGTCTAGTTAAATAATCAGTAAAAGATTCATGCTCCTCCATTCGAATAGAATCAAATTGACTTGTAAGCATCTGGAGCTTTTGAACTTTTACTAGACTTGTACCCTCATGTGTAACTTGTAGGGTATCCCAAATCTCTTTTGTCGTTTCACATGCCGAGACGCGTGAAAACTCGGTTTGAGTTAGGGCATTAAATAAAGTATTTATTTCCTTTCCGTTGTAAGAAGAAGCCTCGTTCTCGTACTTCGACCACTTATTTCGTGGCTTCGAAACAGTTGCATCTTCGTTTAATTCGGTTGGATGTTTCCATCCGAATTCAACGGCTTGCCATACACGCTCATCAATTGCGATGAGGAAGGCTCTCATCCAGACTTTTCAATAAGCGTAGTTAGTCCCATCAAATAACGGGGGCCTATTGATGTTACCTCCTTCACCCATAATGATAGAAAATTCTAGATCCCGCTCTGATACCACTTGTAAGTTATGGGAAACCCTAGGATCTATCTAGATACTATCAATACCTAGAAGGGGGGTGAATAGATATAACGGCCAAACCACAAATCTCGATGCAATAAAATAAGTGCGAAAAAAAAATTGCACACCAAGATTTACGTGGGAAAACTCCAACTAGGAGTAAAAAATTCACAGGACCAACACGCGATAACAATCCACTAAAGAATAAAATATTACAAGGTGATTACTGACTCCACGGACTCAAACCTCTCTTTTATCTTCTTTGGATCTCGCGCACACCAACGGGTTGTCCACGCCCCACGTTCGAATCCACGAACGCTGTGTCCCGAATCCATGAGACGTCCACACTTCGAATCCATGAAGCCTTGATCACGCTGAATCCACGACGTGCACTCCGTCCGGAGCAAGAACAATAAAGTCGGTGATGATTTATTGCTTAGAATACCATTGAAGATCTGTGGGAATAATCTCTAAGCAATTCTCAAATTGATTCTAAAAGAATATTAGGAATTAGGACACCAAGAATCAATTTGAGAGAAACTTGTTGTAGAAGATGAGGAAAACGGCTACCTACAAGCTTCTAGGGTTTCTAAAAGATAATCTATACTTAACCACATGTTAGAGACACCCCCACATCTTATTTATAGGTTTATGAGACATTAGAATCAGAGTAGGATTGAAAAACACGTTTTCGAAAAATCGCGACGGGTCAGGGTCCGGACCTTGGATGCAGGGTCCGGACTCTGAAACTCTCTGCGCATTTCATATTCCGGACCTCAGCTCTCAGGGTCTGGACCCTCCCCGCGTGACAGCCAGAGAGGCGTACGGGTTTCGAACCTCACCTCAGGGTCCGGATCCTAAAAATTGAAAAACTTAATTTTTATATTTTAAATCAATTTTTATCTATTCCAATGTCTTCCAAACACTTGTAAATGATCATAAATCACCATCAATATCTTTTAAACTTACCAAGCATCGTGAATTCATACATTGAGTCTTCGAGTCTTCAATCTGCGTCTTTTCTTCTTTGAACCTTCAAGACTCCGACTCACTTCACGAAATAAAATTCTATGTTTAAGACATGATGAAAGAGGTTTCCTACTTACCTAATTATGTGATTGACAAAAGCGTGTAATTGCTCAGTTAAATGAGAATAGATTACTTGTACGGTAATTTCTATACTCCATGAAGTGGATGTTCATATAGTATGACATATGCATATTATGAATAATGCATTGGTTATGGCATTTGTAGAATGCATCGATTATGGCATTAGAATTGTAGCACTCTGAATTTCGGTGCGTTGTAGCGAACTTTGCTAAATTTGATAAAGTTCGATGGATGCCGATAATGGCTCGTGTGGAATTGGGTTCAGAAGGTTTCGGAACATTATGGGTGCGAGTGGAAACCCGAAAATCAAAAATTTTTGAAAAAGGGACCAACTGGAGCAAAATTGCTCACGGGGTCCGGACCCTGGAAGCTGGGGTCCGGACAATGAAGTCCGCGGGCAGCCACGGTCCGGACCCCGATGTCATGGTCCGGACCCGAGCTGGTTTCCGAGTTGGGGTGCGTACGGGTTCCGGACCCGGACACCAAGATCCGGACCCGGCCTGCGCGGTGGACTGTCACCTGTGCGGGGTCCGGACCCCACTTGCAAGGTCCGGACCCGGCTGAGGCAGAATGCCCAGTGAGGGGTATTTTGGTAATTTCGCAGTGAATGGGTTATGTAGGGAGGGCTGAGGTCTCTCCCCTCTTTCCTTCTTCACTTTCCTCTCATTCCCTCTCCCTCTCCCTCACTTTCTCTCTCTAGAGATCTCTCCAAAGCTTGGAGAAGTGGTGGATTGGAGCTTGGAAAAGGACTTCCAAGGTGCAAAGAAGCTTCTTGGTGCAAGAAGAAGCTTGGGAGCTAGGGCTTTGAGGTGAGTTCTTGTGATTTAGGGTTTAAACCTTGGATTTAATCCTTCAAGATGAGGTTTTTGGAAACCCTAGGCAATCTTAACCACAAAAGGTGGAAGATTGGCCATGAAATCTAGGGTTTGGCTTGCATGTATGCAAACCCTAGGTAGATTTGGGGCTTTTGCCATGGGAGGTTCTAAAAATATTTGGACCTTCGGAAATTGCAATTGAGGCATAGGAAATCATGTTAGAACACTTGATTTCAAGTATTGAGTTGATTTAAGGGTTCGTAATGAGTAACGAACCATTTTCTTGTAGAAGCTTGGGTTGAAGCAAGAACTCAAGGCTTGGACACTTAGGGGCTTGAAGAATATAAGAATTCGGAAGCTCTTGAGGTGGGTTTGTGTTTACCGAAGTGATTAGGTCACTTCCATGTCTAGGGTAAATATCCATTTAAAGATAAAATGGTATGTGTTGTGAACCCTAGAACTTGCATGTTGGCAAAGGTAAAATCATGATAGGTAGAGCAATGAGCTCCTATTGCATGATATAGAATTCAAGTATAATTCAATTATCTATACTTGTTGCATGATTGCATGTATGATTGAAACCTAGTGTTATTGAACATAGGTTGGAACATGTGAGAATGGAACCTAGTGTCATTGAACATAGGTTTGACATGAGATTGGAACCTAGAGTCATGGAACCTAGGTGGACAATGAGAAAGTAAACCTAGTGTCATTGAACATAGGTGAGACTTAGTGACTTGAACCTAAGGTCATGAGACTTAGGTTGGCAAGCGTAAAATGTGAAAAACGGGATGTGCGACGATTTTGCTATCCCGGGTATGCGACGATTTCGCTACCATGCCATGAGTTGGCGGTGTTGGAATGGGATGTGCGACGAGGTTGCTATCCCGGGTATGCGACGAGTTCGCTACCCGTGCCATGAGTTGGCGGTGTTGAAATGGGATGTGCAACGAGGTTGCTATCCCGGGTATGCGACGAGTTCGCTACCTATGCCATGTGATGGCGGTGTTGAGATGGGGTATGCGACGATTTTGCTATCCCGGGTATGCGACGAGTTCGATACCCGAACTTAGAGGTTACAATTTCACTCCTTGGATGTTGGAACAATTATGGTGAGACGGCGATTCCGAAACCATAAGCAAATGACAAGTAGTTGAACTTGGTCATGTGAAATATAGGATGAACCTAGGAGAAAATAAAAATGGACATTTTATTTGGTTGCATCCTTTATGTTTATTTATAAGCATGTAAATAATTGTTGCATAGTTATTTGTGATCTAACTTATGCATATGGTGTTTCTTTGGACCTGGTGGGTCGAGCTTCTCTCTTGGGTGGACTTACCCACTGGAAACTATGTTTATAGTTCTCACCCCACGTTTTTCAGGTCCTTCCGCGAGTGAGGCGGCGGAGCGAGGCAAGGGTTTAGATCTCTAGATAGCGGCCCTTCCATTTTGGTGATACATAGAGTTGTACCCCTAGTCTTGGATATGGATAGTATAGGGGTTTGCATTGATTGTATGCAACTTGTATATTCCATAGTTTTGGAACATGATGTATGGAATGGAAATGAAAGAAAGAAAAAATTTGGGCATGTATAAATGTGCAATGTGATGTAATAGAAGTAGAACTTCTTTATGTTGATGCTTTCCTTGTGCAACTCTTGTACTCCGTTCCTAGTTGGAACCTCGTGGATAAGCTTGTGTTGTGACACCTTGGGCGGGTAGAAGAGACTCTATCCGTTCGGCGGGTCTGGGGCATGCGCCCGTGCGGTTATCCTTTCAACCTAGTTGGTGTTAAAGGCCCGACGGGGCGTAACAAGAATAATGCATGGATATGGCATTTGTAGAATGCATCGATTATGGCATTAGAATAATACATGGGTTATGGCATTTGTAGAATGCATCGATTATGGCATTAGAATAATGCATGGGTTATGGCATTTGTAGAATGCATCGATTATGGCATTAGAATAATACATGGGTTATGGCATTTGTAGAATGCATCGATTATGACATTAGAATAATGCATGGATATGGCATTTGTAGAATACATCGATTATGGCATTAGAATAATGCATGGGTTATGGCATTTGTAGAATGCATCGATTATGGCATTAGAATAATGCATTGGTTATGACATTTGTAGAATGCATCGATTATGACATTAGAATAATGCATGGATATGGCATTTGTAGAATGCATCGATTACGGCATTAGAATAATGCATTGATTATGGCATTAGTAGAATGCATTGATAACAGCATTAGTATAATGCATTGAGTATGGCTTTGGTGATAGCATTTGATAGTAGCCCGTTGGGGTCATGAATGAGACGTAGATCCATTCTTATTGATAGGTGAGATGTAAAATATTGCATGTTAGAGACATGTTACATATTGGTAGAGACATATCAACGAGTAATTTGAGAACAAGTATGGCATATGAGTTATGGTTCCGACCCTCGAGTCGATGTTATGATTCCAAGTTTTAGATATGATGATTGGGACGTGTTGGATCCTTTGGACATTGGTTGGTATTCCATGTTTTTAGACATGACGAGCGTGATATTATGTGGTTGATTGTTGCTTGGTTGCCATTGTGCTCATTCGCTCATGCTTGTGAGGGTCGCTCCCTACAAACCGTGTAGTATACTGAATTTCAGTGCATCGTACTGAACTTCTACAAAGTGTAGAGTTCTAGTGAGAAAATGGCATGAGAGGCTATGTGTGAGGCTTCGGCCAAGTTTAGGACTTTTGCGAAGTATTTTCGGCGCAAAAGAGGCGTGAAAACGGACTTCGATAAGTTAAAACTGCAGAATTGGTGAAGTCTGCACTGGATTCCGGTATGTGAACTCTAATACCGGAATTGAAGCTTGATATACCGGTATGTGAAACAGTATACCGGAATGCTGTGTTAAACCGAGAAACCCAGCTCTCGGGTTTGCGGAATTCTTCGGGGTATACCGGTATGTGAAATGGTATACCGGTATACGTTGGTCGAAACAGTGAACCTAACTCTCGGGTTCTGCGGAATCCCTGAGGTATACCGGAATAAACACCCGTATACCGGTATGCAAATGAGCATACCGGTATACAATGCCCAGAGTGGGCTGAGTGTTGTGTTGTGTGTGGAGAAGGGCATTTTGGTCTTTTCACATTCGTGGGGGTATTTGAAAGGCTGGGAACACTCCCCTTTCACAGAGTTCTTCTTCCCCACTACTCCTCTCCCTCTCCTCTCACTTTCTCTCTCTAGAGATCTCTCCAAAAGCTTGGAGAAGTGGTGGATTGATCTTGGAAAAGGCTTCCAAAGGAGAAAAGAAGCTTCTTGGTGCAAGAAGAAGCTTGGGGATTTCGTGATTAAGGTTAGATTTCGTGATTAAGGTTAGTACCTCACGTTTTGGGTTCAAACCTTGGATTTAATCCTTTGAAATGAGGTTTTTGGGAACCCTTGGCAACCTAAACCACAAATGGTGGGTGTTTGGCCATGAAATATAGGGTTTGGCTCGCATGCATGCAAACCCTAGGTAGAATGAGGGTTTTTGCAATGTGAGGTTCTAAAAATATTTGGACCTTCGATAATTGCAATTGAGGCATAGGAAATCATGTTAGAACACTTGATTTCCCATATTGAGATGGATTTAGGGTTCGTAATGAGTAACGAACCGTTTTTCTTGTAGAAGCTTGGGTTGAAGTAAGAACTCTAAGCTTGGACACTTAGGAGCTTAAAGAATACAAGGATTTGAAAGCTCTTGAGGTGGGTTTGTGTTTACCGAAGTGATTAGGTCACTTCCATGTCTAGGGTAATTATCCATTTAAAAATAAAATGGTATGTGTTGAGAACCCTAGCATTTTGCATGTTGGCAAAGGGTAAAATCATGATAGGTAGAACAATGAACTCCTATTGCATGATGGATATTTTTAGTACAATTCAATTATTTATACTTGTTGCATGGTTGCATGTACGATTAAACCTAGTGTCATTGAACATAGGTTGGACATGTGAGTATTTAACCTAGTGTCATTGAACATAGGTTGGACATGTGAGTATTTAACCTAGTGTCATTGAACATAGGTTGGACATGTGAGTATTGAACCTAGTGTTATTGAACATAGGTGAGGCATAGTGACTTGAACCTAAGATCATAAGAATTAGGTTGGCAAGTAATGTGAATGATTGGGATGTGCGACGATTTTGCTATCCCGGGTATGCGACGATTTCGCTACCTATGCCATGAGTTGGCGGTGATGATTGGGATGTGCGACGATTTTGCTATCCCGGGTATGCGACGATTTCGCTACCTATGCCATGAGTTGGCGGTGATGATTGGGATGTGCGACGATTTTGCTATCCCGGGTATGCGACGATTTCGCTACCTATGCCATGAGTTGGCGGTGATGATTGGGATGTGCGACGATTTTGCTATCCCGGGTATGCGACGATTTCGCTACCTATGCCAAGAGTGGGCGGTGATGATTGGGATGTGCGACGATTTTGCTATCCCGGGTGTGCGACGATTTCGCTACTCGAATTGGAGGTGACGATTTCACTCCTTAAATGTTGGAACTAATATGGTGAGACGGCGATTCCGAAACCATAAGTAAATGACAAGTAAAAGAACTTAGTCAATGTGAGACATAGGATGAACCTAGGAGAGAATGATAAATTATATTTCATTTGGTTGCATCCTTTATGTTTATTTACTAAGCATGTAAATAATTGTTGCATAGTTATATATGATCTAACTTATGCATATGGTGTTTCTTTGGACCTGGTGGGTCGAGCTTCTCTCTTGGGTGGCCTTACCCACTGGGAACTATGTTTATAGTTCTCACCCCACATTTTCCAGGTCCTTCCGCGAGTGAGGCGGCGGAGCGAGGCAAGGGTTTGGCTCTTTAGATAGCGGCCCTTCCATTTTGGTGATGCATAGAGTTGTACCCCTACTTTGGACTATGATAGCATAGGGGATTTTCATTCTTGTCTGAATGTTGTATATTCCATAGTTTTGGAACATGATGTATGGAATGAAAGTGAAAGAAAAGAAAAATTTGGACATGTATATTGTGCCTTGTGATGTAATAGAAGTAGAACTTCTTTATGTTGATGCTTTCCTTGTGCAACTCTTGTACTCCGTTCCTAGTTGGGACATTGTGGATAAGCTTGTGTTGTGACGCCTTGGGCGGGTAGAAAGGACTCTATCCGTTCGGCGGGTCTGGGGCATGCGCCCGTGAGGTTATCCTTTCCACCTAGTTGGTGTTAAAGGGCCGGCGGGGCGTGACAGACTGAGGTGGTATCAGAGAGTAGAAACGGTCTAGGTTGACCTAAGAAACCCTAGGATGGAAAAGACCCTAGGAGTGTAGGCTCGTGAGTGACGAGATCTTTGATGTGGCGAAAGATAAGTGATTGGGTTATGTCCTTATGCCTCTAGTTGGAAATAGAGGTAGATTCGAGGTGTGTCTTATTCTTCACCAAGTGTGTTCATGTTGGCGGCCGACAACATGAAAACCAAGTGAGGGGAATAAGGACCCTTGTGTAACTTTCGCCTAGATTGGGTTCACGTTTATTTTCATGAAATATAATATCGCGAATGACCTTGAATGTCATGAAATGACCAAAGTCATTGTGTTTTCAGGATAATGGTACGTGGACGGCCTCCTAAGAAGACCGGGCCCGGAGGATCGGGCGCGGCTCCCGAACAACTCGGGGAGGGCGAGAACTCGGCTCTTCGCAATGAGTTGACCGAGCTAATGGGCGTGGTTCGGCAACAGGCCGAAGCCATGCAGCGACAGGAGGAGCAGATTAAAAGGCTCCAAGACGATATGGCGCGGCAGACAGCTGCGACTAGGGAGGAGAGATCGGGAGTACCTCCGGCCTCTGCTTCGGCACCGGCCGAGGAGGTGACACCGGCGCCGGCCGTGGTGCCACCTGCGCCACCGGTTGTAGCCGAGGGGTCGGGTGCCCCTATACCCGATTTCGACATGGAGGATGCGGAGCGAGAGCGCGCACTTGCGGCTCTCATGAGGTTCAAAAAGTTCAACCCCCCCATCTTTAGCGGGGAGAACGTGGATCCGTGGGATGTAGAGACATGGATCGACGCAATCGAGACGCTCTTCGAGGACCTTTATACCTTGGAGAGGGACAAGGTGCACCTCGCCGTTCATTGTCTAGAGCGGTCGGCGAAGGTGTGGTGGAAGGGGGTTCGGCGTGATCGACTCTCTAGCCTTCCACCACCATCGTGGGAAGAGTTTCGGGGTATGGTGTTCGCCACCTATTTTCCCGATAGCGAGAAAAGGAAGCTTCAAGAAAGGTTCCGCAAGTTGAAGCAGGGGAACCGCTCGGTGCGCGAGTACGAGAGGGAGTTCTCGTATATCATTAATTGCGTGCCGCACGTTGTCCGCGGAGAGTTGGACAAGGTCGATTGTTTCGTGCGCGGACTTCGACCGGATATCTTTCGGGCGGTGCACGCCCTCAAACTTAGGACCTTTGCGGAGGTCTTGGACCGTGCTCTTTAGGTGGAGCACGGGAATGCATGTGCGCGCGAGGAACGCGAGTCTTGGGAGAAAGAGAAAGACAAAGAGAAGGGAAAGAAGCGACCGGCGGGTGGCTCGGGGGGGCAATCTAGCTCTAAGCGGCCCCCGAAGCACTCGCAGCCGCAAAACCAATCCCGAGGGTTCCAACGGAACCGACCCTCGACCCAATGCCCGATTTGTGGCGGCCCCCACGGCCCTCAACAATGTGACCATCGTGAGGGCCGGTGCTACAAATGAGGACAGCCGGGCCATATGCGGTACAATTGCCCGATGGACGATAGCCGAGCACCGTCGTCGGCGTCGGCGTTTGCGCCACCGAGGCAGCTTGCGGGCATTCCACCCGCAGCGATGTCGGCAGGCCGTGCGCAGCCGCCGAGACCATTGGAGGGCCAGCGGCCAGCACCCAGTGGAAGGGTATTTGCCTCTCAGGTGGAGGAGCCTGCTACCCAGGATGACGTTGTGGCAGGTATTGTGTTAATTAAAAGCATTCGATGTAGAGCTTTGTTTGATACTGGTGCATCGCATTCATTCATTGCTCGATCATTTGCTATTGCACATGGAATAGAAATCATAGATGCCACACATGCAAGAACGGTGCAAGTACCGGAACACACTTTTTGCGTACATCACGCGTGTGTAGATTGCCCCGTGAGGGTTGAAAACTGGATCATGCCAGCCGATTTGCTGGTATTAAATCGAATGAATGAATATGATTTGATCCTAGGAATGGATTAGCTCTCTAAGTATCACGCTACTATCGATTGTGAGAGCCGGATAGTGAAGTTTAAAGAACCCGGGCACAAAGAGTTTGTGTACCGTGGGTGTAAGAGTTCGCTCTTTGCTTCAATGGTGTCCACGTCGCAAGCAAGAAAGCTCATTGCTAGTGGTTGCATTGCCTACTTGGCGACGGTAGTGGATGACCGTAAGGAAGTGTTGGGGCTCGAGGACATTCCTATAGTCCAAGAGTTCCCGGATGTGTTTCCGACGGAGTTGCCCGGAATGCCACCGGATCGGGAAATAGAATTTGTGGTAGATTTGCTCCCGGGTACGGCGCCGATCTCTAAGGCCCCGTACAGGATGGCACCCGCGGAACTGAAGGAGTTGAAAGCACAATTGCAAGATTTAATGGACAAGGGTTTCGTAAAGCCAAGTGTGTCACCTTGGGGAGCCCCTGTTCTATTTGTGAGGAAAAAGGACGGTTCCCTGCGGTTGTGTGTGGATTACCGCGAGTTGAACAAAGTGACCGTCAAGAATAAGTACCTGTTACCGCGAATTGATGACTTGTTCGATCAGTTGCAAGGGTCTCGGGTATATTCAAAGATTGATTTGCAATCCGGTTATCACCAATTGAAGATCTGTCACGCCCCGGGCCCTCGCGGGAGCCTACCAGGCACGTGCACAGACCCGCCGTGTACCTCAAACAACACAATGTACACAAGGCGTCTATGCTAACAACAATCAAGTAGGATAAAGAATACATCCTAAACAAGGTAATCAGAGCGAGAACATAGTTCTACATCTAAAAATAAAATCCACACAACTAAAATCTCAAGATATACAATAGCATTATACATCTTTTCAACTAGTAGGTCAACCAACATCTATACACCTTTCATATAAAATACAATGAAGGGACATCATGGTATGCCTACGACAACAACACCGTAGAGGCTCTAGCTAGCTGCTAACCCCTCGCCGCGATCCCAAGCCTCTCCTGCTGCGGAAGGCTCTGAAAAACCCAACAACAATGGGGGTGAGAACTATTATCAATAGTTCCCAGTGGGTAAGCCGCCGAGAGTGGCGAATTACACCGCTAGGTCAACTGAGGCAAGATAGTAAAATTGAAACATAAAGCAGAAAGCAAATAACATTTAATGCTAAACAGGTAGTTCTACATCTATCTTGCCTCCAATGACTAAATCATCTACATGAACATGAACATGTTCTATTGTCAGATGCTCAACAATTAATTTCATGGTTTACATGCATGTCAAATTAATGCCATGATCAGTTTCATAAGCTCTAATGTAATAACTCACTATATGTCAAGTTTTACTATTACACATAGAACTTGTCTCCAACTACAAGTATGTAATGTATATTCAATTTGCTACTACATGTATGAACTATGTGACTTGTTCTCAACAATATGAAAGTTATGTTCACTACATGTAATGCCACAATGTCACCACCCTATACTATGTCCATACACTACATGTAATGCATTAATTGATTAGGGTGTCAAATGTCACATTTACGGTTAAAATAGCCTTTTACCATATGAATATTCACCTTGCATACACCATAACTGTGTAATCATAAGATAATACAATAGCGGGATGTTCACTTGTGCCGTGCCTAATGGCTCCGTGGTAGTCAACACCCTCACGCTAAGGATGAGCCTCGCCCACGGCGGTTCCATTTCGGCGCTCTCTCAAACACACGGGCGAAATAACTGTCGCTAGGCCAACTCCGGAGTGCCGGCTTGTAGGGAGCGACCCTCACAAGCATGTGTAAACGAGCATAGTGGCGAACAAGCAACAAATCAACCATAATAATATCATAAGTTTAATTTCACGTTATGTCAAAACATATCACTTTATGTTTACTACATTCAATAGCCAATATGCTAGATGTCAACAATATCATGTTGTTCTCAATGTCCGATGGTATGTCCCTACCAATATGTCCATGTCTCTAACATGTAAATGTTCATCTCTTTGTTTACTAAGTTCATAAATCATGCATTATTCTAATGCCATAAATCATGCATTCTACGATGCCATATGTCATGCATTCTCTAATGCTATAATCCATGCATTCTACAAATGCCAACATCATGCATTACTCTAATGCTATAATCCATGCATTCTACGATGCTATAACAATATAATCAACGATGCCAACGGGTCCATAATCACGCCATGCATAAGCTACAATAACCTCTACTACATAGAGTATAGAGCTATCATGTAGGTGTTTAATTAACCAAATGGACTCATGTTAAACCAATTATAATATCAAATGCAAATAGTATCCCTTTCCTCATGTCTTAAACATGGAATCAATCCACGACCAAAAGGTCGAGCCAAAGCCAACGATGCCCGTCAAAGTTGCCCACCTAAATGAGGTGCAACAACTTATCCTGCATATATCAAATCCTCTCTTTTCTCTATACAAATATACATATATTGCATTTGCCATAATTCCTCTTTTCTCTATACAAGCATACTTTGGTATGCAAGAGAGTTCACTAGTCCACCGCTCAAGTGGTGTCTCAAATGATGCTCATCCCTAGCATGCATAGTATACTTAGCATTTCCTAATGCGTCATTACACTAATAGTGCCAATACCCTAGCATGCATAATATTCTCATAATGCCACACTATATGAAATATGCATTTTTCATAAACAACTTGCATGTCTCATGCAATCACAATTATCATCATGCCATAATTAACATAGTTATGTATCTAATTAATCCTATAACAAGATAGGAGACATAGGGGGAGTTCACCCATTTCGGTGAGGTCAAACCCACCGGATACCCGTCGAAATCTCGCAGTACTTCGAAACGAAGTTGTCCCCCGAGCTTCTCATACCCTAAGATAATTTTCCAAGGGGTTAAAAGCTTCGAACGAACAAATTCGAAAACCACCAAAAACAATGAGGTAAAAGGGTGAAAAATACCTTGAGCAAGTAAAACTTGTTCTAAGTCCAAATTGAGGTTAGAGATCATCAAATCCAACCTACAACAACGTTCTACACCCATCAATTCCACCTCAAGGGCTCACAATCACAAAACCCTAAATAAAACCCTAGTTTTCAAGAAACTAGGTTTTCTAAGCAAAATCCAAGCAAAAACACAAATAGAGGTTGTAGGAGAGTTTACTAACCTCAAATCAAGCTCTCAACCAAGCTCAAGCATGCTAGGTTGAAGCTAAGCCCACAAACAATTTCCTCTCCTCCATCCCGAGCTCCCCACAAGGCCTAGAAACACTCCTCCACGAAGAAAATGGAGGAAAAAGAGATCAAAACCACTTTTCTAGGGTTTGGGAGCAAGAAAATCTAGAGAGAGAGAGAGAAAACCTACCTTCTCTCCAAGTGCATCCTCAGCCAACAATAGCTGTGACTGAAGGTGAAAGGGTACTTAACCCAATGCACAAAATCCCCATAGGCCCCTCAAAGAGCCAAAATTGCAAAACTGCACAAAAATGCATTCTGCAGCACTGTATACCGGTATGCGCATGTGTATACCGGTATACTGTGCAAAATTTGCAAAATCCGAGCCTCGGCCAGCAAACTGCGCAATCACATTCCGGTATGCCAATTCTAGTACCGGTATGCAGTGCATTCCGGTATGCCAATTCCAGTACCCGAATGCAGTGCATTCCGGTATGCCAATTCTAGTACCCGAATACAGTGCAAATTCTGCACTTTATGGAGAATTTGATCTCCAGAGTCTGTTTTCGCCCTTTTTAAGCCACGAAAACACCTCAAAGCTCACCAAACTCAACCCAAAACTCTAGAATAGCATAAGGCACTATTCTCTCACTAGAACTCCGCAATTTGCTAAAGTTCAGTGTACTACAAGATCAAACCGGAGGATGTGCATAAGACCGCGTTTAGGACGCGGTATGGACATTATGAATTCACGGTTATGCCTTTTGGGCTTACCAATGCCCCGGCAGCATTCATGGATTTAATGAACCGTGTGTTCAAACCACTATTGGATCAATTTGTGGTTGTGTTCATAGATGATATTCTTGTCTACTCTCGGAGTGAAGAGGAACATAGGGAGCACCTAAGGATTGTGCTTCAAGTTCTTCGAGAGAACAAGTTGTTCGCCAAATTGAAAAAGTGCGAATTTTGGATCCGTGAGGTCGCTTTCTTGGGTCACGTAATTTCCGCAGGAGGAGTAGCTGTGGACCCTATGAAAGTAGAGGCGGTCAAGGATTGGCCTCGCCCGACCAATGTCACGGAAGTACGAAGCTTTTTGGGTCTTGCGGGGTACTATCGGCGGTTCGTGGAGGGATTTTCAAAAATCTCCGGTCCACTAACGCGTCTTACCCACAAGGGAGCCAAATATATTTGGAGCGAGGAATGCGACCAAAGCTTTAAGGAGCTAAAGGAAAGGTTGACTTCGGCTCCGATACTCGCCTTGCCGATTGCGGGGGAGGGTTATGTGGTGTATAGTGATGCATCACGTCGTGGTCTTGGGTGTGTGCTTATGCAAAGAGGACAAGTAATAGCATACGCCTCTCGACAGCTAAAGAGCTATGAGCAAAATTATCCCACCCACGACTTAGAACTCGCGGCGGTGGTCTTCGCACTTAAGTTGTGGAGACACTATTTGTACGGGGAACATTGTGAGGTGTACACGGATCACAAAAGCTTAAAGTATTTATTCACTCAGAAGGAGTTGAACTTGAGGCAACGGAGGTGGTTGGAGTTGATAAAAGATTACGACTTAACCATCTTGTACCACCCCGGTAGAGCCAATGTGGTGGCCGATGCGCTCAGTAGGAAATCCGTGGAGAACTTTGCAATTGAGATGACGGGACAAATGCCGTTAATCAAGGAAATGGGCCGATTTGACTTGGAAGTCGTGGCCCCGGGCGTCCCTGCTAAACTTATGAGTCTCGAAGTGTGGCCGACCTTGTTGGAGCAAATAAAGGAAAAGCAATCCGGTGATCCGGTGCTCCAAAAGGTGCGGGGTACTATCGAGAGCGGGCGCGCCGGTGATTATCATGTAGATTCGATGGGCGCAATTCGATTTCGAAATCGATTGTGCGTGCCGAAAGTTGAGGACATTCGTAGGGAAATCTTGAAAGAAGCTCACACTTCTCCCTATGCGATTCACCCGGGCGGCACCAAAATGTATAAGGACCTCAAAGTGCATTATTGGTGGCCGGGGATGAAACTTGATGTGGGACGCTTTGTGGAACAATGCTTAGTATGCCAACAAGTAAAGGCCGAGCGTCGCTTTCCGGCGGGAAAATTGCAAGGATTGCCCATTCCAGTTTGGAAGTGGGAAAATATCGCGATGGATTTTGTTGTGGGCTTACCTCGATCGCTAGGTTGCCACGATGCGATATGGGTGGTGGTGGATCGTTTGTCAAAGTCGGCACACTTTTTGCCAATCCACACTACTTGGTCGGGAGACAAGTTAGCCCAAGTCTACCTGGACGAGATTGTGCGGTTGCACGGGGTTCCGACCTCGATAGTTTCAGATCGAGATCCCCGTTTCACATCGCATTTTTGGAAAAGCTTGCAAGAAGCTTTGGGTACACGACTCGATTTCAGTTCAGCATTTCATCCTCAAACTGACTGACGGTCAATCGGAAAGGACAATTCAGATTTTGGAGGATATGCTACGAGCGTGTGTGTTGGACTTCAAAGGAGCGTGGCCTACTCATTTGCCGATGGCTGAATTTGCTTACAATAATAGCTATCAAGCTAGCATCGGTATGGCACCTTTTGAGGTTTTGTATGGAAGAAAATGCCGCTCTCCTATTCATTGGAGTGAAGTCGGCGAGAGAAGGGTCTTAGGACCGGACGTGTTGCGTGAAGCGGAGGAAAAGGTCCGCTTGGCACGCGAACGCTTATCGACGGCGCAATCTAGACAAAAGAGTTATGCGGATCGGCGTCGACGAGATTTGGAGTTCGCGGTGGGAGACCGCGTCTTCTTGAAAGTATCACCCATGAGAGGGGTGAAGCGATTTGGTGTTCGGGGTAAGTTGAGTCCCCGTTGCATTGGACCTTATGAGGTTTTGGAGCGTGTGGGATCCGTGGCTTATCGGCTGGCCTTGCCGCCAAAACTTGCGGGGATACACAATGTGTTTCATGTATCGACCCTCCGCAAGTATGCGTATGATCCGGCGCACGTCCTCGAATATGTGCCTATGGAGCTTCATGAGGATATGACTTATGAGGAGTTTCCCTTGTGTATCATGGATCGCGAGGTGAAAAGTTTGAGGAACCGTGAAATTCCTTATGTAAAGGTACAATGGACGAATCACGGTGAGCGCGAGGCTACATGGGAATTGGAAAGCTCAATGAAAGAACGGTTTCCTTGCCTCTTCGCTGAGTCCAGCTGAGGTATGATTTTAGTTTCGCGGCCGAAACTCTCTTTAAGGGGGGTGGAATGTAGTACACTGAATTTCAGTGCATCGTACTGAACTTCTACAAAGTGTAGAGTTCTAGTGAGAAAATGGCATGAGAGGCTATGTGTGAGGCTTCGGCCAAGTTTAGGACTTTTGCGAAGTATTTTCGGCGCAAAAGAGGTGTGAAAACGGACTTCGATAAGTTAAAACTGCAGAATTGGTGAAGTCTGCACTGGATTCCGGTATGTGAACTATAATACCGGAATTGGAGCTTGGTATACCGGTATGTGAAACAGTATACCGGAATGCTGTGTTAAACCGAGAAACCCAGCTCTCGGGTTTGCGGAATTCTTCGGGGTATACCGGTATACGTTGGTCGAAACAGTGAACCTAACTCTCGGGTTCTGCGGAATCCCTGAGGTATACCGGAATAAACACCCGTATACCAGTATGCAAATGGGCATACCGGTATACAATGCCCAGAGTGGGCTGAGTGTTGTGTTGTGTGTGGAGAAGGGCATTTTGGTCTTTTCACATTCGTGGGGGTATTTGAAAGGCTGGGAACACTCCCCTTTCACAGAGTTCTTCTTCCCCACTACTCCTCTCCCTCTCCTCTCACTTTCTCTCTCTAGAGATCTCTCCAAAAGCTTGGAGAAGTGGTGGATTGATCTTGGAAAAGGCTTCCAAAGGAGAAAAGAAGCTTCTTGGTGCAAGAAGAAGCTTGGGGATTTCGTGATTAAGGTTAGTACCTCACGTTTTGGGTTCAAACCTTGGATTTAATCCTTTGAAATGAGGTTTTTGGGAACCCTTGGCAACCTAAACCACAAATGGTGGGTGTTTGGCCATGAAATCTAGGGTTTGGCTCGCATGCATGCAAACCCTAGGTAGAATGAGGGTTTTTGCAATGTGAGGTTCTAAAAATATTTGGACCTTCGATAATTGCAATTGAGGCATAGGAAATCATGTTAGAACACTTGATTTCCCATATTGAGATGGATTTAGGGTTCGTAATGAGTAACGAACTGTTTTTCTTGTAGAAGCTTGGGTTGAAGTAAGAACTCTAAGCTTGGACACTTAGGAGCTTAAAGAATACAAGGATTTGAAAGCTCTTGAGGTGGGTTTGTGTTTACCGAAGTGATTAGGTCACTTCCATGTCTAGGGTAATTATCCATTTAAAAATAAAATGGTATGTGTTGAGAACCCTAGCATTTTGCATGTTGGCAAAGGTAAAATCATGATAGGTAGAACAATGAACTCCTATTGCATGATGGATATTTTTAGTACAATTCAATTATTTATACTTGTTGCATGGTTGCATGTACGATTAAACCTAGTGTCATTGAACATAGGTTGGACATGTGAGTATTTAACCTAGTGTCATTGAACATAGGTTGGACATGTGAGTATTTAACCTAGTGTCATTGAACATAGGTTGGACATGTGAGTATTGAACCTAGTGTTATTGAACATAGGTGAGGCATAGTGACTTGAACCTAAGATCATAAGAATTAGGTTGGCAAGTAATGTGAATGATTGGGATGTGCGACGATTTTGCTATCCCGGGTATGCGACGATTTCGCTACCTATGCCATGAGTTGGCGGTGATGATTGGGATGTGCGACGATTTTGCTATCCCGGGTATGCGACGATTTCGCTACCTATGCCATGAGTTGGCGGTGATGATTGGGATGTGCGACGATTTTGCTATCCCGGGTATGCGACGATTTCGCTACCTATGCCATGAGTTGGCGGTGATGATTGGGATGTGCGACGATTTTGCTATCCCGGGTATGCGACGATTTCGCTACCTATGCCAAGAGTGGGCGGTGATGATTGGGATGTGCGACGATTTTGCTATCCCGGGTGTGCGACGATTTCGCTACTCGAATTGGAGGTGACGATTTCACTCCTTAAATGTTGGAACTAATATGGTGAGACGGCGATTCCGAAACCATAAGTAAATGACAAGTAAAAGAACTTAGTCAATGTGAGACATAGGATGAACCTAGGAGAGAATGATAAATTATATTTCATTTGGTTGCATCCTTTATGTTTATTTACTAAGCATGTAAATAATTGTTGCATAGTTATATATGATCTAACTTATGCATATGGTGTTTCTTTGGACCTGGTGGGTCGAGCTTCTCTCTTGGGTGGCCTTACCCACTGGGAACTATGTTTATAGTTCTCACCCCACATTTTCCAGGTCCTTCCGCGAGTGAGGCGGCGGAGCGAGGCAAGGGTTTGGCTCTTTAGATAGCGGCCCTTCCATTTTGGTGATGCATAGAGTTGTACCCCTACTTTGGACTATGATAGCATAGGGGATTTTCATTCTTGTCTGAATGTTGTATATTCCATAGTTTTGGAACATGATGTATGGAATGAAAGTGAAAGAAAAGAAAAATTTGGACATGTATATTGTGCCTTGTGATGTAATAGAAGTAGAACTTCTTTATGTTGATGCTTTCCTTGTGCAACTCTTGTACTCCGTTCCTAGTTGGGACATTGTGGATAAGCTTGTGTTGTGACGCCTTGGGCGGGTAGAAAGGACTCTATCCGTTCGGCGGGTCTGGGGCATGCGCCCGTGAGATTATCCTTTCCACCTAGTTGGTGTTAAAGGGCCGGCAGGGCGTGACAAACCGGCACTCCGGAGTTAGCCTTTGCGACAGTTATTTCGCCCGTGCGATAGTGGGCGCCGAAATGGAACCGCCGTGGGTAAGGCTCATCCTTAGCGGGAGGGTGTTGACTACCACGGAGCCATTAGGCTCGGCACAAGTGAAACATCACCTTATGGGAGTCCCCTCGTTGATTGGGTGAAAGCTAAGTAAATCTGACATAGTACACCATAGTTGGTTGATGCATATACATGTAGTAGTTGGATATAATAGCGAGTTGCTATCTTGTGGCATTACTTAGCTTGACACCATTTGGGTGCATACATCATAGTTGGACATTTATGTTAGTCGCTATTTGCATTGGCATCCATAGTGGTATTAAACCTATAGTTATGTTGATTGGTATAGTGGCATGGTTACATGATGATAATAGAAGGTTTTCCTTTAACTAGTATTCATAGCATTAAATGAAAATGCATGTAAACTAGTGTAAATGATATATCTGTGCATATGATAGTAGAAAAATTATATTCATGTAGATGACATTGTCACTTGGAGGCAAGTTAGTAGTAGATGCATTGTTTATCATTTACTGTTTTATGCTTTATGTTACAGCTTATACTATCTTTGCCTCAGTTGACCTAGTGGTGTATTTCGCCACTCTCGGCGGCTTACCCACTAGGAACTATTATTTAATAGTTCTCATTCCCATTTGTTGTTGCTTTTTGTTCAGAGCCTTTCGCAGCGGAAGAGGCTAGGGATCGTGGCGAGGGGTTAGCAACTAGCTGGAGCCTCTACGATGATGTTATAGATGGACCATTGTCACCTTTCTTTGTGTTTTGAATGAAAGGTGTATAGTTGTATCTAGTTGAGTGATCTCCTAGTGCTGATGAGATGTACTTTAAGTGAATTTTATTGTATATCTTGAGATTATAGTTGTGATGAACTTGTTTTAGTAGTAGAATTATGTACTTGCTCTGATCACCTTGTTTAGGATGTACTCCTGCTACTTCTTGTGTTGTTCTTGTTGTAGACGCCTTGTGTGCATCGGGGAGGTGCTGGTGTACACGGCGGGTCTGTGCACGTGCCTGGTAGGCTTCCGCTGGGGCCCGGGGTGTGACACATCGGCTCGTCGGAACACCACCTTAGCCCATGGAGTGTCCCGAATCAAGATAAACACCTTACTTACCTCTCCTTTTGCCCCAAAAATGACAACATTTTGTTGCTATGATCCCCGTACAGAAAGTGCACTAAAATGGAAAATTAAGACCCCATACCACCAATTTGGCTCCCGGGATGCCTCTTTTGGCATCGGAACCATCCGTAGCTATATTGCTACAACTAGAGGTGTTAGACCTCACCATGTTACCAGCCAACAAGGCCCATTCACTGCTGCAAATAGCAGCAAACCACGCTTCAAGATTTCGTGCCTGAAATTGCCTGATTTTCACGTTTTGGGATCTGCTTCAGCCACAAAGTGTTTCAAAGCACTTCGGATGGCACCCAACCATCCTTGCTATCCTAGAACACTTTTTTTTTACTGTCAAGACAGCCGCATGCATACTAAGTAGTGCAAAAATAGATGTGAAAATCCCAAAACTAGCTGTGCTGGGTTACCGAAAATTGCCGTTTTGGCTCCGAAATCTCATTTAAGCTTTGCAAAGGCCATCGGATCTAGGACAACCAGTCCAGAGGTCCAACACAAGTGATTCATGCTGCCTAAGGCAGACAATGTGGCCAAATTACAAGTAAACCCTTAACCTTTAATCTATGCCTTATTTAACATATGAAATTTATGGTTTCAATTCGTTACCCAAGATTTTGCGATTCAAAATCCAACCAATAGTGTAGTCCAGAAGATCTCAATGTCCCAAAATCCATGCTCGCTATCCGGAGCATGAACGGTGGTCGAGAAGCTCACTGGAGTGACTTAAACTTCAGGTTCGAAGGACTGCAGGAGCGACACTATCCAATCGGCAATTCGAGGCCCCTCGGATCACAACGAAGGTGAGCACAGATGTCCAAGGCCCTTAGGAGTGCCGTGCTCCCCGGCATCGGGTTAGGCTGGAACAGAGAGGTCAGCCCAAGAAAGCCCTAGCCCGAGAAGGATCTAGAGCAGCTTTCTTATTCTCGGGCTTTGGGAACCAGAGGAGGTGCGTGCTGGCTAGGAAGGGTCGAGGCCCATGGGGAGGACTCCGGGGAGGCGGCTGCCGGGGGCTGGAGGTGGTGGCGGCAAAGCGACGGGGAGGCACCGAAGGGGTTTCACGAGGTCCCTCGATGCCGGTGGCAAGGGAGGGAGCGACGGCGGTGCCCGCTCTAGTGCTGCGACCAGAATTTCCTTAAACTAGGTTCAGGTTTGAAGGTAGGGCTCGGTGGCACCGAGGCTACTGGAGGGATGTCGCCGGACCTTTAGGAGGCTGGCAACGCAGGTCCGGGGCAGTGCGGCTGAAGGTAGAGGGGATTCGGGTCAAGTTGGTGCTTGTGAGAGATATTGATAAAAGGTTGGAAAAGGGTTTTTGCCAGGGCTTTGATAGCCAAATAGGGTCGCCGGAGGTCACGGGTGGCAGCGGCGTAGGTGGGGAAATGGATGGCTGCGGCTAGGGCTGAGAGAAGGAGAGAAGGTGATTTAGGGTTAATGAAACCCTAATTTGCTTTACATGTAGGTTTTTACAAAATTGCACATTTACCCCTCTAACCTCTATATTTAATGTTCAGCCCTCAGCAGCAAGAGTATTTTGCGCAGTGGCACCTCCCCCTACAGTTTTACAAAAAATGATGTATAAACTATCATGCCTTTTTCAGAAAAAACTGTTTTCTAATTTTGGCAACTTGTCGATTTTTGCTTTATTCTGTGCTTTTGCTGCACAGAATTCGAAAACGGATCTCACCACAACTTTCGGCACTGCTAGATCATAAAGGTGATTTTGTTCTACCGGAAACAGTTTCGATTCACAGAATTAGTCTTCTCTCTCTCATTATCCTGAATTTGACTTTAAAAATTCAATTTTTATTTATTAAATCTATAAAGCTCAATTACTTATTTTTGAATTTGAATTTTGTAGTTTCCACAGTCTATCCATTATCACCAATACTGCATTATGTCCAACCTAAGATCGCGGTAGTCCAAACATGAAATCCATGGTGACCATATTCTATTTCCAGATTGGAATAATTGGAAGATTTTGTAGCTTACCTGTCGGAAGTCGATGCTCTACTTTTACTTGCTAATTTTTTAATATCTCTCTTCGTCCTAGTGCAACAGTAGTGTGCCTTCAAGTCCATATCTTTTTTTTATACCCATCCACCAATAGTGTGTCTTCAATTTTTTATACATTTTAGTACCTGCAGGATGTATAGTATAAGGAGAACCATGCGCTTTCCTCAAACTCCTCCCTAATCCTAGAGTTCATAGGCACATCTAACTGGTCTTTGAACCGTATCACTCTAAATGCATCAATGTAGAACTCCGATGCCTCATTTGCCCGCTCTCAACATCTGCTCGTACCTTTATTGCACTTGGGTGTACACCTTGTTTTTTCTTAATCCTTTTAAACAGAGTACGTGTATGACCATAGGCATGAGTTTTGCTAAAACTCTAAAGAAATACTACCTCCAACCCAAACCGCATCATCTCCTCTGAAAGTGGCATTTGAGTCGTGATCATTATACTCAAGTTTTTCACTGATTTACGGCTTAATGCGTCAGCCACCGTATTAGCCTTATCAGGGTGATACAATATCATCACATTATAATTCTTCAACAATTTCAACTACCAGGGCTGTTTCTAATTCAACTCCTTCTGTGTAAATAAATACTTGAGACTTTTATAATCGATGTAACTTTCTTAGTATTCTCTATACAAATAATGATGCTACGACTTCAGTACAAACATTTTAGTGGCCGACTTCAAGTCATGAATAGGATAATTCTTTTCATATTCCTTTAATTGTTGGAAGCATAAGTGTACATTATGGGGGAACTCTAGGATCTATCTAGATACTATCAATACCTAGAGGGGGGTGAATAGGTATGACAGCCAAACACAAATCTCAATACTATCAAAATAAATGTGGAAAATAAAAAATAGCACACCGAGATTTATGTGGGAAAGATCCAACTTGGAGAAAAACTTACTGTCACGCCCCGCCGTTCCTTAACACCGACTAGGTGGAAGGACAACCCGCACGGGCGCGTGCGCCAGGCCCGCCGAACGGACAGAGTTTTCCCTATCCGCCCAAAGCGTCACAAAACATGCATCAATACGATGTTCCAAACAGGAACTGAGTACATGAGTTACACAAGGGAAGCATCAAAATAAAGAAGCATCTACTTCTATTACATCACATTTGCACATTAATACATGCCGACTTTTTCTTTGCATTACATACATTCCATGCGATAAGTTTCAAAACATGGAGTTTATAATTTACACGGTTTACATAACCCCTATACTATTCGTTGTCCAAAAGTTGGGGGTATATCTAGGTACATGAGCCAAAATGGGAAGGGCCGCTATCTAATCACGCCAAGCCCTTGCCTCGCTCCGCCGCCTCACTCGCGGATGGACCTGAAAAACATGGGGGGTGAGAACTATAAACATAGTTCCCAGTGGGTAAGGCCACCTAAAGGAGAAGCTCGACCCATCAGGTCCAAAGAAAACAACACAAGCATATGTTAGTTCATAATTAACTATGCATGACTACAATTATATGTTAAATGTAAACATTAATGGATGCAACCTATATAAATGATATCTTTCATTTTCTCCTAGGTTCATCCCACAAGTTTCGTCATACAATTCCCTTTATGTCATTCTCTGGCTTTGGTTTCGGAATCGCCGCCCACCAACCCATTTCTCTAATACTTGGCATTGGTGTCAGAATCGCTGCTCCACCAACCCATTTTCTAGAGTACTTGGCATTGGTGTCAGAATCGCTGCCCCACCATGTAGTACACTGAACTTTAGCAAATCGCGAAGTTCTAGTGTGAGATTAGTATTTTGTACTAACCTGGAGGTTTTAGTTGTGATGCGAGAGCTTGGGAGTGTTTTCGGGACTTAAAAGTGCGAAAACGGACTCCAGAGGTCAAAATCTGCAAAAACTGTAGTTTTGACATTGTATACCGGTACTGGTATCAGGGTACCGGAATCCAGTGGAGAACTGGGATCTGCGCAGCTCTCGGGTTTTGCGAAATCTGGCATTTGGTACCGGAATAGATTTAATGTATACCGGTACTGATGTTTAGTATACCGGAATACTATTTCGTGGCCTTTTGGCCGAGGCTCGAGTTTGCGAGATTTCTGGCCTGATTCCGGTATACCTATACGCATACCGGAATGCAGTACAGAAACTGCAATTTTGTGCAGTTTGCAAATGTTGGATTTTGGAGGGGTGTTAAGGCAATTGTTACAACATGTAACTTAACCCTCACACCCCCTCACTGCCCTCTTTTGTGCTGAGCTTGGTGAAGAGGAGAGGTAAGTTTTCTCCCTCTCTCTCTCTCTAGATTTCTTCTCCCAAACCCTTGAGATCTTGGGTTTTGATCTCTTTTCTCTTCTCCTTTTGCTTGTTGCTTGCTAGAGGAACATTGGAGAAGGCTTGGATGTGTTGAGGAGAGATTGTTGTGGATTAAACTCCAACCCTAGCTTGTTCTAGGTTGATTTGGAGCTCATGAGAGGTGAGTAGCTCTCTTGTAAACCCTCTTTTGTGGTTTATTTGGATTATTACTTGTGGAAACCTTGAAATTGTGAACCTAGGGTTTAATTTGGGGTTTCTTGATTTTGAGCCTTAGAGGTGGAATTGATGGGTGTATAATGTTATGTTAGGTTGGATTTGAAGCTTCCTAACTTCGATTTGGGCTTTGGACAAGTGCTTCTTGGTCTAAGGTATTTTCCACTTTTTTTTCCTCTTGTATATTGGCGATTTTCGAAAGTGTTCGTTCGACACTTGTGACCCCCTAGGAATTTTCTTTAGGGTGCTTGAAATCGAGGGGACAACTCCGCTTCGACGTACTGCGAGGTCTCGAAGGAGTTCCGGTGGGTTTGACCTCACCGAAATAGGTGAAATCCCCCTATGTCTTCGGTTTAGTTTTAAAAGCTCGAATTGGTGCATTTACATATTAAATGTGGCATTATGACATTATTGGAATCATGACATATAGGTGTCATTTATAAGGGAATTGCATGTGCCTTGTAGGGATTGATAACATGCATGGTATATATTTTGTGTGATGGTTTAGTAGCATTTCATCTTATAATATGTAGAAATATATTTTGGGATAAGTGGGACATCATGTAGGATACTAGATGTATAGTGGACTATGAGGTTCATTCATGATGCTTGCATATTGGCTTTTAGTAGCATTGGTCATGGTATATGACAAACTCTTGAGAATGTTAAACTAAGTATGTTGCATATTACTTAGGTGGATAACAAGTGGACATTATGACATAGTGTTGGACTCTTGGTCACTACTTTGCATTCCATGTTATAGACATGATGAACGTGACGCTTATGCAGTTGATTATGCTTGTTGGCCATTGTGCTCATTCGCACATGCTTGTGAGGGTCGCTCCCTACAAGCCGGCACTCCGGAGTTAGCCTTGCGACGTTTGATCGCCCGTGCAGGATTGGGCGCCGAAGTGGATCGCCGTTGGGGGAGAGTCTCATTCTAGCGAGAGAATGCTGACTACCACGGGACCATTAGGCACGGCACAAGCGGGATAGCACCGTCCCCTATGGATTGGGTATCTATGTTGCATGTGGTAGTAGACATGACATGACTAGTGAGATTATGACATTAGAACATGTGTAGCTAAAATATTACATATTTACACATGTACATGAGTAGAAGGCTTACATGCATTGTAAGATAAACATGAATAGAATGTTTACATGTTTTATACCTTTATGTGTAGAGGCATAGTAGTGTAGAACTTTCAAATGTAAGCATACTTTATTATACTAATCCTACTTTTGCCTCAGTTGACCTAGTGGTGTATCCCGCAACTCTCGGCGGCTTACCCACTGGGAACTATTGAATAATAGTTCTCATCCCCCTAGGGTTTGTTGTTTTATTTCAGAGCCTTCCACTGCGGGAGAGGCGAGGGACCGAGGCAAGGGTGTCGCGACTAGTTAGCATTCGAGGGAGATAGTCGCATATGTGGATACCTTTCTTTTGTTTTGATGAAAGGTGTATGTACTTTTGAGTTATAGTAATAGAGTTCACCCTATGTCTTGGATGTATTATTGGTGGAACTTTGTATCACTTTTATTTGTGTACTTTCCCTTGTTGCACCTTATATACTATCTTGTTATGATTACTGTGCTTCTATCTAGTATGTTATGCTTTGATCACCATGTTAGGATTGTTATCATTATTCCTTTCAATGTATACTTGTTGTAGACGCCTTGTGTGCACTGGGGCGCCTTGTGTACACGGCGGGTCTGTGCACGCACCCGGGCGTGCTTCCGCTATGACCCCCGAGGCGTGACACACCAACCCATTTCTAGAATACTTGGCATTGGTGTCAGAATCGCTGCCCACCAACCCATTTCTAGGATACTTGGCATTGGTGTCAGAATCGCTGCTCCACCAACCCATTTCGAATACTTGCGGCGTTGCCACTCCCAATTGGCATTGGTACCAGAATCGCTGCGTAACCAACCCATTTGGAATACTTGCGGCGTTGTCACTTCCAATTGGCATTGGTACCAGAATCGCTGCGTAACCAACCCATTTTTCACTAATCACGGAATTACCGCTTAGTGTAGGGCATCGGACAATGGAATCGCCATCCCCATCTTGGTCCGAATTTCTGAGTAGCGGAATCACCGCCATCATTACATGTGGGTAGCGGAATCGCCACATGTCTCCCACTTAGTCACACACGTCGTTTGCGACGTCATAGTTACATATTCATGTCAACATTCAACCTACATTCAACAATGCTAGATTTCATATCATCATTCCAGCCTATGTTCAATGACACTAGGTTTCACATCATCATTTCCAGCCTATGTTCGATGGCACTAGGTTTCACATCATTATTTCCAACTTATGAACGTTGACACTAAGTTTCACATCATCGCATGCTTCACATCTCCAAGTATGTAAATTCATAAAATACTTGAATTCACTTACATGCAAGGTGAGCCTATGGCTCAAATCATTTAAACAAACATTCTTGCCAACATGCACATAACAATTCTAGAGTTTCATACAACTATTCCATTATCATGATAGTTATTTTACCCTAGACATATAAGTGACCTAATCACTTCAGTGCAACACAAACCCACCTCAAGAGTTTCCTATTGGTTGATTTCCTTGAGTGGTTGGGCCTCCAAGCCTTGAGTTCTTGCTTCAACCCAAGCTTCTTACCCTAACATAAGCAAAAATGGTTCGTTACCCATTACGAACCCTCAAATCCTTTCGTTCGACGAAATCAAGTGTTCCCACATGATTTTCTATGCCTCAATTGAAATTTCCGAAGGTCCAAATATTTTTAGAACCTCCCAAGGCAAAAGCCCTCATTCTACCTAAGGCTTACATGCATGTATGCAAGAACCCCAAATCTCATGGCCAATCCCCACCATTTGTGGTCTAGATTGCCTAGGATTTCCAAAACCCTCAAAATCAATGATCAAATCCAAGGTTTCAACCCTAAATCACAAGAACTCACCTCAAAGCCCTAGTTCCCTAGCTTCTTCTTACACCAAGAAGCTCCAAATCCACCTTAGAGTCCTTCTCCAAGATCAAATCCTCCTTTTCTCCAAGCTTTGGAGAGATCTCTAGAGAGAGAACGTGAGGAGAGGGAGAGGGGAAATGAGGAAGGAGAAATGAAGAAGGAGAGACCTCAGCCCCTATACATAACCCCACTTCACAAATTTACCAAAATGTCCTTGATTCAGACATTCTGCATCAGCCGGGTCCGGACCTTGCAAGTCGGGTTTGGACCCGGGGAGTAATTCTCCCACACAGGTACGCAGGCCGAGTCCGGACCCCACAGCCGGGTTCGGAACCCGTGAGCAACTCAGCTCAGAAAATAGGTCGGGTCCGGACCTGGGTGTCCGGGTCCGGACTCAACTCGAGCATAGGCAACACAAAATATCAAATGTTACTAATAGTTTTAGCAACATTTCTAGGCCTTATAGCAACATTTTTTAATGCCTCTAAATCACAATTTTTTTGTAGTGACCCAAGGAAAAAACTCGACCCATCAGGTCCAAAGGAGGCAACATAAGCATAATAGAGTAAATAACAAATAGATAATTGAGTATATAAATATTTCTTACATGCAAGGAATTTAACTATGCTTATGCCTCATGATAAATGCAATAATAAAATCTACCATGTGATGGAAACTATGTTCTACTCTCTATTTCATTACCTACTTTCTAATGTCTACCTTTAGGTTCAACTCACTATTCACTATACTGATGACTTAGTCCTTGGGTGGTGAAACTCTCACACTCACCCTTTAGCTCTCAAGTCAACAAGTAGTCATACTTTTGATATACAAGGTTCATTACATGCATATGAACTATGCTCACATATGCTACAAGAAGTGGAAAGGGAAAACATGTTCTACTTTCAACTATGTGTCAAGTTAAGTTTACCAAGGTTCAAGGTAACAGTTCACCCAATCTCTCGAGGACCTACATAAAGTATGGCCCTACCTTGCGCCGCGCTTCAAGGGTCGTGTCTAGCATTCATCACCCCACCCAGTCGTGCTATGCATCCAAGACCTAGGGTCATGCATCGCATCCGTCACCCAATCGGCACTCAAATAGCAAAGCAAGCGCACTCGCATGGTTATACCTTCGGAGGACCAATGCCCTGGGGGAGCGACCCCCACAAGCAGCTGCTAATTGAGCTCATTTGGCCCTTACAAGTTTTAGTCACAAGCACAATGCATCAAAGGCTAGATGCCCATCTGTGACCCACGGTCACATTCATTCTAGCGGAATCGCCGCTTTGTCTAGGCATTTGGTTTCTAGTATGTCGCCCACCCTCGGCCATCTGTCCCCAAGTAGTGGAGTAGCTCCTCCACCGCTGCATCGGGTGACATCCCGTACACCCTCGACCATAGGATTATGAGTACACACCACATCTTGGCATCAAGTGGCATTCTGCGCACCTCCATTCATAGGTTTACAAGTCCACATTACCAATTTTTCCTATCTAGGTTCCATGACATCAATATTTGAGTGACAACCCAATCCACTTGGTTCACAATCTAGTTCCATGGCACTAGGTTACCTAGTGTTCATTTGTTGAGTTCACTAATGTCGCTAGTGAAATTCAACCTATTTCATCCATTCATGTCTAGAGATACATATACACCTATATGTTCCACATGCATAATGTCATCATTCAATGGTAGTTATTCAATCCAGTAACATATAATTTCAACATTCATATTCTACCATATAATAGCCTACCATTACATCTATGCACCAACAAGGTAATACCATACTTTACAATTTTGACATGAAAGCGACCAAGTCACTTCGGTGAAACGCAACCCATCTCAAACGCTCCTAATTGCTTGTGGACACTTGCAATTAGGCCTTTCTTGAGGCTACAAGCTTGGTCCCAAGTTTTCTTGCCCTAGACAAGAAAACTAGTTTCGTTCACTCTATCGAAAGTTGCAAAAGAATTTTTTTCACTTGGAGTTTCATAAAATCAAGTTGTTCCACATGATTTTCTAGCCTCAAATTAGAGTTCCATGGGCTCAAATAATTTTTAAACTCTCAAATCACAAAAACCCCAATTTCACCTAGGGTTTTTCAAAAAAAAACTCCAAATCTTTTAGTAAATCTCCACTATTTGTGGTTTAGATTTACCTAGGGTTTGGTAAAATTCCAAAACTAAGGATTAAACCCAAAACCCCAGCTCAAAACACCAAGAACTCACCTTGGCCCCAAGTTCTCCAAGCTCCTTCTTGCTCCAAGAAGCTCGTTCTTCACCTTCAAAGCCTTCTCTTAGATCAATCCCTCACTTCTCCAAGGATTGGAGTTTCTAGAGGGAGAGAGGAGAAAAGAGTGGTGTTTTAGTGTGGGTTGCAAGTGAGGAAGAAGGACTAAGACCCCTTTCTCAAATAACCCCATTCAAAAGACCAAAATGCCCCTGAACTGGGCATTCTGTGAGCGAAGGGTTCGGATCCTGGAACAAGGTCCGGACCCCGTAGCTAGATTTTCATTCTGCGCAGGCAAGGTCCAGACCCTACGGTCAAGGTCCGGACCCTGAGGGTCCAACATCTCAAAAACGCTTTCTTTCAAAAATTCCAATTTTCGCTACTTAGAGCTCTAATTCACTCTAATCATTCCAAAACCCTCGGAACTCATTTTGTAAACATGTTGTTCACAGGCATTTTCAACTGTGCTTCGCCCAATTTGGCCAAAGCTCAGTGCGCTATACTAAAATTCGATTCGCTACATCTCTCCCTCCTTAAGAGGATTTTCGTCTGCGAAACTAAGATCACACCTTAACTCGACAAGTCGAATCGACAAGTGTGTCATTCCCTTCACCGAGTCCTCCCACTCCTAGGTAGCTTCACGATCTTCGTGATTGCTCTGCCAAACTTTAGCTTATGGAATCGTACAGTTCCACAGTTCCTTCTCTTCACGAGCAAGGATACTTATCGGGAATTCCTCAAGCATCATATAATCGTGTAGCTCAACAGCTCATAACGAAGGACATGGGTCCGACCATGAACATACTTGCGGAATATGATAAATGAAGCACATTATGAACTCCCGCAAGTCTTGGTAGCAGCATAATTCAAAATGCAATGATCCTAAGCGCTCAAACACCTCTCACAGTTCGATGTATCGGGGACTTAGCTTGCCCCGAACCTCAATCCACTTCACCCCTCTATTGGGTGGCACCTCTAAGGAACTGCAGTCATCTACTGCATACTTTTTCTATTAACCGACGATCGCCTATATAACTTTCCTTATCAGGACCGCGCCATCAGTAGTCGTCATTAGTAGATGGCAAACTTTATTAATCCCACTTGATACTGCCATCCTTTGAGATCAGGATCGCCTTTCAATCTTGTGGTGTGGATCGGTCAAGAATGAACTGATTAATCGAATGATCCACTACCACTCAAAAATTTGTTCCAGCATTTTTGTTGGCGGATTTCGTGGAGTCGTGTGGAGTCTTGAAGGGTCGAAGAAGACGACGTCAAGTTCAAAGGCTCGATGACTCATCTATGAAGCTCACTGCCCCCAGGTATGTTTAATATAGTTAATGGTGATTTACATATTTAATTTAAGTGTTTAGAGACATTAGAATAGGTTTTTTATAATTTTTAAATAATCAGAAAAATTTATGCTATGGGGTCCGGACCCTGAGGGTTGCGGTCCGGAACCCGTAAGCCTGTCAGGCTGTTTCGCAGAGCGGGTCCGGACCCTGATGGCTATGGTCCGGACAATGAAAAGCTGGAACGTTTCAGAGTCCGGACCCGGTAATCCACGGTCCAGACCCCGACCCATCGCGATTTTTCAAAACTTTGTTTTTTCAATTCTACTCTGATTCTATGTCTCCTAGACCTATAAATATGATATGGGGGCTTCTCTAAAAGGTGCCTAACAGAGTTTACCTTTTGAAACCCTAGAAACTTGTCACGGAGCCGTTTGTTCATCTTTCGATGACAAGTTTCTTCATCTCTTATGTCGACTTGATTTTTAGGGCTTAAATTCTGATCTTCATCTTTGAATCAAGTCGATGATCGCTTAGAAAGTTTTCCTCTCATATTCTTTGCTTCTCTAAGCGTTGAAATCACCATTGTCACGCCCCGGGCTAGCTTAATTGCAGAAAATGGGTCAATTTTTTTTTTTGAAAAGCCTAGCCCGTACGGCGTACAGACCCGCCACAAATACAGATTCCTCTGTCTATGCGAACAGAGTCTCCCCTATATTTGCACGGCGTACCATCGACACACAATAGGATCACAATCACACTTTCATTCACCAGTCCACATACACAATTATTTGAATACAGTAGTAGCCAAAAGAACAAAGATCACTTGAAAAGTCTTTTTATTTAAAAACGAACTACCTCGAAGGGTAGGAGAAATCATTTGCAAATCCAATAAAACCATTCCAATTCATTTTTTAAAATATTCATACGGTGTTAAGAAAACAATATCCACTGAACCATAATAAGTCTAAGTGCATGAAAGTATAGGGGAAGGAGCTAAAGCCGCTCCGGCCTGCATGAGCAGTATGGCGCGCACGGCTGGCTGGGAAGGGCTCGCCGGAGGTCGAGGAGACGCCGGTGAGGCGCAGGGACCGAGGCTCACCCACGTAGGTAGGTTTTACCTGGGATGAGGCCGAGGGAGAGGGAGAGAGTGGAAGGTGGAGGTGAGGGGACAGCTTGGCAGCACCCACGACCGGCGGCGGCTGGCCGGCGGTGGCTGGCGGCGCGCAGCAAGGTGGGCACGAGATGGGGGAGAGGGTCAGGGTTGCTGTGGGGGGAAGGAGGTGGCTTAGGGTTAGGGTTTGGATGAACAAACCCTAAAACCACATATATATACATATGCACTTTTGCAAATAGGTCCACCAGAACTCGGTATTTCTTCATGAGTCCTTCACAGCGTTTGTATTTTACGTATAAGCACCTCCACGTGCGGTTTCATGCGATTCGGTACATAAAATATTGGAACTTATCGTGAAACATGAAATTTAATCTTTTGACCCTTTCTCGGAAAACGCGTTACCTCCTGCGATCCGTCCATCGGATTTTTGAACGGATTTTGTCAGCGCGATCAGCACTGCCGAGACATCGAACTCACGATTTTGTTTCATTCGATTTGATTGCCGATTCGCGACAGACTCATCCTCTTTCCCGATGCATCGTTACACCACTTGCTTACGGTCGTTAATCGCTTTTAAATCCTCTCGATTAGCGAACTCGCGACCAAAGTCCATCGACACCAACTTTCTTTCGCATGATAGATCCCTGTCTGAGGGTTCACATGCAAAGCGGAGTTACAGTATGCTTTACGAAGCTAGAACAATGGAGAACAACATCATATTTTATGATAAAGTCCAATTTCCTCAAAAACTGTGCATCAAATCCAAAATCTGGTAGCGCCATTGAGTCCAGAATAGTCGAACAGTTGAAAACGAGCTATTGGACCACTATGAACGGAGTCTGATACACTCCGAAAGCCAACTCTAATCATCGGTCTCTCCGAAAAACCGAAGTTACTATTCACTTAAGTGAATATCGTAAATCGCGTAACTCTTTCATTTTAAATCATTTTCTCCCGAAACTTGACGAGTGATTATGTAATTAAAATACACACAAAAACATCGTCAACAGAGAGTTAAATTAGGCAGTAAAAATCTCAGTCCTTACATCATCCCCTCCTTAAAAGAAGTTTCGTCCCCGAAACTTGACTACATTTCCACCATAGTCAATTTCGAACATCACCCTTGGGTAATGATCAATTGCATTTCCTCAAATAAATGTGGATAACGTTCCCGCATAACAGTCTCAATCTTCCAAGTCGCTTCGCGCTTCTCATGATTAGCCCGTTGTATTTTCACATACGGAATTCTCCGGTTCTGCAATTGCTTCTCCTTACGTGCCCATATCCGCATCGGAGCCTCATCGTAGGTCAAATTCTCCCGAAGCTGAATAGTCGTCGAACTGATGACATGGGACGGATCAGAAATATACTTCCGAAGCATGGACACGTGGAAGAGATCATGTACTTGGGCGAGACTCGGAGGTAGAGCCAATCTGTACGCCACCGGACCAACGCGCTCCCAGATCTCAAACGGTCCCACATATCCCAGGCTAAGCTTACTCCTTAAACCGAACCGTTTGATCCCTTTGGACGGTGAAATCTTGAGTAGAACCAAAACATGCTCGCCGACCTGAAACTCCAGGTCACGACGCCGTTGGTCCGCGTAGCTCTTCTGCCGACTCTGTACAATCAACAACCGCTCTCTGGCAATGCGAATCTTCGCCTCAGCATCCACCATCAAGTCCGGCCCGATTACGCGGCGTTCTCCGACGTCGTCCTAACTGATAGGGGACCAACATCGACGCCCATATAAAGCCTCATACGATGCCATCCCAATGCTCGTCTGATGACTGTTGTTATAGGCGATCTCCACTAGTGACAGGTACTTGTACTACCCATCGCCATAATCCAGGACGCATGCACATAGCATGTCCTCAAGAGTCTGAATAACTCGCTCAGATAGTCCGTCGCTCTAGGGATGGAAAGTCATACTGAAGTTCAGCTTCGTACCCAAAGCTTGCTGTACACTCTTCCAAAACTAGGACAATAACTCCCTACTCAGAAATTCAAGGTCCACCCAACACTGGTCCACGTAGCAGTAGTTAACTCAACTACATCAAATGTTCGCGTAGAACAATCCCGGGACAATACCATAAGTCTAGAGTATATTTTCGAAGGCCGAAACGACGCACTCTGATTAGCTAACTTCGTCTATCAGTTCGCCACGAGCGAAATGCATCGTTGTCCTAACACTCACCTCGGAGACCACAGTCTCCCATCAGTTTAGAATACAAACGGAACGAAATCAAACCCTTAGCTTCAAAAACCCACTAGCGATATTACGATATTCCTTGGTCCAAGACCAAACCATGCGCTTAGACCAACAGGTCTAAGGCTCACACAACTAGTTGAGCTCGACAAGTAAGCCAGCTACCGGTACATGCGGTTCAACATAAAAAATCCACGTGTGTCCGCCACTTGGCAAAATAGGGTTGCCAATCGCAACTAGTCATCAAAGCCATCAGTGATGCTCAACATCTATCTCCACGAAACCCGGTCGCTGAAATCCGCATGGAACCAGCGATTCAATGTTCCATGCCACATCTGATACCTGTCTCAACAAGACCCAGATGCATCAATCATCAAGTGACTAGAAGAGTAATCCACTCCCATAATTATCTGTGTTTAACCACGCCATGTATCTAGCATTCAAGTACCTGCATTTACTTATGAGCCAAAGGCTAGGCTCAGTCCACGTGCCCAGCATAGTTCACATCTTCTAGCAATGCAATATAGATTGCAACTGGAAGCGCATTACCTAACACGTCCCTTAACTATGCGAACCTGGCTACTGGCTAGTATACAACCAGACCAACATCAAAGTGCGTACCATTGGAGAGTTTAACTCATCACTTTACATAACCTTGCCTAGGCTAACTCATAATACACTGCGTGGTCGGAGATGACCACAACTCAAACCTTCGCACGAGATCATCCATAAAGGTCACCTACATGGACGCACAATATCCCAATCCAAATACTCCCAAAAGAGGGGTAGGGCATTTCGTCCTAACTTTTGACAATACGTTGTCTGCAGCTGTCACGCCCCGGATTACTCGTTTCCCCGGGCTCGCGAACAGATCCGCCGTATACATAGATTTGTCTATGTATACGAAGCGATAGCTAACCTGTAAACAAACATACAAGCCACTACAAGAGATATATAGAGCTGCAATAAAACATACTAATAACAAAAGCCACCTGTACATATAGAGTCCAAAATACAACCGGTCCACCACAACCAAAATAGGTACAAAACCAAAGTATATGTACATGGCACAACTCCAAAAGAAACTATCTCCAGTAGGGTCCTCCTCTAGGAACAACAGGGACAGGTAGGGATCTAACTCGCGACTCCATTACCTCGATCCGCGGAAACAGGCGCAGCAGCCGCAACAGAAGAAGGCTCTGCAAAAAGGTGGCAACAAAGGGTGTGAGAACTACTATCAAAAGAAGTAGTCCTCAGTGGGTACCGATACCGACCTCTACGGTCCACCCACTAAGTCTACGAGACTAACAGTATAGCTGGTAGGTAAAGAACAACAAAGTAAGCTGGAATAAACTCAACAGCTATCATGCCACTACCCTACCACTATCCAAGTCAACTCTCAAGTAAGCATCACCAAAGTGAAAGGTCACCCCTGACCCAATCTAATGGAACCGCCCAAACGGGCTCGTCCAGCCAACTCTCAAAGTAAAAGCATCCCCGACCAATAGGTAACCAGCACTGACCCGATCCACAGGGACTGCAATACGCCCGTCCCGCCTGTCTAAGCAACATCGTACGCTACCTCAAAGGCACTGGGTGGAGAGCGAGGGTCCCACCGGGACTAAGACGACATCAACGCAAGTAGCCAGGCTCCGGAGCGGCACTCGTGGGCGCGACCCAACCGAGTATGCAAGCGTGTCTCTGTCGAGCTCAATCAGGCTCATACAGGCTATAGTCAAAGAACAAAGGGGTCAAAAGGGGTCAAAGACTCTAAGCTCACGTGCCCTCAGCACAACCAGAAGCTAAAACAAGAGTCTGGGTCCACCGTCAACCCCGACGGCACCCGGTAATACAGAACAGTCTAACCCTGCTGTAAATACAAACTCGGCATCCCAGCACGAGCGTAAACTCGTCCTATAACGAACTAAGTATCCACCTCGCACTAACAGCGGTGATACAAGAACAGAAACGGCTCCTAGAGCTAAATCTGATAACAGTTCGAAAAGTGACGGTTGTATGTTCGCAAGTTTTCTCCTAAGTCAATTCCCAGTTCAGCATGTAAAGTCATGTCGATAAATTATCAATTTATGCTCCAAATTCAGATTTCATATAAACACATGCAAATTCACGAATTCGAGCTACTAACATGATTTAACAGATAATAAAACAGCATGCTGCACTCTCTATACTTAGGAGGAAATCCGGCGATTTCGGTAACATCAACCCACCTCGAAAGCTATCCAACAGCGGCTAGGAGTCGAGTGGAAGGCCTCCAAACAACACCGGCCGAAATCGAGCTCAAATCGGCAACCTCGAGATTCGGACCCACCTGCGCACTGTTCTGGGCGCCCAGAACATCAGCCCAGAACTGCAGCCTGGCAGCACAACCCACATGTGATCAACATGCGATAAAATCCAAATTCTAAGTCCAAATGCAGTGAAATTTGGCTCAACTCACTAGCAGAGGTTCAAGAACAAACCCTCCAAATTTCAGCCAAATCGGAGTTCGACTCGATGTCCAAAAAGCCTAAACACTGAATCAGGTCAACATCTGGACCCTCCTGCACATGGATCCAGAAGTTCCAGCACTTAAGCAAAACTCAAAAACAGCAAGAATTCAAGGATTCCAACGATTCTAGCTCATAGAAAAGGGTCACAAACCTCACAAAAACAGTGATGGAACAATCCAAAACCTCTCCAAAGATCCTCACAAAGATCTGGATCTAAAAATCCAAGAATTTCCATCAATGACCCAAAAATTCAGCACTTAAGCAATTACTCAAAATCTGAGCTAGAACTCACCTTTGAATCCTCAATTCCAGTGGGAAGGACCTCCAAACCAGCAAGGAAAGTGGAAGGATCAGTCTTCACTTCGTAATTCCAGCTCCCAAGAGATTGGATCCCAAGAACAAAGGAAAAACCCAAGTTTCAGCTCAAGAACACTAGGGGTCCAGTAAAACATCAACTGTAGCTTACATACCTGTCCAAATCGCGATTGGAAGGATTCCACTTCTTCCTCTGCGTGTCCTCTATCCAACAAACCAAGTTTCGTTGGATTTGGATACTCCTACACTGCACACGAGCACGAACACTCCAGGTCGACGTTGCAGTTTCAGCAGGAAACCAAGTTCATTAATGGAGGAAGATGAAATTGGGGGAGAAGAGAGGGTTTCCCTTGCAAGCTCCGAGTTCACCTTGAAGAGGGGAGAAAAGAGCCTCAGGGGAGGTCGTCCAATGCTTTTAAAGACCACTAGATTCGGTGCAATGAGCCTCAAGAACAGAATTACACTAACCTGTCCTCAGCAGAAAACCACACTTCCGGGCGCCCGAAACACAAGAAGTGGGCGCCCGGTTCTTCAGCCTGCACCAACTCGGCCATCGGACTCTCCGCCGCGGTCCGGTGCGCCCAAACCTGGTCCGGCGGATCACACCAACCGATCAACACGTGTCGAGCCGTTCGATACTCACGAGGCAGAATTTCCGGACTCACTTTCCGGGCGCCCGAAATATGGATCCGAAATGACTTAGTAAATTTTCAGAAAAGGGGCACTGGACAACTGGGCGCCCAAAACAGAGCATCTGGGCGCCCGAAACTTCAAAAGCCCAAAACTCAGTTTTGGCTCGCTTCGGTGCTCCGAGTCCGTTTTCGCGTCTATTTGACGCCGAAACGACTCCGACTTGTCTCGACCTTCTCCAGAAGTGTCGGACAGTCTAAAATACTACAGTCATTCCGTCAGTTAGGCCCCAGGGGTACTACAGCAGCCAACACATTTATCAAAAGAAAAGCGAAATACCGTAGATCCATCTCCAACGCCATGTTGGAGAAGTGACACCAGCACGAAATCATCCCATATCACCATGCTGCACAAGAGTGCACCATGACACTAATAAATATCGACTAGGGAAGCCGATATTCAGGAACGAGATCAACCATCGAGCCAACTCCCTAGGAGTTCTATGGCTCCAACAACAGGGAAAGGAACTATCTATGACATAGAGTCACCAACTGCACAAGCTAGAGGCGATCAACAACTCGACTTTCGAGCCTTACACAATTCCACAAATTACCCTTAAGGTATTCCAACTATCCTATAGAGCTTCATCCTCTATGCCATAAACATACATACACCATGTGCCTTCCCATACCACACTGATTTAGGTGTTGGGATCGCCTCACACCACGCATACTCCACAAAAATCCGACATTGAGCTAAGTCAAAACCAATCCTGGCTTACGCCAATAGGCGCAAAGATCACGAAAGATCAAAACAGCTAGCTATACTGGCAAATCCACCAACAGGATATTTAAACGTCACTCAAGCGAGAAAGATCTTCTAAGCTCGCTTCGCATCACGAACCTCCTTCACTTTCAGGAGTCAGGCGAATTCTCGTTCATATGCTCACATGAAATTTATTACCTTGCCTGAAGCTCAATGAGGAATCCAATAACAACCTTGATATCATCCAACCAATCTAAAGATCGAGTCGATCTAACAACTTATCAGATGAAAGGGGAAAACCCCATAAACTATCATCAAGTAGACACCACGGGCATACCAACCTGCTAAAGAAGTTCTACTCATACCGCAACCGCACGAGCGGTCGGCGAACAAACCTCGGGCCGCGCACCAGCAGCCCACGCAATACATACGGTCAAACCTGCATAAATCATCATCTCCACAGAGATGCCTGCAGTCGTACATAAGCTCCAAATAGGGAGGGGTAGGCACTAAAGCCATACTCACAGAGCCTGAGGAAACAATATTCGCATTGCAGTCGCCCAAGCGATTGCACTTCAATCTCGAGATGTACTCACACAGCCCCATAAATAGTCGCGGTTGTAACCGCACACTGTGTCGTCTCCATAGAGATGCCCACGGTGGACCTCATGCTCTACCTGGGAAGTGGGGCCTGATAAACACGGCTCAGCCGTCAGCTAAGGCCCAGCAGATGCACTGCCTGGAACCTCAATATCAACATCTGTCCCGAGTAGTTTTACCAGGTGCACATCACCCTACCACTAAATACCTGTAAGGTAATCCGCCACCACTCCCAGTAGAGACACAAGTCTGCACCGCAACTGCAAAACAAACACGGGGTAACGAAATAACAATAAACCTCGAGTTAATAGAACTCGACCAACTTACCGGGACACAATCCCACAACCCCGTACTCTCACGTGCTTATAAGCCTTAGGTCTTCCTAGGGTCATCCTAACCAGTGGTTCAGTTAGATAACTTGTGAATGTAGTTGTGATTGTTCATGCTCTGATACCATCTTAATCCGTCACGCCCCGGGCTAGCTTAATTGCGGAAAACGGGTCAATTTTTTTTTTGAAAAGCCTAGCCCGTACGGCGTACAGACCCGCCACAAATACAGATTCCTCTGTCTATGCGGACAGAGTCTTCCCTGTATTTGCACGGCATACCATCGACATACAACAGGATCACAATCACACTTTCATTCACCAGTCCACATACACAATTATTTGAATACAGTAGTAGCCAAAAGAACAAAGATCACTTGAAAAGCCTTTTTATTTAAAAACGAACTACCTCGAAGGGTAAGAGAAATCATTTGCAAATCCAATAAAACCATTCCAATTCATTTATTAAAATATTCATACGGTGTTAAGAAAATAATATCCACTTAACCATAATAAGTCTAAGTGCATGAAAGTACAGGGGAAGGAGCTAAACCAACTATACTAGTCGGGACCGAAAGATCGATCGTCCACCGCGCCTCACGCACCGTCCCGACTCCCACCTCCCAAGTCAGCTGAAAAATGGTGGTGGGGGGGATGAGAACATGTAAACATGTCTCTCCCTCCCAGTGGGTACCGCAAGCCGACGAAGGCCGGGCACACACTGGCAGACAGAAAACTGAAAGGAAGATAATACAGTAGCAATGCAAGTAAGTAGAGAACGAAACAAATATACTACTGCTACTGTAAATGTAATGCATCAATAAATGAATACAACAAATATACCCAATCTAAACATGCCATAACGGTCCGCAGACCTCAGGCCCATGCCACTCCTACTCTGCCAGCATATAAGTGCCCCACTGAGCTCACGGGTCGAACGTACGACCACTTTTCCGGAAAAGAACACCCTCTTGCGGGGATCAACTGCTGGTGTTCGTGAAATGCGCAAGAGTAATGGCGATCGATGCAAGTATGATCAATAACCGTTGGCAACCAGCCAATAATCCACCCCTCCGGGTATACCGACCGTATAGGTCATCAGACAACCGTGTCAAGAAACCGACCAAGAAGGTCACGAGAACATCATCTCAGATACGGATATAATCATATCTACTCTACTGCTAGAACAAGTAAAGAATGCAAGAAGAGATCACAAGGTGCCGGCTCAACTCATCACATATACTCATATAAGGAAACGAAAAGGAAAGGGTAGAAGGAACGTCACCGAGCATGCACCACTAGACCAACTTCGGATCGAAGTACCCACCTGTAATGATCGCGTCGGAATCCGAAACGCGCTGCGAATCAACCGGACCTACCACAGGTCCGCCGAGTCAGGGACAAGCCACAAATGACTCAAACAAGACATAAACACACAACCCACAAATCCCGAGACTCGGTTTCCCAAAACCGATCTCCGTAAATTGCCAAAAGTCCCGAAATCGCACCGGGACGTCCCCGGGACACACACGAACAGTCCCGAAAGATACCTACTCGCTCCACGAGTCAACCGCTGCCCCAAAACACATCCGTTTGGGTGTCTTGGCAGCAAGCACAAGGTCGAACATTGAAACAATAATCATCGGACAATCGTTTCGATCCGGGTTCCCGAAAGTGTCGATTTCGACACCGGAACCCACTACCGCTCACCGGGCGTCTCCGAATACCCGAGACAACCAGCCAACTAGTCTCAGCGGCAGTCCCCAAGTCATGCAAGTCCTGACAGTCGATCCCGAACCGTAATCCGCGTTTCATCGACGGACTTCGCCGGAAAACGCACCGAAAATCGACTTTCGGTTGTCGCGAAAGACATCAGACCTTGGACAATCAGTCCAGAGGTCACACGCAGTTCATACATACTGCCCACAAGACCCACGCGGAGTACAATTGCATAAAAGCTCTCAACCTTCCATAAAATCACATTATTTTATGTGATTTATCGGACACTATGGGTCGTTACGACAAACTGAGGGTCTTCGGGGTCAGCCGAGACACGCACCAATAGGTCTCAACGTGTCGGAGGCCGTGCTCTCAATTTGGAGCGTAGCCGACCACTGTGGAGAGGGCCGAAGCGACGCGAAGTTCAGCGAACTACGCGCGCTGAACATGAATCGCGCTTTTGTCCCTAACCAGGGGCTCGCTGACCCAAAAGAAGGTGAGCACGATGATCAGCACTAATCAAGGATCATCGTGCTCACATTCGGAGGCATCGGGGTGGCCTCGAATTGCCGGAACGGCGAGCCGAACCCCAAAACAGTGCACAGGACAGCTAGTAAGGCTTACCGGAGCAAGGGGGCGGCTCGGGTTGGCCGGCAGCGGCCGGACGGCGGGTACACCGATGGCAGGGGAACGCGGCCGGTGGGCGAGGGTCGGCGCTCGCGTCGACCGACGGGGGAAGGCAACCGGAGGGGCGGCCGATGATGTTCTGGCCGCGGTGCACAGGTTCGGGCCGGGGCTCGGGTTCCGACAACGGCGGTTTCGGCGGCGGGTGCGCCGGCAGGAGGCGGTTGCAGCCGGCGAGGGGAGGCCGAGGCTCGCCTCAGATGACGGTAGGACGCAGCGCCGGCGATGGGCCTTGGTGCCCTAGCCCGCAACCAACCGGGCCGGGCTCAGGTTGGCCTTCCAGGCGGCGGCGGCTGCCGGGCAGCTTCGGATGGCGACGGGGGCCTCGCCGGGATCACGAGGGAGGCAGGGGGAAGTCGGTCCTCGCCGGGATCACGCGCGAGCCTGCGCTGCAGCCCTCGGATCCCGGATCTGTTGGTGGCTGCGGCGGCGCTTCGCACGAGCAGCGGCGCCGGCGGTCGCTGGGGTCGAGAGCGGCGGTGCCCGTGGGTCGGGGGAGGCCGGCAGGGAGGCTCTGGAGACGGCGGTGGTGGCTCTCTGTCACCACCCGCCCGCTCGTGCCTAAGCGGCTCCGGCCGGGCTGCATGAGCAGTACGGCGCGCACGGCTGGCCGGGAAGGGCTCGCCGGAGGTCGGGGTGACGCCGGCGAGGCGCAGGGACCGAGGCTCACCCACGTAGGTGGGTTTGACCTGGGATGAGGCCGAGGGAGAGGGAGAGAGTGGAAGGTGGAGGTGAGGGGACGGCTTGGCAGCACCCACGACCGGCGGCGGCTGGCCGGCGGCGGCTGGCGGCGCGCAGCAAGGTGGGCACGAGATAGGGGAGAGGGTCAGGGTTGCTGTGGGGGGAAGGAGGTGGCTTAGGGTTAGGGTTTGGATGAACAAACCTAAAACCACATATATATACATATGCACTTTTGCAAATAGGTCCACCAGAACTCGATATTTCTTCATGAGTCCTTCACAGCGTCTGTATTTTACGTATAAGCACCTCCACGTGCGGTTTCACGCGATTCGGTACATAAAATATTGGAACTTATCGCGAAACATGAAATTTAATCTTTTGACCCTTTCTCGGAAAACGCGTTACCTTCTGCGATCCGTCCGTCGGATTTTCGAACGGATTTCGTCAGCGCGATCAGCACTGTCGAGACATCAAACTCACAATTTTGTTTCATTCGATTTGATTGCCGATTCGCGACAGACTCATCCTCTTTCCCGATGCATCTATACACCACTTGCTTACGGTTGTTAATCGCTTTTAAATCCTCTCGATTAGCAAACTCGCGACCAAAGTCCATCGACACCAACTTTCTTTCGCATGATAGATCCCTGTCCGAGGGTTCACATGCAAAGCGGAGTTACAGTATGCTTTACGAAGCTAGAACAATGGAGAAAAACATCATATTTTACGATAAAGTCCAATTTTCTCAAAAACTGTGCATCAAATCCAAAATCTGTTAGCGCCATTGAGTCCAGAATAGTCGGACATTTGATAACGAGATATTGGACCACTATGAACGGAGTCCGATGCACTCCGAAAGCCAACTCTGATCATCGGTCTCTCCGAAAAACCGAAGTTACTATTCACTTAAGTGGATATCGTAAATTGCGTAACTCTTTCATTTTAAATCATTTTCTCCCGAAACTTGACGAGTGATTATGTAATTAAAATACACACAAAAACATCGTCAACAGAGAGTTAAATTAGGCAGTAAAAATCTCAGTCCTTACAACCATTAACTATTGTTTTCGGGGCTCCGGACGGAGCGATTGTGCGAGGGCTTCGCGTGAGGCCGAGGATTCGGTGGACGCTCGTGGAGACGGAGCGTTGCTGCTGCAAGGAGTCACGGTGTGATCGATCGGAGGAGTTCGATTGATCAGGGACCAACGAAGGGGATCTACTTCAAGTCTAGGGTAAAGGTTGAGTCATGGATTCGGTAAATCACCTTGTACTCTATTTTACTTAGTGGATTTTTTGTGTGATCGATCCCGTGGGTTTTTTACTCCTTTTGGTGTTTTCCAACATAAATTTCTCAGTGTTGTAAGTTATGATACCCCAAGAATCTAATAGGTAAACACACACCTAGAGGGGGGGTGAATAGGTGTATATAATAAAACAATCAACTCGATGCAATAAAAATATAAGCGCGAAAAATTAAAGCAACACACCGAGAAATTTACGTGGGAAAACTCCAAAAGGAGAAAAAACGGGACCGATCACACGAAAATCTACTAAGTAAAATAGTGTACAAGGTGATTTACCGAATCCACGACTCAACCTTTACCCTAGACTCGAAGTAGATCCCCTTCGTTGGTCCTCGATCAACCGAACTCCTCCGATCGATCACACTGCGACTTCTCGCAGCAACAACGCTCCGTCTCCACGAGCGTCCACCGAATCCACGGCCACACGCAAAGCACTTGCACAATCTCTCCGTCCGGAGCCTCGAAAACAGTTGTTGATGGTGATTTCAATGCTTAGAGAAGCAAAGAATATGAGAGGAGAACTTTCTAAGCGACCATCGACTTGATTCTCAGATGAAGATCATAATTTAAGCCCTAAGAACCAAGTCAACACAAGAGAGAAAGAAACTTGTCATCGAAAGATGAACAAACGGCTCCGAGACAAGTTTCTAGGGTTTCAAAAGATAAATCTCTCTTAGGCACGTTTTAGAGAAGCCCCCATATCATATTTATAGGTTTAGGAGACATAGAATAAGAGTAGAATTGAAAAAATAGATTTTCGAAAAATTGCGACGGGTCGGGGTCCAGACCGTGGATAGCCGGGTTCGGACTCTGAAGTTTCAGCTTTTCATTGTCCGGACCGCAGCTACCAGGGTTCGGACCCGGTTTACGAAACAGCCTGACAGGATTATGGGTTCCGAACCGTAGCTCCCCGGGTCCTGACCCCGTAGCATGAATTTTTCCGATTCGTTTTATAAATCATTATAAAATTATTCTAATGTCTCCAAACACTTAAATTAAGTATGTAAATTACCATTAACTATATTAAACATACCTGGGGGGCAGTGAGCTTCATAGATGAGTCTTCGAGCCTTTGAACTTGACGTCGTCTTCTTCGACCCTTCAAGACTCCATACGACTCCACGAAAATCCGCCAACAAAAAAAGCCGTAACAATCTCCCCCTTTGGCGATTTCGTGACAAAACAAAAATTACATACTCGAAGCTCATTTAGCTACAAAACAAAAACAAAAATAGAGTTTGTCGCAATCACCAAACAACAAACTCCTCGCATGACCGATCCAAAAAGTTCAAAAATACAATCACATCAACTCCTAATACAAACTCTATGACTTAGACATGACCAGGAGTCTTGAAGTCTTCTGCTTCCTGCAAAAAGCAAGTACAAGCATCATGAATTCATACGTTGAATCTTCGAGTCTTCAATTTCTCCACGAACAAAGTTAGTAGAAAACATATATCAAAATCTCTCCCCCTTTGTTCATGCGTCTAAGTTCAAAATCTCTCCTCCTTTTTTTTTTATAAAGTTTTCAACATCATCACCTCTCTCCCCCTTTTTGTCAAAAATTGCCAAAAGAAAATACCCAAAAATAGAGAGAGTTTAAAGAGAAATCAAATCGAAGCACAAGAAACACAAGTTTAGGATTTTGTGCAACTTTGAAACCACTTGTAATACAATGAGAAAACACAATGATTGCATTGAAAACAATGTTAGTGCATGAACGTGATGCATTCACATAGACTTCTTTCAATCCCTATTAATTTCATAAAAATTAAAAATTTTACTACACAATCACCATGATGTAGATAAAATATTACACGATTTCTTAATTCATATAAACTTTAAAATCAAATCATCAAAAATAATCTAAAGGCTCAAAAGCTATCAAGATGTAAACGGATTATGAAGATGACTTAAGGGATTTATCAAAGAGACAGAAATTTGTCGCATAAACGTTCAAATTTGAGATAAAACAAACATCGCACAGGGGGGTGGCTCTTTGAGCATCTTTCATGTATGTGGACCACCTTATAACTCCGAAAAATAAATTTTGTGATATTTTTCCTTTTGCATGCTTTTGCACTTATATATTTTTTTTCGAATATGCAATTCAATTCTCATGTGGTAGCTGCACACACTAACCGGACGACCGGAGTGGTAGCTCTTTTCTCCATGTGGTGGTAGTTTTCACACTCCATTAAGGATATAGCTCTTTCCACATCTTTCAAAACATATGAGCATTCTTTTCTCAATATAATAATGACTCCCCCTCACTTAAGCAATCTCTTGTTGAAAGAACATGTGACAAATTTTAGTTCATAAGAGAATGACTATTCATCAAATTTAACATACACAACCGAGATAGGTTAAGCTCCTAGAGATTACACATGATTACCTAAATTTGATGAATATAAGTATTAAGAATTCTCATAATAAATTATCTTCAAATATAATAAAAATAAAGTAAAATCGATAATTAATATGAGATTAATTAGGGGTGAATGAAAGTGAACCTATTGATGTTCAAAGCACTATTTAATGTTGTAATTGTTCAATGAATTTTAAAAAATCGTAACAATGAAAGTACCAAAACGTGTAATGCAATGATCAACGCATTACACAAAGTCAAAAACAAGTTAAGATTTAAGACAAGAAAAGATATAACCTTTTCGAACCCAAACTTTACGTATTTTGGGTTGCGTCGGCCTATTAAAACTTGACAATTGTTGAATTGAGGCCTTCATGAGATCACGCTTCTTCGGAACGTGCTCTTTCGGTGTCCATGCTTGCTTCCTCGGTTCAACCCTTGATCTTTGTTGCGGATTCACGTGTCGTAGCCCTAGGTGTGGTTGAGGAAAATTTTTCTTCAGTCTTTGAGGTAGTCGCGGTGAAGGTTTAGTAGTTGGAACTAGTCGTTTCGGTGTTGCGGTTTGCTTCATCCCTTGTTTGCAATTTCTTTTGATGTGACCTACAACACTACACCGATGACAAGCTTTGTTAACAAATTCATTCTTTTGTGTAGAAGTCATACCTTGGTTTGTTGCAGAAGATTGTGTCAAGTCCTTTGAAGCTGATTTTGTGACTTGATCAACGTAAATCCGTTCATATCCAAGTCCGAATCTGTTAGTTTGACCAAGTCCCAACATTTTATCAAGTTTAGAAGTGCTAGATGAAAACTTATTGAGATCATTTTTGAGTTGAAAAATTATTTTAGTCAATTCCAAGTTGGATTCTCTAGACTCAGTGTACAGCTTGAAAAGGAAATTTATTTTATCTAAATGAGATTCCTTTTCCTTTTCAAGTAGCTTACACTTATCTACTAAGGAATTGTTTGACTTGATCAAACTTTCTCACTCTTCCTCAAGTGACTTAGAGACAGTAGCGAAATTCTTGTTTTCTTCCTCGAGTTCAAGCAGTCTTCTCCTCAATTTCTTGTTGTCTTTCGCCATCTTTTTAGATTCCATCAATAGTTGTTGATAGGCAGCAGCAATATCATCTTCTCCTGACTCCTCATCGCTTGTGTCGATCTCCGACGCAGATTTTTCATGCAAAAGAGATAAGGAAGAACAATCAGTAGAAGTAGAGGCAAAACACATTGTGAGAATTCGAATTTTGGAAATTTGGATTCTGTGTTCCTCTCCCCTGTTACTGTGTATTTGATCTGTATACATATATATATATATATATATATATATATATATATATATATATATATATATATATATATATATATATATATATATATATGTATGGGTATATATATATATATGTATATATGTAGTATATATAGTGTTTTATATTGTTTTAAGTTTGTTGCAGAGAGAGAGAACGGCTTAACGGCGCAATTCGGAGTCCGATTCTGACGATCCAAAATGGTAGATTCGATGTCTCGGCAGTGCTGAACGCGATGGCGTGATCCGTGTTGACATGCGACAGATGGATCAAAAGTTATCGTAAGTTCTTCGCTGAGGGGTCAAATTGTATATTTTGCAGTTTCGCGATCTGGACCCTGTTTTGTGCACCGTTTCGCGTGAGATTGCTTGTTGAGGAGTGTCTGGGCATTTTTGTTCTGCTGTGAGGGACCCAGGGGCTATTTGCAACGTTTGAGGGGTGTTTTTGCATTTGTGCTTGTGTGTATATGTGTGTGTGAGTAGAGGTTGGATCTCCTCAATTTCTCTTCTCCCTCAGCCACCCCAGCTGCGAGCCCCCAGCTCCCCCAGCTCCCCTGCTTCCTCCCCGAGCTCTGCCGGCCGCCGCCGACCCCCCCTGGCCGGCGCAACTCCGGCCATCTTCCTCTCCTTCTTTTTCTTTTCTTCTTCTTCTTCTTCTTCTTCTTCTTCTTCTTCTTCTTCTTCTTCTTCTTCTTCTTCTTCTCCTTCTCCTTCTCTGCAGTGTGCACCCAGGGTGAACCCATGCCTGAGGTCACCCTGAGGTGGCACAGCTGCCGGAGCCATCACCCTGCCACCGGGAGCCGCCGCCAGGCTGCTGCGGCTGCTGCTAGGGCAGCAGCTGGCCGAGGCTCATGGGCCCGAGCCACCGCCGCCTCCCACCGCCTTCGAGGGTGAGCATCGTCACCCTCGAGTCCTCCGGCGCCGCCCCCTACCTCCCCAGCCGTCGCCGTGCCGCCGGAGCGCCGCCGCAGCCCCGCGGGCTCGGCTAGGGGATCTTGGGCAGTGGCGATTGTTGCAGTGTTACGACGCTGCGGGCAATAAGGGCAAGGTCCTTGAGGCCCTGTGGACTGGTTGTCCAACCCCTTCGCCCTTCGCGGAGTTTCGGATTCATTTCCGATGCATTTTTTGATGAATTAATCGGCGAAATGCGTGTTTTTAGTTGTGCGACTCACTCGCTGTTTTTGTGAGTGACTTGGCTTCGTTGTTTAGCCTCGTTGGCTGTTCCTCATCGCTGTCCCGAAGTTCCGAGGACAGCGGATGAGTGACGAGGGGTTCCGATGCCAAATCGGCATTTTTCGGGAACCCGGGAAGCCTTTTCGGGTGCGTTTATGTTCGTGGCTCCCCGAGCATGTGCTCGCTGTCCCGCCACCTTGTTTTGTATATTTGGGGGGACAGCGGAGGACTTGCTTGGCTGTAGGTACCCCTCTGGGGCTTAGTGTGGTTTCGGGATCGTCCTGGTGGGTTTTTCGGGCGATCCGTCGGTTTCGGGATGTGAGAGCTTTGTGTTTAGCGTCGACTTGGTGGACCTTGACCCTGTGAGTCTTTCGTAGGTCCTGTCGCGGTTCCCGAGAGCCGTTGATGTTAGATTTGATCTTTCGACAGGTGGGTACTTCGATCCGGAGTCGGTTCAGTGGACTACGGTGATACATTTCTATCATTTCTCTTGCATTACAGTTATTAGTTCACTTGACTCCCGTTGACTCTACTTATGCGTGCTTGGATAGTAGAGTAGTTGTGGTTTGCATGATTATTGAGACGACCTAGTTGGTCGGTGGTTATCGTCTGTTGTTCCGAGCGATCCTCATTGTGGTTTATCAGTTGCTTCACGGCTCGTTGTCGTTCTGTGGATTGAGCATTCGCATCGATCGTCATAGCTCTTCTAGCACTTCACGTACACCCGCGGTCTGATCCACCGCTTGGGGGTGTTCTTTTCCGGAAAAGGGTCGCGTGAATCCGACCCGTGAGCCTCTTAGCACGTGCATCTGCGGAGGTTATGTGCCGATGGTTGAGCAGGTTGTGACAGTATCAGGGATACGTCCCGGTGGCTATGGATTGATTTTACTTTGTGGTTATCTCCATTGATGCATATACTAGTTGCTTACAGTAGCATAGTTGTTCAGTTGTATGTCAGCCTCATACTTACTTGTGCTACTGTTTACCTTATCTATCTTTTGTTGACCCTCGTGCCGGTGTGTACACCTCGCCTTCGTCGGCTTGCGGTACCCACTAGGAGGGGAGACATGTTTACATGTTCTCACCCCCCGCCCTCGTTGTTGTTTTCAGGTGAGCAGGGTGGTGAGAGTCGGGACGCAGCGAGGCACGCCTAGTTAGTGGTACTAGAGGTCCCGACCTGTGAGGCTTTTCTCTCCAGATTTGGCTATTACCCCTATCCTCTATCAGTTAGTTATGGATATGGTTCAGTTACACTGTGGTTGTTTCATCTAGCATGTTATGATTTGGTATGGTTATATTTTGGGTGATTGTCTTGCATGCTTAGTTCTCGTGGTTTTGGTTTAGTATCCATGTGTGGATTGCATGCTTAGACCTATGGATGTCGATGCTTTTAGATCTATCATTGTGGCTTTATATCGCGTATCTTGGTTTTCTACCCCTCGTGGTAGCGTTTTCAAATAAAGGTTTTCGTGTGGGAAACAGTTTTTAAATGGATTTCCGATCGATCGACTTTTGAGATTTCAAAAGAGAGTTCTCGTGTGGAGAACGATTTTCAAATGATTCTTGAATGTATGATATTAGGGTTTCAAAATAAAGCTTCTGGGTAAGGAGCAATTTTCTAGAATGATCTGTTGTTTGTGCATCGCATCATCCTTCGCCTAAGGACTTGCTTAGATTCATACAGGTTTAAGGACTGTTAGCTGTAGGAATCTTTTTGAGCTGTTGTGTTGTTGTGATGAATGAATGGTGGTTGTGATCCTGTTGTATGTTGTGTACGCCATGCAAATACAGGGGAGGCTCTGTCCGTGTGTACAGTGGACCCTGTATTTGTGGCAGGTCTGTACGTGGCGCGGGCTAGGCTTTCAAAAAAAAAAAAAATTGGCACGTATTTCCGCTTCTAAAACTAGCCCGGGGCGTGACAGATTAAGATGATATCAGAGCGTAAAGGGTACAAACACTCATTCATTCATAACTTGTAACTGAACCACTGGTTAGGCTGACCAATAGAAAGACCTAAGATGTATAGGTGCGCGAGTTCGAGGGGTTTGTTTTCAGCTTGTGTTTTGTGGGAGTTGCTGACCCCTTTCTCTTGCGCAGGTTTTTGTGTTTTGCAGATGGCTTGTGGTCGTGGTAGACCTCCTCGTCCGGGTCGTGGTGGTAGGCGTGCGCCTGCGGAGCCGTCTGCTGGTTTTCCGATTCGGGCTATTGCGGCTGGTTCGAGTGAGGAGCTGGCAGGAGGCGGACAGCCTGGTGTGGACCGTACCCTGTGTGCTTGAGGCCGAGGTGAGGGGTCAGCTGACGACCCTCTCCGGCATGTTTCGGCTTGTTCCGGTAGTTTGAGCAGCAGCAGGCTACGGCGACTGCCGCTCCAGCCCCTCATACTCCTTCGCCGAGTGCCCCGACGACTGCAGACCCTCATGTGGCACCCACGCCGTTGTGGCCACGACCGCGACGACGACAGCGACTACGTCGGCTGTTTCGCGTGTGGTCGCCGATCCCGTGATTGGAGGTGGTGGCCACATCCGAGCGCGATTGGCGGATTTCCTGAGGTTCGATCCGCCCTTGTTCGCAGACTCGTGCTCCGTCTAGAAGTGGTAGTGGAATACCAGACAGATACCAAGTGGCAGGGTGTTTTCCCCTTTGCGTAACCACACGTTGGCAGGTGGTGGTCCTTGTGGGCTAGGTGACGTCACTTGGTGGATCTGTGTTGTCGTTTGGGCTGCTCTTGCCCTGGCCCCACTTTCCGTGTAGAGCATGAGGGCCACTGCGAGCGTCTCTACGGAGACGGTGCTTTGAGCGGTTTTGACCGCAACTTTGGTGTTACCCTCTCTGTTTTGTTGGGTAGGGCGGTGAAGCCTACCCCTCTGACGTCTTGCTGGTGGAATCGTCAGTGTTGGTCTTTCGACCTTTAGCTAGTTCTTGCGTCAAACTGACGTGTACTAGACTGAGTGGACACTGTTCGGTGTCGGGTTTTTGTTGGTACCTACATGGTTTGTGGCTATCCTAACGCCTAAATTGGTGTGTTTTGGGATTTCTGGTAGTATTTGTAGGATTTCGTGTTGCCGTGAGATCTTCCAGGTTCTTGTTGGAGGTCTCACCGCGTTCGACGTTGGTTAGTCGACGCTGAATTTGTTCTTCCTTCGCTTTGGTTCGTGTGGTTGACGACCCTTGTCGCCTGTAGCCGTCGATTTGTTGTTGGAAGCTGAAGACTCCTAGGGAGTTGGCTCAGGGCAGACTTTGTTTTATGGGTCGGTTTGCTTTTTCCCGTTAATTCGGTGACTCGTCTGTGATTTTGGTCCAGCTTTTGAGTTGGTTGACCTGGTGCATTTGTGGTGTTGCCAACTGGTTGTCGGCTTTTGATCTTGGGATATTCCGTTTTCTTTTGATAAGTATGTTGGCTGCAGACAACGTAGTGTCAAAGGTTAGGATGAAATACCCTATCCCTTTTGGGACTTTTTGGTTTGGGTTGGTGCTTTCTCTTGCAAGACAATCTCTCTGCGTCGTCTTGTGGGAAAGCTGTGTGGTGGTCATCCCTGATCACGTAGTGAGCCTTGAGCTGATCCTGGAGTGGTTTCGCGCAGTTGATGTGCCATCACTGCGGATGGTTTGACTCCGGTTGAGTCCGTTTGCCTTTAGCTCAGTAGCTGTGCCTTCACAGCTGAAAGGTTTGTTTTGTGAGGTGATCTCGGTTTTTGCCAGGTGTTTTGGTGACCTGTTGTCGGGAGCCTGGTTGCTGGCTTCGAGGTCTCTGTGCGTGTGTTTGCGTACAGGGTTTTCGTCGCGACTTTCGTGTAGTCTTGGTTTGGAGCGCGCGTCCGATCACTTGGAGACAGGTGTTTGCCCTTACTGGTGTTTTTATCGTTTGTTGCGATTGGCAACCCTGTGCACCAGAGTGATGGACTCGCAAGGTTTTTCGTTGGTTTGATTGTGAGTTCGAGCTTATCGAGATGACGGTGATGTTTTGGTACCCTCTACCGCAGATCTACGATCTCTTCGACCGGCTCCAGGGAGCCTCGGTTTTCTCGAAGTATGTTATGCAGCCAGGTTATCTTTAGCTGAAGATCAAGGCCGAGGACGTTGCGATAACGGCCCTCCGGACTCGTTACGGGCGTTACGAGGTCACGGTTATGCCGTTCGGTTTGACGAACGCCTCGGCAGCTTTTTGGATTTGATGAACTGGGTTTTTCGCAGTTCTTGGATCAATTTGTCGTGGTCTCCTTTGACGACATACTAATCTATTCGAGAAGTTTCTTTCTTGGTTCACATCGTGACGCAGGCTGGTATTGCGGTGAAACCAAGGAAGGTGGACTCTGTAGTGGATTGGCCTGTTCCGACTTCTGTGTCGGAGATTAGGAGCCTCCTCGGCTGGGCGAGTTGTTACACGGCGATTTGTTGAGGGTTTCTCAAGATCGCCTCCCCTTTGAGCAAGCTGACGAGGAAGGGCGTGAAGTTTCTGTAGACTCCCGCTTGTTTGATGAGCTTCTAGGAGCTGATGAACTGTTTGACTCGTGCCCCTATCTTAGCATTGCCGCCACCTGGTGAGGATTTTGTGGTCTACTGCGATGCATCTTGGTTAGGATTGGGGTGCGTGCTCTTGCAGCAGGAGAAGGTCATCGCGTATGTTTCGTGCCAGTTGATGGACTACGAGAAGAACTATCTGGCGCTCGATCTCGAGTTTGTAGCAATGGTGTTCGCTCTCGAGCTTTGGATACACTACCTGTACGGAGCTATTGGTGGTGGAGTTTCGTCGACTAGAATTGGAGATTTTACCTTATGGAGCTACCGCATAGTTGTTGACTTTGGAGGTGCAACCCACCTTGTCGGATCAGATTTTCGGTGGGCAGCTATTGGATCCGCACTTGCAGAGAGTGTGAGCAGAGGCCGAGCAGGGCAGAGATGGTGACTTCACGTTACATGCTGATGGTTTCCTTCGAGGACGGAGGTGTGTGCCCAGTGATCGGGATTTGAGGCGGGAGATTTTGACTGAGGCACACGGTCGTTGTACACCGCCCATCCTGGAGGGACGAGATGTACCGCGACTTGAGGCAGAGTTTCTGGTGGCCTGACTTTGACGATGGTTGTAGCTCAGCATGTGGCACAGTGACTGGTTTGTCAGCAGGTGAAGGCTGAGCATCAGCGACCAGCAGGGAAGTTTCAACCGTTGCCTGTACCTGTGGGGAAGTGGGAGCTGTTTACCATGGATTTTCGTCACCGGGTTGCCTCGTTCTCAACGAGGTCATGTTGCGATCTGGGTTTTTGTGGACTGATTGACGAAAGCAGCTCACTTCCTACCGGTACACGCGACTTAGTCTCGGGATCGACTGGCGCAGCTCTACTTGGATGGAATTGTCTGGCTGCTTGGGGTGCCAGTGTCGATCGTCTCTAATCGGGATTCTCGCTTCGTTTCTCAGTTCTGGAGGAGCTTGCGGCAGGCTCTGGGAACGAAGCTCTTCTTCAGCTCAGTTTACCACCCTCAGAGTGATGGGCAGTCGGAGCGAGTCTTTCAGACTCTCGAGGTTATACTCCGGGCATGCATTTTGGTTTTTGGTGAGGGTTGGTTCAGTATCTTTCTCCGGTGGAGTTTGCCTTCAACTACAGCTTCCGAGTGAGCGTTGGCACCGTTCGAGGCGTTGTATGGACGTCGTTGTCGATCACCGATCTGTTGGGATGACGTGGGTGAGCGTCGTGTGATCGAGCCTGACCTGTTGGAGGACGCAGAGGCCAGGATTCGTAGTGCGAGGCAGCGACTGCTAACTGCGCAGAGCCAGCTGAAAAGCTACGCGGACCAGCGACGACGGGACCTAGTGTTTCAGGTCGATGAGCATGTGCTGCTCAGGGTGTCGCCGTCTCAAGGGATCAAGCGGTTCGGATTGCGGAGCTAGCTTGTCCGTGTTTCGTGGGACCATTCGTGATCCTTGAGCGTGTGGGTCCAGTGGCTTACCGGTTAGCTCTTCCTCCTAGTCTTGCTCTGGTGCTTAGTGTCTTCCATGTGTCCTTGCTTCGGAAGTACATCCCCGACCCTTCTCATGTGATCGGCCCGACAACGGTTCAGCTGAGTGAGGATCTCAGCTGCGGTGAGGTGCCTTTGGGGTTTTTGGCTCGCAAAGTGAAGCAGTTGAGGAACTGGAGCTTTCTGTATGTGAGAGTGCTGTGGACGAGTCGCGAGGAGCGCGAGGCTACTTGGGTGCTGGAGTTTGCTTTGCGTGAGAGGTATCCGCTGTTGTTCGTGGATGGTGTGTGTGTAAGTTTCGGGGACAAAACTTCTTGTTAGGTGGGAGTGGTGTGAGAATTCGAATTTTGGAAATTTAGATTATGTGTTCCTCTCCCCTGTTACTGTGTATTTCATCTGTATACGTATATATATATATATATATGTATGGGTATACATATATATATATGTATATATGTAGTATATATAGTATTTTATATTGTTTTAAGTTTGTTGCGGAGAGAGAGAACGGCTTAACGGCGCAATTCGGAGTTCGATTCTGACGATCCAAAATGGTAGATTCGATGTCTCGGCAGTGCTGAACGCGATGGCGCGATCTATGTCGACATGTGACGGACAGATCAAAAGTTATCGCAAGTTCTTCGCTGAGAGGTCGAATTGTACATTTTGCAGTTTCGCGATCTGGACCCTGTTTTGTGCACCGTTTCACGTGAGATTGCTTGTGGAGGGGTGTATGGGAATTTTTGTTCTGCTGTGAGGGACCCAGGGGCTATTTGCATGGTTTGAGGGGCGTTTTTGCATTTGTGCTTATGTGTATATGTGTGTGTGAGTAGAGGTTGGATCTCCTCACTTTCTCTTCTCCCTCAGCCACCCCAGCTGCGAGCCCCCAGCTCCCCCAGCTCCCCTGCTTCCTCCTCGAGCTCCGCCGGCCGCCGCCGACCCCCCTGGCCGGCGCAACTCCGGCCATCTTCCTCTCCTCCTTTTCTTCTTTTCTTCTTCTTCTTCTTCTTCTTCTTCTTCTTCTCCTTCTCTGCAGTGTGCACCCAGGGTGAACCCATGCCTGAGGTCACCCTGAGGTGGCACAGCTGCCGGAGCCGTCGTCCTGCCGCCGGGAGCCTCCGCCAAGCTGCTGCTAGGGCAGCAGCTGGCCGAGGCTCATGGGCCCGAGCCGCCGCCGCCTCCCGCCGCCTTGGAGGGTGAGCATCGTCACCCTCGAGTCCTCCGGCACCGCCCCCTACCTCCCCGGCCGTCGCCGTGCCGCCGGAGCGCCGCCGCAGCCGCCGCGGGCTCGGCTAGGGCATCTTGGGCAGCCGCGGCCGAGCTTGCTCCGCCGCCGCCGTCGCCGGTTTCCTTTATCGCGGTCACCAGCCAACCGACGTCCGGCGGGCCCCTCTTGCCGGTGCTCGCTGTCCCGACCGCCGGCGCCGCCGTTCGTTGCCGCGCCGCCGTGCCCTAGCCAACCCGAGAGCTCCTCTTCTCCCCGCGCCGCCGCCGCCGCTTCCTGCTACCGGCTGAGGTGAGCACTCCCTTCCTCACCACCCCCGCATCCCACCCTGGCCGCCGCTGGCCGTGCATGTCGGCCGGCAGCCGACCGGAGCTTGCTGCTCCGGCCAGGGTGATTTTTGGTTGTGTTTTGGGCCACATGCATGTTTCTTGCTCCCTGTTGCCTCCCGAAGCTCGGGAAGGTGAGCACGATGATTGCGGCGACGCGCTGATCATCATGCTCACCTTGGTTTACGGTTTGGGTGAGCCGTTTCGCTGTTCGGCCATTGTCGAGCTATGTTATCGTATGTGAGCACTATTTTTATGCTATTTCTGGGCTTGCGACTGGTCCTGTCACAGTGGGGCTGTGAGCATGGTCTTCGTGACGTCGTTACCTATCCGCTGGTGCTTGCGGAAGGTCGTGCGGACGTACGGATTGCTCGAACGGCCTATTTTATTGCTTGTATGTATGCAAATGTTGCTTGTTTGAGGACTTGGGCGATTGTTGCAGTGTTGCGACGCTGCGGGCAGCAAGGGCAAGGTCCTTGAGGCCCTGTGGACTGGTTGTCCAACCCCTTCGCCCTTCGCGGAGTTTCGGATTTATTTCCTTTGCATTTTTTTTTAGTTGTGCGACTCACTCGCTGTTTTCGTGAGTGACTTGGCTTCGTCGTTTAGCCTCGTTGGCTGTTCCTCATCGCTGTCCCAAAGTTCCGAGGACAGTGGATGAGTGACGAGGGGTTCCGGTGCCAAATCGGCATTTTTCGGGAACCCGGGAAGCCTTTTCGGGTGCGTTTATGTTCGTGGCACCCCGAGCTTGTGCTCGCTGTCCCGCCACCTTGTTTTGTGTATTTGGGGGGGACAGCGGAGGACTTGGTTGGCTGTAGGTACCCCTCTGGGGCTTAGTCTGGTTTCGGGATCGTCCCGGTGGGTTTTTCGGGCGATCCGTCGGTTTCGGGATGTAAGAGCTTTGTGTTTAGCGTCGACTTGGTGGACCTTGACCCTGTGAGTCTTTCGTAGGTCCTGTCGCGGTTCTCGAGAGCCGTCGGTGTTAGATTTGATCTTTCGACAGGTGGGTACTTCGATCCGGAGTCGGTTCAGTGGACTACGGTGATACCTTTCTATCCTTTCTCTTGCATTACAGTTATTAGTTCACTTGACTCCCGTTGACTCTACTTATGCGTTCTTGGATAGTAGAGTAGTTGTGGTTTGCATGATTATTGAGACGACCTAGTTGGTCGGTGGTGATCGCCTGTTTTTCCGAGCGATCCTCATTGTGGTTTATCAGTTGCTTCACGGCTCGTTGCCGTTCTGTGGATTGAGCATTCGCATCGATCGTCACAGCTCTTCTAGCACTTCACGTATACCCGCGGTCTGATCCACCGCCTAGGGGTGTTCTTTTCCGGAAAAGGGTCCCGTGCATCCGACCCGTGAGCCTCTTAGCACGTGCATCTGCGGAGGTTATGTGCCGATGGTTGAGCAGGTTGTGACAGTATCAGGGATACGTCCCGGTGGCTATGGATTGGGTTTACTTTGTGGTTATCTCCATTGATGCATATACTAGTTGCTTACAGTAGCATAGTTGATCAGTTGTATGTCAGCCTCATACTTACTTGTGCTACTGTTTACCTTATCTATCTTTTGTTGACCCTCGTGTCGGTGTGTACACCTCGCCTTCGTCGGCTTGCAGTACCCACTAGGAGGGGAGACATGTTTACATGTTCTCACCCCCCGCCCTCGTTGTTGTTTTCAGGTGAGCAGGGTGGTGAGAGTCGGGACGCAACGAGGCACGCCTAGTTAGTGGTACTAGAGGTCCCGACCTCTGAGGCTTTCCTCTCCAGATTTGGTTATTACCCCTATCCTCTATCAGTTAGTTATGGATATGGTTCGGTTACACTGTGGTTGTTTCATCTAGCATGTTATGATTTGGTATGATTATAGGGTTTCAAAATAAAGCTTCTGGGTAAGGAGCAATTTTCTAGAATGATCTGTTGTTTGTGCATCGCATCATCCTTCGCCTAAGGACTTGCTTAGATTTATACAGGTTTAAGGACTGTTAGCTGTATGAATCTTTTTGAGCTGTTGTGTTGTTGTGATGAATGAATGGTGGTTGTGATCCTGTTGTATGTTGTGTACGCCGTGCAAATACAAGGGAGGCTCTGTCCGTGTGTACAGTGGACCCTGTATTTGTGGCGGGTCTGTACGTGGCGCGGGCTAGGCTTTCAAAAAAAAATTTTGGCACGTATTTTCGCTTCTAAAACTTGCCCGGGGCGTGACACACATAAAAGAAGAGTTAGTTTCAAGTAAAGCAGTAGCATTAACGTCCTCATCATTAGAGGTGGATTCATCCGATGATGAATCATCCCATGTAATAGCTTGCATAGCCTTCTTTTTTGAAGACTCTTTATTTGGACAATCCGAGGCAATGTGGCCAAAACCCCTGCACTTGTAGCATTGGATTTGACCTTCGGAGCTCTTCTTCTCCTTGGAAGAACTCTCGGATTTTCTAGATTTGGAGAAATTACTCCCTTTACTCTTTGATTGCTTTGAGGAAGAAGTCATTTTGTTCGCTTGTTTCTTTCTAAAGTTTCGTCGGAACTTCTTCGTTAGGAGCGCCAATTGTTTTTCAAAATCCTCCAAAGTATTGTCCGAATCTGAATATGTGGAAGACGTGTTTGAGTCTTCTTCCCTTGTGGATCTTAGAGCCATCCCTGTACCCTTGGAAGAAGACTTGGTAGAAGACGAGTTAGTAGGAAAAGTCATCTCATAAGTTTGTAAAGCACCAACTAATTCTTCTACTTTTAATTCATCAGGATGTTTCATTGTTTCAATGGTCGCAATCTTTGGACGAAACCTCTCCGGAAGGGTTCTTAATATTTTGCGAACAACTTTGGATTCGACAATTTTCTCTCCCAAGTTAGCACAAGTATTAACAATATCTTGTAAACGAGTATAGTACTGCGTAAAGGTTTCATGTTACTCCATACGAATGGAGTCGAATTTGCTCGTTAGCATTTGAAGTTTTTGAACCTTTACTAAACTAGTACCCTCATGCGTTACTTGGAGAGTATCCCAAATTTCCTTCGCCGTTTCACATGGTGAAACGCGTGAGAACTCAGTTTGCGTTAACGCATTAAATAAAGCATTAATATTGTCACGCCCCGTCGTGCCTTAATACCAACTAGGTGAGAGGAGAACCCGCACGGGCGCGTGTGCCAGACCCGCCGAACGGACAGAGTCTCTCCTATCCGCCCAAGGTGTCACAACACAAGCATTTCCACGATGTTCCAACTAGGAACGGAGTACAAGAGTTGCACAAGGAAAGTATCAACATAAAGAAGATCTACTTCTATTACATCACATTTGCACACTTATATATGCCCAAAATTTTCTTTTCTTTCATTCCTATTCCATACATCAAGTCCCAAAACTATGAAATTTACAAGTTGTATACATTTAATAAAAACCCCTATGCTATCATTGTACAAAACACGGGGTACAACTATACATGACACCAAAATGGAAGGGCTGCTATCTACAGAGCCAAACCCTTGCCTCGCTCCGCCGCCTCACACGCGGAAGGACCTGAAAAATGTGGGGTGAGAACTATAAACATAGTTCCCAGTGGGTAAGGCCACCCAAAAGAGAAGCTCGACACACCAGGTCCAAAGAAACACCATAAGCATAAGTTAGATTTCAAATAACTATGCATACAAATATTTACATGCTTGTAAATAAATATAAAGGATGCAACCAAATAAAATGACAACCTTCATTTTCTCCTAGGTTCATCATATATCTCACATTGTCCAAGTTCAACTACTTGTCATTTATTTATGGTGTCGGAATCGCCGCATCACCAAATTGGTTCTCAACCAAAGCGGAATCGCCACAAGTATTGGGCACCGGGCAATGGAATAGCCATCCCATCATGGTTCCAACCTCCAAGGAGTGAAATCGTCATCTCCTTATTCGGGTAGGGAAATCGTCGCATACCCGGGATAGCGAAATCGTCGCGTACCCCAATCCATCACCGCCATCACGTGGCTCGGGTAGCAAAATCGTCGCATACCCGGGATAGCGAAATCGTCGCGTACCCCAATCCATCATACTTCACACTTGCCAACCTAAGTTCAATGGCCTTAGGTTCAAGTTAACAAGTCTCACCTATGTTCAATGACACTATGTTTACTTTACATTCTCAACCTAGGTTTCATGACACTAGGTTCCAATTTCATGTTCCAACCTATGTTCAATGACACTAGGTTCCATTTTCATGTTCCAACCTATGTTCAATGACACTAGGTTCCATTTGTATTTTTCAACCTATGTTCCACAACACTAGGTTCTAATTCATATATGCAATCACATAACAACTAGTAATGAAATACTTGAATTCATTAACATGCATGATGAGCCCATGGCTCAATTCATCACGATTCTCATTTTGCCAACATGCAAGTTCTAGGGTTACATACTTTTACACCATTTTAATTTCAAATGGTCATTTACCCTAGACATGGAAGTGACCTAATCACTTCGGTAAACACAAACCCACCTCAAGAGCTCCCAAATCTTGTGTTTTTTGAGATCCTAGGTCACCAAGTCTTGAGTTCTTGCTTCAACCCAAGCTTCTACAAGGAAAACGGTTCGTTACTCATTGCGAACCCTAAAATCCATTCGTTTCTAGAAATCAAGTTTTCTAACATGATTTCCTATCCTTCAATTCAAATTCCTGAAGGTCCAAATATTTTTAGAACCTCCCATGGCAAAACCCCCAAATCTACTTAGGGTTTGCATGCATGCAAGCCAAACCCTTGATTTCATGGCCAATCTTCCACCATTTGTGGTCAAGATTGCCTAGGGTTTCTAAAAACCTCATATCAAAGGATTAAATTCAAGGTTTAAATCCTAAATCACAAGAACTCACCTCTACACCCAAGCTCCCTAGCCTCTTCTTGCACCAAGAAGCTCCAAATCCACCTTAGAAGCTTTTCCCAAGGTCAAATCCTTCACTTCTCCAAGCTTTGGAGAGATCTCTAGAGAGAGAAAGTGAGGGAGAGGGAGAGGGAGAGGAAAAATGAGGAAGGTGGAGAAGGAATGAGGGGAGAAAGACCTCAGCCCCCATACATAACCCCCACCACGTGAAATTACCAAACTGTCCTTCACTGGGCATTCTGCTTCAGCCGGGTCCGGACCTTGCAAATGGGGTCCGGAACCCGTACGCGCATCAGCTCTCAGCTCAGGTCGGGTCCGGACCCCACAGCCGGGTCCGGAACCCGTGAGCATCTTAGCTCGATAAACAGGTCGGGTCCGAACCTTGGCGTCCGGGTCCGGACCCTAGCTGCTCCACTGAACTTCATTGTCCGGACCCCAGATCTCGGGTCCGGACCCCGTGAGCAATTTAGCTCCAATTCGGGCTTTTCCAAAATTTCAAAATTTTGATTTTTGGGGTCCTAACTCGCACCCAAACATTCTGAAACCCTCGGAACCCAATTCCACACCAGCCATTATCGGCTTTCTCCGAACTTCATCTAATTCGGTAAAGTTCGGCATAATGCACCGAAATTCAGAGTACTACAAATACCCTTTTCGTTATATGACGATTGATCAATTTCGTCTTTCGTCCATTTATTTCTAGGTTTCGGGACGCTAACATTCCCGACTACATGAATTGGGTGTGTCCATCCAAATTCAATAGATTGCCATACACGCTCGTCGATGGTTATTAGAAAAGCTCTCATACGAACCTTCCAATAAGCATAATTAGTGCCATCGAAAAGCGGAGGTCGATTAATGTTACCGCCCTCAGCCATGATATACTACCTATTCCCGCTCTAATACCACTTGTAAGTTATGATACCCCAAGGATCTAGTAGGTAAACACACAGCTAGAGGGGGGTGAATAGGTGTATACAATAAAACAATCAACTCGATGCAATAAAAATATAAGCGCGAAAAATTAAAGCAACACACCGAGAAATTTACGTGGGAAAACTCCAAAAGGAGAAAAAAAACCCACGGGACCGATCACACGAAAAATTCACTAAGTAAAATAGAGTACAAGGTGATTTACCGAATCCACGACTCAACCTTTACCCTAAACTAGAAGTAGATCCCCTTCGTTGGTCCTCGATCAACCGAACTCCTCCGATCGATCACACTGTGACTCCTCGCAGCAACAACGCTCCGTCTCCACGAGCGTCCACCGAATCCACGGCCACACGCAAAGCCCTTGCGCAATCGCTCCGTTCGGAGCCTCGAAAATAGTTGTTGATGGTGATTTCAACGCTTAGAGAAGCAAAGAATATGAGAGGAGAACTTTCTAAGCGACCATCGACTTGATTCTCAGATGAAGATCAGAATTTAAGCCCTAAGAACCAAGTCGACACAAGAGAGAAAGAAACTTGTCATCGAAAGATGAACAAACGGCTCCGAGACAAGTTTCTAGGGTTTCGAAAGATAAATCTCTCTTAGGCACATTTTAGAGAAGCCTCCAAATCATATTTACAGGTTTAGGAGACATAGAATCATAGTAGAATTAAAAAAATAGATTTTGAAAAATCGCGATGGGTCGGGGTCCGGACCGTGGATAGTCGGGTCCGGACTCTGAAGTTTCAGCTTTTCATTGTCCGGACCGCAACTACCAGGGTCTGGACCCGGTTTACGAAACAGCCTGACAGGCTTACGGATTACGGACCGCAACTCCCAGGGTCCGGACCCCGTAGCATGAATTTTTTCAATTCGTTTTATAAATCATTAAAAACCTATTCTAATGTCTCCAAACACTTAAATTAAGTATATAAATCACCATTAACTATATTAAACATACCTGGGGGGCAGTGAGCTTCATAGATGAGTCTTCGAGCCTTTGAACTTGACGTCGTCTTCTTCGACCCTTCAAGACTCCATACGACTCCACGAAATCCGCCAACAAAAAAAGCCATAACAGGTGTGTTGCTTCAATTTTCCACACTAATAATTTTATTGCATCGAGTTGGTTGTTTTATTGTATACACCTATTCACCCCCCCCCCCCCCCCCCCCCCCCCCCCCCCTCTAGGTGTGTGTTTACCTATTAGATCCTTGGGTATAATAACTTACAAGTAGTATCAGAGCGGGAATAGGTAGTATATCATGGCCGAGGGCGGTAACATTAATCGACCTCCGCTTTTCGATGGCACTATTATGCTTATTGGAAGGTTCGTATGAGAGCTTTTCTAATAGCCATCGACGAGCGTGTATGGCAAACTATTGAATTTGGATGGACACACCCAATTCATGTACTCGAGAATGTTAGCATCCCGAAACCTAGAAATAAATGGACAAAAGACGAAATTGATCAATCGTCATATAACGGAAAGGGTATTAATGCTTTATTTAATGCGTTAACGCAAACCGAGTTCTCACGCGTTTCGGCGCGTGAAACGGCAAAGGAAATTTGGAATACTCTCCAAGTGACGCATGAGGGTACTAGTTTAGTAAAGGTTCAAAAACTCCAAATGCTAACTAGCAAATTCGACTCTATTCGTATGGAGGAACATGAAACCTTTACGCAGTACTATACTCGTTTACAAGATATTGTTAATACTTGTGCTAACTTGGGAGAGAAAATTGCTGAATCCAAAGTTGTTCGTAAAATATTAAGAACCCTTCGGGAGAGGTTTCGTCCAAAGGTTGCGGCCATTGAAACAATAAAACATCCTGATGATTTAAAAGTAGAAGAATTGTTGCTGCATTACAAACTTATGAGATGACTTTTCCTACTAATTCATCTTCTATCAAGTCTTCTTCCAAGGATACAGGGATGGCTCTAAGATCCACGAGGGAAGAAGACTCGAACACGTCTTCCTCAGATTCAGATTCAGACACTACCTTGGAGGATTTTGAAAAACAATTGGCGCTCTTAACGAAGAAGTTTCGACGAAACTTTAGAAAGAAACAAGCGAACAAAACAACTATTTCCTCAAAGCAATCAAAGAATAAAGGGAGTAATTCCTCCAAATCTAGGAAATCCGAGAATTCTTCTAAGGAGAAGAAGAGCTCTGAAGGACAAATCCAATGCTACAAGTGCAGGGGATTTGGCCACATCGCCTCGGATTGTCCAAATAAAAAGCCTTCGAAAAAGAAGGCTATGCAAGCAATTACATGGGATGATTCATCATCTGATGAGTCCACCTCTACTGATGAGGACGTTAATGCTACTGCTTTACTTGCAACTAACTCTCCTTTATGTGTTTAGCCTCTACTTCCACTGACTTTTCTTTCTTATCTCTTTTGCATGAAAAATCTACGTCGGAGGTCGACACAAGTGATGAGGAGTCAGGAGAAGACGATATTTCAGCTGCCTATCATCAACTATTGATGGAATCTAAGAAGATGGCGAAACACAACAAGAAATTGAGGAGAAGACTGCTTGAACTCGAGGAAGAAAATAAGAATTTCGCTACCGTCTCTAAGTTACTTGAGGAAGAGCGAGAAAGTTTGATCAAGTCAAACAATTCCTTACTAGATAAGTGTAAACTACTTGAAAAGGAAACAGAATCTCATTTAGTGCCACGCCCCGGGCTAGTTTAGATGCGGAAAACGGGTCAATTTTTCTTTTCTTTTCTTTTTTTTTTTTTGAGAGGAAGCCCGCGCAGTGAACAGACCCGCCACAAATACAGGCACCTCTGTCTACACTGACAGAGTCTCCTCTGTATTTGCACGGCGTACCAACAACATACAACAGGATCACAATCACACTTACATTCACGATAATCCACACAATACAACCATAGAGTATATTTGCATTTAGCTATCCCTACATGCCTCTAAGCACTCCTTAAGCGAAGGATGATGCAATGCACAGTACAACAAGCATCCTATTAAAAGTGCTTCCCACTCGAAAGCTTTATTTTCAAACTCTAATAAGCATTAAAGAAATCCAAGAAAACCTTTTCAAGCTGTTCCAACACGAAACTTCATTTTTGAAATCCAGCTACCACGAAGGGTAGACACCCACACGAAGAAATCCGAATCAGATGCTAATAATCGAAATTAAAACCCAATCTCATGCACAATAAGTCATCATCTCATACAAGTTATAAGCATTCAATATTCATCATGATCATCTAACTGAACCAGTTTAATTAGTTCTAGGACTAATACAAGTAAGGAGATAACCGGGTAGGGACCGCCAATGCAGTCTAGCTAGATCATCCTCGCATCGTACCACGAACTGACTCCTCGCCCATGCCACCTGAAAAATTGGGAGTGAGAAACCACAACGAGGTTTCTCAGTGGGTACAACTGAGCCACAGGGGCATGTCGTAATCACTGAGAAACAAAGGAGATATGATAACAATATAATCAGAGATCTACAGTAGCTGTGTCAGTATGAACAGGATAAATAATCAAAACGCTACTGTACAGGAAAAACTAAGCTGCATATGCATCAATGGAATGAAAACACAAAATACCCAATCTGGTGCTTGCCCTATTGGTCTGCAAACCTCATGCGTTGCCCTATTGGTCCGCAGACCTCATGCGTTGCCCTATTGGTTCGCAGACCTCATGCGTGCCTGTCACATTTCTTGCACCCGATCTAACTCAGGCGCCCTCAGGTCGACTCATCCGGATAGTACACCTCTGATCGGTGGCCAAACCGAACTGGTGTCATGAATACACGCTGTGCAGTGACTGATCATGCGATATGCTCAATAAAAAGCCGGCAAGAAGCCGATACCTGGCCGAAGCCACATCTCAGGCGAAAGGAACGCCATATCCTGATCAAACAGATCGAATCAAAGCCGGCAAGAGGCCGGTACCTGGCCGAAGCCACAACAGAGGCATATGAACGCCAAATCCTGATCAATCAGATCGAAACACACGACAAGAGAGTCGATGTGTTGCCTGGACAAGAAGTCCACAGATCATCAATGCATAATCCTACTCTACATGTCCATGACCACAAATATACTATGCAAATAAGGTAAGTATGAACGAATGCTGTAAAGAAGGAATCGACATGTAGAGCTATATCAAAGGAGAGACAGGGAACAGTGATATCGACTACTCCGAAGGCTCACCCACCAGTCGTACTCGCGTCGGGAACCTGGACGTGAAGCAGATCAACCGGACCTACGATAGGTCCACGAGTCAGAGACATGTCCCAAAGGACTCAACACGTGCATCTCACACAAACCCCAAAACCCGAGACTCGGTTTCCCAAACCGATCTCCGAACAACACCGGAAGTCCCAAAATCGCACCGGGACGTCCCCGGGACACACGAACAGTCCCGAAAGGCATCGACTCCACATATGAGTCATTCGCTGCCCCAAGACACCCCATTTGGATGGTCTTGGCAGCGAGCACCAAATCGGACATCGAAACGATCATCCACCGACAATCGTTCCGATCCGGGTTTTCGGAAGTGCCGAATTCGACACCGGAACAAACTGCCGCTCCCCGGGCATCTCCGAATACTCGAGATGACCGGGACAACCAGCCAACAAGGCTCAGCGGCAGTCCACAAGTCACGCAAGTTGTGACAATCGATCCCACACCGAAATTCGCGTTTCGCCGACGAATTTCGTCGGAAAACGCACTAGAAATCGATCTTCAATTTCCGCGAAAGACATCGGACCTTGGACAATCAATCCAGAGGTCATACACAGTCTACACCTACTGCCCACAGGACCCACGCGGTGTACAATTGCATAAAAGCCCTCAACCTTCCATAAAATCACATTATTTTATGTGATTTATCGGACACTATGGGTCGTTACGACAAACTGAGGGTCTTCTGGGTCAGCTGAGACACGCACTGATAGGTTTCAACGTGCCGGAGGCCGTGCTCATGAGTCGGAGCACATTCTGTCACTGTGGAGCACGCGGGTGCGATGCGAACTTCAGCGAACTATGCGCATTGCACGATGATCGCGCTTATTTCGCAGATCCGGGAGGCGCTGACCACAATGGAGGTGAGCATCGCGTTCGGCAATGACCGACGATCGCCGTGCTCACCTCCAGAGGCATCGGAATAGCCTCCGGATCACGAAAATAATTACCCGAACTCAGATCCATGCACAGACTGCAGTACACAGGGCTTACCGGGCAGAGGGAGCTAGGGCACGGCCGGTGTCACGCCCCGAGACCGCCTCTTTGGTCGGATTCGGGCGCGCCAACAGACCGCCGAACGGACAGAGTTTCCCCTGTACGTCCAAGGCGTCGCAATCAATACAATTCATGAGGTTCCAAACAGGAACAGAATTCATACACAGATTGCATAAGGAAGGTATCAAAAACGTAAAACAACTACGCTATTACAAGCATTCATCCGCATTCACGTTACATTTACATTTTTGCCTTTTTCTTCCAAATACAATCAATTCGTTACATTTCGTTCATTCTTTTCTTTTCTATACCCCTAAGCTATGCTGACCCAGGGTACATCTATCTCTGGTCACAAGTGGTAGGGCGCTATCTATCGAGCTACGCCCTTTCCTCACGCTGCCGCGCCGCTCACGTGTGGACCTAAAAAACAGTGGGATGAGAACTATATAAAATAGTTCGCAGTGGGTAAGGCCACCCAAGAGAGAAGCTCGACCCACCAGATCCAAAGGAAGCATATAACTCTACTATATGCAAAAATAGTAAACATGCTTATGCTTCATGCAAATGCGATAATGAAATCTATGGAAATAGGTATTACTCTTATACTTTCTATTTCACTATCCATTTCTTATCCAATTCTCTCCTAAGGTTTACTCACCTTAGCCAAGGTCAAACCCGACTCACTTTTGAGTCAATCATCAGCGGGCTACCGCCCTCACCTGACTTAGCCACCTGGCAGCGAAATCGTCGCACACGCCGAACAATGGCTCAAGTCACCGGGCGGCGAAATCGTCGCACACGCCCTAGGTATCAAGCCTACGGCGGCGAAATCGTCGCACACGCCTTAGCTCTGGTACCAAGATCACCAAGATCACTAGATGTGCACATCTCTCCATTTCCAAGTCAACCTTTCTAGGTTCATAGTCTCATGTCCAAGTGGTCATCCTACCACTATATTTCACAACCTAGGTTCAACAACACTAGGTCCTATGTCTTTCCCACCTAGGTTCGCTCGACTCTAGGTTTAATGACATACCAATCCAAGTGGTCTTCCTACCACTACATTTTCCAACCTATGTTCAATGACACTAGGTTCGATACTTTTCTGTTTAAGCGATCTTCCTATCACTATGTTTCCCAACCTAGGTTCGACGACACTAGGTTCATACACGTTCCAATCCGAGTGGTCTCTCTCTCTACCACTATGTTACCCAACCTAGGTTCCACGACTCTAGGTTTGTGACACTAGATTCGATAACACTTAATAACAATTATGTTCTTTCCAATCCTAGTTGTCCACACCTAGGATTCAAAGTTTCTATGACATCTAGTCCTTGTTTCCAATTTGTCGAATCCTCTATTTATCCTAGAGTTCATCGACCTATGTTCACATCCACACCTAGGCATACACTCACACATATATATATATATATACTCATATGTCAACAATTGCCTAGTGTTATACGTCCAATGGTATGTAATTTACCCTAAGTAGCATACAATTCATGCCTACTCATATTACCAATTAACCTACCATTACATGCATCAAATATAAAGTTATACTTTACTCTTTGGCATGGAAGTGACCTAATCACTTCGGTAAGCACAAACCCACCTTACGCTCTTCCGATTGCTTGTAGACACTTGCAATCGGGCACTTTTTCTCGGCTTCAAGCTTGATCTTCAAGCTTCTTGCCCTAACACACATATATAGGATTCGTTAATCCGAGTCGAACTCAAAACAATTTCGTTTCTTGCAGTTCGACGAAATTAAGTTGTCCCGCGTGTTTCGCTAACCTCTAATTAGGGTTTTACGGGTTCAAACCATTTTTAAATCCTCGAAATCCAAAACCCTCCTTTACACTAGGGTTTTTCGATTTCTCCGAGAATACTCCAAAATTTACGGAGAATCCTTCAACAACCTTGTGTAGAATCATCTAGGGAACTCACACAGCTCAATTTTGAAGGATTTAGCAAAATCCTAAACCTTAAACCTCAAAATCTCACATCGGGTCGCGAGCTTCCCAAGCCGCCACGCGCGCTAGAGCTCGATTCACCGTCCTCCACGCGTTCCCGAGCTCAATCTCCACCAAAACCCCAAGTTTGGGAGAGATCTAGAGAGAGGGAGAGGAGGTTGTGAGGGAGAGGGAGAGCTTCTCTCTCTCTCTCAAACGTGTGTGTGTGTGTGTGTGTTTGGCTGAGGGAGAAAAGGGGAGGCTTCCCCTATAAGCCTCCACCCAAAATTACCAAAATGCCCTCATTCTGGGCTGCCAGCATGCGCAGGGTCCGGACCCTGGCTTCCAGGGTCCGGAACCCGTAGCCCATTTTCGCGCAGCGCGGTCAGGGTCCGGACCTTGGGATCCAAGGTCCAGACCCCGTAGGTCCAGAGCTCAAAAATGCATTTTCCGAAAATTCTCATTTTCGCTCCTTGAAGTTCTAATCCACTTCTAATCATTTCAAAACCCTCAAATCTCATTTTTAAGCATGTTTAAATTACTTCTAAATTGTACTTTGTCCAATTGGCCCAAGTTTAGTATAGTGTTTCAAAACTCGGTACCTAACAGCCGGCGGCGGTTCTCCGGCGGGCTCACCGGCGGCAGGGGGTTGCTGTCGGTCAGGGGAGGTCGGTGTGTGCGGTGGCCGACGGCGGGAGGCGGCCAGAGGCGGCGGCGGTGATGCCCTAGCTCGGTGGTTCTCTAGGCCGAGCCTTCGTCTCCCGGCGATCGACGGCTCCGGCGGCGGTCCCGTCGGCAGACGACGTATGCAGGAGGGCCAGGGAGGCCGGCGCTCCGATTGGTCGACGGCGGAGGGTGGCGGTGGCAGTGCTGGCACAAACCGAGCACGCACGGGCTAGGGCTCGAGTTCCAGGGGTCCAGCGGCCACGGCGGCGGCCGGGGCACTCCGAGGCGGCGGCGGCGGGTTGCCTGAGGCCGGAGGAGAGCGGCCCGACGGATCTTGGACGGCGGCGACGCGGGGAGAGGAAACCCACGCGGGTCCGGCCAGATCTGCACAAGACTTGGTGCAGTCTGCTCACAGCGGCCGCGGCGGCGCGCAGGGACGGCGGCGGCGGCCGGGGAAGATCGCCGGAGGGTTGGGGGTGCCGGAAAGAGAGAACCCTAGGGTTAGGGTCACTCAGGCTGATCCCAACAGAGAAGGAGAGAGATGGAGGTGGTGGTGATGTGAGGAAGGATGGTGATGCTGGAGTTGCAGCCACTGCCGGCCGGAAGTAGGGTCGTCGGCGGCGGCAGCCGAGCGCAGAGGGAGGAGCAGGAGGTGGGGGTGTCGGCTTGGTCGCTGTGGAGGTGAATGGAGGCTAGGGTTAGGGTTTCCCATGAGGAAACCCTATGTGGCCTTTTTATGCATTGGCTCCACTTCGCACGAAAGTCCTCCGAAGCTCCAAATTTCGTACTTAGTCCCTCACAGTGCGTGTAGAATGCGCGTAAGTACCTCCCTGCAGAGTTTCATGCAATTTGGTCCATAAATATTGGCACTTTTCTCAAAATACGAAAAATAACATTTGACCCTTCCACGGGAAACGCGTTATATCCTGCGATCCGTCCGTTGGATTTTCGAACGGATTATGCCAGCACGATCAGCACTGCAGAGCATCAAACTCACGATTTTGTTTCGTTCGATTTGATTGCCGATTCGCAGATCAATAACCCTCTTTACGGCTCAACGTACTTTTACAATTTAGTCCCTCAAAACTAAATGGGCTTTTCTCCGAAACCGTTTGTCAAATCTGAAATCCGTCAATGCCATCGAGTCCAGAATAATTGGACAGTTGAAAACGAGCTATTGGATCACTATGAACGGAGTTCGACACACTCCAGAAGCCATCTCTAATCATCGGCCTCTTCGAAAAATCGGAGTTACTATTCACTTAAGTGAATATTAAAAATCGCGTAACTCTTTCATTTTAAATCATTTTCTCCCGAAACTTGACGAGTGATTATGTAATTAAAATACAAACAAAAATATCGTCAACGGAGAGTTAAATTACATAGTAAAATTCTCGGTCTTTACATCATTCCCCCCTTAAAAGAAGTTTCGTCCCCGAATTTTGATTACATTTACCCCTCAAGTAAATATGGATATCATTCCCGCATAATCGATTCAAGCTCCCATATCTCTTAGCGCTCCTCATAATTAGCCTATTAAACTTTAACATACGGAATGCTCCGGTTCCGCAGTTGTTTCTTCTCACGTGCCAATATCCGCGTCGGAGCCTCATCGTAGGTCAGATCCTCCCGAAGCTGAATAGTCGTCGGACTGCTGACATGGGACAGATCAGAAATATACTTCCGAAGTATGGACACGTGGAAGACAACATGTACTTGGGCGAGACTCGGAGGTAGAGCTAATCTGTACGGCACCGGACCAACGCTCCCAGATCTCAAACGGTCACACATATCTCGGGCTAAGCTTGCCCCTCAAACCGAACCGTTTGATCCCTCTGGATGGTGAAACCTTGAGCAGAACATGCTCGCCGACTTGAAACTCCAGGTCACGACGCCGATGGTCCGCGTAGCTCTTCTGCCGACTCTGTGCAGTCAATAATCGCTCTCTAGCAATGCGAATCTTTGTCTCTGCATCCACCACCAAGTCCGGCCCGATCATCTGGCGTTCTCCGATGTCGTCCTAACTGATAGGGGACCGACATCGACGCCTATATAAAGTCTCGTACGGTGTCATCCCAATGCTCGCCTGATGACTGTTGTTATAGGCGAACTCCACCAGTGACAGGTACTTGAACCACCCATCACCATAATCCAGGACGCATGCACGTAGCATATCTTCAAGAGTCTGAATAACTCACTCAGACTGTCCGTCGCTCTGGGGATGGAAAGCCGTACTGAAGTTCAGCTTCGTACCCAAAGCTTGCTGTACACTCTTCCAAAATTGGGACAATAACTCCCTACTCAGAAATTCAAGGTCCACCCAACACCGGTCCACGTAGCAATAGCTAACTCAACTACGTCAAATGTTCACGCAGGAAAGTCTCTCAACACCACAAGTCGGAGTATATTTTCGGAGACCGAAACGACGCACTCCGATTAGCTCACTTCGTCAATCAGTTCGCCACGAGCGAAATGCATCGTTGTCCTAACTCTTGCGTCAATAACACTCAACTCGGAGACCACAGTCTCCCACCAGTTTGTAATACAAATGGATCGAAGTCAAATCTTTACATCGATACCCACTTGCGGTATCCGACACTCCTATGTCTAAGATCTAAACCGTCCGCCTAGACCAAAAGGTCTAAGGCTACCTCAATCAGTTGAGCTCGACCATTTAGTCAACTACAGGTATATGTGATTCAACATAAAGGTCCACGGGTGTCCGTAACAGGGTTGCCAATCGCAACGAGTAATCAAAATCATCAATGATGCTCAACATCTATCTCCACGAAATCCGGTCGCTGAAATCCGCATGGGACCAGCGATTCAATGTTACATAACACATCCGATGTCTGTATCAATGAGACCAAATGCATTAATCATACCGCCACTTTGGTCGGTCCCGGGCGCGCGAACGGACAGAGCCTCCCCTGTCCGCCCAAGGCTCGTCAACATCATGTACATAGAGTTTTGCGCAGAGAAAACAATCAACATACATGAATTACACGAGGGCATATCACAAGAGCGAGAATTTAAACCTAGCTATTACAACACTTGAAGCATTCACATTTACATACATTTTCAACTTTAATACATAATACATGCCATTTTTCTCAAAATATACAACTTTCGCTCTCAATTACATTACATTTATTTACAACATGCATTTACAATCTTTATCTGTACAGGGTGACCTACACTTGGTGACCCTGCTATCTAGGGCGCGACGCCCACGTCTCGGTCCGGTGCTGCTCCGCTAATGGTGGCTCTGCAACAACAGGGGGGTGAGAACTAAAAGAAGTTCCCAGTGGGTTCGGCCGCCGACCTCGCCGACTTTCCCACTAGGTCCAACAAGGCATAGTAATACAAAAGGAGGTAGCAATGCGATATATAAGCAACTGAATGTGTAGTCTACCACTACTAAACATACAACATGCAACATTGACTACTACTATGCCTTACAATAAGGAATGAATGTCATGATTCTATATGTTCAACAGTGTCCCTCACACACTCTTGACCCAATTCATTCATGACCCAACCGGGGCTTCTCACAAGACCAAGCCCAACTCACAAGAATATCATGATCGACCCCACACATAACATGTAATCTCACTGTGCTCACTCTCTACATAAGATGCAACAATGCAAGTAGCATAGATTACAATATGGTCAATCAACCTGTCTCTTTTCTCTTTGACCCAATCTTACCGGCTCACCCGAAGGTCAAGCCGAACTCACAATACTAGGGCCCGCAGGGAGATAGTCCCTCAACCATCTAGGGCCGTCTGCTGGGGACATAACCCTCAACCCATAAGTGTGACTACTCCGGAGCTCACTGCTTGTGGTGGCGCGAACACCAACAAGCCGAACAGACAATGTGAGTGCAATCCAGTCCTCTCAACCCGAGGACACCCTACTGACCAGGGTAACAACACACGGGGATCTACCAATCCCTAGCATGGTCAAGAGGATCTATTTCAATCCCTCGCATGCTCATCACAAATCCTGTGTAACTACGACAACAAACCCACATAGACTCGAGAGTCTACTAAACTCATGTCGCGTGCATCAATAGGATATACAACACCACACTATGTGGACACAAGAAACTATGCAATGCTTCATGGACTATGGCCACACATTCATGCAAAGACCCAATCATGCATATCACATTTAATCGTCACAATGACATCTAGTATCTCACTTGTTTCAATGTCCACTACTTGCTTTCTATGTCCAATCCACTAGTTTTCCTCTACTAGTTCAAGATGTCACTAGGGTTCATATGTCGCTAAATTCATGCATCCTAGGTTCCAAGTTATCACCACAATTATTCATGTATACATCATAGGAGGCATGCAAGTTTCTATAACAAGAAAATACTTGAACCCTATCATACATAATCAATACATATATATATGCTCAACAAAGTGATTTAGACATAGGGAGAAATCCGACCATTCCGGAGAGCACCACCCACCTCGTTTCGATGCCAAGATGCGAGAACCCAAGTCCCGCGATTTATCGTCGCCGATTTAGCTCGACCCAAGCCTAACAAAGGCAAAACGGTAATTTTTGCCAATGGAATGCCGTAGGCTCGTAGGAACTCCAATCCAAATTGCCCAACGCGTCGATTTACCCTTCAATTAAAGATTTATGAGATCAATTTAGATCAAAACCTCTTAGGGACAAAAGCCCCAAATCCAAGCCCTAGGTTTCATGAACCTCAAGAACACCCAAAAATTATGGTGATCCTTTGATTAAACTTGTCTAGAATCATCTAGAGATCTCTAATACACCAATTTTAAAGGATTTAATCCAAACCCTAAACCCTAGTCCGAAGAACTCACCTCGGGTCGCGAGCTCCCCAAGCTTGATCCACCATTGGAGAGCTTGCTTCACCACCAAGCAAGCTTCATCTCCTCCAACTCCAATCTCCTCTTTGGTGGAGAGGTTGCAAGAGAGAGGGAGAGAGAGGTGTTAGAGAGGAAGAGAGAAGGGTTTCCCCCTTCTCTCATGCGTGTGGGGTGAGGGAAATGAGAGAAAAGAGCTGTGGGGCTCTTTTTATAACCCCCAAACAGTGCAGGGTCCGGACCCTGCATCAAGGTCCGGAACCCGTGAGCAAATTTCAGCATTTCGCAGCTGGGGTCCGGACCCTAGATCTGCGGTCCGGACCCGGACACGATGAACAGTAATTTCAGCCTTTTTTATTTTCTTCTTATTTTCACTACAAAACTCTGATTTTCATTTCGTTTTCTTTTCAAATCAAATCCAACACAACCGAAACTCCTCTTACACATATGGGACACTTTCAAAGTTGGAGATTTATAATTTTTCCTTATAAAAACCATTAGGTTTCGAAGTACACTCATTTCTCCAAAGTATCCATTTCCTCCCAACTTTCTCCAAGTTTCACCGATACTTCTTCTAATCGTTCCGATGCTCTCGGAACCCAACATAGAACTCCATCAAATCCACTTCTTAACCACAATTCATCCAACTTGACTTAAGCTCGGGGAGGTATACAAAAATTCGGTTCACTACATGTATTCGTTGCAAATTACCCTCTTAGGGCATAATAGAACCGTCTTATGGGCTTTAATTTTTGTTCATTTGAATTTGAACATGTACTCTTTGCACATTTATACGCGAAGGGCATAATTGAACCGGCTTTTGCGGCTTCAATTTTGGTTCGTTTGAATGTGAACATGTGTTCTCGCATCACGTCCCGATTACTCTACTGGACTTTAACATACGGAATCACATGATTCCGCAATTCCTTCTCCTCGGGAGCTAGAATACACATCGGGAACTCCTCCCATGACATAGCTTCCCGCAGTTCACGCGGCTCATAACAATGGACATCAAACAGGTCCATCATCATACTGGGCACTTTGTTTTATTCCGCACTCCAAACTACTTCACCCAACTCACGGGTGGCACATCCAAATGATGCGATCATCTACCGCAAACTTTCATATTTGCCGATCACCGTCTGCACAGGTTTTCCTTGTCATGCTTGCGCCGTCAATACCCGTTGACGCGCAACTTCACTAACTCCACTGTGTAGTACATCCCTTACGAGCTTCATCGATTTGGCCCGTTAAAGAGTCTACATTATATAGTATTACTCTTTCTTCACATGCACCAATTTAATCCGGAGCCTAATTTGGTCCACTCTCTGGTATTGCTCACAAGCAACTTCCATTTGGTGTTTTCTTTCATCACGAGTGGATCCTACCACACATAGATTTCCAGCTCCACAACGACATGGCTCATCCTCGAGCACTTACCCATTCCGGGACATAGTCCCCATTTCGCATGTGGCTTCTACTATCCCAACGTCTCACACGGAGCACGATGCTCTACTTCCACATGCCACAGGTTGGCATCACGATACTCTTACGACGAGTCCATACGAACCCCCAGTTCGTAATTTCGATTCCACCTCCGCGATAACGCTAGGCTCTGCGAGTTGGTGACTCTACCAATCAGGCGAGCGACATGACTGGGCCTTTGCCCTTTTGGTCATTACCCTCCACCTTCTCGCAAGCCACTAATGCTCCCTTTAGAAGAGCCCTCGGCTTACCTATTTAATCCAGATTGCTACGGGGGGTCCACCGACCGACAAGCCTTTATAGGCCCACAGCGTAAAGTCTAACACGACAGCGTGCAACGTCTCTCACTCTCATGTGCGGACCCAATCATCACATAGTGGAGTCCTCATTTGGGACCACGTATCGAAACTCCAACAAGGAGTAATTACATTGCAAGTCATCGTAACCCTATGGCCATTCGCATCTACACTCTAGGTGTACCAACAAACTCACGGTTCCACACGTGGCACTCCACGTCTTCGGGTCATCGCTCGGACTACCGTCCCGACCATGAATCCTAGCCGAGCTCTACCCTCAGGTTCAGAGCTGCTATCACACGATACCGACTGCGCCTGTCCCTAAGGCCCTAGGCCCACAGTCCACACGTGGTCCAGGCACGAGTAATCCCCAAGCAATGCCCTCTAACCGTCGCCACGTGACCAAAGCGCTCCAAGCGCATTATGCTTTGGCCATCCAACACTTAGGTATTCACCCAAAACTTCACCTCAGTGAAACCACCAAAATGCCCTCAAACTGGGCGTTCCGCGAGCGAAGAGTTCGAATCCTGATCCCGAGGTCCGAACTTGATATGCTCTCTGCCCAACAGTAACATCAGGGTCCGGATCCTGATGCCACGGTCCGGAACCCGAGAGTCCCTCAGCCCAGACTCGTTTCTTCTGGAAAATTTCATCTTTCGCTTCTCGGAGTTCTAGCTCACTCGCAATCATTCCGAAACCCACGAAATTTGATTCTAAGTACATCTAATTCACTTTCCATTGGACTTCATCCGATTTGGCTAACGTTCAGTATAGCTCTACTCTACTGAGTATCATATACTAGCCACTAGGCACCCTGAAGGAACCACTAGCCCCCCTTGAGCGGTCCTCGGCTCCCTTCACACTTGGCCAACGCCCGAGTGCTACTGCCAACGAACCCTCATCAGCTGAACCTTCACTTTGTGCCTCCGTGGCAACTCTACAGTCGAGCGCACTATCTCGTGTTAGCCACAATCACCAAGCAAACCCTGCTTCATCATCCTTTACCTGCCATGAGCGCTCTCTCATTTTGAGCCGCTGCACTTCAATGCTAACTCATCCAAATCTAGCAATCGTCACACCAATTTCTATGGCAGCGAAATTATTCCCATTACCAACCCGTCAAAGGGTTCCAATTTAGTGTACGACCCTAAGTCGTTACTTCTTCATACGCGGTCACCACCGTATCCATGAAGGTTTCATATCCCTCGTTCACTTTCCCTTTCCTTCAATTACTTGAAATTATCATCTCAGGGAAGGATTCGCTCAACCACTATAACCTATCCCAAATACCATGGCTCCAAGGCTAAAGCGCACGTCCATCACATATCCAAATGCTCCTAAGCTCATGTTCAGCCTAGAGCTCTGACATCACCATGTTCCACCTTAGGATCCAACTTGGGTACAATGCCACTACCTTCACATGTTAGATTCCATCCTAGACTAAATACCACGAGTGTTCTAGCTCGCTTCCAAAGCCCACATGTCACCACATGTACTTAATCATTTATCCATTTTTCACACAAGAGGGCTAAAACCCAAAATCCTCCCGGCACGCAACCAACTCATATTTAGTTTAATTGCCAACAACAACACATACTAATATCCCAAGAATCTAAGGACAAGGGAAGGTCAAATCACTTCGCAAGCATTCCCTCTCCTCTTCTTCGATCTTCCTCAAGATCAAATTAAGCTTCGGTCCATAGTGCCTTTAAAACACAGGACATGTTTGTGACCATGTCCAATCTATAGTCAGATCACTCCAATAGTGCCTTATACATCATTAATAGCATTACGACTGGGCTAATCACTCTATAAGCCCACTCGGCCACTTCATTCTCGTCATCCGATCATAGTTCGGTTTTACCTACACCGGTCCCCCATGGATCGTGCCTTTGCACCCATCATCAAGGATCGTGCACCACATCCATCACTCAGGGTCACACATTGCATCCATCACCCATCTTAGCTGGGGCAAACGCGTCCACATCCTCCAAGACGAGAATTATCAGATCTCCACAGCTTCCAATCCTGACACTAAGTCAGGGCACGCATCGGCCCCTCAAGACCATGCATCTCGGCCACAACGAGAGGCCTTATGCCCCAAGCGATACTTAGCTCGCAACATCGAAGGGCTATCCAGTCCTCCACAACATCCCTACTACCACGTGACTCGCCATGGTCACTCGAGGGATAACACGCATGCCTAAGAGACCCCAACGCTCGAACCGATTCGTCGCGCAACCGTCGACCCAATCAACGAAAGTCATAGGGTACCCCTACTCCACTTTCGACATCATGTTGTCTGCAGCCAACATGATCATCTAAATAGAGTAGTTGCAACACCTTCAATCCGCCTCCAAAAACTATTGGAGACACACTTTGACCCACTTATTCGACTTTCGCCACAAGTTACGTCCATTCACGTGCCTAAGTCCTTAAGGCTTTCCAAGTCTAAGGTCTCCTAGGTCCTCCTAGACTCATTCTACGCTCTGATACCACTCTATCTGTCATGCCCCGCGACCGCCACTTTGGTCGGTCCGGGCGCGCGCACAGATCGCCGAACGGACAGAGCCTCCCCTGTCCGCCCAAGGCTCAACAACATCATGTACATAGAGTTTTGCGCAGAGAAAACAATCAACATACATGAATTGCACGAGGGCATATCACAAGAGCGAGAATTTAAACCTAGCTATTACAACACTTGAAGCATTCACATTTACATACATTTTCCTCAAAATATACATAATACATGCCATTTTTCTCAAATACAACTTTCGCTCTCAATTACATTTACATTTATTTACATTCCTTGCTTGTACATAGGGTGACCTAAAACTTGGTGACCCTGCTATCTAGGGCGCGATGCCCACGCCTCGGTCCGGTGCTGCTCCGCTAATGGTGGCTCTGCAACAACAGGGGGGTGAGAACTAAAAGAAGTTCCCAGTGGGTTCGGCCGCCGACCTCGCCGACTTTCCCACTAGGTCCAACAAGGCATAGTAATACAAAAGGAGGTAGCAATGCGATATATAAGCAACTGAATGTGTAGTCTACCACTACTAAACATACAACATGCAACATTGACTACTACTATGCCTTACAATAAGGAATGAATGTCATGATTCTATATGTTCAACAGTGTCCCTCACACACTCTTGACCCAATTCATTCATGACCCAACCGGGGCTTCTCACAAGACCAAGCCCAACTCACAAGAATATCATGATCGACCCCACACATAACATGTAATCTCACTATGCTCACTCTCTACATAAGATGCAAGAATGCAAGTAGCATAGGTTACAATATGGTCAATCAACCTGTCTCTTTTCTCTTTGACCCAATCTTACCGGCTCACCCGAAGGTCAAGCCGAACTCACAATACTAGGGCCCGCAGGGAGATAGTCCCTCAACCATCTAGGGCCGTCTGCTGGGGAGATAACCCTCAACCCATAAGTGTGACTACTCCGGAGCTCACTGCTTGTGGTGGCGCGAACACCAACAAGCCGAACAGACAATGTGAGTGCGATCCAGTCCTCTCAACCCGAGGACACCCTACTGACCAGGGTAACAACACACGGGGATCTACCAATCCCTAGCATGGTCAAGAGGATCTATTTCAATCCCTCGCATGCTCATCACAAATCCTGTGTAACTACGACAACAAACCCACATAGACTCGAGAGTCTACTAAACTCATGTCGCGTGCATCAATAGGATATACAACACCACACTATATGGACACAAGCAACTATGCAATGCTTCATGGACTATGGCCACACATTCATGCAAAGACCCAATCATGCATATCACATTTAATCGTCACAATGACATCTAGTATCTCACTTGTTTCAATGTCCACTACTTGCTTTCTATGTCCAATCCACTAGTTTTCCTCTACTAGTTCAAGATGTCACTAGGGTTCATATGTCGCTAAATTCATGCATCCTAGGTTCCAAGTTATCACCACAATTATTCATGTATACATCATAGGAGGCATGCAAGTTTCTATAACAAGAAAATACTTGAACCCTATCATACATAATCAATACATATATATATGCTCAACAAAGTGATTTAGACATAGGGAGAAATCCGACCATTCCGGAGAGCACCACCCACCTCGTTTCGATGCCAAGATGCGAGAACCCAAGTCCCGCGATTTATCGTCGCCGATTTAGCTCGACCCAAGCCTAACGAAGGCAAAACGGCAATTTTTGCCAATGGAATGCCGTAGGCTCGTAGGAACTCCAATCCAAATTGCCCAACGCGTCGATTTACCCTTCAATTAAAGATTTATGAGATCAATTTAGATCAAAACCTCTTAGGGACAAAAGCCCCAAATCCAAGCCCTAGGTTTCATGAACCTCAAGAAACCAAAAATTATGGTGATTCTTTGATTAAACTTGTCTAGAATCATCTAGAGATCTCTAATACACCAATTTTAAAGGATTTAATCCAAACCCTAAACCCTAGTCCGAAGAACTCACCTCGGGTCGCGAGCTCCCCAAGCTTGATCCACCATTGGAGAGCTTGCTTCACCACCAAGCAAGCTTCATCTCCTCCAACTCCAATCTCCTCTTTGGTGGAGAGGTTGCAAGAGAGAGGGAGAGAGAGGTGTTAGAGAGGAAGAGAGAAGTGTTTCCCCCTTCTCTCATGCGTGTGGGGTGAGGGAAATGAGAGAAAAGAGCTGTGGGGCTCTTTTTATAACCCCCAAACAGTGCAGGGTCCGGACCCTGCATCAAGGTCCGGAACCCGTGAGCAAATTTCAGCATTTCGCAGCTGGGGTCCGGACCCTAGATCTGCGGTCCGGACCCGGACACAATAAACAGTAATTTCAGCCTTTTTTATTTTCTTCTCATTTTCACTACAAAACTCTGATTTTCATTCCGTTTTCTTTCCAAATCAAATCCAACACAACCGAAACTCCTCTTACACATAGGGGACACTTTCAAAGTCGGAGATTTATAATTTTTCCTTATAAAAACCATTAGGTTTCGAAGTACACTCATTTCTCCAAAGTTTTCATTTACTCCAACTTTCATCAAGTTTCACCAATACTTCTTCTAATCGTTCCGATGCTCTCGGAACCCAACATAGAACTCATCAAATTCACTTCTTAACCACAATTCATCCAACTTGACTTAAGCTCTTCTAACCTTTGCACGATATCATCCATGAAGGTTATCTACACGGGAAACACAATATCCCAATCCAAATACTCCCAAAAGAGGGGTAGGGCATTTCGTCCTGACTTTTGACAATACGTTGTCTGCAGCCAACGCATTTATCAAAAGAAAAGCAAAGTGCCGTAGATCCATCTCCAACGCCACGTTGGAGAAGTGACACTAGCACGAAATCATCCAATCTCACAATACTGCACCAGAGTGCACCACAACACTAATAAATATCAACTATGAAAGTCGATATTCGAGATTGGACCAGCCATCGAGCCAACTCCCTAGGAGCTCTATGGCTCCAACAATAGGAAAAGGAACTATCTGCGACATAAAGTCGCCAACTGCACAAGCTAAATGTGATCAACAGCTCGATCTTGGAGTCTTATCCAACACGACAACTTACCCTTAGGGTTTCCAATTATCCTATAGAGCATCAACCTCTATGCCATAAGCATACATACACCACGTGTCATCCCATACCACACTGATTTAGGTGTTGGGATTGCCGCACACAATGTGGACACCACAAAGACCTATCATTGACGCTAAGTCATATTCATCCTGGCTTACGCCAATAGGCGCAAAGATCACCTGAAGAGCAAAACGACTGCTCTGACAAATCCACTAACAGGATATCTAAACATCACTCAAGCGAGAAAGACCTTCTAAGCTCGCTACGCATCACGAACATCCCTCAATTTCATGAGTCAGGCGAATTTCTGATCATATATATACTCAAACGGAATTTATTACCCTGCCTGAAGCTCAATAAGGAATCCAATAACAACCTTGATATCATCCAACCAATCTAAAGATCGGGTCGATCTAACAACTTATCAGATGAAAGGGAAAAATCCAATAAACTATCACCAAGTAGACACTACGGTCATACCCACCAAAGCTAAAGAAGTTCTACTCATACCGCAACCGCACGAGCGGTCGGCAAACAAAACCTCGGGCCGCACATCAGCAGCCCACGCAATAGTTGCGGTCAAAATCTGCATAAATCATCATCTTCCCCGAGATGCATGAAATCATACATGAGCTCTAAATAGGGAGAAATAGGCACTAAAGCCATATTCACAATGCCTGAGGAAACAATGTCCGCATTGAAGTCGCCCAAGTGATTGCACTTCAATCCTCGAGCTGTACTCACACAGCTCCAGAAACGGTTGCGACGGTAGCCGCACAATGTATCGTCTCCATAGAGATACCCGCAGTGGACCTCGTGCTCTACATGGGAAGTGGGGCCCGATAATCACGGCTCAGCCGTCAGCTAAGGCCCAGCAGATGCCACTGCCTGGATCCTCAATGTCAATATCTGTCTCGAGTGGTTTTACCAGGTGCACATCACCCTACCACTCGATATCTGTCTGGTATTCCGCCACCACTCTCAGTAGAGACACAAGTCTGCACCGCAACTGCAAAACAAACACGGGGTAACGAAACAACAATAAACCTCGAGTTAATAAACTCGACCAACTTACCGGGACTTCATCCCACAACCCCGTGCTCTCACGTGCTTATAAACCTTAGGTCTTCCTAGGGTCATCCTAACCAGTGGTTCAGTTAGATAGCTTGTAAATGTAATTGTGATTGTTCACGCTCTTATACCATCTTAATCTGTCACGCCCCGGGCTAGTTTAGATGCGGAAAACGGGTCAATTTTTCTTTTCTTTTTTTTTTTTGAGAGGAAGCCCGCGCAGTGAACCGCCACAAATACAGGCACCTCTGTCTACACGGACAGAGTCTCCTCTGTATTTGCACGGCGTACCAACAATATACAACAGGATCACAATCACACATACATTCACGATAATCCACACAATACAACCATCCTTGTGCAGCTCTCGAAGTGATCGCCGCCCCGCACCTGGTTGCACGAGCCGAATCGGGAGCAAGAGTTGAAGCTGGCGCGGGAACAGTAGGAGCTCCAACTCGCCGAATAAGCCACCACAATATAGGAAAAATGATCACTGAACCTTCAAGGAAGTAGGACAAGAACTGACTTGTTCGGTAGCCAACAGGCTTGGAAATCGTTAGTTCGTTACGCTTTCTAGTTAAGGGGAGTACTATCGGCTCGGGACCTCGGGTACCAACCATCACGCCCTTGGCCACTTGCGCTAGAGACGATACCTGGCCGAAGCCACATCTCAGGCGAAAGGAACGCCGTATCCTGATCAAACAGATCGAATCAAAGCCGGCAAAAGGCCGGTACCTGGCCGAAGCCACAACAGAGGCGTATGAACGCCAAATCCTGATCAATCAGATCGAAACACACGACAAGAGAGTCGATGTGTTGCCTGGACAAGAAGTCCACAGATCATCAATGCATAATCCTACTCTACATGTCCATGACCACAAATATACTATGCAAATAAGGTATGTATGAACGAATGCTGTAAAGAAGGAATCGACATGTAGAGCTATATCAAAGGAGAGACAGGGAACAGTGATACCGACTACTCCGAAGGCTCACCCACCTGTCGTACTCGCGTCGGGAACCTGGACGCGAAGCAGATCAACCGGACCTACGATAGGTCCACGAGTCAGAGACATGTCCCAAAGGACTCAACACGTGCATCTCACACAAACCCCAAAACTCGAGACTCGGTTTCCCAAATCGATCTCCGAACAACACCGAAAGTCCCAAAATCGCACCGGGACGTCCCCCGGACACACGAACAGTCCCGAAAGGCATCGACTCAACATATGAGTCATTCGCTGCCCCAAGACACCCCATTTGGATGGTCTTGTCAGCGAGCACCAAATCGGACATCGAAACGATCATCCACCGATGATCGTTCCGATCCGGGTTTTCGAAAGTGCTGAATTCGACACCGGAACAAACTGCCGCTCCCCGGGCATCTCCGAATACTCGAGATGACCGGGACAACCAGCCAACAAGGCTCAACGGCAGTCCACAAGTCACGCAAGTTGTGACAATCGATCCCACACCGAAATTCCCATTTCGCCGACGAATTTCGTCGAAAAACGCACTAGAAATCGATCTTCGATTTCCGCGAAAGACATCGGACCTTGGACAATCAGTCTAGAGGTCATACACAGTCTACACCTACTTCCCACAGGACCCACGCGGTGTACAATTACATAAAAGCCCTCAACCTTCCATAAAATCATATTATTTTATGTGATTTATCGGACACTATGGGTCGTTACGACAAACTGATGGACTTCGGGGTAAGCCGAGACATGCACTGATAGGTCTCGACGTGCCGGAGGCTGTGCTCATGATTCGGAGCACATTCTGTCACTGTGGAGCACGCGGGTGCGACGCGAACTTCAGCGAACTATGCGCATTGCACGATGATCGCGCTTATTTCGCAGATCCGGGAGACGCTGACCACAATGGAGGTGAGCATCGCGTTCGGCAATGACAGACGATCGCCGTGCTCACCTCCGGAGGCATCGGAACAGCCTCCGGATCACAAAAATAATTACCCGAACTCAGATCCATGCACAGACTGCAGTACACAGGGCTTACCGGGCAGAGGGAGCTAGGGCACGGCCGGCGGCGGTTCTCCGGCGGGCTCACCGGCGGTAGGGGGTTGCTGCCGGTCAGGGGAGGTCGGTGCGTGCGGTGGCCGACGGCGGGAGGCGGCCAGAGGCGGCGGCGGTGATGCCCTAGCTCGGTGGTTCTCTAGGCCGAGCCTTCGTCTCCCGGCGATCGGCGGCTCCGGCGGCGGTCCCGTCGGCAGACGATGTATACGGGAGGGCCAGGGAGGCCGGCGCTCCGGTTGGTCGACGGCGGAGGGCGGCGGTGGCGGCGCTGGCACAAACCGAGCCCGCACGAGATAGGGCTCGGGTTCTAGGGGTCCAGCGGCCACGGCGGCGGCCGGGGCACTCCGAGGCGGCGGCGGTGGGTTGCCTAAGGCCGGAGGAGAGCGGCCCGGCGGATCTTGGACGGCGGCAACGCGGCGAGAGGAAACCCACGCTGGTCCGGCCAGATCTGCACAAGACTTGGTGCAGTCTGCTCACAGCGGCCGCGGCGGCGGCGGCCGGGGAAGATCGCCGGAGGGTTGGGGGCGCCGGAAAGAGAGAACCCTAGGGTTAGGGTCACTCAGGCTGATCCCAACAGAGAAGGAGAGAGATGGAGGTGGTGGTGATGTGAGAAAGGATAGTGATCCTGGAGTTGCAGCCACTGCCGGCCGGAAGTAGGGTCGCCGGCGGCGGCAGCCGAGCGCAGAGGGAGGAGCAGGAGGTGGGGGTGTCGGCTTGGTCGCTGTGGAGGTGAATGGAGGCTAGGGTTAGGGTTTCCCATGAGGAAACCCTATGTGGCCTTTTTATGCATTGGCTCCACTTCGCACGAAAGTCCTCCGAAGCTCCAAATTTCGTACTTAGTCCCTCACAGTGCGTGTAGAATGCGCGTAAGTACCTCCCTGCAGAGTTTCATGCAATTTGGTACATAAATATTGGCACTTTTCTCGAAATACAAAAAATAACATTTGCCCCTTCCTCGGGAAACGCATTATATCCTGCGATCCGTCCGTCGGATTTCCGAACGGATTGTGCCAGCACGATCAGCACTGCTGAGACATCAAACTCACGATTTTGTTTTGTTCGATTTGATTGCCGATTCGCAGATCAATAACCCTCTTTACGGCTCAACGTACTTTTACAATTTAGTCCCTCAAAACTAAATGGGCTTTTCTTCGAAACCGTTTGTCAAATCCGAAATCCGTCAGTGCCATCGAGTCCAGAATAATTGGACAGTTGAAAATGAGCTATTGGATCACTTTGAACGGAGTTCGACACACTCCAGAAGCCATCTCTAATCATCGGCCTCTTCGAAAAACCGGAGTTACTATTCACTTAAGTGAATATTAAAAATCGCGTAACTCTTTCATTTTAAATCATTTTCTCCTGAAACTTAACGTGTGATTATGTAATTAAAATACACACAAAAACATCGTCAACGGAGAGTTAAATTACATAGTAAAATTCTCGGTCTTTACATTTAGATAAAATAAATTTTCTTTCCAAGCAGTACACTGAGTTTAGAGAATCCAACTTGGAATTGACTAAGACGATTTTTCAACTCAAAAATGATCTCAATAAGTTTTCATCTAGCACTTCTAAACTAGATAAAATGTTGGGATTTGGTCAAACTAACAGATTCGGACTTGGATATGAACGGATTTACGTTGAACAAGTCTCGAAATCAGCTCAAAAGGACTTGACACAATCTTCTGCAACAAACCAGGATATGACTTCTACACAAAAGAATAAATTTGCTAACAAAGCTTGTCATCGGTGTGGTGCTGTAGGTCACATCAAAAGAAATTGCAAACAAGGGATGAAGCAAGCCACAACACCCAAACGACTAGTTCCAAATGCTAAACCTCCGCCGCGACAACCTCAAAAACTGAAGAAGAATTTTCCTCAACCAAACCTAGAGCAACGACGCGTGAACCCGCAACAAAGATCAAGGGTTGAACTGAGGAAGCAAGCATGGACACCGAAAGAGCAAGTTCCTAAGAAGCATGATTTCATAAAGGCTTCAATTCAACAATTGTCAAGTTCCAATAGGCCGACGCAACCCAATGTTACGGATTTTATATTGGCATATTTCGTGAAGTGAGTCGGAGTCTTGAAGGTTCAAAGAAGAAAAGACGAAGATTGAAGACTCGAAGACTCACCGTTTGAATTCACGATGCTTGGTAAGTTTAAATAATCTTGATGATGATTTATAAACATTTACAAGTGTTTGGAAGACTTTAGAATGGATTAAAATTGTTTTAAAATATAAAAAAATGAGTATTCCAACTTCCGAGGTCCGGACCCTGAGGATGAGGTCCGGAACCCGTACGCCTCCCTGGCTGTCACGCAGGGAGGGTCCGGACCCTGAGGATGAGGTCCGGACCCTGAGGGCGGAGGTCCGGACCCTGAGGGCTGAGGTCCGGACCCCAAGCTGTTTCGCAGACCGGGTCCGGACCCTGATGGCTGAGGTCCGGACAATGAAACGCCTGGAGAGTGTTAAGGTCCGGACCCCATACCCGCGGTCCGGACCCCGACCCGTTGCGAAGTTTTGGAAAGTTATTTTTTCTATCCTACTTTGATTCTAATGTCTCCCAAACATGTAAATAAGATGGTAGATTCCTTAAAATATCTTTGCAATCCTAATTTGGTTCCAAACCTTTCTAAAATCAGTTTTGCAATCCTAGTCGAAATCGGTTTGCTTCCAAACCTTTCTAAAAACTGTTTTTTAGTCCTAATCTATTTCGGATTGCTTCTAACCTATAAATATGATGTGGGGGTGTCTCTAAAACGTGGTGAAGCATAGATTATCTTTTAGAAACCCTAGAAGCTTGTAGGTAACCGTTTTTCTCTTCTTCTACATCAAGCTTCTCTCAAATTGATTCATGGTTTCCTAATTTCTAATATTCTTTTAGAATCAATTTGAGAATTGCTTAGAGATTATTCCCACAGATCTTCAATGATATTCTAAGCAATAAACCATCATCATTTTTATTGTTCTTGCTCTGGATGGAGTGCGCTCGTGGATTCGAGTGAGCGTCGTGGATTCGACGTGTTGAAGGCTTCGTGGATTCGAAGTGAGGCGTCTCGTGGATTCGAGGCGTGGCGTTCGTGGATTCGGACGTGGGGCGTGGACAACCCGTTGGTGCGCGTGATCCGCTGAAGAGAAGGGAGAGGTTAAGTCCGTGGAGTCGGTAATCACCTTGTAATTCTTTACTCTTAGTGGATTGTTTTTTCGCGTGTTGGTCCCGTGGGTTTTTCTCCAAGGTGGAGTTTCCCACGTAAATCTCGGTGTGCTGATTTTATTTTCCGCATTACTTTATCGCATTGAGATTTGTGATTTTTATTTATACACCTATTCACCCCCCTCTAGGTGATTGATATACTCTAGATAGATCCTAGGGCACCCCATATCTAACAATTGGTATCAGAGAAGGATCTAGGCTTTATCTTTCATAATGGGTGAAGGAGGTAATATATTTAGGCCACCGTTATTTGATGGAACCAACTACGCCTATTGGAAAGTCCGGATGAGAGCCTTCCTCATCGCAATTGATGAGCGAGTATGGCAAACCATTGAACTTGGATGGAAACATCCAACCGAAGTGGTTAATGATTTGACCGTCCCTAAATCTCGGACTAAGTGGTCGAAGGATGAAATCGATTTATCTTCTTTTAATGGTAAGGGTATTAATGCGTTATTTAATGCTTTATCCCAAACCGAGTTTACACGTGTCTCGGCGTGTGAAACGGCTAAAGAGATTTGGGATACCTTACAAGTTACACATGAGGGTACTAGTCTAGTAAAAGTTCAAAAGCTCCAAATGCTTACTAGTCAATTTGATTCTATTCGAATGGAGGAGGATGAATCTTTTACGGATTATTTTACTAGACTCCAAGATATCATCAATACATGTGCTAACTTGGGAGAGAAGATCCCCGAATCTAAGGTTGTTAGAAAAATCCTTCGAACACTTCCGGAGCGCTTTAGGGCGAAAGTCGCGGCTATTGAAACGATCAATCATCCGGATGATATGAAAGTTGATGAATTAGTAGGCGCTTTACAAACTTATGAAATGACTTTTCCTACTAATCAATCGTCTTCCAAGTCTTTCTCTAAAAGTACAGGTGTTGCACTTAATTCAACAAAGGAGGAAGACGAGGATACCGAATCCGACGATGAAATTTCTCTTGCAAATTTCGAACATCAAATGGCACTTCTTACAAAGAAGTTTCGTCGGAAGTTTAGGAAGAACCAAAACATTCAAGCTTCATCCTCCAACCGAAAGCCTTCTTCTAACGGATCTTCACATTCTAAATCCTCTAAAGAGAAGAAGCTTGCAAAGTCTTCTAAAGAAAATGATGAGTTTGAGGGAGAAATCCGATGTTACAAATGCCGAGGATATGGCCATATCGCCACGGATTGTCCCTCTAAGAAATCCTATAATAAGAAGGCTTTACAAGCTAGAACTTGGGATGATTCTAGTTCCAATGATTCAAGTTCTAGTGAAGAAGAAAACAATGATGTTATTGCTTTATGTTCACATGTTTCTTCTTCTCCCTCTGCTTTTTGTTTATCATCTGTTATTGCTAACCCTTTTGCTTCTTCCTCTGTGCATGAAACGTCGAGCGACGATGACACTAGTGAGGGGGAGTCGGATGATGAAAGTTTAGCCGATGCCTACAATCAACTACTTTTTGAATCGAAGAAGATGGCTAAGCACAACAAGAAGTTGAGGAAGCGACTTTTGGAGCTTGAGGATGACAAAAAGACATTGAGTACTTCAAATAAAGCTCTTGAGGAGGAAAGGGAAAACATATTGAAGAACAACAAAATCCTCCAAGAGAAGCTCAACCAATCGGAGATAACGATCAAATCGCATCAAGAAAAGGTTGGCTTTCTAGAACTACAATACAAGGAAATTCATGTTTATAATCAAGTCTTGATGAAACAAGTCCATCAACTCAAGTCTGACATACAAAAATTCTCCTCCGGTTCAAAGAAACTTGATGATATGTTCGGATTGGGTCAAACAAGCAAACTTGGACTTGGATATGAGCGGACATTTGTTGAGAAGGTAAAAAATTATATTCCCAAAGTCTCAACAAGTGTAAAAGAGAAAACATGCCATAGATGCGGAAAGAAAGGACATATCAAGAAGACATGCCCTAAAAAGAAAACTCAAGTGGCATCTTCTAAGCATCTATCGGCATTTTTCAATACTCGACAACTCCCACAGTTTCAAAATTAACATCAAAAAGGTCGAGTACCAAAGGTCAACCGAAAGTCAAAGCCACAACACTTAAATACTCCAAAGCGGAATGCGGTGGTAAGACCCACGATTGATCAAAAGTCAAAACAAACCTGCCCAACGTCAACAAACCAAGACAATCAACAATCCGACAAGTTTGGGTTCGGAAAGGTGATATCTTTCCTTCTCTAAAGTCTTAATTTGTTTTGACTTAGTGTAGTGCTTTGATCGGTTTCTATTGCATATCTCTTCTTTATTGCATTACACATCTTGGTGCTTTCATTGTTACGATTTTTAGATTCTTTGAATGATTAGAACATTAAATAGTGCATTGAATATCAATATGTTCACTTTCATTCACTCGTAATTAATCTCATATTAATTATCGATTTTACTTTATTTTCATTATATTTGAAGATAATTTATTATGAGAATTCTTAATACTTATATTCATCAAATTTAGGCAATCATGTGTAATCTCTAGGAGCTTAACCTATCTCGGTTGTGTGTGTTGAATTTGATGAATAGTCATTCTCTTATGGACTAAAATTTGTCACATTTTCTTTCAACTAAGAGATTGCATAAGCGAGGGGGAGTTATTATTATAAAATGCTCATATACTTTGAAAGATGTGGAAAGAGTTACATCCTTAAAGGAGTGTGAAAACTACCACCACATGGAGGAAAGAGCTACCACCCCGGTCGTCCGGTTAGTGTGTGCAGCTACCACATGAGAATTGAATTGCATATCCGAAAAATATATATAAGTGCAAAAGGATGCAAAAGGAAAATATCACAAAATTTTATTTTTTCGGTGTTATAAGGTGGTTCACATACATGAAAGATGCTCAAAGAGCCACCCCCTGTGCGATATTTGTTTTATCTCAAATTTGAATGTTTATGCAACAAATTTATGTCTCTTTGATGAATCCCTTAAGTCATCTTCATAATCCGTTTACATCTTGATAGCTTTTGAGCCTTTAGATTATTTTTGATGACTTGTTTTTGAAGTTTATATGAATTAAGAAATCGGATAATATTTTATCTACATTATGATGATTGTGTAGTAAAATTCTTAATTCTTATAAAATTAATAGGGATTGAAAGAAGTCAATGTGAATTTATACTCCTCATGCACTAACAATGTTTGACGTTTTTATCACAAGTGGTTTCAAAATTGAAAAATGTTTTGAACTTGTGTTGTATTTAATTTCTGTCAACTCTCTCTATTTTTTGGTGTTTTCTTTTGGCAATTTTTGACAAAAAGGGGGAGAGAGGTAATGATGACTTAGACGCATAAACATAGGGGGAGAGATTGCATGAACAAAGGGGGAGAGATTTAGATATATTTTTTCTACTAACTTTGTTCGTGGAGAATGTAAATTTTTTGCAGATCTTTCAAGACTTCAAGACTCCATGTTTGTCTAAGTTATAGAGTTTGTTTAGGAGTTATAAAATTGTAATTTTGAATTTTATTTGGATCTTTCACGCGAGAAGTTCATTGTTTTGGTGATGGCAATGAATTTCATTTTTTGGAGAGATAAGCATCGTGAGTGTTTTATGTAATTTTGAGTTTTGTCATGAAATTGCCAAAGGGGGAGATTGTTACGGATTTTATATTGGCATATTTCGTGAAGTGAGTCGGAGTCTTGAAGGTTCAAAGAAGAAAAGACGAGGATTGAAGACTCGAAGACTCACCGTTTGAATTCACGATGCTTGGTAAGTTTAAATAATCTTGATGATGATTTATAAACATTTACAAGTGTTTGGAAGACTTTAGAATGGATTAAAATTGTTTTAAAATATAAAAAATGAGTTTTTCAACTTCCGAGGTCCGGACCCTGAGGATGAGGTCCGGAACCCGTACGCCTCCCTGGCTGTCACGCAGGGAGGGTCCGGACCCTGAGGATGAGGTCCGGACCCTGAGGGCGGAGGTCCGGACCCTGAGGGCTGAGGTCCGGACCCCAGGCTGTTTCGCAGACCGGGTCCGGACCCTGATGGCTGAGGTCCGGACAATGAAACGCCTGGAGAGTGTCAAGGTTCGGACCCCATACCCGCGGTCCGGACCCCGACCCGTTGCGAAGTTTTGGAAAGTTATTTTTTCTATCCTACTTTGATTCTAATGTCTCCCAAACATGTAAATAAGATGGTAGATTCCTTAAAATATCTTTGCAATCCTAATTTGGTTCCAAACCTTTCTAAAATCAGTTTTGCAATCCTAGTCGAAATCGGTTTGCTTCCAAACCTTTCTAAAAACTATTTTTTAGTCCTAATCTATTTCGGATTGCTTCTAACCTATAAATATGATGTGGGGGTGTCTCTAAAACGTGGTGAAGCATAGATTATCTTTTAGAAACCCTAGAAGCTTGTAGGTAACCGTTTTCCTCTTCTTCTACATCAAGCTTCTCTCAAATTGATTCATGGTTTCCTAATTTCTAATATTCTTTTAGAATCAATTTGAGAATTGCTTAGAGATTATTCCCATAGATCTTCAATGATATTCTAAGCAATAAACCATCATCATTTTTATTGTTCTTGCTATGGATGGAGTGCGCTCGTGGATTCGAGTGAGCGTCGTGGATTCGACGTGTTGAAGGCTTCGTGGATTCGAAGTGAGGCGTCTCGTGGATTCGAGGCGTGGCGTTCGTGGATTCGGACGTGGGGCGTGGACAACCCGTTGGTGCGCGTGATCCGCTGAAGAGAAGGGAGAGGTTAAGTCCGTGGAGTCGGTAATCACCTTGTAATTCTTTACTCTTAGTGGATTATTTTTTCGCGTGTTGGTCCCATGGGTTTTTCTCCAAGGTGGAGTTTCCCACGTAAATCTCGGTGTGCTGATTTTATTTTCCGCATTACTTTATCGCATTGAGATTTGTGATTTTTATTTATACACCTATTCACCCCCCTCTAGGTGATTGATATACTCTAGATAGATCCTAGGGCACCCAATATCTAACACCCAAAACACGTAAGGTTTGGGTGCGCAAAGGTGAACTCTTTCCTTGCCATGTCATACACACTTCACTGCATGCTTATGATAATTCGTCTTGGTATCTAGATAGTGGATGTTCCCGACACATGATCGGAGATAAAAATTATTTTACTTCTTTAAACAAGATCTCCGGAGGTCTAGTTGTTTTCAGAGATGGACGCTCATCTAAAGTTGTTGGAAAGGGAACAATCACAATTCCGGATGGCCCTACTTTGAATGATGTTCTTTATGTTGAAGGGCTTAAGACGAATCTCATAAGTATTAGTCAACTGTGTGACAATGGATACTCTGTGCAATTCTCTGCTAAAGAGTGCACTGTGACTGGTTGTGATAATGCTTTCTTCTTAAAAAGGTATTAGGTTACAGAATAATTGCTGCATAGTTCCTTGTACTTCAACTGAACATTGTAACCTAGCGACATTAGACACTGAAATCCTATGGCATGAAAGGCTAGGTCACATCAATTTTAAGGAGCTATCTAGAATTACACAGAAGGAAGTAGTTAGAGGAGTTCCTAAGATCAGTTTTAAAGAGAACACTGTGTGTGGGGGTTGTCAATTGGGAAAACAAACTAGAACTGCACATAAGAATTTGAATCACTTAGGGACAACAAAACCTCTAGAATTACTTCACATGGACTTGATGGGGCCAACTAGAGTACAAAGCTTGGGTGAAAAACGATACATCTTTCTTATGGTTGATGATTTTACTCGCTTTGTTTGGACTGCTTTTCTACATGAGAAAACCGATACTTTTGATTCTTTTTCTGAAATTTGTCACCGTCTTTTGACTGAACGTAATGAGAAAATTGTACGCATTCGAAGTGATCAAGGGGGAGAATTCATAAATTCTAAATTCATTGCCTTATGTATTTCTAAAGGTATAAAACATGAATTCTCTACTCCTTATACACCACAACAAAATAGAGTGGTTGAACGTAAGAACCGGGTTGTGTGTTATGCTTCATAGCAAGAAAGTTGCACTACACTTCTGGGCTGAAGCAGTTAACACGGCTGTCTATATAATTAATAGAATCTACTTACGCCCGGATACTTTGAACACTCCATATGAACTGTGATATAGTAGAAAGCCAAATATCAAATACTTTCGTGTCTTCGGGAGTCGGTGTTATATTCTTAGAGATCGTGAAAATTTTGGCAAATTCGATTCTCGTAGTGACGAAGGAATTTTTCTAGGCTATTCTACTACTAGCCGAGCCTATTGTGTGTACAATTTGCGCTCTAAGACAGTGATAGAGTCGGTTAATGTAAAAGTAGATGAAGCTTTCTCCGTTGCTACTTCTTTGAATGAATCCATATCTAATTTGCGTTTGAATGATGATGTTGATTCTCATTTTACAATAAATACCCATGATGATGATTCTATTGATCAAACTGTTGCATTACATGACTCTACCGCATCTCATGAATCAATTGCATCACATGACACATCTTTACCGCACGAAGCTCCTAGCACATCAACTAATCCTCAAACGTCACGAATCTCCAAAGATCATGTCACGCCCCGGGGCCCAAGCGGAAGCTCACCCGGGCGCGTGCACAGACCCGTCGTGTACACAAGGCGCCCCAGTACACACAAGGCGTCTACAACAAGTATACAATGAAAGGAAAATATAACAGTCCTAACATAATTATCAGAGCATAAGCATTCTAGATTTAAGAAACAATAAACATGACAAGGTAGAGTATACATAAGGAGCACAAGGAAAGTACACAAAATAGAGGGAATACAAGTTCCACCAATAACACAACCACTACACAGGGTGAACTCTACTACTAACTCAAAAGTACATACACCTTTCAAAAACACAAAAGAAAGGTAACCACCTAAGCGACTATCTCCTCAGAAGCTAACTAGTCGCGACGTCCTTGCCTCGATCCCTTGCCTCTCCCGCAGTGGAGGGCTCTGAAATAAAAACACAAACCCCAGGGGATGAGAACTATTATTCAATAGTTCCCAGTGGGTAAGCCGCCGAAAGGAGCGGGATACACCACTAGGTCAACTGAGGCAAAAGTAGGGTTAGTATAAAAATATGCGTACATTTTAAAGTTCTACACTACTATGCCTCTACCATAAAGTTATGAACATGTAATATTCTATTCATGATCATGATACAATGCAAGTAATTCTTCTACTCATGTACATGTGTAAATATGCAATATTTTAGCTACACATATTCTAATGTCATAGTCTCACTATATGCCATGTCATGTCCACTACCACATGTAACATAGATACCCAATCCATAGGGGACGATGCCGTCCCGCTTGTGCCGTGCCTAATGGTTCCGTGGTAGTCAGCATTCTCTCGCTAGAATGAGACTCTCTCCCAACGGCGATCCACTTCGGCGCCCAAACCTGCACGGGCGATCAATGTCGCAAGGCTAACTCCGGAGTGCCGGCTTGTGGAGAGCGACCCTCACAAGCATGTGCGAATGAGCACAAATGGCCAACAAGCATAATCAACTGCATAAGTGTCACGTTCATCATGTCTAAAACATGGAATGCCAAGTAATGACCAAGAGTCCAACACTATGTCATAATGTTCACTTATTATATACCTAAGTAATATGCCACATACTTAGTTTAACATTCTCAATAGATTGTCATATATCAAGACTAATGCTACTAAGAGCCAATATATAAGCATCATGAATGAACCTCATATTCTACTATACTTCTAGTATCCCACATGATGTTTCACTTATCCAACATGCATTTCTACATATAACAAGATGAAATGCTATAAAACCATTACACAAGTTTGTTCCATGCATGTTATCAACCCCTACAAGGCACATGCAATTTCTTATGAATGACACCTATATGTCATGATTCCAACAATGTCATAATGCTACATTTAGCATGTAAATGCATAATTTAGAGCTTTTAAACAAAACCGAAGACGTAGGGGGATTTCACCCATGTCGGTGAGGTCAAACCCACCGGAACTCCTTCGAGACCTCGCAGTACGTCGAAACGGAGTTGTCCCCTCGATTTCTAGCACCCTAAAGAAAATTCCTAGGGGGTCACAAGTGTTGAACGAACACTTTCAAAAATCGACATATACAAGAGGGAAAAAGGGTGGAATTTATCTTAGACCAAGAAATCCTTGTCCAAATCCCAAATCGAAGTTTGGAGGCTCCAAATCCAACCTAACATAACATTCTATACCCATCAATTCCCATCCAAAAGCCTAGAATCAAGAAACCCCAAAATAAACCCTAGGTTTACCATTTTAAGTTTTCATCAACAATAATCCAAATAACCCACAAAAGAGGGTTTACAAGAGAATTACTCACCTCTTTGGAGTTCCAATCTAGGTCCAAAGAAGCTAGGGTTGGAGATAAAACCTCAAACAAGCTCTCTTCTCCACCTCCAAGTTCCTCCAAGGATAAGCTAGCAAGCTTGAGTGCAAGGGAGAAGAGAAAAGAGATCAAATCCTTGATTCCATAACCTTGGAAGCAAGAAATCTAGAGAGAGAAAGAGGAAAAGCCCGACCTCTTCTTCTCCAAAGTCCCTGCACAAAGGGGGCTGAGGGGGGGGGGGGGGGGGGTGTGAAGGGTTAAGTTACATGTTGTAACAATTATTTTACACCCCTCAAAAACCCAACATTTGCAAACTGCACAAAATTACAGTTTCTGCACTGTATACCGGTATGCGTATGGGCATACCGGTATCAGGCCAGAAATCCAGCAAACTCGAACCTCGGCCAAGAGGCCACGCAACAGTATACCGGTATACCGAACATCAGTACCGGTATACTTTGCATCAGTACCGGTATCAAGTGCCGAATTCCGCAAAACCCGAGAGCTGCGCAAAATCCAGTTTTCCACTGGATTCCGGTATCCCATAACCAAATACCGGTATACAATGTCAAAACTGCAATTTTTGCATATTTTGACTTCCGGAGTCTGTTTTCGCACTTTTTAAGTCCCGAAAACACTCCTAAGCTCTCCAAACACAGCCAAAACCTCCAGATTAGTATAAAGTACTAATCTGACACTAGAACCTTGCAATTTGTTAAAGTTCAGTGTACTACAAAATATCAGCTAGTTGATTATCGGTTGAAATATAAGTGAGTTGAAGAGTATTTGATTCAACTAGTTCACGCAAAAAGTGATATCGAAGTTCAATATGTTTTGTTCAAGAATGTAGAACAGGATTTTTTTAAATATTTATGGCGCTGGTGTTATCATAAAGAATGGTGACGGTACTGGAGGGGATTCGGTAGTCGCTCAATAAGCTTTTCATCCAAAGTAATTGAGTTGATCAACTTCCGGCGGCAATGTATTCCGCTTCAGCAGTGGACAAGGCAATGCAATTCTGTTTCTTACTATGCCATGCAAGAAGACAGTGACCTAGATAGAAACTGTCACGCCCCGGATTGCTCGTTTCTCCGGGCTCGCAAATAGATCCGCCGTATCGCTTCAGCAGTGGACAAGGCAATGCAATTCTGTTTCTTACTATGCCATGCAACAAGACAGTGACCTAGATAGAAACTGTCATGCCCCGGATTGCTCGTTTCTCCGGGCTCGCAAATAGATCCGCCGTATACATAGAATTTTTCATGTATACGAAACGATAGCTAACCTGTAAAAATAAATACAAGCAACTACAAGAGATATATAGAGCTGAAATAAGATCATACTAATAAAACAAAAGCTACCTGTACATATAGGATCTAAAATACAACAGTTCCTCTAAAGCCAAAATAGGTACAAAACCACCTCTCACAGGAACAACAAGTTCACAATATATGTACTTGGCACAACCCTAAATAAAACTATCTCCAATAGGGTCCTCCTCTAGAAAAAACTGGGGAAGGCAGGGATCTAGCTCACGACTCCCTTACCTCGATCAGCACGAACAGAAGCAGGAGCCGCAACAGTCGATGGCTCTGCAAGAAAAGGTGGCAACAATGGGTGTGAGAACTACTATCAAAAGAAATAGTCCTCAGTGGGTACCGCTACCAACCCCAACGGTCCACCCACTAAGTCTACGAGACTAACAGTATAGCTGGTATGTCACGCCCCGGGTTACCTCTTCCCAGGCGCATGACCAGATCCGCCGCATACACAGTATCTCTACCATGTATACGAAGCGAAACAACAACCACAATAAACACACAGAGCTAAAGGTATCAACAGAGCTGCTATATAATATATCAAAAGATCACTGTACATACATCATCCACAACTCTCACATATAACTCTCATATACAACACTGATATCACAATCACACTGTATGTACAGACTCAACCATCTATCCAAAAATGGGTATACCTCTAGCCAAGTATCCGGGGAATAGCTCTACCCGACGGTCTCCTTTCCGCGCTCAGTATGCACAACTGGGGAAGAAGACTCTGCAAAAAGATGTCACCAATGGGTGTGAGAACTACTATCAATCAAGTAGTCCTCAGTGGGTACCGCCACCAGCCTCAGCGGTCTGCCCACTAAGTCCTCAATCTCAAGAGATATGTATAGAGCAATAAAAGAGTAGGAGATATACTACCACTACTATGCACAAAGCTCAACTGTCAGTATGAATACCAATGAACTGAATACCAAATGAAGACTATCATACACAATACGATACCTGCGAACCAGCTAGTACAGGAACCCCATCTGTACCTAGCTCTCGCCATACAATACCTCTCAATACAATACCATACCTGCGAACCAGCTAGTACAGGAACCCCATCTGTACCTAGCTCTCGCCATACAATACCTCACAATACCATACCTCACAACACGATACCTCACAATACCATACCTCACAACACGATACCTCACAATACCATACCTCACAACACGATACCTGCGGCCTGATCACGCTCAACCCTCCAGGGAGCTGCTCAACCCTCCAGGGAGCCGACTAGTACAGGAAGCCCGTCTGTAACTAGCCCCTCGTACAACCCTCTGTACGGAACATGCCAACTCTAGAGTGGTACTCGTGGGAGCGACCCAACCGAGCAAAGTACAACCATAGTATCCGCCAAGCACCCGCAGGTATATGATCGACACGACTGGGTCAACAAAGGATCATGTGCCCTCGGCACCTCAAAGAATAGTCAACAAGTAAGACCCAATCCACTGTGCCCTCGGCACCATAAAGGATAATCAACAAGTATGACCCAATCCATGCTCTCACAAAGAACCACGTGCCCTCGGCACAATCAATGCTCCAGTGCTCACAATCATCTCAACTCTACCAGAAAGAGGAGGCTCTCAACTCTACCACAAAGAGGAGGTACAACAACATAGCACGAGCCACAATATGATCACCTACACTACATGCACAACAACTGGTACAAGGAATCAACAGAATAGGTGTAGGTCCAATCATGCAACAAGGATACAAGGAAATCATGCATGCTCACAAACATATCATTAGCACATCTAAGATCATATCATGCCCATGCAGTCTATAGATCAGTCTTACCCTAACATGGCATCTCTAACATAATCTTAGCATGGCATACTATCATAATCCCAATATCATAATCCAATATCCACATATCATAATCCAATCATGCTAACATAATCCAAACAACATCATATCATATTATGCTAACATGAGATAAAACACGTAGGAGGAAGTCCACTGAATATGGCAAACATCAACCCACCTCACAAGCTAATCCAACCACGGTGGGGAAAGGACAGTATCCTCAGATCCAACCCTCCAGATAACGCACTCCGGCAGCACCCCGATCTGTCAAAACCTCCAAGAAAACTGCTATCTCCAGCAGAATAACAGCTCAGCACCAGATCAGATCAGCAGGATAGAGGAGAACAAGCTAGATCACAAACTAATGCCAACTCATGGCCCTTACTCTAGCTTTCTCTCTCTAGAAACGAAATCACGAAGTGGAATTGCACCAAAAACCATCAGGGACTCGCCTATTTATAGGCTCCCAAAATCCCACTTTCGGGCGCCCACTTCCCAACTTCCGGGCGTCCGGAAATCCTGCCGTACAGGTGTCGTCGTGCGGTCGAGCGGTCGGTCGGCGGTCAGCAGGCGGTGGGGCGACGTGTCTCCGGCGATCGACACGTGTCCTGCGTCGCGACACGTGGCCCTCCACGTCACAACTCAAACCGGATCATCCGTCCGGGCGTCCGGTTCATGCATCCAGATCCGATCTCCGTCGGCTACAACCGGATCGTCCACAAAGTGCAACAGGGTCCACTTCTTTCGGGCGTCCACTTCACCACTTCCGGGCGCCCGAATCCCGCCAAGTCCAGAAACCCTAATTCATGAAAATTCTCGAGTACTACATGGTAGGTAAAGAACTAATAAAGTAAGCTGAAATAAACTCTACAGCTGTAATGCCACTACCCTACCACTATACATAATAATCACAGGAGTAAAAGCAACTCTCACTATGAATAAACTGCCCAAACTGACCTGAGTCTATCGGGACCTCAACAGACCAGTCTCGCCTGTACCCTAAGCTGCACCATACTTCACCCACAAGGGTTTCCGATGTAAAGCAACACCCAACCTGGACTACTGCGACGCACAAAAGTCCAACTCCGGAGTGGCACTCGTGGGGGCGACCCAGCCGAGTGTGATTGTGAATCTGACAGTTCAATCAGGTAAACACAGGCTAAAATCGAAGTAAAAGGGGTCATGTCGGTCTAACAACCAAGGCTCACGTGCCCACGTCACAATCTGATGCAACAGAAGAAATCTGAGTCCACCGTCGGCCCCGACGGCACCCAAAAGTACCAAACGGTCTAACCCTGCTGTATACATAAGCTCGGCATCTCAGCACGAGCGTAAACTCATCCTACAACAATCTAAATATCCACCTCGCACTAACAGCGGCGATACATTAATAAAAATAGCTCCTTGAGCTAAATCTGATAAGTTTTTCGAAAAGTGACGGTTGTAGGTTCATGAGTTTTCTCTTAAGTCAAATTCCAGTTCAGCATGTAAATCATGTTTAGCATCATTATGTTATGCTCCAAATTCAGATTTTATGTGAGGACATGCAAATTCATGAATTCGAGCTACTAACATAAAAAGAACAGATAAAAAAAAGTATGCTGCACTCTTTAGAACTTAGGAGGAATTTCGAAGCTTTCGGCAACATCAACCCACCTCAAACGCTATCTAACCAGGGCTAGGAGTCGAGTAGAAAGCCCTCGCGCGAAATCAGCCGAAACTGAACTCAATTCAGCTGAGAAACAGGATTTGGATCCTCCACGCTCAGGTTCTGGGCACCCAGAACATCAGCCCAGAACTGCAGCATGGCAGCACGACCAGTATGAGTTCAACTTGCGATAAAATCTAATTCCATAGTCCAAATGCAGTGAAAATTCACCCAACTCACCAGGAGAGGCTCAAGAACAATCCCACCAATCCTCAGCCAAAAGCGAGTTCGAATAGATCTCCAAAAAGGGCTCCGATGGGCTCCGATCAGATTCGGATCCACCCGGGCACACAAAACTGCATCCAGAATTTCAACAACTTAGCAATTAACACTTCTAGCTTAATTTCGGGAATTCCAACAAGTCTAGCCCAGGGAATAAGGTCACAAACCTTCCAAATATAGTGAGGGATCAATCCAAATCTTCCCCAAAGCTTCCAACACAAATCTAGATTCAAAAATCCAAGAAAATCATCAACTTCCACAAATTTCAGCACTTAAGCTTAAATCTCAAAATATGAGCTAAAACTCATCTTTGAAATCTCAAATCTAGGTGGGAAAAACTTCCAAATCAGCAAGGGGTGAGGGAAAATCAGTCCTCACTTCAAAAATCAAGCTCCATAGAGATTTGGATCCATAAACCAAAGAAAACCCAAGTTCAGCTCAAGAACACAAGGGGTCCAGTAAAACGGCAACTGCAGCGTACATACCTGTCCAAATCGTGATTGGAAGGATCCCACACCTTCCTCTACGAGTCCTCAATCCAAAAAACCAACTTTCATAGGATTTGGACACTCCTACACTGCACACGAACTGAAACGCCACAGGTCGACGCCGAAATTCTGCTGAAATCCAAAATCTTCAATGGAAAAGATGGAATTTGGAATTTAGAGGAGTTGGAGAGGTTTCCTGCAGTTTTCCAGAGTTCACCATGAAAGGGAAGCAAAAGGGCTTCAGGGGGTTCGCCTTCCTCTATTTATAGCAGCAAAATCAGCTAACATAAGCCCCAAGAACTCATACTGCTAATCTGTCCCATGCTGAAAATCCAACATTCGGGCGCCCAAAACCCAAGAACTGGGCGCCCAGATCTTCCAGCCTGCACAAACCCAACACTTGGGGATCTCCGCTCGGCGGTCTGGAGAACCCTAATGTGGTCCGACGGAGCTCACCTAGCACAGCACACGTGTCAGCGCATTCGACACTCACGAGGTGAACTTCCGAACTCACTTTCCGGGCGCCCTAATCTGGATCCGAAATGACTCAGTGGGATCACAAGACAAGCACTCAACAACTGGACGCCCTAAACCCAACTTTCGGGCGCCCTAAACTGCCACAAATCCAAAACTTCAGTTTTGTCTTATTTCGGTGCTCCGAGTCAGTTTTCGCGTCTATTTCGCGCCAAAACGACTCCGACTCGTCCCGACACTCTCCAGAAGTGTCGAACAGTCTAGAATACTACAGTCATTTCGTCAGTTAGGCCCCAGGGGTACTACAGAAACAGCCGCCACTAGTGCTCTTCCGATCATCCACAGAACCAGCCCAATCAGCATCTGAATACCCAATCAAATCAAGAGATGATCCCATGGGATACCAGATACCGTGATTCACCATACCCTTCACATACCGGATAATGCGCTTGACATCTTTCAGATGAATCTCTTGGGATTTGCTTGATAGCGAGCACAAACTCCCACACTAAATGCAATGTCCGGACGACTAGCAGTCAAGTAGAGCAAACTTCCAATCATACTCCTATAAAGCTTCTCATCAACACTTTTCCCATGGGCATCCAATCCAAGACCCTTGTTACTCATGCCCATCGGAGTAGGGAAGTCCTTTGCATTCTCCAAACTAAATTTCTTCACTAATTCTTTTGCGTACTTGGATTGACAGAGATGAATCCCTTCACCAGTTTGTTTTACTTGTAATCCCAGAAAGTATATAAGTTCACCCATCATGGACATCTCAAATTCACTTGTCATGACCTCAGCAAACTTTGCGGTATTTTTATCTTTAGTTGCACCAAAAATAATATCATCAACGTAAATTTGTGCCACAATAAAATCATCTTTCAAATGTTTCACAAATAGAGTTCTATCAGCTCCCCCTCGGTTATAGCCCTTATCAAGTAAATGTTTAGTCAAACGTTCATACCATACTTGCGGAGCTTGTTTGAGTCCATAAAGAGCCTTTTTCAAACGATAAACATGATTTGGATGATTTGAGTCAATAAAACCTTTTGGTTATTCAACATAAACTTCTTCATTTAAAAAACTATTTAAATATGCACTTTTCACATCCATTTGAAATAATTTGATTTTGTAATGATAAGCTATCACGAACAAAATATGAATAGATTCAAGACGGGCAACTGGGGCAAAGGTTTCATCAAAATCAATCCCCTCTATTTGTGAATAGCCCTGCGCAACAAGTCGTGCCTTGTTTCGGATTATAGTACCTTCCTTATTTTTCTTATTTTTAAAAATCTATTTGGTACCAATAACATTTTGTTGCTTAGGGCGTGGCACTAATTCTCACACGTCATTACGTGAAAATTGACCAAGTTCTTCTTACATTGCATCTATCCAATATTCATCAAGAAGAGCTTCATCAATATTCTTTGGTTCAACTAAGGATACATAACACACAAATTCACACTCAAGTTGTCTTCTTGTCCGCACACCTTGATGGGGATCTCCAATCACATTAGTCAATGGATGATCTGTGACGCCCCGGACTTCCCAGGAGGTCACCCATCCTAGGACTACTCCCGTCCTAGCACGCTCAACTCTCTCAACCTCTTGGGCCTAGCCACCACCCAAAATGCTTAAGTCGGGTTGAGAGGTTAGCCCTATTATATTTTTTTATATAGGACTACCTGGGGTGTCACAATCTCCCCCCCTTTTAAGCCCTGACGTCCACGTTAGGCTCCGACTCACAAGTACCAGGCGGTGTGAGACTCATCTCACTAGCCTAAACCAGGGGAGCCGCGCTCTACCCATAAACCCTGGGGAGCCATGCTCTACCCATAACTACACCTAGCTAAGCCGAGACTCATCTCACACTTCCGGCTGGTAATTGGCTCTGATACCAACTGTGACGCCCCGGACTTCCCAGGGGGTCACCCATCCTAGGACTACTCCCGTCCAAGCACGCTCAACTCTCTCAACCTCTTGGGCCAAGCCACCATCCAAAATGCTTAAGCCGGGTTGAGAGGTTAGCCCTATTATATCTTTTATATAGGACTACCTGAGGTGTCACATATTTTGACTAAGCCTTTGGATCAAAAACGTCTTTTACATTTAAGAAAGGCAATTGGAATGAATCCTTCTATCTAGATGTGTTCTTTGGGCCATAGCCATGCATGTTTTTGATTATTTATTGAATATCTATGAAATTTTTTGCATGACGTGTCGTTCTGTCACGCCCCGGGCCTGAGTGGGAGCCTACCAGGCACATGCACAGACCCGCCGTGTACACCAAAACAACACACAATGTACACAAGGCGTCTACAACAACAACAATCAAGTATTAGAAGGAATACATCCTAAACAAGGTGATCAGAGCGAGAACATAATTCTACAACTAAAATAAGTTCAACACAACTATAATCTCAAGATATACAATAAAATTTACATAAAGTAAATCTTAACAACACTAGGAGATCACTCTCTAGGAGCAACTACACACCTTACATTCAAAATACAAGAAAGGTATCAAGGTTCCATCTAAAACATCATCGTTGCGGCTCTAGCTAGCTGCTAACCCCTCGCCACGATCCCAAGCCTCTCCCGCTGCGGAAGGCGCTGAAACAAAAATCCAACAACAATGGGGGTGAGAACTATTAAACAACAGTTCCCAGTGGGTAAGCCGCCGAGAGTGGCGAAATACACCGCTAGGTCAACGGAGGCAAAAGTAGGATTAGTAATAAAGCATGATTAACATATAAAGGTTCTACTCTACTATGCCTCAACATTAAGTTATAAAACATGATCATGATTCAAAGCATGTAAACATTCTACTCATATACGTGTAAATATGCCATGATCAACTACACATGTTCTAATGTCATAAACTCACTATATGTCAAGTTTACTATTACACATATGACAAGTCTCCAACTACAAGTATGAAATATATAACCGACTTCCCACTACATGTTCCTATATAACTTGTTCCCAACTATATGTATGTTATGTTCACTAACCACAAATGTGCCAAGTCATGTCAATGTCTCACTACATGTAATGCCACAAGGTCACAACCCACTACTATGTCCATCTGCTACATCTATATGCATCGATTAATTATGGTGTCAAATGTCACATTCCTCACAATATTTCCTACCATAAAGGACTTCTCAAGTCTCGGCTTGTGCCGTGCCTAATGGCCCCGTGGTAGTCAACATTCTCTTGGTAGAATGAGCCTCCCCCATGGCAATCCACTTCGGCGCCCATATAACCTGCACATAGGCGATCAAACGTCGCAAAAAGGCCCACTCCGGAGTGCCGGCTTGTAGGGAGCGACCCTCACAAGCATGTGCGAATGAGCACAATGGCATTAACAGGCATAGTCAACAGCATAGGAAATACATTCATCATGTCTAAAACATGAAATCACAACATCGACTCGAGGGTCGGAATCATAATACATAAGTCACACTTGTTCTCAATTCACTAGTGGGTATATTTCTACCAATATGTAACATGTCTCTAACATGCAAGTGGTTACATCTCACTCTACCAATAGGAATGGACCTACGTCTCATTCATGACCCCAACGGGTTACTATCATATGCTATAACCAAAGCCATACTCAATGCATTGTACTAATGCTATTTTCGATGCATTCTACAAATGCCATAATCCATGCATTATTCTAATGCCACAATTCATGCATTCTACAATGCTATAACAATGCATTCTACGATGCCAACAAGACCATAATCCATGACATGCATGAGCTACATAAACCTCTACTACATAGAGTATAAAAGTCATCATGCAAGTATTTATTTCTTATTATCAAAGTGATGGTATGCAAATACCACTTACATTACCAATAAGAAAACTCTTACCTCATGTCTTAAACATGAAATACCAATCAACGACCCGAGGGTCTAGCACTATGTCATAAGGCCAACCTTGTTGTTCTTCTAAGTGAAGTGTAACATACTTAGCCTCTCACTATGTCAAGAACACGCTGGGTGTCATGTTTTCTTCTACCCATGGTAAGTATGTCATATATCATACTCATTTCTACCAATAACCGATATGCTAAGTGTCCCCAAGTCCACTTTCCATCAAGTACTTCACATGTTGTTTTAATCATTCCAACATGCATTTCTAAGTTATCATAATTTGAAAAGCCATCTTACCACAACTTTTCATAATATGCCATGCATAAACTCAATCATGAACTCTACTACATAGAGCATGCAAATCTCATATATGCTATACATATATCATGATTCCAAAATTTCTATCATGTCATAATAAGCATGAGTGTGCATCAATTCAACTCTAAAACATTAGAGAAGACATAGGGGGAGTTCACCCATTTCGGTGAGGTCAGACCCACCGGATAACCATCGAGACCTCGCAGTATTCCGAAACGAAGTTGCCCCCTCGACTTCCAGCACCCTAAAGACCAATTCTAGGGGGTTACAAGTTTCGAACGAACAAATTCGAAAACTACCAAAATTCATGAGGTAAATGGGTGAAAAATACCTTTGAGCAAGTAGAACTTGTTCTAAGTCCAAATCAAGGTTAGGGATCTTCAAATCCAACCTACAACGACATTCTACACCCATCAATTCAACGCCAAGAGCTCTCAATACTTGCGGAGCTTGTTTGAGTCCATAAAGAGCCTTTTTCAAACGATAAACATGATTTGGATGATTTGAGTCAATAAAACCTTTTGGTTATTCAACATAAACTTCTTCATTTAAAAAACTATTTAAATATGCACTTTTCACATCCATTTGAAATAATTTGATTTTGTAATGATAAGCTATCACGAACAAAATATGAATAGATTCAAGACGGGCAACTGGGGCAAAGGTTTCATCAAAATCAATCCCCTCTATTTGTGAATAGCCCTGCGCAACAAGTCGTGCCTTGTTTCGGATTATAGTACCTTCCTTATTTTTCTTATTTTTAAAAATCTATTTGGTACCAATAACATTTTGTTGCTTAGGGCGTGGCACTAATTCTCACACGTCATTACGTGAAAATTGACCAAGTTCTTCTTACATTGCATCTATCCAATATTCATCAAGAAGAGCTTCATCAATATTCTTTGGTTCAACTAAGGATACATAACACACAAATTCACACTCAAGTTGTCTTCTTGTCCGCACACCTTGATGGGGATCTCCAATCACATTAGTCAATGGATGATCTGTGACGCCCCGGACTTCCCAGGAGGTCACCCATCCTAGGACTACTCCCGTCCTAGCACGCTCAACTCTCTCAACCTCTTGGGCCTAGCCACCACCCAAAATGCTTAAGTCGGGTTGAGAGGTTAGCCCTATTATATTTTTTATATAGGACTACCTGGGGTGTCACAATCTCCCCCCCTTTTAAGCCCTGACGTCCACGTTAGGCTCCGACTCACAAGTACCAGGCGGTGTGAGACTCATCTCACTAGCCTAAACCAGGGGAGCCGCGCTCTACCCATAAACCCTGGGGAGCCATGCTCTACCCATAACTACACCTAGCTAAGCCGAGACTCATCTCACACTTCCGGCTGGTAATTGGCTCTGATACCAACTGTGACGCCCCGGACTTCCCAGGGGGTCACCCATCCTAGGACTACTCCCGTCCAAGCACGCTCAACTCTCTCAACCTCTTGGGCCAAGCCACCATCCAAAATGCTTAAGCCGGGTTGAGAGGTTAGCCCTATTATATCTTTTATATAGGACTACCTGAGGTGTCACATATTTTGACTAAGCCTTTGGATCAAAAACGTCTTTTACATTTAAGAAAGGCAATTGGAATGAATCCTTCTATCTAGATGTGTTCTTTGGGCCATAGCCATGCATGTTTTTGATTATTTATTGAATATCTATGAAATTTTTTGCATGACGTGTCGTTCTGTCACGCCCCGGGCCTGAGTGGGAGCCTACCAGGCACATGCACAGACCCGCCGTGTACACCAAAACAACACACAATGTACACAAGGCGTCTACAACAACAACAATCAAGTAGTAGAAGGAATACATCCTAAACAAGGTGATCAGAGCGAGAACATAATTCTACAACTAAAATAAGTTCAACACAACTATAATCTCAAGATATACAATAAAATTTACATAAAGTAAATCTTAACAACACTAGGAGATCACTCTCTAGGAGCAACTACACACCTTACATTCAAAATACAAGAAAGGTATCAAGGTTCCATCTAAAACATCATCGTTGCGGCTCTAGCTAGCTGCTAACCCCTCGCCACGATCCCAAGCCTCTCCCGCTGCGGAAGGCTCTGAAACAAAAATCCAACAACAATGGGGGTGAGAACTATTAAACAACAGTTCCCAGTGGGTAAGCCGCCGAGAGTGGCGAAATACACCGCTAGGTTAACGGAGGCAAAAGTAGGATTAGTAATAAAGCATGATTAACATATAAAGGTTCTACTCTACTATGCCTCTAACATTAAGTTATAAAACATGATCATGATACAAAGCATGTAAACATTCTACTCATATACGTGTAAATATGCCATGATCAACTACACATGTTCTAATGTCATAAACTCACTATATGTCAAGTTTACTATTACACATATGACAAGTCTCCAACTACAAGTATGAAATATATAACCGACTTCCCACTACATGTTCCTATATAACTTGTTCCCAACTATATGTATGTTATGTTCACTAACCACAAATGTGCCAAGTCATGTCAATGTCTCACTACATGTAATGCCACAAGGTCACAACCCACTACTATGTCCATCTGCTACATCTATATGCATCGATTAATTATGGTGTCAAATGTCACATTCCTCACAATATTTCCTACCATAAAGGACTTCTCAAGTCTCGGCTTGTGCCGTGCCTAATGGCCCCGTGGTAGTCAACATTCTCTTGGTAGAATGAGCCTCCCCCATGGCAATCCACTTCGGCGCCCATATAACCTGCACATAGGCGATCAAACGTCGCAAAAAGGCCCACTCCGGAGTGCCGGCTTGTAGGGAGCGACCCTCACAAGCATGTGCGAATGAGCACAATGGCATTAACAGGCATAGTCAACAGCATAGGAAATACATTCATCATGTCTAAAACATGAAATCACAACATCGACTCGAGGGTCGGAATCATAATACATAAGTCACACTTGTTCTCAATTCACTAGTGGGTATATTTCTACCAATATGTAACATGTCTCTAACATGCAAGTGGTTACATCTCACTCTACCAATAGGAATGGACCTACGTCTCATTCATGACCCCAACGGGTTACTATCATATGCTATAACCAAAGCCATACTCAATGCATTGTACTAATGCTATTTTCGATGCATTCTACAAATGCCATAATCCATGCATTATTCTAATGCCACAATTCATGCATTCTACAATGCTATAACAATGCATTCTACGATGCCAACAAGACCATAATCCATGACATGCATGAGCTACATAAACCTCTACTACATAGAGTATAAAAGTCATCATGCAAGTATTTATTTCTTATTATCAAAGTGATGGTATGCAAATACCACTTACATTACCGATAAGAAAACTCTTACCTCATGTCTTAAACATGAAATACCAATCAACGACCCGAGGGTCTAGCACTATGTCATAAGGCCAACCTTGTTGTTCTTCTAAGTGAAGTGTAACATACTTAGCCTCTCACTATGTCAAGAACACGCTGGGTGTCATGTTTTCTTCTACCCATGGTAAGTATGTCATATATCATACTCATTTCTACCAATAACTGATATGCTAAGTGTCCCCAAGTCCACTTTCCATCAAGTACTTCACATGTTGTTTTAATCATTCCAACATGCATTTCTAAGTTATCATAATTTGAAAAGCCATCTTACCACAACTTTTCATAATATGCCATGCATAAACTCAATCATGAACTCTACTACATAGAGCATGCAAATCTCATATATGCTATACATATATCATGATTCCAAAATTTCTATCATGTCATAATAAGCTTGAGTGTGCATCAATTCAACTCTAAAACATTAGAGAAGACATAGGGAGTTCACCCATTTCGGTGAGGTCAGACCCACCGGATAACCATCGAGACCTCGTAGTATTCCGAAACGAAGTTGCCCCCTCGACTTCCAGCACCCTAAAGACCAATTCTAGGGGGTTACAAGTTTCGAACGAACAAATTCGAAAACTACCAAAATTCATGAGGTAAATGGGTGAAAAATACCTTTGAGCAAGTAGAACTTGTTCTAAGTCCAAATCAAGGTTAGGGATCTTCAAATCCAACCTACAACGACATTCTACACCCATCAATTCAACGCCAAGAGCTCTCAATCAAGAAACCCCAAATAAAACCCTAGTTTTCATGAAACTAGGTTTTCCCTATAAATTCTAGCAATAACACAAATAGAGGTTGTAAAAGAGATTACCAACCTCAAATCAAGCTCTCAACCAAGCTCAAACATGCTAGGGTTGAAGCTAAGCCCACCAACAAGCTCCTCTCATCCATCCCGAGCTCCCCTCAAAGCCAAGAAGCAGCTCCATGGAGAAAATGGAGAGAAAAGAGAGATTAAAACCTCAAATCAAGTGTTTGGGAGCAAAAAAATCAAGAGAGAAAGGAAGAGAATTCACCTCCTTCTTCTCTCAGGCCTCAGCAACACTGGGCAACAAGAGAGGGTTTAGGGGATATATTACATGATGTAACAATCTCTCCTAAAGCCCCTCAAAACTCAGAAATTATAAAACTGCACGAAATCTAATTCTGCAGCACTGCGTACCGGTACACGTATTGGCGTACCGATACTAATTAAATCAGTACCCGTATGCCAAAATCAGTACCCGAATGCAGTACAAATTCTGCACATTTTGCAGAATTTGATCTTCGGAGTCCGTTTTCGCCCTTTTTAAGCCACGAAAACACCTCAAAGCTCACCAAACTCAACCCAAAACTCCAGAATAGTATAAGGCACTATTCTCTCACTAGAACTCCGCAATTTGCTAAAGTTCAGTGTGCTACACGTTCTTTTTAAAAATACTGTTTTTGTTTTTTCCGTACAACATTGCAATGCAAGCAAAACACTTGGCATAACTTTAATAGCTTCATGATATGCTTATTTTATTTGATTACTATTTGTCTATCACTATATGTTATGCCCTTTGAGATAACTATCTTTTCAAATTCTACTACTTATCTTAGTTAATTTTGACACATCTCATTTGAACTTTCGATACCATTACTATCTTCTTAGGATGTTGAAGAAAATGTGAATAGCGATTTCATTATTGATTAGTTACTCGATAATCCTTCGAATTGAAGGTTGCACATTCTTAGGGGGAGTTTTTCATATTATTTTAATGCTATTTAAAATGTGGAAAGAGTTACATCCCGTTAAGGGAGTGTGAAAACTACCACCACATGGAGGAAAGAGCTACCACCCCGGTCGTCCGGGAAGTGTGTGCAGCTACCACATGTTTATGTGATTAATGTGAATCGTTAAAAACAAAAGGAGAGTTTTGCTTGATAATGATATTACCATATATAATGAGAGTAACTATAGATGAAAGATGCTCATAGAGCCACTCTCCCGAAGGAAAAAGGTGGTTAGATAAAAAGATGCTCAAAGAGCCACTCCCCGAATTTTATTGGTGCATAATTTCTTTTGGATGTATTATCTTGAGTCTTCTCATCTTTATGACTTTTCTATTCAATATTTCTCTGAAACATGCTGTTTTGATAGTTTTCGTATGCTTTAGATCTTGTTTGATATGTTAAAATTAACGAATCTAAGTTTCTAGAATTTGTTTCGATTTTTCTCTCAAAATGTGCTATAACGATTTTCGATACATCAATAGAAATTTTATAAAATTTGGATATCATCGAATATTTCTTTTTGTTATGGTGTTTCTTTGCTGACATTTTTTTTACATCTTGAAAAAAAAAATTAAAAAAAATTGCAATTTTGTACGGTGTCCGGACCGTGCTAGCCAGTGTCCGGACCCCGCGCTCGAACCAGCACATATAGGGCATCGAATTTTGTATTTGTTACTTTGTGTTTTGGATTTCTTTCTTTTCTCCTAAGATTCTCTCTCTAGAAAGGAGGATTCCCATCATCTTTTGCACGAATTCGTCCAACCTCGTGTGAGTATTTCGGATTTATGTCATGTTCTTACTGTGTAACCCTGCAATATCTTTTTTTTGTTGCTGTTCCTGAGATTTCTCCGAAATAACTTGTTTTAACCTGCAATTTCTGCTTCATGTTTGGTTCTAATTGTCGTTCTTAACATTTCTATGTCGTTTTGCATGATTTCGAACGTCCCATTTGCTCAGATCTGCATCGACTGTGATTTTCGAACTGTTTTTGGTGTTTTTCTGAAACTTCATATTTATGCATTTTGGTTCACATTGCTTGTTGCAAATGAGTTTCTCATAACTTCTTATGGCCCTAGGAACCTCTAGATGTGATTTTTCCAATTTTCTAAATTTATGATTTTTATGCGCTATTTTGTTGAATAATCCATAGGGATTTTTCACCATGCCTTTCTCTTGGTTCTTGGTGCTGGTTGTGCTTATGAGTGGTGTTGGTCAGGGCGGGCGGCGTAGAAAGACCATGGCGCATAAACGCACTCGCTCCCCCGATGATGAGGGTAGTGAGTATCAAACCTCCGAGAGGTCTGAAACTGAATCTGACCCATGTTCGCCGGAGGTTCTCCCTAGGAGGAAAGGGAAGGAACAAGCCGTTGCGAAAGGAAAAGGAAAAGAAAAGTTGATTCCGAAGAGGAGCACTAGGCGCACGGGCGGTATCGATATTCGTGAACCGACTTCTGAGCCACCACGACGTCGTACACAGCACGACGAGCCTGTTTCTTCCAAGCGCGTCTCCATGTATTCTCCTAAGGTGTGTATTGGAGAGCGCGACGTCGCCGTTCGAAAGCTTATTGAGGAAGCTCCTCCTTTTGCTCAGTTGTATGAAAATGGCAACCTTGCCACCATTTGTTCCTTTCCTGAGCAGACGGGTTACTGTTTAGAGCTGATTCGGGAATTCTACATGCGCGCCGGCTATCTTCAAGATGCTGAAGGTGGTCCTTATGTGTTCCTAACTACCGTGCGAGGGGTCACTTTGGATGTCACTCCAGAGACGATCGCTATGGCTCTTAATATGGAGGCTCGCACCGACGGTGTTGATTATCTGAACGGCGGTATTGAGTCACTTCGCAACTGGCGAAAGGTCGTTAATGGTGTGTGCCTTCCTGACACGCAGTCGGCGGGAAATTCAGTTATGTCCAAGGAGCTGCGACCAGAGTATCGGTTTTTGAACTTCATAGTTGTCTACAACATTCTTCCTACTATGAACACAAAGGTGGTCCGTTGGGAACGGTTATTATACATGTATCTCGTTGGACATCCCGCCGAGGCCGAAGCACGGGGCCTTAATCTGAACATACCTTTCCTTATCTGGCATCGCATGGCGAAGGAGATCAAGACTTCAAATCAGGTCGATCATCTTCCTTATCCACTGATCATTATGCGGATTTTGCAACAAAAGGGGGTCGATGTTCATTGTGCCTCGTATGAGCATAGTCTTGGTAAAATCAATAAAACGACGCTCAATAAATCAAGACCTACTGGACGTCCTTCCCCGATTGTCGGCCCTGCCAGTTTCTCCTGTCCGCGTCCGAGTTCTTCTCAGCCACCTGAGCATGTCTCTGAGGAGGATGTCTCGGTGACATCTATTTATCGGGAGCAACAGCGTCTTTCTTCTGAGCAAGAACGCATTTCTACCGAGCTTCATCGTCTCTCCTCCAAGCAGGAGCGTCTTGGTTCTGAGCAGACCAAGATCACTAAGAAGCTTAGTAAGCTTCAGAGGATTATGAAGGCAATCTTCGACAAGCTTGGATGTTGCAATGCAGATATCCCTCCGCACGATGGTGACTCTGATTAGCTGCTCTTGGCTGTGGACTTCGTGCATTTTCTTTGATCATATTTACTTTTGTTTCAGCATGTTTTTCTCTCTTTTTGTGTTTTGGCGTTTTCTGGCAAAAGGGGGAGATCTGACTTAGGCTTAGGAGTGACTTAGGATGTATTTTCATCTTTGCTTATACTTGTGTAGCTCATCTTTGCTTATGTTGGTGTAGTTACATACGGACATTTAGTGACTTAGGATGTATTTTTGGTACTTCATGTTGGTATTATTGCATTCATGGTAGTAACGCTTTATTTTGTCTAGTACTTGCTTTTTGCAGGAAGTAGAAGACTTCAAGACTCCTAGTCGTGTCTAAGTCATAGAGTTTGTATTAGGAGTTGATTTGGGTGTATTTTTGAACTTATTGGATTGGTCATAAGAGGAGTTTGTTGCTCGATGACTCATCTATGAAGCTCACTACCCCCCAGGTATGTTTAATATAGTTAATGGTGATTTACATATTTAATTTAAGTGTTTGGAGACATTAGAATAGGTTTTTGATAATTTTTAAATAAACCAAAAAAATTTATGCTACGGGGTCCGGACCCTGAGGGCTGCGGTCCGAAACTCGTAAGCCAGTCAGGCTGTTTCGCAGAGCGGGTCCGGACCCTGATGGCTGCGGTCCGGACAATGAAAAGCTGGAACGTTTCAGAGTCCGGACCCGGTAATCCACGGTCCGGACCCCGAACCGTCGTGATTTTTTGAAACTTTGTTTTTTTCAATTCTACTCTGATTCTATGTCTCCTAAACCTATAAATATGATATGGGGGCTTCTCTAAAATGTGCCTAAGAGAGATTTACCTTTTGAAACCCTAAAAACTTGTCACGGAGCCGTTCGATGACAAGTTTCTTCCTCTCCTATGTCGACTTGATTCTTAGGGCTTAAATTCTGATCTTCATCTTTGAATCAAGTCGATGGTCGCTTAGAAAGTTTTTCTCTCATATTCTTTGCTTCTCTAAGCATTGAAATCACCATCAACTATTATTTTCGGGGCTCCGGACGGAGCGATTGCGCGAGGGCTTCGCGTGAGGCCGAGAATTCGGTGGACACTCGTGGAGACGGAGCGTTGCTGCTGCGAGGAGTCGCGGTGTGATCGATCGGAGGAGTTCGATTGATCGGGGAACAACGAAGGGGATCTACTTCAAGTCTAGGGTAAAGGTTGAGTCGTGGATTCGGTAAATCACCTTGTACTCTATTTTACTTAGTGGATTTTTCGTGTGATCGGTCCCGTGGGTTTTTTACTCCTTTTGGAGTTTTTCCATATAAATTTCTCGGTGTGTTGCTTTAATTTTTCGCACTTATAATTTTATTGCATTGAGTTGGTTATTTTATTGTATACACCTATTCACCCCCCCTCTAGGTGTATGTTTATCTATTAGATCGTTGGGTTATAATAATGTAGTATACCGGATTTTTAATATAAAAGTAAGTGAAAATAAAAATAGTGTGAGATACTATTTTTATTAGACTTAGAGAAGTAAAATATAAGTCGAAAATAACTTGTGCAAAAATTGGAATGAAAATAGGAGATATGAAATTTTCTGTAAGGAACGGGGCTGATTTTTTTAGCAGAAAATTCACAGTGTCAAAAAATTATGAAAATTTGAGAATATGTCAGAATTATTTTTCTGAGGCTAGATTAAAAGTTTCGTGTCATTCCGACACCCGAAAAGTGAAAATAAAATATAACAGCAATCTGCTAGGGATTTTAGTCGGTAGAGTTTTCGGTGACCAAAAAATGGTCCGAAACTGAAAAGTGATGATATGTTCTTCTGATTAACTTAAACCGTGCATGACTGTCAAATTTGAGCACAAACGGATATTCAGAAGGGCTACAACTGAATCGATCAGATTCTGAACTGGAATAAAGTACAAGTTGTAATAGTGTTGGAGGGTTTTTAAAAGGGACTTTCTCCCTTTCTCCCTCAGCTGAACACAAGCACACGCACACACACATGGTGAGAGAGAGAGAGAGAAGATCTTCCTCTCCCTCACAATCCCCTCTCTTCCCCTCTCTAGATCTCTCCCAAACTTGGGGTTTTGTTGGAGTTTGAGCTCGGGAACGCGTAGAGAACGGTGAAGCAAGCTCTCTAATGATGGAGAAGCTTGGAAAGCAAGGTTGCCATGGTGAGTTTTCATAGTTTAAGCTAGGGTTTGGATTAAATCTTTTGTAAATGAGATATTTAGGATCTCTAGATGATTCTAATCAAGCTTGGGCAAATATTCACTATGAATTTTGGGGTTTCATGTGGAGATTGGAAACCTAGGGTTAGAAAATGGAATTTTGTCTCTAAGAGGTTTTGAATCAAATTGATCTTGTAAAATCTTAATTGAAGGATAATTCAACGCGGTGGACAACTTCGTTTTGGACTACGATGAGGTTTGGCGTCCGATTGAGAGATTTTGTGGTATATGATTCGTTAGGCTTGGGTCGAGGTTATTCGGCGGAGATAAATCGCGAAACTTAGTTTTCCGACCCTAAACGTCGATACGAGGTGGGGGGTGCTATCCAAAATGGTTGAATTTCTTCCTATGTCTAAATCCTACTTTTGAGCATATATGTATATATGTATGAAATTGCATGTAATAGGGTTCAATTATTTCTTATTCCAGAAACTTGCATGTCTCCTAAATTAGTTGTGAATAATCATGATTGAAAACTTAGAACTTAGGACGCATAAACCTAGTGCTATGTGAACCCTAGTGAAGTATTGAACTAGTAGAGAAACTAGTGGATTGGACATAGAAAATAAAGTATGGACATTGAAACAAAGCGAAACACTAGTGTCATTGTGATAGTGAATGTGAACCTAGTGATGGAACGTGGATTAGGTCGTTGCATAAGCCTAATGTGTTATTTGTTATAGTTCCATGTATTATGAGCATTGCATATTTGCTTATGTCCACATGTTGTGATGTTTGTACATTCGATTGATGCACGCGACATATTTGAGTAGAATAACTAGTATGAGTGGAGAAAATTGGGTCGGTGCATGTGTAGCGTGACAACTAGTGCTTTGATATTATAGAGCATGCGAGGGATTGAAAGATATCCTCTGGACCATGCTAGGGATTGAAAGAGATCCCGTGATGTTGTGGTTGTCACCGTTGTTAGTGGCATGAATCTACTGGCATGTGTTGTTTGAACCTTGAGCGCCAAAGAGATATTGGGTCATTGCATTTGTAGTATGGCACATTGTGTCTTGCCATTGTTGAGCATTGCATGACATCACATTGGTTATTCCCCACCAGTAGATGGAAGGTCCTCGAGTTTGGAGGGCAGATCATACTCACACAGTTTGTTGTTGGCTTGTGGAGGTCGCGACTCCCAAGCCGTGAGCTTCGGAGTGTCACGCGAACACGGGTGTGAAGGGCCCTAGAGAGCCCTCCCCGAACACGGGTGTGAAGGGCCCCAGGGAGCCCTCCCCGGCAGACGGTCACGGTGGCTGGCTTATGAGTGAAAGACCTCTTCCCCACGTGACTTAGTGTGGTGAGTTGTGGCTTGACCTACGGGTGAGCCGGTGCGATTGGGTCCAAGATGAAAGAGACAGGTTGATTGACCATATTGTGTTTTGTGCCCTATGCATGTGTTGCATCCTGTGTAGAGAGTGAGCATAGTGAGATCACATGCTAGGTGTGGGGTCGATCATGATATTCTTGTGAGTTGGGCTTGGTCTTGTGAGAAGCCCTGATTGGGTCAACAATGAATTGGGTCAAGAGTGTGTGAGGGACACCGTTGAACATATTGCTATCTCCTTTTGTATTACTATGCCTTGTTGGACCTAGTGGGAAAGTCGGCGAGGTCGGCGCCCGAACCCACTCGGAACTTCTTTTAGTTCTCATCCCACTATTTTGCAGAGCCATCCATTAGCGGAGCAGCACCGGACCGAGGCGTGGGCGTCGCGCCCTAGATAGCAAGGTTACCCTGTGTAGATTACCCTTGTATGACAAGTAAAAGAAAAGAATGTAAAGCTGTTGTAGAATGTAATGTATTCGAGAGCGAAAGATGTAAGTTGAGGAAAATGTATGTAAAATGAGGATGAATGGAATGTTGTAATAGTTAGTTTACATTCATGCTCTTGTGATATGCCCTCGTGCAAAACTGTGCTATGTTGTATTCCTGGGTGAAATTCATTGTACCTGTTTTGTTTACGCCTTGGGCAGACAGGGGAAACTCTGTCCGTTCGGCGGTCTGTGCGCGTGCCTGAACCGACCAAAGTGGCGGTGTCGGGGTGTGACAGATAGAGGTGGTATCAGAGCAGAATGAGTCTAGGAGAACCTAGGAGACTTTAGCTTGGAAAACCATACGGACTTAGGCTCGTGAGAGACGAGAACTTGTGATATTTGGCGAAAGATGAATTGATTGGGTCGTGTATTCTTGACGCCTCTAAACGGATGTAGAGGTGGATTCAAAGTGTAGTTTATTCTCAACCGAGTGTGTTCATGTTGGGTGCACACAACATGAAACCTAGTGATGAGAATAGGCACCTTTGTATAAATTTCGCCTAATTCTGTTTGTTGTACGGAACCTTGTTTTGTATTTGCCTCAAGGTCGATGATTTGACCTAGGTCATGGTATCGCTTGGTCGACCTCTAATGAGGCCTAGACTATAGGGTAAGCGGCGACCCCGAGCAATCCGGGGCAAGCGGAGATGTAGAATTTCGTAGACTTTTGGTTGTGCTCATAGGAGTAGTGCAGTGGTAGGAGAAGCGGATTAAGGAGCTCCATAAGTCGTTGGCGCGACAAGTGGCTGTGTCTCGAATTGGTTAAGAGCCATTTGTGTCTCCAGTCAGTGCACTTAATGTGACTGAGTGGAGTGGCTGCGGCAAGGGTGCTTGTAGTAGCGCATCGTGTACGTTGGGGAGCTGCGGCAGGGAGACCGCACCGTGAGAGAGTTTGAGAGGGAATCCTCTTATATGGTCAATTGTATTCCGTATATGGTTCGGAATGACAAGAACGAGGCCAATTGCTTCAAGTGAGGATTTCGGCTAGAAAGCTTCAAGAAAATTTCACTCACTCAAGTTGCAAGCTTTTGCTGAGGTGATGGACTAGGCCTTATGGGTAGAAAGAAGCAATGTCATCGTGCAGGAGTGTAGCACACTGAACTTTAGCAAATTGCAGAGTTCTAGTGAGAGAATAGTGGTTTATACTATTCTGTAGTTTTGGATTGAGTTTGGTGGACTTGGGAGTGTTTTCGGGACTTGGAGAGTGCGAAAATGGACTCCGGAAGTCAAAATCTGTAAAAACTGCAATTTTGACATTGTATACCGGTATCTAGTTTTGGGATACCGGAATCCAGTGAGATCTGATTTTGCGCAGCTCTCGGGTTCTGCGGAATTCGGCAGCGGATACCGGAATAGGCTGGCATTCCGGTATTGATGTTGGAGTACCGGTACTGAAGTCTTTTGTTCCGGTACTGAGGGTTGCATATCGAAATACTGTTGCGTGGCTTTTTTGGCCGAGGGTCGGGTTTGCGGGATTTCTGGCCTGATATCGGTATGCCCATACGCATACCGGAATACAGTACAGAAATTGCAATTTGTGCAGTTTTGTAATTTTGGAATTTGGAGGGGCTTATGGGAATATTGTTACAACCATTACAACTTACCCCTTCACCCCTTCACTGCCTCATGTGCTGAGGACTTGGAGAAGGAAAGGTAGGGTTCTTTCTCTCTCTCTAGGATTTCTCTCCCAAACCCTTGCGATCTTAGGTTTTGATCTCTTTTCTCTTCTCCTTTTGCTTGTTGCTTGCTAGTGGAGCATTGGGGAAGACTTGCATGTGTTGAGGAGAGCTTGTTGTGGTTTTATCTCCAACCCTAGCTTCTTTGGACCTAGATTAGAGATCTAAGAGGTTAGTAACTCTCTTGTAAACCCTCTTTTGTAGTTTATTTGGATTATTGTTGATGAAACCTCAAAATGGTGAACCTAGGGTTTATTTTAGGGTTTCTTGATTGTGAGCTCTTGGGGTTGAATTGATGGGTGTAGAATGTTGTTGTAGGTTGGATTTGAAGATCCCTAACCTCAATTTGAACTTAGAACAAGTTCTACTTGCTCAAGATATTTTTTCACCCATTTACCTCGTGAATTTTGGTAGTTTTCGAATTTGTTCGTTCGAAACTTGTAACCCCTTGGAAAATTATCTTAGGGTATGTGAAGCTCGGGGGACAACTTCGTTTTGAAGTACTGCTAGGTTTCGACGGATATCCAGTGGGTCTGACCTCACCGAAATGGGTGAACTCCCCTCCCCCTATGTCTCATATCTTCTTATAGGATTGATTGGATGCATAATTATGATAATTATGACATGATGAAAATTGTGATTGCATGGGGTATATATGTTGTATATGAAAAGTGCATATTCCATATAGTATGGAATCATGAGAATAACATGCATGCTAGAGTATTTGCACTAGTAGTGTAATGATGCATTTATGAAATGTTAATTAAGATATGCATGCTAGAAAGGAGTGTCATATGAGACACTACTTGGTTGATGGACTAGTGAATTCTCTTCGCATACTAAAGTATGCTTGTATAGAGAAAAGAGAGGATATGACAAATATAAAATAAGTATGTTACACCTCATCTAGGTGAGCAACTTTGACGGGCATTGTTGACATTGGGCTCGACCTTTTGGTCGTGGAATGATTCCATGTTTAAAACATGAGGAAAGGGATTCTCTTTGTATTTGATAATTGTAATTGGCTAAACATGAGTTTAATTGGTTAAATGAATACTTGCATGATAACTTTTATACTCTATGTAGTAGAGGTTGATGTAACTCATGCATGGCATGGATTGTGGTCTTGTTGGCATCGTAGAATGCATTGTCATGGCATTTGTAGAATGCATGAATTATAGCATTAGAATAATGCGTGGATTACAGCATTTGTAGAATGCATCGGTCACGGCATTGGAATGTATTGGTTATAGCATTAGTATAATGCATTGGACATGGCATTAGAATAATGCATGGATTATGAACTTAGTAAACCGAGAGATGAGCATTTATATGTTAGAGACATGTGCATATTGGTAGGAACATACCAACGGACAATTTGAGAACAACATGATATTGTTGACAATTAGCATATTGGCTATTGAATGTAATAAACATGATATGGCATGTTTTGACATAGTGTGAGGTTAAGCATATTATATTTCACTTAGGTGAATAACTAGGTTGACATTATGACATAATGTTAGATCCTTTGGACATTGGTTGGCTATTCCATGTTAGAGACATGACGAGCATGACATTATGGGTTGATTATGACTTGTTGCCTTTGGGCTCTTCCGCGCTTGCTTGTGAGGGTCGCTCCCTACAAGCTGACACTCCGGAGTTGGTCTTTGCGATTGTAGGTCGCCGTGCGATGTAGAGCGCCGAAATGGAATGCCGTGGGGAAGTCTTATTGTCTACGGGAGAATGTTGACTACCACGGGGCCATTAGGCAGGGCACAGCTAGGACTTTACCTTGTGTAAGTCCCCTTGTTGATTGGGTATGAGCTAAGTAAACTGGACATAGTACATCACAGATGGTTGATGCATATACATATAGTGTATGGACATAGTAGTGAGTTGCATCGTGTGGCATTACTTAGCTTGACATCATTTGAATGCATGCACCATAGTTGGACATTTGTATTAGTCATTACTTGCATGGGCATCCATAGTGGCATTAGCCTATACTTATGATGATTAGTATAGTGGCTTGGTATTAAGATGAGAGTAGAAATATTCTTTTTAACCAATAATCATGGCATTAATTTGACATGCATGTAAACTGATGTGAATAGAATATTGAGCATACGACAGTAGAACATGTTCATGTTCATGTAGATGACTTAGTCTTTTGGAGGCATGATAGTAGTAGAATTAATTGTTTAACATTTAATGTTTTATGCCTTATGTATCAGCTTATACTATCTTGCCTCAGTTGACCTAGCGGAGTAATTCGCCACTCTCGGCGGCTTACCCACTGGGAACTATTGTTTAATAGTTCTCACCCCCATTGTTGTTGGGTTTTTGTTTCAGAGCCTTCCGCAGCAGGAGAGGCTTGGGATCGTGGCGAGGGGTTAGCAGCAAGCTAGAGCCTCTATGATGTTTTCATAGACATACCATGGATACCTTTCTTTGTATTTTGAACGAAAGGTGTATAGTTGTTCCTAGAGAGTGATCTCCTAGTGTTGTTAAGATGATATAAATTTTATTGTATATCTTGAGACTATAGTTGTGTTGATCTTGTTTTAGTTGTAGAATTATGTTCATGCTCTGATCACCTTGTTTAGGCTGTACTCTTGCTCTTTTATCGTTGTTGATTGTAGACGCCTTGTGTACTTGTGGTTTTCTTTTGGTGTACACGGTGGGTCTGTGCACGTGCCTGGTAGGCTCCCACTGGGGCCCGGGGCGTGACAAGGAGGAGCACAAATTTTGTGACCATGAGATTGGAAAAGGCGACTATCAGGCAGTTTGGTTGGTTAGTCAAGCTTTGGGTGATTGTCGGGGCCTATCGACTAAAATAGCATATGTCCTATGAGAATCCGAATTTTGGGAATTTGAAATTCTCAGTGTTCCTCTCCCCCATTACTGTGTTTTTGATCAGTATACGTATATATATACCGGTATTTATATATATATATGTATATAAGTGATTTTAGTGGATTTTAATACTTGTTGGTTTTTCGTCGCGGAGAGTGAACGGCTAACGGCGCGATCCGGAGTCCGAATCTGACGAACCAAAATAGTGAGTTCGATGTCTCGGCAGTGCTGAACGCGATGGCGCGATCTGCGTCGTCGTGCGACGAGCGGATGAAAAGTTATTCCATCTTGATCGCCGAGAGGTCGTATGTCACGTTTTTCGGTTTCGCGATTTTAGACCCTGTTTTCGCACCGTTTCGCGTGATATCGCAGGTGGAGGGGTGTTTTAGCATCTTGTGCTGGCTGAGAAGGGGGTTTTTGTGTTTGAGTGAAGAGAGAGGTTGAGTGTTGGTGTGGGTGTAGTAGGTGGAGGGGGTGGTTGAAACATCCCCTCACACTCTCTCTCCCTCTCTCTCTCTCTCTCTCACTCCCCTCTCTCCCCTTGCTCCCAGGGGTGAGCACAGGGCTCCCCTGCCCCTTGGCCTCCTCCCCGAGCTGCGCCGGCCGCCGCCGGCCACTGCCTGGCCGGAGTTTTCCCCCAGCCACCCTCTCTCTCCCCTTTTTTCTCTTTTTCTTCTCTTTCTTCTTCTCCCTCTTCTTCTCCCTGCGGTGTGCACCCAGGGGAAACCCATGCTTGGGCTTCCCCTGAGGTGGCACGACCGCCGGAGTGGAGAGCCGCCGCCGTGGGCCGCCGGAGCCACTGCAAGCTCTGGCCGAGAGCTGTGCTGGCCGAGCTTGGTGGGGCCGCGCCGCCGCCGCCTCCTGACGCCGGAGAGGGTATGCTTGGTCACCCTCGGGACCTCCGCTGCCGGACCCTGCCTCCCCGACCATCGCCGTGCCGCCGGAGCGCCGCCGGAGCCGCCGCAAGCCTCGGGGGGCAGCTAGGGCATCCGCAGCTTGGGGTTGCTCCGCCGCCGCCACCCGCCGCCTTTTTTTGTCGCGGTCACCGACAGGACGACGGCCGGCGACCTCCTCTTCCCGGTGCGCTCGCGTCGCCGCCGCCGCCGGCCGCCGTCGCCGTTTGTTGCCGGCGCCGCCGTGCCCTTGGCTCGGGTTGCTAACCCGAGAGTGGGGTTCCTCCCCGCGCCGCCGCCGCCGCTTCCCGTCGCCGACCAAGGTGAGCACCACCTTCCCCACCTCCTCCGCATCCACCCCTGGCCGCCGCCGGCTTGCACGTCGGCCGGCAGCCGGCCGGAGCTAGCTGCTCCGGCCAGGGGTCACTTGTGTGGTGTTTTTAGTGTTGTTGGGTTGTTTGAGCTCTCTGCCGACTCCCGAAGCTCGGGAGGGTGAGCCCGACGATCGCAGCGATGTGCTGAACACCGTGCTCACCCTAGTTTTGGGTTTCGTTGAGCCGCTTCGTCGTTCGGCCTTTGTCGGGCCTCTTTGCCTTTTGTTGCACTGTTTTTGTGCTTTTTCCCGGACTGCGACTATTTTTATCGCAGAGGGGCTGTGAGCATGGCTTCCGTGACATCGTTGACTATCCGCTAGTGCTTGCGGAAGGTCGTGCGGATGTACGGCTTGCTCACACGGCCTTAGTTAAGCTTGCTTTTGTGCGCGCGCTCACTATTTTTATGGGATTTCCCGGCTTGCGACTGGTCCTGTCGCAGTGGGACAGTGAGCACGGTTTCCGTGACGTTGTTACCTTTCCGCTGGTACTTGCGGAAGGTCGAGCGGACGAACGGATTGCTCGAACGGCTTAATTTAGCGCTTGTATGTATGTGTATGTTGCTTGTTTGTGGACTTTGGTGATTGCGACAGCGTAGCGACGCTGTGGGCAGCAAGGGTATGGTCTTTGGGACCCTGAGGACTGGTTGTCCAACCCCCTCGCCCTTCGTGGAGTTTCGGATTTGTTTCCGACGCGTTTTTCGATGAAATAATCGACGAAACGCACGTTTCTAGTTGTGCGACTCACTCGCTGTTTTCGCGAGCGACTTGGCTTCATCATGTAGCCTCGTTGGCTGTTCCTCATCGCTGTCCCGAAGTTCCGAGGACAGCGGATGAGTGATGTGGGGTTCCGGTGCCAAATCGGCACTTTTCGGGAACCCGGGAAGCCTTTTCGGGTGCGTTTGCTGTTCGTGGCACCCCGAGCTTGTGCTTGCTGTCCCGTCACTCGGTTTAATGTGTTCGGGGACAGCGAGGGACCTTGTTGGCTGTTTGGTACCCCTCTGGGGCTTTGTGTGGGTTTCGGGATCGTCCCGGTGGGTTTGGGGGGGGGCGATCCGGGGGTTTCGGGGTTGTGTGAGCTTGGGTTTAGCGTCGACTTGGTGGACCTTGACCCTGTGAGTCTTTCGTAGGTCCTGTCGCGGTTCCCGAGAGCCGTCGGTGTTAGATTGGATCTTACCTACAGGTGGGTGCTTCGATCCGGAGTCGGTTCAGTGGACTACGGTGATACCTTTCTATCCCTTCCTTTGCATTACAGTTATTAGTTCACTTGACTCCCGTAGACTCTACTTATATGCGTGCTTGGATAGTAGAGTAGTTGTGGCTTGCATGTTCCTTGAGACGACCCAGTTGGTCGGAGGTGATCGCCTGTTGTTCCGAGCGATCCTAGTAGTTGTAGTTTATTGGTTGCTTCTCGGCTCTTTGCCGTTCTGTAGATTGAGCATATGCATCGATCGTCACAGCTCTTCCCGCACTTCACGTACACCGCGGTCTGATCCACCGTGTGGAGGTGTTTTCTTTTCCGGAAAAGGGTCGTGAATTTCTACCGACCCGTGAGCCCCGAGCATTGCGTCGGGATGGATGGTGCCGTTTGGATTGAGCAGGGTGACAGTGCCAGGGCCACGTCCCGGTGGCTATAGATTGGGTTTACTTTGTGGTTATCTCCTTTGATGCATACTAGTTGCTTACAGTAGCATAGTTATTTCAGTTGTATGTTAGCCTCATACTTACTTGTGCTACTGTATACCATATCTATCTTTTGTTGACCCTCGTGCCGGTGTGTACACCTCGCCTTCGTCGGCTTGCGGTACCCACTGGGAGGGGAGACATGCGTGCATGTTCTCACCCCCCACCCCCATTGCAGGTTTCAGGTGAGGGGGGTGGTGAGTGTCGGGACGCTGCGAGGCACGCCTAGATAGTAGCTCTAGAGGTTCCGACTCATGAGGCTACATCCCCAGATTTGGTTATCACCCTACTTTCGCCTATTAGATGTCATTTGTGGTTCAGTTATTCTTTGGGCTTACTATAGCATGCTTATGTGTTGTAGATCTACTCTTTATGATTGAGTGATGATAGCATGCTTGTACTGATTGGTTGTATTCGATCGTTTCTTTTGTCGGGCAGTTTTGGTTTTTTCTACCCCTCGTGGTAGCGTCGTAAAACAAGGTTTCCGTGTGGGAAACGGTTTTCAAATGGATTTCTGATTGCTCGGTTTTGTGATTTCAAAAGAGAGTTCTCGTGTGGAGAACAGTTTTCAAATGATTCTTGGATGTTTGAAATTAGGGTTTCAAATAAAGCTTCTGGGTAAGGAGCAGCTTTCTAGAATGTTTGTTGCTTGTGCATTGCATCATCCTTCGCTTAAGGATCTGCTTAGATTCATACAGGTTTAAGGACGGCTAGCTGTATGAATCTACTGTGTTGTTGTGCTGTTGGGATGAATGAAATGGTGGTTGTGATCCTGTTGTTTGTTGTTGGACGCCGTGCAAATACAGGGGAGGCTCTGTCCGTGTGTACAGCGGACCCTGTATTTGTGGCGGGTCTGTACGTGGCGCGGGCTAGGCTTTCAAAAAAAAAATTAGCACGTTTTTCCGCATCTAGAACTAGCCCGGGGCGTGACAGATTAAGATGGTATCAGAGCGTAAAGGGAACAAACACTCATTCATTCATCAACTTGTAACTGAACCACTGGCTAGGCTGACCCATAGGAAGACCTAGGATGTATAGGCGCGCGAGCTCGAGGGGTTTGTTTTCGGCTTGTGTTTTGTGGGAGTTGCCGACCCCTTTTCTCTTGCGCTGGTTTCTGCTTTTGCAGTTGGCTTGTGGTCTTGGTAGACCTCCTTGTCCGGGTCGTGGTGGTGGGGGGTGGGCGTGCGCCTGCGGAGCCGTCTACTGGTGTTCTGTTTCGGGCTGTTGCGGCTGGTTCGAGTGAGGAGCTGGCGGGAGGCGGACAGCCTGGTGTGTACCGTACCCTGTGTGCTTGAGGCCGAGGCGAGGGGTCTGTTGGCGACCCTCTCCGGCATGTTCCGGCTTGTTCCGGTGGTTTTCGCAACAGGCTACGGCAGCTGCCGCCCTAGCCCCTCCTACTCCTTCGCCGTGTACCCCGATGACTGCAGACCCTCCTGTGGCACCCACTCCGATGTGCGACGACCGTGACGATGACAGCAACTTTGTCGGCTGTTTCGCGCGTGGACGCCGACCCCGTGTTTGGGGGTGGTGGTCACACTCAAGCGTGTTGGACGGATTTCCTGTGTTTGATCTGCCCTAGTTCGCAGGCTCGTGCTGTTTCTGGTAGTGGTGGTGGAGTACCAGACAGATCCCAAGTGGCTGGGTGTTTTTCCCTTTGTGTAACCACTCGTTGGTGAGTGGTGGCCCTCGTGGGCTTGGGAAACGTCACTTGGTGGATCTGTGTTGTTGTGGGGCTGTTCTCGCCCTGTCCCCACTTTCCGTGTTGAGCACGAGGGCCTCTGCGAGCGTCTCCACGGAGATGTTGTTTTGAGCGGTTTCGACCGCAGTTTGGGTGTTTTTCCCCCTGTTTTGTTGGGTAGGAAGGTGAAGCCTACCCCTCTGACGTCTTGCTGGTGGCATCGTCAGTGTTGGTTTTTCGACCATTGGCTAGTTCTAGCGTCGAACTGACGTGTACTAGACTGAGTGGACACTGTTGAGTGTCGGGTGTTTGTTGGTGCCTACGTGGCTTGCGGCTATCCTAACGCCTAAATTATTGTGTTCTGAGATTTCTGGTGGCAATTGTAGGTTTCTGTGCTGCCGCGAGACCTTCCTGGTTCTTGTTGGAGGTCTCACCGCGTTCGACGTCGGTTAGTCGACGCTGGTTTTGTTCTTCCTCCGGTTTGATTCGTGTGGTTGACGACCCTTGTCACCTGTAGCTGTCGGTTCGTTGTTGGAAGCCGATGACTCCTAGGGAGTTGGCTCAGGGCAGACTTGGTTTTGTGGGTCGGTCTGCTTTTCCCGTTAATTCGGTGACTCGTCTGTGACTTTGGTCCAGCTTTGGAGTTGGTTGACCCAGTACCTTCGTGGTGTTGCCGACTGGTTGTTGGCCTTGACCTTGGGATATTTCGTCGTTTTTTTTTGATAAGTACGTTGGCTGCAGACAACGTAGTGTCGAAAGTTAGGACGAAATACCCTATCCCTTCTTGGGGACTTCTGGATTGGGTCGGTGCTTTCCCTTGCAAGACTTTCTCTCGCTCTTGGCCGTCTTGCGGAAAGCTGTGTGTTAGTCATCCCCGTTCTGGTGATGAACCTGGAGCTAATCCTGGTGTGGTTTTGCGCAGTGGATTGGCCATCACTGCCGTTGGTTTGACTCCGGTTGAGTCAGGGTGCCCTTTTAGCTCGGTTTCGGGATGACGGGAGCCTGGTTGTTGGCTCCGAGGTCTTTGTGCTTGTGTTCGCGTGCTGGGTTTTCGCCGCGTCTTTCGTGTAGCCGTGCTTTGGAGCGCGTGTCCGATCTTTTTGATCTGATGTTCGGCATCGTAGGTGTTTTATCGCGTGCGTGCTGCGATTGGCAGCCCTGTACACCTGAGTGATGGACTCTCAAGGTTTCTGTTGGTCGGTTTTTGCCGTTCGGTTAAGCGATCGTCCCGGCAGCTTTTTGGACTTGTTGAACTGGGTTTCGGCAGTTCTTGGATCAATTTGTCGTGGTTCCCTTTGACGACATACTGATCTCTTCGAAGAGTTTCCTTCTTGGTTCGCGTCGTGACGTGGGTTGGTTTTGTGGAGGAGCCAAGGAAGGAGGACTCTGTAGTGGTTTGACCTGTTCCGACTTCTGTGACAGACAGAGTTTAGGAACTTCCTCGGCTTGGGCGTTGATGCCGGCGATTTGTTGAGGGTTCTCCTCAAGATCGCCGCCCCTTTGAGTAGCTGCCGAGGTAAGGCGCGTTGTTTCTCTAGACTCCCGCTTGTCTGTTGAGCGCCTAGGAGCCGATGGACTGTTTGACCCGTGCCCCTATCTTAGCATCGACACAGCCTGGTGAGGTTGTCGTGGCCTTGTGCGATGCATCTTGGATGGGATTGGGGTGCGTGCTCATTCAGCATGAGAAGGTTATCGCCTATGCTCCGCGCTAGTTGATGGACTATGAGAAGATCTATCTGGCGCTCGATCTCGAGTTAGCAGCAGTGGTGTTCGCTCTCAAGCTTTGGAGACCTTACCTTGTGGAGCTACCGCACAGTTGTTGTCGTTGGAGGTGCAACCCACCTTGACGGATCAGATTTTCGGTGGGCATCTGATGGATCCGCACTGGTAGAGAGTGCGAGCAGGATAGAGAAGGTGACTTCGTGCTACATGCTGTTGGTTTCCTTTGAGGACGGAGTCGTGTGCCCAGAGTTTAGGATTTGAGATGAGAGTTTGGCTGAGGCACACCGGTCGCCGCACATCGTTCATCCTGGAGGGACGAAGATGTACCGCGACTTGAGGTAGAGTGTCTGGTTGTGGCTCAGCATGTGGCACTGTGCCAGGTTTGTCAGCAAGTGAAGGCTGTGCATCATCAGGGAAGCTTCGACCGTTACTTATACCTGTAGGGAAGTGGGAGCGGATCACCATGGTTTTCGTCACCGGGTTGCCTCGTTCTCTACGAGGTCATGTTGCGATCTGGGTTTGGTGGATTGTCTGACGAAAACAGCTCACTCCCTATCGGTACATCCGTATTAGTCTTGGGATCGACTGGCGCAGCTCTACTTGGATGAGTTCGTCGGGCTGTTTGGAGTGCCAGTGTCGATCGTTTTGGATCGAAATTCTCGCTTCGTTTCCCAGTTCTGGAGGTGCTTGCAGTAGGCACTGGGGACGAGGCTCAACTTCAGCTCGGTTTACCACCCTCAGAGTGTTGGGCAGTCGGAGCGAGTCTTCTAGACTCTCGAAGTTATGCTCCGGGCATGCGTTTGGATTTTGGTGAGGATTGGTTCAGGTATCCTTCCTTGATGGAGCTTGCTTCGTTCTACAGCTTCCTAGCGAGCATTGGATTGGCACCGCACGAGGCGTTTTGTGGAAGTCGTTGTCGATCACCGTTCTGTTTGGTTGACGTGGGTGAGCGTCGTGTGATCGGCCCGACAACGGTTCAGCTGAGAGAGGACCTCAGTTGCGGTGAGGTGCCTGTGAGGTTTTTGGCTCGCAATGTGAAACAGTTGAGGAACCGGAGCTTTCTGTTGGTGAGACTGCGGTGGATGAGTCGCGAGGAGCGCGAGATTTCTTGGGAGCTAGAGTCTGCTTCGTGTGAGCGGTATCCGCTGTTGTTCGCGGATAGTGTGTGGGTAAGTTTCGGGGACGAAACTTCTTGTTAGGTGGGAGTGATGTGAGAATCCGAATTTTGGGAATTTGAAATTCTCAGTGTTCCTCTCCCCCATTACTGTGTTTTTGATCAGTATACGTATATATATACCGGTATTTATATATATATATATGTATATAAGTGATTTTAGTGGATTTTAATAGTTGTTGGTTTTTCGTCGCGGAGAGTGAACGGCTAACGGCGCGATCCGGAGTCCGAATCTGACGAACCAAAATGGTGAGTTCGATGTCTCGGCAGTGCTGAACGCGATGGCGCGATCTGCGTCGTCGTGCGACGAGCGGATGAAAAGTTATTCCATCTTGATCGCCGAGAGGTCGTATGTCACGTTTTTCGGTTTCGCGATTTAGACCCTGTTTTCGCACCGTTTCGCGTGAGATCGCAGGTGGAGGGGTGTTTTAGCATCTTGTGCTGGTTGAGAAGGGGGGGGTTTTTGTGTTTGAGTGAAGAGAGAGGTTGAGTGTTGGTGTGGGTGTAGTAGGTGGAGGGGGTGGTTGAAACATCCCCTCACACTCTCTCTCCCTCTCTCTCTCTCTCTCTCTCTCTCTCTCACTCCCCTCTCTCCCCTTGCTCCCAGGGGTGAGCACAGGGCTCCCCTGCCCCTTGGCCTCCTCCCCGAGCTGCGCCGGCCGCCGCCGGCCACTGCCTGGCCGGAGTTTTCCCCCCCCCAGCCACCCCTCTCTCTCTCCCTTTTTCTTCTTCTTCTCTTTCTTCTTCTCCCTCTTCTTCTCCCTGCGGTGTGCACCCAGGGGAAACCCATGCTTGGGCTTCCCCTGAGGTGGCACGACCGCCGGAGTGGAGAGCCGCCGCCGTGGGCCGCCGGAGCCACTGCAAGCTCTGGCCGAGAGCTGTGCTGGCCGAGCTTGGTGGGGCCGCGCCGCCGCCGCCTCCTGACGCCGGAGAGGGGTGTGCTTGGTCACCCTCGGGACCTCCGCTGCCGGACCCTGCCTCCCCGACCATCGCCGTGCCGCCGGAGCGCCGCCGGAGCCGCCGCAAGCCTCGGGGGGGCAGCTAGGGCATCCGCAGCTTGGGGTTGCTCCGCCGCCGCCACCCGCCGCCTTTTTTGTCGCGGTCACCCGACAGGACGACGGCCGGCGACCTCCTCTTCCCGGTGCTGCTCGCGTCGCCGCCGGCCGCCGTCGCCGTTTGTTGCCGGCGCCGCCGTGCCCTTGGCTCGGGTTGCTAACCCGAGAGTGGGGTTCCTCCCCGCGCCGCCGCCGCCGCTTCCCGTCGCCGACCAAGGTGAGCACCACCTTCCCCACCTCCTCCGCATCCACCCCTGGCCGCCGCCGGCCTTGCACGTCGGCCGGCAGCCGGCCGGAGCTAGCTGCTCCGGCCAGGGGTCACTTGTGTGGTGTTTTTAGTGTTGTTGGGTTGTTTGAGCTCTCTGCCGACTCCCGAAGCTCGGGAGGGTGAGCCCGACGATCGCAGCGATGTGCTGAACACCGTGCTCACCCTAGTTTTGGGTTTCGTTGAGCCGCTTCGTCGTTCGGCCTTTGTCGGGCCTCTTTGCCTTTTGTTGCACTGTTTTTGTGCTTTTTCCCGGACTGCGACTGTTCTTATCGCAGAGGGGCTGTGAGCATGGCTTCCGTGACATCGTTGACTATCCGCTGGTGCTTGCGGAAGGTCGTGCGGATGTACGGCTTGCTCACACGGCCTTAGTTAAGCTTGCTTTTGTGCGCGCGCTCACTATTTTTATGGGATTTCCCGGCTTGCGACTGGTCCTGTCGCAGTGGGACAGTGAGCACGGTTTCCGTGACGTTGTTACCTTTCCGCTGGTACTTGCGGAAGGTCGAGCGGACGAACGGATTGCTCGAACGGCTTAATTTAGCGCTTGTATGTATGTGTATGTTGCTTGTTTGTGGACTTTGGTGATTGCGACAGCGTAGCGACGCTGTGGGCAGCAAGGGTATGGTCTTTGGGACCCTGAGGACTGGTTGTCCAACCCCCTCGCCCTTCGTGGAGTTTCGGATTTGTTTCCGACGCGTTTTTCGATGAAATAATCGACGAAACGCACGTTTCTAGTTGTGCGACTCACTCGCTGTTTTCGCGAGCGACTTGGCTTCATCGTGTAGCCTCGTTGGCTGTTCCTCATCGCTGTCCCGAAGTTCCGAGGACAGCGGATGAGTGATGTGGGGTTCCGGTGCCAAATCGGCACTTTTCGGGAACCCGGGAAGCCTTTTCGGGTGCGTTTGCTGTTCGTGGCACCCCGAGCTTGTGCTTGCTGTCCCGTCACTCGGTTTAATGTGTTCGGGGACAGCGAGGGACCTTGTTGGCTGTTTGGTACCCCTCTGGGGCTTTGTGTGGTTTCGGGATCGTCCCGGTGGGTTTCCCGGGCGATCCGTCGGTTTCGGGGGTTGTGTGAGCTTGGGTTTAGCGTCGACTTGGTGGACCTTGACCCTGTGAGTCTTTCGTAGGTCCTGTCGCGGTTCCCGAGAGCCGTCGGTGTTAGATTGGATCTTACCTACAGGTGGGTGCTTCGATCCGGAGTCGGTTCAGTGGACTACGGTGATACCTTTCTATCCCTTCCTTTGCATTACAGTTATTAGTTCACTTGACTCCCGTAGACTCTACTTATATGCGTGCTTGGATAGTAGAGTAGTTGTGGCTTGCATGTTCCTTGAGACGACCCAGTTGGTCGGAGGTGATCGCCTGTTGTTCCGAGCGATCCTAGTTGTAGTTTATTGGTTGCTTCTCGGCTCTTTGCCGTTCTGTAGATTGAGCATATGCATCGATCGTCACAGCTCTTCCCGCACTTCACGTACACCGCGGTCTGATCCACCGTGTGGAGGTGTTCTTTTCCGGAAAAGGGTCGTGAATTTCTACCGACCCGTGAGCCCCGAGCATTGCGTCGGGATGGATGGTGCCGTTGGATTGAGCAGGGTGACAGTGCCAGGGCCACGTCCCGGTGGCTATAGATTGGGTTTACTTTGTGGTTATCTCCTTTGATGCATACTAGTTGCTTACAGTAGCATAGTTATTTCAGTTGTATGTTAGCCTCATACTTACTTGTGCTACTGTATACCATATCTATCTTTTGTTGACCCTCGTGCCGGTGTGTACACCTCGCCTTCGTCGGCTTGCGGTACCCACTGGGAGGGGAGACATGCGTGCATGTTCTCACCCCCCACCCCCATTGCAGGTTTCAGGTGAGCAGGGTGGTGAGTGTCGGGACGCTGCGAGGCACGCCTAGATAGTAGCTCTAGAGGTTCCGACTCATGAGGCTACATCCCCCAGATTTAGTTATCACCCTACTTTCGCCTATTAGATGTCATTTGTGGTTCAGTTATTCTTTGGGCTTACTATAGCATGCTTATGTGTTGTAGATCTACTCTTTATGATTGAGTGATGATAGCATGCTTGTACTGATTGGTTGTATTCGATCGTTTCTTTTGTCGGGCAGTTTTGGTTTTCTACCCCTCGTGGTAGCGTCGTAAAACAAGGTTTCCGTGTGGGAAACGGTTTTCAAATGGATTTCTGATTGCTCGGTTTTGTGATTTCAAAAGAGAGTTCTCGTGTGGAGAACAGTTTTCAAATGATTCTTGGATGTTTGAAATTAGGGTTTCAAATAAAGCTTCTGGGTAAGGAGCAGCTTTCTAGAATGTTTGTTGCTTGTGCATTGCATCATCCTTCGCTTAAGGATCTGCTTAGATTCATACAGGTTTAAGGACGGCTAGCTGTATGAATCTACTGTGTTGTTGTGCTGTTGGGATGAATGAATGGTGGTTGTGATCCTGTTGTTTGTTGTTGGACGCCGTGCAAATACAGGGGAGGCTCTGTCCGTGTGTACAGCGGACCCTGTATTTGTGGCGGGTCTGTACGTGGCGCGGGCTAGGCTTTCAAAAAAAAAAATTAGCACGTTTTTCCGCATCTAGAACTAGCCCGGGGCGTGACATGTCCTCTCCACAATAGTTTTGGGTATGTCACCTGCAGCAAGGTCTAGGGAGCGCGAGCCGTTGTCAGGGTAGCTGTGGGGTTTGCGACGAGCGCCAAGTGGCCATTGGTATGCCACCCTGGTCGAGGAGCTTACTGCTATCGACGATGTCGTGGCAGGTATGGTTTAGTTGATGAAATCGTATGTAGAGGTTAATTTGACACTAGAGCATAGCATGCATTTATCATCTGGTCGTTTGCTACTATTCAAGGATAAAAATAGTAGGGACGAAACATGGGTAGCTATTAGTACCCGGGGCATGCTTGTGTCATGAAGATGTATCGCCTGCCAAAGCGGGTAGATGATTGTGTAGTGCCAGTGAGTTGCTGGTAATAAGCCGAGGATAAGGCTCGAGGTAAGGATGGAAGTAGTGGATGACTCTCAAGGCAATGTGAATAATCACTTGCGCGAGCCGAGTCATGACGCTCAAAGACATCTTTGTAGTCTGAGAGTTCCGAATGTTACTTCGACGGATCGACAGTTGAGTGAAAATCACTGTCGTAGAATTGGTAAGACTATCGCCAAGATTAGGCGAGCAGGCCTTGTTGTACCTCAAACTGAGGTGGGTTATGGTACTCGCGTAGTGAGCGAGCATAAGCAAGGTAGCTTAGTGCTTATGGTTAGCACGGGAAAGTATAGAAGCGTAGAACGCTCTTGTTATCGTATTAGTAGAGTACAGATTTCGTTCAGCCGAGAGGGTTCGTTGGCAGTAGCACTTGAGCGTTGCTAAGTGTGAAGCGGGCCATGAACCGCTCGCAGAGCTGGTGGCTTGCACCAGGTGCTTAGGAGCCGATAGAGGTTTGTGATGCTCGGTAGAGCATTTTAGTCATGTGTAGCGACGGTACTGGGTATTGCTTGGGGGCGATCTGTGCCCGGGCCATGTGTGGACTGTGGAGCCTGGGGCCATATGGACAGGCGCAGTCAGCTGTGTGAGACAGCAGCCCGAAACCTACGGGTGGGCCAGAGACTTATGGTCGGGGCGGTAGTCCGAGCATGACCCCGAGAACATGGAATGCCACGTGTGAGGTTGTGTCATCGATAGTACACCGAGGGTGTAGATATGACCCAACCCGAGGACTTGTAGTAGTTTGGCGTCATGGTTACTCCTGGTTGGAGTATTTGTACGAGTTCCTAAGTGAGGACTCCGCCGAGTGACGATTGAGTCTGCGCTAGCCAGCGAGAGACGTTACGCGACGTTAAGATGTGAATTTAGGCGATAGGTGTCACACCCCGGGCCCTAGTGCGAGCCTACCAGGCACGTGCACAGACCCGCCGTGTACACCAAAACAACACACAATGTACACAAGGCGTCTACAACAACATCAATCAAGTAGAAGAAGGAATACATCCTAAACAATGTGATCAGAGTGAGAACATAATTCTACCACTAAAACAAGATGACAAAAAGCCACAATCTCAAGATATACAATAAAATTATACATCTTATGTGCTAACAGATCAACCAACTAACACAACTATACACCTTTCATACAAAATAAAAGAAAGGCACCAAGGGTCCATCTAAAACATCATCGTCGCGGCTCTAGCTAGCTGCTAACCCCTCGCCACGATCCTAAGCGTATCCCGCTGCGGAAGGCTCTGAAACAAAAACCCAACAACCATGGGGGTGAGAACTATTAAACAATAGTTCCCAGTGAGTAAGCCGCCGAGAGTGGCGAAATACACCGCTAGGTCAACTGAGGCAATGATAGTATAAGTTGAAACATAAGGCATAAAACAATAAATGCTAAACAAGTAATTTTACTACTATCATGCCTCCAAATGATTATATCATTTCAAAAATATGATTTCTACTATCATAAGCATAATATGTTATTCTCACTAGTTTACATGCATGTCGAATTGAGTACTAGTTGAAAGGAAACATTCTATTATCACAATTAATCATGTCACTATAGTAGTCATCGTGAGTATAGATTTAATGCCACTATGGATGCTAATGCAACTAGTGACTAACATGAATGTCCAACTATGATGTATGCATCTAAATGGTGCCAAGCTAAGTAATGTCACAAAATACAACTCACTACTATGTCCATATACTACATGTATATGCATCAACCGACTGTGATGAACAATGTCCAAATTACTTCGCTTTTACCCAATCAACGAGGTGATTTACACGTGGTAACATCCCGGCTTGTGCCGTGCCTAATGGCCCCGTGGTAGTCAACATCCCCACGCTGAGAATGAGTCTCCCCCACGGCAATCCACTTCGGCGCCCAATCCCGCACGGGCGAACATACTGTCTCGCGTAGGCCAACTCCGGAGTGCCGGCTTGTAGGGAGCGATCCTCACAAGCATGTGCGAATGAGCACAAGGGCAAACAAGCACTGATCATAAACATCATATCCAAGGCCAACCGGTCTCACTCATCATGTCTAAAAGATGGAATCATAACATCGACTCGAGGGTCGGAATCATACTCATATGCCAAACTTGTTCTCAAATTACTTGTGGGTATATTTCTACCAATAAGTAACATGGCTCTAACATGCAAGTGGTTACATCTCACTCTACCAATAGGAATGGACCTACGTCTCATTCATGACCCCAACGGGTTACTATCATATGCTATAACCAAAGCCATACTCAATGCATTATACTAATGCTATTTTCGATGCATTCTACAAATGCCATAATGCATGCATTATTCTAATGCCACAATTTCATGCATTCTACAATGCTATAACAATGCATTCTTCGATGCCAACAAGACCATAATCCATGACATGCATGAGCTACATAAACCTCTACTACATAGAGTATAAAAGTCATCATGTAAGTATTTATTTCTTATTATCAAAGTGATGGTATGCAATTACCACTTACATTACCGATAAGAAAACTCTTATCTCATGTCTTAAACATGGAATACCAATCAACGACCCGAGGGTCTAGCACTATGTCATAAGATCAACCTTGTTGTTCTTCTAAGTGAAGTGTAACATACTTAGCCTATCACTATGTCAAGAACACGCCGGGTGTCATATTTTCTTCTACCCATGGTAAGTATGTCATATATCATGTTCATTTCTACCAATAACTGATATGCTAAGTGTTCCCAAGTCCACTTTTCATCAAGTACTTCATATGTTGTTTAATCATTCCAACATGTATTTCTACTATATCATAATTTGAAATGCAATCTTACCACAACTTTCCATAATATGCCATGCGTAAACTCAATCATGAACTCTACTACATAGAGCATGCAAATCTCATATATGCTATACATATATCATGATTCCAAATTTTCTATCATGTCATAATAAGCATGAGTATGCATCAATTCAACTCTAAAACATTAGAGAAGACATAGGGGGAGTTCACCCATTTCGGTGAGGTCAGACTCACCGGATAACCATCGAAACCTCGCAGTACTTCAAAATGAAGTTGTCCCCCGAGCTTCACATACCCTATGATAATTTTCCAAGGGGTTAGGGGCTTCGAACAAGCTCACCACAGAATTCACCAATATTCATGAAGAAAATAGGTGAATTATACCTTAATCCAAGAAAAGCTTGTGCAAACTCCAAATCAATACATTGGAGCTTCAAATCCAACCTACAAGAGTGTTCTACACTCATCAATTCCACATCAAGAGCCCTTAATCAAGAAACCCTAAATCAAACCCTAGTTTCTACCAAACTAGGTTTACATCCAAAATTTCATGCAATACTCATGAAAAGAGGTTGCTAGAGAGCCACTCACCATCTCAAGAGCTCCAATCAAAGCTAGCAAGGGCTAGGGTTGAAGTTTGATTCACGAACAAGCTCATCTCATCCATCCCGAGCTCCCCACAAAGCCTAGAAGCACTCCTCCATGAAGAAAATGGAGAAAGAAGAGATCAAATCCATGATCTAGAGGGTTGGAGAGGAGATAATCTAGAGAGAGAGAGGGAAACCTACCTCATCATCTTCTCCACCCTCAGCCAACAAGAGGCAGTGAAAGGGTGAAGGGGTAAGTTATAATAGATGTATCAATATCCCCATAAGCCCCTCCAAAGACCAAAATTGCAAAACTGCACGAATTGCAATCTACAGCACTGCGTAGCGGTATACGAACAGGCATACCGATATAATGCACAAAAATTGCAAAACTCGAGCCTCGGCCAAATTGACCAATACACAGTATTCTGGTATCTCAACTTCATTACCGGAATAAATCACATCTGTTCCGGTATCTTAAGCCTATACTGGAATACAATACAAAATCTGCACATTTTGCAGATTTCGCTCACCGGAGTCCGTTTTCGCACTCTCCGAGTCCCGAAAACAGTCCCAAGCTCACCAAACTCAACCAAAAACTCCAGAATAGTATAAGTCACTATTCTCTCACTAGAACTCCGCAATTTGCTAAGTTCAGTGTGCTACATTCTCCCCTCCTAAAAAGGAGTTTCGTCCGCGAAACTACGGATCAACAACCAACAAACAAACAGCAAATCTGAAGGAGATAAGAACATCGCCCTCGCAGTGAAGACTCCAGCTCTCACAATGCATCGCATCCAAGATGTTGCTCCAAAGCACCTTGTAGTAGGAATAGTGATAATTCCAAATTCCTACATTCCACAAGTCCAATCCACAACAACTGCTCCTTGAAGTTTAGATCTCCATGTAGCTTTAATGAAGCGACATCCACTATCGGGGTAGAATCCAAATACTTGCTCGGAGCGTCAATAACTGAAATACATCATATACCTTCAACAGGTTTGGAGGTAAGACAATTTGATACGCCCCTAGGCCCATTTGCCTCAGGGTCTCAATTAGTCCAATGAACCTGGAGCTCAGATTCCCCATACACATAGCTCTTGGATTCCATTAGCTAGGTATCACATTCCGAACATTTGAATTCACGCTTGAAATCTTATTTCTTACCGAGAATTATCCATTGAGCTCAAATTCCAAAACAGTAGAGTTAAGCGATCCTCAAAGTCGCACAATTCACCAAGGTATACTTGCGTGAACTTTTCCTCAACCCAAATCATGTGAATAGCGGTGATTGAGCTGGCTTAGCACCTTATTCACAATCTCCCCAACTAACACCGTGTCTAGCTTGGAAGCGAGTCAATCCCATACCAGAATCTCCGGTAATCATTCTCTATCCATACAAAGGTAGGTAGTCCATGCAACTTGTCGTTGGGAAAACGACGCTCATCCTTCACTCGTTGTTACATCCAACGTTACATCATAACTTTCCAGTGTCATTTCGTCCCTGGCACTGGTACGACCCATCTGGTCTATGTACCTTTGATTGCACCATTTACAAGTCGGGATCAAGGCTAACTTTCGTGATCCGATCCAAAGGATAGATATCAATTCATGTTACCCATCTCATTGATATCTCTAGTACACCAACCTCTAACATGTTTTCACTGCTTCAACTAATTTTCCTGAGTGAAGAGACTCTCAAACATTCAGATCTAGGTGCACTTCACACCACTAACTATACATAAAATTGTCATAGTTTCCAAGTAAACGCTATGGCGGCCATTTTCAAATCATGGGTTGGTGATTCTTCTAGCATTCCCTCAATTGCTGAAAGGTCAGCCCCACCTTTCTATTTCACACCAAAGCGCAACTCAGTCCTCGGAGAGAAACATAACTACAAAGCACATAACCCGCCTTCGGGGCAGACAAGGTTGGCGGTCGTCAACCACGCCAACGATTCCAAGAAACTTCTCTCACACATATCTTTCCAAAAGGTTTAATCCTTTTATGTGTGAGTCAAGTGAAGGGAGTAGGCAACTTAGTAATCTCCCCACAATTATCCATAACATCCAATCAAACTAGTAAGTTTGAACTTCGATTACATCCGCTTGTAGAAATCAACTATGGATGGCTTGATTCCTTGAGATCTCCAATCATATCCACTTTGGCATCAACTGCCAAGGGATGCTAGTCCTCACAACCGAATTAGTACGTCTTCAACTTGAAGCACTTGCAGTTCTCATTCAAGGAATCTTCATGGTCTCCATCACTTTATGGCTTCCAAAGTGTCGGCACATTCAGCGACAAGAATACCCTCAAGGGTCAGAGAATACAACACACAAGAGCATCAACAGCTCGAATGACATCACGATAATTTTGTAATGTCTACACCGAGTGAACAAGTTACCCTCGGTCCAAACTCAAACTCAATCCAACGAGAGTAGTACTCAGATTGCAACTACCCAAGAGTAAATCCAGAATTCATGGAGCTGATCAGACAGATCAACATATCTCAGCTACGGGTACATATCCTTGATCGTGACCTTACCGCGTTCACGATAGTCGACCCACAGTCGAAAGGACCCGTCCACACAAAATAAATGATATCGATGCTCCACAAGAGAAAATACTTGTCACGCCCCGGGCCCTAGTGGGAGCCTACCAGGCACGTGCACAGACCCGCCGTGTACCACAAAACAACACAATGTACACAAGGCGTCTATAATAACAACAATCAAGTAGAATAAGGAATACATCCTAAACAAGGTGATCAGAGCGAGAACATAGTTCTACAACTAAAACAAAATCAACATAATTAAAATCTCAAGATATACAAAAGAATTTATACATCTTATCAACTAATAGATCAATCAACCAACAACTCTATACACCTTTCACTCAAAATACAATGAAAGGAACCCATGGTATGTCTATAACAACATCGTAGGGCTCTAGCTAGCTGCTAACCCCTCGCCACGATCCCAAGCCTTTCCTACTGCGGAAGGCTCTGAAACAAAAACCCAACAACAATGGGGGTGAGAACTATTAAACAATAGTTCCCAGTGGGTAAGCAGCCGAGAGTGGCGAATTACACCGCTAGGTCAACTGAGGCAAGATAGTATAAACTGAAACATAAAGCATAAAACATTAAATGCTAAACAGATAATTCTACTACTATCATACCTCCAAATGAATAAATCATCTACATGAACATGTTACAAAGCATGTAAACATTCTACTCATAAACGTGTAAAAATGCCATGGTCCACTACACATGTTCTAATGTCATAAACTCACTATATGTCAAGTTTACTATTACACATATGGCTTGTCTCCAACTACAAGTATGAAATGTATACCCGACTTCCCACTACATGTATGAACTATATGACTTGTTCCCAACTATATGTATGTTATGTTCACTAACCACAATTGTGCCAAGTCGTGTCAATGTCTCACTACATGTAATGCCTCAATCTACTACTATGTCCATATGCTACATCTATATGCATCAATTACTTATGATGTCGAATGTAACATTCCTCACAATATTTCCTACCATAAAGGACTTTTCAAGTCTCGGCTTGTGCCGTGCCTAATGGCCCCGTGGTAGTCAACATTCTCTCGCTAGAATGAGCCTCCCCCACGGCAATCCACTTCGGCGCCCATATAACCTGCACATAGACGATCAAATGTCGCGAAAGGCCCACTCCGGAGTGCCGGCTAGTATGGAGCGACCCTCACAAGCATGTGCGAATGAGCACAATGGCATTAACAAGCATAGTCAACAGCATAGAAAATACGTTCTTCATGTCTAAAACATGGAATCACAACATCGACTCGAGGGTCAGAATCATAATACATAAGTCACACTTGCTCTCAATTCACATGTGAGTATATTTCTACCAATATGTAACATGTCTCTAACATGCAAATAGTTACATCTCACTCTACCAATAGGAATGGACCTACGTCTCATTCATGACCCCAACGGGTTACTATCATATGCTATAATCAAAGCCATACTCAATGCATTATACCAATGCTATTTTCAATGCATTCTACAAATGCCATAATCCATGCATTATTCTAATGCCACAATTCATGCATTCTACAAATGCCATAATCCATGCATTATTCTAATGCCACAATTCATGCATTCTACAAATGCCATGACAATGCATCCTACGATGCCAACAAGACCATAATCCATGCCATGCATGAGCTACACTAACCTCTACTACATAGAGTATAAAAGTCAGAATGCAAGTATTCGTTTAACCAAGTAAGATTCATATTTAGCCAATTACAATTATCAATACAAAAAGAATCCCTTTCCTCATGTCTTAAACATGGAATCATTCCACGACCAAAAGGTCGAGCCCGATGGCAACAATGCCCGTCAAAGTTGCTCACCTAGATGAGGTGTAACATACTTATTTTACTTTTGTCATATCCTTTCATTTCTCTATAGCAAGCAAACTTTAGTATGCATAAGAGAGTTTACTAGTTCATCAACCAAGTAGTATCCCATATGATACTCCTTTCTAGCATGCATATCTTAATTAGCATTTCATAAATGCATCATTACACTACTAGTGCAAACACTCTAGCATGCATGTTATTCTCATAATGCCATACAATATGAAAAATGCACTTTTCATATACAACATATCTACCCCATGCAATCACAACTTCCATCATGTCATAATTATCATAATTATGCATCTAATCAATCCTATAACAAGATAGGAGACATAGGGGGAGTTCACCCATTTCGGTGAGGTCAGACCCACCGAAAAACCGTCGAAATCTCGCAGTACATGAAAACAAAGTTGTCCCCCGAGCTTCACCTATCCTAAGATAATTTTCCAAGGGGTTACAAGCTTCGAACGAACAAATTCGAAAACCACTAAAATCTATGAGGTAAATGGGTGAAAAATACCTTGAGCAAGTAAAATTTGTTCTAAGTCCAAATTGAGGTTAGGGATCTTCAAATCCAACCTACAACAACATTCTACACCCATCAATTTAACCCCAAGAGCTCACAATCACGAAACCCTAAAATAAATCCTAGGTTTACCATTTTAAGGTTTCACTAACAATAATCCAAATAAACCACAAAAGAGGGTTTACAAGAGAGTTACTCACCTCTTTGATCTCCAATCTAGGTCCAAAGAAGCTAGGGTTGGAGATAAAACCACAACAAGCTCTCCTCAACGCAAGCAAGTCTTCCCCAATGCTCCACTAGCAAGCAACAAGCAAAAAGGAGAAGAGAAAAGAGATCAAAACCCAAGATCTCAAGGGTTTGGGAGAGAAATCCTAGAGAGAGAGAGAGAGGAAGAAACCTACCTTCCATCTCCAAGTCCTCAGCACAAAGAGGGCTGTGAAAGGTGAAGGGGTAAGTTTTAATGGTTGTAACAATATCCCCATAAGCCCCTCCAAAGACCAAAATTGCAAAACTACACAAATTGCAAATTTCTGCACTGTATACCGGTATACGTATGGCCATACCGGTATCAGGCCAGAAATCCAGCAAACCCGAGCCTCGGCCAAGAGGCCATGCAACAGTATACCGGTATACCGAACATCAGTACCGATATACTTTGCATCAGTACCGGTACGCCAACTTCAGTACCGGAATGCCAGCCTATTCCGGTATCCGCTGCTGAATTCCGCAGAACCCGAGAGCTGCGCAAAAACAAATTTCACTGGATTCCGGTATCCCAAAACCAGATACCGGTACACAATGTCAAAATTGCAGTTTTTGTAGATTTTGACTTCCGGAGTCCATTTTTGCACTTTGCAAGTCCCGAAAACACTCCCAAGCTCACCAAACTCAACCCAAAACTCCAGAATAGTATAAGCTACTATTCTCTCACTAGAACTCCGCAATTTGCTAAAGTTCAGTGTACTACATTCTCCCCTCCTAAAAAGGAGTTTCGTCCGCGAAACTACGGATCTACAACCAACACACAAACAGCAAAAACGAGGGAGATAAGATCATCGCCCTCGCAGTGTAGCCTCCAGCTCTCAATGCATCACGTCCAAGATGTTGTTCCAAGGCATCTTGTAGTAGGAATAGTGATAATTCCAAATTCCTACATTCCACAAGTCCTATCCACAACAATGCTCCTTGAAGTTTAGATCTTCATGTAGCTTTAACAAAACGACATCCACCATCGGGGTAGGATTCAAATACTTGCTTGGAGCGTCAAACACATCATATACCTTCAACAGATCTGAAGTAAAACAACTCGATATGCCACTAGGCCCATTTGCCTCAGGGTCTCAAATAATCTAAAGAATCTGAAACTTAGATTCCTCATACACAAAGCTCCTGGATTTTCTTAACCAAGTGTCACAATCAGATCATCAGATTTAGATGCCCCAAATTCTATCTCTCACCGAGAATCGTCCATTTGCCCAAATTCCAAAGCGATAGAGCTAGACGCTCTACGCAGTCGCACAATTTACCAAAGTATACTTGCACAAAATTTTCTCAATCCAACTCAGGTGAATAGCTACTCCTATTCACAATCTCCCAATAATCATCATATCCAGCTTGGAAGCGAGACAATCCAATTCCGGAGCCTCCGATATTCATCCTCTATCCATACAAGGTAGATAGCCTTTACTTAGCATATTTCATAACTCCTGCTATCATGGGTACATCTTGTCGGTTTCCACCGTCAAGACACTTTCTGACTGTCTACGAGGAATTCATCCGCCGCTGCACTCTTGATCTCGATTGCACCATTTACCAGTCGGGATCAAGGTTAACTCCCGTGATCAGATCCAAAGGATAGATATCGCATCATGTTACCCATCTCATCGATATCTCTAATACACCAGCCTCTAACCTGTTTTCACAGCTTCAACTCATTCTCCTGAGTGAAGAGACATCTCCAACATTAAGATCTGGGTGCACTTCACACCACTATCTAAACATAAAATTGCCATAGTTTCCAAGTAAATGCTATGGCCGCCATTTCCAAATCACAAATTGGCGATTTCTCTTGCATTCTCTCAATTGCTAAAAGGTCAATACTACCTTTCTTTTTCACACCAAAGCGTAATTCGGTCCGCGGAGAGAAACATAGCTACAAAGCACATAACCCGCCTTCGGGGTGACCCAGGTTGGCGGTCGTCAACCACACCAACAGTTCCAAGAAACTTCTCTCACACGTGTCTTTCCAAAAGGTTTAATCCCTTTATGTGTGAGTCAAGAGAAGGGAGTAGACAACTTAGTAATCTCCCCATAATTATCCATAACATCCAATCAAACTAGGAAGTTTGAACTTCGATTACATCCGCTTGTCCAAATCAGCTATGGATGGCTTGATTCTTTAAGATCTCTAATCATATCCATTTTGGCATCAACTGCCAAGGGACGCTAGACCTCACAACCGAATCGGCACGTCTTCAACTTGAAGCACTTGCAGTCCTCATTCAAAGAAATCTTCATGGTCTCCATCACTTCATGGCTTCCAAAGTGTCGGCACATACGGCGACAAACATACCCTCAAGGGTCAGAGAATACAACACAGAGCATCAACAGCTCGAACGACATCGCGACAATTTCGTAATGTCTACACCGAGTGAACAAGTTACCCTCGGTCCAAACTCAAACTCAATCCAATGAGAGTAGTACTCAGATTGCAACTACCCTCGAGTAAAACCAAAGTCCATGGAGCTTGATCAAACAGATCAACAAATCTCAGCTACGGGTACATATTCTTGATCGTGACCCTACCGAGTTCACGATAGTCGACTCACAGTCGAAAAGACCCGTCCACGCAAAACAAACGAGATCGATGCTCCACAAGAGAAAATACTAGGCAAAAGAGGTCTCCAGACCAAGCCTTCAGTTCTCACAACACAATCGGGATTGCACAAGCAACTCCCTCACAAGAGACATCCTCGCTTTTGAGGATTCTCAACTCTTACCAAGGATGCTGGCCTAAAGGCCAACACAGCCAACAACTAGGCTTGGGCGGGTGAAACAATCATCGCAAATAGCGCACTTCCACGCCCTCTGAAAATATTATTTTATGTCCAGAAACCAAAACACTACAGCTTGGCTCACTCAATCATCGGCAATTTGATAACCGAAGAGCCAGCCCAAGTTCAAATCAGAACTATACGTGCTCAGCCCAACCAAAGCCAATCGCTTCGTTGGCGCAAAGAGACATCCAATACTAACGGAGTACAAGAACAGTACTCTCAAGTCCAAACAATCAGGACCACTCGATCAGCAAGCAACAAGGAATGAGTACCCTGCCATGCATTCGGCAAACAGCCGATCCAAAACTACAATCATAGCAAACAACAAGCTAGCTCCAATACCAGAAGCTGCGAACAACCTTCGTCTTCGCGGCATGATCCTCTGCCTGTCAAATAGACACGCATTCACCCGGTGCCAACCGCGCAAAGTCGATCCCAATATTGTCGACTCTGATCTCCTCAAACACTCCAACTGGGAATGGCCCACCTGGCCACGAAGAGAGTACTTGCCTCTACTCCAAGGGCATCATCGGGTACACGCGGACTCCACCGCTAACACATCATAAGGGTTGAAGACGATTTAACGTCCCACTTTCATCATGCTGAAGATCCACCTTCTCGAGATCAATTTTCTCTTTGAACACTTTCATTGTCCTCTTACAATAGACTTGCCACTCATAGTAGCTTCTTTTGCCGCCCCAACGGTCTCCACGTCTCTCGCCCTTATCAAGGTGCGATCCGCACTCTCACAAAATTTCTTGAGATCGGCTGCCTACTGGATCAACAAGTCCTCCAGTCGCTTAATCCTCTCGTCTGCCGGCGCAAAGCCTCAACTTGGAGTAACATCATAATTGATCGCCGCTCCACCGTGCTCGCTGAAATTGCCAGTGGTTCTATCAACTTTAGGATCTTACCAAATCCGGAGGATGCAGGGTTCCCGTCTCAGCTGCCTCGGCCGCTATCAAGTGTGTCGTCCACAACTCAAGCTGCAACAAGCATAACATGCGCAGGTGAAACACCCCACCCACGCCAACGCATCCCCACACAAAACTATAACCCCAATCATGCGAAAGTAATGTAGTGGACTCCCACTATTCCCCGATGTCACGTTGTCGGCCGCCAACGTGACCCTCCAAGGGTATAGAAGTGGTTCACTCCGATCTAACTCCAACTCCTTTGGAGCTTTAGAAATTATCCAATCATAATACTTTCGCCAATATGTCACAAGAGATTCCGTCTCTCACGTTCCTATTCCTTATCGTCCAACCTGCCTAAGGTTTACTAGGTCCACTAAGACTCAACCCAAGGCTCTGATACCACAATAATCTGTCACGCCCCGGGCCCTAGTGGGAGCCTACCAGGCACGTGCACAGACCCGCCGTGTACCACAAAACAACACAATGTACACAAGGCGTCTACAATAACAACAATCAAGTAGAATAAGAAATACATCCTAAACAAGGTGATCAGAGCGAGAACATAATTCTACAACTAAAACAAAATCAACATAACTAAAATCTCAAGATATACAAAAGAATTTATACATCTTATCAACTAATAGATCAATCAACCAACAACTCTATACACCTTTCACTCAAAATACAATGAAAGGAACCCATGGTATGTCTATAACAACATCGTAGGGCTCTAGCTAGCTGCTAACCCCTCGCCACGATCCCAAGCCTCTCCTGCTGCGGAAGGCTCTGAAACAAAAATCCAACAACAATGGGGGTGAGAACTATTAAACAATAGTTCCCAGTGGGTAAGCCGCCGAGAGTGGCGAATTACACCGCTAGGTCAACTGAGGCAAGATAGTATAAACTGAAACATAAAGCATAAAACATTAAATGCTAAACAGATAATTCTACTACTATCATGCATCCAAATGAATAAATCATCTACATAAACATGTTACAAAGCATGTAAACATTCTACTCATAAACGTGTAAAAATGCCAAGGTCCACTACACATGTTCTAATGTCATAAACTCACTATATGTCAAGTTTACTATTACACATATGGCTTGTCTCCAACTACAAGTATGAAATGTATACCCGACTTCCCACTACATGTATGAACTATATGACTTGTTCCCAACTATATGTATGTTATGTTCACTAACCACAATTGTGCCAAGTCATGTCAATGTCTCACTACATGTAATGCCTCAATCTACTACTATGTCCATATGCTACATCTATATGCATCAATTACTTATGATGTCGAATGTAACATTCCTCACAATATTTCCTACCATAAAGGACTTTTGAAGTCTCGGCTTGTGCCGTGCCTAATGGCCCCGTGGTAGTCAACATTCTCTCGCTAGAATGAGCCTCCCCCACGGCAATCCACTTCGGCGCCCATATAACCTGCACATAGGTGATCAAATGTCGCGAAAGGCCCACTCCGGAGTGCCGGCTTGTAGGGAGCGACCCTCACAAGCATGTGCGAATGAGCACAATGGCATTAACAAGCATAGTCAACAGCATAGGAAATACGTTCTTCATGTCTAAAACATGGAATCACAACATCGACTCGAGGGTCGGAATCATAATACATAAGTCACACTTGCTCTCAATTCACATGTGGGTATATTTCTACCAATATGTAACATGTCTCTAACATGCAAATAGTTACATCTCACTCTACCAATAGGAATGAACCTACGTCTCATTCATGACCCCAACGGGTTACTATCATATGCTATAATCAAAGCCATACTCAATGCATTATACCAATGCTATTTTCGATGCATTCTACAAATGCCATAATCCATGCATTATTCTAATGCCACAATTCATGCATTCTACAAACGCCATAATCCATGCATTATTCTAATGCCACAATTCATGCATTCTACAAATGCCATGACAATGCATCCTACGATGCCAACAAGACCATAATCCATGCCATGCATGAGCTACACTAACCTCTACTACATAGAGTATAAAAGTCATCATGCAAGTATTCGTTTAACCAAGTAAAATTTATATTTAGCCAATTACAATTACCCACACAAAAAGAATCCCTTTCCTCATGTCTTAAACATGGAATCATTCCACGACCAAAAGGTCGAGCCCAATGGCAACAATGTCTGTCAAAGTTGCTCACCTAGATGAGGTGTAACATACTTATTTTATTTTTGTCATATCCTCTCTTTTCTCCATACAAGCATACTTTAGTATGCGAAGAGAATTTACTAGTCCATCAACCAAGTAGTGTCTCATATGACACTCCTTTCTAGCATGCATATCTTAATTAGCATTTCATAAATGCATCATTACACTACTAGTGCAAACACTCTAGCATGCATGTTATTCTCATAATGCCATACAATATGGAAAATGCACTTTTCATATGCAACATATCTACCCCATGCAATCACAACTTCCATCATGTCATAATTATCATAATTATGCATCTAATCAATCCTATAACAAGATAGGAGACATAAGGGGAGTTCACCCATTTCGGTGAGGTCAGACCCACCGAAAAACCGTCGAAATCTTGCAGTACATCAAAACGAAGTTGTCCCCCGAGCTTCACCTACCCTAAGATAATTTTTCAAGGGGTTACAAGCTTCGAACGAACAAATTCGAAAACCACTAAAATCTATGAGGTAAATGGGTGAAAAATACCTTGAGCAAGTAAAACTTGTTCTAAGTCCAAATTGAGGTTAGGGATCTTCAAATCCAACCTACAACAATATTCTACACCCATCAATTTAACCCCAAGAGCTCACAATCACGAAATTCTAAAATAAACCCTAGGTTTACCATTTTAAGGTTTCACTAACAATAATCCAAATAAACCACAAAAGAGGATTTACAAGAGAGTTACTCACCTCTTTGATCTCCAATCTAGGTCCAAAGAAGCTAGGGTTGGAGATAAAACCACAACAAGCTCTCCTCAACGCAAGCAAGTCTTCCCCAATGCTCCACTAGCAAGCAACAAGCAAAAAGGAGAAGAGAAAAGAGATCTAAACCCAAGATCTCAAGGGCTTGGGAGAGAAATCCTAGAAAGAGAGAGAGGAAGAACCCTACCTTCCATCTCCAAGTCCTCAACACAAAGAGGGCTGTGAAGGGTGAAGGGGTAAGTTGTAATGGTTGTAACAATATCCCCATAAGCCCCTCCAAAGACCAAAATTGCAAAACTGCACAAATTGCAAATTTTTGCACTGTATACCGGTATGCGTATGGGCATACCGGTATCAGGCCAGAAATTCAGCAAACCCGAGCCTCGGCCAAGAGGCCACGCAACAGTATACCGGTATACCGAACATCAGTACCGGTATACTTTGCATCAGTACCGGTACGCCAACTTCAGTACCGGAATGTCAGCCTATTCCGGTATCCGCTGCTGAATTCCGCAGAACCCGAGAGCTGCGCAAAAACAAATTTCACTGGATTCCGGTATCCCAAAACCAGATACCGGTACACAATGTCAAAACTGCAGTTTTTGCAGATTTTGACTTCCGGAGTCCGTTTTCGCACTTTTCAAATCCCGAAAACACTCCCAGGCTCACCAAACTCAACCCAAAACTCCAGAATAGTATAAGCTACTATTCTCTCACTAGAACTCCGTAATTTGCTAAAAAGCAGTGTACTACAATACTAGACAAAAGAGGTCTCCAGACCAAGCCTTCGGTTCTCACCACTCAACCGGGATTGCACAAGCAACTCCCTCACAAGAGACATCCTCACTTTTGAGGATTCTCAACTCTCACCAAGGATGCTGGCCTCTGAAAGCACTAAAGGCCACAAGCCCACTCAGCCAACAACTAGGCTTGGGCGGGTGAAACAATCATCGCAAATAGCGAACCTTCACGCCCTCTGAAAGCACTATTTCGTGTCTAGGTTCCCAAGACACTACAGCTTGGCTCACTCAATCATCGGTAATCCGATACCCGAAGAGCCAGCCCGAGTCCAAATCAGAACCATACGCTCTCAGCCAAACAAAGCCAATCACTTCGTTGGCGCACAGAAACATCCAATCCTAATGGAGTACAAGAACAGTACTCCCAAGTCCAAGCAATCAGGACCAACTCATTTTGCAAGCAACAAGGAATGAGTTCCCTGCCATGCATTCGGCAAACAGCCGATCCAAAACTACAATCAACGCAATTATAACAAACAACAAACTAGCTCCAAAACCACGAGCTGCGAACAACCTCCATCGTCGTTGCATCATCCTCCGCCTATCAAACAGGCATGCCTTCAACCGGTGCCAGCCGCGCGAAATCGATACCAATATTGTCGACATTGTTCTCCTCAGACACCCCAACTCGGAATGGCCCACCTGGCCACGAAGAGAGCACCCGCCTCCACACCAAGGGCATCGTCGGGTACATACGGACTCCACCGCTCATAAATCATAATAGTTGAAGACGATTTGACGTCCCTCTTTCATCCTGCTAAAGATCCACATTCTCATAAAATTTCTTGAGGTCGGCTGCCAACTGGATCGACAAATCCTCCAGTCGCTTAATCCTCTCGTCTGCCGGCGTAAAGCCTCAACTTGGAGTAACATTGAAAATGTCTGCCGCTCCACCATGCTTGCTGTAATCGCTACCTGTTCTCTCAACTTTAGGATCTCACCAAATCCGGAGGATGCAGGGTTCCCGTCTCGGCTGCCTCGGCCGCTATCAAGTGTGTCATCCACAACTCAAACTGCAACAAGCATAACATGCGCAGGTAAAACACCCCGCGCCATCGCATCCCCACACAGAATAATAACCCCAATCATGCAAAAGTAATGGAGTGGACTTCCACTATTCCCCGATGTCACGTTGTCGGCCGCCAACGTGACCCTCCAAAGGTATAGAAGTGGTTCACTCCGATCTAACTCCAACACTTTTGGAGCTTTAGAAAAGACCCAATCATAATACTTTCGCCAATAAGTCACAAGAGATCCCGTCTTTCACGTTCCTATTCCTTATCGTCCAACCTACCTAAGATTTACTAGGTCCACTAAGACTCAACCCTAGGCTCTGATACCAAAATAATCTGTCACGCCCCGGGCCCTAGTGCGAGCCTACCAGGCACGTGCACAGACCCGCCGTGTACACCAAAACAACACACAATGTACACAAGGCGTCTACAACAACAACAATCAAGTAGAAGAAGGAATACATCCTAAATAAGGTGATCAGAGCGAGAACATAATTCTACCACTAAAACAAGATGACATAAAGCCACAATCTCAAGATATACAATAAAATTATACATCTTATGTGCTAACAGATCAACCAACTAACACAACTATACACCTTTCATACAAAATAAAAGAAAGGCATCAAGGGTCCATCTAAAACATCATCGTCGCGGCTCTAGCTAGCTGCTAACCCCTCGCCACGATCCCAAGCCTCTCCCGCTGCGAAAGGTTCTGAAACAAAAACCCAACAACCATGGGGGTGAGAACTATTAAACAATAGTTCCCAGTGGGTAAGCCGCCGAGAGTGGCGAAATACACCGCTAGGTCAACTGAGGCAAAGATAGTATAAGTTGAAACATAAGGCATAAAACAATAAATGCTAAACAAGTAATTCTACTACTATCATGCCTCCAAATGATTATATCATTTTAAAAATATGATTTCTACTATCATAAGCACAATATGTTATTCTCACTAGTTTACATGTATGTCGAATTAATGCCATGAGTACTAGTTGAAAGGAAACGTTCTATTATCACCATTAATCATGTCACTATACTAATCATCGTATTATAGATTTAATGCCACTATGGATGTCAATGCAACTAGTGACTAACATGAATGTCCAACTATGATGTATGCATCTAAATGGTGCCAAGCTAAGTAATGTCACAAAATACAACTCACTACTATGTCCATACACTACATGTAAATGCATCAACCGACTGTGATGAACAATGTCCAAATTACATAGCTTTTACCCAATCAACGAGGGGATTTACACATGGTAACATCCCGGCTTGTGCCGTGCCTAATGGCCCCATGGTAGTCAACATCCCCACGCTGAGAATAAGCCTCCCCTACGGCAATCCACTTCGGCGCCCAATCCCGCACGGGCGAACATACTGTCTCGCGTAGGCCAACTCCGGAGTGCCGGCTTGTAGGGAGCGACCCTCACAAGCATGTGCGAATGAGCACAAGGGCAAACAAGTACTGATCATAAACATCATATCCAAGGCCAACCGGTCTCACTCATCATGTCTAAAATATGGAATCATAACATCGACTCGATGGTCGTAATCATACTCATATGCCAAACTTGTTCTCAAATTACTTGTGGGTATATTTCTACCAATAAGTAACATGTCTCTAACATGCAAGTGGTTATATCTCACTCTACCAATAGGAATGGACCTACGTCTCATTCATGACCCCAACAGGTTACTATCATATGCTATAACCAAAGCCATACTCAATGCATTATACTAATGCTATTTTCGATGCATTCTACAAATGCCATAATCCATACATTATTCTAATGCCACAATTCATGCATTCTACAATGCTATAACAATGCATTCTACGATGCCAACAAGACCATAATCCATGACATGCATGAGCTACATAAACCTCTACTACGTAGAGGATAAAAGTCATCATGCAAGTATTTATTTCTTATTATCAAAGTGATGGTATGCAATTACCACTTATATTACCAATAAGAAAACTCTTACCTCATGTCTTAAACATAGAATACCAATCAACGACCCGAGGGTCTAGCACTATGTCATAAGATCAACCTTGTTGTTCTTCTAAGTGAAGTGTAACATACTTAGCCTCTCACTATGTCAAGAACACGCCGGGTGTCATATTTTCTTCTACCCATGGTAAGTATGTCATATATCATGCTCATTTCTACCAATAACTGATATGCTAAGTGTTCCCAAGTCCACTTTCCATCAAGTACTTCATATGTTGTTTAATCATTCCAATATGCATTTCTACAATATTATAATTTGAAATGCCATCTTACCACAACTTTCCATAATATGCCATGCATAAACTCAATCATGAACTCTACTACATAGAGCATGCAAATCTCATATATGCTATACATATATCATAATTCCAAAATTTCTATCATGTCATAATAAGCATTAGTATGCCTCAATTCAACTCTAAAATATTAGAGAAGACATAGGGGGAGTTCACCCATTTCGGTGAGGTCAGACCCATCGGATAACCATCGAAACCTCGCAGTACTTCAAAACGAAGTTGTCCCCCGAGCGTCATGTCCCGCCCCGGGCTAGTTTGAATGCGGAAAACGGGTCAATTTTTTTTTTTTTTGAAAGCCTAGCCCGCGTAGTGAGCAGACCCGCCACAAATACAGGCACCTCTGTTTACACGGACAGAGTCTCCCCTATATTTGCACAGCGTACCAACATCATACAACAGGATCACAATCACACTTACATTCACGATAATCCACACAATACAACCATAGAATATATTTGCATTCAGCTATCCCTACATGCCTCTAAGCACTCCTTAGGCGAAGGATGATGCAATGCACAATACAACATACATCCTATTAAAATTGCTTCCCACTCGAAAGCTTTATTTTTGAACTCTAATAAGCATTGAAAGAAATCCATAAAAACCCTTTTAAAACTGTTCCCACACGGAACCTTATTTTGAAAACCAGCTACCACGATGGGTAGACACCCACACGATAAAACGCAAGTCAAATGCTGATAATCCAAATTATGCATAGGGAATTCATCATCTTATACAATTTATAAGCATTCAAATTGATCATCTAACTGAACCATTTCTTTGTCTAACTACTAATGCAGATAAAAGAAACATAACCAGGGTGATGACCGCTAATGCAGTCTAGCTAGATCGTCCTCGCATCGAACCACGAACAGAACTCCTCGCCCGAGCTACTTGAGAAAATGGGGAGTGAGAAACCACAACGAGGTTTCTCAGTGGGTACAACCGAGCCTCAGGGGCTTGTCGTAATCACTGGGAAACAAAGGAGGTACAGTACGAGGATAATCAATAAAACTACAGTAGCTGCAATAGATATGAATAGGAGCAAATAATAGAAGCTACTGTACAAATACTAAGCTGTAAATGCCCAATGGAATGAAACCAAAGTACCCAATCTGGTGCTTGCCCTATTAGTTCGCAGACCTCATGCGTTGCCCTATTGGTCCGCAGACCTCATGCGTTGCCCTATTGGTCCGCAAACCTCATGCGTGCTTGTCACTTTGCTTGCACCCGATCTAACTCATGCGCCCGTAGGTCGACTCATCCGGATAGTACACCCCAGATCGGTGGCCAAACCGATCTGGTGTCATGAATACACGCTGTGCAGTGACTAATCAGGCGATATGCTCAATAAAAAGCCGGCAAGAAGCCGGTGCCTGGCCGAAGCCACATCTGAGGCGAAAGGAACGCCGCATCCCGATCAAACAGATCGAATCGAAGCCGGCAAGAAGCCGGTACCTGGCCGTAGCCACAACAGAGGCGTATGAACGCCGAATCCTGAACCTGGCCAAAGCCACAATGAGGGCGTAGAACGCCGAAGTCTGAATAAACAGATCGAAACACACGACAAGATGGTCGATGTGTTTCCTGGACAAGAAGTCCACAGAAAAACCAAGTATAATGCTACTACTCTACATGTCCAACCACAGATATAATATGCAAGTATAGAAAGCATGAATAACTGAATGCTATAACGAATGCAACGACATGTAGAGCTATAATGAACGATATATCAAATGAGGGGTGGGAACAGTGATACCGACAACTCCGAAGGCTCACCCACCTGTCGTACTCGCGTCAGGAACCTGGACGCGACGCAGATCAAGCGGACCTACGATAGGTCCACGAGTCAGAGACATGCCCCAAAGGACTCTACATATGCATCTCACACAAACCCCCAAAATTCGAGACTCGATTTTCCCGAAACCGATCTCCGCACAATACCGGAAGTCACGAAATCGCACCGGGACGTCCTCGAGACACACAAGCAGTCCCGAAAGATACCGACTCGCTCCACGAGTCAACCGCTGTCCCAAAACACATCCGTTTGGGTGTCTTGGCAGCAAGCACAAGATCAAACATCGAAACGATCATCGTTGGACAATCGTTCCGATCCGGGTTCCCGAAAGTGTCGATTTCGACACCGGAACCCGCTACCGCTCACCGGGCGTCTCCGAATACACGAGACGGCCGGGACAACCAGCCAATAAGGCTTAGCAGTAGCCCACAAGTCACACACATCACGTTGGATATTTTTCGAGCCAAAAACTACGTTCCGCCGACGAATTTCGTCGGGAAACGCGCCAAAAACTCATTTTCGGGCAAACGAAGGGCAGCTGAACTTGGACAATCAGTCCACAAGTCACATGCAACATGTGCATGCTGCCCACAGTGATCAAATCGCACAAAGGTCCCTAAACATGCAACTAATTGCAACATAACGTGCGTTTTACGGAGTTTAAGGGTCGCAGCGGCGGCGCACGCACGCGGCGACGGCGGCGACCACTCAGGTCGGGTGCGGTGACGCCAGGGAGTCGGGAGAGAGGCGTGGATGGCCTCGCAAAACATCGAGGACGGTTGGTCCAAGATCTGGGCCGCGCGCGTACCGTAGCTGCACCCTGCAGGCCGCAGGTGCAGCGGCGGCGCACGGCGGTGGCGCGACGGCCGGGGGTCAAGGCAGGGGTCCGGGCGGTGCCGGCAACAGCGCGGGGAGGCAGTATGGCCTCGGGCTCCCTTCTCCAGCCTGAGAAGAAGAAATGAGAGAGAGGGATGGTGGTGATGATGGTGAGGGAAGGTGAGGGTGGTGCTGCAGTCCCTGGCCGGCCGGATCTGGGTCGCCAGCGGCGGCGGCTGCGTGCAGGGACAGAGCAGGAGGAGGGGAGGTGGTCAGGGTTGGCTGGGAGGTAGTTAGCAGCTAGGGTTAGGGTTAACAAGTGAGAAACCCTAGAGGCCTATATGTATATATCTGCCAACTTACATATAAGTCCACCAAAAGTCAGTATTTATTACTGAGTCCCTCACAGCACGTGCATTTTGCACGTAGGCACCACCACGAAAAGTCTCACGCGATTCGGTACATAAAATACTGGAACTTTTCGCGAAACATCAAACACGACATTTTGACCCATCCTCGAAAAGCGTGTGATATTTTACGATCCGTCGGTCGGATTTTCGAACAGATTGGACCAGCGCGTTCAGCACTGTCGAATCATCGAACTCATGATTTTGTTTCGTTCGATTTGGTTGCCGATTCACGACGAACTCATCCTCTTTCCGATTCATCTATACATCAATTGCTTAACGGTCCATAATCGCTTTTAAATCTCCTCGATTAGCGAAAACGCAGCCTAAGTCCATCCACACCAACTTCCTTTCATATGATAGGTCCCTGTCCGAGGGTTCACACGCAAAGCGGAGCTACGGTAAGCTTTGCGAGTCTAAAACAATGAAGAATAAAAGTCTATTTTTTGACAAGGTCCAGTTTTCTCGAAAACCGTGCATAAAATCCAAAATCTGCTAGCGCCATCGAGTCCGAAATAGTTGGACAGTTGAAAACGAGCTATTGGACTACTAAGAACGGAGTCCGATACACTCCGGGAGCCATCTCTAATCATCGGCCTATCCGGAAAACCAGAGTTACTATTCATTTAAGTGAATTTTCGAAATCGCGTAATTCTTTCATTTTTAATCATTTTCTCCCGAAACTTGACGAGTGATTATGTAATTAAAATACACACAAAAACATCATCAACGGAGAGTTAAATTGCATAGTAAAATTCTCGGTCTTTACACTTCACATACCCTAAGGCCATGTTTGGTTGGCGGGATAAGCGGGGATAACTTTAGTTATCCCCGCTATTCCGCCAAACAAAACGAATTTTGGCCGAAATATTTTATCCCGGTCAAACTTCGTTATTCTCGGTTATTCCGGAATAGCTGGGATAAACTATTCCATCGTTTTGACGGAATAGCGCTATTCCAAGCTTAATTTTAAATTTAATTAAGATTATAAATTTAGTTAAACATAAATTATATAAACATAATATATTTAATTAATAATAAAACAATAAAATATCCAAGCTAGATTTATAATAAAATATTATTTAATTAATAATTTATATATTAATTTATTTACTAATTAACTAGATAATTAATTAACTATTTAATTTATTACTTTAATAAATATTTAATTAATTTTTTGAGTAATTAATTTACTAATTAAATAATTAATTATATTGTTTAATTAATTAATATTTTGAGTAATTTAATTATTTTCTTAATTAATCATCTGACTATTATTAACTAATTTATTTATTAATTTATTATTTTATTAAATTATTTGTAATTAATTAAATTATTAGTTACCAATTAATTTATTTATTAATATTAAGGGTTTTTAGCAATATTCATAATTAATTAGTATATTAAATAAGTTAAATTATTACTTAATTAATATTTTGTCTTAATTAATTAGATAAAATATTATTATTTAAAATTATAATTATTCTTATCCTCGCAATTCCAATCAAACCATCCAAACACTATTTTTCTTATTCCCGAAAAAAATCTACTTTTCATCCAAACACAAAATTGATTAAATCCCAGCTTATACCTCAATTTATACCTATCCCTGGAATAGTCACTTTTTGCTTATCCCCGAACCAAACGATATCTAAGATAATTTTCCAAGGGGTTAGGGGCTTCGAACAAGCTCACCACGGAATTCACCAAAATTCATGAAGAAAATAGGTGAATTATACCTTAATCCAAGAAAAGCTTGTGCAAACTCCAAATCAACATATTGGAGCTTCAAATCTAACCTACAAGAGTGTTCTACACTCATCAATTTCACATGAAGAGCCCTTAATCAAGAAACCCTAAATCAAACCCTAGTTTCTACCAAACTAGGTTTACATCCAAAATTTCATGCAATAGTAATGAAAAGAGGTTGCTAGAGAGCCACTCACCATCTCAAGAGCTCCAATCCAAGCTAGCAAGGGCTAGGGTTGAAGATTGATCCACGAACAAGCTCATCTCATCCATCACGAGCTCCCCACAAAGTCTAGAAGCACTCCTCCATGAAGAAAATGGAGAAAGAAGAGATTAAATCCATGATCTAGAGGGTTAGAGAGGAGATAATCTAGAGAGAGAGAGAGGGAAACCTACCTCATCATCTTCTCCACCCTCAGCCAACAAGAGGCAGTGAAAGGGTGAAGGGGTAAGTTATAATAGATGTAATAATATCCCCATAAGCCCCTCCAAAGGCCAAAATTGTAAAACTGCACGAATTGCAATCTACAGCACTGCGTACCGGTATACGAACAAGCATACCGGTATACTGCACAAAAATTGCAAAACCCGAGCCTAGGCCAAATTGACCAATACACAGTATTCCGGTCTCTCAACTTCAGTACCAGAATAAATCACATATGTTCCGGTATCTTAAGCCCATACCGGAATACAACACAAAATCTGCACCTTTTGCAGATTTCGCTCACAGGAGTCCGTTTTTGCACTTTTCGAGTCCCGAAAATACTTCCAAGCTCACCAAACTCAACCAAAAACTCCAGAATAGTATAAGGTACTATTCTCTCACTAGAACTCCGCAATTTGCTAAGTTCAGTGTGCTACAATAGGCCTATGCGGATGTTGGTCTATGGACCCTCCGTGATAGGCAGAAATAAGCGGTTTAGTTGGAAACTCTTGCGGTGAGAGCATCACTTGTGCTTAGAGCATCGAGGGTAGTAACTTAAGGTGCGAAGGCTCGGTCATACCATTCGTCTTGATGCTATGTCACCAACTGCCGAGTTTAGCAGTATCGGTGAGAGGGAGTCTAGTTCACGAACGAAGTGTTCGTGTGAGCTCGTCATGAGGACGACGTGAAGTCAACCCGTGGCAGATGAAAGCGAAGCGACATGCTTCTTGTGAGGCATTGGAAAAGTAGAAGCCACGCAGGGATTTGAGGATTGTGCTCCTAAGTGAGCTGGAGTTGAGGATGTGCCAAATGTGCCATCTTGATTTGTGGCGAAGAATTCACAAGTGATAAGGCCACTTGTGATTGGTCGATGTATCGATGATATTGCTTTTAAGCGATACCGGTGATCAGACCAATGTGAGTTCCATAATGGAACTATGAACTTGGAGGAGAGTGGCTCGTAATGGCATAGACTCTCGAGTGGCCAAGATACCCAGCCTGCTAGGTGCAAGAGTGTGGATATGGACTACAAAAAAAAATGTAGTATGCTGAACTTCGGTGCGCTATACCGAACTTTACCAAATTGGATAAAGTTCGGAGGAAGCCGATAATGGCTAGTGTGGAATTGAGTTCCAATAGTTTCGAAATGTGTGGGTGCGAATTAAAGACCCAAAAACCAAAATTTGGAATTTTTGGAGAAGTCGCACTAGAGCTAAAATGCTCTCGGGTTCCGGACCCGGGGTTGGGATCCGGACTTTTGGGTTACTATGCGAGGCTGGGAAAGAGCAAGAGTCCGGACTTGGCTATGGGATCCGGATACGAGCTGTGCGGAATGTCTGAAATAGGGCATTTTGGTCCTTTTCGCGTGGATTGTGGTTCGTGATAAGCCGTTTGATAGCATATGACGTGCGAAGAATCACTGTTCGCATCCCGGCTCGTATAGAGGAGCCGTGGACTCGCGTACCTTTATGTGGTAGGCTTTGTAAAGCTGCCCAGACTTGAAAAACGCGATGATGGAATGATACCCTCATCTAATTGATAAATAGGTTTGATGTGTGATCTTAGTTTCGCGAACGAAACTCCTTTTAAGGAGGGAGGAATGTAGTGTACCGAATTTTTAATATAAAAGTAAGAGAAAATAAAAATAGTGTGAGATACTATTTTTATTAGATTTAGAGAACTAAAATATAAGTCAGAAATAACTTGTGCGGAAATTGGAATGAAAACAGGAGATTTGGAATTTTCTGTAAGGAACGGGGCTGATTTTTTTAGCAGAAAATTCAGTATCAGAAAATTATGAAAATTTGAGAATATGTCAAAATTATTTTTCTGAGGCTAGATTAAAAGTTTTGTGTCATACCAACACCCGAAAAGTGAAAATAAAATATAACAGCAATCTGCTAGGGATTTTAGTCGGTAGAGTTTTCGGTGACCAAAAAATGGTCCGAAACTGAAAAGTGATGATCAGTTCTTCTGATTAACTTAAACCGTGCATGACTGTCAAATTTGAGCGCAAACGGATATTCAGAAGGGCTCCAACTGAATCGATCAGATTCTGAACTGGAATAAAGTACAAGTTGTAATAGTATTGGAGGGTTTTTAAAAGGGACTTTCTCTCTTTCTCTCTCAGCTGAACACAAGCACACGCACACACACATGGTGAGAGAGAGAGAGAGAGAAGCTCTCCCTCTCCCTCACAATCCCCTCTCTTCCCCTCTCTAGATCTCTCCCAAACTTGGGGTTTTGGTGGAGTTTGAGCTCGGGAACGCGAAGAGAACGGTGAAGCAAGCTCTCTAATGATGGAGAAGCTTGGAGAGCAAGGTTGCCATGGTGAGTTTTCATGGTTTAATCGAGGGTTTGGATTAAATCTTTTGTAAATGAGATATCTAGGATCTCTAGATGATTCTAATCAAGCTTGAGCAAATATTCACTATGAATTTTGGGATTTCATGTGGAAATTGGATACCTAGGGTTAGAAAATGGAATTTTGTCTCTAAGAGGTTTTGAATCAAATTGATCTTGTAAAACCTTAATTGAAGGATAATTCAACGCGGTGGACAACTTCGTTTTGGACTACGACGAGGTTTGGCGTCCGATTGAGAGATTTTGCGGAATATGATTCGTTAGGCTTGGGTCGAGGCTTTTCGGCGGCGATAAATCGCGAAACTTGGTTTCCCGGCCCTAAACGTCGATACGAGGTGGGGGGTGCTATCCGAAATGGTTGAATTTCTTCCTATGTCTAAATCCTACTTTTGAGCATATATGTATATATGTATGAAATCGCATGTAATAGGGTTCAATTATTTCTTATTTCAGAAACTTGCATGCCTCCTAAATTAGTTGTGAATAATCATGATTGAAAATTTAGAACTTAGGACGCATAAACCTAGTGCTATGTGAACCCTAGTGAAGTATTGAACTAGTAGAGAAACTAGTGGATTGGACATAGAAAACAAAGTGTGGACATTGAAACAAAGCGAAACACTAGTGTCATTGTGATAGTGAATGTGAACCTAGTGATGGAACGTGGATTAGGTCGTTGCATAAGCCTAATGTGTTATTTGTTATAGTTCCATGTATTATGAGCATTGCATATTTGCTTATGTCCACATGTTGTGATGTTTGTACATTCGATTGATGCACGCGACATATTTGAGTAGAATCTCTAGTATGAGTGGAGAAAATTGGGTCGGTGCATATGTAGCGTGACAACTAGTGCTTTGATATTATAGAGCATGCGAGGGATTGAAAGATATCCTCTGGACCATGCTAGAGATTGAAAGAGATCCCGTGATGTTGTGGTTGTCACCGTGATTAGTGGCATGAATCTACTGGCATGTGTTGTTTGAACCTTGAGCACGAAAGAGATATTGGATCATTGCATTTGTAGTATGGCACATTGTGTCTTGCCATTGTTGAGCATTGCATGACATTACATTGGTTATTCCCCACCAGTAGATGGAAGGTCCTCGAGTTTGGAGGGCAGATCATACTCACACAGTCTGTTGTTGGCTTGTGGAGGTCGCGACTCCCAAGCCGTGAGCTCCGGAGTGTCATGCGAACACGGGTGTGAAGGGCCCTAGAGAGCCATCCCCGAACACGGGTGTGAAGGGCCCCAGGGAGCCCTCCCCGGCAGACGGTCACGGTGGCTGGCTTATGAGTGAAAGACCTCTTCCCCACGTGACTTAGTGTGGTGAGTTGTGGCTTGACCTACGGGTAAGCCGGTGCGATTGGGTCCAAGATGAAAGAGACATGTTGATTGACCATATTGTGTTTTGTACCCTATGCATGTGTTGCATCCTGTGTTGTCACGCCCCGGGCTAGTTTAAATGCGAAAAACGGGTAAATTTTTTTTTTTTTTTTTGAGAGGAAGCCTAGCCCGCGCAGTGAACAGACCCGCCACAAATACATGCACCTCTCTCTACAGGGACAGAGTCTTCCCTGTATTTGCACGGCGTACCAACAACATACAACAGGATCACAATTACACTTACATTCACGATAATCCACACAATACAACCATAGATTATATTTACATACAAACATAGAATACATTTGCATTCAGCTATCCCTACATGTCTCTAAGCACTCCTTAAGCGAAGGATGATTCAATGCACAGTACAACAAACATCCTACTAAAAATTGCTTCCCACTCGAAAGCTTTGTTTTCAAATTCTAATAAGCGTTAAAAGAAATCCATAAAAACCTTTTAAAACTGTTCCCACACGGAACTTCATTTTGAAAACCAACTACCACGATGGGTGTCTACCCACACGATAAAACACAAGTCAAATGCTGATAATCCAAATTATGCATAGGGAATTCATCATCTTATACAATTTATAAGCATTCAAATTGATCATCTAACTGAACCATTTATATATCTATCTGACTACTAATGCAGATAAGGAAAACATAACCAGGGTGATGACCGCTAATGCAGTCTAGCTAGATCGTCCTCGCATCGAACCACGAACTGAACTCCTCGCCCGAGCTACCTGAAAAATGGAGAGTGAGAAACCACAACGAGGTTTCCCAGTGGATACAACTGAGCCACAGGGGTATGTCGTAATTACTGAGAAACAAAGGAGATATGATAACAATATAATCAGAGGTCTACAGTAGCTGTGTCAGTATGAACAGAATAAATAATCAAAACGCTACTGTACAGGAAAAACTAAGCTGCATATGCATCAATGGAATGAAAACTCAAAATACCCAATCTGAGTTGCCTGCCAGTTGGTCCGAGACCCCAGGCTTGCTTGTCACATTACTTGCACCCGATCTAACTCATGCGCCCGCAGGTCGACTCATCCGGATAGTACACCCTTGATCAGTGGCCAAACCGACATGGTGTCATGAATACACGCTGTGCAGTGACTAATCATGCGATATGCTCAATAAAAAGTCGGCAAGAAGCCGATACCTGGCCGAAGCCACAACTCAGGCGAAGAACGCCGAATCCCGATCAAACAGATCGAATCAAAGCCGGCAAGAGGCCGGTACCTGGCCGAAGACACAACAGAGGCGTATGACCGCCAAATCCTGATCAATCAGATCGAAACACACGATAAGAGAGTCGGTGTGTTACCTGGACAAGAAGTCCACAGATCATCAATGCATAATCCTGCTCTACATGTCCATGACCACAAATATACTATGCAAGTAAGGTAAGTATGAACGAATGCTGTAAAGAAGGAATCGACATGTAGAGCTATATCAAAGGAAAGACAGGGAACAGTGATACCGACTACTCCGAAGGCTCACCCACCTGTCGTACTCGCGTCGGGAACCTGGACGCGAAGCAGATCAACCGGACCTACGATAGGTCCACGAGTCAGATATAAACCATCAAACGACTCAACATATGCATCTCACACAAACCCCCAAATCCCGAGACTCGGTTTCCCCGGAACCGATCTCCGCACAATACCGGAAGTCCCGAAATCGCACCGGGACGTCCTCGGGTCACACAAACAGTCCCGAAAGATACCGACTCGCTCCACGAGTCAACCGCTGCCCCAAAACACATCCGTTTGGGTGTCTGGCAGCAAGCACAAGATCGAACATCGAAACGATCATCGTCGGACAATCGTTCCGATCCGGGTTTCCGAAAGTGTCGATTTCGACACCGGAACCCACTACCGCTCACCGGGCATCTCCGAATACACGAGACGGCCGGGATAACCAGTCAATAAGGCTTAGCAGCAGCCCACAAGGTACGAACATCGAGTCGGATAGTCTTCGAGCGAAAAATCACGTTCCGCCGACGAATTTCATCGGGAAACGCACCGGAAATCAACGTTCGATTTCCGCGAGAGACATCAGACCTTGGACAATTAGTCCAGAGGTCACCCGGCACCCACATGTACTGCCCACAGCAACCCCGAAGTGCGTAATTGCGTAAAAGTCCCTAATCATACATAAAATGACATTTTTTCATGTGATTACAAGGTTTAATGGCTCGATACTTCAAACCAATGGGTTTCGAGGTCCTCCGAGTCACGTGCTGCTAGGTTTCGACGTGCTGGAGACCGTGCTCCTAGTTCGGAGTGGAGTGGGTTACTGTGGGAGGAGCGCAAGCAGCCCAAAAATTAATTAACTACGTGCACTGATTTTAAAACGCGTAAATCACAGCATCCAGGGCATCATTGACCTCAAAGGAGGTGAGCATGATAATCAGCACAGACAGTAGATCATCATGCTCACTTCTGGATGCATCGGAACAGCCACGGATCGCTGGAATAAAGTGATGAACCCGCAGCATAGGAAAAATAGCCTGTACTAGGGCTTACCGGGCAGGGGAGCTAGGGCACGGCCGGCAGCGGCACGGCGGCGGCACGGCGGCGGGCGCGCCGGCGGGCGGTAGGTGCGCCGACCGGGGGAGGACACCGCACACAGTAGCCGGCGGCGGGAGGCGGCCGGAGGAGCAGGCGATGATGCCCTAGCCCGGAAGCACCAAAAAGGTCGGGCCTTGTTCCCGGCAAGCGGCGGCTCCGGCGGCGGTTCTATCGGCAGCCGACGGGTTCGGGAGGTCTAGAGAGGCCGGGGCTTGGGTTGGCCGGCGGCAGAAGACGGCGGCAGCGGCGCTGGAATAGATCGAGCCCGCTCGGGTCTGGGCTAGGGTCACACAGGTCCAGCGGCCACGGCGGTGGCCGGGGCTCCCAGGGACGACGGCGGCACGTTGCCTGAGGCCGGAGGAGAGCGGTCGGAGTGGTCCCAGGCGGTGGCGGCGCGTGGGGAAAAGATCTACCCCTCCTCGGCCAGAACTGCACCAGAGTTGGTGCAGTTTGCCAGCGGCGGTCGTGGCGGCGCGCGGGGATGGCGACGACCGGCCAGAGGCTCGCCGAGGTCCGGGGACGCCGCAGGGGAGGAACCCGAAGTGTGGTTTCCCCCCGGGTTGATCCCTGGCAGAGATGGAGAGAGGGAGGGAGGATGGTGGTGATGGTGTTACAGCCCCTGCCGGCCGAAAACAGTGTCGCCGGCGGCGGCAGCCGCGCGCAGAGGGAGGAGCAGGAGGTGGGGGTGTCGGCTGGGGTGGCTGTGGAGGGTGTAGGAGGCTAGGGTTAGGGTTTCACATGAGAAAACCCTAAGGCCCCGTTTGGATGGACCTAAAAACGTAGCATAGTTAAACTATGCTACGCCCGTAGGAAAACTTTCCTACGAAGCGTTTGGAAGCAAAAAAAATGAAATAATTTTTGGAGTATAGTTAGACTATACTCCAAAAAATGGAGTAAACTTATAATCCAATCCAACCAAAGAAAAAAAATTCCACCATTATTGGGCTAGCTCTCTCACCCCAAAATGTACTAACTTTTAAATTTCAAACTTTAAATTCTAAATTTTAAATATCAAAAATTTAAATTTTAAAAATTTAATTTAAATGTCAAATTTAAAATTTTAAACTTTTTATTTTCAAATCTCAAATCTCAAATCTCAAATCTCAAATCTCAAATTCAAATTTTAAATTTTAAATTTTAAATTTTTTATTTCATATCTCAAATTTCAAATTATTTTAAAAATTTAAATTTTAAAATTTAAAATTTCAAATTAAAATTTCAAATTTCAAATTTCAAATTTCAAATTTCAAATTTCAAATTTCAAATTTCAAATTTCAAATTTCAAATTTCAAATTTCAAATTTCAAATTTCAAATTTCAAATTTCAAATTTCAAATTTCAAATTTCAAATTTCAAATTTCAAATTTCAAATTTCAAATTTCAAATTTCAAATTTCAAATTTCAAATTTCAAATTTCAAATTTTATATTTCATATTTTCAAATTTCAAATTTCAAATTTCAAATTTTTAATTTTTAAATTGTAAATTTTAAATTTTAAATTATCAATTTTATATTTCAATTCAAATTTTAAATTTTAAATTTTAAATTTTAAATTTTTTATTTCAAATTTCAAATTTCAAATTTCAAATTACAAATTTTAAAAAATTTCAAATTTCAAATTTGAAATTTTAAAATTTCAAATTTCAAATTTATTTATAAAATTTATTCTTAAAATTTTAAAATTTAAATTTTAAATTTTAAATTTTAAATTTTAAATTTCAAATTTCAAATTTCAAATTTCAAATTTCAAATTTCAAATTTCAAATTTCAAATTTCAAATTTCAAATTTCAAATTTCAAAAATTTCAAATTTCAAATTTCAAATTTCAAATTTCAAATTTCAAATTTCAAATTTCAAATTTCAAATTTCAAATTTCAAATTTCAAATTTCAAATTTCAAATTTCAAATTTCAAATTTCAAATTTCAAATTTCAAAAAAAATTTTGAAAATTTATAATTATAACTTTTAAATTTTTAAATTTTAAATTTAAATTTATTTAGATTTTAAATTTAAAAAATTTTAATTTAAAAATTTTAAAATTTTAAATTAATTTTAAATTTTAAATTTTTCTAGTTTGCATAAATCTTTTGAAATCGTACTATGTGAATCCAAATAGCTAGCAATTTAAATTTAAAATTTCTAATGGCTAAATTTTTAAATATTGTGAGAAATCCTATGGAATTGTATAATTTGTATCCAAACGGCTTTTAAAATGATTCCATGAAATTTTTTTGGAGTTATAGGATTCCGTATTTCATCCGGACCAAAACTACGGTATTTAGACTCCATGGTATTTTTTTACTGCGCATCCAAACAGGGCCTAAGTGGTAGTTATATACAAGTTGGGCACTTTGCAACTTAGCCCTCCAAAGTTGATTATTATCAACTAAGTCCCTCACAGCGCGTGTAATTTGCGCATAGGTACCTCCCAATCCATTTTCGTGCAATTTGGTACAAAAAATATTGGCACTTTTCTCGAAGTACGAAAAATAACATTTGACCCTTCCTCGGGAAACGCGTTATATCTTGCGATCCATCCATCGGCTTTCCGAAGGGATTGTGCCAGCACGATCAGCACTGCCGAGACATCGAACTCACGATTTTGTTTCATTCGATTTGATTGCCGATTCGCAGATCAATAACCCTCTTTACGGTTCAACGTACATTTACAATTTAGTCCCTCAAAAGCTAAATGGGCTTTTCACCGAAACCGTTCGTCAAATCCGAAATCCGTCAGTGCCATCGAGCCCAGAATAATCGGACGGTCGAAAACGAGCTATTGGACCACTATGAACGGAGTTTGACACACTCCAGAAGCCATCTCTAATCATAGGCCTCTTCGGAAAATCGGAGTTACTATTCACTTAAGTGAATATTAAAAATCGCGTAACTCTTTTATTCCAACTCGTTTTCACCCGAAACTTGACGAGTGATTATGTAATTAAAATACACATAAAAACATCGTCAACGGAGAGTTAAATTGCATAGTAAAATTCTCGGTCTTTACATGTGTAGAGAGTGAGCATAGTGAGATCACATGCTAGGTGTGGGGTCGATCATGATATTTTTGTGAGTTGGGCTTGGTCTTGTGAGAAGCCCTGATTGGGTCAAGAATGAATTGGGTCAAGAGTGTGTGAGGAACACCATTGAACATATTAGACCATAACATTCATTCCTTATTGTAAGGCATAGTAGTGCTCATTGTTGCATGTTGTATATTTTGTAGTGGTAGACTACATATTCAGCTGCTTATATATTGTATTGCTATCTCCTTTTGTATTACTATGCCTTGTTGGACCTAGTGGGAAAGTCGGCGAGGTCGGCGGCCGAACCCACTGGGAACTTCTTTTAGTTCTCATCCCACTATTTTGCAGAGCCATCCATTAGCGGAGCAGCACCGAACCGAGGCGTGGGCGTCGTGCCCTAGATAGCAAGGTTACTGTAGTACACTGAACTTTAGCAAATTGCGGAGTTCTAGTGAGAGAATAGTGCTTTATACTATTCTGGAGTTTTGGGTTGAGTTTGGTGAGCTTCGGAGTGTTTTCGGGACTTGAGAAGTGCGAAAACGGACTCCGGAAGTCGAAATCTGCAAAAGTGCAGATTTTGCATTGCATACCGGTATCTGGTCTAGGCATACCGGAATCCAGTGAAAACTGGTTGTGCGCAGCTCTCGGATTCTGCGGGATTCCGCAGATAATACCGGAATGGGTTGGCATTCCGGTATGCGAAACTCGCATACCGGTATTGGAGCATCTTATACCGGTACTGGATGTTGCATACCGGAATCCTGTTGCGCAGACTGCTTGGCCGAGGCTCGGGTTTGCGGGATTTTTGGCTGGATACCGGTATGCCCATGCGCATACCGGTATACAGTGCAGAAATTGCATTTCGTGCTGTTTTGCAATTTTGGCTTGTTGAGGGGCCTAAGTGGATTTTGTTGCTCGGGTTTAAGTACCCCTTCACCCCTCTCTTATTGCTGTTTTGGCTGAGGTTGGAGGAGAAGAAAGGTAGGGTTTTCCCTCTCTCTCTCTCTAGATTTTCTCTTCCCCCAACCCCTTAGATCATGTTTTGATCTCTTTTCTCTCCATTTTCTTCATGGAGGAGTACTTCTAGGCTTGGAGGGAGCTCGGGGCTGAGGAATGGAGCTTGTTGGTGGATGGATCTTCAACCCTAGCTTGTGTGAGCTTGGTTGGAAGCTTGATTTGAGGTTAGTAAACTCTTTTACAACCTCTATTTATGATTGTTGCTTGAGATTAGCATGAAAACCTAGTTTCTTGGAAATTAGGGTTTTGTTTAGGGTTTCTTGATTGGGAGCTCTTGAGGTGGAATTGATGGGTGTAGAATGTTGTTGTAGGTTGGATTTGAAGATCTCTAACCTCAATTTGGACCTAGAACAAGTTTTACTTGCTCAAGATAATTTCCACCCATTTACCTCATTGATTTTTGGTGGTTTTCGAATTTGCTTGTTCGATACCCCTAACCCCTTGGAAAATTATCTTAGGGTATGAGAAGCTCGGGGGACAACTTCGTTTCGAAGTACTGCGAGGTTTCGACGGGTATCCGGTGGGTCTGACCTCACCGAAATGGGTGAACTCCCCCTATGTCTCCTATCTAGTTATAGGATTGATTAGATGCATAATTATGATAATTATGGCATGATGATAATTGTGATTGCATGAGACATGCAAGTTGTTTATGAAAATGCATATTTCATATAGTATGGCATTGTGAGAATATTATGCATGCTAGAGAGAAGTGTCATTTGAGGCACTACTTGGGTAATGGTTTAGTACATTCTCTTTGCATACCTAAGTATGCTTGCATAGAGAAAGGAAGAATATGACAAGTGTTTGTTGCACCTCAACTAGGTGAGCAACTGTGACGGGCATTGTTGGCCTTGGACTCGACCTTTTGGTCGTGGTTTGATTCCATGTTTAAGAACATGAGGAATGAAATTCCAATTGCATTTGATAATTATAATTGGTTAAACACGAGTCCATGTGGTTAGTTAAATACTTGCATGGTAGCTTTATACTCTATGTAGTAGAGGTTGTTGTAGCTTATGCATGGCATGGATAGGGTTTGGTTGGCATTTGTAGAATGCATTGTCATGGCATCGTAGAATGCATGAATTGTAGCATTAGAATAATGCAGGATATATGGCATTAGAATAATGCATGATGTTGGCATTTGTAGGATGCAGGATATATGGCATTAGAATAATGCATGGTTTGTGAACTTAGTAAACAATGAGATGAACGGTTACATGTTAGAGACATGGACATATTGGTAGGGACATACCATCGGACTTTGAGAACAACATGATATTGTTGACATTTAGCGTCTTGGCTATTGAATGTAGTAAACATGACATGACGTGTTTTTGACATAGTGTGAGGTTAAACATTTGTATTTCACTTAGGTGAATAATTAGGTTGACATTTTGACATAATGTTAGATCCTTGGACATTGGTTGACTATTCCATGTTTTAGACATGATGAACGTATTTCCTATGCTGTTGACTATGCTTGTTCACGCCATTGTGCTCATTCGCACATGCTTGTGAGGGTCGCTCCCCACAAGCCGGCACTCCGGAGTTGGCCTTTCGCGATGTTGATCGCCTGTGTGCAGGTTATATGGGCGCCGAAGTGGATTGCCGTGGGGGAGGCTCATTCTAGCGAGAATGTTGACTACCACGGGGCCATTAGGCACGGCACAAGCCGGGACGTTACCATGTGTAAGTCCCTTGTGGATTGGGTAAAAGCTAAGTAAACTGGACATAGTACATTAGTTGCTTGATGCATATACATGTAGTGTATGGACTTAGTAGTGAGTCGCATATCGTGGCATTACTTAGCTTGACCTCTTTTGGATGCATGCAACATAGTTGGACAATTGTATTAGTCATTCTTGCATGGGCATCCGTAGTGGCATTATCCTATACTCATGATGTTTAGTATAGAAGCATGATATTATTATGATGATAAGAATAGAAAGATTCTTTTTAACCTATAAACATGGCATTAATTTGACATGCATGTAAACTGTGTAAATGAATGTTAAGCTTATGACAATAGAGCATATCCATGTTCATGTAGATGATTTAGTCATTGGAGGCATGATAGTTGTAGAACTATCTGTTTAGCATTTAATATTATGCTTTATGTTTCAGTTATACTATCTTGCCTCAGTTGACCTAGCGGTGTAATTCGCCACTCTCGGCGGCTTACCCACTGGGAACTATTGAATAATAGTTCTCATCCCCCTGGGGTTTGTTGTTTTTATTTCAGAGCCTTCCGCAGCAGGAGAGGCTTGGGATCGTGGCGAGGGGTTAGCAGCTAGCTAGAGCCTCTACGGTGTTGTTGTTGTAGGCATACCATGGGTTTCCTTTCATTGTATTTTGAATGAAAGATGTATAGTTTGTTGATGGTTGTTGATCTACTAGTTGAAAAGATGTATAATGCTATTGTATATCTTGAGATTTTAGTGTGTGGATTTTATTTTAGATGTAGAACTATGTTCTCGCTCTGATTACCTTGTTTAGGATGTATTCTTTATCCTACTTGATTGTTGTTAGCATAGACGCCTTGTGTACATTGTGTTGTTTGAGGTACACGGCGGGTCTGGGCACGTGCCTGGTAGGCTCCCGCGAGGGCCCGGGGCGTGACAGATTATAGTGGTATCAGAGCCTAGGGTTGAGTCATAGTGGACCTAGTAAACCTTAGGCTGGTTGGACGATAAGGAATAGGAACGTGAGAGACGAGATCTCTTGTGACATATTGGCGAAAGTATTATGATTGGGTCGTTTCTAAAGCTCCAAAGCTGTTGGAGTTAAATCGGAGTGAACCACTTCTATACCCTTGGAGGGTCACGTTGGCGGCCGACAACGTGACATCGGGGAATAGTGGGAGTCCACTTCATTACTTTCGCATGATTGGGGTTATAGTTTTGTGTGGGGATGTGTTGGCGTGGGGTGTTTCACCTGCGCATGTTTTGCTTGTTGCAGCTTGAGTGGCGATCGACGCACTCGATGGCGGCCGAGGCAGCCGAGACGGGACTTCTGCATCCTCCGGGTTTGGTAGAACCCTGAAGTTGAGAGAACAACTGGTAAATTCAGCGAGTACGGTGGAACGGCGATCATTTATGATGCTACTCCAAGTTGAGGCTTGCGCCGGCAGACGAGAGGATTAAGCAACTAGAGGATTTGTCGATCCAGTTGGCAGTCGACCTCAAGAAATTTTGTGAGAATGCGGATCGCACCTTGATAAGGGCGAGAGACGTAGAGACCGTTGGGATGGCAAAGGAAGCTACTACGAGTGGCAAGTCTGATGTAAGAGAACAATCAAGTGATCAAGGAGAAATTTGATCTCGAGAAGGTGGACCTTTAGTAGGATGATAATGGGACGTCAAATCGTCATCGACTATTGTGACGTGTGAGCGGTGGAGCCGCGGTTACCCGATGATGCCCTTGAAGTAGGGGCAAATACTCTCTTCGTGGCCAGGTGGGCCATTTCCAGTCGGAGTGTTTGAGGAGAATAGTGTCGACGATATTGGGATCGACTTCGCGCGGTCGGCTTTGGATATGTGCGTGTCTGCATGACGGGCGAATGATGACGCAACGAAGACGAAGGTTGTTCGCAGCTTCTATTTTTGGGGCCAGCTTGTTGTTTGTTATGATTGTGGTTTTGGTTCGGTTGTTTGCCGAATGCTTGGCAGGGAACTTGTTTTCCTTGATGCTTGCAGGTTGAGTGGTCCTGAGTGTTTGGACTTGAGAGTACTGTTCTTGTACTCCGTTAGCTTTGGATGTTTTGTGCGCCAACAAAGCGATTGGCTTTATGTGGCTAAGAGCGTATAGTTCTAATTTGAACTTGGGCTGGCTCTTCGGCTACCTGATTGCCGATGAGTGTGTGAGCCGAGCAGTAGTGCTTTGGGAGCTTGGACACGAAATAGTATTTTCCGAGGGCGTGAAAGTTCGCTAATTGCGATGCTTGTTTCACCTGCCCAAGCCTGGTTATTGGCTGAGTGAGCGCGTGGCCTTTGGGCCAGTATCTTTGGTGAGTGTTGAGAATCCTCAAAAGCGATGATGTCTCTTGTGAGGGAGTTGCCTGTGCAATCCCGGTTGTGTTGTGAGAATTGAAGGCTTGGTCTGGAGACCTCTTTTGCCTAGTGTTTCCTCTTGTGGAGTGTAGATCTCGTTTGTTTTGAGCGGATGGGTCATTTCGACTGTGAGTCGACTATCGTGAACTCGGTAGAGTCACGATGAAGGATATGCACCCGTAGTTGAGATCTGTTGATCTGTTTGATCAAGCTCCATGAATTCTGGTTTTATTCGAGGGTAGTTGCAATCTGAGTACTACTCTCGTTGAGATGAGTTTGAGTTTGGACCGAGGGTAACTTGTTTACTCGGAGTAGACATTACGAAATTGTCGTGATGTCGTTTGAGCTGGCTGATGCTCTTGTGTGTTGTGATGTTTGGCCCTTTTGGGTATCTTGGTCCCTGTGCACATCGACTACGAGTTGGAAGTCGAGAGGTGATGAAGACCATGAAGATTCCTTTGGATGAGGATTGCAAGTGCTTCAAGTTGGAGACGTGCTGATTTGGTTGTGAGGACTAGCACCCCTTGGCAGTTGATGCCAAAGTGGTTATGAGTGGAGATCTCAAGGAAATCAACCACCCATAGTGGATTGGGACGAGCGGATGTGATTGAAGTTCAAACTTCCTAGTTTGATTTGATGTGATGGATAATTGTGGGGAGATTTTTCGAGTTGCCTACTCCCTTCGTTTGACTCACACATAAAGGGATTAAACTTTTTAGAAAGACATGTGTGAGAGAGGTTTCTTGGAATTGTTGGTGTGGTTGACTACCGCCAACCTTGGTGACCCCGAAGGCGGGCTATATGCCTTGTAGTTATGTTTCTCTCCACGGATTAAGTTGTGCTCTGGTGTGGAATAGAAAGGTAGTATTGACCTTTCAGCAAGTGAGAGAATGTAAGAGGATTTGCCAAATTGTGATTTGGAAGGATTGCCATGGCATTTACTTGGAAACTATGGCAATTTTATGTTTAGATAGTGGTGTGAAGTGCACCCAGACCTTATTGTTGGAGATATCCCTACACTCAAGAATATGAGTTGAAGCTGTGAGAACAGGTTAGAGGCTGGTATACCAGAGATATTGACGAGATAGGTAACATGGATTGGTACCTATCCTTTGGGTCGGATCACAGGAGTTAGCCTTGACCCCGACTGGTAAATGATGCAATCGAGAACAAGAGTGTTGCGACGGATGAATCCCTAGTGGACTGTCAGAAAGTGCCTTGACAATGGAATTGACAAGTTACACCTGTGATAGCAGGATTTATGAGATATGCCAAGTAAAGGTTATCTACTTGGTATGGATAGAGGATGATTGCCGAAGTCTCCGGAATTGAATTGTCTCGCTTCTAAGCTAGACGTGACGATTGTTGAGAGATTGTGAATAGGAGTAACTATTCACCTGAGTTGGATTGAGGAAATTTTCGCACAAGTATACCTTGGTGAATTGTGCGACTGCTTAGAGCGCCTGGCTCTACTGCTTTGGACTTTGAGTAAAACGGATGATCCCCGTTGAGAGATGTGATTTTGGTACTTGAATCAGAGGATCTGATGATGATGCTTGATTAAGGAAATCCAAGAGTTTATGTTTGAGGAATCTAAGTTTAGATTCTCGGGATTATTTGAGACCCTGAGGCAAACGGGCCTAGTGGCATGTCGAGCTGTTTAACTTCAGATCTATTGAAGGTATATGAAGTGTGTGGACGCTCCGAGCGAGTATTTGAATTCTTCCCCGATGGTGGATGTCGTTTTATTAGAGCTACATGAAGATCTAAATTTCAAGGAGCATATTGATGTGGATTGGACTTGTGGAATGTAGGAATTCGGGATTATCACTATTCCTACTACAAGATGCTTTGGAGCAACATCTTGGACGCGATGCATGGTGTAAGAGCTGGAGGCTTCACTGCGAGGGCGATATTCTTATCTCCTCTGGTTATGTTGATTGCTGTTGTTGATCCGTAGTTTCGCGGACGAAACTCCTTTTTAGGAGGAGAGTATGTAGTACACTGAACTTTAGCAAATTGCGGAGTTCTAGTGAGAGAATAGTGCCTTATACTATTCTGGAGTTTTGGGTTGAGTTTGGTGAGCTTCGGAGTGTTTTCGGGACTTGAGAAGTGCGAAAACGGACTCCGGAAGTCGAAATCTGCAAAAGTGCAGATTTTGCATTGCATACCGGTATCTGCTCTAGGCATACCGGAATCCAGTGAAAACTGGTTGTGCGCAGCTCTCGGATTCTGCGGGATTCCGCAGTTGATACCGGAATGGGTTGGCATTCCGGTATGCGAAACTCGCATACCGGTATTGGAGCATCTTATACCGGTACTAGATGTTGCATATCGAAATCCTGTTGCGCAAACTGCTTGGCCGAGGCTCGGGTTTGCGGGATTTTTGGCTGGATACCGGTATGCCCATGCGCATACCGGTATACAGTGCAGAAATTGCATTTCGTGCTGTTTTGCAATTTTGGCTTGTTGAGGGGCCTAAGTGGATTTTGTTGCTCGGGTTTAAGTACCCCTTCACCCCTCTCTTATTGCTGTTTTGGCTGAGGTTGGAGGAGAAGAAAGGTAGGGTTTTCCCTCTCTCTCTCTCTAGATTTTCTCTTCCCCCAACCCCTTAGATCATGTTTTGATCTCTTTTCTCTCCATTTTCTTCATGGAGGAGTACTCCTAGGCTTGGAGGGAGCTCGGGGCTGAGGAATGGAGCTTGTTGGTGGATGGATCTTCAACCCTAGCTTGTGTGAGCTTGGTTGGAAGCTTGATTTGAGGTTAGTAAACACTTTTACAACCTCTATTTATGATTGTTGCTTGAGATTAGCATGAAAACCTAGTTTCTTGGAAATTAGGGTTTTGTTTAGGGTTTCTTGATTGGGAGCTCTTGAGGTGGAATTGATGGGTGTAGAATGTTGTTGTAGGTTGGATTTGAAGATCTCTAACCTCAATTTGGACCTAGAACAAGTTTTACTTGCTCAAGATAATTTCCACCCATTTACCTCATTGATTTTTTGTGGTTTTCGAATTTGCTTGTTCGATACCCCTAACCCCTTGAAAAATTATCTTAGGGTATGAGAAGCTCGGGGGACAACTTCGTTTCGAAGTACTGCGAGGTTTCGACGGGTATCCGGTGGGTCTGACCTCACCGAAATGGGTGAACTCCCCCTATGTCTCCTATCTAGTTATAGGATTGATTAGATGCATAATTATGATAATTATGGCATGATGATAATTGTGATTGCATGAGACATGCAAGTTGTTTATGAAAATGCATATTTCATATAGTATGGCATTGTGAGAATATTATGCATGCTAGAGAGAAGTGTCATTTGAGGCACTACTTGGGTAATGGTTTAGTACATTCTCTTTGCATACCTAAGTATGCTTGCATAGAGAAAGGAAGAATATGACAAGTGTTTGTTGCACCTCAACTAGGTGAGCAACTGTGACGGGCATTGTTGGCCTTGGACTCGACCTTTTGGTCGTGGTTTGATTCCATGTTTAAGAACATGAGGAATGAAATTCCAATTGCATTTGATAATTATAATTGGTTAAACACGAGTCCATGTGGTTAGTTAAATACTTGCATGGTAGCTTTATACTCTATGTAGTAGAGGTTGTTGTAGCTTATGCATGGCATGGATAGGGTTTGGTTGGCATTTGTAGAATGCATTGTCATGGCATCGTAGAATGCATGAATTGTAGCATTAGAATAATGCAGGATATATGGCATTAGAATAATGCATGATGTTGGCATTTGTAGGATGCAGGATATATGGCATTAGAATAATGCATGGTTTGTGAACTTAGTAAACAATGAGATGAACGGTTACATGTTAGAGACATGGACATATTGGTAGGGACATACCATCGGACTTTGAGAACAACATGATATTGTTGACATTTAGCGTCTTGGCTATTGAATGTAGTAAACATGACATGACGTGTTTTTGACATAGTGTGAGGTTAAACATTTGTATTTCACTTAGGTGAATAATTAGGTTGATATTTTGACATAATGTTAGATCCTTGGACATTGGTTGACTATTCCATGTTTTAGACATGATGAACGTATTTCCTATGCTGTTGACTATGCTTGTTCACGCCATTGTGCTCATTCGCACATGCTTGTGAGGGTCGCTCCCCACAAGCCGGCACTCCGGAGTTGGCCTTTCGCGATGTTGATCGCCTGTGTGCAGGTTATATGGGCGCCGAAGTGGATTGCCGTGGGGGAGGCTCATTCTAGCGAGAATGTTGACTACCACGGGGCCATTAGGCACGGCACAAGCCGGGACGTTACCATGTGTAAGTCCCTTGTGGATTGGGGTAAAAGCTAAGTAAACTGGACATAGTACATTAGTTGCTTGATGCATATACATGTAGTGTATGGACTTAGTAGTGAGTCGCATATCGTGGCATTACTTAGCTTGACCTCTTTTGGATGCATGCAACATAGTTGGACAATTGTATTAGTCATTCTTGCATGGGCATCCGTAGTGGCATTATCCTATACTCATGATGTTTAGTATAGAAGCATGATATTATGATGATAAGAATAGAAAGATTCTTTTTAACCTATAAACATGGCATTAATTTGACATGCATGTAAACTGTGTAAATGAATGTTAAGCTTATGACAATAGAGCATATCCATGTTCATGTAGATGATTTAGTCATTGGAGGCATGATAGTTGTAGAACTATCTGTTTAGCATTTAATATTATGCTTTATGTTTCAGTTATACTATCTTGCCTCAGTTGACCTAGCGGTGTAATTCGCCACTCTCGGCGGCTTACCCACTGGGAACTATTGAATAATAGTTCTCATCCCCTGGGGTTTGTTGTTTTTATTTCAGAGCCTTCCGCAGCAGGAGAGGCTTGGGATCGTGGCGAGGGGTTAGCAGCTAGCTAGAGCCTCTACGGTGTTGTTGTTGTAGGCATACCATGGGTTTCCTTTCATTGTATTTTGAATGAAAGATGTATAGTTTGTTGATGGTTGTTGATCTACTAGTTGAAAAGATGTATAATGCTATTGTATATCTTGAGATTTTAGTGTGTGGATTTTATTTTAGATGTAGAACTATGTTCTCGCTCTGATTACCTTGTTTAGGATGTATTCTTTATCCTACTTGATTGTTGTTAGCATAGACGCCTTGTGTACATTGTGTTGTTTGAGGTACACGGCGGGTCTGGGCACGTGCCTGGTAGGCTCCCGCGAGGGCCCGGGGCGTGACAGTTACCCTGTGTAGATTACCCTTGTGTATGACAAGTAAAAGAAAAGAATGTAAAGCTGTTGTAGAATGTAATGTATTCGAGAGCGAAAGATGTAAGTTGAGGAAAATGTATGTAAAATGAGAATGAATGGAATGTTGTAATAGTTAGTTTACATTCATGCTCTTGTGATATGCCCTCGTGCAAAACTGTGCTATGTTGTATTCCTGGGTGAAATTCATTGTATCTATTTTGTTTACGCCATGGGCAGACAGGAAAAACTCTGTCCGTTCGGCTGTCTGTGCGCGTGCCTGAACCGACCAAAGTGGCGTTGTCGGGGCGTGACAAATAACTTACAAAATTGTATTCAGGCAGACCTCCTCTAATCACCCAAGTGTCCATAGGGTGTCGCTCTGTCACTCCGTAGTGCACCTGAATTTTTAATATAAAAAGTAAGTAAAAATAAAAATAGTGTGAGATACTATTTTTATTGGACTTAGAGAAGCAAAATATAAGTCGAAAATGGATTGTGCTGAAATTGAAATGAAAACAGGAGATTTAGAATTTTCTGTTTGGAACGGGGCTTATTTTTTAGCAGAAAATTTACAGTGTCAAAAAATTATGAAAATTTGAGAATATGTCAGAATTATTTTTCTGAGGCTAGATTTAAAGTTTCATGTCATCCCGACACCCGAAAATTGAAAACGGAATATAACAGCAATCTGCTAGAGATTTTAGTCGGTAGACCTTTCGGCGACTAAAAATGATCCAAAACTAAATAGTTAAGATTACGTTCTTCTAAATGATTTTATTTGAGCCTGCCTATCAAATTTCAGTACAAACGGATATTCAGAAGGGCTAAAACGAAAAGTATCAGATTCTGAATTGGACTAAAGTTTATATGCTTAATTCTATTAGACCTATAGGCAATTGTTACAGTGCTTAGTGGATTCCCACTAAGCTGCCAGGGATCCCTTCATGTTTATCCTCTTCAACCTATACGTAGAGAGAGAGAGAGAGAGAGAGAGAGGGGGAAGGAAAAGAAAGGGAAAAGAGAGAAAAGAGAAGAAGAAGGAAAATAAAGAGATTTCTTGGGTCGTTTGATGAGCCGATCGAGCCTCCGCGCGCGTTGGAATTTTCCGACGCTTCGAGTGCGAGGTAATATTTTATTATTATAATTTTGAATATAATTTTTTGATGGATTCTTGATAACATGATGTAGAGAAAGAGGTTTTGATGGATTTTTAGTGAAATTGTAATTAGCAACAGGATCTATATGTGATTTAGGAACCGATTTCGCGTGATTTTCCTCGAGGAACTTTTCGAGCAATTTTCGATAGTGGTGGTTCCCTTATGGACAGGGAATTGGGTTAAATCCTTTAAAATTGGTGTAGTTGAGATCTCTATGTGTTTCTAAACTAGTTTTATCAAAGGATTTACAATGATTTTGGTTATTCATAAGGATTGAGAAACCTAAGGCTTGGTTTTGGGGTTTTTATCCCTAAGTGCTATGGAACCAAATTGACCTCATTAATCTCTAATTGAAGGCAAGTTCGACGCGATGGACAACTCCGATTTGGATTGTGACGAGGTTACGGCGTCCGATTGGGAGAATTTGTCGACTTTTTACGATAGGCTTGGGTCGAGCCGAAACGGCATCGGAAATCGAATTGCTTGGGAATCCTAGCAATTGGTACTTAAACGAGGTGGGTGGTGCTCTTCGAAATAGTTGGATTTCTTTCTATATTTATAGTGTCATTTTGTTCATATGTATATATACGTGAAAATTTCATGCATATAGGGTTATTATTGTGTTTGAGGTTTGTTTTCCTTGCATGCTTCATAAAGTAGGGTTGGTCAAATTGAATTGAGACTCGGTACTTTGATGCATGAGGATTGGGTCATTGGACATTGGAAACCCTATGAATGCAATAAACTAGAATGTGAACTTAGAAAATATTGTGGAGCATTGGTGGCATCTTGACTAGTTGTTTGGACATAGAAACAAAGTGTTGACATTGGAACAAAGTAAAATACTAGGTATCATTGTGAGTCTAAACATTAACCTAGTGATAGACATATGGATTGGGTATCCTATTGTGCAAGTAGAAAATATGAACATTGTGTGTCATGAGTGTTACATGTGGGTTTGTTGCTGTAGTTGCACAGGATTTGATATGAGCATGCGAGGGATTGAAATAAATCCTCTGGACCATGCTAGGAATTGGTAGATCCCGTATGTTGTTACCCTGGTCAGTAGGGTGTCCTCGAGATGAGAGGACTGGATCGTACTCACATGTTTGGCTTGTTGGTGGTCGCGACACCACAGGTAGTGAGCTCCGGAGTTGTCACGTATGGGTTAACGTATCTACCCAGCATATGGCCCTAGATTGGTGATAGTCCCCGTGGGCCCTGGTATTGTGAGTTTGGCTTGACTTCGCGTGAGCCGGATGATTGGTTCATGAGGTAAAAGTGAAAGCCAGTCGAGTATAGTAGATTATGTCTATGGTTACCTTGTGAAATCTTGTAGTAGCATTATATGACAGGACGAGTCGATTGTGCCTCCTCTGTGGACAGTCTATGTATGGGTTGAGCGGTCATCTCCCCAGTAGGCGATTTAGAGGACGGAGTTGGGCTTGACTTCGCGTGAGCCGGTATGATTGGGTTAAAAAGGTAAAAAGGGTAAGCATCTTGAGCCTAATAGCATTTATTGTTTACCTAGCTTCATTTTGCAAAGGCATAGTAGTGTTTATTCCAGTTTATGTATAGTGTAGTTGTACTACTTTTGTTGTTTATCTACTTATGCCTTGATAGACCTAGTAGGAAAATTGGCGAGGTCGGTGGCCGAACCCATTGGGAACTTCTTTTAATTCTCATCCCACTATTTTGCAGAGCCATTACTGTTGTTGCAGAGCCACCATTAGCGGAGCAGCACCAGACCGAGGCGCGGGCGTCGCGCCCTAGATAGCTGGGTCACCAATTGTAGGTCACCGTGTACAAGTAAAGGAATGTAAAATCTATTGTTGAATGTAAAGTAATTGAGAGCAAAGTTGTATATTGAGGAAAATGTATGTATATGTGGATGAATGGAATGTTGTAATAGTTAGGTTTTTATTCTTGCGCTTGTGATATGCCCTCGTGCAAAACTGTGCTATGTTGTATTTCCTGGGTGAAATTCATTGTACTTGTTTTGTTTACGCCTTGGGCGAACAGGGGAAACTCTGTCTGTTCGGCGGTCTGTGCACGCGCCCGCATAGCCTCCGCTGTGCGATGGGGCGGGGCGTGACACACTCTATCTCACCACTTTCCAATCGTCGGCGTATTTCACCAATGACCCAAGTTGGCGATATCCGCACCCTTTCACTTAGCAGGCTTGGTATATTGGCCAATCGAGAGTCTATGTCATCACGTGCGACTCTCCATCACAATACCTTTCCATTGCGGGACTCACTTTGGTCCGATCATCGGTATCGCTTAAAAGCAATATCGTTAGTGCATCGCCTTATCACGAGTGGTCCTACATGCATGGACTTTAGCTTACAGCGGGATGGCGCATTTTGGCACATTCTCAAGTTCCTGCTCACTTGGGAGCATAGTCCACAAACCCCATGTGACTTCCACTATACCAACTTCTCATAAAGAGTGTGTCCATTTAAATTAATCTACCGTGGGTCAACATCATGTCGCCCTCACGATGAGTCCACACGAACACTCTGTTTGTGAACCCGATTTCTTCTCATCGACAATGCCCGGTGGTTGGTGACTCCACCAACCAGGTGAGTGGTATGACCGAGCCTAAGCTCCTATGGTCACCACAACCTCTCTGCACAACAATGCTCTCACTACGAGAGACTTCGGCTAAACCACTTATCTCTGTTCATAACGGATCGTTCATAGACCAACCATCCCACGTAGGCCTAGTGCCTAAATCCGTCTCAACATCGCTTAGCATCTCTCGTTCGCATGCATAGCCCCAATCATCACTTGGCAGAGTCCTCACTTGGGACTTCGCACACATATTCCAACCAGGAGTGACCAAGACCCTAAATCTCTACAAGTTCTAGAGTTGGGTCGCATCTACACCCTCAGTGTACTATCGATTACACGATCTCACACATGGTATTTCACGTCCTCGGGTCATAGCTCGGACTACAGCCTCGACCATAAGTCTCTGCCCTACCCTCAGGTCTCGGGCTGCTGTCACACACAACTAACTGTGCCTATCCATATGGCCCTAGGCTCTATAGTCCACACATGGTCCAGGCACTGTAGTACACTGAACTTTAGCAAATTGCGGAGTTCTAGTGAGAGAATAGTGCCTTATACTATTCTGGAGTTTTGGGTTGAGTTTGGTGAGCTTCGGAGTATTTTCGGGACTTAGAAAGTGCGAAAACGGACTCCGGAAGTCGAAATTTGCAAAAGTGCAGATTTTGCATTGCATACCGGTATCTGGGTTAGGGATACCGGAATCCAGTGAAGACTGGTTGTGCGCAGCTCTCGGCTTCTGCGGAATGCGACAGCGGATACCGGAATGCGCTGTATACCGGTATCTGGTCTAGGCATACCGGAATCCCTTTGCGCAGACTGCTTGGCCGAGGCTCGGGTTTGCGGGATTTTTGGTTGGATACCGGTATGCCCATGCGCATACCGGTATACAATGCTGCAGAATGCATTTCGTGCAGTTTTACAATTTTGGCTTTTTGAGGGGCCTAGTTGGATTTTGTGCATTGGGTTAAGTACCCCTTCACCCCCTCTTGTGTTGTTTTGGCTGAGGCTTGGAGGAGAAGGAGAGGTGGGTTTTTTTCCTCTCTCTCTCTAGGTTTTCTCTTCCCCCAACCCCTAGATCTTGGTTTTGATCTCCTTTCTCTCCATTTTTCCCATGGAGGTGGACTCCTAGGCTTGGAGGGAGCTCGGGGCTGAGGAGATGAACTTGTTGGAGGATGGATCTTCAACCCTAGCTTGTGTAAGTCCGGTTGGATGCTTGAATTGAGGTTAGTAAACTCTCTTACAACCTCTAATTGTGATTTTTGCTTGGATTTAGCATGTAAACCTAGTTTCATGAGAATTAGGGTTTATTTTGGGGTTTCTTGAATGATGTTGTAGGTTGGATTTGATGATCTCTAACCTCAATTTGGACTTAGAACAAGTTTTACTTGCTCAAGGTATTTTTTCACCCTTCTACCTCATAGATTTTGGTGGTTTTCGAAATTGTTCGTTCGAAGCTTTTAACCCCTTGGAAAATTATCTTAGGGTATGAGAAGCTCGGGGGACAACTTCGTTTCGAAGTACTGCGAGGTTTCGACGGGTATCCGGTGGGTTTGACCTCACCGAAATGGGTGAACTCCCCCTATGTCTCCTATCTTGTTATAGGATTAATTAGATGCATAATTATGTTAATTATGGCATGATGATAATTGTGATTGCATGAGACATGCAAGTTGTTTATGAAAAATGCATATTTCATATAGTGTGGCATTATGAGAATATTATGCATGCTAGGGTATTGGCACTATTAGTGTAATGACGCATTAGGAAATGCTAAGTATACTATGCATGCTCGGGATGAGCATCATTTGAGACACCACTTGAGCGGTGGACTAGTGAACTCTCTTGCATACCAAAGTATGCTTGTATAGAGAAAAGAGGAATTATGGCAAATGCAATATATGTATGTTTGTATAGAGAAAAGAGAGGATTTGATATATGCAGGATAAGTTGTTGCACCTCATTTAGGTGGGCAACTTTGACGGGCATCGTTGGCTTTGGCTCGACCTTTTGGTCGTGGATTGATTCCATGTTTAAGACATGAGGAAAGGGATACTATTTGCATTTGATATTATAATTTGTTTAACATGAGTCCATTTGGTTAATTAAACACCTACATGATAGCTCTATACTCTACGTAGTAGAGGTTATTGTAGCTTATGCATGGCGTGATTATGGACCCGTTGGCATCGTAGATTATATTGTTATAGCATCGTAGAATGCATGGATTATAGCATTAGAGTAATGCATGATGTTGGCATTTGTAGAATGCATGGATTATAGCATTAGTGTAATGCATGATTTATGGCATTAGAATAATGCATAATTTATGAACTTAGTAAACAAAGAGATGAACATTTACATGTTAGAGACATGGACATATTGGTAGGGACATACCATCGGACATTGAGAACAACATGATATTGTTGACATTTAGCATATTGGCTATTGAATGTAGTAAACATAAAGTGATATGTTTTGACATAACGTGAAATTAAACTTATGATATTATTATGGTTGATTTGTTGCTTGTTCGCCACTATGCTCGTTTACACATGCTTGTGAGGGTCGCTCCCTACAAGCCGGCACTCCGGAGATGGCCTAGCGACAGTTATTTCGCCCGTGTGTTTGAGAGAGCGCCGAAATGGAACCGCCGTGGGTAAGGCTCACCGAAGCGTGAGGTGTTGACTACCACGGAGCCATTAGGCACGGCACAAGTGAACATCCCGCTATTGTATTATCTTATGATTACACAGTTATGGTGTATGCAAGGTGAATATTCATATGGTAAAAGGCTATTTTAACCGTAAATGTGACATTTGACACCCTAATCAATTAATGCATTACATGTAGTGTATGGACATAGTATAGGGTGGTGACATTGTGGCATTACATGTAGTGAACATAACTTTCATATTGTTGAGAACAAGTCACATAGTTCATACATGTAGTAGCAAATTGAATATACATTACATACTTGTAGTTGGAGACAAGTCTTATGTGTAATAGTAAAACTTGACATATAGTGAGTTATGACATTAGGACATATGTAATCGATCATGGCATTAATTTGACGTGCATGTAAACCGTGAAATTAAATTGTTGAGCATATGACAATAGAGCATGTTCATGTTCATGTAGATGGTTTAGTCATTGGAGGCTTGATAGTTGTAGAACTATTTGTTAGCATTTAATATTTTTATGCTTTATGTTTTAGTTTAAAACTATCTTGCCTCAGTTGACCTAGCGGTGTAATTCGCCACTCTCGGTGGCTTACCCACTGGGAACTATTGAATAATAGTTCTCATCCCCCTGGGGTTTGTTGTTTTTATTTCAGAGCCTTCCGCAGCAGGAGAGGCTTGGGATCACGGCGAGGGGTTAGCAGCTAGCTAGAGCCTCTACGGTGTTGTCGTTGTAGGCATACCATGATGTCCTTTCATTTTATTTGTTATGAAAGGTGCATAGATGTTGGTTGATCTATTGTTGATAAGATGTATAAACTCTTTTGTATATCTTGAGATTTTAGTTGTGTTGATTCTATTTTAGTTGTAGAACTATGTCCTCGCTCTGATTACCTTGTTAGGATGTATTCTTTATCCTTCTTGATGTTTGTTAGCATAGACGCCTTGTGTACATTGTGTTGTTTGAGGTACACGGCGGGTCTGTGCACGTGCCTGGTAGGCTCCCACGATGGACCGGGGCGTGACAGATTATAGTGGTATCAGAGCCTAGGGTTAAGTCTTAGTGGACCTAGCGAACCTTAGGCAGGTTGGACGATAAGGAATAGGAACGTGAGAGACGGGATCTCTTGTGACATATTGGCGAAAGTATTATGATTGGGTCGTTTCTAAAACTCCAAAGGTGTTGGAGTTAGATCGGAGTGAACCACTTCTATACCCTTGGAGGGTCACGTTGGCGGCCGACAACGTGACATCGGGGAATAGTGGGAGTCCACTTCATTACTTTCGCATGATTGGGGTTATAGTCTTGTGTGGGGATGCGTTGGCGTGGGGTGTTTCACCTGCGCATGTTTTGCTTGTTGCAGCTTGAGTGGTGATCGACGCACTCGATGGCGGCCGAGGCAGCCGAGACGGAAACCCTGCATCCTCCGGATTTGGTGAGACCCTAAAGTTGAGAGAGCAACTGATAAATTCAGCGAGTGTGGAGCGGCGATCGTTATGATGTTACTCCAAGTTGAGGCTTTGTGCCGGCAGACTAGAGGATTAAGCGACTGGAAGACTTGATGATCCAGTGGCAGTCGACCTCAGGAAATGTTATGAGAATGCGGATCGTACCTTGGTAAGGGCAAGAGATGTGGAGACCGTTGGGACGGCAAAGGAAGCTACTATGAGTGGCAAGTCTATCGTAAGAGGACAATCAAGTGATCGAGAAGAAATTGATCTCGAGAAGGTGGACCCTTAGTAGGATGTTAATGGGACGTCAAATCGTCATCGACTATTGTGACGTGTGAGCGGTGGAGCCGCGAGTGCCCGATGATATTCTTGGAGTTGGGGCAGGTACCCTCTTCATGGCCAGGTGGGCCATTCTCAATTGGAGTGTTGAGGAGATCAGTGTCGACAATGTTGAGATCGACTTCGTGCGGTTGGCACCGGGTGAATGCGTGTCTGTTTGACGGGCGGATGATGATGCAGCGACGATGGAGGTTGTCGCAGCTCGTAGTATTGGAGTTGCTTGTTGTTCGGTATGATTGTGGTTTTGGATCGGCTGTTTGCCGAATGAATGGCAGGGAACTCATTCCTTGTCATTGCAGATCGAGTGGTCCTGAGTGTTTGGACTTGAGAGTACTGTTCTTGTACTCCGTTGGTTTTGGATGTTTCTGTGCGCCAACAAAGCGATTGGCTTTATTTGGCTAAGAGCGTGTAGTTCTAATTTGAACTTGGGCCGGCTCTTCGGCTATTTGATTGCCGATGAGTGTGTGAGCCGAGCAGTAGTGCTTTGGGATCTTGGACACGAAATAGTGTTTTCAGAGGGCGTGAAAATTCGTTAATTGCGACGATTGTTTCACCCGCCCAAGCCTGGTTGTTGGCTGAGTGGGCGCGTGGCCTTTAGGCCAGCACCCTTGGTGAGTGTTGAGAATCCTCAAAAGCGAGGATGTCTCTTGTGAGGGAGTTGCTCGTGCAATCCCGGTTGAGTTGTGAGAGTTGTAGGCTTGGTCTGGAGACCTATTTTGCCTAGTGTTTTCCTTGTGGAGTGTCGATCTCGTTTGTTCTATGTGGACGGGTCATTTCGACTGTGGGCCGACTATCGTGAACTCAGTAGGGTCACGATCAGGAATATGTACTCGTAGATGAGATCTGTTGATCTGTTTGATCAAGCTCCATGAATTCTGGTTTTATTCGAGGGTAGTTGCAATCTGAGTACTACTCTCGTTGAGATGAGTTTGAGTTTGGACCGAGGGTAACTTGTTTACTCGGTGTAGACATTACGAAATTATCGTGGTGTCGTTCGAGCTGTTGATGCTCTTGTGTGTTGCGATGTTTGGCCCTTTTGGGTATCTTGGTCCCTGTGCGCATCGACGATGAGTGGGAAATCGAGAGGCGATGAAGACCACGAAGATTCCTTGAATGAGGTTTGCAAGTGCTTCAGATTGAAGGCGTGCTGATTTGGTTGTGAGGACTAGCGTCCCTTGGCAGTTGATGCCAAAGTGGTTATGATTGGAGATCTCAAGGAAATCAACCATCCATAGTGGATTGGGACGAGCGGATGTGATTGAAGTTCAAACTTCCTAGTTTGATTTGATGTGATGGATAATTGTGGGGAGATTTTCGAGTTGCCTACTCCCTTCGTTTGACTCACACATAAAGGGATTAAACTTTTTAGAAAGACATGTGTGAGAGAGGTTTCTTGGAATTGTTGGTGTGGTTGACTACCGCCAACCTTGGTGACCCCGAAGGCGGGCTATATGTCTTGTAGTTATGTTTCTCTCCACGGATTGAGTTGCGCTATGGTGTGGAATAGAAAGGTAGTATTGACCTTTCAGCAAGTGAGAGAATGTAAGAGGATTTGCCAAATTGTGATTTGGAAGGATTGCCATGGCATTTACTTGGAAACTATGGCAATTTTATGTTTAGATAGTGGTGTGAAGTGCACCCAGACCTTATTGTTGGAGATATCCCTACACTCAAGAATATGAGTTGAAGCTATGAGAACAGGTTAGAGGCTGGTATACCAGAGATATTGACGAGATAGGTAACATGGATTGGTACCTATCCTTTGGGTCGGATCACAGGAGTTAGCCTTGACCCCGACTGGTAAATGATGCAATCGAGATCAAGAGTGTTGCGACGGATGAATCCCTAGTGGACTGTCAGAAAGTGCCTTGACAATGGAATTGACAAGTTACACCTGTGATAGCAGGATTTATGAGATATGCCAAGTAAAGTTTATCTACTTGGTATGGATAGAGGATGATTGCCGAAGTCTCCGGAATTGAATTGTCTCGCTTCTAAGCTAGACGTGACGATTGTTGAGAGATTGTGAATAGGAGTAACTATTCACCTGAGTTGGATTGAGAAAATTTTCGCACAAGTATACCTTGGTGAATTGTGCGACTGCTTAGAGCGCCTGGCTCTACTGCTTTGGACTTTGAGTAAAACGGATGATCCCCGTTGAGAGATGTGATTTTGGTACTTGAATCAGAGGATCTGATGATGATGCTTGATTAAGGAAATCCAAGAGTTTATGTTTGAGGAATCTAAGTTTAGATTCTCGGGATTATTTGAGACCCTGAGGCAAATGGGCCTAGTGGCATGTCGAGCTGTTTAACTTCAGATCTATTGAAGGTATATGAAGTGTGTGGACGCTCCGAGCGAGTATTTGAATTCTTCCCCGATGGTGGATGTCGTTTTATTAGAGCTACATGAAGATCTAAATTTCAAGGAGCATATTGATGTGGATTGGACTTGTGGAATGTAGGATTCTGGAATTATCATTATTCCTACTACAAGATGCTTTGGAGCAACATCTTGGACGCGATGCATGGTGTGAGAGCTGGAGGCTTCACGGCGAGGGCGATTTTCTTATCCCCTTTGGTTTTGCAGTTGTTGATGGTTGTTGATCCGTAGTTTCGCGGACGAAACTCCTTTTTAGGAGGGGAGTATGTAGTACACTGAACTTTAGCAAATTGCGGAGTTCTAGTGAGAGAATAGTGCCTTATACTATTCTGGAGTTTTGGGTTGAGTTTGGTGAGCTTCGGAGTGTTTTCGGGACTTAGAAAGTGCGAAAACTGACTCCGGAAGTCGAAATCTGCAAAAGTGCAGATTTTGCATTGCATACCGGTATCTGGGTTAGGGATACCGGAATCCAGTGAAGACTGGTTGTGCGCAGCTCTCGGCTTCTGCGGAATGCGGCAGCGGATACCGGAATGCGCTGTATATACCGGTATCTGGTCTAGGCATACCGGAATCCCTTTGCGCAGACTGCTTGGCCGAGGCTCGGGTTTGCGGGATTTTTGGTTGGATACCGGTATGCCCATGCGCATACCGGTATACAATGCTGCAGAATGCATTTCGTGCAGTTTTGCAATTTTGGCTTTTTGAGGGGCCTAGTTGGATTTTGTGCATTGGGTTAAGTACCCCTTCACCCCCTCTTGTGTTGTTTTGGCTGAGGCTTGGAGGAGAAGGAGAGGTGGGTTTTTCCTCTCTCTCTCTAGGTTTTCTCTTCCCCCAACCCCTAGATCTTGGTTTTGATCTCCTTTCTCTCCATTTTTCCCATGGAGGTGGACTCCTAGGCTTGGAGGGAGCTCGGGGCTGAGGAGATGAACTTGTTGGAGGATGGATCTTCAACCCTAGCTTGTGTAAGCCCGGTTGGATGCTTGAATTGAGGTTAGTAAACTCTCTTACAACCTCTAATTGTGATTTTTGCTTGGATTTAGCATGTAAACCTAGTTTCATGAGAATTAGGGTTTATTTTGGGGTTTCTTGAATGGGAGCCCTTGAGGTGGAATTGATGGGTGTAGAACGTTGTTGTAGGTTGGATTTGATGATCTCTAACCTCAATTTGGACTTAGAACAAGTTTTACTTGCTCAAGATATTTTTTCACCCTTTTACCTCATAGATTTTGGTGGTTTTCGAAATTGTTCGTTCGAAGCTTTTAACCCCTTGAAAAATTATCTTAGGGTATGAGAAGCTCGGGGGACAACTTCGTTTCGAAGTACTGCGAGGTTTCGACGGGTATCCGGTGGGTTTGACCTCACCGAAATGGGTGAACTCCCCCTATGTCTCCTATCTTGTTATAGGATTAATTAGATGCATAATTATGTTAATTATGGCATGATGATAATTGTGATTGCATGAGACATGCAAAATGTTTATGAAAAATGCATATTTCATATAGTGTGGCATTATGAGAATATTATGCATGCTAGGGTATTGGCACTATTAGTGTAATGACGCATTAGGAAATGCTAAGTATACTATGCATGCTAGGGATGAGCATCATTTGAGACACCACTTGAGCGGTGGACTAGTGAACTCTCTTGCATACCAAAGTATGCTTGTATAGAGAAAAGAGGAATTATGGCAAATGCAATATATGTATGTTTGTATAGAGAAAAGAGAGGATTTGATATATGCAGGATAAGTTGTTGCACCTCATTTAGGTGGGCAACTTTGACGGGCATCGTTGGCTTTGGCTCGACCTTTTGGTCGTGGATTGATTCCATGTTTAAGACATGAGGAAAGGGATACTATTTGCATTTGATATTATAATTGGTTTAACATGAGTCCATTTGGTTAATTAAACACCTACATGATAACTCTATACTCTACGTAGTAGAGGTTATTGTAGCTTATGCATGGCGTGATTATGGACCCGTTGGCATCGTAGATTATATTGTTATAGCATCGTAGAATGCATGGATTATAGCATTAGAGTAATGCATGATGTTGGCATTTGTAGAATGCATGGATTATAGCATTAGAGTAATGCATGATTTATGGCATTAGAATAATGCATGATTTATGAACTTAGTAAACAAAGAGATGAACATTTACATGTTAGAGACATGGACATATTGGTAGGGACATACCATCGGACATTGAGAACAACATGATATTGTTGACATTTAGCATATTGGCTATTGAATGTAGTAAACATAAAGTGATATGTTTTGACATAACGTGAAATTAAACTTATGATATTATTATGGTTGATTTGTTGCTTGTTCGCCACTATGCTCGTTTACACATGCTTGTGAGGGTCGCTCCCTACAAGCCGGCACTCCGGAGATGGCCTAGCGACAGTTATTTCGCCCGTGTGTTTGAGAGAGCGCCGAAATGGAACCGCCGTGGGTAAGGCTCACCGAAGCGTGAGGTGTTGACTACCACGGAGCCATTAGGCACGGCACAAGTGAACATCCCGCTATTGTATTATCTTATGATTACACATTTATGGTGTATGCAAGGTGAATATTCATATGGTAAAAGGCTATTTTAACCGTAAATGTGACATTTGACACCCTAATCAATTAATGCATTACATGTAGTGTATGGACATAGTATAGGGTGGTGACATTGTGGCATTACATGTAGTGAACATAACTTTCATATTGTTGAGAACAAATCACATAGTTCATACATGTAGTAGCAAATTGAATATACATTACATACTTGTAGTTGGAGACAAGTCCTATGTGTAATAGTAAAACTTGACATATAGTGAGTTATGACATTAGGACATATGTAATCGATCATGGCATTAATTTGACGTGCATGTAAACCGTGAAATTAAATTGTTGAGCATATGACAATAGAGCATGTTCATGTTCATGTAGATGGTTTAGTCATTGGAGGCATGATAGTTGTAGAACTATTTGTTAGCATTTAATATTTTTATGCTTTATGTTTTAGTTTAAAACTATCTTGCCTCAGTTGACCTAGCGGTGTAATTCGCCACTCTCGGCGGCTTACCCACTGGGAACTATTGAATAATAGTTCTCATCCCCCTGGGGTTTGTTGTTTTTATTTCAGAGCCTTCCGCAGCAGGAGAGGCTTGGGATCGCGGCGAGGGGTTAGCAGCTAGCTAGAGCCTCTACGGTGTTGTCGTTGTAGGCATACCATGATGTCCTTTCATTTTATTTGTTATGAAAGGTGCATAGATGTTGGTTGATCTATTGTTGATAAGATGTATAAACTCTTTTGTATATCTTGAGATTTTAGTTGTGTTGATTCTATTTTAGTTGTAGAACTATGTCCTCGCTCTGATTACCTTGTTAGGATGTATTCTTTATCCTTCTTGATGTTTGTTAGCATAGACGCCTTGTGTACATTGTGTTGTTTGAGGTACACGGCGGGTCTGTGCACGTGCCTGGTAGGCTCCCACGAGGGCCCGGGGCGTGACAGGCACGGATCGTCCCCAAGAAACTCCCGTCACCTTCGTCACACATGACTAAGACGCTCTACCAAGCAGCCCTATCTTTATCGGCTCCTACACACCTAGTGCGAGCCACTAGCCTTTCGAGCAGTCCTTGGCCTCCTTCACACTTAATAATGCTCAAGTGCTATTGCCAACAAACCCTCTTGGCTAAACGAAACCCGTACTCTATGAGTACCAATACTTGAGTGTTCTATGCTTCTAAGCTTTTCGTGCAAAACACGAGCACTAAGCAATCTTGCCTAAGCGCACTAGTACACAAGCAAAATTCCCCCACCTCGGGTTTAGTTACTACAAAACCCACTCGCCAAGGTTTGACGACTGTCTTACTATTTCTACGACAGTGATTCCACTTTCACCATCAGTCCGTCGGAGCGACATCTAGAATTATTAGACTACTAGGATGTCCTCGAGTGTCATGACTCGGCTCTCGCAATTGGCTACTCGCATTGCCTTGAGAGCCAGTCCACCATTTCCATCCCTACCTAGAACCCTATCCTCGGCTCATCACCAGCAACTCATCGACACCGTCTAGTCACCTGTCCGCTTTGGTAGGCAATACACTTTCATGACACGAGCATGACCGGGAACCTACACCTACCCATAAGTTTCGTCCCTACTATATTCATGCCCAGATAGCAGCAATCGACCAGATAATGAATGCATGCAACACTCTGAGATCATGTCATGCTCTACATATGATTCTCTCAATTAAATCATACTTGCCATGATGTCGTCGATAGCAGTAGGCTCCTCCACCAGGTTCGTGAACGCGACACTGCCCTGTGCCTGCTGCGAGACCTCAGATTGGCATGGTGTCAGCACACGCCCAACACATACCGCCGTGGGTGGAACACTTGCAATCGGCCTTGGAAAAGTAGACGTCGCTGCACTCGACGGAACCTGGCCATCAACCCAGGGACAGTCATATTTCATGTGACCCAGCTGCCTACATCGAATGCATTTGCCCTCCCGCTGCACACACCGTCGTGTTTGGTGGGAACCGCCACAAATTACACACCTAGATGCGGGCGGGGTTCTCTTGGTCGCACGCGGAGTAGGAAGTGCGGGGGTAACCAACGGAGTCCCACTATTCCCCTGTGGGCACTCGAATCGCATGTGTCCAGATCGTCCACATCTATAGCACCTCCTCTCCCGTTGTCCACTCTGCTGTGGCGCGTGGGGGCCACCGCACATCGGGCATATCCGGTTGCGGCGCACCCCAGAAGCTCCTGCTTGTGACCTCGGGTGCTTCGTCAGCCGAGCGGAACTTGACTGGCCGCCCAAGCCAACCATCATCTGCTTCTTCCCCTTATCCTTAACACTCATTCCATGCCTCTCCAAGGTAGTGGTCTCACCCTGCTGTGCCACCAACTCTTGGAGCTTCCTAATCTACTCTTCCTGGCGGTTAAGGGTCTCCACTTGGTGCCGAACCACCTCGATCAACGCGGCCTTTTGGTTGCAAAGTTCCCATTCCCGGCCTGCCTCGGGCTGTACAGGCACTTCGGATGGCACGTCTGACAAAGACTCAGTCAGAGGTCCGCCCATATGATGCCATCATCCCCTGAAACACAATGACCTGGATCAATCCCTCAACCCCAAGGTCAAATTCAAGTTAAAATTCAAACAATTTGAACAACGAATACCAATTAGGCGAAAGTTACGCAGGGGCATTATTCCCGACAGTCGGTTTCATGTTGTCGTGTGCCAACATGAATACTCCCGGATGAGAATAAACCACGCATTGAATCTACCTTTAACATCCTATTAAAGGCATAGAAACTTGACCCAATTAATTCAACTTTCATCACGAGTCATAGATTCTCGTCTCTCACGAACCTAGATCCTTATGGTTATCCATCTTAGTGTCTTCTGGGTCCATTTAGATCGTTTCTACGCTCTGATACCACTTTAATCTGTCACACCCCGCCATCCTTCCCTAAATAGATGGGGAATGCTCTGCACGAGCGCGTGCAGCAGACCCGCTGAATAGACAGAGTTTTTCTTATCCGCCCAAGGCGTCACAAGCATGCATACTTCACACATTCCAAACAGGAATAAAATACATGGATTGTATAAGGAGGATATCAACTGAAATAAGAAAACTATGCTATTACAACCATTCACATCCATGTTATATTGATCATACATCAACATACAACCCAAAATATGAAATTACACTTTTTATTTTCATCTAAACACATCGTCCCAAAATGGTACTTCTAATATGAACACTAACACGGAAGGGCCTCTATCTATGATTTCACGCCCTTTCCTCACACCGACGCGTCGCCCGCGGATGGACCTGAAAAATATGGGAGTGAGAACTATGTTTATAATTCCCAGTGGGCAAGGCCCACCCAAGGGAAAAGCTTGACCCACCAGGTCGAAAGGAGGCAACATTGTTACGGATTTTATGTTAGCATATTTCGTGAAGTGAGTCGGAGTCTTGAAGGTTCGAAAAATAAAAGATGAAGTTTGCAAACTTGAAGACTCCATATTCGAATTCATGATTTTCGGTAAGTTTCTATAAAGTTAATGGTGATTTATGAACGTTTACAATGTTTGGAAGACATTAGAATAGGTGAAAAATGATTAAAAAATACAAAAATTAAGTTTTTCAAGTTTCAGGTTTCGGATCCTATTGGAAGGTCCGGAACCCGTAAGTCTTCTAGGCTGGTATTTCATTACACACTATTTCATGTCCACTTTCTAATGAAATCGATCATGTGATGGAAACTATGTTCTACATACTATTTCATTACCCACTTTCTAATGTCTAGCTTTAGGTTCAACTCACCATTCACTATACTTATGACTTGGCCCTTTGGTGGTGAAACTCTCACACTCACCCTTTAGCTCTCAAGTCAACAAGTAGTCATAATTTTGGTAGACAAGGTTCATTACATGCATATGAACTATGCTCACATATGCTACAAGAAATGGAAAGGAAAAACATGTTCTACTTTCAACTATGCATCAAGTTAAGTTTACCCAATTTCAAGGTAATAGTTCACCCAATCTCTCGAGGACCTACATAGAGTACAGCTTAGCTTGTGCTGCGCTTCATGGGTCGTGTCCAGCATTCATCACCCCACCTAGTCGTGCTATGCATCCAAGACCTGGGGTCGTGCATCGCATCCATCACCCAATCGGCACTAAAATAGCAAAGCAAGCGCACTCGCATGGTTATACCTCCGGAGGACCAATGCCCTGGGGGAGCGACCCCCACACGCAGCTGCTAATTGAGCTCATTTGGTCCTTACAAGCTTTAGTCACATGCACAATGCATCAAAGGCTAGATACCCATCTCTAACCCATGGTCACATTCATTCTAGCGGAATCGCCGCTTTGTCTAGGAATTTGGTTGCGAGTATGTCGTCCACCCTCGGCCATCTGTCCCCAAGTAGTGGAGGAGCTCCTTCACCTCAGCGTCTGGTGACATCCCGTACACCCCCGGCCATAGGATTATGAGTACACACCACACCTTGGCATCAGGTGGCATTCCGCGCACCTCCATTCATAGGTTTACAAGTCCACATTGCCAATTTTTCCTATCTAGGTTCCATGACATCAATATTTGAGTGACAACCCAATCCACTTGGTTCACAATCTAGTTCCATGGCACTAGGTTACCTAGTGTTCATTTGTTGAGTTCACTAATGTCCCTAGTGAAATTCAACCTATTTCATCCATTCATGTCTAGAGATACATATACACCTATATGTTCCACATGCATAATGTCATCATTCAATGGTAGTTATTCAATCCAGTAACATATAATTTCAACATTCATATTCTACCATATAATAGCCTACCATTACATCTATGCACCAACAAGGTAATACCATACTTTACAATTTTGACATGAAAGCGACCAAGTCACTTCGGTGAAATACAACCCACCTCAAAAGCTCCTAATTGCTTGTAGACACTTGCAATTAGGCCTTTCTTGAGGCTACAAGCTTGGTCCCAAGTTTCCTTGCCCTAGACAAGAAAACTAGTTTCGTTAACTCCATCGAACGTTGTAAAAGAATTTTTTCACTTGGAGTTTCATGAAATCAAGTTGTCCCACATGATTTCCCAGCCTCCAATTAGAGTTCCATAGGTTCAAATAATTTTTAAACCCTCAAATCACAAAAACCCCAATTTCACCTAGGGTTTTTCAAAAATCATGGCAAAACTCCAAATCTCTTAGTAAATCTCTACCATTTGTGGTCTAGATTTACCTAGGATTTGCTAAGATCCCAAAACCAAGGATTAAACCCAAAACCCCAACTCAAAACACCAAGAACTCATCTTGGCTCCTTTTTTCTCGAAGAAGCTTGTTCTTCACCTTCAAAGCCTTATCTTAAATCAATCCTCACTTCTCCAAGGATTGGAGGATTTTCTGGAGAGAGAGAGAGAGAGAGAGAGAGAGAGGAGAAAAGAGTGGTGTTTTAGTGTGGGTTGCAAGTGAGGAAGAAAGGCTAAGACCCCACTCTCAAATAACCCTATTGAAAAAAGCAAAATGCCTCTGAACTGGGCATTCTACGAGCGGAGGGTCCGAATCCTGGAACAAGGTCCGGACCCTGTAGCCAGATTTTCATTCTACGCAGGCAAGGTCCGGACCCTACGGTCTAGGTCCGGACCCTGAGGGTCCAACAGCTCAAAAAAGGATTTTTTTCAAAAATTCCAATTTTCGCTCCTTAGAGCTCTACTTCACTTCTAATCATTCTGAAACCCTCGGAAGTCATTTCTAAACATATTATTCGCAAGCGTTTTGAACTGTACTTTGCCCAATTTAGCAGCCAAAGCTCAGTACGCTATACTAAAATTCGATTCACTACACAGAAAAATTTTCAAGGGATTACAAGCTTCTAGAAAGCTCACCACGAAATTCACCGAAAATCAAGTAAAAAATATGTAAAAATTATCTTAGATCAAGTAAAACTTATCCAAACTCCAAACTAAAGCAATGGGGCTTCAAATCCAACCTAAAGGAGTGTTCTACACTCATCAATTTCACCCCAAAAACTCACAAATTTTTTTTCCAAAATAAACCCTAGTTTCTTCAAAACTAGGTTTTCTACCAAAATCCTTGCAAATCTCACAATTAGAGGATGCAAGAAGGTTACTAATCTCAATTAGAACTCCAATCCCAACTTAGAATTACTAGAGTTGAAGCTTAGGCCTCAAACAAGTCTCTTCTTCAAGCTCTAGCTCCCCTCCAAATCCTAGATGCATGCATCCATGGAGGAGATGAAGAGAAGAGGAAGAAAATCCAAGTATTAGAGGGGTTTGGAGGAGAAAAATCTAAGAGAGAGAGGGAGAAACTTACCTATCTCCTTCTCCTTCACTCTCCAAATGAGAGGAATAGAGAGGAGTGAAGTGGGTTTAAACCCCACTTGCACAGTATCCACATAGGCCCCTCAACAAGCCAGAAATTACAAACTATATGAAAACAGTTCTGTACCATTGAGTACCGGTATACGAAATGGAGTACCGGTACACAACCCAAGTGTTCCGGTACCCGGGTTCAGTCCCGCAAAACCCGAACATAAGAAACAATAGATTTCCATTGAGTTTCGGTATAGCCCGTTTCAGTACCGGTACAATTCGAATCAGTACCGGTACCCAGCTGAGTTTCGCAAAATTCGAGAGTTGTGCCAACCAATACGCAACATGGTTCTGGTACCCAAACTCGGTAACGGTACAGAATTGCCAAAACTATAGTTTTTGCAAATTTTGGCCTCAAAGTTTATTTTCGTGCTAATTAAGCCTCGAAAACACTTCGACACTCACCAAACTCAGTCAAAACTCTTTGAACAGTATATAATACTATTTCTCTCACTAGAACTCTGTAATTTGCTGAAGTTCAGTGTGCTACATGGGTATGTGGCATATAATTCTTATGCATGAGTTTCATTAATAGGTAGAGCCATCTGCTTAATTGAGACATGAGTAGTTTATCTTCTATACTTACTATAATTAAGATGAAATGTGACACTTTACATGTTAGAGACATGTTGTAAAAATAGTAAAAATTCTCCTTAAACAAGATGAGACATTGCATCCGACCCCTAGGTCGATGGTTGAGATTCCATGTTATAGACATGATAATTGAGGTTTTATGACCTTTGACATGACGCATGTGACCACAATTGCTTGCCCATATGCTCATTCGTATATGCTTGTCAGGGTCGCTCCCTATAAGCCGCCACTCCCGAGTTTATGTCACGCCCCGGGTTACCATCTCCCGGGCACATCAACAGACCCGCCGTATACACAGTAATAAAACTGAGCATACGAAGCGAAACAACAACAACCACAAAGAGCTAAAGGTATCAACAGAGCTGCTATATAAATATATCAAAGGATCACTGTACATACATACATCATCCATAACTATAATATACAACACTGATAATATCCAACTCACTTTATGTACAGACTCATGACCATCTATCAAAATGGGGTATACCTCTAGCCAAGTATCCGGGGATCAACTCTACCCGACGGTCTCCTTTCCGCGCTCAGTATGCACAACTGGGGAAGAAGACTCTGCAAAAAGGTGTCAACAACGGGTGTGAGAACTACTATCAAACAAGTAGTCCTCAGTGGGTACCGCCACCAGCCTCAGCGGTCTGCCCACTAAGTCCTCAATCTCAAGAGATATATATAGAGCAATAAAGAAAGTAGGAGATAAACTACCACTATTATGCACAAATGCTCAACTGTCAATATGATTACCAATGATCTGAACATATCGAATGAGGACTATCATGAATCCATAATACAATACAATGCCTACGGCCTGATCATGCTATACCCGTAGGGAGCCAGCTAGTACAGGAAACACCCTCTGTCCCTAGCACTCGTACAACCCTCTGTACGGAAAACCCAACTCCGGAGTGGTACTCGTGGGAGCGACCCAACCGAGTATAGTAACACATATCAGCGCCAAGCACCCACAGGTATATGATCGACACGACTGGGTCAACTGATCTCACAAAAGGAATCACGTGCCCTCGGCACCTCAAAGGATAATCAACAACAAGTATGACCCAATCAATGCTCCAGTGCTCATAATCAAACTCAACTCTACCACAAAGAGGAGGTACAACAACATAGCACGAGCCACAACATGATCACCTACACTAGTATGTACAACAACTGGTACAAGGGATATCAACAGGATAGGTGTAGGTCAAATCATGTATCAAGGATATAAGAAAATCATGCATGCTCATATATATATCATTAGCTCACCTAAGATCATATCATGCACATGCAAGCAGTAAATCAGTCTCAACCTAACATGTCATATCTAACATAATCTCAGCATGTCATGCTAACATAATCCCAACGACAACATATCATGCTAACATAATCCAACACTATCACATCATGTTAACATGAGAGTAAACACATAAAAGGAAGTCCACTGAATCTGGCAAATATCAACCCACCTCAAGAGCTAATCCAACCACGGTGGGGAATAACAATATCCTCAGATCCAACCCTCCAAGAAGAACACAAGGCTCCAGCAATACTCTGATCTGAATATCTCTCCAAGAGACTGCTAACTCCAACAGAACGACAACTCAGAACCAAATCAGATCAACAGAGTAGAGGAGAATAAGCTAGATCACAACTAATGCCAACACATGGCCCTTAACCTAGCTTTCTCTCTCTAGAAAGTAGAATCCACGAAGTAGAAATGTGCTCAAGTAACCAGGGACTCACCTATTTATAGGCTCCCAAAGGCTCCACTTTCGGGCGCCCGAATCCAACTTCCGGGCGTCCGGAAATCCAAAACGCCAGGTGTCAACTGGCGGCCAGTCGGTCGGCGGTGGTCGGCAGGCGGTGGGGCTGCGTGTCTCCGACGGTCGATACGTGTCCAGCAACGCGACACGTGGCTCTCCACGTCACAAGCCAAATCCAGATCCACAATCAGGGCGTCCGGTTCCTGCATCCAGATCCGAAATCCTGTCAGCCACTTTCGGGCATCCACTTCCTAAGTTTCGGGCGCCCGAATTCCTCCAAGTCCAGAAACTTTTCGAAATGCAAAGTATTACATTCTTCCCTCCTTTAAATAGTTTCGTGTAAAGACCGAGAATTTTATTATGCAATTTAACTCTCCGTTGACGATGTTTATGTGTGTATGTTAATTACATAATCACTCGTCAAGTTTCGGGAGAAAATGATTTAAAAGGAAAGAGTTACGCGATTTCGAAAATTCACTTAAGTGAATAGTAACTCTGGTTTTCCGGTTAGGCCGATGATTAGAGATGGCTTTCGGAGTGTATCGGACTCCGTTCATAGTGGTCCAATAGCTTGTTTTCAACTGTCCGACTATTCTGGACTCGATGGCACTAACAGATTTTGGATTTGATGCACGGTTTTCAAGAAAACTGGACCTTGTCAAAAAATAGACTTTTATACTTCATTGTTTTAGCCTCGCAAAGCTTACCGTAGCTCCGCTTGCGTACGAATCCGCTGACAGGGATCTATCATGTGAAAGAAAGTTGGTGTCGATGGAATTTGGTCGTGAGTTCGCTAATCAAGGAGATTTGGAAGCGATCGTTGGTTGTTATACACATTATGTATAAATGGATCAGATTGACAATGGGTTTGCCGTGAATCGACAATCAAATCGAATGAAACAAAATCGTGAGTTCGATGTCTCGCCAGTGCTGAACACGATGGCGCTACCCGTTTACAGATCCGACGGACGGATCGACGGATATCGCACGTTTACCGGGGAAGGGACAATCGACATATTTGTACTTCGCGCAAAAACCCCCAATATTTTATGTACCGAATCGCCTGAAACTTGGCGTGGAGGTGCTCACACGCGATTTACGCGTGCTGTGAGGGACCCATGAAGAATTTAGGGTTGTCGGGGGACTTATGCGCAAAATGGCAAATCTATATATTTTGCTCTTTAGGGTTTGCTCATGAAACCCTAACCCTAGCTGCCTCCACCCCTCCACAGCAACCCTAACCGACCCCCTTACCTCCTGTGCACCTCCCTGTGCGCCGCCGCAGCCGGTCAGCCGCCGCCGGCCGGAGCCGCGGCCTGGCCTTTCTTCTCTTTGATTTCTTCTTCTTCCACCCCATCTTTTTCTTCCTTCTTCCTCTTCTCGGGTTGAATCACCTGAGGAGGTGAACCTTGGTCTCTGCGGGTTGCTACCACAGCAACCGACCTCCGGCGCGCCGCCCCGCCGTCCCCGGCCGTCCCTGCGCGCCTGCGCCGCCCTGCAGCCCTGATTGGGCCACCATGGACCCGTGCGGGCTGGGGATGACAGAGAGCCACCACCGCCGCCTTCCTTGGCCCCCGGTGATCACCCTCGGTTCCCCAGCACCGCCACACCCGATCCCCGGCGTCACCGTCGCCGCCGATCGCGCCGAGCGCCGCCGCCGATCGCGCCGAGCGCCGCCGCGGCCTCTCGGAGCCAGTATCATTGTGGGTGGCCGTGCGACCTCGCGCGCCGCCGCCGCTACTTGGACCGGCCTCCCTCTCCTTCCTCATGACCACGGAGGAGCCCTGCGCCACTACCTTGACCGCATCGGCCGTCGCCGTGGCCGGAGAAGGAGATCGAGCCCGACCCAAGTTTGTGCGGGCTCGTGTTGCTCCTGCGCCGCTGCCGCCGCCCCCAGACGCCGGTTAGCGCGCGCCCCGACGTCCCAGGATCCGCCGCTCCTTACTTCTACCGGCGTGCCCGCCGGCGGAGCCCCCGCTTGCCGAAACCGTGCCCGAGCTCCCCTCGGATCTGTGCGGGCTAGGGCATCACCGCCCGTCGCCGGCGCCGCACCCCGCTGCCGGCCAGCACCTTGACCGGTTGTCCCCGGCCGGCCGCACCCTACCACCGCCGGCTCAACCGCCGCCGTAGCCGCCGCCGGCCGAATCTCTCTCCCTGCCCTCAGGCTTGCCTGGTTAGGGCTTGTTTTGGGCCGTCTCACTGTTCCGGCGACCCAAAGCACCCCCGACACCTCGAAAGGTGAGCCCGAGCATTCTGGCATGCTTCTGAACACCGTGCTCACCTGTTCCGCAGTTGGCGAAGTTTGGATTTGCAAGTTTACCCTTGTCGCTCCCGGACCGTCGTTCCGGTTGAGGTTTCGGTCGATCCAGCGTGCTCCTCGGCCGTCCGCTGTGCTCTGGACAGCTAGCACGGCCTTCGTATCATCGAGACCTAGCAGGATGTGTCTCGGCAGGCCTCAAAGATGCTCGGATCGAGGTATCAGTCCATAATTTCTCTCTAGTGCATAGTTCGCTGAAGTTCGCGTCGCACCCGCGCGCTCCACAGTGTCCGGATGTTCTCCGAATTGTGAGCACGGCCTCCGGCATGTCGAGACCTATCTGTGTGTGTCTCGGCTGACCCCGAAACCCTCAGTTTGTCGTAGCGACCCATAATGTCCGTTAAATCACATAAAGTAATGTGATTTTATGGAAAGTTGAGGGCTTTTATGTAATTTTACACCGTGTGGTTCCTGTGGGCAGTATGTATGAACTACATGTGACCTGTGGACTGATTGTCCAAGGTCCGCTGTCCTTCGGTTGTCCGAAAATGGACTTTCGGAGCGTTTCCCTACGAAATCCGTCGGCGAAACGTGGTTTTCGGCTCGGAAACTTCCGACGCAATGTGTGTGACTTGTGGGCTGCCGCTGAGCCTTGTTGGCTGGTTGTCTCGGCCGTCTCGTGTATTCGGAGATGCCCGGTGAGCGGTAGTAGGTTCCGGTGTCGAAATCGACACTTACGGGAACCCGGATCGGAACGATTGTCCGACGATAATCGTTTCGATGTTTCATCTTGTGCTTGCTGCCAAGACACCCAAACGGATGTGTTTTGGGGCAGCGGTTGACTCGTGGAGCGAGTCGGTATCATTCGGGACTGTTCATGTGTCCCGGGGACGTCCCGGTGCGATTTCGAGACTTCCGGCGTTGTTTGGAGATCGGTTTGGGAAACCGAGTCTCGGGTTTTGGGATTTGTGTGAGATGCATTTGTAGAGTACTTTGGGACATGTCTCTGACTCGTGGACCTATCGTAGGTCCGGTTGATCTGCTTCGCGTCCAGGTTCCCGACGCGAGTACGACAGGTGGGTGAGCCTACGGAGTAGTCGGTATCACTATTCCCTGTCCCTCCTTTGATATAGCTCTACATGTCGGTTTCTTCTTTACAGCATTCGTTCATACTTACCTTGCTTGCATAGTATATTTGTGGTCATGGACATGTAGAGTAGGATTATGCATTGATGACCTGTGGACATCTTGTCCAGGCAACACATCGACTCTCTTGTCGGGTGTTTCAATCTGTTGTGGCTTCGGCCAGGTACCGGCCTCTTGCCGGCTTGGATTTGATCTGTTGATCAGGATGCGGCGTTCCTTTCGCCTGTGGCTTCGGCCAGGTATCGGCTTCTTGCCGGCTTTGATTTGATCTGTTTGATCAGGATGCGGCGTTCCTTTCGCCTGTGGCTTCGGCCAGGTATCGGCTTCTTGCCGGCTTTTTCTTGAGCATATCGCATGACCGGTCACTGCACAGCGTGTATTCATGACACCAGTTCGGTTTGGCCACCGATCAGAGGTGTACTATCCGGATGAGTCGACCTGCGGGCGCATGAGTTAGATCGGGTGCAAGCAAAGTGACAAGCACGCATGAGGTCTGCGAACCAATAGGGCAACGCATGAGGTCTGCGGACCGATAGGGCAACGCTTGAGGTTTGCGGACCAATAGGGCAAGCACCAGATTGGGTATTTGAGTTTTCATTCCATTGATGCATATGCAGCTTAGTTTTTCTTGTACAGTAGCATTTTGATTATTTATTCTGTTCATACTGACACAGCTACTGTAGATCTCTGATTATATTGTTATCATATCTCCTTTGTTTCTCAGTGATTACGACATGCCCCTGTGGCTCAGTTGTACCCACTGGGAAACCTCGTTATGGTTTCTCACTCCCCATTTTTCAGGTGGCATGGGCGAGGAGCCAGTTCGTGGTTCGATGCGAGGACGATCTAGCTAGACTGCATTAGCGGTCATCACCCTGGTTATGTTTTCTTTATCTTCATTAGTAGTCAGATAGATAAATAGATGGTTTAGTTGGATGATCAATATTGAATGCTTATATCTTGTATGAGACGATGACTTATTATGCATGAGATTGGGTTTCAGCTTCTATTATCAGCATTTCACTTGTGTTTTATCGTGTAGGTGTCTACCCTTCGTGGTAGCTGATTTTAAAAATGAAGTTCCGTGTGGGAACAGTTTTAAAAGGTTTTTCTTGGATTTCTTTAATGCTTATTAGAGTTTGAAAATAAAGCTTTCGAGTGGGAAGCACTTTTAATAGGATGCTTGTTGTACTGTTCATTGCATCATCTTTCGCTTAAGGAGTGCTTAGAAGCATGTAGCGATAGCTGAATGCAAATGTACTCTATGTTATATTGTATTGATTATCGTGAATGTAAATGTGATTGTGATCCTGTTGTATGTTGTTGGTACGCCGTGCAAATACAGGGGAGACTCTGTCCGTGTAGACAAAGGTGCCTGTATTTGTGGCGGGTCTGTTCACTGCGCGGGCTAGACTTTCAAAAAAAAAAAAAATTGACCCGTTTTTCGCATTTAAACTAGCCCGGGGCGTGACAGATTAAGATGGTATCAGAGCGTGAACAATCACAGTTAAATTCACAAGCTATCTAACTGAACCACTGGTTAGGATGACCCTAGGAAGACCTAAGGTTTATAAGCACGTGAGAGCACGGGGTTGTGGGATTGAGTCCCGGTAAGTTGGTCGAGTTTTATTAACTCGAGGTTTATTGTTGTTTCGTTACCCCGTGTTTGTTTTGCAGTTGCGGTGCAGACTTGTGTCTCTACTGGGAGTGGTGGCGGGTTAGCAGACAGATATCGAGTGGTAGGGTGATGTGCACCTAGTAAAACCACTCGAGACAGATGTTGACATTGAGGTTCCAGGCAGTGGCATCTGCTGGGCCTTGGCTGACGGTTGAACCGTGATTTCTTGGCCCCACTTTCCATGTAGAGAACGAGGTCCACCGTGGGCATCTCTATGGAGACGATACTGTGTGTGGTTACAGCCACGACAGTTGATGCAGCTGTGTGAGTACAGCTCGATGTTTAAAGTGCAATCGCTTGGGCGACTGCAGTGTGGATACTGTTTCTACGGGCTCTGTGAGTATGGCCTTAGTGTCTATTCTTCCCTATTAGAGCTCATGTACGATTGCAGGCCTCTCGGTGGAGATGATGATTGTACAGCTTTGACCACGAGTAGTGCGTGGGCTGCTGATGTGCGGCCCGAGGTTTGTTCACCGACTGCTTGTGCGGTTGCGGTATGAGTAGAGCTTCTTTAGCTTTGGTGGGTAGGACCGTGGTGCCTACCCTATCTCTCTATTCTCTAATGGTGATGTGTGTCACCGAGAGAGGAGCGAATCCAAGTATGGATAGTTGAAGTAAGTTTTGTGTTAGCTTACGAGATTTTTCGCTTTCTTCAGATAAGTTGTTGGCGTGACCCCGATCTTTAGATTGGTTGGAGTGTATCGAGGTTATTGTAGAGCTCTTTATTGAGCTTCAGGCAAGGTAATAAATTTCGTGTGAGTATATGGGCGAGAATTTCGCCTGACTCACAAGACTGAAGGATGTTCATGATGCGAAGCGAGCTTAGAAGATCTTTATCACTTGAGTGATGTTTAGATATCCTGTTAGTGGATTTGTCAGAGCAGTCATTTTGATCTTTAGGTGATCTTTGCGCCTAGTGGCGTAAGCCAGGATGGATAAGACTTAGCTTCAATGTTAGGTCTTTGTGGTGTCCACGTTGTGTGCGGCAATCCCAATACCTAAATCAGTGTGATATGGGATGGCACATGGTATATGTATGCTTTTGGCATATAGATTGATGCTCTATAGGATAATTGGAAAACCTTAAGAGTAAGTTGTCGAATTTGGTAAGGCTCGAAAGTCGAGTTGTGGATCGCATTTAGCTTATGCAGTTGGCGACTCTATGTCGCGGATAGTTCCTATTCTTGTTGTTAGAGCCATAGTACTCCTAGCGAGTCGGCTCGATGGCTGGTCCAGTTTCGAATATCGACTTCCGTAGTCGATAGTTATTAATGTTGTGGTGCACTCTGGTGCAACATTGTGAGATTGGATGATTTCGTGCTGGTGTCACTTCTCCAGCGTGGCGTTGGAGATGGATGTACGGTATTTCGCTTTTCTTTTGATAAATGCGTTGGCTGCAGACAACGTATTGTCAAAAGTCAGGACGAAATGCCCTACCCCTTTTGGGAGTATTTGGATTGGGATTTGTGTTTCCCGTGTAGATAACCTTTATGGATGATCTCATGCAAAGGTTAGAATCATGGTCACCTCTGACCACGCAGTATATTCTGGGTTAGCCCTAGGCAAAGTTATGTAAAGTGATGAGTTACCTCACCAATGGTATGTACTTCGGTGATGGTCTGGTTGTGTACGAACCAGTAGCCAGGTCTCGCGTAGTTAAAGGGACAATGCGCCCTCAGTCGCAATTTATATTGCATTCCTAGAAGGTGTAAACTTTGCTAGGCACGTGAACTGAGCCTGGCCTTTGGCTCAGAAGTTGATGCAGGTGCTTGAATGCTTGGTACATGACGTGGTTAAACACGAATAATTATGAGAGTGGATTGCTCCTCTAGTCATTTGATGATTGATGCATCTGGGTCTCGTTGAGACAGGCATTGGATGTGGTCCGGAACATTGCATCGCTGCTCCCATGCGGATTTCAGCGACCGGGTTTCGTGGAGATAGATGTTGAGCACCACTGATGGTTTTGATAATAAGTAGCGATTCACAACCCTGTTGCGGACACCCGTGGACCTTATGTCGAACCGCATGTACCTGGATGTAGGCTCACTTGTCGAGCTCAACTGATTGAGGTAGCCTCTGACCTTTTGGTTTAGGCGCATGGTTTGGTCTTGGACCAAGGAATGTCATAATACCGCTAGTGGGTTTGTGAAGCTAAAGGTTTGATTTCGTTCTGGTTGTATCTCAAACTGGTGGGAGACTATAGTCTCCAAGTCGGACGTTATTGACGCAGTTTTGGGGCAATGATATAAATTCGCTCATGGTGAACAGGTTGACGTTGTTGGTAAGTTGGAGTGCGTCGTTTCGGACTCCGAAAACATACTCCAGACTTATAGTGTTGTCTCGGGATTTTTCCTGCATGAACCTTTGACGTAGTTGAGTTAGTTACTGCTACGTGGACCAGGTTTGGGTGGACCTTGAATTTCTGAGTAGAGAGTTATTGTCCCAGTTTTGGAAGAGTGTACAGCAAACTTTGGGTACGAAGCTGAACTTCAGTACGGCTTTCCATTCCCAGAGTGATGGACAGTCTGAGCAAGTTATTCAGACTCTTGAGGATATGCTACGTGCATACGTCCTGGATTATGGTGATGGGTGGTTCAAGTACCTGTCACTGGTGGAGTTCGCCTATAACAACAGTCGTCAGGCGAGCATTGGGATGGCACCGTATGAGACTTTATATGGGCGTCGATGTCAGTCCCCTATCAGTTAGAACGACATCGGAGAACGCCTAATGATCGGGCCGGACTTGGTGGTGGGTGCAGAGACAAAGATTCGCATTGCTAGAAAGTGATTGTTGACGGCACAGAGTCAGCATAAGAGCTACGCGGACCATCGGCGTTGTGACCTGAAGTTTCAGGTTGGCGAGCATGTTCTGCACAAGGTTTCACCGTCCAGAGGAATCAAACGGTTCGGTTTGAGGGGCAAGCTTAGCCCGAGATATGTGGGACCGTTTGAGATCTGGGAGCGCGTTGGTCCGGTGGCGTACAGATAGGCTCTACCTCCGAGTCTCGCCCAAGTACATGATGGCTTCCACGTGTCCATACTTCGGAAGTGTAGTTCTGATCCGTCCCATGTCAGCAGTCCGACGACTATTCAGCTTCGGGAGGATCTGACCTACGATGAGGCTCCGACGCGGATATTGGCACGTGAGGAGTAACAACTACGGAACCAGAGCATTCCGTATGTTAAGGTTCAATAGGCTAATCATGAGGAACGCGAAGCGTTATGGGAGCTTAAATCGATTATGCGGGAATGTTATCCACATTTACTTGAGGGGTAAATGTATTCAAGTTTCGGGGACGAAACTTCTTTTAAGGGGGGAATGATGTAAAGACCGAGAATTTTATTATGCAATTTAACTCTCCGTTGACGATGTTTATGTGTGTATTTTAATTACATAACCACTCGTCAAGCTTCGGGAGAAAATGATTTAAAAGGAAAGAGTTACGCGATTTCGAAAATTCACTTAAGTGAATAGTAACTCTGGTTTTCCGGTTAGGCCGATGATTAGAGATGGCTTTCGGAGTGTATCGGACTCCGTTCATAGTGGTCCAATAGCTCGTTTTCAACTGTCCGACTATTCTGGACTCGATGGCACTAACAGATTTTGGATTTGATGCACGGTTTTCAAGAAAACGAGACCTTGTCAAAAAATAGACTTTTATACTTCATTGTTTTAGCCTCGCAAAGCTTACCGTAGCTCCGCGTTGCGTACGAATCCGCTGACAGGGATCTATCATGTGAAAGAAAGTTGGTGTCGATGGAATTTGGTCGCGAGTTCGCTAATCAAGGAGATTTGGAAGCGATCGTTGGTTGTTATACACATTATGTATAGATGGATCAGATTGACAATGGGTTTGCCGTGAATCGACAATCAAATCGAACGAAAGAAAATCGTGAGTTCGATGTCTCGCCAGTGCTGAACACGATGGCGCTACCCGTTTGCAGATCCGACGGACGGATCGACGGATATCGCACGTTTACTGGGGAAGGGACAATCGACATATTTGTACTTCGCGCAAAAACCCCCAATATTTTATGTACCGAATTGCCTGAAACTTGGCGTGGAGGTGCTCACGCGCGATTTACGCGTGCTGTGAGGGACCCATGAAGAATTTAGGGTTGTCGGGGGACTTATGCGCAAAATGGCAAATCTATATATTTTGCTCTTTAGGGTTTGCTCATGAAACCCTAACCCTAGCTGCCTCCACCCCTCCACAGCAACCCTAACCGACCCTCTTACCTCCTGTGCACCTCCCTGCGCGCCGCCGCCGCCGGTCAGCCGCCGCCGGCCGGAGCCGCGGCCTGGCCTTTCTTCTCTTTGATTTCTTCTTCTTCCACCCCATCTTCTTCTTCCTTCTTCCTCTTCTCGGGTTGAATCACCTGAGGAGGTGAACCTTGGTCTCTGCGGGTTGCTGCCACAGCAACCGACCTCCGGCGCGCCGCCCCGCCGTCCCCGGCCGTTCCTGCGCGCCGGCGCCGCCCTGCAGCCCTGATTGGGCCACCATGGACCCGCGCGGGCTGGGGATGACAGAGAGCCACCACCGCCGCCTTCCTTGGCCCCCGGTGATCACCCTCGGTTCCCCAGCACTGCCGCACCCGATCCCCGGCGTCGCCGTCGCCGCCGATCGCGCCGAGCGCCACCGCGGCCTCTCGGAGCCAGTATCATTGTGGGTGGCCGTGCGACCTTGCGCGCCGCCGCCGCTACTTGGACCGGCCTCCCTCTCCTTCCTCATGACCCCGGAGGAGCCCTGCGCCACTACCTTGACCGCATCGGCCGTTGCCGTGGCCGGAGAAGGAGATCGAGCCCGACCCAAGTTTGTGCGGGCTCGTGTTGCTCCTGCGCCGCCGCCGCCGCCCCCAGACGCCGGTTAGCGCGCGCCCCGACGTCCCATGATCCGCCGCTCCTTGCTTCTACCGGCGTGCCCGCCGGCGGAGCCCCCGCTTGCCGGAACCGTGCCCGAGCTCCCCTCGGATCTGTGCGGTCTAGGGCATCACCGCCCGTCGCCGGCGCCGCACCCCGCCGCCGGCCAGCACCTCGACCGGTTGTCCCCGGCCGGCCGCACCCTACCACCGCCGATGCAACCGCCGCCGTAGCCGCCGCCGGCCGGATCTCTCTCCCTGCCCTCAGGCTTGCCCGGTTAGGGCTTGTTTTGGGCCGTCTCACTGTTCCGGCGACCCAAAGCACCCCCGACACCTCGAAAGGTGAGCCCGAGCATTCTGGCCTGCTTCTGAACACCGTGCTCTCCTGTTCCGCAGTTGGCGAAGTTTGGATTTGCAAGTTTACCCTTGTCGCTCCCGGACCGTCGTTCCGGTTGAGGTTTCGGTCGATCCAGCGTGCTCCTCGGCCGTCCGCTATGCTCTGGATAGTGAGCACGGCCTCTGTATCGTCGAGACCTAGCAGGATGTGTCTCGGCAGGCCTCGAAGATGCTCGGATCGAGGTATCAGTCCATAATTTCTCTCTAGTGCATAGTTCGCTGAAGTTCGCGTCGCACCCGCGCGCTCCACAGTGTTCGGATGTTCTCCAAATTGTGAGCACGGCCTCCGGCATGTCGAGACCTATCAGTGTGTGTCTCGGCTGACCCCGAAGACCCTCAGTTTATCGTAGCGACCCATAATGTCCGTTAAATCACATAAAGTAATGTGATTTTATGCAAAGTTGAGGGCTTTTATGTAATTTTACACCGTGTGGTTCCTGTGGGCAGTATGTATGAACTACATGTGACCTGTGGACTGATTGTCCAAGGTCCGCTGTCCTACGGTTGTCCGAAAATGGACTTTCGGAGCGTTTCCCTACGAAATCCGTCGGCGAAACGTGGTTTTCGGCTCGAAAACTTCCGACGCAATGTGTGTGACTTGTGGGCTGCCGCTGAGCCTTGTTGGCTGGTTGTCTCGACCGTCTCGTGTATTCGGAGATGCCCGGTGAGCGGTAGTGGGTTCCGGTGTCGAAATCGACACTTACGGGAACCCGGATCGGAACGATTGTCCGACGATAATCGTTTCGATGTTAGATCTTGTGCTTACTGCCAAGACACCCAAACGGATGTGTTTTGGGGCAGCGGTTGACTCGTGGAGCGAGCCGGTATCATTCGGGACTGTTCATGTGTCCCGGGGACGTCCCGGTGCCATTTCGAGACTTCCGGCGTTGTTTGAAGATCGGTTTGGGAAACCAAGTCTCGGGTTTTGGGATTTGTGTGAGATGCATTTGTAGAGTCCTTTGGGACATGTCTCTGACTCGTGGACCTATCGTAGGTCCGGTTGATCTGCTTCGCGTCCAGGTTCCCGACGCGAGTACGACAGGTGGGTGAGCCTACGGAGTAGTCGGTATCACTATTCCCTGTCCCTCCTTTGATATAGCTCTACATGTCGGTTTCTTCTTTACAGCATTCGTTCATACTTACCTTGCTTGCATAGTATATTTGTGGTCATGGACATGTAGAGTAGGATTATGCATTGATGACCTGTGGACTTCTTGTCCAGGCAACACATCGACTCTCTTGTCGTGTGTTTCGATCTGTTGTGGCTTCGTCCAGGTACTGGCCTCTTGCCGGCTTGGATTTGATCTGTTGATCAGGATGCGGCGTTCCTTTCGCCTGTGGCTTCGGCCAGGTATCGGCTTCTTGCCGGCTTTGATTTGATCTGTTTGATCAGGATGCGGCGTTCCTTTCGCCTGTGGCTTCGGCCAGGTATCGGCTTCTTGCCGGCTTTTTCTTGAGCATATCGCATGATCGGTCACTGCACAGCGTGTATTCATGACACCAGTTCGGTTTGGCCACCGATCAGAGGTGTACTATCCTGGCCACCGATCAGAGGTGTACTATCCGGATGAGTCGACCTGCGGGCGCATGAGTTAGATCGGGTGCAAGCAAAGTGACAAGCACGCATGAGGTCTGCGAACCAATAGGGCAACGCATGAGGTCTGCAGACCGATAGGGCAACGCTTGAGGTTTGCGGACCAATAGGGCAAGCACCAGATTGGGTATTTTGAGTTTTCATTCCATTGATGCATATGCAGCTTAGTTTTTCCTGTACAGTAGCATTTTGATTATTTATTCTGTTCATACTGACACAGCTACTGTAGCATATACATATACACACACATATATATATACACACACACACACACACACACACACACACACACATATATATATATATATATATATGGGGGAGCCCTTGTATTTATCTAGATACTATCAATACCTAGAGGGGGGGTGAATAGGTATGACGGTCAAACCACAAATCTCGATGCAATAAAATAAGTGCGGAAAATAAAAATCAACACACCGAGATTTACGTGGAAAAACTCCAACTTGGAGAAAAAACCCACGGAACCAACACGCGATAACAATCCACTAAGAAATAAAAGATTACAAGGTGTTTACCGAATCCACGGACTCAAACCTCTCTTTTATCTTCTTTGGATCTCGCGCACACCACCGGGTTGTCCATGCCCCACGTTCGAATCCACGAACGCCACGTCCCGAATCCACGAAACACTCAACTTCGAATCCACGAAGCCTTTATCACGCCGAATCCACGACGCCCACTCGAATCCACGAGCGCACTCCGTCCGGAGCAAAAACAATAAAGTCGGTGATGATCTATTGCTTAGAATACCATTAAAGATCTGTGGGAATAATCTCTAAGCAATTCTCAAATTGATTCTAGAAGAACATTAAGAATTAGGGCACCAAGAATCAATTTGAAAGAAACTTGTTGTAGAAGATGAGGAAAACGGCTACCTACAAGCTTTTAGGGTTTCTAAAAGATAATCTATACTTAACCACGTTTTAGAGACATCCCCACATCTTATATATAGGTTTAGAAGACATAGTATCAGAGTAGGATTGAAAAAAATATTTTCAAAAAATCGCGACGGGTCGGGGTCTGGACCTTAGATGCTGGGTTCGGACTCTAAAACACTCTACGCGTTTCATATTCCGGACCTCAACTCTCAGGGTTCGGACCCTCCCTGCGTGTCAGCCAGAGAGGCGTACGGGTTCCGGACCTCACCTCAGGGTCCGGATCCTGAAAATTGAAAAACTCAATTTTCATATTTTAAATCAATTTTTATCTATTCTAATGTCTTCCAAACACTTGAATTCATATGTTGAGTCTTCAAGTCTTCAATCTTCGTCTTTTCTTTTTCGAACCTTCAAGACTCCGACTCACTTCACGAAATATGCCAATATAAAATTCGTAACAAAATTGCCATGCATAACTGACCCTAAGATGAGTTAGCATTCCGCCATAGGCAAAATATATCTTGGGTAGTCTGGCGCTTATATAGGTTTTCACCTGATTTCTTCCCCTAACTTTTGCCTGTGAGCCTCAAAAGATTTTCTCACAACGGGGATCCAATTTTGCCTGTGGGGTTATACCACAGCCGGGAATTGCTTTTTTTTTTGTGGTAATCTAATGCCCTGATAGGTTTTCACTAGACACCCTCCTCTAACTTTTGCCTATGAGCCTTGAAAGGTTTTCTCACAGCGAGAATCCCATTTTTGCCTTTGGGATTATACCACAGCCGGGAATTGCTTTTTTTTTTATAAAGTCATTGAGGTCAGGTTTTGATCCTCAAGCCTGCTGGTGTCTCAGATTTTATCCACGTCATCTAAAGACGATATGTCCTACAACGGATATATTATTTGTTATTCTTTTTTTTTTTGCATAATATTTTCTAAGGAAACGCCTATTGATTGGTGGCATGGGTCTTTCTCCTTTTGCATCAATTAGTTGGTAGGCTTCTCATTCATTGCATAAGGCCCTTCCCACTATTTTTTTGAGGCACCTTGGGTAAAGATTGGTTTGCAGCTTCTTCTTTTTTTCTTTCTTGGCTTGAAACGCCTCGTATATTTTGCATTGATATTTCTATTCGAGGTTCTAATGCTTGTATAGGGTCAACTCGTTGTTTATTTTTTCTTTGTTGAGGAGTAGGTGTTATTATCATTACTTGCTCTACTTTATCCTTAATCCCGATTATCATAGAGAACATTACATTCTGTTGTATTTTCAGGCCTAATAATTTTTCATTGATCTTGTCAAAATTGGCAGCCATGATTTCTTGCATTTGGGTTAATTGATTTTGGTTGTCATGCCTCGTCTGACGACTTGGGAGGTCGTAATCAATGCTTATAACTGAAATGACCCTACATGTTTCGGGTCAAAAGAGCTCCTCATTCTTAGGTTTTCGAGACTCCTTTTTATTCTTTGTGTCCTGCAACGCTTTTACTATGAAATCTTGTATTGTTACTGGTAGTCGTTCACCCTGTACAATTTCCTGCAGGGAATCCATATACTTTTTCAATGTCTCGTTTCTCATGTTCGGCCTGAGCGGGTTCTAAGAATTTTCGGATCCTCTGCTTTAGAATTATTTTTCGCTTTTCCGAAGTAATGGGACTAGTTGTTATATCAGGAAAGGAAGTCTGAATTTCTGGGTGTAGTGGACTTTTCCAGGTGATTCCAGGGACTGTTCAAATATTTTAACATTTTGTGAGTTTTTTCGAGAAGAAGATGTTCCAAAACTCAGGGGGAAGTATATCCTCTTCTTCTTTGTTTTCATCTTTTACATCCACAACATTTGCACTTTTGGCTGGTGGATCAGTAAGAACAGCTTGAGAAAGAGTGATCATACCAGCCCTTATATTGCTTTTCCACCCAATCTTGAATACCCAGCAGTCCTCAATAGGGTGGCTAATCAGTCGATGATAAGAGCAATAATTTAGATCACTTGTTTTCCCAACATCTTCTGATTTTCTTGGTTCTCGTAGTTGAAGACCACTCTTTAGGGCATTTCAAAAAAAAAATTCACCTTATCCCTTTTAAAGGTATAAACTTTATTCTTTTTTTCTTCAAAAGTAGAACTCTTAAAGTTATTTCCACCCAATACAGGTTTCGGGGTGCCCGCTCCGCCGTGGTGGTCATAACGTTCTTTCCTTTCTCCACCACATTAGTGTGTGCCGCCTTAAAGTGTTCGGTCTTTACTTCGACTCTTTTGCCTTCTTCCCGTTTGGGCTTGTGGGCTTGGAGGTTCACTAGGGCTCGTGGATCTATCCTGTCCCATCTAGAAACATTTAATATTAGTTCCTAGAATATAGTACATTGGGTGGTACATACAAAGAGAGCCATCCAATTATCAACATTACCCATGAGCAATCCAACAGCTTGGGTTTGCTCAATATGTTGTTCACATCTGATGCTCAAATTTCGCCACCGTGGGATGTATTCTAGAATCGATTCGTCTTTCCTTCTTTTGGTGGCGACCAGGTCAGCTATTATAATCTTATCGCTAACGTGGCAAATTTAGTTCTAAAGGTTTCCTCCATATCCTCCCATATTTTGATAGATTCATCTTCGAGTGAATAATACCACTAGAATGCCACTCTCGAAAGACTTTGAGGGAATTGACGTAAGAGAAGTGCACCATTGCTTCCAGTATTTCCACACGTGGCTCTAAAGTGCGCTAGGTGTTGGTCAGGGTTATCTATTCCGTAAAATATTTTGAATTTAGGAACAATATATCCATCAGGAAAGGGGGCACTGTCGTATTCTATAGGATATGGATGCCCCCTGCTTTTCCGTTTCGGAGCTGCCTCATCAATCGTTTGTTTAACTTGGGATGAGATTAGCTCCCGGATCTCCTCCTTCGTCATGACAAAATTACCTTAGTGGTTTTGTGATTCTACCAGTGCTGGCTGTTCAGTAACGGTTTGCACTGCTATATAAGGTGTCGTTTGAGCTGGCTGCAGTGCATTCTGGGTTGCAAGTTATTCGTTCGCCGACTGAGACACAATCGGGCGTGCTTCATCTTGCTGCGGTACAGTTTGGTTTCGTTGATTTTCTAGATTAGACTGCACATTCAGTAACAACCCCACAACTTCATCCATCTTTTTATAGAGATTAATTATATCTCTATCCTTTTCATCGATTTGTCTTTTCAAGGATGCAATCATAGCATCTTTTGGATCATTGGCCATGAAAACTAGTTCTTCTTCATCATCTATATCATGAGAATCATCGGGAAATGACGTGTCCGCTAATAATATTTGGAGATTGGATGACCTTGGTTCATTTTGTTTTGCTACCCCCTTTCCTCTATGAGCGGCAGCTTTAGTAAGCATTTGATTTAGCGTCTCATGCTCCTCTATTTGGTCGAGCTCTTGGTGTCCAACCATTCGAACAGTATGGACAACCATATCTTTTACTTCATTCTTCTCTTGTGAGTCCTTAGTCATAGGGACAGACTCTTTTTGTATCCACACATTTTTACAAGGCGGTAATGATTATTTTTGGCTCCCGATTTTCCAATCCGTCCTTTAATAGCTTTGTAGGCCTTATAGATTCTCTTAGAAATATTGTCCTCGTGATATTCTTTGAGAGTTCTTTGACATTTCTTTGCAACTTCTAGTCGATTCATTTTTATGATTGGTCGTAGAATAGCAGTCGTTTCATTCTTCTTCACGAACTCTAATGGAGCGAAAGAATTGTGAGTCGGAAGTACAGAAGGAATCACAAGTTTAATCATTTGGGGCTGTCGGACGTTATCATCTTTTCCCTCAGCAGCCTTTCCTCTATCAAGTCGGCGGCGATCGTTCCTCTTAAAGGAAGTTTTGGTTAGAGGAATCGCAACCGTCGTGTCATTTGGAGACGCCAGTCTATCGAATACTAACGCTTTCTGTATCCGGTCTTTCGAAAATATGAGCCTTCCTTCGGACATCATCCTCTTGGATGCGTGCTGATAAGTGAGTCGTTGGCCTACGGGTCGACGAGGAGGGTTGGGGATGACCACATTGGGTCGTCTTCCCCGAGATGGCAGGCGAAGAATGACAACGTTGTGTACATCTTGGGAAGGGGCGGCGGGAGTGATCATGCCCCCAGCAGCAGCAGAAGTTTGAGCCATGACAGCAGCTCGGACAGCTTTTGGAATGGTGCCGGTGAGGCACATGCCGCTCCGAAAGTCAGAACAGATGTGGGCAAGCAGACTCACGAACCCGCTTCAAGTATCATTGAGTTGGTTGGTGCAGCGACAGCGTTCTTCGATGTTGGTGCCATTTCCCTGATGCAAAAAGGTAGAACTTAGGATTCATTTCCACTTCTTCTTCTTTCTTTTTTTTGTATTAAAGGTCTCGAAGATGGAAGGAAAATCCATGTCACACCGGGCGTGCCATTTTGTCTGCCACCACGAATGACGCACCTCGCAAGGTTGATCTTTTTCAAGTTTCTCGTTGGGTAGTATTCATGATTCAGATTAATATTTGAATATATATATATATATATATATTTGAATATATATATATATATATTTGAATATATATATATATATATATATATATATATATATATATATATATATATATATATATATATATATATATATATATATATATATATATATATATATATATATATGGGTATCAGGTATTGCGGATCCATGGCTTCCAATAAAGGCAAGCATCTACTGTTAATTACTCCGTGGAGATTGGGGCACCTTCGATTAAGAGACCTTCATAAGAACGAATTGTATCTTGATGATTGACCGAATCCTAAGTATATGTATTAAGATTCAGCAGGATTTGAGGTTGACTAAGTCCTAAGTATATGTATTAAGACCCAATCGGCATTAAACTCTAAGTATATGTACGTATTAGAGTCAATTGGCTCTAAGTATATATTTTAGAGTCCAATTATATTTGATTTCATCTTAGTTGTATGTTCCAAGATGAAGATGTGACCAAACTCCAAGTATATGTATTGAGGTGGGTCGGATTTGATGTTACCCGAGGGTAAAAGGTGGCTAATTCCTGAGTATATGTATTAGGAGTAGCCGAGTTTGATATATTTCTCACTCTAGTTATATATGCTAGAGTGAGAATCTGACTAAGCCCTAAAGTATTGCGTTAGGGTTCGTCAGCTTTGATTTGAATGAACTCTAAGTATGTATTAGAGCTCGAGTTCGAGTGAATATAGGTTTCATTCTAGATAGATGCGCTAGAGCAAAAGGTTGACTACACCCTAAGTATATGTGTTAGGGTTAGTCGTGTTTGATTTGGCTTCTATTCCAGATATATGTGCCAGATCAAAATGGACTAAACCCTAAGTATATGTATTAAGGTTAGTCAAATTTAATTTGATTTTTACTCCAGGTATATGTGCTAGAGCGAAGGATTGACTAAACCCTAAGTATATGTATTAGGGTTAGTCGAATGAACTCTAAGTATATATGTTAGAGCTCGATTGAACTTAATTTGACTGAATTCCAAGTATGTGATTTAGAACTTTGTCAGTTTGGAGATGATTTTGCCTTAGTTATATGTGCTAAGGCAATGGGGTTGACTTAGCCCTAAGTATATACATTAGGGTTAGTCGATTTTGCATTTGACTTTTACTCTGGGTATGTGTGCTAGAGTAAAGAAAAGGTTCATGATGAAGTTGGGTTCAGTTTATGAATTTGGCCCGTGGTAGAGAACGTCGTATGAACTTGGTGTATGGCCCATAAAAGTTGGGTGTGATTTGGTTCATAGACTTGGTGTATGGTTTATGAGAGTTGGGTATGATTTGGCTCATAAACTTGGTGTATGGTTCATGAGATTTGGGTATAATTTGGTTCATAAACTTGGTGTATGGTTCATGAGATTTGGGTATGGTTCATGAAATTTGGGTATGATTTATAATAGCCCATGTTTAGTTCATGATGAAAAACCCATTTTCGGCTCATGATGAAAGTCCATTTTGATTCATGTGACTTTAGTTGGATTTTTGGTCAATAAAAATGAGAAGTTGGGTTTGGGTTTTAGGCATTTGGATGATATGGGTTCGATAGCTTTGGGCCTAATGCTCTTGGGCGTTGGTGGTTTTATGGCTAGGGTGGGTTGGGTTTTTATTGTGGACTAAATTGGATTAGGCTTTTATTGCGGACTAAATTGGGTTGGGCTTTTATTGTGGACTTGATTGGGTTGGGATTTTATTGTGGACTAGATGTGGACTAAAATGATTTTTGATTTTGAATTTTTATTGTGGACTTGCATGATTTTGGGTTTTTATTGTGGACTTGATTGGGTTTTTGTATGGACTAGGTTTTATTTTCATGTGGACTGGATTGTGGGCCTGTTTGTAGACTGGATCGGATTTTCATATCGACTGGGTTTTGGAGCCTGTATGTGGACTAGGTTCTATTTTCATATGGACTAGATTCTAGGCCCGAAGGTGGACTGTATTTCATCTTCATGTGGACTGTTCTGGGCCTGTATGTAGATTAGGCTGCTTTGAATTTATTTTGTTTGGAAATAGGGTCCGAAGAAAGTTCTCTGAATTTATTTTAATTTGATTTGAGGTCCGAAGAAATCCTCCTTTTTGAATTTATTGTAATTTTAATTTTGATTCGGGGTCCGAAGAAATCCCGTTTTTGAATTTATTGCAATTTTGATTTGGGGTCTAAAGAAATCTCCTTATTGCAATTTTGATTTTTGGGGTCCGAAGAAATCTCTGTTATTGTAATTTTGATTTTGATCCCGGCTCCGAAGAAATCCACTTTTTGAATTTATTGTAATTTTGATTTTGATTCGGGGTCCGAAGAAACCTCATTTTTGAATTTGTTGCAATTTTAATTTGGGGTCCGAAGAAATCCCCTTCATTGCAATTTTGATTTTTGGGGTCCGAAGAAATCCCCTTTATTACAATTTTAATTTTGAGGTCCGAAGAAATCCCCTTTATTGTAATTATGATTTTGATTCGGGGTCCGAAAAAATCTCTTTTTTTTTTAACCACAAAATCAGATGTCTGAGGGAATCACCAGAATTGATTTTTGGTCGAAATGACGAATTCAGATGTTCGAGGGAATCACCAGAATCGATTTTGCGTCGAAACGACGAGCCGGAACACGGATGTCCGAAGAAATCATCCGAAATGGTTTTATGGGATTTTCATGGTTCTCCCATTTTCTCCTTTTTTTTGTTGTTGCGGCGGCAGGCTTGGTATGACATTCTTGAAAGGAGTTGAAAGGTCCGAAGAAACATGGAACCATTGGTTCCTCTTCCCTTTTCCTTCGAAAACGTCAAACCAAGGTTGAAGGCGACTGCGACGATGTAACATATGAACCACCCGTCCCATTAATTAACAACTTCGAATGGGGTAGAGAGGTCTGAAGAAACGGAGGATCATCGATCCTCCTCCCCTCTCCCATCGAAGACATGAAGATGGGATTTGGCGGTGGCAGCGTAGATGACGACGATGACGCAATCTATGCGCGGCAAGAGAAGGAAGAAAAAAAAAGAAAATGGGACATTTTTGATATATATATATATATATATATATATATATATATAGAGAGGGAAGGGGAGAGAGACCTCCCTCTCCTCTCCTAGCCATATGGCTAAAGGGAGAGGGAGGGAGAAGATTTCTTTTTATTTTTTTATTTTTTTTACCTCATGATCGAGTGGGAAGATCTTTTCTTTTTTCTTTGGATTTTTTTTTTTGTACGTAGAAGGGTGTATAGTTATGGTGGTATTGTGCTTGTATTCTCTGTGTGTCTCCTCCTTCTATTTTTTTTTTGTCCTTTATTTATAGTAGAATGGTGGAAATTTGAGGGATCTGTAGAGTTATTTTCTCTGTGTGTCTCCTCCTTCTATCTTTTTTTTTTGTCCTTTATTTTTAGTAGAATGGTGGAAATTTGAGGAATCTGTAGAGTTGGATTTGGTTAGTTGAAGGACACGTATGAGTGGGTTGAGAGATTTTTTGAGAGCCGGTTAGGGATTTAAAATTCAAAATCGAAATTTGAACGGGGTTGTTGAGAAGAGAGATATTTTCTAGTTGATTGGAAATTCAAAAATTCGAAATTGAATTTCAACATAATATTTTTAAAATTCAAAAATTAAATTTTGGGATGTGGATGTGATTGGTTGAGGAATAGTTAAGAGATATTTTGGGAGTCGGTTGGGGATTCAAAAATTCGAAATCGAATTTTGATGGAAAAATGATATGTTTGAGGTTATTAGGAGGAAAGATATTTTTTAGTTGGTTGGGAATTTAAAAATTCAAAATTAAATTTCAACATGATATTTTTAAAATTCAAAATTGAATTTTGGGATGTGAAGTAGGCTATCATCTAATGGGTTAGGCTGAGTCCAAATCAATTGGGCCCACTTTGATGGAGTCTGTTGGGCACAAATAATAATATTGGTTTGGCTGAAATAAGGCTCGAATTATTGGGTGGATTCAAAAGTTCAGCGGGCTTTAATGAGGCTCAAAGGCTTGTGTTCACATGTGGGGCCTATTGAGAGGGCCTGAATTTGTTGGGCCCAAATTATGCCTGGGCTTATATGAGACTTATTAAAATTAGGATTGTATGGACCATAATTTATCCCGAATAGAATCCAAAAAATTGGATAAGTCCAAATCAATATTACGGGCCAACCATAATCTTTTTTCTTTATTTTTTTTTATTGTTATTACCCCAACAATAAGGAGTTCGTCAATTTCGGCAAAATTAATCCACCTTGGATCGCTAATCCAACAACAGAACGATATGAAACTCAACGGACACTTTCTCACTGCTCGAAACCAGCAGGAAGAGTCCACGAAACCACCAAAAATCTCGCAAAAACCCTGCTAGAACAATCGGAGTCAAAACTCTTATGAAAATCCATTCCGACTCCGAAAACCAATTAACTCAAAATTGAATCTACTTACCTCACAATTCAGCTGGGAGTAGCTTCAAATCAACATGAATTGAAGAAAAATCCATCAAAAATCCTTCAACAAGGCTGCTAGGAAAAATTGGAGTTACAATCTTACGAATTCCAATTTTTTGCACATAAAATCAAATTACATCAATTTCACCCAATCTAACCTGAAATTCAGTTGGGAAGCTAAAACTCAGTCAAGGTTCAATTAAGCAATTCGAGGCTCCAATAGCTCAATTGGATTCCCAATTACAGTTGGTGCTGCAGCCCAGCTTGCAGCTGCTGCAGCCTGTTGCTGCTGTTATGGCTGCTACAGCTGCTGCAGCCTGCTGTTTGCTATTTTGGCTGCTGCAGCTACTGCAGTTGTTGCTGCTGCTGCTTACTCCAGCATTACAGAGAAAGAGAGGAAGGAGAGGAGTTCACAGCTGCTGCTATCTCTGCTCTCTGCTATAGCTTCTGCCAATGCTGCTGCTATGGCTGCTGGCTGTTAGCTGCTGCTACTAATGCTGCTGGCTGCCAACTGAGAAGAGGATGAGCTAAAGCTGAATCTGAAGCTGCTGCCACTGCACTTGCTGCCGCACAATTGCTGCTGCTGGCTGCTAGCAGAAGTTGCTGCAATGCGCAGGAAAGAAAGGAGAAGGGAGAGAAGGATAAAAAGAAGAAAGGAGGAGAAGAGGAGAAGACTTATTCAGCTGATCCACATGAAGACAAGAACCCAACTAAGGGTGGTTGGGATGTTAAGTTGAACCCTCATCACCAACTTCTTAACTTATTCCTGCTGAACTTAATTCACATTTCAAAATCATTTGTGACGTTAATTTCACATCAAAATGGTTTCGACTTATCCGGACACTCTCCAGAAGTGTCGATCAGCTGCCAAAACTGTAGTCATTTCGACAGATAATTTTTGAAATACTACGTAGCTAGTAAGAGAAAAGAAGAAATTAGTTGCCAAAAGGCCGCGCCAAGCAGGGAAAGATTACTGCTGAACCACTCATAGTACGCCCCCTATCACCCTTGTACGACATCTTCAGTTGCATCAGAGCGAGATCGATCTCCGTTATTGCCCATATCGAAGCAGAAGGGAGACGCGAAGGAGGCGGGCAAAGACAAAGATGAAGACTCGAAGGAAGCGACGGCGCGATCACCGACTCCTCCATTCATGGCGTAGAAAGAGAGAGAGAGAGAGAGAGAGAGAGAGAGAGAGAGAGAGAGAGAGAGAGAGAAAGAGAGATAGAGAAGAAGAAGAAGAAAAAGAAGAAAAAGAAGAAAAAAAAGAAGAAGAAGAAAGGTTGTAGGAAATATGAGGCCGATAGAGAGAGGAAGAGGGTTTTGCAGACGTGATCTGAAGGCAACGGGTCGGAGCACTGGATACGCAGTGGGTTAGGTGGGATTCGACGATGATGGAAGAGCAAATGAAGGTGAGCGAGAGGGAGTGGGTGAGATAGGTATGGTAAAGAGGAAATGGAGTTGGTGAGAAATGTATGGAAAAGATGAAGATGAGATAGAGACAAAAAGATTGTTCTCATTTAATGGAAAAAACTAGAACACGAGGAAGGCTAGGAGCCTTTAAGGGTTACTAATTCATAAATTTATAATGATCGTAAAGATAGAAAAAATTAGTTTCGTCATTAAACGTAACTGAGCGATGGTTGAAGTTAAATTTCTTGTCCTTCCTCAATAGTTAAATAGTGTAGATACCCGCACGATACGGCGGGTAGATAATAGAAGCAAAATTTTAAAATTTTTCTAAGGTAAAAAATAATAGTGAAAATCAAAATTTTAAAATATACATAGTACGGGCCATAATAAAATAGGGAAGCATGTAAGTATATTTTACCGTCGAGAAAAGATTATCACAAAAGATGCTGGAACAAAAGAGAATGTAAATATTATTATATAGGAATGGAGATGGAAGTGAATGGATAATCGTGGAAGGAAGAAAGCAGTGAGTAGGGAATAGGAAATGATGATGCAGCGTTCTCACTTTTTTTCCCTCCTCCTAAATATTTTTCTGTACCGCCTCTTTCCTTCTCCTTCTCACTCACCTTCTGTCTCTCCATCTTCTCCTTCTCACTCACATTCCGCCTCTCTATCTTCTCCCGACGTTTGAATAACCTAACCACCTTCTCCTTCATTTCTGCGACTTGAATCTCGCATATGAAATGGCAATGAAGGAAGAAAGGCACACCGTACTCCACTACTTAGAAATAAAAATTACATGCACTCACTCTACTTTCCCTTGGCCTTAGCCAATCCACCTATTTATAGACTCTAGGATACATTAAACTTGGCCACTAACCAGCCACAATTACTCACCCACTAAGCCCACTAACACAAAGAAAACAACCCTCATAATTATAAGGTGAATCCCAAGGGTTGCCCCATGATCTTTGGGTTTTCGCTGGCAGTTTTGGAGCCTTTATGCCCAGCAGTTATATTACTCTTTGTCTCCAACGGTTGAAGAAAATGAAGAGAATCTTGGTCAAATAACGGTTTAGGGTTTAGACTAAAGAGAAAAAATTAGGTTCAAGTAGGCTGGTTCGGTTCAAATAAAGAGATAAGAAACGGGTTCAAACATAGTATATAATAAAGTAGGCCGGTTCGGTTCAAAGAAAGAATAGAAAGAAGGGGTGGGTTGGTTCAGTGAAGAACTGGATTCAACACAGAGTATATAACAAAGTAGGCCAGTTCGGTTAAAAAAAAGAACAGGAAGAAGAGGCGGTTCAAAGAAAGAATAGGCTGGTTCGGTTCAAAGAAAGAATAGTAAGAAGATGTGGCTGGTTCAGTGAAGAATCAGATTCAACACAGAGTATATAACAAAGTAGACCGGTTTGGTTCAAAGAAAGAATAGGAAGAAGAGACAGGTTCAAAGAAAGAAGAGGAAGAAGAGGTGGCCCGGTTCAGTGAAGAACCGGTTTAACCAGAGTATATAACAGACGGTTTGGTTCTAAGAAAGAATAGAACGAAGAGGTGGGCCGGTTCAGTGGGTTCGGTTCAAAGCAGCATTACTTAAAGGTGGAGCCCACAACCCAAGTGAAGGAAAGAATGTCGTGTGGCAAATTATTGGGGTTTAATATTGTTGTCATGTGGTGTGTCCACATTGGCGCGTTCAAATTTAACTCGATCCATATAAGATGTAGATTGGAGTTTATCCTAATATGTCACGGATAAAGATGGATTATACATTTCTAATTAGTTAAGAAACGTATCTTCTAATGGATATCTAATATCTTAATAGATCTCCTAATCTCAATCCTAATTCTAATCTCTATGTGAGATTCAGGATATTTTAAAGGGTCCCGATAATCTATATATATGACCCCTTTCTCTCAGATTTTGCATATAAGAGAATCCAAGAGAATCTACGAGATCGTACAAGAAATCTACCTTCTTCTCTCTTCTTTCTCTTTGAAATTTTCACCTACATTTTCGGAGTTTAGGAGTGTGGATATAGAAGAGGACTCTGATAGCTCTCTTCGCATCTGATCTGCAATGCGCGTGGAAGAAGATGAGATACGTGGAAGATCCAAAAGTTACGTGGAAGATCCAGAAGCGTCGAAACAAGGACGATCCAAGCAGGCTAGTAAAACAAACAACCCGATCTGATTTCGATTCCTGGATACGTGTGCTATCCAGTTTGTAAGTTTTCGCTGCCCTCTAATTCCAACAATTGGTATCAGAGCCGTTTTGCTTGTTTTCGATTTATAATCATGCTTGTGATGCTTGAGTTTGGATCGCTTGCTTCGTCGATCAATTTGTTGATGTAGATTAGTTCCACAATTTTTTTTTATTCGTTTTCTATGTGAAAAAAAAGAGAAAATAAAAACTAAATTAGTTTTAGTTTTCTTTTAAATTGATCATGAGACAGGCGAAATTTTTTTCTGCTTCTTGCATTAAAAAGAAAATTATATCTGTCATAATAATTTTTTTGTGCATTAAAAAAAATGCTGCAGCGGCGGACGTGCGCCGCAGGCGGGCGCTGGGCCGGCCCGGCCCGTAGCGAGCGAGTGGGCGCCGACCCGCGCGCCGCGGGTGGGCGTGCGGGCCTTGCCCGGCCCGCCGCCTGCTCGGGGCCGCGATCCGCGGGCTGCGGGCGGGCGTGCGGGCCCGGCCCAGCCCGCCACGCCCGCTCGGGAGGTCCCGCAGGCCGCGGGCGCGCCCGGCCCGCCTCGGCCCGCGCACGCGCCGCGCCCGGGCCGGCTCGGCCCTCAACGAGCCCGCTTCCAGCGCTGGCACCAGGCATGCTGTGCTTCGGGTGTGCGGGCCAGGCCCGGCCACGCTGCTTTCATGCGGGCTCGGCTCGGCCTGCAGCGGACACCCGGGCCGGCCCGGCACGCTGCGGGCTTGCTGGCCCGGCCAGTCCCAGAGAAGGCGCGCGGCCCGGCCCGTCCCGCAGCGGGTGAGCGGGCCCGGCCCGCGGCGGGACTAGCGGGACTAGCGGGCCTAACCCGGCCTGCTGCGATAGTTCCGGCTCGGCCCGGCCTGCTGCGGCAGTGCGGGCTCAGCCTGGCCTGCTTCTCTTCGTTTTTTTATTGTTTATTAAAAAAAATTTCTGTATTTTTTTTTTGTGTGGTACATTTATTTTCCTGTGGTAATTTTTTTTTTTTTTTTTTCCTGTGTGGTAATATATTTTTTGGGATGCACTGTTCCTGTGCGGTACATTTTTTTTTTATGCTTGAGTAGCATGCATGTGTTGTTTGCTTTCATTTATCCTATGTGGGTGCAGACGCTGATGCTTATGTAGCATATTGTGATTGTATGATTGTATTTTTTTGGCACATAAGTACTTGTGTTCTTTCGGTGTTTTCAACAAAATTTAATTTTGGAAAAACGGGTTCGACGTGTGCAGCATTTTTGTAATACATTTTCTTTTTTCAGATGTACATCTTTGTAGCGATGTAGTAGGTTTTATTCTGCGAAAATGATGTAATAACTAAGACTATGTAAAGGAATGTGTTTTGCGTAGCGTCGACGTTTTTCAAATTAAATTTGGGCAAAAGTACTTTTTTTTTTATATCTGTGTGATGATATTATGGAGATAAGTTTTTAAAATAATTTTTTGAAAAAAGGATGTGTTCTTTTAAAATGGATGAGTTCCAATTTTTTGGATAAGTTCCAAATTAATAGAAAAAATAATAAGATAATAATATTTTGATTCGACACTGGGTGATGATTACGAGCGTAGCGAAGTTTTCGATCCCGTTGTTTCGGAGATAATATTTCAATCTTGTTAATTTTTGAAAAATGTGCCTGCCTAAACCTATTTTTGAATATAGTGAAATGGCTTTTGAAAACGTCATAGCTGACCTCACCAGGGGTGATAAGCTAGATGAAAAGAATTATGATATTTGACACAGGAAAATATAATACCTGTTAAATGAACAAAGGGTTCTTGAAACCCTCTCTGTCAAAATGGTCATGCCTTTGGAAGGCACTACTGCACAACATGAAAGAAAGATCTATAATAAATAGTTCAAGGAGGATCGAATTGCTCGATACACTATATTGTGTGCCATGCAAGACGACCTCATTGGACAATTTGAGACCTACGAGACTGCCAAGGACATACGGGACAATCTGAAGATTGCTTATGGGCAAACTTCAGCTACGAGCTACGTGCCTTAAATTTAAAGTTTCAGCACATTAAGGACCCGAAGCACTTAATGACTGAGCACCTTCGTGTGATGAGCGCCATGATTCGGGACCTCAAGGCTGCTGGAAACGAGCTCAATGATAAGCAATAGGTTCTCGTAGTGATTCGTTCACTGTCGGATCCCAAATGGTCCCAGATGAAGCTCCTGATGATGCACAACGAGAGTATTAAAACGTTTAATGACATCTCGCGCCATCTCGAGCTCGAGGCAGAGCGCTTGGAAGCGAACCGTTCTATCGCTTTTGTTGCACGCTCTGAAAAGCACGGTGGGGTCGCACCCAAGCGCAAGAAGCGTCACAACAATGGAGCGCAGAAGAGTTAAAATCAAGCTCCTCATAGTGGAGTTGGAAAGCGTCGCAGAGCCATTTTGACAGAGACCACCTAGACATTTCCTTTCACAGTACTTTATTTGGATATGGTACATTAATAGATGATTTCTTTAAATTAGATTTGGAGGATGATTCGTTTGTATTTGCTTCTTTTTGTAATCTCTGTGATGAATCCGTTAAATGGCATGTCAGATTAGGCCATATAGATCAAGAAAGAATGAATAGACTGGCTCGGAAAGGCCTTTTGGGGTCTCTCGCATAAGTTGACCTATCTGTGTGCGAGCCTTGTCTGGCTGGGAAGGCATGTAGAAAGCCTTTTGGTAAGGCTACATGTGCCTCTCATCCTTTGGAGCTAATCCACTCAGACATTTGTGGGCCAATGAATGTGAAGCCTGGCAAGGTGCGTGCTATTTTCTCACATTCATTGATGATTATTCTTGCTATGGCTATGTGTATTTGCTTTCTCGCCGATCTAAAGCTTTAAGTTGCTTCAAGCGCTTCATTGCGGAGGCTGAGAATCAAATAGAAAGAAGTGTAAAAATGCTTCGCACTGATCGAGGTCGTGAGTACTTGTCTAATCGGTTCAAAACTTATTGTGAGCAAAAGGGCATTAGTAGACAACTCACTATTTCTGGTACTCCGCAACAAAATGGTGTTGCAGAGCGAAGAAACTGTACTCTACTGGACATGGTTAGGTCGATGATGGCACGGACGCATCTTTCCATAAGTTTTTGGAAAGATGGTCTTTTGACTGCAGCTTACATCTTTAATCGAATCCCTAGTAAATCAGTGCTTTCTACCTCATATGTGTTGTGGAGTGGTAGAAAGTTGAGTTTACACTACTTACGCCCTTGGGGCTCGGCTGGATATGTTCACAGCCCCTCACATAGATTCAAAAAACTCGGCCCTAGAGCAAGCAAGCATGTGTTCATTAGGTACCCTGAAAACTTGAAGGGCTATGTGATGTATGGTGAACACTCAGATGGTGGTATGACCGAGATAGAGTCCCGTGATGTGGAATTCCTAGAAAAGAAATTTCCAAGCATTGGTTGCAATGCGGAGAAACGTCGGATTGTATGAGTTACAGGACGACACTACCCCATCTACTGTTGAAGGTGATCGATCACTTCCTGAAGTCGCTGAAGGAAGTGGTAGCGATTCTCCAGCTAGCGGGAGTGCTTACATAGTGAGAGCGTACCCCTAGAAGCCGGTAAATTAGGCCCTCAATTGCGTAGAAGTGAAAGTGCACACATTCTCCGTCGGTATTTTGAGATCGAACAGAATATTTTCATTTGCACTGTGCTCTATGATGACGAGCCTACTTCTTATAAAGAAGCATTGCAGACGCCAGCTTGTAGTGAGTAGATAGCTGCTATGAGAGATGAGATGGACTCCATGAGCAAGAGTCAAGTATGGGAATTAGTTGACCTTCCACCTGGGCGCAAGTCTATTGAAAATAAATGGGTTTTAAAAATTAAGCGCAAGGCGGATGGGTCAATCGATAAATATAAGGCTCGGTTCGTGGCCAAGGGCTACACTCAGAGACAAGGGGTAGATTACAACGAGACGTTTGCTCCCGTTGTGAGATTTGTCTTTATTGATTCTAGCCTTAGTGGCACATCTAGATTTAAAATTGTTCCAAATAAATGTCAAGACAGCTTTTCTCAATGGAGGATTAACGGAGGAGATTTACATGGATTAACCTGAGGGTTTTGTAGTCAAAAGTCAAGAAAATAAGGTTTGTCGTCTTAAAGATCCATTTATGGTCTCAAGCAGTCGTCAAGGCAGTAGTATTTCAAGTTTCATGAAACCATCACCTCTATCGGTATGTCCATGATAAGGAAGACCACTGCGTATATGTCAAGAAGACAGAAGGGGATTCTGTTCCTCTTCTTATACGTCGACGACATACTATTGGCTGAAAATGACATGGAGTTGATTAATACCAATAACGAGTGGTTGTCTCTCAACATTGAGATAAAAGACATGGGTGAAGCGAGCTATGTGCTCGGAGTGAAGGTCATCCGAGGTCTAGAAGGCTTCTTGGTTTGTCTCAAGAATCTTACATTAAAAAGCTACTGGAGTTATTTAGGATGCATCATAATAAACCCGTTGATGCTCCAGTGGAGAAGAATCACACTCTGAGTCTTGATCAATGCCCTAAAACAGATAAAGAAAAAGTGCAAATGAGTAGGGTTCCTTATGCGAGTGCAATTGGCAGCTTAATGTACGCTATGATGTGTACTCGGCCTGACATTTGATTCGTTGTTGGCTTGGTAAGTTGTTACCAGAGCAACCTAGGACTTATTCATTGGCGAGTGGTCAAGAGGATCCTTCAATATTTAAAAGAAACCAGTGATCTCATTCTCTGCTTCCAAGCTGGGGACTTGAGATTGAAAGAATATAACAATGCTGATTGGGTCGGTGATAGAGATGAGCGCAGGTCCACTTCAGGCTATGTGTTTATACTTGGAGGTGGAGCAATTTTCTGGTGCAGTAAGAAGCAAAACTGCATTGCCTTGTCTACCATGGAAGCGGATTATGTTGCTTGTTCAACAGCCGTTCAGGAGGCTGTTTGGCTGAGGAGATTTCTCCAGCGTCTCGACTTTGTGACTCGAGCAGATAAGCCTGTTGAGATGTTCTCTGCTAGCATTACTACCCTGGAGTATGTGAAGGACTCCAAGTATCATGGCAGAATCAAATATATAGACATCCGTTTTCACTACATTCGAGAGATGATCAGGCTAGGTGAGGTCACTCTTAGATATATCTCCACCATTGGGATGGTGGCTGATCCGTTGACCAAGTCGATAGCTAGGAATATGTTTCAGACCCATGTTAGGAGTTTGAGTTTTCGCAGGTTTTGATGTATGGACTTTATTAATACTTTTGTATCTTATGTTTTCTTAATGAAAATATATTTTTCTCTTTTTAAATATGATTGTGTAATTGATACTAGTAGGCACATGTTTCGATAAGTCACCAGGCTCAGATCAGCCCACTCACATGGGTGATCGCCCTGGCACCTAGGTGGTGAGCAGGATGAGACTAAATAATCATATTACAACTACTCAAGTTTAATATGACTAAATAATCATATTAAACTTGAGTAGTTGTAATATGATTGCTTTGTTCATATACGTTATGAATAAAGTCTTGATATAATTTAAAAGTCGCCTTGATTAGTTTAAGATGAGAATCCAAGGAGTTGGATATGAGAGTTCTTCTGTAAAATTTCATATCGAGCCTGTGTAGTAGCCGAACCTAAGTGTTCAGGTCAGAGAGATAACTTTAGTTGTTTGGTGGTTAGATACCCTAGTGGTACCTAGACCAAGGTTCGTATGACGTTTTAGAGCGTGACACGACCCATTGAGTGGGAGCTCCGCCATATCATACATATTATACTGTATGTGCTTGTCGACCAGTTAGTAGAGTGACATAAGTTCTTCCCTCCATGTCACTGTGTAAGCACTAACCCTTTTATGCCCTCAACTTAGAACTACGTTATGAAGTGGATGTCCGAAGTAACTAACTTAACGTGTATCTCAGGGTCATGAGAAAGTACGATCTCGCAAAGCATGTCCAGTAAAGTGCTTGGACCGATATAGATTAATATGAGGGGCTCAGGAAGATGTTTCGATAACACACCACGTAAGTCTTGTGACTCATTGCCCGGGCGGTTATCTCGATTGTGCTACTTGAGATAATCATGAGTACGAGAAATAATTATAGGATCGAGCCCTGTCATTACAAGAGAGGGATTTGTGATACTTGATCCGGTGTGTGTTGAAACGTATGGGGCATAGACAAATTAAGTCAGTGATATGCTATGTTAGTTGGGCGGTGATTTAATATAGCACTCCTGCATTGTGTTTCTTTCGTCAGGTCGCACGCTCCATTACCCGTATAAAGAAAAGAATGAATGAGAGAGAACTAGCCAATGTGGCCAAGTGGGAGATTGTTGCCGTATGGTGTGTCCACATTGGCCCATTCAAATTTAACCCGATCCACATAAGATGTGGATTGGAGTTTATCCCAATATGTTAAGGATAAGGATGGATTATACGTTTCTTATTAGTTAAGAAACGTATCTTCTAATAGATATCTATTATATCTAAATAGATATCCTAATCCCAATCCTAATCCTAATCTCTATGTGAGATTAATGATATCTTAAGGGGTCCCGATAATCTATATATACGGCCTCTTTCTCTCAGATTTTGCATCTAAGAGAATCCAAGAGAATTTACGAGATCGTACAAGAAATCTACCTTCTTCTCTCTTCTTTCTCTCTGTAATTTCCACCTACGTTCTCGAGGTTTTGGAGTGTGGACATAGAAGAGGACTCTGGTAGCCCTCTTCGCATCCGATCCACAATGCGCGTGGAAGAAGACGAGATACGTGGAAGATCCAAAAGCTACGTGGAAAATCCAGAAGCGTCGAGACAAGGACGATCCAAGCAGGCTAGTAAAACAAGCAACCCGATCCGATTTCAGTTCCTGGATACGTTGGCTATCCAGTTTGTAAGTTTTCGCTGCCCTCTAATTAATATAATGGTATAGATACGTTACAAACAGAGATAAAATGTGTGGATGGTACTTGTATTGTCCCATTATGGCAACTTGCTCCTTGACTTTTAATTTTAACACTTTATGCCCCCGAAACTTTCAAATGTATTGTAATTTTAATCCTTAACCATTAGAAAAAAGGCTTAATTATATTTTAAACACTATTTTAGGCCTTTTTAATTTCTACACTATCATTTTCTCACTAATGTGTATGCTGAACTTCAAAGTTATCTTATATTTGCTGTACTCTATTATTTCCGTTTCTTAAAAATAGTAGAGAAGTATTACCTTTTCATTAATATCTACACCACGATCAACAAATCTATTATCTTAAATAAAAACTAACAACTCTATAAAGAGATACTAATTGGATAGCGCATAAAATACAGTTGGCCCATTTTAGCATGAAACTGCCGTCCGATTGTGCTCAATCACTTTTTTTGCCATTTATAGATGTTTTTATATTTTTTTTCCCTCAAAATGAGTAAGTATGAATTAATTCACTGCTCCTTGCAACCACCGTTTCTTAAGAAAGATCCTAGGTTCCATCCAAAACAGTAGGTTAATAAAATTGCACTAGAGAGACTAAAAAGTAGTTCATCGATATCAAGGGAAAAACAAAACAAAATAAAAATAGTACATTCGCAAACAAAAATACCCACAAGTATAATAAAGTATAACAATGCAGTAGAGTATAATTAAGCCTTACTTTTTCATTGTAAAAATAGCATTTAACAATGTTTGAAGCCAACTATAATAAGTGAAAATTTTAGAATAAATGATCTTTCTTTGACATTTCACATGAAAAGCGAAGGGACCAAATCGCCATATTGGGACAGTAGAGGTATTATCCACACATGTAACCATTAAAGCAATGTTCTTGAACTGAGAAATTGATCTTCAGGTTCATACTTAATTTTCTCAATGCATGTTACCAGAACTTGGGTGAACTCATATTGCAATCATCGATCACCGTCTTCAACAAGAGAGAGTAACAGTTGCAACTCATGCAGTAGACCACCTAATGTGCCTGCAGGCTTACTTCATCACAGTTTGCGTTAACAATAGATAAACTGAGAAGCAACCAATCTCATTCTGCTAAAAGAGATAACAATTGAGCGAATTGCAACAATGAAAGGGGTGTATTCTACATTTTTTTTATACCAAAACAAGAAAGTTAAAGCATGCGGGAAAAATCTCCAATCATGCAAAGAATTACAAGGCCAAGAGCAGTAATTCCCTGGATACTTTCAGATTTTGTGTACAATCGTTAAATGAAGACAAAAAAGCATTTTACCCTTCTGCATGACATAATAATTAAACTCAAGAGGATTGGCGCTGATTTAAGTTGCAAGTTCTACCAACATCAACCTTTCCGGGTGCATTTACTGCATCATCTAGAAATGCTTCCCTTCTTTTCATTTTGGGCATTATGCAAAAAACTGATGAACAAAATAGAGGAATGAGTCCTGCATTAGTTGTCTGAGAGACGAAACGAAACCAAAGGGCTGAACCATCAATGCCAATGTCGCAAGTCCAAGTAGCTATCATTTTGCCATTTTCGAAAATCAAGTGCGGCTACTTTCATTCCTTTGCCAGAGAGAAGACATGAAAGGCAACTGCGAGAACCAAGACCCTGTACCCCCCGAGGCAACATTCTGTCTCCCGTCCGCATCAGTAACACTCTCTCGCCAAAACTTGATAACATGGAGGCTCTCCTCTTCTGTCGACCGCTGCAAAATGATACGAGAAGCATAACCTTTCTCTCTCATCAGAAGGCAAATATCCGAAGGGTTGTTGGCAGTGAGGGTGACCATGTAGAGCCAACCCTTGTCCGACAACAGCTTGTCCGCAACTGGAAGGATCTGATCAATCACCTTCCGCCCGTCCTCTCCCCCTGCCCAGGAAGCAGTTATTCCTTCACAACCGACTTCTTCCTCTGGTGTCGGCACGTAAGGAGGGTTCACAACCACCACATCTACCATACCTGCAAGCCGCCTCTGAAGACCTGACGCGATGTCAGCAGCCACTATCTCGGAATGCACGCCGTGTGCCTCGAGTGTTGTGCGAGTCGCTTCAGCGGCATGCAGATTGATGTCGGTCGCAAAGAAATGCACCTGAGAGCCTAACTGGCTAAGCATGAGGGCTAGAGATGTAATTACATAGCCGCTCCCACAACCGATTTCCATGCACAACCTTGGTTGGTGCTCCAGAAGGCTTGACCGATCTGCTAGAAGTGCATCGACCAAGGCAAACGAGTCATCACATGGTTCGTACACCTCAGGGTGGCCACTAACAAGAGGGATCTGTGCGATTTTAGATGACATCTTTAAAGGGACCTTGCAAAGGTACTGTTGTGGCTTCAAAGCTAGTTGACTACACACAAATGAAAAACCACATCAACATCGTTGGGAACTTTGAAAGCAAGGATTACTTGTGTCACTCGTGCTATATAGTGCCAAGGCCATGCCGGCACATGGCACAGGGTCATGCCGATCAAAAATATGCTCTTTTATTTTTTGAGTCCTTGGAGGTCCTCCTCGAGTTTTTTGAGGTAGAAAACTTATACAAAAGTTTTTCCATACTTGCAATGTGTAAATCTTATAAATCTACTAATATTTGGAGCAATAAGTGAGTTCCATTACATAATGAGAGCAACTTTTATTGAAAAATACAATAAAAAAGCTTTTCCCCAATTTCTTTAATCATTTTAGTTCCAGTAAGTTTACCCTTGGTACTGTTTTTATATAATTTTTTTACTTGTATTCATGCATATACTTTCATAATGCATATAAAATGATCTTCTTTAGTTATTAAGATATTTATGGCTCTATTTTTACTAAATTGTGTGAGATAAAATACTAGAGCAATTTTTACAGCCAGTTAAAGATATTAAAACACTCTTAAAAGCTAATTTTTCATGAAATCTTGATTAGAAAAATTCATGCCAAATCATGCCAGTGTGCCAATAGAGTGCCATTGGCACGAAGGGTCTGCCGACATTGGCACGCCCTTGCTGTTGTGCCATGCCATGCTGCTAGCTGTGCCAATGATTAGGCAATCCATGTTTGAGAATAAAACTACGGGAAAATGCTATTATATGATCAATGGAAAAAGGATATGTCAATGTGATGCATGATAAAGTGTCATTGTAACTTACTGAAATCTTTCTCAACTCATTGAATTTTGGTGAAGAACTTTAGTGTCCTTTGTCTGATATTATATTCCTTGCAGCAAACAAGAGAAGTACCGAACCAGCAGGTTATCTCATTGTCCAACCAGACACAACTCGCGCTGTAATCAAATGAAGGAAAAAAACTGTCAGTTATCATTCTTCAGTACCTCACAAGAAATGGCAAAAGATTAGTAGAACCAAAGTAAAGAAGAGGTAAATGTTTCATAATTCGCATCAACATGGGCTTACACGACAGGCTAAGATGAAGGACAAGTTCCTTTTGATACAAACCAACAGAGAAAGATAGCATTAGTGGAAGTGTGAACCACTACACACATGTAAGATATGGATAGTATATCATCTGTTTTCCGAAGATTAATCAGAGTAATCTCATCAAAGAAGAAAATAAAGGAATATTTGCATTCGTGGATACTACTAGTTCTTGTGTACTACCAGGAACTTAAATAACAGAATAAAATTAAAATCTGACAATAATGTTAACCAAAAAAAAGAAAATGGGACCCCTAACATTCAGTTAAAAGTAACAAGAAAAACTCAAAAAATACCACATGAATAAAAGATGTGAAGATATATGTGAAAGTAAAATTGCACTAACCATCTCTTTAAACAGAGAAATGAATTATCTCGCTGATGAAAACCAATGAGAATGCTTACTTAATGCATGCTTGGCATGGTGTTGAAAAGGAGATTGTATTGAAAAGCACTTTTGTGACCTTCAAAAAATTTTGTTCAAACAAAAAGTGTCCTAAATTATAAAAGCCACCCTTGCACTTTAACCCCTATCTTAACTACCCCCTTGCATTAAAAATTGCATCGATTACCACCCTACATTTTGTTACCATCTCAAATAGAATCAAAAATTTGGAAATATAACAAATTACGTTGTAAAACTTCACTAAAAGGAGTTGGCATATTACATTGTTCCATATCTCAATATTTATTTAAGTTGCAACTCAAAAGATAGACAAAAATTTAGATAAAAGAGATCTATATTATTAATACCATCGAAATTAATATCTTATTGAGCAATTTTATTCAATTTATATAATTATATTGCATTATCTATAAGTAACTTCATCTACAAACTTGTTTTTACAAAGTTTCATAGTTGAATTCAACCATTATCCCACATTCCCAGACCTATTTGAGATAATGGCAAACTATAGGGGGGTAATTGATGTCATTTTTAATGCAGGTGGTAATTGAGACAAGGGCTAAAGGCGAGGGGGCTTTTTATTATTATAATCCCAAAAAGAGTATTTGGCAACAACAAGTAGTAACAACTTTAAAAATAATACAACAAAAACCTTTTCTAAGAGACGATCTTTAAAAATAATACAACAAAAACCTTTTCTAAGAGACGATGGTTTTTGTTTACGCTTATAGTCTTATACTCAAACTTCTCTAATTCTAAATCCAAACCGTTTGACCGCTTTCGTCGGCGAATCCGCACAACTACATGGTTGCCAACCTCAAATCCCAATTATCGACGGCATAGACTAGCATAACTCTTTTCTCGACTTTGGACAGCGAAAAGCCATTGTCGCACCAATAGAACCTTCTCTGCTATGCCCTCAATGAAATCAGGATTGATGGTCTTTCTCTTGCCAATGTCGTCCCAACACTTTGGAGACCAACATTTTCGTACACACAAGGCATCATACAAGGCCATGCCGATACTTGCTAGGTGGTTGCTATAATAGACGAATTCCAGCAAGGATAGTTATTGCTCCCAACTCCCACCAAAGTCTAACACATACACTCGATGCAGACCCTCCTAATTTTAATTACTCGCTCTGATTGGCCATTGCTGGCAATGGTATGCCATGCAAAGACTCAATTGTGTGCCTAAAGCCTATTATATGATCCGCCAAAAGTGTGAAGTGAAGTGAAGAAGGCATCCCAATCAGAACTGATCAACACGGGTACCCCATACAGACGCAAGATCTCGTCGATATAAAGCTGGGCCAACCTTTCACCTATCCACGTCAAGTTAATCATCAAGAAGTGTGCCGATTTCGTTCGTCAATCCACCACAATCCAAATGGTGTAGTAGCCCTGTTGCAATCTAGGTTAACCCGTTAAGACATTTGTCGTTAATTCTTCCTACTTTCACACAGGTATCGAAACATTCCAGGCTAAATATTGTTGGTTGAGGTTTTACAAAGTAAGTCCAAGACAGGCATGTCCTTCAGTTTCAAGGACAAACCTTTTAAAGGGAAAATACACACACACAATCCGGTTACTATATTATTACGAGTATGATCGTCTTCGTACTCATAAGTCGTTTTCGATGATAGAGCTTCTGAATTGACAATCTATACCATTAAACCTTCTAGAAAACAAATTTCGAGATTTTTTTTTAAACATCGTTTACATTACAATCAAAAGACCTCAAAAGTCAAAACTAACAATTTTTATGTCGATGTGGGACAGTTTCCTCATTTAACAGTGTAGAATAATGGGAATAGGTTGAATTTTTAATAGAAAATTCTATTTGCTATCTAAATCAAGATAAGTGACTCTGATCTTGACTCGAAGATTCTGATCCTCTATTCTTAGAAGGTCGTCCGATTTGGATTGTGCATTTTATATCCGCTTGATGAACTTAACACTGATTTTCATAAACATGAAATTCAGTTTCAGGATACTCAAATGCTCTTGATCATGTTTAACAGTAGCCATCGTTGATTCAAAGACTTCATCATCAAAATGATTTGTGAATTCGCAAAAATCCAACATCAAATAAGTACGATTTTGCAATTTTACTAAATGGTGTCGCTGCAGTTCAAGGCTGTGAGCTAATTTAAGATTGTGGGCATTTTTGTAATTTTGCAAACTAAAAAATATTTGCCTCAGGCGGGACTAAACATACATTGGTTCGACACCAATCTAACCCACTAACCCTTTGGTCACAAGTCGCGAGTCCATGGTTGCCTCGTATAACACGACCGGGTGGCTATCACCCACCTCTCCGGAGAATGCACTCTCTACTAGATTGCGATCCATTTTAACTTCTCCGGAGAAGGCACTCTCTACTAAATTGCGATCCTTTCTAGAGGCGCAACTACATAGGGTACTTACAAGTGCAAGCGATCATTATCAATGCTTATTCTTCAAGATTACTAATATGCCCAATTTGACATAGCATAATTGACCAAAAATAACCACACAATCTTGATTACTGAATATATGCAGACTACTAATTAAGAAAAAAGTTATGCACTCATAATAAATACACGAAATTAAACCTGCTGATATTAATGATGCGTCCTATAATATGTACAAAAGTGTGACAAAGAATACATTATAATTACTTGGTTTCGTAGGAACTATAACAACCATAAAACGGATTAACCTACCTCGGAAAAATAAGTCCCTATGCCGCTGGCTCACTAGCATTCACATCCAACACCTTCGAACATAACGATTTTTTTTAAAAAAAGCCAATTCAATTGCGATTGAGGCCACTTCCTTAGATGGACTAGATGCTTGTTATGCCAATGGGAGTATATCCTCAATCAAAATATGACAATCATGACTTTTAGGACCACTAATCTTACACTCGTTAATATTCACATATCTTGAAATATTGGAGGCATGACCATCGGGCGTTTTAATATCCTTGAGAACTTGACAAAGAATTCATTTTTCTTTTTTAGACATCGTGAAGCAAGCTAGAGGTAACCTTATCTTTCCATTTGCAAGTAACCAAGGATGGAGTTCAGGTCTAATGCCCAATTCTACTAAATCATGTCGTGCCTTTGAATTGTCTTTTGTTTTTTTATCAAGATTCAACAAAGTGACAATAAAATTGTCAAGCACATTTTTCTCTATATCCATCGCATCTAAATAATCTACGCAACAAATTATATTGCCAATATGGTAATTCAAAGAAAATGCTTTTCTTTTTCCACCTACCTCAACGCGCCATTGGGTTCTGAACTAGAAATACATTCGCTTGATGTTGTATTGCCATTTCTTATTCGTTTCTTCTTTTTGGATCTCTTTCTATTTATTCCTTAGTTATTTATTGTTGGCGGTTAACCAAATTTGAATTGCATGCCATGCATTTGCCTTAATATATCAACTCCAGCTATCCGAATAGGTACAGTTCTTATCTTCTTTGTGCCGTCCAAAAGTCTTTCTGATAACGAAATATGTCCCTCAGGTAACCAACGACGATGACTCCTGTAACAATACTTCCCTCCATGGCGTAACCACTTAGAATGCGTTTGCTCCGCACAACAAGGACATGCAAACTTTTCTTTGGTGCTCCAGCTAGATAAAATTCCATATACAGGCAGTGTTTTAAATAGCGGCCGCTATGCCCGCCATAGCGGCCGCTATAGCAGATTTTATGTGCTACCGCTACGCTATAATACGTAAAGCGGTATATAGCGGATTGGGTTCATAGCGGCCGCTTTAGCGGCATAGGGCCCGCTAAAGCGGTCGCTATAAAGCGGTTGGAAAGCGGGCGCTATGAGCCCAAACCTTTAAAAAGTGCAAGCGGGTTAAAGTAGCTTATCGTGTCGGATTCTAAATGAAATATAAAGATCAAACCCTGTTTCTAAGGGTTTGGAAGATAATTATTTACCTAAGATATCTTTTTTGACATCCATTTATAAATTGTTTAGATTGTTAATGGATTATAGATTTTCAAGTTTTATGTCTTTTTGGTTTGCTAAATATTTTAAAGTTAATCTTAGATTCTTAATAGATAATGACATTAAATAGATATAGGCTTGCAATACTAAAAAAAAGAATGATTAGTTGTCTTTTCTTCAAAATTATATGTATTTTTTATAAGGAATATAAACATATTAAATTTGCTTTTATGAAATCCGCTATGGTTGGCGCCAGCTATCCGCTTTCCGCTATGAGACTCTCCAAACGCTATGTACCCACTATCCGCTATTTACAACCTTGTATACAGGAAAGTCATTTATGATCCATAATAATACAGCCCGCATATGAAAAAAAATTTGGCTCGAAGCATCATACGTTTCTACGCCCTCTCACAATTTTTTTATTACTTATAGAAAAACATCAATATCATTCCCCGAACCTTTTTCACTTGCAATAATCATTGATAACATAAAAGATGACTGTTTCATACAAATCCAAGGTAGTAAATTATATGTAACCACTACAACCGGCCATGTAATATAAGTAGTACTCATTGTTCGAAATGGATTGAAACCATCACTACAAAGAGCAAGTCTCACGTTGCGGGAATCAGAGGAAAAATCTACATATCATTCATAAAATGCCTTCCATGCTTCATCATCTGTAGGATGTCTCAGTAGCCCATCCTTCCTACGACCCTCGTTGTGCCATCTCATATCATTCGATGTTTTCGTAGAGGCAAAAAGCCTTTGCAGCCTTGGTATAAGAGGAAAATAACGTAAAACTTTTACTGGAATCTTCCTCTTTTGTTTTGGTATGGCAAATGTGTTAGAAGCATTTTCTTCATTGTTTGAAATATGATCTTTTTCCATACTAGTATTTTTCCAACGAGAGGACCCACAAACATCGCAAACTTCTTGATATACTTTACCACCTCAAAATAATATGCAATCATTTGGACAACAATGAATCTTCTCGTAACTTAGACCTAACTCCTTAATAATTTTTTTTGCTTCATATGAAGAATGGGATAATGAAGTACCTTCAGGAAATGCATCAGCCAATATCTCTAGTAATATACTAAATGACTTTCCTGACAAACTTTTTAGACATTTCAAGTGGAACAAATGAAGTATAAAAGATAGTTTTGAAAATGTCTTGCATCCCGAATATAATTCTTCATTTGCATCTTTTAATAGTTTATGAAAATTATGATTTCCATTAGTCTCTTCACTAGATTGTTCCATGCGAGGTTTTACTGTAGATTGTTCTGGGTCCGCCCTACAGTCAAATTCATTAATTGATATATTTGTTTCATTAGTTAGTTCACCGGCTAAGCCAATGGCATCATGTAAAAGTCCATATATGTCATCTGATCTTCTAAAGTTTTGGGTAATAGGGATGCACTCTTACATATGTAAAACTTGTACATGCAAAGACTGAGAAGTTGAAGAAGAGGTTGAAGCATTAATTGGGGAAGTAAAAGATAAAGGCTCCTCTCCATGGCAAACCCATCTTGTATATCCCCTTAGAAAGCCATCACATATCAAGTGTATCTTTACATCCTCATATGTTTGTAATGAACAATTAACACAGCGTACACAGGGGAACATTAGTTTGCCTTTATAGGATGCATTACAAAATGCAAATTCCAGAAATTGTGAGTAATTTTTTCAATAAAGTTCAAAAGCTTTGATAAAAATACATAATAAATAATTGGCATATTTTGTTGCTAAAGAAAATAAATATTTCATGCCATTACGTGTCGGCACACATATATTTTTTGTCACCGGCACGCACCGTGCCGTACCGTGCCGGCAAGTTTCCGGCACGATCCCGTGCCACGGCACTTAAATCCTTGCATTCAATATAGTGCAGTATAAAATTTATCAAATCAAGATAATAGAAAAGTAATGGATTGCCAAGACACTTATTCCTGAAGAGGTGATTTTCTAAGCCCTCTTTCAACACGAACTAGTAGATTCTTTATCCTCACAGCAATGCCCCAACAAGAGTTTGACTAGGTTCGGGTGTGAAAACCTTCCTACGAAATTCACCTTAAACTGCAACGCTAAGAAATTTTTTATGCTACATACTGTACCACATTCAACAACAAAATTACGAATATAAATACAATCAATGCTCAAAAAACAGCTTAAAGGAAAAAAAAATCTCTGTTGCTGCTTAGTTACTTTATATTTCTAGGCTTCTAGCTGAGTTACTTTATATTTTGACTAGGCAGGAACTGCACCTACAATTAGCTTTATTGATTTCAGTAAAGCCTACAAAGTGAACACTAAGTTTAATGCATATGATCAATCAAAAACAGCTCCACCGCCAAAATCAAAAGTATAATGCCAATATGATCATTTTCTGTATCAGAAGCCATTGATAAGCTTTCTTATGGTTGCTCTTACAATTCAACAGTCATAATTTTTCTAGCATCCTTATTTTAAGCAAGAAGCTTAGCAGCTATAGTAAGAGGCTTCAACAACACTGATCAGTGGGAATGCCTAGTATGGCTCACTTCTTCCTGGCACATTGTAACTAGGAAGGCTTTGATGAATAACGCTTGCATCCTCCATAGTTCTAATAAAAGATCCAAATAAAAAGACAAATGTACAACATTCGAGACTAAACTAAAAGCCAAAACTGATGCCTACGTTACTAGTAGGTAAACGACCTAACTTCGGTTCCTCTGGTCTAAATCGCTTGAATTTACAATAAGATCAAAACATTAAGATCTAAATTATTTGAAAATACAACTTCAAGCAACATACCAGTGCTCCGGTTGAGTTGCAAGGAGGAAAAGTCGCTTAACTCTCCAGCCCAGAAAAGAATGCCTTCACTGCATAATCTGCAGAAAAAGCATAACCCACCTTCAAATGTAAGAAGCACAATATAGGGCAATGCAGAATTGTGCGCCCGGATGACGCAAGATAGTCGTGAAGCTTGATTAGATCAATAAATATTTTATTTGTGTTTGTGTTAGCAAAAGATATTCGGTAAATTTACACACATCTATGTGGTCTCACTGGGACTCACTGGGCATGCAGTTAACCATGTGAAGGAAATGGCACATAAGAATGAACAGTGACACTTACCCAAAACAATAAAATCTGATAACTCCTCTCGAAAGGGGAAAACGAGAGTAGTTTGGAAAGTAACTACAAATGAAAGTAATTACGAACGAAAGTAACTAAGCAGCAGAGTTTTTTTTTTTTTTTTTTTTTTTTTTTTTTTTAAGATAAGCGGAAGGGGCGCACACCGAGCGGGCCAAGTGCTGCGGGGCGGGGGAAGCAGACCGCGTGCGGCCGCCGGCGGGGGGAGAGCAGACGTGGCCGGGGAGCAGACGCGGCCGCCGGGTTGGGGGGGGGTGGTGGGGGGGGGGGGGACGGTGGGTTTGTTTGTGTTGCGGGGAGGCGTTCTTTTTTTTTTTTTTTTTTTTTTTTTTTTTTGGGAGGAACTAGGCTTTTTGGGAGAGTTGGGGAAAAAGAGAAAAAAATAGTGGTTTTTTTTTTGTGCGGATATAGAGGCGGTTTTATAAAACCACCTCTAATCTGTTTCTAATATTACTAGTCTAAATACGTGCGTTGCACGTGTTAAGAAACTTAATAAAACTTAAGAAAAAAAATAGCTGAGAAGATAATAAGTAAAAAATAGTCTAAAAATTATTTCAAAGTTAATTGGTTCTCATATATATAGAAGCTGGTATGAATTCTAAATCCAAAAATAATTGAAAAAAAAAACATAATTTATTATCATGAGTGAATATTTTTTTATTTTACAAATTTTAATAAAAAAATAAATTTAATTATCAAATTAAACTAAAAGAGTTGAACATCACATAGTAAAATGACTTTCCAATAATTAAGTATATAAGAGTCTCACCAAATTATGAAATTCTCTTTAAACCTTATTATGGAAATAAGCATATAAAATATTATTCATCTTCGTCGTCAATAAACACTTTTCGTTTGCGAAGAAGAGAAATCGTCGACTTGCTAAGATCCACATTAGAAACAATCAGATATTCTTGCTCATCCTAGAGCACTGACTTATGGCTGCAGAGTTTAACATTACATCTAGATAAACTAAATTAATTTTTAAATGCTTAAATGTTTAGATGTTTAACATTACATCTAGATATTCAAAAATTAACTGTTTAAATCGAACTAAATTAAAGCTTGATAAGCTGAATTATCTTTGATAGAAAAATTTCATATAAAATTTATTCCCACTTAACTCTCCAATATCACTGTATTTTAAAACTATATATCATATCCTGTATTCATGTACAAGTCTTATTCGGAGCCTGGTTATGTTTCTTTTCTCTTTTTCGAAATTATTCATAAGCCTCTCACCTCCCGACATTTTGAAGACATTTTGAATTCATATTCTTATATAATCCAAAATAAAGGATCAAACTATATTTTTCGAAGCACTACATGTCGTAAGAAGCTACATGCAGGAGTGCTGGCCCCTTCAGAATGAGATTTATTAGCATTTAATTAACTGAGACATATAATCTAATACATTTTTTTTTTAACTTTACTAAAAAATTAATATTCTGCAGGAGAATTTGTGAGGTGGACTACTAAATAAATTAGTAAATATATACATCTAATTACCACAAAAGTTTAACCAACTAAAACATTTGAATCAAAGAAGCATTAAAGATCACCGATCCAAATATCTCTAACCAAAGCATTAAAGATCATCAATCCAAATATCTCTAACCTTCTTGAGAATAGATTTAATAACTAATTTTTACGCAAAAGTAGAATCTTTTTTTCCCCAAAATAATCCATTCTCAATAAAAAAGTAAAAGATCACAAAAGATCATACAACATAACAATCTAAATGGAATAGTAAATCGGTGCACAAAATTCTCTCAAAGCTAATATTCTCATTGATATGGAAGCTTCTTTATACATCGATATCATAAAAGAAAAATAAGAAAACTAAAACATGTAGAAAGAAAAATAAAACTCCTAAAAACTGTCAGCAACATAACAATATTTTCTAGACATTGATTATCAGTGGTATAATGACTGATTTATCACTGTGAGCGAATGCGATTATTTTGAATAACCCAGTTGCCATTGTAGCTCGAAGGAGTTCTTTCGTTTCGGACAATTCTTTCATCCGAAAAAGCGGAGTTGTATATATAAATTTCTGCCCCAAGTGGATGATTACCACTCAGGCTCAAAGTCTCAACAATACAGCTATATATATCCATCATATAAATGCCGTCTACAGTTACCACAAACATCTTATCATATGTTCGAAAAATTGAAATACTGTAAAACATATCACTTTCCAATAAGAAACTAAGATGCACTCTAGCAACAAATACCCAAGCTGAGTTGTGTGTTGGTAGGTTCCAAATATCCATTATGTGGAGACAAGTATGTAGTAAATCAAGACCTCCATCGCGACTCGCTAACTCATTCTTGTAAGGATATGTAGAACAGTAGCAAGCTCGATTTGGCAGCACTTTGAAATATGTATTAAATGTGTGCAAGTTAAACACAAAGATCTTAGAATGATTCACCATCCAATATAGGTACCCGTCAAATGAAATTGGTCCCTCCAAACCTAAAGAATGAGTGGCATTTAGGCAAGTTTCACCACTCCACATTCATTTCCATAGCGTTGAATCAAATAGCTCACTAACCAAATTTGATCTCGGGATATTTGACCAACATAATCATAGAATTTGATAGTGGTGAGGTGACGACCCATGCACAATTAGAGCAAAACCTTTAGAGTGGTATCTACTTCTAGGATTAGATAATTTAACACATTCTTTGCTAGTGGGGCAGCATATATAGAACCTTGGATGTTGAAGATTATTATTTGAACACAGTAGAGAGTAGTTCGATGAAGAAAGAATATGAACTGTCTCCGGCATATATCCTAGACTCAAATCTTTAATAACCAAAGTGTTATATGCTGGGACAAACTCAGCAAAAAAAATTATAGCAAACTGTTGCATAAACAGCCCGAAAGTTCCAAATAATCTTTTACATCGACCCAATATAACTTCATAAGTGTACGTCACTCTGTTGAAAAAGAAAGAGATATCTTGGCAAGTGTAAAGAGTCGACAAAGAAACTCTAATAAAAATCTCCATCAAAATATCAGTTGACAAGTGTATCTCCTCATCTGTCTAATGTTGAAAATAACTATACGCTAAGGACATATTCTAAATAAAATAGAGAAAATTATAGAATCGGAAACTATAGAAGAAAACCAATTCAATTTCATAAATGCATTGAGTATATTTTCAAATTATTCTTTCCAATAAAAAAGAAATTATTGCATAATAATTATAATATAACATAAAGACGAGATATATTATGTACATTCCTACATAGAAAATTTTCTATAACACAAGAAATTTTTGTAATTTTTTTTCCTCCAATTGCTGCCAACTGAGTGGTCACTTCAATAATTTTTTGAACATTGGCAGGATCGGGCACATTACAAAATCAAAAAAAATTAGCATTTTATTTTCTTTTTTTAAAACCTTAGGGCAAAAATTATATAGAATTTTAAAAATTGGTAGATTCTAATAGGGGTTTATTCAACAATCAGAAATGAAGTGAAAATTTGTAACGTATAAGTTTTAAAGCCCGCTTAAATTTTTTAATTTTCATAAAAAAGAATTTAGAGAAAAAAGAGGCAGATATTAGTTTATTATATTATTTATAATATAATAAACTCAAATAGATATTACAATCTACCGCACTTCACTGTTACAGCTATATCAATAATTCTCACCATAATCAATGAGGGTATGAAACAAATTAATTTTTAATTTTAAAAAATATAAATAATAAATAATAGAAATAAAAATAAAAGAATAAAGTAAATGGCAAAAATAATTACATAAGAATAAACTTACTGTCCAGTTTTTATAGGAAGAGATCGGTCCAAGACGAAAATACCCACAGCAATTTTTTTTTGTCTTCAATCGTCACAGTACTGTGTGTATCTCCTCCTCTTTTGTTTTTTATATCCAAATTTAAAAGGTCACTGATGCCAGTAGCCAAGGTAACAAAGACTTCTTATACAAAGAAAAAGATAAAATTAAATCAGAGAATTAAATAACCCATATCATAAAAATATTTAATGACAATTATTTACTTGGAATAATTATCCGGAATTGAAGAGAAAGAACGGAACATTTATTTAATTTGAAGATGATAAAAGAATAAATCTGTATAAATACTAATAATTTGCAGTTATTCTCTAAAACCGAACCCTTTATTGTGTAGGGCTGATTCCGCTCCGCCGATTCTGCTTCGAACCACCGTTTCTCGAAGTGCAGTGCTTCCTGCTTACGCTTCGGCTCCCAACGATAATTTCCCGAAGGTTCCGCCCCGGCTAGGGATGTCAATGGGTCGGGTTTTAAAAAATCCGAACCCGACCCACAAATTTGAACCCGAACCTGGACCCAAACCCGACGGGTTTTAAAAATCCATACCCATACCCGACCCAACCAAATACCCGAAACCCGAACCCGAACCCGAACCCGAACCCGAAACCCAAACCCGAAGTACCATATTTGAAAATATATTGTAGTAAAATCAAAATTTTTGAGTCTTTGAGTGTACTATTGGATGAAGATCCAACGGATAGAAATCATTATGTATTTTATATATTAAATAAATAAATAAATAAAATATATATAATTTATTCGGGTTCGGGTTCGGGTTCGGGTCGGGTACATACAAATCCATACCCGTACCCATACCCGTCGGGTTTTTATTTTCTATACCCATACCCGAATCCATATCCATTTAGTTTGGGTAAACCCGACCCGTTCGGGTTCGGGTTCGGGTAATTTTTCGGATACCCATACCCATTGACATCCCTAGCCCCGGCTGCCGCCCTTTGCTTTCCATTAGGTCGAAGAAGAAGGGCCAAATTAGTGAAAAGTTTGTGCAATTATTTATTGGACCTGGTGTATACGGTGTACAGGTCCAATACACTAATTCTATATATTTTAAAATATTGAATTGAAAAAAATGTACAAGTACAATTAAAATAAGGTACTTCTAATTCTTTTTAGAAATTTTTCATAAAGTTAAATGTTAGTTTAAACTATTAACTATCAAATTTAAACACATAATGATACACCTGGTGTATGTCCCTTTTTAATTACCCATTACTTGTGTAATATGTAGTCACATCAATCGTGCATAGTAAAGACTCTAAATTTTTTAAAGTATTATTTTTTTGGCTCATAATAAAAAATTTAACATCAAATTTAATATTTAGTAGTATAAAGTCTTAAAAAAATTAATACTTTGAATCAAAGAATAAAAATGCATTTTTTTTATAAAAAAAGTCACTTTATGTAAGATACCCTAATAAGAAATTAACTTTTAAAGGACTCTAATTTATCTAGTAAAAAACAAATAAATTTTATTTTATGTAAATCTCAGGAAGCTAATTAAAATTTAAATAAAAAGCAAATAAAATATATTTTATGTAAATCTCAAGAAGCTAATTAAATTTTTTAAAATTAAAAATACACCAATACTATATAATTTAAAAACAATACAATTTTTTTTAGAAAGACACTCTATGTGAGGTACTCTAAGAAATAATTTCTAAAGGACTTTAATTTTTCCTAATTTTTATTAAACTAAGTGAGTTTAAGAAGATGTAATTAAACTAAATGAGTTGAAGATTTTGAACTATAAGTTTAATCTAATAAAAAGCAAATAAATGTATTTTATGTAAAATCTCAAGAAGCTAATTAAATTTTTGAAAATTAAAAATACACTAATACTATATAATTTAAAAATAATATAATTTTTTTTCTTAGAAAGCCACTCTAGGTGAGGTACTCTAAGAAATAATTTTTAAAGGACTCTAATTTTACCTAATTTTTATTAAACTAAGTGAGTTTAAGGGAGATGTAATTATACTAAATGAGTTGAAGATTTTGAACTATAAGTTTAATATAATAAAAAGCAAATACTTTATTTACATTGATTTTAACCGTCCAAAGTTCTTTGAATTAAAAAATCAAGCTCATGATTAAATTAGTTGAATCAAATTATAAATTTATAATCGTGAACTTAATTTATTAACTATGAACTTAAAGAGAATTTTTAGTAGTAAATTTAACTATATAATTTGAATTTAACATTCAATTATGGTTAAAATTTATCATTTATTGAATTAAGAATAAATGATGTGAAGGGTATTTTGGTAATTTTGATAGTACCGACAAAACAAAGCGGTGAGACGAAACCAACAAATATATTTGCTTATAGTAATAAGATTAGATAGCTTAGAGACGGCTATAACAACCACCTCTATGAACGCCTTTTTTTTGTAGTGTGAACTACTATGAGTCCGAATAAAAAAGAAAATATAAAGATGCGATGAGGACTTGTGTAGTGTGGTGCCGGCAGTGATAATTATATAAGAAAGAGAGAAAGAGAGGGAGAAGGAGATGGAGTCCGGGGGGCACGAGCAAGGAAGGCAGAGGAAGTCGGAGGGGAAAGCTCGAGAAAAGGGGACGAGTCGATGGAGTCGTCAGCGAGGTGGGCGATTTTGAAGCCCTAGTCGAATTGCTGGATGAATCGGCAATAAAAACCGAATCGACAATAAAAATCGAATTGGCCTGGCTCGAGTTAAGTGGTTGTCTGAATAATTAAAAGTAGGAACTGAACCAGAAATTTTGGTTTTTAAAATCTTTGAATTCGAACCGAATCGGTTACTAATAAAGAAAAAAATATTATTTGTTGGTTTGGTTAGAATCTATTTATTATTTTAAATTAATTTGTTAATTGATAATATAAAAATAGTGTTTGCTATCAATTTTTTTACCATTTGATGGGGAGGGTTTAGTGGGAGTTGGTGGAAAGTTGATAGTAAACACTATTCATATACTATCAATAGTATACTAGCTCAACTAAATAATCAATAGATATATTAAATCTTGAGTTCTTGGAGAGGTTACGTGTCGCCCACCCTCTCCTGATTCGTTCCTTCTCTCTCACCTGCGATCCCTTCCCTCTCTATCGCTGAAAGAGGTTACGTGTCGCCCGCCCTGTCTCTCCCGATCCGTTCCCTCTCTCTCACCCGCGATCCCTTCTCTCTGTATCGCTGAGAGGGTTTACATTTCGCCCGCCCCATCTCTCCCTATCCGTTCTCTCTCTCACCCTCGATCCCTTTCCTCTCTCTCACCTACGATCCCTTCTCTCTCACCTCCAGTTCTTTCCCTCTCTAGATCGGATAAGATCTAGCAAGTACAATGGCATATCTTTTGTCGTACACCTTGCTCCCGCAAATCCCGCAAGGCATGGAGGGTTGTCGCACCCTACAATGGCCATTCTCCTCCTCCCGTACATACGTTCCGGGGAGTTGTCAGAGGAGTGCCTGAGTACGGGAGCAGGGCGGCGTACTCCCCCCTCCATCCCTCCCGTCTTCTTCCTCTATTTGCGATGGGCATCCTCCCCCTTCCGACACTTCATCGCCTTCTTCCCTTCCTCGCTATCATCCCTGCCGCCGCCGGGGGTTGGTCGCCTGATGTCGATAGCTATGGATGGTAATCATGGCAGACTATTCTAATCTCCCACCTGCCCTAGCCCCTCCCCTCCTCCCCTACGATGACTCCCCTTCCCCTCTCTCTGCTTCACCGTCATTCTCCCTCCCTCTCTCTCTAACATTCCTACCGGAGGTACGGTCGGCCATCATGACAACCTACCCTACTTCCCCCTCCCCATTCTCCTCTCTCTTGGCACTTGCTTTTAAATATGCCTACATCTATGCAAAGAGAACTCAACCTGCTGGCCTCTATCTTCAAGGTTTTCTTTAGGCTTTAGCAATTATTGGAAGGAAAAAAAAACTGTATTTATACAAATTTTTTTTTTATAGATGCAAAGGAGTTAATGCTTGCTCTTTTGGTGTTCTTCTAGGTCATCTTATGTTGCTCCCTATACGCTGAACAACACTTCTCTTCCTATGCCTATACTTTTGTTTTGTCCCTACTTTTGGTGAGTGAAACGATGGTCTACTCCCTCTAAATTATGATATGCATTTTGCTCCTGCCTACTTTGGCGGCTTTGAATGGCGGGGACTTTTTGCTGGACTATTAGTTTTGATATTTTTTTAAGTGCCTTTTGATACACTTATGCTTAACAAATTTTTTTAAGAAATGGGAAAAGAAGGGTGAAGGTCCAGACTATTACTTTCTCTTAATGTAAATGACGGCCGGCTAAGAGCATATTTTGGCATATGTGCCTTTCCATACACTTACGGTTAACAAATTTTTAAAAAAGGAGCAAGAATGGTAGTTTATCATGTAAGCTATGGCTGAGAGCATATTTTCGCATATCTCTTGCTCGGTCGTACCTACGATCGATGCTTACTCGCTTTGAATTTCTATTATGATCTGCGACTTAATCTTCGTTATGTAACTATAAGTACTCTTCTTTGATTTGATTGTTTCCTTCTCCGGTGTTCATCTTAACAGCAGTTGTCGAGATGTCGGTTATTCAGCTTTCTTATAGTAAATTACTTGAGAAAATAACCGAGAAACTAGGCGTTGAATGTGAGACCCCGGGTAATCCTATATGTAAGATATAATAGGGCTAAACTCTTAACCCGGCTTAAGCATTTTGGGCAATGGCAAGGCCCAAGAGGTTAAGAGAGTTAAGAGAGTTAAGTGTGTTAGGGCTAGAGTAGTCCTAGAATGGGTAACCCCCTGAGAAGTTGGAACGTCACAGTTGGTATCAGAGCCAATTACTAGCCGGAAGTGTGAGATGAGTCTCGACTGAGCCAGAATTATACAGCGGGGAGAGCGAGGCTCTCGTGTTGTTGACTGTTGTGGGTAGAGCGCGGCTCCCCCACAAGGTCGGTTAAGGCTAGCGAGATGAGTCTCACATCGCCTGGTACTTGTGAGTCTGAGCCTGACGATGACGTCAGGATTTAAAGAGGGGGAGATTGTGAGACCCCAGGTAGTCCCTATATATAAGATATAATAGGGTTAAACTCTTAACCCGGCTTAAACATTTTTGGCGGTGGCAATGCCCAAGCTCTTTTCTTTCTCTTTTCTCTGTTCATTGCTTGGAGTTCACCAGGGATCACCATTGTTGACCCCCTAAGCTCAAGCCTTATACCTTGCTTGCATCAATGGTATCAGAGCACTTTGGGTCCTCGGCAACCTGATCATGGCGGAGGGAACGCGATCCCAAGACCTTCGGAAGGTTGAAGAGACCCTATGCACAATAGTTAAGGAGACGTCAGAGCGCCATGCACAATCGATCTAAGAAATTAGTGATTGGCAGAGCCACGACATGTAGGAGGTAAGGAAAATGCTTGTTGGGTTACAAACTTCTTTGGATTCATCTTCCCCTCTAGTTTTTTTTGCATACTGGGATGATGGGCAAAAGATACCAATTCCAATCCCGTTTTGCCAAAATTGAGTTCCCAAGATTCTCCGAGGAGGATCAAAAGGGCTGGTTGTACAAATGTGATCAATATTTTGATATTGATGCCACTCCAGAGGATGCAAAAGGTTAGCATCTATACACCTGAAAGGAAGGCCTTACAATGGCATTAATGCTATATGAAGGGCCGCTTAACTAGATCAGCTCCTCACCGCGAAGAGTATGTATAACCTCTATTCACAAGATTTGGGCAAGAGCTTTATGATGATCATATGGTAGACCTCAAGAATCTCAAGCAAATCGGAACTGTCCAAGAATATGTAGACATTTTTGATGCACTGCTAAATAGAATAGTGCTCTCCGAAGAATATACCATTAGCTGTTGTTTGATTGAGTGGATTGAAAGAAGAAATACAATTACCTATGCGCATGTTTGCTCCACCAACATTACAAAAGGCATTGAGCTTGGCCAGATTACAGGAATTTGCTATTAAAAGTAGCAATAAAAAGGATAGGAACATTAGACCTAATAGTTCTTATCCTTCTTCCTTATTACCAACACCCAAGGGGAATGCGGAAGCAGTGTTGCCTTAGGGGCCCTCACTGTCTCTAGTGTTGCCACCTGGACCATCACTGCCACTTAAACTATGTGGGCCAACCTTAAACAAAGCATGACCTCAGAAATCATCTAGATCATTGTCCAGCAATAAAATGGATGGGAGAATAGCTAAGAGGCTTTGCTTCTGGTGTGAAGAAAGATATGTACCTGGGCGCCAATGTAAACGGAAACAGCTACATAGAATAGAAGTTTACAAAGAAGGAGAAGCAGAAGAGAATGTGGGAATGGGTGAGACGGAATAGTAAAAAGTAGCCACATATTTATAATTGGCTAGTTCCACACCCCAAATCTTCTTGAATGCTTTAACAGGAACACCCTTGGTACCAAATTTCAATACAATGAAGCTATCTAGATCAGTGAAAAATAATAGAATTTACATACTCATTGATTCAGGTAGCACTCACAACTTCTTGGTCTCCAATACAGCGGTCCAAATTGGGTGCAAAATTGCGGCATGCTCTCCAATTTCTGTGAATGCAGTAGACAGTAATAGAATTCAATGTAGTTCAATCAGCTCAGCATTCCTATGGAAAATTCAAGGGTTAGAATTTGAGACAGATATGTTGCTCCTGCCTTTGGGAGGTTGCCAAATAATTTAAGGAGTGCAATGGCTAATCAAATTGGGACCTATTGTATGGAATTTTCAACAACTTCACAAGGACTTTCAATATAAAGAAAAAAAGGTTACTCTTAGGGGTTTACAATCACGCATCTTGCAGTTTATGTAAGGAAAACAACTTCAAAAGGTACTGCAGCAACCAGCACAACTTTTCTCAGTAAATATGTGCTCATTACAGACTTATGCTGCAGCAGAAACTCAACAGAACTGGCCTATATTACATTCAGCTAGCATTAATTGCCAAAAGACTGCATTTTCTTTCTGACTGGAGGCATTATTAGCATAGTACTCAGACATTTTCGAAGAGCCTCAATGCTTGCCACCCTTTTAGACCTCAATATTACAGGATTCCGCTAAAAGAGGGCACAAACTCCATTAATGTAAGACCTTATAGGTATCTGCTTATCAGAAGGATGAAATAGAGAAGCTAATGCAGGAAATGCTACCGAATGGGGTAATGAGGCCCTGCACAAGTCCTTTTGTGAGAATCCGAATTTTTGGGAATTTGGAATTTCTCAGTGTTCCTCTCCCCATTACTGTGTTTTTGATCTGTATACGTATATATATAGGTATTTATATATATATATATATATATATATGTATATAAGTGTCTTTTAGTGTTTTTTTTTGTTAGTTTTCGGATTTTCGTCGCGATCCGGAGTCCGATTCTGGCGATCCAAAATACTAGGTTCGATGTCTCGACAGTGCTAAATGCAATGGCGCGATTCGTGTCGGCGTGCAACGCACGGTTTGAAAGTTATTGCATCTTTATCGCAGATCGCTCGAAGGTTACGTTTTATGTTTTCGCGATCGAGTCCCCGTTTTCGCACCTTTTCGCGCGATTTCGAATCGCAGGGGCCTGGGTGGATTTTGTGGCTGAGAGGGAGGGGTAGGTAGGGGGTTGGTGGAGTCATTTATGGGATTTGACCCAACACCCCCCCTCTCTTTACTTAGTCAACACTCAACCTCTCTCTCTCTCTCTCCCACACTCTCTCCCTTCTCTCCCTTGCTCCCAGAGGTGAGCACAGGGCTCCCCTGCCCCTTGGCCTCCTCCCTGAGCAGCGCCGGCCGCCGCCGGCCACCTCTTGGCCGGAGCAGCTCCGGCCACCTCTCCCTCTCTCTTTTCTTCTATTCTTCTTCTTCTCCTCCTCTGAGGTGAGCACCCAGGGGGAACCCACGCCGAGCTCCCCCTGAGTTCGCTATGACGCGGGGGACCGCCGCCGGTGTCGCCGGAGGGCCGCCGGAAGCAGCCCGAGCTGCTGCTGCTGCCTCAGCTAGGGCAGCAGCTGGCCGAGGTGTTCGGGCCGCCGCCGCCGCCGCTTCCCGGAGCTCTGTGGGGTGAGCATCATCACCCTTGAGTCCTCCGCCGCCGACCCTCCCTTTCCCGGCCGCCGGAAAGCCGCCGGAACGCCGCCGGAGCCTCCTCCAGCTCGGGGAGCCGCCTAGGGCAGTGGGCTGCCACCTTGGCTCCGCCGCCGCCGTCGCCGGAGCTTTCTTGTCGCGGACCCCGGCAGACCGGTGCCCGGCGACGTCCTCTTGCCGGTGCTCGCGCGCTGCCGCCGGCCGCCGTCGCCGTTGGTCGCCGGAGCCGCCGTGCCCTAGCTAACCCGAGCCCGAGCTTGGTCCCAGCGCCGCCGCCGCCGCTTCCCGTCGCCGGCCAAGGTGAGCATCACCTTCCCCACCTCCTCCGCATCCACCCCTGGCCGCCGCCGGCCATGTTTGTCGGCCGGCAGCCGGCCGGAGCTAGTTGCTCCGGCCGGGGAGCTTTTGTTGTGTCTTCTTTGTTGTTGCGCTTGTTTGTCGCATCCGTTGACTCCCGAAGCTCGGGAGGGTGAGCCCGACGATCGCAGCGATGTGCTGAACACCGTGCTCACCCTACCCTAGTTTTGGGTTTCGTTGAGCCGTCTTATGGTTCGGCCTTTGTCGAGCCTTTTGTGTGCTTGTGGCTCTGTTTTTGTGCAATTGCTGTGTTAGCGGCTTGCCCTGTCGCAGCGGGGCTGTGAGCACGGGGTCCGTAACGTCGCTACCTGTCCGCTGGTGCTTGCGGAAGGTCGTGCGGACGTGCGGGGCACTTGATTGGCCGTATTTACGCTTACTTTTCTTATATGCTCACTGTTTTTATGGGTTTTCCCGGCCCGCGACTTGTCCTGTCGCAGAAGGGCTGCGAGCACGGTCTCCGTGACGTCGCTACCTATCCGCTGGTGCTCGCGGAAGGTCGAGCGGATGTACGGATTGCTCGAACGGCTTAAATTAGTGCTTGTATGTTTGTATATGTTGCTTGTTGTGGACTTTGGTGATTGCGACAGCATAGCGACGCTGTGGGCAGAAAGGGTATGGTCTTTGGGACCCTGTGGACTGGTTGTCCAACCCCCTCGCCCTTCGTGGAGTTTCGGATTTGTTTCCGATGCGTTTTTCGATGAAATAATCGGCGAAACGCACGTTTCTAGTTGTGTGACTCACTCGCTATTTTCGCGAGCGACTTGGCTTCATTGGTTAGCCTTGTTGGCTGTTCCTCATCGCTGTCCCGAAGTTTCGAGGACAGCGGATGAGTGATGTGGGGTTCCGGTGCCAAATCGGCACTTTTCGGGAACCCGGGAAGCCTTTACGGGTGCATTTGATGTTCGTGGCACCCCGAGCTTGTGCTCGCTGTCCCGTCACTTGGTTTTGTGTGTTCGGGGACAGCGAGGGACCTTGTTGGCTGTTTGGTACCCCTCGGGGGCTTTGTGTGGTTTCGGGATCGCCCCGGTGGGTTTCCCGGGCGATCCGCCGGTTTCGGGATGTGAGAGCTTTGTGTTTAGCGTCGACTTGGTGGACCTTGACCCTGTGAGTCTTTCGTAGGTCCTGTCGCGGTTCCCGAGAGCCGTCGGTATTAGATTGGATCTTACGTACAGGTGGGTGCTTCGATCCGGAGTCGGTTCAGTGGACTACGGTGATACCTTTCTATCCCTTCTTTGGCATTACAGTTTTTTAGTTCACTTGACTCCCGTAGACTCTACTTATATGCGTGCTTGGATAGTAGAGTAGTTGTAGTTGCATTGTTCTTGAGACGACCCAGTTGGTCGGTAGTGATCGCCTATTGTTCTGAGCGATCCTAGTTGTGGTTTGCGTGGTTCTTGAGACGACCCAGTCGGTCGGTGGTGATCGCCTGTTGTTCCGAGCGATCCTAGTTGTGGCTTATTGGTTGCTTCTCGGCTTGTTGCCGTTCTGTGGATTGAGCATACGCATCGATCGTCACAGCTCCCTAGCACCTCACGTATGCCTACGGTCTGATCCACCGTTTGAGCTTCTTTTCCGGAAAAGGGTTGTGGAGAGCGGTCCCGACCCGTGAGCCTTACTGCGTTGCGTGCAGAAGGTTTGTGCCAGTTGGTTGAGCAAGTTGTGACAGTGCCCGGGGTGCGTCCCGGTGGCTATAGATTGGGTTTACTTTGTGGTTATCTCCTTTGATGCATACTAGTTGCTTACAGTAGCATAGTTATTTCAGTTGTATGTTAGCCTCATGCTTACTTGTGCTACTGTATACCATATCTATCTTTTGTTGACCCTCGTGCCGGTGTGTACACCTCGCCTTCGTCGGCTTGCGGTACCCACTGGGAGGGGAGACATGCGTGCATGTTCTCACCCCCCACCCCCATTGCAGGTTTCAGGTGAGCAGGGTGGTGAGTGTCGGGACGCTGCGAGGCACGCCTAGATAGTAGCTCTAGAGGTTCCGACTCGTGAGGCTACATCCCCAGATTTGGTTATCACCCTACTTTCGCCTATTAGATGTCATTTGTGGTTCAGTTATTCTTTGAATTTACTCCTTATGATTATGTGATGATAGCATGCTTGGACTAGTTGGTTGTATTCATACCTTTCGATTATTTCGTTATCTAGCTTTTTGGTTTTCTACCCCTCGTGGTAGCGTCGTAAAACAAGGTTTCCGTGTGGGAAACGGTTTTCAAATGGATTTCTGATTGCTCGGTTTTGCGACTTCAAAAAAAAGAGAGTTCTCGTGTGGAGAACAGTTTTCAAATGATTCTTGGATGTTTGAAATTAGGATTTCAAATAAAGCTTCTGGGTAAGGAGCAGCTTTCTAGAATGGTTGTTGCTTGTGCATTGCATCATCCTTCGCTTAAGGACCTGCTTAGATTCATACAGGTTTAAGGACGGCTAGCTGTATGAATCTACTGTATTGTTGTGCTGTTGGGATGAATGAATAGTGGTTGTGATCCTGTTGTTTGTCGGGGACGCCGTGCAAATACAGGGGAGACTCTGTCCGTGTGTACAGTGGACCCTGTATTTGTGGCGGGTCTGTACGTGGCGCGGGCTAGGCTTTCAAAAAAAAAAAAAATTGGTTCGTTTTTCCGCACCTTGAACTAGCCCGGGGCGTGACACCTTTCTCTTCTCCAGTAGTGCTAGTGAAACAGAAAGATTACAATTGGAGATTATGCATTGACTATAGGGCTCTAAATGCATGCAGAATCAAGAAAATATCCTATTTCTTTGGTGGAAGAATTGTTGGATGTATTGCAAGGAGCAAATTTTTTTTTCCAAACTGGACTTAAGGTCAGGGTACCATCAAATAAAAATGGCTGAAAAAAACTACATTCAAGACTCATGAGGGTCACTCTGAGTTTCTTGTGATGCCTTTTGGAATGGCAAATGCTCCATCCACCTTCCAAGGGCTAATGAATAAGGTGTTCAAGGCCCATCTAAAGAAGTGCATACTAGCTTTTTTTGTTGACAATCTCATTTACAGCCAAAATGAGGATGAGCATTTGAAGCATCTAAGTATTACATTTCAAATTTTGACAAGAAATAGTTTATGGGTAAAGAAAAGTAAATGTCGATTTGCTGCCACAAAAATTGAGTACCTAGGCCATGTCATATCAGAAAATGGAGTAATCATGGAGCTAGAAAAAGTAGAAGCCATAAATGAATGGTCTTTACTAAAAAATATCAAAGAATTGAGGGGATTTCTAGGATTGGCCGGGTATTATGGGAGGTTTATAAAAAAAAATTTGGGAAGATTTGTCAACCATTGACCGAAATGCTAAGAAAAATATATTCCTATAGACAGATATAGCAGTGCAGGCTTTCAACCAGCTAAAAGAAGCTGTTAGCTCGGCCCCTGTATTGACACTTCCAAACTTTACATCTACATTTACCATTAAAACCGATGCTTCTGAGCTCGGAGTAGGAGCAGTTTTTCTGCAAAAAAGGGAAACCAATAGCATTTATGAGCGAGTCTCTCTCGGCAAGGAACAGAGCACTCTCAACTTATGAAAAAGAGATGCTGGCAATTGTTATGGCAGTGCAAAAATAGAGACCCTACATTTTGGGAAGGCATTTTTTTGATAAAAATCGACCATCAAAACTTAAAGTATCTCTGGGAACAAGGGATTACTACTTCCAGCCAACAAAACTGGCTAGCAAAGTTAATAGGATATGACTACAAGCTAGTCTACAGGAATGGAAAGGACAATATAGTCGCTGATGCACTCTCTAGAAGGCCTAGCATTGCTGCAGTATCAGTTGTTACCAGTGGCTTACTGCAACAAGTGCATGAAAGTTGGAACTCGGATACCAAATTGCAGGGCTTAATAACAAAAATACATAAGACCCCAAGTCATATCCTACTTATTCATGGCAGCAGGGATAGCTTAAAAGAAATGGCAGGTTGGTAGTAGGCAATAATCATGAATTGGAACAGCAATTTATGCATGTATTACATGACAATGTTGTTGGCTATTTATTATTGGGCTAAAATAGGTCCAACTTTCTATCATGTGACAATAGGCCCATGAGACTAATAAGTTGAGTTGGGTGAGCCTAATAAGTTGAATAGGATTGCGGTCCGTAATAGACCTAACGGTAAGAGGCCCAACAATAGACCTAATGTCCAGGTGGGTTGAGTCAGGTCGAAGCCCGTGAGCGCGGTGGTTGAGCCCTTAAGTGCAATGTGTGTGCCCTTCCTATTAGCACGTGCTTTTGGGATAGTTAGTTAGTCCTTACGATCCACAAGTGGTATCAGAGCTAGTGGCGCGGGTTCGATTCCCACATGCTGCATTAACAGTGCAGGTATTTTTGAGGAGGAGAGGGGCGATGGGGATTGTTGGCTATTTATTATTGGGCTAAAATATGTCCAACTTTCTACCCCGTGATAATAGGCCTAGGAAACTAATAAGTTGAGTTGGGTGAGCCTAATAATTTAAGTAGGGCTACGGTCCACAAGAGACCTAACGGCAAGAGGCCCAACAATAGACCTAACGTCCAGTAGGTGGGTTGAGTCAGCTCGAAGCCCGTGAGTATTGTGGTTGAGCCCTTAAGTGCGATGTGTGCCCCCTTCCTATCAGCACATGTTTTTAGGATAGTTGGTTAGCGCTTACGATTCACAAGTGTTATAGGAAGGCATTCATGAAGGGATGTCACTCTAAAAAGAGTATCTAACTACTTCTATTGGAAGGGACTGCGACAAGATGTAAAGAAACATGTGAGGGAGTGTGAAGTATGTCAAAGGCACAATAGTGAAAATACTGCCCCAGCAAGCATTTTGCAGCCATTACCTATTCCTGGTGTAGTTTGGACAGATATCTCTATGGACTTTATAGAAGGATTACCCGTTTCTCGAAGAAAAGAAGTTATTCTAGTCATTGTGGACAGATTGAGCAAATATAGCCACTTTATTGCCCTTTCCCACCCTTATACAACCTCAGCAGTTCCCCAAACTTCCCACCCTTATACAGCCTCAGCAGTTCCCCACACCTTCATGCATCAAGTTTACAAGTTGCATAGAACGCCAAAGAGTATAGTTAGAGACAGAGATGCTATTTTTCTAAATAATTTTTGGCAAGAGCTATTTAGGCTTCTCAAGGTGCAATTGTGCTTCTCAACGCCATACCACCCTTAATTAGATGACCAAACTAAGGTGGTCAATAGATGCTTGAAAAATTATTTGAGGTGCATGACTAGTAAAAGGCCAAGAGATTGGGTGGATTGGCTTCCTTTGGCAGACTGGTGGTACAACACCTCATTCTACACATCTATTCAAGCAACACCTTATGAGATCCTTTATGGACAAAAATCTTCATTGCATGTTCCTTATTTGGAACATAGTGGCAGTGGATAGAATCTTGAGTAGCAGGGAAGCCATTATAAGGCAATTAAAAGAACATCTAGCTAAGGCTTAAAATAGAATGAAACAAATGGTTGACAAAGGTCATAGAGATAGGGAATTTTAGGTTGCCGATTGGGTGTATGTTAAGCTGCAGCTTTACTAGCAAAGTTCGCTACAGATCAGGAATTCTCAAAAGCTCGCTCCCAAATATTTTGGGCTTTTTCAGATATTAGCAAGAATTGGCAAGGTGGCATAGAATCGATTTACCTCCTGAGGCCAAGATATATCATACGTTCCATGTATCTCAGCCCAAGAAAAGAATAGGGTCAGCTCTAGTTTCTGCATCAATTTCGGCAGAATCAATGAAGCAGGGTAGCAGTTAGTGGAGCCACTCATTATTTTGGACAGAAGAACTGTCAAGAGATTCAACAAGGCTGCTACTCAGGGTTTAGTTCAGTGGTCTAATTTACCAGTGGAGGATGCGACTTGTGAGTACTACTATGATCTGAAGCAGTGGTTCCCAAACTTCGATCTTTGAGGACAGGGATTTGCTGAAGAGAAGGGGACTTGATACAGTAAGAAATAGAATGTGCTATAGTATAGGGTAGAAGATGAAGGAGTAGGGTTGTAACTATAAGTAGCTGAAACAGTTACAACTGAAACTGTAAATAACTGAAACCGAAAACCCATTTCCCACACCCTGCTTAGTATAAATAGGGGTAAGGGTAAGATGTAACAATTCTATTGAAAAATGATGATAAGAAACCTCTCTTCCCTTTCTCTTTTCTCTGTTCATTGCTTGGAGTTCACCAGGGATCACCATTGTTGACCCCTCTGAGCTCAAGTCTTGTTCCTTACCTGCATCATATTCATAAAGATAGATCTATACAAATTGATATATCGACATTCAAGGCGAAAATGAGTAAAACCCGCTCCAATACCAATTGTTGGTTAGAAAGAAACACAACCACTACTGTAAAGTATTATACTCACAGTAGTTCCAGCGAAAGAACTTGTCGGATCGTCGAACTAGTCTTACGGCCTCCTTGATTTGCAAGGCCTTCTGGATCTTCAATCGAACGTCGTATCATTTCTATACTTGATTGTCGTGGAAGGCTACTAGAGTCTCCACAATCGTCCACCCTCCAAAACTCTAGGAACGTAGGTGGAAATCACAGAAAGAACGTAGTGAAAGAAGAAAGAGAAATTTTCTATTTTCTTCTTAGATACAAAATCGAGAAAAGGAGTTTATATATAGATTATTAGGATTACCTAAAAATATCTTAATTCTCACATAAAAATAAAAATAAGAATATCTATTAAGATATTCATTAGGAAATATATTTTTTAACTAATAAGAAACATATAATTTGTCTTTATTCTTAACTTACCAAGATAAATCATAATCCACGTCTCATGTGGATTGAGTTGAATAAAATTGGTTAATGTGGACATACCACATGGTAAAAATAAATTTTATATTGATGTTGCATTTATATATGTTAAATTTTGAATTTTATTCAATAAGATATAAGATGTATAAAAATTTAAACATAAGCGTAAAACTTTAATTGCATTATTACTTACTCTAGTTCATATTTATATGTACAAACTAGTATATATTATTACCCGAATATATCTGAATCCGAAGAGTATCTGACTGTATCCGACTCATTTTTAGTGGATATGGTAACAGAAATTTAACATAATCGACATATATATATCCATATTCAAATTCGTATCCGAAAAAAAAGATGAATGCGGATGAATGCGGATATTGTTTTGTCCAATATCCGTCCGTATTCGATCCCATTTTCCCCTTAATACTTAGCTAAATCTCGATCTAATTTCCGAATTCTGGAACTTAATCCTCCTTCATGTGCTAGGAGTTCTTTCTCTTGATGGCCACAATTGAGAATAAAACACACTTTAAAACGAAGAACCATGAAGCCAAAAAGCTACTAACTGATACTGTAATATACATGAACAAAACAAAGATATACACTGGGGAGTTGTAACACTCAGACATGGTAGACCATGCCCACCTCCAACGTCGATGCATGCGGAATACTCACAGCATATGATGGACCTCTACTGTTCCTCCTCAAGAAATCGTACCCGTAATCGATCACCAACCTCCGAAGAAAACCCGACCCGCTCTTCGCCCTCACGTACGAGTGGCCGAGTATGAAAGCCATGCCGGCCTCTCTCGCCTCCATTAGCTCTTGAAGCTCTTCCCGGACTCCCACATTCATTTGCGGGCTCTCAGGCAGAACAAACCTGACCTTCTTTCTGGGGACGATGACGGGCGAGCGAATCTCCCTCGCGTTTGACGGACCGGGTGCGCCGTCTTCTCGATCGCTGTTGACGTCCTCCTCGCACAGACGGATGCCTGCCCCGATGACTGCCATTCTCTCTTCATCCTTGTCGGGTTCTTCGAGAGCACCGCCATTGGGCTCAGAGGCCCCGGATCGGATGAACTCCGCGACGCTGCAAACGAGGTCCTTCTCGAACTCCAAGTCATCTTTGTGGACGTCGTGGTACCCGTAGCGGACAATGCACCTGTACAGCCTGTACTCTTTGGGGCCGATTCTTCCCACAAGGAAACGCTCTTCGGGCTGGACGTACGGTACGGGGACAGACTTGATGCAGAGGAACACCAGAACCTGGAGAGCGTTATAGCGCCAAAATGATCAAAATTGTGAAACAGAAAAGGTGAAATTGTAAAAGACACCTTCAAACGTTTTACATTTTCATTTTGCATCATAAAAAAAAAAAACATAAAGTTAACCCCCTCAATATTACACAAATGTTACATTCCCCCCTTGCGCGTGAAATTGTAAAAGACACCTTCAAACGTTTTACATTTTCATTTTGCATCATAAAAAAAAAAACATAAAGTTAACCCCCTCAATATTACACAAATGTTACATTCCCCCCTTGCGCGTGAAATTTTTAAATTATGGAGATATGATGCGGAATATTAAAAGGGGTATAATTGTTGTTTTTTCAGATCAAACCTCAATATTTTTGACGTTTATTGGATGGAAAATGTGATGCCAGGGAATTATATGCGGAGTTGAACGTAGGTTTCTATTATTCCACGGAGCAAAGTGCGAACCATGAATAGAAAATAAGAGCAATGCTATCGGCATACCCCAAAGTGGGATGTACATCTTACACCCACTCATCTTAAGGCCATTAATATACTACTTGTCACGTCAATTTTTTTTTATTTTTACTAAAGATTATTTGAATTTTTATCAATCCTAGGATGGGAGTGTAAGATCTACACCTCCTTTTTGAGTGTACAAGAAGCATTTTCCAGAAAATAAAAGGTAAATTTTGGACAAGAGAAGAGTACAACAGACCTGGTGAAAAGCAGGAAGATTGGTAACAAAATGGGAGAAGATTGCAGGGATTCCAGAGACAAGTTCGGTGTGAATGAGGCCAATGCCTCGCACTCGAACAATTCCGAGAGTAGGACCAAGACTCAGGAGCCAGTTGATGGAGACCTTGTTCTGGACATCAAACTCATACTTCTTGATGGTGCCATAGTGCCAGACGTACATGACGATCATGAAAACGAAGGAGAGAACGATGGGTACCCACGCTCCTTCTAAGAACTTGATGAGGGAGGCCGAAAAATAGAGAGCCTCGATTGTTCCGAAGAAGGCGACAAAGCATACAGCCCAAAAGATGCTCTTGTGCCAGCAAAGGACTATCACGAGCGACATCAAGCATGTTGTCACTAGCATCACGGTTATAACTGCCAAACCTGTGATCCAACGGGAGGGAAAAGCAATTAGAATTAGTTATCATAACACCCTTATAGAAAGCAGATGGAGTAATAAGGAAGAAAAGAGTACGATTCTCGCTACTACACAGTCCTAAATATGTCACCAAAAGCAGACTGAATATTAAGCCAAAAAGTAGCTGGATTATCAGTTCTAGTTTGAAAATTTACGGGTATGGTCTGATTACTGACTGTTCAGGGCCTAAACAGAAGCCACACATTCGTGCAGTTCACAATGGTTTTTATACTGAATTGCAAGATACCCAATAACAATACATAGCAACACGACGACTTGACAATATTTGCTAGGTAAGCTGTATTGGCTGACAAAATAGGGAAAGATACTGACCATTTCCCTCTAATACATTAGTTGGTATTTCACTAATAAGTTCTGTTCTAATAATAGAAGAAGCTTTATGTGGTTCTCCAACTAAACGGTCCAATAGGTATCAGACAATCCCTAAATCAAAAGTTACCCTCTCTCCCTCGTCTAAACTATTCCCAGTTATAATGGATGCCCTAGAGAGTTTAACCTTATCTTGTAGAAACCTGACCAAAATGGAATAAAGAACTCGACCTGCCAATTAGCCTTTATAGATTTTACAGCAAGTGTTCCTGTTGTCTGAATTTGCTTGACCATGAGCTAGCACCAAGTTTTAGCAGGTTGATGCCACCGTGATAGTTGTAAGAACCTACTTTTAAATCTTCTCGTCTTGGTGTTGTGCTTTAATCACCCCAATATTAAATCAAGAAGAAGGAATCAAGTCCACAACCCACATCTACCATTAGCAATCAGCGCTGAAAAAAATTTGGTGACCAGTATCGATTAGGAGCTAACCGGGTAATGGGATTTCCCCTACTACACATCTTCACAAGATGCATCTACGTTATCAATTGCTGAATCACGACAACATTGAATTACACAATAACATATTATAATGGTTCTGTAAAGTCAATCAAACATATCTCTCAAAAAAATCCGTCCCTATTAAAATTATGATACATCTGTGTGACACAGACGAAGATGGAGCTGTTATTAACTACTCTATAATAGATTGCAGGCTCAGAAATACTTTGAGATCACTGACCCATCAGAAAAGGATGAAGGAGATGAGTGCTGAATGAAAGTCTACGAGTGTTTATGCTTGACTTTTCTATTAATATAGAAAGACAATATGTGGATTAATAGTAATGTTTATCATCTAGTACCTGATGCATTGCCCAAGCGTTTTGTATCCCTGAATCCTATAGTAACAGCCAAGCACAATACCATTAATGTCCAATTGATCTCCGGGATGTAAATCTGTCCGTGTACTTTAGATGATGTATGAACTATCTTCACTCTTGGAAAGCATCCCAAGGCTGAGCACTGCTTGATGATCGAGAAGGTGCCCGTGATGATAGCTTGGCTTCCCACAACAGCTGCCAGGATAGCAATTGCCAAAACAGGCCACCTTATTTGCTCTGAAGATGTTGATTTTGTAAATGTTAATACACAGAAAGGAGAAAAGTACTACGATGAGCATCTTTTTATTCCAATAATAGAAGACTTGCAGAACTAGGAACCCAAGAAGCTACCTGGCACAGATACATAGAATCCAATCCTGTAGTCACTTTCGATAACATGATGTTTAGAGAGATAAGCGGCTTGCCCCATGTAAGCTAGGATCAGTGAAGGATAGACCACAAAAGTAAAAGCAATCTGCATAAAGGAATACTCTATTAAAGATAATAGCTCTCGTGGTGTAACTTTTGATAGCATTAGTCATATATGGTGGTTACGGTTATCAAATAAGACCAAAAGTTGAAAGTAACTAGCCTAAACATATGTAAGCCTCCGAGTGCATTTCAGAATAATAAGGTACACTGCAAAGAACCAAATTCACCAAGGTAAGGGACCAGGCTTGTTGGACCAAAAGAATCAAAAAAATTGAGGTTGATCATTGCCCATCATCATGGAAAATCATAAATTAGAGTTCAAGGAGGAATCAAATTTTGTTCCTTATCAATTGAAAGAATTTGTACTGGTGATAAACTATCTATTTTGCAGGTCTATTAGTTATCTGCTTTTAGCTAAACTTAAATGAAAGCCCCATATAACTGGCGTAACATGAAAGGCATTTAAAAATGGAAGAGAGAGAGAGAGAGAGAGAGAGAGAGAGAGAGAGAGAGAGAGAGAGAGAGAGGTGGAGACCATACAGTAGCACAGACCGACTCTGCAACAATTAATACAAAACTCAAACAATAAAACTGCAGGATGTCAATGTGCCCTTCAATATATCACCATCAAATGTTTTATCAAAATGTCGAAGAGGTAATTGAGCTAATCAGGAGAGAGGGAAAATCCATCATTCCAGTTAAGGACAAGAGGTTGTAGAATGCTTCATGGGAATAGTTATATCATTTAGGTGTTGAATTTGTGGAGGCAGTAGAGATTTACTTAAAACTTGAATTATACATACGTCATTTATTGAAAAAAAAAACATTTGCAACCACAAAATTTGTTTCTTTGGACAGTCTATGCTAACTTGTAGCCCACAAATAAACTGAAAATTTCTGATTAGCAAGATAGAGATCTTTTAATCATGGCATACTTCATATTAAGTTTCCTTTCTATTGATAAGGCATCGCTATGATGTGCAAACAACAGAATCTTCCGTACTTGATCTTCACAATTATCACTTTATCCTTTCGTGAAAAATATCGGGTTGGGTAACATGCAACTCAAGGTTGAGAAGGCTCTAAACTAATTCACTAATACAAACATATATTCTAACGTGGACCCTCTAAAAAATTGTAGAAGTACCAATTAAACCGCAATAACAATGAACAATTACAATGAAAATTATAAAGCCACTTATCAAGTAGATTCATCTACAAAAACAATGACAATTTTGGCTCATGCAACCAAAAATCCCTCCAGACATTGCAAGTAGGTAAAAGAGAAGATAATAGCTTTCAATACGAAAGTTGTCATGTTGGTTACACTACCAAACTGAAAAATAAAATAGAACACAATTCTACATCTTGCATATTTAAACTAATGCATATGCTCTACAACCATGACACATTGTTTTGTAGAGGACAGCAGGTGAACCGTCCTCCTACATGAAATGGCACAATCCAAATCGCACATCATAGGAGAAGGCTGACTAGTCAACTGGGCCTACTTATCAATTTACCAGACAGCAGCGCAGGTCCCGGACAAGCTGACACAAACTCGGTTGGTCGACAAATTGGTCAATCACCTACTGATTAGTCAACCAATCCGAAACCCAGCGCACCCAGTAAGAGAACCTTAATTTTGAAGATTCTATCTACTAAGATACTTCCATCACGCTCGAAACTTCTCTAAATAGAGTCCTTTTGCTAGGAAGATTAGTTTAAACAAGGTTTAGCTTCACCTCTTAGCAAATAAAGCAACACAACACTAGGATTTATTAAATAGTAAATAAAACCTACTTCCTATAAAGTATTAAGAGACTTCTAACGGGTAAATAATATTTGAGGGTACTTCCTCTCTTTGAGAGTTAGGACTTCTTTTCTGTAATCTTTCTCCAATCTCTCATGGAGACAACAAGTGGAACTCTCACTTCATATAGTGGCATTCCTTTATTATCTTCCTATCTATGGTTGAGGTTTATTTGTTGAGATGTTATTCAACCGAACCACCAGAGCATACTTCTCTCAGCCAGCCTCCACTAGGTTGCTGCCAAAGCTCTAGTAAGCAGTGCTTGGAAGTCATGTCTAAAGCCGAGATTCATCGTCATCGATTTCTCAAAATCAAGATTCAACAAATTATGAAGAAACAACACCAGCCTAGACGGAGAATATACAAGGATAATGGAGCAACTCATGACAATGATGGACATAATGGAGGCAAGGACGTAATCCATCAATCAGATGCAGCGAAAACATCAATTTGAAGGTGACTCCATATATAAATTATATAAAGAATCAATTTCAAGGTGATTCCAGATATAAAGAAGAAAAGGTGACTCCAAATCAATTTCAAGGCTGACAGAAGCAACAACAATCACTTGAGATTGTGCTTTCCACTCAATCAAAGAAAATCTGTCAAATAGGATAAAAAAAAATTGGTGTTCATCTCCCACCAGGCAAATCACATTATGATCTGCTTCAAACATTCTATAAAGCTAATGCAATTCTTCATGACCGTGCTCTCTTTCCCCGAGAGACTGCTTTTACAGTAAGCTGGTTCTGACAGACATTAATCAACATTACAAGCGGCAACTCAAGAGCATAAATATATTTTCAGAAAAAAAATCGTAGAGGCAGAATTTAAACATGCAAAGCAATTAAAGGACTAGATGGATCAATCGAAAAAGCTTATCCATAAAACCAAGCATTAAAAATCAAGATAATATTATCTCTCTTACCTTTATTGACAACTGAGAGAAATGTCCCAGATCTGCAAACATAGCTTCCGAGCCTGAAATTTTATAACAGGTTAAGTATATCGTGATCACAAGAAAGTGGCAGATAATCAAAATAAAAAAGTCATATGCAGATATACCTGTTATACATAACAAGATCCCCCCTAAGGACATCCAGCCTCCTCTTTGGGTCTTCTTTAGAAACTTGTACATGTAATACGGAGATAATGCTTGATAAACATGTGGATTCCAATGAAAAATATTATAAATACCAATCATGCTGATGCACAGAAGCCAAGTTATCACAATGGGCGCAAACAGGAATCCAACACGATGTGTCCCGTAATGTTGCAAAGCAAACAAGCCAATTAGTATGAGGCACGCAACAGGGACCTCTACATCTGCAGATTAATGTCCAAAAGTCGAACTCAACAATTACATTTTCATATTTCAGCAGTAGTTTAATCTATAAACTTTCAAAGGAAAGAGCCTTTCACGAATAGGAGAGAATAGAGTTAGCATGAAAGCAACCAATCACTATTGATAGCACAATACAATCAAGTCACAGCTCTGTGACCTGTAAATCAATAGTCTCGAAACTTCCAGTAAGTTCTAATCTCTTGTACTAATTTCAGTATCTATCTTAAAGGTAGAACTCTTTCACAAAAAAATGAGGGTAGTGAAATTTACTTGTTAAGACTGTTTCTTTTGCATTCACAATTATAGTAAAACACATGCTATTATTTCAATTAAGTTTTTTGGTCCAGAATAAGATCGAAATGCTACAAAATGGTATCTGTCAATCAATATGTCCGCACTCTAGATGCCTTCTGTTAGGATTTGGTTAGATTTGTTATTATTTCCTAGTTGGATAAGAATTAATATTTAAATCTATTGGAGATATATTAAGATTTAAATATTAATTAGAGTAGAAATCTAACTAGATTAGGATAAATATTTAAATCTATTGGAGATAAAATATGATTTAAATATTTATCTGAGTAGAAATCCTTAATATATTAGGATTTGGGTATTTGTCATATTGGTGCTATATATATATAGCATTGAGAAGTTGTTAAAAAAGTCCAGGCAGAGAGAGGAGTACGGATGCGGCATGGACGAAGATGGAGCGGAAAGCGTTGAGTACGCTTCATCTATTATTAGCAGATGAGGTTCTTTACAATGTAGCCAGCGAGACGACGCCGGCGAAGTTGTGGAAGAAGTTAGAAGATCTGTACATGACCAAATCCTTGACGAACAGGTTGTATCTGAAGCAGCGACTGTTTACGCTGCGGATGCAGGAAACGGCGAGCCTACACGAGCATCTAAACGAGTTCAACAAGGTGGTGGCCCAGTTGACCAGTATCGGAGTCAATTTGGATGAAGAGGACAAGGCACTGATTTTATTATCTTTGTTACCGGCGGCATATGAGCATCTAGTGACTACGTTACTTTATGGTAAGGAGACCATAAGCGTGGAGGCGGTCACAGCGGCGCTTCTCTCGAACGAGATGCGGAAGATGGCTTAGGAGTCCGGCATGCAGAGCCGGGATACTGCTCTGGTGGTAAGAGCGAAGAAGGAGGCGACAACATCGGCGACCGGAGATCGACAGAAGAAGCCATTATCTGAGGTGGAGTGCTTCCACTGTCACAGGAAAGGGCATATAAAGCGCAACTGTCGGGAACTTCAGAATGATCTGAAGGAGTTGAAGCGACAGAAGGAGAAAATTGTCGTGAACCAGGACGAGGCGACATCAGCGATGGCACAGGCGGCAGAGTCGGAGATGATCGATTCTGATGTGCTGTATGCGGCGACCGGAGGTGCGAAAATTTCGGATGATGCGTGGGTGCTTGATTTCGCGTGTTCCTTTCACGTCTGCCCAGAGAAGGAGTCTTTTACCACCTATAAGACGATCAAGGGTGGAAAGGCTCTGATGGGGAACGGGACGGCGTGCAAAGTTATGGGAGTCGGCACGGTGAAGATCCGAATGCACGATGGGGTCGTGAGGACGCTGACGGGTGTGCGGCACGTTCCTGGATTGAAGCGGAATTTGATCTCGCTAGGCGCGTTGGACTCGAAGGGTTGCGATTTTTCAGCTTCAGGAGGAGCTATGAGGGTCCGGAAGCGAGATCAGGTCGTATGCGAGGCGAACAAGCGGGGGAACTTATACGTTCTGAACGGAAGCATAGTCAGAACGAGAGTGAAGACGGTTTGGATTCCAAAAGTTCGCGGAGATGTAGTCGCTCGAGACGGAGTGGCGGATGTAGCGACATCGAGCGGAGGAGACAAGCTCAAGGTGGAGCTTGCATGGTAAGCTTGACGCAGCGGTTGATGACTACAAATCAAACCAAGGTGGAGATTGTTAGGATTTGGTTAGATTTGTAGTTGGTTTCCTAGTTAGATAAATATTAATATTTAAATCTATTGGAGATATATTAAGATTTAAATATTAATGAGAGAAGAAATCTAACTAGATTAGGATAAATATTTAAATCTATTGGAGATAATTAAATATAGATTTAAATATTTATTGGAGTAGGAATCCTAATTATATTAGGAATTGGGGTACGTTTTAGAGGATGCATTATATAAGCATCCTTGGGAGCTTTTTTGTGAGTAATACGGCTGAGAGAGAAAAAGAGAGTCTCTTGGGTGTGTCGTACCAGAGTGAGAGAGAAAGAGACTTGGCTATAGCTTAGTGCACCAAGTGCGTGGGTGCACGTTGAGAGTTGTCTTCTTTGGGCTTATAGAAGACGAGAGAAGGGTAGGAGAGATTCAGAAAGAGAGCTCGGGTTGAAGCTACTCTGTGTAGAAGAGGAGTCAGGTGTAATCTTCTCTTATTTAGTGAATCTTATTTTACCCGTATATTTTCTGTTTGATTTTTTCTCTCTTTTATGATTGTATCAGCTTTTGCTGAGGAGACGGGTTTTTGGTAAAAACCCGATTCGACGCTTCCGTTGCGGAATTCCAACAATCGATACCGGATCAACGGCGGTCGGTATCGGAGCGAGTTGCGGATTCTCGAGATCCGGTACCGGGGCGAGTACCGGATTCCCAACACCTTCCTTATTGGTGGTTTACCTTCAACTAGCGGCACAGCCCTGAATCCGAGCCATGCCGCGCGGGGCCGGATTTCCTAGACCTGCAGCACAACACCACCCCTGGCTCGGACAGCATGGGCAGGACCGTGCTTGGTCAGGCCCGTGCCGGCCCTGTATTTTTTATTAGTTTTTATAATTTTGAATTATTTGAAATAAAAGGACTAAAATACTCCCAACAATTAGAGAAATCTGATTGTTCAAGGGGTATTTTGGTCCAAAATTTGATTTTCAATTTTTTTTCTTCTTCTGAGGGACGGGGGGGTTTTTGGCTCTCCCCCCTGCCCCTAGGGCCACGGTCCCTGGACTGGGTCTCGCGTGGAGTGGGTGGCCGAAGGCCCAAGGCCTTTTTTAATCTTTTTTGAATCTTTAAGTTCTTTTACTTTACTTTTATTTTTTTACATTAATATCATTAAATATATAGTTATTTATTTAAAAACTTGTTAGATAAATTCTATAGAATAATTTTAATTATTCTATAAAAAAAAATATAAAGTAGAAAGGAAAAAAAATTAGGGTGTTGAGTCGTGTCGAGCGGGGCCACGGGCCGGCCCAGAGGTATGGCACAGCCCGCACATGATGTGGGCCGTGTCAAGCACACAGGCTGGCACAGAGGCACGACATGGCCCGCATCATGGCTCGCACCTCATGCGTGGGTCGTGCCGGGCCAGACCACAGGCTGTCTCGGCACAACCCAGCACGGCCCATGGTCGTGCCTAGCTGGGCCGGCCTGTTACCTACCTTCAACCTTGCCCTTAATTTTCTTGCAATATGGAGAGTTCATATTTATTAACTTTTCCATAGTAAATGCCCTCAATGTGATTTCTTGTGACCAAATTGTCCAAATTCCCCCTCCCCCGTTCCAAAGACAATGTCTGATAAGCAGCCAAATGATGAACTCTTTTATAATATGGTGCATTATCCAATTGTCGCATCATTTTTCTATCTAGCCTCATTTTTGTTTACCAAGATTGCTGTCTTTTACCCCAGAGCCTATTTCATGAATTCACTATCTATTGTACGTATCTTACACCCTAAAATATCAAGAGCAGGGGTAGGTTTACCCAATGAGGCTCCCCTGAAGAAATTTAATTAAGAAATCACGTACTAAGTAGGTGGTGCTCAGTTTCTATTCCGTTATCGAGTAGCACGCATGCCATCTTAATAATAAACTCAAGCTCCAGGACAAAAGTCAGTAATAGGTGGTTCAAGCCATCTGGTCATGCAGAACATCTTCTAGAAGTTTACCACAAGAAAGATGCACATACTTCTGAATGGCTCATTGCTATCATAGACACATGAAATTTTATGCACTTCCAAAAGCACATCGTATTCCTTATGAAGCATCTTCAAGTTCCATGTTGCTCTTCTAGCTGTATTTCAATTCAGAAATCCTTGAGGTGTCAAATAGCTTGATTCGTTTAGCTTATTTTTACACAGAATGCACTATTTCAGCGTCACGTTTCACAGTCTTATAGTTTTCATAACTTTTTATTTGAATCGTTCACACCAGCTAGTTTTCAGCCTAGTCGACCTTGTAGTTTTCTAAAGCTCTGGTTATTTATGTATGTAGATCATTGACAAGATTGACCATAACACAAAAACAAGATATGACGATAGCTAGCCGCCTATGTTGGATTTTATCCAACGATCAATTTTGATGATAACAAACAAATTTTGAATTTATTTTGTCACTTAGTAATTTCAGATTTTAGTTGGATTTGAATTGACTCATGCCGAACCGGAATTGATCAAAGGTAACCATTCAATCAAATTGTTCAAAATGGCCCGAATAAGATCAAATTGTACCAAATTGGATGCAAGTGCCACAACAATATTTTGAAGGACTTCTTTGCAATTTTATTGGGTTTGAGCCGGTCAACTGAATCAAGTTGACCAATTTACCACATGGGCTTGATTTAAGCATAATGCCAAATTAGCCATTATTTTTAGCCTAAACCTAGAACATATACTAGAAATTAAAACATCCCATCTTTATATGTAAAATGCTCATCTTGGATCACCTAGCTTCAATTTGACCCTGAGTTAATACTGTATTATTTTCTCTCTAACTAGCACCAGCCCTAGATTAATACTTAGCAGTTGGCTAGTTCTTCTCAATGTTTGTAAGTCCAACTTTACTAGTGAGTTGTTAAGCATCTTCCTAGCTCGTATTTTGCTTTTGTTACAGATTTAATTCCATTATAATCACTTTGGTATCTTCAAATATATAAAATCATCAGATCAGTATATGAGCGTACGAATAGTGGGCAATGAAAACAAGAATAATTTGTAAACATACTGAAAAGCCTACCAAGAACTAACATCTGATTGCTTCAGCTACTTGGGCAAACTTTAACTTCTCTGATAAGCCATAACTAAGTAGCTTTTGATAAGAACTTCCTTACATTTATGTTGCTCCTTCGACATTGAAAGCTCGAGCCCTGAGACCGCCGAAAAAACTGCCAAACGAACCAAACAAACAAAATCTTCGATAAGGAGAACAAGAGGAAAAACCAACAAAGTAAATAAGAGGGAAAACTTCAGAAAAAGCCCCTTGTGCTATGGCATGATTTCACCTTAATACCCTTTAGCTCGGACAAGAACAATTTTATCAACTTGAGATTGCTTTTTCAGCCGACTGCGTTAGAAATCAAATACATATGATCGAATGAAACAAGAAAACATTGCGCAAGATCAAGCAATTACATCCTTAAAGAACTCTGACAAATCATGTGATCGTGACGCACTTAATTTTTTATCATGATCAACGGCAAGTTCTCCAAGGCAATCAGCCAATCAGAGTGGTAAAGTAACCAAGATTGGACCGAGTAGGTGGGGTGAAAAGAGAGTGCTGTCGGGGGAGAAGGTGAGTTTAGCAGCTCGGAGGATTTATCGAATCCGCTTGCCGAACTATCCTGTTGGGATGGGATTATCGAAAATTCCACTATAACCACCACCGAGTTACTAGACCCATCAATCCTTACTTACTAGCAACAAGGCGCTCTTATCTTAAGATGCCAAAGTGAAGGGCTCCTAGAAACAAGCTAATAAGCAAAAGAGAATTGAAGAAGAAGAAGAAGAAGAAGAAGAAGAAGACGGCGCCCACCGGAAATAGCGGGCGTGAGGACGCCGTCCCCGATGACCATGCAGGCGCCGATCAGCGCCAGGACCAGCAGCACCCGCTGCAGCACCTGGTGCTCCTCCAGCACCCTCCGCACTCTGGCGGCCGCCGTACGACCGCCGCCGTCCGGCCCCCTTCCCGCCGGCCGATCGCCGCCGCTGGTGCCGTCGGTCTTCTTGTAGGCGGAGATGTCCTCGTCGGCGAGCTGCACATTGGGCAGGAAGCCGACGCGGGCGTGGCGGCAGAGCAGCGAGTAGAGCGCGAAGGTGCCGCCCTCGCCGTTGTCGTCGGCGCGGAGCACGATGAAGACGTACTTGAGCAGCGGGACGAGGGTGAGCGTCCAGAAGACGAAGGAGAGCACCCCGTAGATCTCCTCGTTGGTCTCCGAGTGCTGTATGTCCTCCGCGAACGTGTTCTTGTACACGTACAGCGGCGACGTGCTCAGGTCGCCGTACACCACCCCCAAGCTCTGGTACGCCAGCATTAGAGCCATCCTCCACGACTCCTTCTCCTTCTCCTTCTCCTTCTGTATATACATATTCGCAAAAAAAATATTCATCCAAAACAGATACGTAGGAAAATGGATATAGGGAGCGAACAACTAATTAAGTATACTCGATTCACCTTCGAAGGAGCGGCGGAGTAGGCCCCGGCCTCGACATCCGTGGGAAAACCCATGAGCTATTATTCCGAGCTTCGGAGGACGCTCCAATGGGGGGATGGCATAGTAAATTCAGCTGAGCAGAACGAGGCGAAGACGAGAATGGTGGTGTCGAGAGGAGAGCATCAAAATGGGGGGATAGGGAATTGTTGGGTTTGCTCCAATTATTATTACTTTTTTAAGGGGTGTTCTGGTAGGGTAGGTGAGATTTAGGAGGAGATGGGGGAGGGTGGTCAAACTGGGAGAGTGCGGATCAGAAGGATCATCCAGGGGAAGTAGATTAGAATATTGAAGAAGAGAGAGAGAGAGAGAGAGAGAGAGAAATGGTGGGTGGGTTCCTAATTAAGCTGCTGGTTTAGTTTCTCTCTCCTGAGTCCTGTAGTATAAAAGGAGTACTTTATTATTTATTATTAGTTACTCTGCGAGTTTTGTGGTGGTTTCTGGCTCATTCTTCTTCAGTTACATTCTTCAACAAAGGAAGAGTGAGCAAAAGCAAACTGCTTTCCAGGAGTCTCTGCGGGGTATGTGGAGTGCTGATGGTGGTGGTGGTGGTGGTGGTGGTGGTGAGTGCTTTACGAGTCACTTTGGAGGTATTTAAGGGGGGTGAAAACTGAAAAAGAAAAGAGAATGATAGAGGGGGAGAACTCCGAACAACAAAGGTGCGGAATTTGCCACTTTTTGTTGGGCTGATTGATGAAAGAGAAGGGTGGGGGGAGGTGTGTGCCACGCCACCTCCTTTTGGCGTGGACAGAGGTGATATGTTGTTGCTCCTTTTACTGCAAGTGGGCATGTTGCTTATCACACCCTCGTGATGAGAGAGATTAGGTTGGGTTTTCCTCTTTTGTATTTTCCTCCTGGTTTGAGAGGATAGGTTAGGTTGGGACTAGGGTCAGGGAGTAGTTGGTCCAAACGAGTCTCACTGGATGGGTGAAGAGGGTTTCACTTTATATACTCTTTTTTTTTTTTTTTTTTTGAAAGAGAAATGTAGCATGTTACCCGCTTCGTTTATTTTATTTAAAAATAAATTTAGCTGAAAATGTGAATCAACTAGGATTCGAACTTGGGATCTCGGGTACCAACCACCAAGCCCTTTGCCACTTGCGCTAGGGACGATCGGTCACTTTATATACTTATTAAATACTGCACAAGCATAGTAGTGCTGAGTTGGTAGGATTTTCTGTCCAGATAAATAAAATTTTAATCTCAATCGCTGCATTTTCATGTATGAATATTTGATTTACTTAAAAAGTTGGTAGTAATTTGATGGATGAGAAATGTAACCAAACGTAAAATAATATATTTTATTTTTTGTCATATTTTTTGAAATAAAATAAAATGGACAAGTTTTTTTTTTTGAGAGAGAAAGGTAGCACGTTCCCCGCTTCGTTTATTTCTTTTAAAATAAAATTAGTTAGAAATGTGAATCAACTATGATTCGACCGCTTCGTTTATTTCTTTTAGAAATAAATTTAGTTAGAAATGTAAATAAACTATGATTCAAACTCGGGACCTCGGGTACCAACCATCAAATTTTTTACCACTTGCGCTAGGGACGGTCGATAATAAAAGGACAAGTAAAGGGTAAAAAGTGGTTTCCAATTATATAATGAGTTATTTAAAAATAATTTATTGTAAAAGTATAAATGTAAGTGCATTGGCGCATTAAAAGAAAAAGAAAAAGGAAAAAAAAAAAGGTCTTTTGGTGAGGTACAATTTTCTTGAAAATAAAAGATGAAACGAAGAGCAAATCATTAACAAGTTCTTGGTTGACGTGCTGAACTAGTTACAAGCAACAATTTTTTTTAACTGTGGTTGTTAAGAGGGTCACATCAAGAAGGCGATTAGTTTTGGATTTTTCTTAAGCTTCTTGATACTTCAATTGCTATAGTACCAATGCTATTTGTATGCACTAAAATTATGTGTATATCTGATTTTTTTTTTTTTTTTTTAATCGAAGGGCTATTGGTTAATCGTTGTTTACTTGTCATCATATTAATTTTTTTTACTTTTTAATATAATTATTTAAATTTTTATAAATTTTAAGATAAAAAGTGTAAAGTTTACACCCTCCTTTTGAGTGTATAAGTAAAAAGTTTCCTTGCAATATGTAAGCATACACCAATGTGTAATTAATCAGACTTTTTTATAAAATGACCCTTCAAAAATTTACAATTTGCGAAATGATCCTCTCAAAATTAAATTTGAAAAAGTAACCCTCTTCTCGCCACGCGGGCGCCATGTAGGATAGTCCCTCTAAAGACGGTGAATCGTTCACCGTCTTCAGTAAGGCGGTGAACGATTCACAGCCTTTGTAATATTTACGGTGAAGGCGGTGAATGGTTCACCGCCTTCACTAAGACGGTGAACCATTCACCGCGTTTAGTGTAAATCCCCCCCACCAGGCAAATTTTCTCTAAGTTTTGGAGGCGGTGCTGAAACACTGATAAGACGATGAATCATTCACCGTTTTTGTAATATATTAGTGAACGCGGTGAATGGTTCACCGCCTTCACTACAAAGTAAAAGGCGGTGGGATGCCCTTGAGAAGACGGTGAACCGTTCACCGTCTTCATTAAGGCGGTGAACGATTCACCGCTTTATAAAGACGGTGAATAGTTTACCGTCTTCATTAGGTATACCCGACTCCGCCACCTCTCTTCTTCTCTCTCGCGCTTTCGGTCTCTCTCTCTATATATATGCCCCTCCCTCTCCAGGAGCCCTCGCCGGCCACCAACGCCCCCGCCGCCGTCGCCCCCGCCGGTCGCCGTCGCCCCCCGCATCTGCCGCCCCTGCCAACCTCCCTCAGCAACCCACATTGCAGGTAGCTCCATTGCTACCTGCTGGATTTTCTGAAAATATTCAGAAGCATTTTTTAGCTAATTAAGTTTGGTTTATATTTAATTTGTTTACTAAATTAGCTATTGTTGGGTACCTGCTCCATGGCATTGTTAGTATTGTAGGTATTGTTGGCATTGTTGGTATTGTGGCAATATGTTAGACTTGTAAAAACTAGGTTTAGAATGGTGAACCATTTGCCAATTTTATAATTGGGGTAAAAACTAGGTTTAGAATGGTTAACCCTTTTTTCTGTTGGGAGTAGTAGCAGTAGTTATGATCAAATGCAACCTTTATTAAGTTTTTGTATTATATTCACTAAATATTTTTAGAGGAGATTTGAAAGTTTTTTTCTGTGTAGTTAAAATGGCTAGTCGTCGGATGTCTCTAAGGTCCCGTTTGGTTGGGGGGTTAAGCGGGGATAACTTTAGTTATCCCCGCTATTCCGCCAAACGGGATGATTTTTGGCCGAAATATATTATCCCGGTCAAACTTCACTATTCTCGGTTATTCCGGAATAGGTAGGATTAAATATTCCACTCTTTTGACGGAATAGCTCTATTCCAAGCTTAATACCAAACTTAATTAAGATTATAAATTTAGTTAAACATAAATTATATAGACAATATATTTAATTAATAATAAAATAATAAAATATCCAAGCTAGATTTATAATAAAATATTATTTAATTAATGTTTTATATATTAATTTATTTACTAATTAACTAGATGAGTAATTTAAATTTAGTTAAACATAAATTATATAGACATAATATATTTAATTAATAATAAAAATAATAAAATATCCAAGCTAGATTTATAATAAAATATTATTTAATTAATGTTTTATATATTAATTTATTTACTAATTAACTAGATGAGTAATTAACTACTTAATTTATTACTCTAATAAATATTTAATTTAAGTATTTGAGTAATTAATTCATTATTTTAATTAATTTGCTAATTAAATAATTAATTATTTAGTATACTTAGTCAATAACTAATACTTATATTGATTAATTAATTAATATTTTGAGTAATTTAATTATTTTCTTAATTAATTATCTGACTATTATTAATTATTAATTTATTAAATTATTTATGATTAATTAAATTATTAATTACCAATTAATTTATTAATTAATATTAAGGGTTTTTTTAGCAATATTCATAATTAATTAGTAGATTAAATAAGTTGAATTATTACTTAATTAATATTTTGTACTAATTAATTAGATAAAATATTATTATTTTAAAACTATGATTATTCTTATCCCCGCTATTCCAATCAAACCATCCAAACACTATTTTCCTTATTCCCGAGAAAAACTTAATTTTCATCCAAACGCAAAATTAATTTTATTCATGCTTATCCTAATAATTATACCTATCCCAGGAATAGCCTAAAATTGTTATTCCCGAACCAAACGATACCTAAGTGTTTATTGGGATGGACAGTTAGTTACAGATAGAAATGGTCCCCAATATGTCGGCGGTCGAAAGAAATTGATCGCGATTCGTTCAGATACGACATATGCTAATTTTGAGACGAGAATGTATCGTTTAGCAAATTGTAGTAGAGAAGAATATCATCTCAAATTCACAATTCGATGCCTTACGAGAGCGAATGAATATATAGCTCACGAAATAGTAGATGATGAATCATTGGAAGGATTAATTAGATTGTTTGAACATTATGGATGTGTGTCGGTATATATCGAGAAAGATTTATATCCGTCGGAGACACAATATCAGTCGCAAGGCTATTACATCTGCACCACATTTCCATCTTGTTCCAGATAGGCGACACTGGCCACGACCCCAGGGCCCATCAATTGTACCACCTCCCGTGAGAAGGAAGAAAGGTCGGCCACGATCAACTCGTATTCGTAATATAATGGACGAAACCGCAGGGCGACGAACAAAATGTAGCATTTGTAAACAGGATGGCCATTATAGAAACACCTGTCCACAAAATACAGAGAGAGCACAACAAGGACGTCGACGTACGACTTGTTACCTAACTTAATAGTAATTGTAAATCTTTTCATATTTAACGCGCTTTTTGCTAATATGTTACTAATTACAATTACTTTAAAATTGCAGATGGCAGATCTAGAGGACGCGGGACCGGTTGATTCGTCCGTCCTGACGGAGCAGCATCTCCATAGGTCTGGATTTATCAGGAGTGAGGTGAGAGGCAAAAAATGGAAGTGAAAGTTATTATAGTATTAATAAATAGAAATGTTGATCTAACTATTTTTTTTTTACTGTAGGGGTATCGTGCTGTTCAGTTCACAGAGCATGGCCGTAAGTTAAACCAGTGGGAACTTGATCATCCAGCGGTGCTCGATCTTCTACGACAAGCTGGATTCTACTATATTTCACGACTTAGGCGCGTGCAGCTGGATCAGGCTTTATTAGGAGCTATGGTCGAGAGATGGAGATGGGAGACACAGACTTTTAACTTCCGCCACGGTGAGATGACGATTACACTTCAGGATGTGACGGTTATTTCTGGTCTTCGTGTCGATGGAGAGCCTGTGACTGGGACTGCATTGCACCCGTGGTCGGACCTTTGTCAGGGGCTTTTAGGAGTTGTGCCGGATGACATCAGAGCCGGTCAGATTAGACTAGATTGGTTATACCAGCACTTCCACCATATACATTTGGATGCCCCTGCTGGATTAGTTGCAGCTACAGCACGCGCCTACATGTTATATCAGATTGGATGTAGCCTGTTCCCGAACCCCTCCGGATATAGAGTTCACCTGAAGTGGCTGTCACTTTTGAAGGATTTTGATGAGAGTGGCGGGTTAGCATGGGGAGCAGCAGCTTTGGCCTATATTTATCGAGCGTTGGGAGCGGCTTCATTGAAAGGAAAGGCCGAATGTTGTTGCTTCGCGACATTATTACATGTATAATAAATAATATTATAATTGTTATATGAAGCTTCTCATGTTTAATTTATTGTAATTTATTTATAGATTTAGGCGTGGGACCATATTCATATCGGGCGACCTACTGGCGTTGGAGCTATTCCCGATATAGCAGATTGCCCTTTGGGTTGCCGGTATGACATATAAATTTGATACATATTGCATTTATATATACACTTGCAACTAACATGTATACTTTTCAAATTTTAGCTGGGCGAACGCTGATGGGTTACGATTTGGAGCTAATGTTAGGACCACAGATATTGAGTTTTATCGAGATGAGTTAAATCAGTAGAGAGAGTCCCAGGTACGTATTAATGCAACCATATTTTTCAATATTATACAAACGTATTAATGCATTCAGCTGACTATTAGCTTGTTCACAGATTATATGGAGGCCGTACACAGATACTATTATAGTCGCGCTACCGGCATTTTGTGTACAGGGCAGTCAGGTCTAGCGATCGAGGACGACGCTGATTTGCTTTCATATTATAGAGATGCATGTACCGGATCGAGTCCTACGACAGTTTGGTCTTCTCCAGCATATACCCATTAACGTGGAGACCATCCGCCGTGTCACTTCTCAGGGGTGGCCAGATGAGGATTGGGCAATCTTTCATGCTGCACACATCGAGAGATGGGGACAGAGATTAGAGCACATTTTTGACCAGCTACCGATTGCCGGTGATGACCCGATACAGGTGGCCTCCATTTATATACAGTGGTATTGGTAGATAACGAGAAGATGGATTTCTCGTCCAGTACAGCGTCCATCATTGACTTACCAGCCTCGTGGGCAGACCGAGAGAGCTTTGGTACAATCACTCATATATTAATTATTATTTTAATCTTATATTAATATAGATTAGAAAAGGTGAGTTTTAATCTATAATGCAGGTGGACGCATTACGACAGACTCACCACAACATCAGACAGCTAGTTGATGATCCCCTTGTGATCCATACGATGCTGGAGTCTCTGACGGGCATCTGTGCCCATATTGAGTCGGTACTGGAGCATGCTCCTGCCATACCTGTAGTCACGGATATCGGGGGTCGAGATTTTGGTCATGCCTCGACATCGGGTCATCATATGCGACAGTCACCGTCTCCTATTGGATCATATTCGACATCGAGCCAGCGGGTGTCACGGTCTCCATCTCATACTGACGTTGGAGTTATGCCCGCCGCCCCTTCGACATTTTCTTTCTTGACTTTGGACTTGGACTCGCTTCCGCCACCAGTCTCGCGAGCGTACTTTAGATCTGTCTATTCTCGTCGTCATGACGCGTCATCATCACAGCACCGCCCAACATCTACACCGGCCACTGTCGAGGGTGATCGACCAGAGCCAGAGGAGACTCAGGCAATTTCGGAGCATCATGAGGGCATCATTATCACAAATCTCGATCAGATAGCCGGTATCAAGCCACTTGATGACGTACCTCCTGCTGAGCTCGATGTTGATCGTGGCCGTAGACGTGGACGTGGACGTGCACGCGGACGTGGCCGAGGACGTCGAGGGAGAGGAAGATCGAGAGACTGACATTTATATGATTTAGATCGAACACATTGTATAATATTACTACCTCTTTATTTAGTTCACATTTGTATATCTTTCTGTGTTTTTATTGATATTCCTATGCTATTGGTTGTATCTTGTTGTTCTACTTGTCTTGTTGTGTTTCTTATTGAAAAATTTATTCTCGTGAAATTTTTTGCTTCAAACTTGTAGAAATTATTGCTAAAAACTACTTAAAAAATGGGGTGTGTTCTGTTTGCACTAAAGGTGGTGAATCATTCACCGCCTTCACTAAGACGGTGAAACATTCACCGCGTTTAGTGTAAATTCCCGCAGCCAACCAAATTTTTTCCAAGTCCTGGAGGTGGAACACTGACACCGTCTTTGTGAAGACGGTGAATGATTCACCGTCTTATCAGTGTTCCACCACCACCTCTAGGATTTGAGAAAATTTGGTTGGTTGAAAATTTAGTTGGTTGTGGGGATTTACACTAAATGCGGTGAATGGTTCACCGTCTTAGTGAAGACGGTGAACCATTCACCGCCTTCACTGTAAATATTACAAAGGCGGTGAATCGTTCACCGCCTTACTGAAGACGGTGAACGATTCACCGTCTTCAGAGGAAATGTCTGACCTGGCGCCCGCGTTGCGAGAAGAGGGTTACTTTTTCAAATAAAATTTTGAGAGGGTCATTTCGCAAATTACAAATTTCTGGAGGGTCAGTTTATAAAAAAGTCTAATTAATCAGTCAATTTTATAATATTATAGATAAATAATGATTTAAAAATAGTTTGCACATGATGTGTAGCTAATCTTTGAAATTTTCTCCCAACACAATCTAACAAGGATAAATTGCACCACTAGTCCTCAAACTTTTAATTAGGTTTGTATTTGGCTCTGTAACTTTCAATTTTGGTGTTAGAGCCTCTAAACTTTAATAATAGTTTTGTTTTAGTCCCTATGCATATTTACTATACATTTGTTCATCATTTCTTTCATTAAATATTTTAGCTTTATTATCCATTGAGTAATATTTTAAAAATATAGACAACTAAATTGAAAGTATAGTTGGACAAAAGATCGATAAAATTTATGGTATACAAACAAAAGATGAACTAAACATAAGCAATAACTTTTAGTCCAAGATAAAAAGCAGGAAAAAAAAAAACTAGTTGAAGTTGATGGACTAAAATAAAATCTTATTGAAGTTTCAGAATTTTAAATACCCAAATTAGAGGACTAAAAAATAACTAAAAAGTTCACGGAGGGGGGCACGTTCTCCCCTTTGATCGGAGAGAGTGAGAGGGGGCCACGTTCTACCCTTTGATCGGATAGGCTAAATTAAAGAAAATCTTTTTGTAATTGCCCGAGTCTCAAGAACCTCAGTTAGTTAATACGCGTATAATACGCGTATTATTCGCGAATTATTAAAATACCGTATTAAACGGTCAGTCGCGAATTTTTTCGAGCGATCCGGAATAATACGCGATTTTTTTACTCGCTCAAGAAATTCGCGATCAAAACGGCGTACCCGAACAATATTCTAAAAAATTTGGCGTGGGCGGCGGCGGAAGGACGAATTTTTTCGAAAAATTTGAATTTAGCGGCTGCGGAAGGACGAAATTTTTTGGACCGGCGGCGCGCGACCACTGCTTCGATGATCTATGCATCTCGTCCTGAGCAATCGAGCAACTTTGGCTTTCGATTTTGAAGAAATAGTGACGGAGCAACAGTAAAAAAAGAGAAAGGGGAGGGAAGATGAACAGAAAAAACGCGACGTTGGGCGCGACTAAAAAATCGCGGTCCACGAGGCTGCACTCAGCCTCGTGGACCGCGGTGAGTGAGAGGTCCACATGGACCTCTCACTCACAGCCCTGGGTATATATATATATATATATATATATATATATATATAAATAAATGATATATTTTATTTTATATTTTTTTAGTTTTAAGTTTATAAAAATTATAATTATTTATGATAATATTATTAATGTTTTTATAAAAAATTAATTCAGTAGCCGAACTTTTGATTCCGAATTTTTAAACGCTGAACGTATAATTCTCGTATAAATCACATATCCGAATAATTAACGAATCCGTTTTTTAAACCGTATTTTTCACCGAATTTAAAATTTAAAATACGAATTTTATTCGAATTATATCCGTACCGAATTTTTGCCGAATCCGAATTAACTAACTATGGTCTCAACATTGCATTAAATATTGCATCAATTATTATTCTATACTTTATCATAATCTTAAATAGATCCAAAATTTTTTTAAAAAATCGAAATTATGCTGTAAATTTTTACTAAATAAGTTGGTGTATTATATTGTTTCACATCTCAATATATATCCAATTTATAACTAAAAAAAATATAAAAAGTTTACATAAAGGAGATCTCATATTTTTAAGGGTAAAATGTACTAGAAACATCGAAACTTTTGCTCATTTATAGATAGTCATCTTATTTTTAGAAATTTACATTACAATAGAATTTTTTTTATAAATTTTATAATTAACTACTTAAATTATATTTTATTAATTTAAAATGACTAACATTTGCTAAATGGTCACAAATTCGTAAAGGATGCATTCCGAGTGGTATAAATGAGTCTTCGTGATGCTAAAAATCACTTCTGCCTGTAAAATTGACTGCAATTACCATACTTAATTTTCAACAATCAAATCCATTTTTATTTTATTTGTAAGAATGAATTTTTAGTTCAAAACGCCCCACCATATTATTGATATGCATTCTTTATTATTTCTTAACCATTTGGCCAATATTAATCACTTTAAGTTAATATAATATAAATATTTATGTGATTAATTTCAAGATTTGAAAAAGATTCCGCCGCAAATATGAATATTTTAAAATTAATTTAGACGCCAATCTATAATGAGTGAAAGTTCAGATAATCTTAGCTATACCGTTTGGTTCGGGATTAAAGGGGGGTTTAAGGGGGTTAACCATCCCCCCAAACAAGAAATTGGGGGGCGGGGGGTCCCTAGAAGTGGGATTAAAGTTAATCCCACCTCAATTTAATTTTTAATATAAATTTAAAATTTAATTTTAATTTTTAAATTTTTAAAATTTATAATTTATAATCTTAAAATTAATATTTTATAATTATTATTTAAATTATTATATTTAATTATTTAAATTTTAAATTTAATATTTTATATTTGAAATTTTAAAAATTTATAATTTGTAATATTAAAAATATATATTTATATTTTTAAATTTTAAATTTTAATTTTAATTTTAATTTTTAAAATTTAAATTATTATTTTAAATTATTTAAATTTTAAATTTGATATTTTATATTTAAAATTTTATACTTGAAATTTTTAATTTTATAAAAATTATCTATTTAAATTTGAATTTTAAATATAAAATAAAAATAAAAATTTAAATATAATAATTAGGGCAAAATTATTATTTTCTATTTATAATTACCCACTATTTTTCTTATTTCATATAATCTATCCAAACACTATTTTTTTTATTCCCGAAACAACTCAATTTTTATCCAAATACAAAATTGATCTATTTCAGGCTTAACCATGAACTTAACTCTATCCCTGAAATAACCAATTCTTACTTAACCCCGAACCAAACGAAGCCTTAATGTATTTGACCGTACCAGTTTTGGCGACGAAAATTTGGAAACAAATTCATGCTAGCTTGGCCTGCAGTACAGAGCCCACAGATGTGTCGCTACAAGTAATGAAAAGTTAGTTGAACCATCACTATACAGCTCCATTTTTAGAAGTTTCTTTATCCTTCGATGGAAACACAAAATTTAGCATAATTAGTCATCGTTCGAAAGAAAAGCCGGCCATAGCTAGGAATATTTGGCTATTGCCATTTGGCGCTGCTGTGGGTGCTGTGACGGCGACTGCTTGTTGCGGTCGGCATAGTTTATGGCCATGCATTTATGGGATATTTTGGACACATCCGGCCCGCGCAATAAAAAATAATAATCTTATTTTAATAAATATATCTAAATTTTATAATTTTGATATATAAATATTTTGTAATACTGTAAAATAAATTAAATTAATTAAAATTTATTTATGATATTTCTACGTGCAAATTTATTGGTATGCATGAAATTACACATACATCAGGTGCATGTTGAATTTTCAATTGAGAGGAGAAACTTCTACATGAAGTGGCCTTTTCCACGAGTGCTTTGCTCAACCTCTGCGTGTGTCGGAAATCGTGAGGTGCTGCTTTATACTATGCTCACTACGAATCTCATTGAACTCCCCTAAGCAATACTCTCCTCCATTATCGAAACATAAGCACTTGATTTTCAAACCCTTTTCATTCTCCATAAGGGCTTCAAACTTCTTAAAGTTTCAAACATATCAGACTTTCTCTTTAGGTTATATGCCCAATCCTTCTGAGAGTAATCATTAATAAAGAAAACAAAGTAAGAACACCAGCCCAACGTCACATAGGGTGACTCTGAAGTATCAGAATAAATCAACTCAAAACAATTCTTACTCTTTTGACGTGACAGAGAGAACGACAACCTTCTTTACTTTCCGTAGATACAATTTTCACAAAACTTGTAATGACCCGACCCGCTAGCAATAATAACTCGTTGGCCCAAACCACCGGCCCAAAATGCTTAAGCTCAGTTATTATTACTAGGTCCACGGTCCCTTATATTCCCAATCAGAACCCCTTCATTATTATTAGGCCCATGGTCCCTTATATTCCCAATCAGAACTCCTTTCCCATCCGATGTGGGATTATTGGGGTATTACAAACTCCCCTGTTTAGACCCTGACGTCCTCGTCAGGTCCAAATCAGATCACAGACATGCCATGGTGTAGCACTTTGCCCCACATAGTGCTTAGGTCTCATACTTCCGGCTGGTAATCTAGCTCTGATACCAAATGTAACGACCCGACCCGTTAGCAATAATAACTTGTTGGGCCAAAATCACCGGCCCAAAATACTTAAGCCTAATTATTATTACTAGTGTGTCCGTCACTTATAAACCCATCACACTCTCCCACATTATTCGATGTGGGACTATTTGGATGTCACATATTTCCCTCGTTTAGGTCCTGACGTCCTTGTCAGCCCGGCCCAATCATACACAGTCCCAGATTCATCAAAGGCTGTGAGATCCATCTCACACTTCCGGCTAGTTATCAGACTATAGCATTTTGGGTGGTGGCTAGGCCCAAAAGGTTAAGAGAGTTAAGTGTGCTAGGGCTAGAGTAGTCCTACGATAGTTGACCCTCTGCGAAGTGGGGCATCATAGTTGGTATTAGAGCCAATTACCAGCCGAAAGTGTGAGATAAGTCTCGACTGAGTAAGGGTTGTACAAGGGGCAAGAGCGAGGCTCTATGGCTGATTACTGTTGTGGGTGGAGTGCGGCTCCCCACAAGGTCGGTTAAGGCTAGCGAGATGAGTCTCACAATACTTGTGAGTGTGCCTGAGCCTGACGGAAATATCAGGGCTTAAAGAGGGGGAGAATGTGAGACCTCGGGATTTGGAATAGTCCTATATATAAAGATATAATAGGACTACACTTCTTAATCCGGCTATAACATTTTGGGCGGCGGCTAGGCCCAAAAAATTAAGAGAGTCAAACGTGCTAGAGCTAGAGTAGTCCAAGGATGGACGACCCCTGGGAAGTAGGGTCAAGCATGCTAGGGCTAGAGTAGTCCTAAGATGGGCAACCTAGAAGAAACTCTTCATTAGATCATACCTAAAGTCTATGCTCGCTCGTGTCCCAAACGATGATGCTATATGGTCGGAGACTTTGTCTTCGCACTGGTCACAATCGCTTCTTCCACTTGAGTCTCGCCTACCAATTTATAAAGACTACCTATTTGCTCCCCTTTCATCAACACCAAATATTTTAACACACATTCAAGTGATTATTCTCATCGATGAATCTTAACCCTTTTTTGCAAAGCTTTCCAAGTGATAGAAGATTTTTCTAGAGTGCAGGAACATACTAAACATTGAAAACTGTTCCAACAACACCATCAAATATTTTGTCGAACATCTTCCACTCTAACCACAGGATATTATCTCCTAAATATATGACTCCACCATCCTATAATTTGTAAATATGAAACCACTTCTTATAGGAAGTCATATAGAAAAATGCTCTCAAATATAAAAGCCAATGATAAGTAGTCTCGGATCTATCCAAAGCGGCCGAAACTTCTCCGTAATTCAAGGCTACAGACTTAGCATATGCTTCTGCTACATTACCTTTGAAGTTGCTTGAATTGGATTTACCCAACAATCCTTCTTCATATGCCCACACTTTTCTCAATTCCAGCACTTTACCTTCCTCTTGCCCTTTGATTTCAACTTTGACCTTCCCATGTCACCACGCTTCCTCTCAAAAGGTCCTTCCTATGTTAATATAGCCTATGCCGAAGAGCCTTCTGGGCTAGACTTATGCCTCATCTCCTTGATATGCAATGATGCCACAACTGACTCCGTCTCAAGGGTTTTCATGTGACTCAAGTTTATGATCAAATTGCCCAAAATTCTAGTATTGAGCAAAGCAAAATACTAGTATTTTCTTCTTCATCAACCTTTGCGTTAAGGACCACAAGTTTGCTCACAATGGAGTTAAAAGAATTCAAATGTTTCAGTACTGGTGCCTTGTCCTTCATTCTTAGATTATATAATTGCCGTATTAGGAAAACTTTTGTTCACCAATGACTTTCTTTCATAAAGATTCTTCAACTTCTCTTAAACAACCTTTCAGGGTAGTCTTGGTTTCTACATTGAATAGCACTGAATCCTCTAGTGCCAAAGACAGCTTTGCCAAAGCCATTTTGTTCCTTTCATCAATTTGATTATTCATAATCCCTTTCGGCTCATTATTTTTCCTTTCCAAGGCAAATTCATAAGCATTCTTTATAAGTGCTGCTTACACTTTCAACTTCCATATTGCAAAATTCGTCTCGTCGAAACGAGGAATCTCATACTCGGTCGCCATAACTTTTCTCGCTATCATTTGACCGTCAATATCAAACTACAAAGAACTAATGCTTTGATTCCAATTGAAAGAATTGACCGAGAGGTAATCGAGCATACCTCAAACTCTCTCGGCACAGGAGCACAATAGAAAACTAAAAATCTTATGTAGAGGAAACTTGATGAGAACGATTAAGAAAACAAGTATGAAAATAATAAAGAAATAAAGAGAACAAGAACAAAAATATTTATATAGTTTGGCTAACATTGTGTCGACCTATGTCCACGAGCAAGACCTCCTCAATACTTTTGTCGATTAATCTACGACACAAAGTTCAAAGAGTAAATTGAATACAAGAAATTCCTCTCTCACGTCGCTCTTACGTTTTCTTTCTCAACTAGGTTTCAGAGATTACAAGGTGTATAAAACCCCTACAACCTAATACAAGTAGGAATAGATCATCGTCATCCATTCGAGTTTCCTGATTCATTTCTAGTCATCGATCTTCGCTCAAAAACCTTTCACAAGATGATCCTGGACCATCCCTAATTTTAGTACACAAGATTAGATCAAGTTGGAGTCAGATCCAACTTAAGATACTCGTCATGACTTTATGTGCCAGAATATAAATAGGGTGTTTCAGAAAATAAAACTTCTCAAAGTTTCATATTCTGGAACATCAGCCTTAAACTTGGTTTCCATACCTCCTGATTTTTCAAGAATTCACCACAGTTTTCAAAACATAATGGTGTTCCAGAACCTACAAGTTGGGTTCTAGAACATGCCTCCAATAACCTATTTTCTTTGACATTAAATCATGATGCCGACTCGGAATATGGCTTCAACTCGATCCAAAATATGTAGCATTTTTCGGTCTAAAGTACACAGGAAATAGAAGCTGCCTTCAATTCATGTAGCATTTATGAATAGAGGAAAGTATTTTAGTTATTAGATTAGAAATTATATTATATTTAAGATATTATATTGGATTAGTAGTATAGTTGATTTATTATTTTTTTTAATATTTTGTTTTCATATTATATTAGAATTATTGTATGATTTTGGTGTATATGTGTATAAAGTAGTGGGGTATAATACTATTGATAGTAGCAACCAAGTTGCTACGATAAACTTTTTGGCTCTTTGGATCAAGTGACAAGGATGGTGGGCCTTTTATTGTGCATAGATCCAAGCACTAAAAAGTTGATAGTAGAAACTAGTTACTACTATCAATAATATTATAGCTCAATTCTATAAATATAAGATCTCTCTTTCATTATATATATATTTTTAGCCTTAATAAATATTTCTAGGCTAGTTAATTGTAAAGTAGGTGTAAGAGTAACTATAATTTATTCATCGAAGGCATCGTAGATTTTCAAATCTGACGATGAGTGATAAAACTTGACCACCTCTAATAAATTGGTACTAAAATAATTTTGATTTGTAGGAGGCTACATCCAAGGTACCTTTCGTAAAGGAGATGACAACACTTCCAAATCTAGAAATCTACAACTCCATCCTAGGGGCAAAGATCATAGATGCAACTATTCTTTGCGATACTAGTGGGTTTCATAGACAAGAAGATTTTTGTTCATTAAGTTTTCATTTGTATTGATCTTAGTTTCTTTCTTATATATTTTTGTTATTTGTCTAGTATTTTTGTGAACTTTTATGATTTTTTTTTTATTTTTTGTTATTTTTTTAAAAATTATTGTTGTAAAATACAGAAAATTAAGAAAAGAAAGGACAGAAAAGGAAAGTGTTGTACAACCTCACAAGTCACCTAGGAGGAAGTCTTTTTTGTAACAAATATTTTATATAAGAATGTATCGAACCATCCTATTGAGTTATACGCAATGAGCAAAGGTCTAATCATATGTAGTGGCTTCCACATTATACTGACTAGGAGCTGCTACGAATTGCTTCATTATAGCTATCAACCGCTTAGCCACAACAACAACATTCAATTGTTTCTCTATTGTCTAAATCAACTATTTAGTTTTGCGATTATACTGTCACTAGTTAACTTTATGTCATGGACAATTATTTTGGAGCTAGCATAAATAATTCTAGTTCTAGGACTACCATCATTAGTTTTTTACAGTTGTTGTCAGTAATTTTATTTTTGCAGCTACCATCACCAGTTGTTTCACTACTACCATCGTTAGCCGCTTGAGAATTATTGCTATATGCATTAACTTTCTATTTGTTATATCTCTTTTCAAATTCTTTATCATCCTTCTCTCCTTTAGTTGTGGCTAAATTTTTTTTCCATTTTGTTCCTTTCTCTTCCTTCCCTTTCTCGGTCATCACCAACCACCCCTCCCTACTCTGCATATACTTGTCCCTCTTTTTTCTTACTTATTCCTCTTTAATGGGCCTGTAGTGAAGTATCTTGGCCACCTCTTTTGGTTTCTACCCTTATCTTGCCAAATTATTTTTGTATTTCTGTTCCTCCTTTCCACTCCACTTTCCTCTTCCTTCCTACCTTACTTTCTTCTTGTAACCTCTACATCGCCATTCACATATATGTCTCCCTCTAGCCCTAACTCATCACAATGTTGCCTATTCGATGTTTGCAGATTCTTATCATGGCATTATCAATCAAACTAAAGAGATAAAGCTCACAATTAAAATTTTAAAAAAATCTTGATTTTGAAATTGAAATTCAAGTTTTTAAGTTTGAATCTAAATTGTACTATTACTTAAAAAACCAACTTTTTAATTTAAATTGTGTTGGTGTAAATACACAAAATAGAGATTAGGCTACAAAAGAATGAAACGTGTCGATAAATCGATTAAGCGGAGGCATGAAAATCTCGCCCTCTTTAAGGAGATTCAAGACCTCTACGGTTAGCAAAACCCTCGAACTGATGCAGTAGAACACTGGCTTGTCCTCTCCAGGATACAATGGCTCGACTTTCGTTGAGTGGCTTCACCAACTCTGCACAAGTAGATTATCCCAAATTTTCATCAAGAAAAATACCTTTCTTTGGCCTCTCTTTAGTATAGTAGAATGTAGATATAGAAAAAACAGTATGCGAATTATTTTTTGGTGTGTTGTAAAAAATAAACAAGCTCACTATATATAGGCTTCACTTGCTTATAGGTTACAACAAATTAAAGCCATAGGTTTCATCTTATTTACTTTCGAATTCAAACATTAGAAGTTATAGAAACAAAGAGATAAAAGTTTAGAAATGAATGTACATATGTTATGAGTTTAGAAATACAAGATGAATGAGTTATGTGAAGAGTTATAACTTCCCTTGCAATTCCACTATGAATGCATATGTTATCAAAAATTAATATTTTCATATTAAATAATAAAATGTTACAATATTTTCCACTCGTTTTATTATTATAAAGTATATGAGAGTTTAATTTTCATAGAGGGATCGTTATACGTAATGAAGGTGTGCTCTGCATTGAACTTTCATTAGTAAAATAATAACCTCTACTAGGGAGCCAGAGTGGTCTCAGACTTGAACTTTGGTTGCTTAAGAAAAATAGCGTGTCATTGCTCACGTATAATAATTCATGTGCTGACATAAGCTTTGCTAGCTAGCACATTATAGTTTTGTGCTTATCCTGATTTTCGTGAGTATTTTTGAGAAAAAGCCCGTTCTCATAGGAAGCGGTCCCACTTTCATGTTCATATAGGTGAAATCTCTCAAGGGTGCTTCTGTAATTCTGGCACCCCACTCATAAGAGCCACAAATTTCATTAAAAGAGTGTAATAACTCAACCCTCTTTTCATTATAAGATGAATACACTCATATCATAGGGAAAGGTAAATATTTGATCACGTAGATCTATATATTGGGCATTCTTTACGACCACCATATTATTTGTTTTTTTCTATTGAACCCGATTTCAAGATATTTGATCGTCAGGTTAGATATCCTCATACGTAGTTCATGATGTTATGGACTTTGACCCTATCCCTTTTGATGTACTCCATATCCTTTCTCTTTCCAAGGCCTTGGTTAATGAATCTACTAAATTATTAGTAGATTTATTGTAATTTACATTAATAATACTATTGTTCATATATGAGCTCATAATACTACGTTTTCTTCTCACAAATCTGGATTTATCATTATAATAATTGTTTCTTACTTTACCAATAGCAGCAGTGTTATCATAATGTATTAATACAGACAAAATTGGTTTCTTCGAAAATAGAATCTCACACAATAAGTCTCTCCATCGAGTAGCTTCCTCGCTAGCTGAAGCTAAAGCAATAAACTTGGCTTCTATAGTTGAGTTAGTAATAATAGTTTGATTTTTAGATTTCCAACATATAGCACCACTTGCTAAAATAAAAAAAATATAACCAAAAGTAGAGAGAATCACCTGATAAATTATTCCAATCAGCATCGCTGTAACCCTCAATTATAGCAGGATATTTCCACAAAACAAGTCATAAGTTTTGGTACTAATGAGATATCTCATCACACATTCCATCGTATGCCAATGATATGTACGTAGCTTGCTTGTAAATCTAGTAAGTATCCCTATTACATATGCAATATTAGGTCTAGTACAATCAGTCGTAAAATGCAAGCTTTCAATCATACTAGCGTATTCCTTTTGATTCAAATTTTATTTTCACTTTTAACAGAAAATAAGTGAACATTCGAATCAAAAGGTATAGTCACATCCTTACAATCAAGTTGTACTTTCTCAAAAAAAGTTTCAATATAATATGACTGATCAAGAAAAATACCATTTGGTATTTTGGTAATTTTCATATCTAAATAAAGTTAGCCTCACCAAAATCTTTCATTTCAAAATAATGATTTAGCATAATTTTTTCTCATTGATAACATTTAAGTTAGAGCTAAAAATAAACAAATCATCTACATAATAACAATAACATGCGACTTTGTAAAAATTTTGTAATAGATGCACTTATCACACTCGTTTGATTTAAAGCGATTTTCAATCATGCAAAAATCAAAATTTTCATGCTACTGTCTAAATGCTTGACTTCAGCTATGAAGGGATTTATTTAGTTCGCACACTTTATTTTCTTACTCATACTCAATTAGGGATGTCAATGGGTCGGGTTTGGGTCGGGTTTTAAAAAACCCGAACCCGAACCCGACCCCCAAATTTGAACCCGAACCCGGACCCGAACCCGACGGGTTTTAAAAATCCATACCCATACCCGACCCGACCAAATACCCGAAACCCGAACCCGAACCCGAACCCGAAACCCAAACCCGAAGTACTATATTTGAAAATATATTGTAGTAAAATCAAAACTTTTGAGCCTTTGAGTGTACCATTGGATGAAGATCCAATGGATAGAAATCATATATTTTATATATTAAATAAATAAATAAATAAAATATATATAATTTATTCGGGTTCGGGTTCGGGTCGGGTACATACAAATCCATACCCGTACCCATACCCGTCGGGTTTTTATTTTCTATACCCATACCCGAATCCATATCCATTTAGTTCGGGTAAACCCGACCCGTTCGGGTTCGGGTTTGGGTAATTTTTCGGGTACCCATACCCATTGACATCCCTATACTCAATGGATCCCTTAGGTTGGTCCAGATAAATTTTTTAATCTAGATTCTCATTTGGAAATGCTATTTTTACATCCATCTTATAGATTAGTAAATCATGAATTGCAGCAATAGTAATAAAAACTCTGATGGATGTCACTCTAGTAGCCGAAGAAAAGGTATCAAAGAAGTCTAGATCTACTTTTTATTTATAATCCTTTGCGACAAGCCTTACTTTATACTTGTCTACACTCTCGTCCGATTTCAATTTCTTTTTGAGGACCCATTTATAACCAATTGTTGTATAGTTTGGAGATAAGTCCACTGATTTTCAAGTTTTATTAGCAATTATGGATTCTATCTCATCAGTTACAGCCTCTTTTCAAAAAAGAGCATCATTTGAAGATAAAGTTTTTTATAAAGAAAAAAAAGTTTTCTTCAATATTAAAAACAACAAAATCATGGCCAAAATCTTTTTCAATTTTGTTTCGTTTACTCCTTCTAGGTTCAAAGATATATTGTTCTTGATTTTGCAAAAAAGGAGTTTAAGAACTCAGTTTATTTGAAACACTTTTAAATTCTTGACACCCACTATGTTTTGACTTAAAAGAAAACTTTTTTGTGAAAAATAACATCTCTTGATTCAAAAATTATATTATTTTCAATGTCCAAAAATCTATAAGCTATATATTCAAAGCAATCCAAGAAATATACAAAAAATAGAGATTAGGCTACAAAAGAATGAAAGGTGTAGATGAGTCGATTAAGATAAGGCATGAAAATCTAGCTCTCTTTAAGGAGATTCAAGCCCTCTGCGGTTGGCAAAGTCCTGGAACCGATGCAGTAGAACACTGGTTTGTTCTTTTTAGAATACAACGGCTCGATTCTCGTCATGTGACTTCACCAACTCTGCACGAGTAGATGAGCCCAAAGCTTTTAAAAAAAAAAACACCTTTCTTTGACCTCTCTTAAGAATAGTGGAACGTAGAAATAGAAGAAATAATATGTGAATTATTTTTTAGTGTATTGTGAAGAATGAACAAGATCACTATATATAGGCTTCACATACCTATATGTTACAATAAATTAAAGCCATAGGTTTCATCTTATTTACATTCAAATTCAAGCATTAGGAGTTATAGAAGTAAAGTGATAGAATCTTAGAAATGAATGTACATACATTATGAGTTTAGAAATGCAAGATGAATAGGTTATGTGAAGAGTTGTAACTTCATTTGCAATTCTACTATGAATGCATATGCTATCAAAAATTAATATTTTCATATTAAATTGAAATTAAAATTTTGAATTCGAATAAAAAGTCATTTCGAATTTGTATTTTAATTTAAGAAAATTTTGAATTTGATTCTATCTCTAGAAAAGCCGTAAGAGTACCTTTGAATGGGAAAAGGAAACAACTGTAAATAGAGAGTAAGTTTAGGATTTAGGAATGGAAAAGTGTATAATATCCTTGCTTGGATAAGACCGAGTGATTATCCTAGTGAACCAAAAAAGGGTCTTTTGGTAAATTGGTGACCAATACCCACCAACTCCAATGGCTTCTCAACTGTTGATTTAGGAAAAATAAATGGCTAATAGTTGAGTATTGATGGCCAAGATGTGAGTGTTGTATTGAAACATAGCTCATGGAGAAATATATATATCTCCCTGGCCTCTTTTGGATGTTTGTTGGTACATTTGGTCAGGCCACATTAAATTTTGTTTATATTTTTATTTTCTTCTTAAATTTTCTCCATGGTATCAGAGAAGGAGGCCTTGAGTTTAAGTTTATAATTACATTTTTATTAATTTTCTCCTATTTTCAAGTCCATATCTCGTTTTTGTCAAAAGAATCTTAAGCTCAAATGCGAGGAGAGCATTGAATACACTGGTTTATCTTATAACTTAAATTTTTAGGTTAAATGATTGTTTCGCATTATTCTCATTCGATTAAGCAATTGCACAGCAAACCATTCTGTCTTTCAAAATTCAAAGAAATATTGCCTACACAGTTTATTGCTACTAACTTTTACAACCAACATACCGTGTTATGTCTAATTTTATTCACACTTCCAAGCTGTGTGCCCCCATTTTCCACCAAACAATGCTAGGTTGATAGGATCGTCCCACCATCTAATGATAGATGTACAATGTTAAATAAATTAAGAAGGACTTAGATTCACTAGTTTTAACAAAGATAGCAGAGAGAGCTAGTTAAATTATCATTTAATTTTTGATGTGTGGGACTTGTACTTGTGAGCTTCAACACAGATTAGAGAGAGAGAGAGAGAGAGAGAGAGAGAGAGAGAGAGAGAGAGAGAGAGAGAGAGAGAGAGAGAGAGTCAACATGTGTGGACTCACTCTGGGGTAGGATCTATTTGTTATTGCGAACACAACACCAAATGACACTAAAACTGAGAGAGAGAGAGAGAGAGAGAGAGAGAGAGAGAGAAATGAGTTGGTCTACGAACCAAATTTACTCAATAAATTATTCAGCTTGTTATAAGTTAAACCATACAAATTAATTGTTCCGTAAGTGTGGAATCAATCTCAAGAATACACCTTTATTGACATGTTTTTAATAGTGTCAATACCATATTATCTAAAAGATCAATCTAGTAAAAAACATGCCGAAAATTATAAATTAACACTCCTATTGGCATGCAAGATGATTAGTGAGGTAGGAGATTAGGATTTAATCTATTAAATATAATATGAGAATGCAACCCATTAAATATGGAAGGTAGGATCTAACCTGCCATCTTATAAAATGAATGGATTTAGAATAGGCTTTGTTATCATGCTGAAATTATACGAAATGACCATTATTCTCGAATAATTTAACTTTAGAGAGAGACGTTGTGTCACATTATTTCACATTGTATCAAAATTAGAGGTCTTGAGTTTGAATCTTGCCAAACAGCAAGCTTTACTTAATTTAATTTTAAAAAAACTTTAGATCCTCCTATTGTGATTTACCCCTTTTTTTTTATTTTGGCGCCTTGTTTTTTTAACTGTATTACTTAAGTACAAGGTCTGCTTACGTGCACGATTTGACTTCCGCACTTGGGCGTGACATTAACATTAAAGTGTTGAATAAAAAGAATATTAAAACGATATTTTCTGGTAGCTTAAGTATTTGGAAAAAATGATCTTTCAAATTATTTTACATGGTAACAAAGCACGAGGCCCTGAGTTTAAGTTCCACCAAGCCCCGAATTCCATTTAGTGATCTCATTTAATTATTTCGTGTCTTTAGCCTATTGAAATGTCTCAAGTCCAGGCATGAGTAGAAATTTTTTCCCATTTAATTATTTCACGCATTGGGCATTTAATTTCATCTCATATAATTATTCTATATCTCGGGCCTATCAAATTGTCTGAAATGTTGAAGACAAAAATATTAAAATATAGTTCTCGAGTAACTAAAACTTTTGGAGAAAAATAGTTGCATCTTCAATCTCAAAAACTGTCACATATAAATTACATTAGTTGGCTACTAGCGGAGACAAGTAATATTCATTAGAAAATAATCAGAATTTGTAGAAAAGTTTGTGCGACAAAGGAAGAGGATTTATTGTATATTATCATCTGAAAAAGGAGCAACCTGTCAGGACTTAGAATTTTTCTCCAAGATTTTCCTTTGCAATCATCCAAACTCCAAAGCGGATATCTGTCGGAGGTTTTGCCTTAAGCTTCTAGAAGCATCTCTGCGGATCTCAGGACTGATGGCGCAGGAACCAAGGAGTCTCTTAGAGTATCTAGATGCATTTATTAGGTCTCTTGTGAGCTTGTAGCCTCCCCTTTTGGCTTGTATCTTTATGCCACTTGACATCTTTTCATTTAGCTCATGGGCGGCGAGTGGCCTTTAAATAGTGTGGCCTCCACCCCCCCCCCCCCCCCCCCCCCCCCCCCCCCCCCCCCCCCCCCCCCCCCCCCCCCCCCCCCCCCCCCCCCCCCCTCCCCCCTCAAACTCAGAATCCTCACTTGTAATTTCCTCTACTCAAGTAATAGAAGAGCTTTCTTCACTCTCTCTCTCTTGTACTTAGTCTAGAGCGAGTAGGTCCTAACTTGGCAAGTAGAGAGGTAGGCTTGCTCACTTCGCGAAGGAAGGCGAGCGCCGCACGGGCTAAACAAGCGATTTAGCTTAAGTCCGTGACAGTTGGTATCAGAGCGAGTTCATCGCTGGGAGCTATGTCGACGTCGGATGCTGCCATCGTTGACATTGTGCCCGAACCGAGAGGTGGAGGCAAGCACGGCAAGAGCAAGGAGCCGCGGACTCTAGCGAGAGAGTCCGCCTCGCTCGAAGACCGCATGAACCTGGTGGAGGATTCCGTTGCCAAGGCGGACGAGCACTACTCCGTCCTGACCCGCCATGTGGGGATGATGGAGGACGGATTGCATGTCATGGAGGACAGCGTGGCGGCTGCCATGGCGACTTTCCGTGAGCAGCTCGAGCAGTTCCGCCACGACTTAACCCGTCGTGACGACGACCGAAGGGCACTGATCGAGGAGATTGTCTCCCACAGCAACGAGGTCGATGACCTCAAGACGAGGGTGTCGATCCTCGAAAAGGCGGTGGCTCGTGGCGTCGAGACGCAGAAGGAGTACACCCCAAAGGTTCACGTCCCTGAGCCCTAATGCTTCAAGGGCACGCACGACGAGAAGAAGATCGATAATTTCCTGTGGCACATGGAGCGCTACCTCAAGGCGCTGCGGATGGAGGACGAAGATGACAAGGTCCAGACCGCTTCCATGTACCTCGCCGACGACGCAATGCTGTGGTGGCGTCGGCGTTCCGTAGAGGCCGTGAAGGGCCAATGCGAGCTAAAGACTTGGGAGGTTTTCGTGCACGAGCTGAAGGCATAGTTCTACCCAGAGCACGTCGAGTACTTGGCGCGTAGGCAACTTCGGCGGCTCAAGCATACGGGAACTCTCAAGGAGTACATCAAGGAGTACTCCAAACTGATGCTTGCCATCACTAGCATGGCTGAGGAGGACAGACTATTCTTTTTCCTCGACGGTCTCCAACCATGGGCTAACAAGGAGCTCGTGGCGAGAGACGTCAAGGACGTGAGCTCCGCTATTGCCTTGGCGGAGAAGCTGCCGGAGTATGAGAAGCCGGACTTCACTCGCAGCAAACCACCTAAGGTGGGCAAGGCCAAAGGTGGGGGAGACCGTCGCGAGCAGCGAGATCACAAGGGCTAAGAGCGAAAGGCCCCTCCGCAGAAGAAGAAGATCTCTTGCTATGTTTGCGGAGGCGATCATTGGGCGCGAGATTGCCCAAAGAAGAAGACCGTCAATGCCATCCAAGCCGAGGAGGACCAGGATGAGGCGGCACCAAAGATGGGCGCGCTGCGGTTCGTCAGCGCGATGCAGGGGCAGGCGAGCAGCAGCAAGCCGCTCAAAAAGGAGCTGTTGTTCATGGACGTGACCCTCAATGGGAGGGCCACTCGGGCGCTCACCGACATCGGAGCGACCCACAACTTCATTGCTGAAGCTGAGGACAAGTGGCTAGGCCTCAAGCTTGAGAAGGACACGAGCAAGATCAAGGCTGTCAACTCGGTGGCACAGCCTGTCGCGGGGGTAGCCAAAGGGGTGACGATCGCTATAGGACCCTGGACGGGTACAGCGAACTTCACCGCCGCGACCATCGACGACTTCAAAGTCATCCTCGGCATCGACTTCCTCGCTTCGTCGAAAGCGGTCCCGATGCTGCATCTCGGGGCCTTGAGCATCATGGAGGAGGCATCCCTGTGCATGGTCTTGGCAAGCCATGGTGAGCCGGCGGCAACCCACACCCTCTCCGCTTTGCAATTGCGGAAGGGGGTGAAGCCCGAAGAAATCACTTACCTTGCGGCCATCTGCAAGGTGAACGGAGAGGACCTCGAGGAGGAGGACCCTCCAGCAGAGATCGATGCAGTCCTGGGGGAGTTCAAAGACATCCTGCCCTAGGAGTTGCCCCAGAAACTTCCACCCAGGCGGGAGGTGGACCATGCGATCGAGCTCGAGCCAGGAGCTAAGCCACCAGCGAAGGCACCATACCGCATGGCCCCGCCAGAGCTCGAGGAGTTGCAACGACAGTTTAAGGACCTCCTCAATGCGGGCTTCATCAGGCCGTCGAAAGCACCCTACGGAGCACCAGTCTTGTTCCAAAGGAAGAACGACGGAAGCCTGCGGCTCTGTATTGACTACAGGGTGCTCAACAAAGTGACGGTGAAGAACAAGTACCCTATTCCGCTAGTGGCGGATTTGTTCGACCAACTTGGCGGAGCGAAGTTTCACCAAGCTGGATCTTCGCTCGGGGTACTACCAGGTCAGGATCGCAGAGGGTGATGAGGAGAAGACGACATGCGTGACGAGGTATGGAGCCTACGAATTCCTCGTCATGCCATTCAGCCTAACGAATGCGCCGGCGACCTTCTGCACCCTGATGAACAAGTTATTCCACCCCTACCTCGATCGATTCGTGGTAGTGTACCTTGACCACATCGTTGTGTATAGCAACACTCTGGAGGAGCACGTCGAGCATCTGCGGGAAGTCTTCCAAGTGCTGCGGGACAACCAGCTCTACATCAAGCGGAAGAAGTGCTCCTTTGCGAAGGAGGAGGTGCACTTCCTCGGCCACTGGATAGGCCAGGGGCAGCTCCGCATGGACGAGCAGAAAGTGCAGGCGATTTGCAAGTGGGAGGTGCCCACGACGGTGTCCGAGTTGCGATCCTTCCTCGGACTCGTCAACTATTATCGCCGCTTCATCGCGGGCTATTCCGCTCGCGGCCTCGCTGACGGACTTGCTGAAGAAAACCCAGTCATGGGACTGGACCCCTCGGTGCGCGGAGGCATTTGAGGACTTAAAGCGGGCGGTGACAGAGGATCCGGTGCTGCGACTTCCTGACTGCAGCCGCCTATTCGAGGTGCACACTAACGCCTCGGACTTCGCTATCGGTGGTGTCCTCGTGCAGGATGGGCACCCCATCGCTTATGAGAGCCGCAAGCTCAACGACACTGAACGGCGGTACACGGTGCAAGAGAAGGAGATGACCGCCGTAGTGCACTGCCTCAGGACTTGGCGGCATTATCTCCTTGGAAGTAAGTTCGTTGTGCGGACGGACAATGTCGCAACGAGCTACTTCCACACTCAAAAGAAACTGTCACCCAAGCATGCAAGGTGGCAGGACTTTCTGGCGAAATTCGACATGGAGCTCGTCTACAAATCTGGGAAGGAGAACCATGTGGCTGACGCACTCAGCCGCAAGGCGGAGTTGGCGGCGGTGTGCCAGCTCCAAGGCGTGATCACGGAGCGAATCCGTGAAGGGACTTGCGAAGACCTGTGGCCCAAGGACTCGTGCGACTCGTCAAGGATTCTGGCTTAGCGATGGGCTGCTCCTCACCAAGGGGCGTCGCGTCTATGTGCCTAGGTGGGGCAATCGTCGTCACGACTCATGAAGGAGTGTCACGACTCCAATTGGGCTGGACATCCGGGGCAGAAGCGAACCATGGCGCTACTCGAGGCCGCCTACTATTGGCCTCGCATGCACGACGACGTGGAGGCGTACGTGTGGACCTGTCTTGTGTGCCAACAAGACAAGGTGGAGCGTCAGAAGCCAGGGGGCCTCCTCGTGCCTTTGCCTACGCCGACGTGTCCATGGGAGAGTGTCTCCATGGACTTCATCTCCGCCTTACCGAAGGTGGGGGCATTGGGGTCCATCCTCGTGGTGGTGGATCGATTCTCCAAGTATGGGACCTTCATAGCGGCACCGGCGGATTGCACGGCCGAAGAAGTGGTGCGGCTCTTTGTCGGCAATGTGGTGAAGCTTTGGGGCATCCCCGACAGCATTGTGAGTGACCGCGACCCTAGGTTCACGGGCAAGTTCTGGACGGAGGTGTTCCGGATCTTGGGGTCGGAGTTGCTCTTTTCCACTAGCTTCTACCCGCAGACGGATGGACAGACGGAGCGGGTAGATGCCTTAGTGGAGGAATACTTGCGGCACTACGTCAGTGCCAACAAGAAGGACTGGGTGCATTACTTGGATGTGGCCCAGTTCTCCTACAATCTGCGGTGGAGCGAGTCAACGAACCTTAGCCCGTTCGAATTGGCGACGGGGAGGCAGCCACTCACTCCGCATTCCGCGGCTGCGGGCGAGCAGGGCCGCAGCCCCATGGCCCTCCAATTCACCTCTTATTTGCAGGAGAAGGGGGACATTGCGAGGGCCTATCTCGAGAAGGCGGCCCGCCGAATGAAGAAGTGGGCCGATGTCAAGCAGCGGCCCTTGGAGTTTGCTGAGGGAGACCGAGTCTTAGTCAAGCTGCAACCACAACAATTCAAGGCCTTCCGCAAGGTGCATCGTGGGCTTTTGCGGAAGTACGAGGGGCCCTTCACCGTGGTGAAGCGGGCGGGCAAGGCGGCCTACAAGCTGCAATTCCCCGCCAACCTGAAAATCCATCCTTTCTTTCATGCTAGCTGCTTGCGGCCTTACCATGAAGACGTTGAGGACCCGAGCCGGGGTGTGTCGCAGCGCGCTCCCGCCACCATGACCACTGCCATCGACAAGGAGGTCGAAACCTTGCTGGACACTCGCACCATTCGTCGTCGCGGCGTCCCGAGGAGCATCGAGTACCTTGTCAAGTGGAAGAATCTCCCGCATGGCGAAGCAAGCTGGGAGAAGGCCGACACTCTCTGGAAGTATCAGAAGCTGATCGATGACTTCCAACACCAGCGCGCGATGAGGGCGTCTGCGCATTAGGTGGGGGAGGTTGTCAGGACTTAGAATTTTTCTCCAAGATTTTCCTTTGCAATCCAACTCCAAAGCGGATATCTGTCAGAGGTTTTGCCTTAAGCTTCTAGAAGCATCTCTGCGGATCTCGGTACTGATGGCGCAGGAACCGAGGAGTCTCTTAGAGTTTCTAGATGCATTTATTAGGTCTCTTGGGAGCTTATAGCCTTCCCTTTTGGCTTGTATCTTTATGCCACTTGGCATCTTTTCATTTAGCTCATGGGCGGCGAGTGGCCTTTAAATAGTGTGGCCTCCACCCTCCTCAAACTCAGAATCCTCACTTGTAATTTTCTCTACTCAAGTAATAGAAGAGTTTTCTTCTCTCTCTCTCTCTCTCTTGTACTTAGTCTAGGGCGAGTAGGTCCTAACTTGGCAAGTAAAGAGGTAGGCTTGCTCACTTCGCAAAGGAAGGCGAGTGCCGCACGGGCTAAACAAGCAATTTAGCTTAAGTCTGTGACAAACCGCTACAGCAGCAAGTGCGAATTAATTATAGAAGTATGGATATGGTTGGAAACCAATACTTTTTTCAAAGGCTAAAATACAAAAATAATCCGCAAATAAATATTCATTTATATACTTTATTCTTCAATTTTTTTTAAAAATTATCTTATCCCATCGAAATTTAAAATTATAGTACTTAACTTTGCATTGTTAATATTTTGTAACTATTCTGTGCATATATTATATAATAAAACTAGGTAACTATCGATATACCCCTTTTATCCTTAAAAAAACCAAAAAAAATAATTAGTAAATAGTTGATAATTACTTTCCTAAAGTTACCTATTAGAAGGAAAATAAATAATTTTATATACTACCACTGTTTCTAAGGGTATATATAATGAATATCTCAGTAAGTTATTCAATTCTATAATATAATTTATGTATGAAACAGTAATTAGAAAATAACAGTGGTGTGTCTAGTACTACAACTATAAACTTTCATAGGACAAATATAGAGATTTTTAAAAGATAAAAAGGTAAAGTACAAAAGCACATATTTATAAGAGAATTTTTAGCATTTTTAGCCATTTCAAAACCAAATCTTTAAATTTGAAGTCATGTTCTGGATTAAATAAGAATATCAACCAAATTTTAGCAGTTTGCGAAAAATTAAACTTTGATTGAATATATAAGAAAGAAAAGAAGTCAAGTTCTCTATTCAATCCTAGCTACCAGGTACATTCACCAGACAAAGATAATTAGCTAAGCAACAAGCTTGTAGGATAAGATCCAAGCCAATGCTAATCCTTACTTTTCATACTTTTTGAAAGACCAATCCAAATCTCCCAACATTAATTGTCTTCAATGTGCCACCTGTTTACAAATGGAAGCAAAATCTGAACCTATTATTAAGACCATGCACTATGGTGTCAAGGGGAAAAGGCTATGACAACAATTAAATTAAAAAAGAAGATGGTCCCAATGGACAAAGATACATTCAAATTGCAATCATTGGTTGTTAGGTATTTGTAGTATTTGGAAGGATCTTGTAGCAGTGCTCTCAATGGTGTCCATAAAACTAGAAAGCCTTGTTGGTGTAGAGTAGGTAAGGCATGCATGATATTAATTTTTTTTTTTTTTTATTTAAACTTTTAAAATATTGTAATTGACCACTTTATGATTATATTTTATTAATACAAAGTGACTAACATTGGCAGATATCAAACAGTTTATTTAATGTCAAAAATATGACTTCGCAGTATGGAAATTAATTTTTAGCATTTGATTTTTACAGACTGAATGTGATAATTATGGTCAATTTTATTCTTAAAAGTAATTTTTGGCATGAAGAATATTCATCCATATCGTCGGCATGCATCGTTTATAATTTTTTTTGATTATTTGGGTAGTGTTAATCACTTTGATAAGATATGAATTTAGGTAATTAACCATAAAATTTTGAAAATTTGGTTGGTGATCAATATAAAATTTTATCTCAATGACGGCCAATGTATGTAATTCAAAATTTTTGTCAATAAATCTTTCTTTATCAATATAAAATTATAAAAACAAAATGTTTATATCATATAAATTATGTAAATAGTTTGTTATTAGATAGAATTAACAATTAACAACCTAGTAGCTAGGTAAGTATTTTGTCGAGAAAAAGTTTGTATAAGTAAATTGATTAACATTTGTATAAGTACATCTAATTTGTTTACTCTGGGGTTGTTCAATAATTTGCTGATGAGTTGCATAGAAGCATATGAGTGTGACTTCTAAACGTTGTTTAATAAAGAATATAATAGTTATTTTATTAAGAAGGACGCAGTATTTTAAAACTTTGAGTAATTAGTAATGCAATAGCAAGCTAAACCAAAATTTTAGATCATAATTCTCAAATGACAATCTCCATCACTGAAGCTATCATCTAACACTTGTTCTAACATCGAAAAAGGTCTTAAAATTTTCGACCAGTCCAAAACAAAAGCGAAATAGCAAATTCTATGTGCTTTGAATTTCCTAAAGAACTTTTTAATATTAGTTCGTAAAACTTTTTCAGTATTACATATTAATCCTCTAAAATTTTTTCTATTTATGGAGCATCAAATTGTCACTAGTTATGCCTATCAGTTTCTCTGGTTATCCTTTATGACAATTTTAAAGAATATTGCGTAAATATGAAAGGGGACCGACTGCAGGGTTACTAAGCACATGACCTCAAACCCACACAACACACAAGCGCAGCGGAAAAGGATCTTTCATAGATGATAACAAACGAGAATGATCGTGGAAAACAAGCATGAGGATAACTAAACAATAAAACAAATAAGAGAACACAAGAACACAGGATTTACGTGACTTGGCCAACGATGAGTCGACCTACGTCCATGGGCAAAACCATCTCAATGCGTTCTTCAATTAATCCACGGCGCAAAAGTATAAAAAGTAAGATTGGATTACAAGAAACTCTTTCTCAGGAGCTTTCCACGTTTTTCTCTGCATTAGGGTGTCTACAATGAAGCTCTCACATAAAAAGATTAATTATAAGAGTTTATATAACCCTAAAACCTAATTCTAGTAGGACTTTCCGCCGTCCATCCGATTCTCCGATTCACATCTAGCCATCGATCTCTTCTTAAGAATCCTATTTAAAGTGTTCCTGGACCATCCCTAATATCTAGGAACAAGATTTGATCAAATTAGAGTCAAATCTAATATATCCAGCCCGTCACGAAACTGAATACCGGTACTCAAAGTCGAGTACCGGTACACAATACAAAAATAAAAAATTAGTAACTGTACTCAAATGCGTACCTATACTGGCAGACCGGTGCTCAAAATGAGTATCAGTGTACAAAAATAACAAATCTAATATATCCAGCTCGTCACGAAACTGAATACCGGTACTCAAAGTCGAGTACTGGTACACAATACAAAACTAAAAAATTAGTAACTGTACTCAAATGCGTACCTATACTGGCAGACCGGTGCTCAAAATGAGTATCAGTGTACAAAAATAGTTTTTCTAAGCTTCAGGTTTTGAGAAACTGCTGAGGTACTCTATAGTACCGGTACTCAAACTTCAAGTTCCGGTACCCAACATGCAGAAACCTCAAATCTTTGACTTTTTCACCATGATATCAACTCGGAACATGACTTTACATAATCCAATAATTTTTCCACTTAAAGACATGTGCTGAACACTATAAAATAATAAATTGGAAGTCTTGCCAAACTCCCACTCTCCCCACGTAGCTCCAAGATCGAGAGAGGTTATGCTCCAATTGAAATTCTCTCAAGTCACCGATTTTGTCAAAATATCCGCTGGATTCGCATTGGTATGAACTTTCAACAGCAAGATAAGACCCTCATCCACACACGTCTCTTACAAAGTGATAACGAATAGCAACGTGCTTCGTCCGAGAGTTAAATGCCGAATTCTTCACCAAGTGTATTGCACTTTGACTATCACAATTCACTCCCACCACATCTTGCTTCACTTTTAATTCTCCTAGAAGCCTTTTCAACTAAATAGCCTCCTTACAAGCATGTGCCACCGCTACGTACTCTGCCTCCGTCGTCGACAAAGTGATCGCCGACTGAAGCTTCGACTCCCAGCTAATAGCACCATCGCCCATAGAGAAAATATAATCCGTGGTAGACTTTCTCTTGTTTCTATCTCCTGCGAAATTTGAATCCACATATCCGACGTACTCCAAACCCGTAGAATCATAATAGAGTGAGAAATTCACAGTGCCCCTCAAGTAACTGAGGATCCACTTCACTGCATTCCAATGTTTACAATCTGGATTCGCCATATATCGACTCACTGCTCCCACTGCTTGAGCAATGTCGGGTCTCGTGCACACCATGGCAAACATAAGGCTACCTACTACCGATGAATATGGTACCCAAGCCATGTCGACCTTTTTCGCTTTCATGTTGGGTGATTGCTCGGTCGACAACTTTAAATGAATATGGAATGGGGTAGAAACTGACTTTGCGTTTTGCATGTTGAAGTGCCGCAGAACTTTCTCCACATAACCTTGTTGTGAAAGCCAAGCTTTTCTATTGTTTCTCTCTCGTAGTACCTTCATCCTGAGTATTTAGTTCACAGCTCCTAAGTCCTTCATATCAAACTCCCCAGCCAACTGAGTCTTTAGGGTAGATATCTGGCTCCTATTATTCTCCGCGACTACCATGTCGTCGACATACAATAGCAAAATACAGAAGCTTTCGTCATCATATCTGCAGAAATATACAATAATGATCCGCCTCAAGCCTATCAAAATCCAAACTCACAATGAAAGAATTAAGTCGTCTGTACCAGCACCTTGGCGCCTGTTTCAAGCCGAACAATGATTTGTTTAAACGACAAACCAAATGCTCCATGTCTCTTTAGACAAAGCATTCCGGTTGCGATATATATATCTCCTCCTCTAGGTCACCATGCAAGAATACCGTTTTTACATCCATCTTCTCGAGATCTAAATTTATGACCGCCGCGATTGCCAAAACAACCGGAATAGTGGTAAGACGAACCACCGATGAGAAGATTTCATCGAAGTCGATCTCCGGCTTCTGAGCATAACCCTTCACCACTAACTTCGCCTTGAACCTCTCCACATTCCCATCAGCATCCTTCTTCACCTTAAACACCTACCGGCATCCAATTGCATTTATTTTCTTCGGCAAATCAACAAGTTCTCAACTCCTATTTTTTCGAAGTGACTCCATCTCTACTTCCATCACGCATTGCCATTTCCCAGCATCGGTCAACTCACAAGTCTTCTTATATGAAGTCAGCTCATCTTCCTCCCTCAAAGCGACATATGCACTAACATGGTTAGCAGAAGGAATAAATGAAGTGATATAGTCATCATACCTCGCGGGAGGTCTAATGACCCTCCTAAGACGCCCGAAATTCGCTGGTGGCTCCACCGGTGTATTTGTATCTTCGGATGATTGCGGAGACTCCAAGTTCGGTTCATCATCAATTACCTCGTTGTCCTGCTGTGCTTGCTCAACTTGCGCTTCATCACGTGCTTCAAAGAGCTCAATTGGAATCATAGCATCATCATCTTACTTTTTCTTAGTGCCTTGAAATGACCCTTCGTTAAAGACAATGTCACGACTTACGACAATCTTGTGGGTGGTAGGGTCCTGCAATTGATACCCCTTAATGCTTTTCACATAGCTGAGAAATATGCACCTCCGAGAGTTCTTATCCATTGACCTCTTTTCCTTCGGTATCCACATATAAGCATAAGATCCAAAAACACGAAGATAGGAGTAGTCAACAGGCTTGCCGTCCAGACTTCTTCAGGAATTTCCAGACCAAGTGATTTTGTCAGCGCTTGATTGATCAAATAACAAGTCGTGCTCACGGCTTCCGTTCAAAATCTCTTGTTGAGTTTTGAAGTACTCAACATGCTCTAGGCCCTTTCCATGAGTGTTCTATTTAATCTCTCTACTACACCATTTTACTGCGGTGTATCGGGTACCGTGAGGTGCCGCTTAATTCCATGTTTATTACAAAACTCATCAAATTCTCTTAAACAATACTCCCCTCTATTATCAGAATGTAGGCACTTAATCTTTAAACCCTTTTTATTCTCTACGAGAGCTTTAAATTTTTTAAAAGCCTCAAATACTTCAGACTTCCGCTTTAGGATATACACCGAAGCCTTCTAAGAGTAATCATCAATGAAGGAAATAAAGTAAGAACACCCGCCCAACAAAGTAACGAGCGATTCCCAAGTACCCGAATGAATCAACTCGAGATGCTTCTTACTTCATTGATGTGATAGAGAGAATGACAACCTCCGTTGTTTCCCGTAGATGCAATCTTCACAAAAGTCTAATGGCGCGGACTTACAACCTGAAAGAAGTTCACGGTTAGATAATACTTGTAATCCATGTTTGCTCATGTGTCCTAAACGGCGATGCCATACCGTCGGAGACTCTACCTTCGCGCTTGCAACAACTGCTTCTCCCACTTGAGTCTCGCCCACTAATCTATATAGGCCACCTACTTGCTCTCTTTTCACCAATATGAGACATTCTTGACATACATTGGCCCTCGTTTGCAAAACTTTCTAAGTGATAGAAGACTTTTACGAAGTGCAGGAATATGCCGAATATCAGAAACCGTCCGAATAACACCATCAAACATCTTGAACCCAACATCTCCCATTCCAACCACCAGACATACCGTGTTGTCACCCAACTAGATAACTCCACCATTCCATGGGTTGTAACTATGAAAGTCCTAAGGTTAAGATGGTATCAAAGCATAAAGGTTACAAACACACATTCACTCGTCAACTTGTAACTGAATCATTGGTTAGGCTGACCCATAGAAAGTCCTAAGGTGTATAGGTGCGCGAGTACGGGGATTTTCGACTTGTGTTTCGTGGGGATTACCGACCCTCCCTTTTCTCTTATAGTGTTTCTTTGTTGTTCAGATGGCTTGTCACGCCCCGCCGTGCCTTAGCACCAAATAGGTGGAAGGAAAACGCACGGGCACATGACCCAGATCCGCCGAACGGACAGAGTTTCCCCTGTACGTCCAAGGCGTCACAACCAGTATAATTCAAGAGGTTCCAAACAGGAACATAATTCATACAAAGATTGCATAAGGAAAGCATCATAAACTACTATGCTATTACAAGCATTCGCAATACAACCATATGTTACATTTGTTTTTTTTTTTGTCTTTGTTCAATCTTTCCAAATACAATCAATTGATTATTACATTTCCATACGCTCGAACACCCCTATACTACGCAGTAAAAGGGCACTTCTATTCTGGTCACAGTGGTAGGACGCTAACTATTGAGTTACGCCCCTCCCTCGCGCCGCCGCGCCGCTCATGTGAGGACCTGAAAAATAGTGGGATGAGAACTATATAAAATAGTTCCTAGTGGGTAAGGCCACCCAAGAGAGGAGCTCGACCCACCAGGTCCAAAGGAAGCATACGAGCATGGGTTAGTACATATACATAACCAATAAGCATATAACTTTACAATATACGAAAGTAAACATGCTATGCTTCAACAAATGCGATAATGAAATCCATGCAATATAATTTTAACTACTATTCCACTACCCATTTCATAACCAATCTGCTCCTAAGGTTAATTTACCTTAGCTAAGCCATACTCGACTTGCCCTCGAGTTCAATATTAACGGGTTACCACCCTCCTAAGGTTTACTTACTTTAGATAAACCTTAACCGACTCACTCTAGAGTCAACATCCTTGGGCCACCGCCCAACTAAGGTTTACTCATTTGGTCAAACCTTCACCGACTCACTCTTGAGTCAAATATCCTTGGACCGCAGCCCAGCTTAGGTTTACTTATTTAGTCAAACCTTCACCGACTCACTCTTGAGTCATATATAACTATGCAATAATTATTTATATGCTTGTAAATAAACACAAAGGATGCAACCAAATGAAATATAATCTATCATTCTCTCTTAGGTTCATCTTATGTCTCACAATGACTAAGTTCTTTTACTTGTCATTTACTTATGGTTTCGGAATCGCCGTCTCACCATATTTGTTCCAACGTTCAAGGAGTGAGCTTGTCACCTCCTAGTTCGAGTAGCGAAATCGTCGCATACTCGGGATAGCGAAATCGTCGCATACCCCGTCTCAACACCGCCATCACATGGCATGGTAGCGAAATCGTCGCATACCCGGGATGGCAACCTCGTCGCACATCCCCTCTCGACACCGCCAACTCATGGCGAGGTAGCGAAATCGTCGCATACCCGGGATCGCGAAATCGTCGCCTATCCCGTGTCGGCACCGCCAACTCGTGGCATGGTAGCGAAATCGTCGCATACCCGGGATAGCAAAATCGTCGCACATCCCCCCTCTCGACACCGCCAACTCATGGCGAGGTAGCGAAATCGTCGCATACCCGGGATCGCGAAATCGTCGCCTATCCCGTGTCGGCACCGCCAACTCGTGGCATGGTAGCGAAATCGTCGCATACCTGGGATAGCAAAATCGTCGCACATCCCGATTTTCACATTACTTACTTGCCAACCTAAGTCTCATGATCTTAGGTTCAAGTCACTAAGTCTCACCTATGTTCAATAACACTAGGTTTACTTTCTCATTCTCAACCTAGGTTCCATGACTCTAGGTTCCAATTTCATGTCCAACCTATGTTCAATAACACTAGGTTCATTACACTTTCAACCTATGTTCAATGACACTAGGTTTCAATCACGTGTCCAACCTATGTTCAATAACACTAGGTTCCAATAGTCTTGTTTAAGTGATCTCCCTATCACTATGTGCCACAACCTAGGCTCAATAACTCTAGGTTCGCATACATTCCAACCTATGTTCAATGACACTAGGTTCATTACACATTCAACCTATGTTTAATGACACTAGGTTTAACATGCATGCATCATCTCTCAAGTATAAATATACATTGTTATAAAATACTTAGATTCTTTACATGCAAGGTGAGCCCATGGCTCAAATCATTTGATATATAAATCTATGCCAACATGCACATTATAATTCTTTCTTATCCTAGTTGTCCATATCTAGGATTTTCCATTCACATGACCTCTAGCCCATTTTGGACCATGTCAAATTCTCTATCATGTAGAGAAACTAGCTCCCCGCTATGTTTACATCTAGGCATACACATGTCCATTTGTAACAATGTGTTCCACATGCCTACAATTCCAATCCGTGGTAGTTAATGGTATTAACATCATATGATCTACTCATTCATACACATATACCATTTGCCAACTAACCTACCATTACATGCATCAAGTAAAATAATTATACTTTACTCTTTCAACATGGAAGTGACCTAATCATTTCGGTAAACACAAACCCACCTCATACTCTTCCGATTGCTTGTAGACACTTGCAATCGGGCTCTTTTCCTTGGCCTCAAGCTTGATCTTCAAGCTCCTAGCCCTAACACACATGAAGGATTCGTTAATCCGAGTCGAACTCATAACGATCTCATCTCTCCAAATCATTCAAAATGGAGTTGTCCCACATGTTCTACTAACTCCAAACTAGGGTTCTAAAGGGTTAAAATATTTTTAAAACCCTCCACAAGAAAATCCCTCTTTCAACCTAGGTTTTCCAAAACTCATGGCAAAACCCAAAATCTCTTGCTAATCTCTACAATTTGTAGTCTAGATTAGCCAAGGGTCTCCAAAACCTCATTTCTTAGTCTTAAATCCGAAACCCTAGCTACCAAATCCAAGGACTTACCTCGGATCCGCGAGCTCACCAAGTCACCATGCATGCACGAGCTCGATCTTCACTCCTCCAAGCTTCCCAAGCTTGATCTCCAACAAGATCTCCAATTTGGAGAAGAAGAAGATGAAGAAGAGAAGAGAGGGAGAAGAGCTTCTCACTCTCTCTCTATGTGTGTGTTCCCTGAGGAGAAAGGGGAAGGGTTCCCCTTTAAGTAAGCCTCCCCTCAGTGAAATTACCAAACTACCATTCGAAATCAGCATCCTGCACATTGTATTCCGGTATACGAGTTGGAATACCGGTATACGGGTTGGCATACCGGTATACCACGAGGAATTCCGCAGAACCCGAGAGCTGGATTTTCGGATTCTGCTACTGTATACCGGTATCTCACATCGCATACCGGTATACGCACTCCAATTCCGGTATGAACTTCCACATACCGGAATCCCACTGCAGATTTCTCAAATTCAGCAGTTCTAGCTTTCCGAAGTCCGTTTTCGCGCCTCATTTGCGCCGAAACACTTCGCCCAAGTTCCTAACTTGGCCGGAGCCTCACATATGGCGCCGCATGTTATCTTTCCACCGAAACTCCATAATTTGTAAAAGTTCGGTGTACTACATGGCTCGTGGTAGACCTCTCCGTCCTGGTCGTGGTGGTGGGCGTGCACCTACGGAGCGGTCTGCCGGTGTTTAGACCCGGGCTACTACGCCTGGTTCGAGCGAGGACGTGGCAGGAGTCGAGCAGCCAGGTGCCGATCGTACCCTACAGCTTGAGGCTGAGATGGCCGAGGTGAGGGGTCAGCTGACGGCCCTCTCCAGCTTGTTCCAACAGTTCTTGCAGCAGCAGGCTACGACAGCTGCCGCTCCAGCCCTTCCTTCTCCGTCGAGTGCCCCGGCGACCGTGGACCCCCCTGTGGCACCTACGCCGATCGCGGTCACGACCGCGACGACGACTACGTCGACGGTTCCGAGTGAGGACGCCGACTTAGTGACTGGGGACGGTAGCCACATCCGGGCGCGACTGGCGGAGTTCCGGAAGTTCGATCCGCCTAAGTTCGCGGGCAAGAAGGATGGAGGACGGACGGTCGAGCGTTGGGTCGCTCAGATAGAGAAGCTCTTCCGCAACCTTCGCATCGATGAGCAGGACAAGGTCCCCTTGGTCGCCCACTGTTTGGAGGACGAGGCCTACGACTGGTGGTTACGTCTCTTGAGGACCCAGCACGTAGCGGCCTATCCATCGTGGAACGAGTTCCGGGAGCTTCTCTTCAGCCACTACTTCCGGGAGAGCACGAAGCAGAGCTTGGAGCGCGAGCTGGAGCGCCTCAAGCAGGGGAACCGCATAGTGGAGGAGTACGAGCGGGACTTCTCCCGCATCATCAGCCTGATCCCTTTCACCGTGCGGGACGAGTACCATAAGGAGCAACTTTTCGCCAGGGGACTGAGGCAGAGCATCCGGATCCTGATCGCCTCCTATGGAGAGATGACTTTTGATGAGTACTTTGAGCGCGCCCAGATAGTCCAGTACGAGACAGAGGAGACGCGCGCCGACCGAGATCTGTCCGAGAGGAACACGGACCGGAAGCGTTCCCACCCCAGTTCCAGTGGTGGCTCCTTCTCCAAGAAGAGACCGCCGAAGCACCAGCGTAGCCAATCAGCCAAGAGCGCTCCATCTGGGAGCCAGTGGCAGGAGAACCCGACTGCGTCATCTGTGGGCAGGGTCATCGGCCGTACGCCTGCCCCTAGCGTCGTGACCACTGCTTTCGATGCGGCTAGAAAGGACATCTGCGACACTAGTGCACCATGGGACCAGCGCAGAGTTCAGCCTCCTCTCCAACCACTTCGAGACAGAACCGCAGGAGCCCGCTACCAGCACCTGCAGCTTCGTCTGGGCGTCCCTCCACTTTGCGCCAGCAGGAGAGGACACCCCAGGCATCCGGTGGGCGTGTCTACAACATGTCCCACTCTGAGGGAGACACAGGCAGAGACATCGTTGCAGGTATTACCCCCCTCTTCGGCTCTCGTGTTAGGACTTTGTTTGATATTGGAGCGTCGCACTCTTTTATTTCTCGTTCTTTTGCACGCGAGCACGACTTCGAGTCGAGTCTACTTCCCGTGCCTCTTCGGATCTAGACCCCCGGAAAGGACCTTGGTGCTGAGAGGTGTATCAGGTCTTGTCCGATGCTGCTTGGCGACCAGGTGTTCTCGGCGAACCTGGTCTTGTTGCCGATGAAGGACTTTGATGTGGTGCTTGGGATGGACTGGCTCACCAAGCATCACGCCACCATCGACTGTGAGCAGAGGACGGTGGCTTTCGCAGAGCCTGGCGAGAAGGAATTTTCTACTGTGCGCATAAGAGTTCTTTCTTCGCCTTGACTATCTCGTCTGCTAGAGCTAGGAATTTGATGATCGGTGGATGCACGGCTTACCTAGCTTTGGTAGACGTCATTCATCAAGCGGTACCGGTTCTAGAGGAGATTCCGATGGTTCGGGATTTTCCTGATGTCTTTCCTACAGAGCTACCCGGGATGCCTTCGGACCGTGAGATTGACTTTTTCATCGACTTGGCTCCGGGCACCACTCCCATTTCGAAGGCCCCCTATCATATGGCGTTCGCCGAATTGAAGAAACTGAAGGCTTTGCTCGAGGATCTTCTAGATAAGGGATTCATCCGACCGAGTGTTTCACCTTGGGGAGCGCCAGTCCTCTTCGTCAAGAAGAAGGACGGTAGTATGCACTTGTGCATCGACTATCGGGAGCTCAACAAAGTGACAGTGAAGAACAAGTATCCTCTACCTCGGATCGACGACCTCTTCGACCAGCTTCAGGAAGCTTCGGTATTCTCGAAAATAGATTTACAGTCGAGTTACCATCAGCTCAAGATCAGGGCCAAGGACGTTGCGAAGACAGCCTTCCGGACTCGTTATGGTCATTACGAGTTCACGGTGATGCCGTTCGGACTCACCAACGCTCCGACAGCATTCATGGATATGATGAACAGGGTCTTCCGGCAGTTCTTAGATCAGTTTGTCATGGTCTTCATTGACGACATATTGATCTACTCGAGGAGCGACGTAGAGCACGAGGATCATCTTCGACGGGTTCTTCTGACGCTTCGAGAGCATAAGCTTTACGCTAAGCTCAAGAAGTGTGAGTCCTAGCTTCGAAAAGTATCCTTTTTGGGTCATATCGTGACGCAGTCTGGTATCACGGTGGACCCGAAGAAGGAGGACGCAGTGGTTGATTGGCCCAGACCGACTATTGTGACGGAGATCAGGAGCTTCCTCGGCTTGGCGGGTTATTATCGGCGATTTGTCAAGGGTTTCTCTAAGATCGCCGCCCCTTTGAACGAGCTGACGAGGAAGGGTGAGAAGTTTCTGTGGACCCCCGAGTGTTAGAAGAGCTACGAGGAGCTGAAGGACAGACTGACCCGTGCCCCTATCCTAGCATTGCCGCAGTCTGGTGAGGATTTTGTGGTCTACTGCGATGCTTCTCGGATAGAATTGGCGTGCGTTCTCATGCAACAGGAGAAAGTCATCGCGTACGCTTCATGCCAGCTGAAGGACTACGAGAACTACCCGACTCACGATCTCGAGCTCGCAGCGGTGGTGTTCGCTCTCAAGCTTTGGAGACACTATCTGTACGGAGCGCATTGCGAGGTGTTCACGGATCATCAGAGTTTGAAGTATCTCTTTACTCAGAAAGAGCTGAACCTCAGACAGAGACGGTGGCTTGAGCTTTTGAAGGACTACGACCTCTAGATCCAGTACCATCCGGGCAAGGCGAACGCTGTGGCGGACGCCTTGAGCCGGAAGCAGTCTTCGGCGGAGCTAGCTCTTATGATCACAGACCAGGAGCACTTGGTGGAGGAGTTTCGTCGACTGGAGCTGGAGATTCTACTATTGGAGCTACAGCTCAGCTGTTGACCTTGGTGGTGTAGCCCACCTTGACGGACCAAATTTTTAGTGGACAGCTGACGGATCCGCATCTGCAGAAGGTGCGAGCAGAGGTCAAGCAGGATAAAGATGGTGACTTCAAGATCCACGCCGATGGTTCTCTTCGCTTTCGAGGACGGAGATGTGTGCCTAGCGATCCGAATTTGAGACGAGATATCTTGTCCGAGGCACATCGGTCGCCGTACACTGTGCATCCTGGAGGGACTAAGATGTACCGCGACCTAAAGCAGAGTTTTTGGTGGTCTGGTATGAAGATAGATGTAGCTCAGACGTGGCGCAATGTCTTGTTTGTCAGCAGGTGAAGGCTGAGCATCAGTGACCAGCAGGGAAGCTCCAACCGCTGCCGGTACCTGTGTGGAAGTGGGAACAGATCACCATGGATTTCGTCACCGGGTTGCCTCGATCTCAGCGAGGCCATGATGCGATCTGGGTTATTGTGGATAGACTGACGAAAGCGGCCCACTTCCTGCAGGTACACACGACTTGGTCTCGGGATCGACTGGCACAGCTCTACTTGGATGAGATCGTCAGACTTCATGGAGTGCCAGTGTCGATCGTCTCGGATCGGGATACTCGCTTCGTATCACAGTTTTGGAGGAGTTTGCAGCAGGCTTTCGGTACAAAGCTCAACTTCAGCACATCATTCCACCCTCAGAGTGATGGACAGTCGAAGCGAGTCATCCAGACCCTCGAGGATATGCTCCGAGCTTGCGTCTTGGACTATGGTGATGGGTCGTACAAGTACCTTTCGTTGGTGGAGTTCGCCTACAACAACAGCTACCAAACAAGCATTGGGATGGCACCGTTTGAAGCTCTGTATGGATGTCGATGTCGATCTCTGATCTGTTGGGACGACGTGGGTGAACGTCGAGTGATCGGGCCTGACATGTTGGAGGACGCAGAGGCCAGGATTCGCAGTGCGAGGCAGCGGCTACTGACTGTGCAGAGTCGACAGAAAAGCTATGCGGACCAGCGACGGTGTGACCTGGAGTTTTAGGTCGGTGAGCATGTGCTGCTCAAGGTGTCGCCGTCTAGGGGAATCAAGCAGTTCGGATTGCGGAACAAGCTTAGTCCGCGATTCGTGGGACCGTTTGAGATTCTTGAGCGCGTGGGTCCGGTGGCTTATCGGTTGGCTCTTCTTCCGAGTCTTGCTTGAGTGCACAATATTTTCCACGTGTCCATGTTTCGGAAGTACATCCCTGACCCGTCGCACGTCAGCCCGACGACGGTTCAGTTGAAGGAGGATCTCAGCTACGACGAGGCGCCGTTGCGGATTCTGGCTAGTGAGGTGAAGCAGTTGAGGAACCGGAGTATTCCGTATGTGAAGGTTCAGTGGGCGAACCATGAAGAGCGCGAGGCTACTTGGGAGCTGGAGTCGGCTATGCGAGAGCGGTACCCGCAGTTATTTGCAGAGGCTGTGTGTGTAAGTTTCAGAGACGAAACTTCTTGTAAGGTGGGGATGATGTAAGATTTTGAAAATTTAAATTTGAATTTTGATTTCCCTCTCTCTCTCTCTGTGTATATATATATATATATATATATATATATATATATATATATATATATATATATATATATAGGCGTATGTATATAAGTTTTTATATATGTGTGTTGGTTGTTGGAGACGAAGAGGATGGCTTTTGTCGCGAACGGCGACCGTTTCTGGCGATGTAAAATCGCAAGTTCGATGTTTCGGCAGTGCTGATCGCGATGGCGCAATCCGTTCACGAATTCGATGGTCGGATCGCTAGATATCACGTGATCACTGTCGAAGGGTTGAAATTGCATTGTTAGGTCTTCTCGCAAAAGAGGCCATATTTCATGTGTCGTTTCGCGAGAGATCGATCGTGGAGGGGTGTCGGCACGTGTTTCGCGAGCTGCGGAGGGCTGAGTATGAGTTTTCGAGATTTCAAGGGCATTTGTGCATTTGTTTTTACACATGTGTATATAAGGTGAGGTTAGGGTTTGCATTAGCTAAACCCTAACCCTAGCCTCCTTGAGTTGCTGCGGAGCCCCCTGCCGACCCTCTCCTCGTGCGCTGTCCCCTGCACGCCGCCGGTGACCTGCCCGGCCGGCCGATGCTGCCGCCGGCCACCTTCTCCCCTCTCCTTCTTCCTTTCTTCCACTTCTTGATCCCCTTCTTCTTCCCTTCTCTGCTCGAGAGTCACCCTAGGAGTTCCGCACCCTAGGGTTTCCTCTCCGGCAGTGCCCCGACGTCCGGCGTGCTCCCCCGGTGATCGTCGCAGCCGCCGCCGCCACGGGCAACCTGCTACTGTTTCGGGCAAGAGACCGGTCGCGGGTTCTTGAACCACGCCACCGCCGCCTCTCGCCGTTGCAGCCTCCTCCCTCCGGTCTCTTGAGGATCGCTGCCGCCGCCGCCTGCCTCCCTGGCCGACGCCGTCGCCGCTTGTTGCTGCTCGGGTATGCCCTAGCCGAATCGGGAGCGAGCTTCTTCCCCGCGCCGCCGCCGCCGCTTTTCTTCGCCGGCCGAGGTGAGCACCCTGTCCCTCACCTCTCCCGTGTCCGAGCTAGGCTTGTTCGCGCGCTGCTTGGCCGTCGGCTGCCGGCCGGAGCTGCCTTGCTCCGGCCGAGCCCGGGTTTTGTGTTTTTGGAGCAGCGCGTGCTGATCCGAGCTCTCTGTTGCCTCCCGATCTTCGGGGAGGGGAGCACGATGACCGCGGCAACGCGCTGATCATCGTGCTCGCCTCGATTGTTGGCAGAGATGCCCCGCTTCGCTATCTCGACTTCGTCGAGCTCTATTATTTTATGTGGATGCCGTTTTCTTGGGTTGTTTGGGCCTCGCGACTATTTTTATTGCTCCGGGCTGTGAGCATCCCCTCCGCCGCGTCGTGACCTGTCCGCTGGTGCTCGCGGAAGGTCGTGCGGACGATGTAGTGCTCTAACGGCCCATTGTATGCTTATTTTATGTTTTAGTTGATTGTTTAGGGGCTCTTTGCATTTGTCGCAGCGTGGCGTCACTGCGGGAAACAAGGGTTTAACCCTTGTGGCCCTGTGGACTGGTTGTCCAAGCTCTTGACGCCTTCGCAGAAATCCATTTTGATTTCTGACGCGTTTTTCGATAAATTAGTCAGCGGAACGCGCGTTTTGGTCGTGGGACCCACTCGTTGGGATCGTGAACGACTGGGCTTCGTCGCTAAGCCTCGTTGGCTGTTCATCATCGCTGTCCCGAAGTTCCGGGGGCAGCAGATGAGCGACGGAGGGTTCCGGTGCCGAAATCGATATTTTTTGGGAACTCGAAAAGCCATTTTGGGTGCGTTTAGGTTCGTGGCACCCCGGACTTGTGTCCGCTGTCCGACCACCTTATTTGGTGTGTTTACGGACAGCAGGTTACTTGGTTCGTTTGACGGTACCCCTCTAGGGCTTGGTTTGTGTTCGGAATCGTTCTGATGGGTTTTTCGGACATTCCAAGGGTTATAGGTTTGAGAACTTTGTGTTTCTATGTGTCGTCGATGGACCTTGACTTGGTAGGTCTTTCGTAGGTCCAGTCGACGTTCCTGCGAGCCGTGGGTGTTAGGCTCTTCCGTCTGATCAGGTGGGTGCTTCGATCCGGAGTCGGTACAATGGACTAGCGGTGATACCTTTCTTTCCCTTCCCTTGCATGATTGGATAGTAGTTCACTAGACCCTCGTAATTTTTCTCTGTTTCTGTGTGCTTGCCATTAGTAGAGAGGTGTAGTTATTGCATGATTTATTGTGACCTGATTGGTCGGTGGTGATCGCCTGTTGTTCCGAGCGATCCTTGATACTTTGGTTATCAGTTGCTATTCTCGGCTTGTTGCCGTCCCGTGGATTGAGCATTTTGCATCGATCGTCACAGCTCGTCTAGCACTTCACGTACACCAGCGGTCTGATCCACCGCAGGAGGGTATTTTTTTTCGGAAAAGGGTCGTCCATCGACCCGTGAGCCTCTTGCCAGGTGCTTTTGCAGAGGTTATGTGCCGGTGGGTGAGCGTACTGTAACAGTGCTTGCGATCTGTGGATCTATAGGGCACGGTGGTGATTGGGTTTATTTGATATCTACAGTTGATGCATATGTACTTACCTGCAGTAGCTTAGTCGTTCATACCTACTCATACTTATGCTTACTTTTGCTACTGCATTCGTATACCTATCTATCTGTTGCTCCTCCTTGCCGGTGTGTGCACCTCGCCTTCGTCGGCTTGCGGCACCCACTGGGAGGGGAGACATGTTTACATAGACATGTTTTTTTTAGGTGATCTTGGTGGTGGGAGTTGGGACGTGGTGAGGCGCGATAGCTAGCGTGCTTTAGAGGCCCCGACTAGTTTTCCGTCTGATTGGTTATTACCCTTATCTATCTCCTATTCAGTAGACAATTACACTATGGTTCAGTTACGCTGTTTTTATTGCTTGCTTGCCTGTTGGTTGGATATTATGTTTCTGAATGTCTATGATTTTATTTATATCATGTGGACTTATGGTTTCCGGGTTGTGTGTATTCTGTGGATTTCTACCCCTCGTGGTAGTCGGTTTTCAAAATAGGGTTTCCTTATGGAAAACAGTTTTAAAAGGCTTTCAGATTGATTGGTTTTCGGTTTTCAAAAGAGAGTTCCCGTGTGGGGAACAGTTTTCAAAATGACCTTCGAAATGATTGAAGTTCGTGTTTCAAAAACAAAGCTTCCGGGTGGGAAGCACTTTTAATAGGATGTCTGTTGTACTGTGCATTGCATCATCCTTCGCCTAAGGAGTGCTTAGAAGCATGCAGATTGATTAAGGATGGCTAGCTGTATGAGATTGATTGCCGTGGTTGTTTGTGTGATTGATGAATGAATGGTGATTGTGATCCTGTTGTTTGTCGTTGGTACGCCGTGCAAATACAGGTGAGACTTTGTCCGAGTAGACAGAGGAGTCTGTGTTTGTGGCGGGTCTTTACGTCGCGCGGGCTAGGCTTTCAAAAAAAAATTGACCCGTTTTTCGCAACTCAAACCAGCCCGGGGCGTGACATGTGAAACGACGCCCCCGAATCCAAGATCCAATGATAAACAAGCTCGAGTCTATCCAATACGGCCAATGCATCTCCATCCTCTGAATTAGCCAACTTAGCATCCGCTTCTGTTAAAGTACCTTAGAAGTTGCTTGAATCGGATTTACTATCAGCTTCTTTAACCCGGCAATCCTTCTTCACATGCCCCGACTTTTCACAATTCCAGCACTTTACTTTTTTTTTTTTTTTTACCTTTGGACTTTGATTTTGACCTTCCTGGATCACCACGCTCCCTTTCGAAGGGTCTTCTCCGTGTTAGCATAGCCTCCTCCGAAGAGCTTGCTTGTCTAGACTTCTACCTCATCTCCTCGGTAAGTAACGATGTGACAACTGACTCCGTCTTAAAGGTTTCAACATGGTTTAAGTTCATAATCAAATTATCCCAAAATTTCGGCATCGAACAGAGTAAAATACTTGCCTTTTCTTCTTCATCAATTCTCACGTCTAGGGCAGCGAGATTGCTCACAATACAGTTGAATGAACTTAGATGCTCTTATACCTGTGCCTCGTCCTTCATCTTTAGATTGTACAATTGTCGTATCAAGAAGATTTTGTTCATCAATGACTTCTCTTCATAGAGATTTCTCAATTTATCCCAATGCTGTAGTCTCGGTCTCCATATTGAATAGCACCGAATCATCCAGTGCCAAATATAGATTTGTCAAAGCCATCTTATCTTTCTCTTCAAATTGCTTATCTATATCCCTTCTGCCTTTGTCTCCTTTCCTTACAGGGCGATCTAGCAAGTATCTTTAATCAAGACTGCTTGCATCTTCAGTTTTCACAATGCGAAATTCGTTCCATCAAACCGAGGAACCTCATACTTCGTCGCTGTAACTTTTTTTGCCATCATTTCACCGTCAACGAACTACAAAGACTAAACGCTTTGATACCAGTTGAAAAGGGACTGGCCATAGGGTTACCGAGCACACCTCAAACCCACACAAAACACGAGCGCAGCGGAAAAGGATCTTTAGTAGATGATAACAAACGAGAACATTTGTAGAAAACAAGCACGCGGATAACAAAGTAATAAAACAAACAAGAGAATACAAGAACACATAATTTACGTGGTTCGGCCAACGATAAGTGGACCTGGGTCCATGGGCAAGATCACTTCAATGCGTTCTTCGATTAATCCACGACACAAAAGTAGAAGAAGTAAGATTGGATTACAAGAAATTCGCTCTCACGAGCTCTCCACGTTTTCCTCTGTGTTAGGGTGTCTACAATGAAGCTCTCACATAAAAAGATTAATTATAAGATTTATATAACCCTAAAACCCCAATTCTTGTAGGAAACGCTTTCCGCCATCCATCCGAATCTCCGATTCACATCTAGCCGTCAATCTCCTCTTCATAATTCTCTTTGAAGTGTTTCTGAACCATCCCTAATCTCTAGGAATAAGATTTGATCAAATTGGAGTCAAATCCAACATATCTAGCCTGTTGTGAAACTGAGTACCGGTACTCAAAGTCGCGTACTGATACACAATACAAAAATAGAAAATCAGTATCTGTACTCAAATGCATACCTTTGCTGGCAGTACCAGTGCTCAAAATAAGTATCGGTACATAGTAGAAAAACAAATTTTCCAAACTTCGGATTTTGAGGAACTGCTGAGGTACTCTATAGTACTGGTACTCAAACTTCAAGTTCCGATACCCAACATGCAGAAACCTTAAATCTTCAATTTTTTCACCATGATATCGACTCGGAACATGACTTTACATAATCCAACAAAATAGACCCTAATGGTAGGGTCTTTATCATATTTTACAAGAAAAAGTTAGAGTGAGGAACGCCAAAAGCGGTGAATCATTCACTGTATTTGTTAAAAATAAAAGCGACGAATAATTCACCGTCTTTATCATAATTCTTGAAGTGGTGAATTATTCTCCATTTCTAGATTGCATAAAAATTAGAAATATTGATAAAAAAAAAAATCATTCACTGCTATTTAGAAAGAAAGCAGCGAACGATTCACTACTTTCTTTTCATTTCACACAATCCCGATTTAATACCTACGTGGTGCTGATGTGGCAAAAATATGGTTGAATCTCTAAATTTTTTTTTTGCAAAGGGTTAAATCACCAAATATAAAAAGTTTAAAGATTATTATGAAAAGAAAGCTCTTAACGTTGTTAGTTTTGGAATATTCGAGGAATATTAGGTAAGTATAGTGAAATTTATAACCTTTTAAGGCCCCACATTATTGGTTGGCATTTATAACACTTTTGGTGTATTATAAAGATGGTTCGAGAAATTAAAGAGTGAAAATGGACTTTAAAAGGACATTATTATAAGAGGAATAAACGATTTAAAGGAGCATCGATCACACAAATAGCAAGTATATATTGGGGGACTAATATATAATATTGAAAGATTGTAGGGCTAAATGTAAAAAAGCCCTTTTCAAAAGTGACAAAATTCTTTTATAGTTCATTTTCAAAATCAGCTTAAGGCCATTTATACTAAAAATCCATGTAGTAAGATATAACTTCGAATATTCTTATAGTTTAGGAATCAACAAAGTCTTTTTGCGGTAAATTTTCAGAATTTCAAACAGCAATTCTCATGGTACTGTTGGAGTAAGAAGATTATTTATTTCACACAAAGTTTTCTAGGACCCTTCTTTTTTTTTTTTTTTTTTTTTTTTTTTTTTTTTTTTTTTTTTTTTTTTTTTTTTTTTTTTTTTTTGAGAAATCTAGGACCCTTCTGTACTATCAGATGTTTCCCTGATTTGTTGATTAGAGAAGACTCCAATACAACTATAATCATTAGAATGAGTCCAGCTACTATCTTTGTAACAGGACGGAGGTGTTCATGTTCTCAAGTCGTTTTTTATGATAAAAATTCTGAATCGATGATCGGGATCGTTGAAGTTGATCTAGAGTGTTTAAAGCGTCTAGAAATTAAATTTCATAAATTTTAAAAATTATTTAGATAGTTATCAAAAGATCACAAAATCGATAGTCTTTTACGGCCTATATGAGCCATTTGCTTGTTTAATGGTGTAAAATAATTCAAACCGCTTGAATTTTTTATAGAATATTCTTTATACTATGTAGATAATGTTTGATAACTCCGATCATGAATTGGGAAAGTTTAACATCTATTTTTACAAAGTTATTCGTTTTTAATCGTTCATTTTTCAACTCTTCGATGAACTTGATAATGACCTTTAAAATTTATGAAATTTAGTTTCTATATACTTTAAATACTTTAAATTATTTTAACAGTTCCGATCATCGATTTGAAATTTTTATCATAAAAAATGATTTAGGAGAATGAAGGTCTCCGGCCGCTTAAAAGGGCAGTAGCTGGATTCATAATCATTATTAATTACTTAATTTTTGCTTGGACAAAAAAGGAACAAAAAAAAAAATCTTCAGGGGCCTTTCCGAGGAAAAATTTTAGAAAACACCGGGTATATATAGTGACGTGGCGTCACAAACCAATCAAATATCTCCCTTTTGAGATATATATCTCATCATGATTATAAATTTTTTTTTTATACTTTTATTTAAAAAGAAAAGATATAACTGGCTTGTTATTGATGACGTGGTGTAAGCGTGATAGTAAAGAATTCCTCCTTTCCGAGGCACCCTTCCTTTGTGGCTAGGGGTTCTGTGCCATAAAAGACACGTACGGATCCCTCAATCTTGATGCAAAGATGAAACCACGATGCATCGAGTAGGTGGAATATTTTCCTAGTCTCAAGAGGGTTGATTTTTGAGAGGTTTAAATCTTATTAGCCCCAACGTTTCATTAGTAGTTTTCATGCTAACAAAATATTCAAGCTGACAAAATATTTAAGACTTCATCACACCTTTTCTTTATTAACTTTTACTTATATTTTACAAAACCTTCTTCGTCTCTTTCTCTCTCTAACCCACCCTCTCCTCCTGATTTCTTCCACCGCCCTTCTTCTCCGGCCAATAGGACTTGCATCTTCCCCCCCCCCCCCCAACCTCTTCAACACAATATCTAGATTCTTAGGCTGCGTTTTATTCAGGTATAAATAAGAACTACTTATTTCAGAAATAGGTATAAATAAGAACTGTACCAATTTTGCGTTTGGAAGAAAATTAAGTTGTTCCTGAGAATAAAATAAATAGTGTTTGGATCAGGGGTGTCAACGAGCCGAACACGAGCGAGCTGGGACCGGCTCGTGTTCAGCTCGTTTCATAAACGAGCCGATCTCGAGCTGGCTCATTAAAGTATCGAGCCGAAAAATACAGATCGTGTTCGGCTCCTTTATTAATGAGCCGAACACGAGCTGGCTCACGAACAAACAAGTTAAAAAATTATATATATATATATATATATATATATATATATATATATATATAGTCCGGCTACTATACTATTAATAGCACCAAGCACTTAGTGCTACCAAGTTTTTCACCGTTGGATCTATCCCTTTGATCATTTCCACCCATTAGATCATACTATTCAACCAACCACCCACTCAACCCTAGGGGGCCCACATCATCCTATCCCCACATCCCTTAATCCAAGGGCCAAAAACTTGGTAGCACCAAGTGCTTTGTGCTATTAATAGCATAGTAGCCTAGTTATATATATATATGTATATATATATATATAAGAAATAAATTTACGAGATCTTACTCATTAGACTTAATCTAATGGTTGAAACTTTACACATAAATAAATCTTTTTATAATTGAGTTGGGCTTTATATTTATGTTGGATTAAATCTCAAATAATAAAAATTCTGTATTATATATATAATTATTTATTTATATATAAAAATATAAAATATAAAATATATATAATATAAGAAAAATTCTATTTATTCTAATTAGAATTTTCAATCGAATTTGATAATATATGTATTCGAGCTATTATCGAGGCGAACACGACGAGCTGACTCCAGCTCCTTTTCAGCTCGTTTATTAAACGAGCTGAAAAATTCAGCTCGTGTTCGGCTCGTTTACTAAACGAGCGATTCGATCTCGAGCTCATTTCGAGTCGAACACGAGCTGGCTCGCGAACAGCGAGCTGGATTGCCACCCCTAGTTTGGATGGTTAGATTGAAACAAGAGGAATACGAGTTATAATTTTAAATTAAAAATATTTTATCTTATTAATTAACATCAAATTATTAATTAAAAATAATTTAATACATTGATAAATTTATTAGCTATGAATATTGTATAAGATAATGAAAATATATTAATTAATTAATTAAATATAAAAAATAATTTAACTTTTTAATCGGTTAGTAAATTATTTTAGTTAGATAACTAGTAAAACAAATTAATTAGATTAATAAAAGTTCATAACTCATTTTTATCTTTTTGTTAATCACATACTATTAGATCCGGTGGGGCTTGTTGTCTCTAGACGAGCTTCCACTGGGAACTATGGTTAATTGTTCTCATTATGTGGATATTACTAATTTTTCAGATATAACCTTTGAGATGAGATCAGGCGAGGCGACGACTATAGTTAGATAGTAGTATGTTGAATCGTCTCCATTTTTATATTATATAGATCTTATCTTTGTATTTTGGACTATTATTTAAGATTAAGATAAAAATAAAAGTTAATGGAGATACTCATTATTTGTATGTTAGGTATTTCGGACGCGCACGCCGGGGCTCCTACAGCCGAACCTTCCACGTCTTAGATCGGTATTTTTTTTATTTTGAGGTGGAATCTCTATCTATAGATGATGAACTTTATTGGTCCTCTTAGTATCATGCTTGCATGTATATTGCCGTTGAATGTTCATAATTCTTGTTATATGCTTAGTTATTGTTCAAAAAAAAACTCATGCCCTCGTTGTTCATTCTTTTTGGTTTATGATGCAATGTGATTTGATCTTATACTCTAGTATGTCTCTTGTTATCACATTGTACTAGTAGAGAGCATGCATTTGTATTGGAAGACAGCATAATCTTAGTTATTTATATTTATTCCAAAGTATAAAGTTATTGTTGAGACATTGGCTCTATTTGGATTCGCCGCTATACTTATGATGCTCTCCGGGCCATCTTTGATGGCTCCTTGTGATGTGGGAGTTTGAGTGGGAGAAGGTGTGAGTGGGTTACCGGTGCTGGTCGCTCCCCACGTGGTAAGTCCTTTGCTCCCCGAGTTGAGATTTGCTTTGCACCCGAGGCCAGGGTGCCGCACTTACGCATTTACTCAATTGTAGGTCGAGTTGGATTTTTATTGCACCTTTTTAGTTGATTATGCTTATCCTATAATACCACCATTTACTTGTTGAGTATAGTTGCAATTGTTGATCATAATGGTAGATTCATATATATGTCTAATAACCCATTTAGAAGTTTTATTTGTGTTTAAATAGAATGATATTATGGTAACCAATTTATATTAGTCAATTTGGAATGATAAAAATTTGTGAATTGTTTGTGAAAATTTATAATGTTATAAGAATGTTGATATTAACGCCGGACATATTTAAGCTTTCAATCTTAAGTTATGTAGAAAATATTGTTGGCTGATCAATATAAATTTTTGTTTATAGATAAACACATTGAATTATTATTAATTAATTAGCTTTAATTATAAGTAATAAATTAATTAATTACTTTATTATTTAAGCAATAGATTATGATTTAAGTATATTAATTAAATTAATTAATAATTTAATATCATAATAATTAAAATTAAATTTAGACTTTAATTAACCTTGTTCGTACTTGGGAACAAGCTTGTTCCAGGTAAAAGGGTGGAATAGCAGTTCCAGACTTATAGCGGGTTATACCAGCTTATTCCAGGGACTCGAAAACTACTGTTCTTAGATACGAAAATTTACGTCTGGGAACAAAGGGGGGAACAAGGGCTTATTCCCCCTTGTTCACGACCCAAACGCTGCCTTAGTCTCCATCTTACTTCGTTCTTCTGATACAAGTTTGATTTGAAAACTGTAGGCCAAAGGACGATGGGCACGAGAAAACTATATTTTTGTTATTTATATCATAGCCTTAATACAGGTCTTTGTGTTAACATTCCTCGCTCAAACTACTGACCGAACCTAGTACAGGTGGCAAAGAACTTAATGCTTGGTATCTGAGTTTCCAAGTTCAAAGTCTACTTACTTTTTATTTCAGCTAATTTTATTTCTAAAAAACAAGGAAAAGAATCTTGTAGCATGCTACCTTTCTCTAAAAGAGAACTCCCCCCCTCAAATAAAAGATGGTGATTTAAAAATATTTGGAATTTGGACAGCAAGAATTGAAAACGAGAATGTCATGCTTCGGTCTTCTAATTATAAAGCATTTTCTTTGGAAGTGCCATTTTGTTTTTTTTTTTTAAAATCAGAGTTGGCGAAAAATATTTCAAATATAATTTAAATCTACTCAGAGCATACATAGATCCTGCCACATGGATAACATCTTCTCTATCTCTACACGACGTCAGTATACAAAGCATAAAAATACACAGTTACACAATACTAGCCAAAGGATAGAAATATAGAAAACTCTTAAATCTCCGTACATAAGCATATAATTGCCTATCTAATCTCCCTAAGAAATATATAATCATCTTTCTAATCTCCATAGATGAGACAAGCAATCCTCAATCTCCATAGATCACATAACCAATATAGTAAAAGAAACTATTACGGATTTTACAGTTGACGTATTTCGTGAAGTGTGTCGGAGTCTTGAATGATCGAAGAAGAAAAGATGAAGATTGAAGACTTGAGGACTATGGCATTTAAGCTCACAAACCCTGGTTAGTTTTTACAAAATTAGTGGTGATTTATGAATATTCTTAACCATTAGGGCTTCGTTTGGTTCGGGGTTAAGTAAGAATTGGTTATTCCAGAGATAGGGTTAAGTTCAGGGTTAAGCCTGGAATAGACCAATTTTGCGTTTGGATGAAAATTGAGTTGTTCTCGGGATTAAAAAAAATAGCGTTTGGATAGATTAGATGGAATAAGAAGAATAGTGGGTAATTATAAATAGAAAATAATGATTTAGCCCTAATTATTATATTTGAATTTAAATTTTTTATTTTATATTTAAAATTTCAAATTTAAATAGATAATTTTTATAAAATTAAAAAATTCAAGTATAAAATTTTAAATATAAAATTTAAAATTTAAAATTTAAATAATTAAAAATTACAATTTAAAATTTAAAATTTAATATTTAAAATTTAAAATTTAAAAAATATAAATATATATTCTAAGATTACAAATTATAAATTTTGAAATTTCAAATATAAAATGTTAAATTTAAAATTAAATAATTAAAAATTACAATTTAAAATTTAAAATTTAAAATTTAAAATTTAAAATTTAAAATTTAAAATTTAAAATTTAAAATATTAATTTTAAGATTATAAATTATAAATTTTAAAAATTTAAAAATTTAAATTAAAATTTTAAATTTATATTAAAAATTAAATTGGGGTGGGATTAACTTTATTCCCACCCCAATTCTAGTGGGGGGTGGGGTTTGTTAACCCCACCCGCTACCCGCCGTCTTTTTTGTCGCGGTCACCGGTAGGACGACGTCCGGCGACCTCCTCTTGCCGGTGCTCGCGTCGCCGCCGGCCGCCGTCGCCGTCCGTTGCCGCGCCGCCGTGCCCTAGCCAACCCGAGGGCTACCGGTTTCCCCGCACCGCCGCCGCCGCTTCCCGCCGCCGGCTGAGGTGAGCCCCCTCTTCCTTGCCTCCCCCGCAGCCGATCCTGGCCGCCGCTGGCCGTGCATGCCGGCCGGCAGCCGGCCGGAGCTGGTTGCTCCGACCAGGGTCTCCTTTTGATGGTTTTTGGCCGCTTTTGAGTGTTTGAGCTCCCCGATGCCTCCCGAAGTCCGGGAAGGTGAGCACGATGATCGCGACGATGCGCTGATCATCATGCTCACCTTAGTTTTCAGTTTGGGTGAGCCTTTGTGCTGTTCGGCTGATGGCGAGCTTTTGCATTATATGTTTTGCTGTTTTCATGGCTTGTTTGAGCCAGCGACTGTTCCTGTCGCAGTGGGGCTGTGAGCACGGCCTCCGTTACGTCGTTGCCTGTCCGCTGGTGCTTGCGGAAGGTCGTGCGGACGAACGGAGCGCTCGAACGGCCTTAATTATGTTTGCTTATTGCATGTGTTCACTGTTTTTATGGGCTTGCTGAGCTTGCGACTTGTCCTGTCCCAGTGGGGCTGTGAGCACAGTCTCTGTGACATCATTACCTATCCGCTGGTGCTTGCGGAAGGTCGTGCGGATGTACGGTTTGCTCGAACGGCTTTGTTTAGTGCTTGTATATTTATAATTGTGGCTTGTTTGTGGATTTTGGCGATTGTGGCAGTGTTGCGACACTGCGGGCAGCAAGGGCATGATCCTTGAGGCCCTGTGGACTGGTTGTCCAACCCCTTCGCCCTTCGCGGAGATCCGGTTTCATTTCCGACGCGTTTTTCGATAAATTAATCGGCGAAACGCGTGTTTCTAGTCGTGCGACTCACTCGCTATTTTCGCGAGTGACTTGGCTTCGTCGTTTAGCCTCGTTGGCTGTTCCTCATCGCTGTCCCGAAGTTTCGAGGACAGCGGATGAGTGACGAGGGGTTCCGGTGCCAAACCGGCATTTTTCGAGAACCCGGGAAGCCTTTTCGGGTGCGTTTGGTGTTCGTGGCACCCCGAGCTTGTGCTCGCTGTCCCATCGCTTGGTTTTGTGTGTTCGGGGACAGCGAGGGACTTGGTTGGCTGTTCGGTACCCCCTCTGGGGCTTAGTGTGGTTTCGGGATCGTCCCGGTGGGTTTCCGGGCGATCCGTCGGTTCCGGGATGTGTGAGCTTTGTGTTTTGCGTCGACTTGGTGGACCTTGACCCTGTGAGTCTTTCGTAGGTCCTGTCGCGGTTCCCGAGAGCCGTCGGTGTTAGGCTTGATCTTACCTGCAGGTGGGTACTTCGATCCGGAGTCGGTTCAGTGGACTACGGTGATACCTTTCTATCCCTTATCTTGCATTTCAGTTTTTAGTTCACTTGACTCCCGTTGACTCTACTTATGTGTGCTTGGATAGTAGAGTAGTTGTGGTTTGCATGATTCTTGAGACGACCCAGTTGGTCTGTGGTGATCGCCTGTTGTTCCGAGCGATCCTCGTTGTGGTTTATCAGTTGCTTCACGGCTCGTTGCCGTTCTGTGGATTGAGCATTAGTATCGATCGTCACAGCTCTTCTAGCACATCACGTACACCGCGGTCTGATCCACCGCCTGGGGGTGTTCTTTTCCGGAAAAGGGTCGTGTATTTCGACCGACCCGTGAGCCTTTTTGCGTTTGCGTGCAGAAGGTTGAGGTGCCGAGAGATGAGCAATGTGACAGTGCCAGGGATACGTCCCGGTGGCTATGATTGGGTTTACTTTGTGGTTATCTCCATTGATGCATATACTAGTTGCTTACAGTAGCATAGTTGTTTCAGTTGTATGTCAGCCTCATACTTACTTGTGCTACTGTATACCTTATCTATCTTTTGTTGACCCTCGTGCCGGTGTGTACACCTCGCCTTCGTCGGCTTGCGGTACCCACTGGGAGGGGAGATATGTTTACATGTTCTCACCCCCCGCCCTCGTTGTTGTTTTCAGGTGAGCAGGGTGGTGAGAGTCGGGACGCAGCGAGGCACGCCTAGATAGTAGCTCTAGAGGTTCCGACTTGTGAGGCTACTCCCCCAGATTTGGTTATTATCCTTATCATCTACCAGTTAGTTATGGATATGGTTCAGTTACACTGTGGTTGTTTTATCTAGCATGATATGTTTTGATACAGTTATATGTTGGATGATTGTCTTGCATGCTTAGATCTCGTGGATTTCGTTTAGTATTCATGTGAGGTTTTCATGCTTAGACTTTTAGATGTCGGTACCTTTATTCTATCATCGTGGCTTTTATCGCATGTCTTGGTTTTCTACCCCTCGGGTGGTAGCGTTTTCGAATAAAGGTTTCAGTGTGGGAAATAATTTTCAAAGGGATTTTCGACCAATCGACTTTGTGATTTCAAAAGAGAGTTCTCGTGTGGAGAACAGTTTTCAAATAATTCTTCAATGTTTGAGATTAGGGTTTCTGTGACACCCCAATAGTCCCACATCGGATGGGAATGGGGTTGTCATTGGGTTTATAAGAGACTTGGACCACTAGCAACAATAACTGGGCTTAAGCATTTTGGGTTGTTGATTGGGCCCAACGAGTTATTGTTGCTAGTGGGCTGGGTCGTTATATTTGGTATCAGAGCCAGTTCACCAGCCGGAAGTGTGAGATGAGTCTCGCCTGAGCCAGGTTGTGCAGCGGAGAGAGCGAGGCTCTCATGCTGTTGACTGTTGTGGTTGGAGCGCGGCTCACCACAAAGTCGGTTTAGGCTAGCGAGACGAGTCTCACATCGCCTGGTGATCTTGGGCTGTGTGTGTTTAGGACTGACGAGGACGTCAGGGCCTAAAGGGGGGGAGTCTGTGACAACCCAATAGTCCCACATCGGATGGGAATGGGTTTGTCATTGGGTTTATAAGAGACTTGGACCACTAGCAACAATAACTGGGCTTAAGCATTTTGGGTTGTTGATTGGGCCCAACGAGTTATTGTTGCTAGTGGGCTGGGTCGTTATAGTTTCAAAATAAAGCTTCTGTGTAAGGAGCAGTTTTCTAGAATGATCTGTTGTATGTGCATTGCATCATCCTTCGCCTAAGGACTTGCTTAGATTCATACAGGTTTAAGGACTGTTAGCTGTATGAATCTCTTGTGTTGTTGTGTTGTTGTGTTGTTGTGAGGAATGAATGGTGGTTGTGATCCTGTTGTATGTTGTGGACGCCGTGCAAATACAGGGGAGGCTCTATCCGCGTGTACAGTGGACCCTGTATTTGTGGCGGGTCTGTACGTGGCGCGGGCTAGGCTTTCAAAAAAAAAAAAAAAATTTGGCACGTTTTTCCGCATCTAGAACTAGCCCGGGGCGTGACAACTTGGAAGAAGATTGATTAGTAGAAAATTTTATTTTATATGTTTGTAAAGCACCTACTAATTCCTCAACTTTTAAATCATCCGGGTGTTTTATGGTTTCAATGGCCGCAATCTTCGGACGAAATCTTTCGGGAAGAGTTCTCAAAATTTTTCTTACAACTTTGTGTGACGCCCCGGACTTCCCAAGGGGTCACCCATCCTAGGACTACTCCCGTCCTAGCACGCTCAACTCTCTCAACCTCTTGGGCCTAGCCACCACCCAAAATGCTTAAGCCGGGTTGACTACCTGGGGTGTCACAATCTCCCCCCCTTTAAGCCCTGACGTCCACGTCAGGCTCAGACTCACAAGTACCAGGCGATGTGAGACTCGTTTCGCTAGCCTAAACCGACCTTGTGGTGAGCCGCGCTCTACCCACAACAGCCAATTACCAGCCGGAAGTGTGAGATGAGTCTCGGCTGAGCTGGATTGTACAGCGGGGAGAGCGAAGCAGACGGCCCTAGATTGGTGATAGTCCCCGTGGGCCCTGGTATTGTGAGTTTGGCTTGACTTCGCGTGAGCCGGATGATTGGGTCATGAGGTAAAAGTGAAAGCCAGTCGAGTATAGTAGATTATGTCTATGGTTACCTTGTGAAGTCTTGTAGTAGCATTATATGATAGGACGAGTCGATTGTGCCTTCTCTGTGGACAGTCTATGTATGGGTTGAGCGGTCATCTCCCCAATAGACGATTTAGAGGACGGAGTTGGACTTGACTTCGCGTGAGCCGGTATGATTGGGTTATAAAGATAAAAATGGTAAGCATCTTGAGCCTAATAGCATTTATTATTTACCTAACTTTATTTTGCAAAGGCATAGTAGTGTTTATTCCAGTTTATGTATAGTGTAGTTGTACTACTTTTGTTGTTTATCTACTTATGCCTTGATAGACCTAGTGGGAAAAGGCGACTATCAGGCAGTTTGGTTGGTTAGTCAAGCTTTGGGTGATTGTCGGGGCCTATCGAATGCAATAGCATATGTCCTCTCCACGATAGTTTGGGGTATGTCACCTGCAGCAAGGTCTAGGGAGCGCGGCTCACCACAAAGTCAGTTTAGGCTAGCGAGACGAGTATCACATCGCCTGGTACTTGTGAGTCTGAGCCTGACGAGGATGTCAGGGCTTAAAGGGGGGGAGATTGTGAGACCCCAGATAGTCCTATATATAAGATATAATAGGGCTAAACTCTTAACCCGGCTTAAGCATTTTGGGCGGTGGCTAGGCCCAAGAGGTTAAGAGAGTTAAGCGTGCTAGGACGGGAGTAGTCCTACGATGGGTGACCCCCTGGGAAGTTGGGGCGTTACAGTCCAGGGGGTCACCCATCCTAGGACTACTCCCGTCCTAGCACACTCAACTCTCTCAACCTCTTGGGCCTAGCCACCATCCAAAATGCTTAAGCCGGGTTGAGAGGTTAGTCCAATTATATCTTTTATATAGGACTACCTGGGGTGTCACACTTTGGGTTTGGAGATTTTCTCTCCCAAGTTTGCGTATGTATTAACTATATCTTGAAGACGAGTATAATACTCGGTAAAGGTCTCATGTTCCTCCATGTGAATTGAATCAAATTTGCTTGTTAGCATTTGGAGTTTTTGAACCTTTACTAAGCTAGTTCCTTCATGCGTAATTTGGAGAGTATCCCATATCTCCTTTGCCGTCTCACATGCTGAGAAACGTGAGAACTCGGTTTGATTTAAGGCATTAATTAAGGCATTTATTCTCCTACCAATGGAAGAGGATAAATCAATCTCTTTCTTACTCCATTTATTTCGAGGTTTGAGCATGTCAACATTCTCGACCTTTTCGGTAGAATGTTTCCATCCAAACTCAATAGATTGCCAAACCCGCTCGTCAATGACTATTAGAAAAGCTCTCATGCGAACCTTCCAATAAGCATAGTTAGTCCCATCAAATAACGGGGGCCTATTGATGTTACCACCTTCGTCCATTATGATAGAAAAATCTAGATCCCTCTTTGATACCACTTTTAAGTTACGGGGAACCCAAGGATCGATCTAGATACTATCAATCACCTAGAGGGGGTGAATATATAGGTGTAGAGGCCAAAAACACGAATCTCAATACTATCAAAAATAAATACGAAAATTAAAATAGCACACCGAGATTTACGTGAAAAAACTCCAACTAGGAGTAAAAAATCTACGGGACTAACACGCGATGACAATCCACTATGAATTAAAAGAATACAAGGTGATTACCGACTCCACGGACTCACACCTCTCTTTTACCTTCTATGGATCTCGCGCACACCACCGGGTTATCCACGCCCCACGTTCGAATCCACGAACGCCACGTCTCGAATCCACGAAACGCTCAACTTCGATCTACGAAGCCTTTATCACGTCAAATCGACGACGCGCACTCGAATCCACGAGCGCACTCCGTCCGGAACAAGAACAATAGGTTGGTGATGATTTATTGTTTAGAATATCATTAAATATCTGTGAAAATAATCTCTAAGCAATTCTCAAATTGATTCTAGAAGAACATTAAGAATTAGGGCACCAAGAATCAATTTAAGATAAGCTTATTGCAGAAGATGAGAAGGACGGCTAACTACAAGCTTCTAGGGTTTCTAAAAGATAAAATATACTTAACCACGTTTTAGAGACAACCCCCACATCTTATTTTTAGGTTTGGAAGCAATTAGAATCAGATTAGAATTGAAAAACTGAGTTTAAAAAATCTGTGTCGGGTCAGGTTCCGGACCTTGAATGAAGGGTCCGGACCTTGAAGTTCTCTAGAACTTCAAAGTCCTGACCTTGCTTGCCAAGGTCCTGACCTTGACAGGCTACCAGCCAAGAAGGCTTACGGGTTCCGGACCTTTCAACAGGATCCGAAACCTGAAAGTTGTAAAACTTAATTTTTATATTTTAAATTATTTTTTATCTATTCTAATGTCTTCCAAATACTTGTAAATATTCACAAATCATCACTAACTTTATAAAAACTTACCAAGCACCGTGAATTCAAATTCGAGACTTCGAGTCTTCAAACTTCATCTTCTCTTTTCCAAACCTTCAAGACTCCGACTCAATCCATAACGACTCATCAAGACACGTCACGAAATATGCCAATACTAAAATCCATAATAATCAGTAGAATAAGGGAGGATATAGCAAAGTAATGTAGAACTTCAGATTTTACGGTAACTTTCATAAAGATGGAGAATTATTATGAAATTAGATAGTTTTTCAACAAATCAAAAATTGTCAGTTTCAAGGTCTATCAGTGTTGTAAGTCATAAGAGGGGTCTCGGTGCAATTTCACGTGATAAAATGACGTTTCGAAGATAAAATAGGGCGAGAATGAAACTGATAAAATGAAGTTTTAAATCAAAAGCACTATATTTTTGTGTCAAATTGTGTGATTTTGAAGGCGGAGAAACTTATAAGCAAAACACACATACGAGTGAGTTGTGAGTAAGAAACTATAAACCAGAAGGGCTAAAATATAATTTTTAGAAAATAGAAGAAAGAGCAACAGGTGGAAAGTTATCATTTCATGTGAGAAATTTTAGTATTTTGGCGAGTGGAAGGATCATATGAAAGTAGACTCTGAGCGGGATGCATGGATTAAAGTTATATTTAAGAATTGTTGTGCAAAATGGCACAAACATGAAGATTGAGAGTCAAAATTGATCAGGGGGTTTTCTTGCAAAAATCGCAATATTTTATGTGTGAAATTACAAAATTTCATTGCTAGAAGGGCGCCTGCGTAAAATGCGCCATGCTGTAGGGCTATGGGTAAGATGGGGACAGTTAGACGACCTATTTGCAATTGTTACATCATAAAAGAAAATAAAGACCTAATCTCTTTCTCCCTCTCCCCTTACAGAGCAGCTGCCACTCATCCCCGACCTTCATTGACGCCACCGTGGTCCGGCCGACCATCCTCGGCCGGTGAGGTGCCCTCCCAAAGCTCTCTCTCTTTCTTTCTCTTTCTCTCTCTCTCTCTCTCTTTCTCTCTCTCTCTCTCTCTCTCTCTCTCTCTCTCTCTCTCTCTCTCTCTCTCTTTGTTGGAGACTCGCGGCCTCCCCGCGCTACCGCTGCCAGCCGCCGCCTCCCTGTTGCTTTTCCCCCTCCGGCCAACCTTCCTCGACCAACCTTTGGCTTGCCAATAGCTTCTCAAGGCTGTTTCTACAAGACTTCTCCCTGGGTCTCCTCAGTTGCTGAGATCTCTCCTCCGATCGGCCACCGCTTCTGGCAACCTCCCTCTAGCGAGCATAGCACTCCTTGGTACTTTCTTATGCTAGTGCTCCCTTGAGTTGCAGCAAATCGTGCCTTAAATCACTAATTTCAGCGCTACTCGCCCTGTGCTCGAGGAACTGCTCTATTTTTTAGGTTTCTTTTTCGATCAACCGTGCTACTAGTGATCTTCGTTCTTGGGAGAATGACGATCCTTTGGCCATCCCCAATGTCGTGCTTACCCTGTTGGTGCTACTATCCAGACGACTCGTGGTGGTATGCATCCGTTTTGAACCCAAATCCCCTATGTATGGCCTTTTCTCGCTCTCGGATCATCCGTAATCATTGTCAAGGCTTGGTACCAGTCCATTGCAGCTAGAGGCACATTGTCGACCCTATTGTGCTGCCGGTTGGCTTTCGAATTGTGGAAGCATCAATAAAACTTGAAACCCACTTTCATTATGTGATTATGTTGGATATTGAATGTTTCGGCATTTTTTGCATTGCGGAAATGTTAGGTGGTGTTAGTTAGCATTTTTTGACATCTATACAAGTTGTTCGAGGCTCGAAAACCCTTCAGGGTTGATATGGTATAAATTGACACAAGTTGAGCCAAAAATAGAATCATTACTGCGGATTTTGATTGTGTTTTCATGGAATCGAAGTTGTTCCAATCCAGAATGGTCGTCAAGCCTTGTTCATTGGAGTGAGCACGATATGGATTGGTTCCAATATCGAAAAAGGTATTCTGAAACCCGATCTGGCTTACTTTTGGAGTCGTGGCTCCTATGGTCGCGCATTTTACATGAAGTTGTCCGAACACCTAAAATGAGGTGTTTTGGGGCAGCAAATGAGTTCTGGAGACACGTGGCATAGTTCAGAACTCTTTATGGGCTGAAGTGGTATTTCGATGAGTTAATGCGGAATTCAGCAAATTTTGAAAATCGGTAAATAGAACCGTTGTCCTTATCTTGCCATTATGGGTCCCAATTTGGTGATGATGTGGTGTTGAGAGCATCTTAAGGTTGAACACATATTGCATATGCAATCCGGCACCAAAGTGGTGTCTGAAATATTGAATCGATGCTTTCAAAACCGTCAGGGCCTAATTCTGCATCCGTAGTCCGTTTTATCAAACACTTGACGTGCGGCTGTCCCGACACCTAAAGTGGTGTGTTTAGGACAACGTAAAAGTTATTGTGATTCCCTGTTGTGTTGGCTAGTCTTTAGGCTTAGTTTCGTAAGTCGATTTATGGGACTGATGTTCCATTTGTATCGTGGTGCACATTGTTGTGGTTTGGATGTGTTGGTTGGTATAGATAACACGTAGGGGTTAATGGTGGTACTTTATTATTTTGTCTAGGTTGAGGTGACACCTAAAGATATCGGTCGAGTTGAGAACTCGGATACTTGGTTATGTGGGTGCTTCAATCCGAAGTCGGTAAAGTTATATTATACTCGGTTTTCCTCTATGTTCCTATTGTTCTATTACATTCGTTGAGTAGTACAACTTATCATAACACTGTACTCTTACATGCTTAGTTGCTTTACATGTCAGTTTCTTTTTTATCTGATTATCATTTTGTCTATGAGTTATTATGGTTGTTGTCTATCTCTGGAAGATATTACAATATGTAGAGTAGGTTTTGTTCTAGTTTCTTATCCACATGTCTATGATATGATTTGAAGGTCGGTGTTTTACCCATTCATTGAGTTTTGATCTTATCTGTTGGCTTGCTATTCTTTCCTATATGATCTGGCCTTAAGATCGGAGATTTACTCCATGAGATTTGACTTAGTCGGTCGGTGCTTATTTCATGAGATTTGATTTTAGAAGTTGGTTGATTTATCCTATTCATGATCGGGATTATAGCATGCTTCAACTCCATTCCTTGTATTTATTATCATCTTTCTTGATACTCCCGTAGTGTAGCATGCTAGTCGACTTTATAATATGCTTGTGAGCGTGGACCTATTTGGTTTCGTTGACACTCTTCAATAGTATTTCTTGTATTCTCATGTTGCTATGGGTGTTGATTAGACTGTTGAGTCTGGATTGTCGGAATCTTGGGCATATGCATGTGATTTTAGTATAAGATGGCAAAGTTGCTCTTAGAGAGGGTTCACAACCTTTAGTGCTTCAGTTTGTCATCCTAGTGGGAGGGGCTGTTCTTAGATACTATTCGTCACTCCGAGTACTTTACTCTTAGGTTTGATGCACACTGCTTTTAGATAAGGTTAGTGACCTTGGGTGCGGCATGTTGTTTTCCTCCGGAGTGAAATTTGTTTATTGGTCCTCATGACCTAGTGGGCAAGCATAGGCCAGATCATTATGGCAGGCCATGGTGATTGGGTATGATTTTAGATGATCTATATGTCTGATTGATGCATAGTACTCTTGTTTGAGTTATGCATGGTATTTAGTTAGTTGTTTCGATTACATTAGCAGCATCACTCGGATAGCTTACTCATGACAGTTACTTATTATCTTGCTACTGTAATTAGCTCCATTGTATTTATATAGTTGACTCTTATTTACAGTAGTGGAATTAGATGATGTTTTATTTCATTATCCTTACCTTTTTATCTTCATGCTATTGTTTTTTATTGTTCTTATTCTCAGTTGACTATTTGTAATTATCTCTTTATGATACTTCTTTGTCGACCAGTAAATGCGACTTGCCTTCAACAGTTGGTTGCCTCTATTGGAAAACATATTTATATGTATCACATCGCATTGATTTTACATGTGTTGCTGGTGATAAGAGTTTGGGCGTTACATGAGGACGTGGTTAGTTAACGCCTAGATAGGTCGTGCCACGAATTTTGGTTGTTAGCTCCTGATTTACTATTATGTTAGTATTACGTTTATCATGTTGATATTATGTATCTTGGACTTTTAGCCTTGAGTTTATATTTGGTTTGGGTTTTCCTATTCTCATAGTTTTTGAATTCTTGATTGAGGTTTAAATCAATTGTAGTAGTTGCGGATGTTGTAATTGTTATAGTGTGGTGTGGTTTTATCACTCTTAGTTATTGACTATAAGCACTAGGTAAGATCGATGGTCGAGGAGTTTCTGTCGGTTAGAGTTGGAGTAGTGGCTCCAGTGTCGACTGTCAGTTGATGGCCTTAGTAGTACAGCTACCTTGGTGGTCAGGTTTAGACTTGTAAAGCAATCGGGCTCGCACCTACATCAGTTGTGAGCTATTTGGAGCAGGAAAAGGTAGGGGACTTAGTTATCCACTCTGACAGTTCTTTCCATTATCGGGACTGACTATCTATACCCGATGACACTGTTGTATGATATGCGATTATAGTTGAGGGACACCGGACTCCTTACACTATGCATCCTGACGGTATCAAAATGCACTGGGATCTAACGCAGGATGTTGGTTGGTTGGGAATACAGGCATATTTGGCACAACACATGGCTCAACGCTTGGTGCATTGGCAGGTAAAAGCTGAGCATCAACGGTCTTCGGATAGACTACAACCCCTTTATGTCGGTGTGGAAGTGGGAACGAGTCACGTTGGACTTCGTTGGGTTTGATGATTGACAAAGTTGGCTAATTGGAGTGTATTGTTCATACTCTTGAGGACATGCTCCGTACTTGTGTCCTGGATTACGACAAAGGGTGGTTCAAGTATCTACCCATTGTGGAGTTCAACTATAACAACAGTTATAAGGTGAGTATAGAGATGGCACAATATGAGGCTTTCTATGCGTATGGATGTCGATACCCAATCTATTGGGATGATATCGGTGAACGCTGGGTGATCAGACTATGCTTGGTGGAGGATGCGGAGGACAAGGTTCGCATCGCGAGGCAACAACTACTGATCATACAGAGCCAATAGAAGAGCTATGTGGACCGATGATGGTGTGACTTGGAGCTTCAGGTCAGTGAGCATGTGTTTCTCTTAGCTGACGAGGGGTATCAAGCGGTTCGGGTTGCGGAACAAGCTAAATCCGTGGTTTGTTAGACCGCTTGAGATCCTGGAATTTGGTCCGGTAGCGTACAGGTTGGCTCTTTTCCGAGTCTTGCCTGCATATATACCGTATTCCATCCCTCCATGCCTCCATGCTTCGAAAATATATTCCTGATCCATCCCATATGATCAGCCTACGATGATTCAGCTACAGAAGGATCTCAGCTTCGATGAAGCTCCGAAGTGAATATTAGCGTGAGAGGATAATATTCCGTATATTAGGGTTTAATAGGAAATCAAGAGGAGTATGAGGCTACCTGGGAGCTAGAATCTGAAATGCGGGAGCATTATCCACATTTATTTTCGGGGGCCTTGTAATTAAGTTTCGGGAAGAAAACTTCCTGTGAGGAGGGAGTGACGTAGAAACTAAAATTTTAAATTAAAATTTCAAAAGTTGGCTATTTTTGCAAAATTGTATAATTTTTAGTAAAACAAAATCACCACTCTCAAGGTTTGGCAATGCCGAAAGTCGTGGGGAATATTTTGTGATTTCGCTCGGTAAAAGCGCAATCTGGTGAGAAAAATGACAAGAGGTAAGCAAGGCATTAGGGTTTTTTTTTGCAAAAAAGAGCGACATTTTATATGCTAAATTGCGTAAAAATTCATGGGAGGTGCTACTGTACAAAATTCACACGCTGGGGAGTTTTGAGTAAGAAATTTGGAGTTTGGGGGACTAAACTACAAAAGTTACAAAATACTTAAATATTGCTATTAGGGCTTCAGAACCCTTTTCGATCCTCCCCTTCTCTTCCCTTACCACTAGCCATCACTATCTCCCTCCTCACCATCGTCAGTGCCACCTCTGCCTCCGATAAGCCCGCTCCGGCCATCGGAGCTCCAGCCAACCCCAATCTCTCCTTCTCTTCTACTCTCACCATCTCTCACTTTCTCTAGCGACCTCCTCCCTCAGCCGCGCCACTCCGGATTGTCGCTACCGATTTTTTGACACTCCGGCGACCTCCTTTGGGCCTGCTCTACCGCCTCCAACCCTTTCTGACTCTGGGTTCCTCGTCGGAGCCCGAGTTGAGGAGAGCACGGTTGCAACCCAAGACCACTGCCATTGCTATTCCCATCCATCGGCCATCGCCTCCCCGGCCATCTTCCCACCGGCCTCGACCTCACCTGGCTAGCGACGCGCCGCCCTTGGCCTATCGGGGCCCGAGAAGGCTATTGCTACTCCAGGGTGGTGCCAGCTAGGTTGTTTCTTGGCCGAGGTCCCTATTCCGGCCTAATCTACTGTCGGCAATCCTCTAACTGTGGAGAACAGCCCTCATGGGTACTCATACATTGCCATGTTTCCCTTTGCTACGATCGAAATGGTCCCCGATCAGTGATATGGCAGCGTCACTTCTGGAGACCTCGGGACTTGAAGAAAAGGTTGCTTCAGCGTGCTCCTCGACTCTCATTGACCCTCCGGACTGCGAGCACGATGTTTGAAACATTCACACCCTCCTACCAGTGCTACTGGTTGGATTCTGAATCATAGAATCGGCGGTAATGAGCCTGAACTTTAGTTTTCCAGTTAATTAAGCTATTAATTAGATATTTGGGGTCTTTTATGTAAAAAATCTGTATCAACTGACTCAGGTAGCATTATTTAACTATGTTCGACCTTTGGACTGATCGTTCTAGTTCTGAAAGTTATTTTGGAGCTCGAACGATGTACGATTATCACCAAAATTGGTCGATTGGTCGTGTTTCGATTCGAAATTCACGAAATGTTATTGTGAATGTCTTACTATGCTATCAATAGCACCAAGCACTTGGTGCTACCAAGCTTTCCACCATTAGATTTACCTCTTTGACCATTTTTCACACGTTAGATCATACTATTCAAGCAACCACCCACTCAATCCTAGGGGATCACCATCATCCTAACTGTACATCGCTTCATCCAAGGACCGAAAATCTAGTAGCACCAATAACTTGGTGCTATTAATAGTATAATAGCCTATTTTATATATATGTATATAGAGTTTTGCTAGAATACTATCGGTAGTAAACCGAGCGGTTTACTACCGATTTGTTTTCGATGCTGGAGCTTCCAAATCGACGAACGGCACCGTTGAACATGATCTAGACCATTCAAACTATCTGGAAATCAAATTTCACGCTTTTTCGATATTGTTCTCTTGTCCATCAAGTGAACAGAAAATGAATGGCTGAAAATAAATATCCTATAAAAAGTGATGATAGAAGTCTTGTAATCAAGATCAAGAGTACATATCTTATTTTAAATAGTTCAAAGAATTTTCTAACAAAAATTTAGTTGATTTGGATTCTTCTATACCGTTAAACGAGCAAACACACCATATCGGCGATTAAAATTACAGATTTTGTAACCCTTTGATCGTTCTGTTAATGATATCAAAAAAGCATGAAATTTGATTTCCAGATAGTTTGAATGGTCTAGATCATGTTCAACGGTGCCGTTCGTCGATTTGGAAGCTCCAGCATCGAAAACAAATCGGTAGTAAACCGCTCGGTTTACTACCGATAGTATTCTAGCAAAACTCCCAGTCAAACTCTATGTGTATCTATATATATATATATATATATATATATATATATATATTTCCTTTATTAGCATAAATCTTTGCAAAATTATATAAATACTTACCGGTGCACATGCTTGACAGCCCATTTAATTAGTCATATACACGTACACCTCATCATGGATGGTTAACAAGCCATATCCTTTATTCGAATTAATTCATGTACAATTTCATTATTGTATTCCTAGAAAAATTATAAAATTGCCGATTTTATTCTCCTAAAAGTTTTAATTACCAATACTAATTCCTCCAAAGCTGTATATTTATTAATTTATCCTTGCAGATTGACTGGCGTTAGTTGACTGTTAATTTTTTTTACTGTTAAAACTATTATACACTTGTAAATAGTTAATTTTCTAAAAACAATTCCACAACTTATAATTTAAAGTTCATGTGGAATTACTGATACGGAGTCAAAAGTCCGTACAAGAACATTAAAAATTAAAAATGGCATTAAATATATTTAAAATAATATTTATTTAAAAGTAGACTGATCATTTTATTAAAAAAAAGTCAACTGAATATATATTTACAAACTATATTATTTCAGAGGAATATAATTAACTGTTACAATATTTTGAGAACAAATATACTTTTCACTTTCTTTACAGGGTTTCATAAGCAATTAACGCTTATTAACATATACATATGTTAGGTCGTGTGGCCTATTTTTATATTATTGTTATAATACTAAAGGTGTCTGTGGACTGTACTCGTACTCTAAAAAAATTGAGTAGGAAAAAAAAATTATGCCCTACCCATTTAACTTCGGATCGAGTCCGGATTTGGATACTTAAGTTAATGATATACCTATCGGGTCTATTTGAGCGAGTCTAGATAGTGACTATTCGTATACTACCCGCTTAAAATCGGGTATGGATTAGGTACGGGTCGAGTCTAGATCGGGTACGGATACCCATATGTATATATTTTTTATAGACTTTATTAAATAGTTTATGGACAAACCATAAAGTTTTCACTATAAAAAAACTGGCGTTCTAATTAGTTGCACCCAGTCCAATAAAATTTATTTAAAAGAAAGATTCATGCAGTAAACAGCTAGGGTTAAAAAAATGAGTAAAATAAAAAAAAAAAAAAGAAGTAAACAGCAACTAGGATTTCACAAAGATGAAAATACACAGAGACCCTTCATCTATAAGTCCTATTGAAATTAATCCCTCAACTTCAAAAAAAATTATTATTTACTATCGGGTATTTCACCAAGTCCGGGTCCGGGTCCGAGTCAGGATCCAGATTTGAAAACTCTTCCGGACCTTACCCATTAAAAGGTTGGGTTCAGATCGGGTATAAGTCGGATATGAGTATAAAGTATTCGGACTCATAGCCTAAACTTTAATGGATAATTTTTTTACCCATATACTATCCATTTTTTATGGGGTTCGATTCGGGTTTGGGTAGGGTTCGGGTAGGATCTGGGTCAGGTATGAAATATCGGATATTTTGGACAGCTTTATATAATACATTAGGTGATGAGCCTCAAACTTTATTTTCTGTTATTAAATATATATATATATATATATATATACTAGTTAAGTGTACGTGCAAATACACGTAATAAATTTATACAATATATTTATTTAAAAATTTACAATAAAAATTATATTTTATAAATTCATATGTTATATTTTATTAGAAAATATTTGGAATATCTTTTTCTTATATACATTAAATATAATTCTGATCCACTATATAATTAAAAAAATTTAATTGTTAATTCAAATTTGGTATCAAAAATTAAATTTAATTCAGATTTAAACTCAAATTTAAATTTTAATAAATTGATCATAACCGTTCGTTTTTTTTGAAATATTTTTAATAAATTGATCATAATTAACCGTTCAAAAATTAGATTTATAGATGATATGAATGTTATTTTTTAACAGATTGATCACAACCGTTCGTTCTTATTATTTGAGATATTTTTTAACAAATTGATCATAACTGTTCGTAGAAAATATTTTTTTATTCCTTTTTAGTTCCGTCTGTCATTCCTATACGCTTATATATATATATATATATATATATATATATATATATAGAGTCCGGCTATGGTGCTTGTGAAAGTACCAAGCACTTGGTGCTTGTAAGTTTTCTGCCGTTAGATTCACCCCTTTGATCAATTCCACCCATTAGATTATACTATTCAACCAACCACCCACTCAACCCTAGGGGGCCCACATCATCCTAACCGTCCATCTCTTAATCCAAGGGTAAAAAACCTACAAGCACCAATTGCTTGGTGCTTTTAAAAGCATAGGAGCTCAATTCTATATATATATATATATATATATATATATATATATATATATACATATATGGCCCATTTTATAATATTGTTATAATTAGGTGATAAGCCTCAAACTTTAGTATTTCTTCTTTTTATGCTACCATCATCTCTTTTGTGTAGCATGTTGACAATGAAGTGAGTCTTAGGTCTAAAGGGAATGATGAGTAACTCTCTTACGAGCAATGCTAGTGGTACATTCCGATCGGAGTATACCACTTACACTACATCCATCCATGGATGGCGATATTCCCGTCAGTCACATCATGTGACTGGTGGACAACACTTCATCCTTGAATGAATATGGTGTATCTTGTACACCCGCATTTTTCCTCTTCTTACTTTTACTACTAATTAATAATATTATTATAAGTACGTTCATGAATATAATATTATTGTTGTCACCATTTAAATATTAATTTTCCTGCATCAATCCCTGTCATAGGCTATTATGAAGCATTCTTGAATTTAATTAATATTATTGTTAACATTATCATCATTTACTAAGTATATATTTGTCGGTTCCTTTAATAGGCTACATGTTACGTGAGGAAATGATCATAACCCCTAATAAACATCCAGATTTGGGAAGTCACCAATAATTAGGAACCATTTTAGGTTGTTAATTATATGATTATGTTTGATCAGTAAATGCAAAAGCATTAAATTTTAAAGCTGAGTGCTGTACGAAAAAACTATATTAATTAATAAAAGTACTAATAGTTTTTTTTCATTAAAATCAAGAGGAGTGATTCTATATTTTTTATTTTTTTGATAACTCCGTTCATTCATTCTAATTCTACGGTTCAGGTTTAACTTTTTTTTAGTTGTGACCTGCAATAGCAAATCATTTGGAATCCGACCCGAATTCGAATTGATTTTATATTATATAATATATATAATTGACGCTCCAACTTTTCAGGGGGTCACCCATTCTAGGACTACTCCCGTCCTAGCATGCTTAACTCTCTTAACTTCTTGGGCCTTGCCACCGCCCAAAATGCTTAAGCCGAGTTAAGAGTTTAGTCCTATTATATCTTATATATAGAGGGTCTCACAATCCCCCTGTCCTGACGTTCTCGTCGAGCTCAGGCTCACAAGTATCAGGCGATGTGAGACTCGTCTCGCTAACCTAAACTGACCTTGTGGTGAGCCGTGCTCCACCTACAATAGTCAACATTATGAAAGTATCGCTCTCCCCGCTGTATAATCCTGACTCAGCCGAGACTCATCGCACACTTCCGGCTGGTAATTGGCTCTGATACCAACTGTGACGCCCCAACTTCCCAGGGGGTCACCCATCTTAGGACTAAACGCTTAACTCTCTTAACCTCTTGGGCCTTGCCACCGCCCAAAATGCTTAAGTCGGGTTAAGAGTTTAGTCTTATTATATCTTATATATAGGACTATCTGGGGTCTCACATATAAAGTTTGATGTTATATTTGAATTTGTATTTTAAAAACTTAGATTTAATATAATATATTTTGAAATACAGTAAAGAGAAATAATTGTTTTTGGTTTTCGGGTTTGGGTTTCAAATTTTGGTCAGTTTCGGATTTGCATATGAATTTTAGAAATCCGTCGGTTCAGATACGAGTTTTCGGATTGGTAGTCAGGTACGGGTTTGGATTTTTGAATACCCGACATGAATCTGATTAGAGGAATTCTAAAATTCCTTAAATATATTAAATATATTGAATTTAAATATTCAACAACATTCAAAATTTTTAAATAGTGATACAAAATAAGTATCTAAATTAAAGAATTTCTAAAATTTCTGAAACATATTAATTATATTGAATTTGAATAACACTCATTCAAATTTTCTTAAATATTAATACAAAATTAATGTCTAAATTAGTGTAATTCTAAATTTTCATAAATTAATGCTTAAATTAATAAAATTAATACCTAAATTTGTGGAAGTGATATCAATTAAAACTTTCTTTAAAATTTGCGATGCTTAATTACGAAAATATCCTCGACATGAAGTTACCTGTTAACCTGCTACAAATTAAAATTATATTTTCACCCTTTATTGATCAACAGTTAAGATCTTTTTCTTATATTTATTGAATTAAGTACTGAATCATTTCTCTAAAATCAAATTAAGCGCCCTTTTGCAATATAATTAGAAGCTGTAAAGAGCTATTAGTGGGGCTTAATTGTAAGATCTAACTCCAAATGAGTTGTAGATGTAGTATTGCTCATTAGTAAAAGTATCAATAGTTGTTTTCTCACTAAAATTCAACCTGATATTCTTTACAGCTTTTGCTTTTAGAGTATTATACATATGCTCACTTCAGCTTCTCGTTGTAGGAAAATTTGTAAATTAATCGATTGTTTCTCAAACACTCTTACAAGAGATGGTTGCGACATTTGACAGTAAAAATGAAAAACTAAGCTAAATGGATGCTTAAATAACTTATACTGCTTTATTATCGACTATATGAAGATGTTTTCAATTTTAACTTGATTGATTGGGTACTAGTTGCTATCAATATTTAGACAACAAGGTTAATTGGATTAAAGCTTTTGAAATGTAACTTGATTAGAGCTATTAAAAAATCCCTGCTCATTGTAATCATTTGAGTTTAATTTAATCATTTTTTCCCCTTTTAGTTCACTATCTTATGTAGTTGGCTTTTCCATCTAATTACTTTTAGCCATAATATACTATTTTATGTTTTCTTACTTAGAGCTATCACATAAAGAGAATGTCAAAGATTGAATATGACTAATGCCAAAAGATGATGTTGTTGACACAACTTATTTTATTGGTGATAAAAAGGCTTATCATATTTGATCATTTTTTAGTGGTCAAATTTGATAATATTTAATGAATCATATCTGATCATAATTAAATAAGCTCTAAATTAGTATTATCTGTCAATGTAGGAGTAAATTAATATTTGTGGCCAGCTAATGAGGCGAAAGAGACCTAGTTCTCGAAGCCCTAGAAATGTGATTTGATCCAGATTCTCCACATCAACAAAAAAAAAGTTAAAAAACTTGTTAATTATGTAATAATGATATATATATATATATATATATATATATATATATATATATATATATATATATATATATATATATAGAGAGAGTTGAGCTGGAATACTATCGGTAGCAAACGGGCTCCGTTGCCACCCATTTATTTTCGATGATGGAGCCTCCAAATCGATGATCGGGACCGTTGAAAATGATCTATACCACTTGAACCATCTAGAAACCAAATTTAATATTTTTTCGATATTATTCTCTTGTCCATCAAGTAGATACAAAAATGAATGGTTGAGAATGAATATCCATTAAAAAGTGATGATAGAAATCTTGTAATCAAGATCGAGAGTATAGATCTTGTTCTAAATAGTTTAAAGAAATTTCTAACCAAAATTCAATTGATTTGGATATCTTTACACCGTTAAACTAAAAAACGCCTCATATCGACCATTAAAATTACAAATTTTGAAACCCTTTGATCAGTAGGTCAATGATGTCGAAAAGATTTGAAATTTGGTTTCTAGATACTTCAAGTGGTGTAGATCATGTTCAACGGTGCCGATCGTCGATTTGGAGGCTCCATCATCGTAAACAAATGGGTGGCAACAGAACCCGTTTGCTACTGATAGTATTCCAGCTCAACTATATATATATATATATATAGTTGAGCTGGAATACTATCAGTAGCAAACGGGTTCTGTTGCCACCCATTTGTTTACGATGATGGAGCCTCCAAATCGACGATCGGCACCGTTGAACATGATCTACACCACTTGAAGTATCTAGAAACCAAATTTCATGCTTTTTCGATATTATTTTCTTGTCCATCAAGTAGACATAAAAATGAATGGTTGAAAATAAATATCATTTAAAAAGTGATGATAGAAGTCTTGTAATCAAGATCAAGAGTATAGATCTTTTTTTTAATAGTTTAAAAAATTTTCTAACAAAAATTCAATTGATTTGGATATCTTTACACCGTTAAATAAGAAAATATCTCATATCGACCATTAAAATTACAAAATTTGAAACCCTTTGATCATTAGGCCAATGATATCGAAAAAGTATGAAATTTGATTTCTAGATACTTTAAGCAGTCTAGATCATGTTCAACGGTGCCGATAATTAATTTGGAAGCTCCATCATCGAAAACAAATAGGTGGCAAAAGAGCCCGTTTGCTATGCTTTTAAAAGTACCAACCACTTGGTGCTTGTAAGTTTCCCGCCGTTAGATCTACCCCTTTGATCATTTCCACCCATTAGATCATACTATTCAACCAACCACCCACTCAACCTTAGAAGACCACTATCATCCTACCTGCACATCCCTTAATTCAAGGGCCGAAAATCTACAAGCACCAACGATTTGGTACTTTTAAAAGTATAAGAGCTCAATTATATATATATATATATATATATATATATATATATATATATATATATATATATATAAGTAAAACCTCCCCAAATAAGTGCTAGATATAGGAAAGGAAAAAATGTATATAGACTCTCTACATTATAGGCCATTCTGAAAGCGCGCACTTTTTTGGATTGACAACTTTTCAACTTCTAATTTTTTAAAATTAAATAATTTAGTCAAAAATTTTGAAGATTCTACCAAAATTATTGATAATTTCACCAAATTTAATAATTTAATTATTTTTTCGCAAGTAAATTTAGATTAATTAACGATTAACAACTAATAGAGCCATTACATTTCACAAAAATTTTAACTTAATCAAATCTAAAAATCTAAATAAAACAAATTAGAATTTTAGAGAGTCTCAACCCAAAAAACAATTGGATAAACTCCAATTTGCTCTGCTGTAGTATAACTCATTTTCAATTTACCAATTCATTGTTCAAAATGTTACACTTAATTTTGTTGTTTAACATATTTTTACTTTGCCCCCCTTTGATTTAAAAATATTATACTTAACAATTCCTTGGTTTTATTTTTATTTCACTATAAACACCAATTGTTAAACAAGATATCATCATGTGATTTTCACTTTACCATCCTTTGGTTAAAAAATTACACTTAACAATTCTTTAGTTTTATTTTTATTTCACTATAAGCATCAATTGTTAAACATGCTATTATCCTGTGATTTTTAAAAAAAATTTACTCGGCTAGGGTGTATGATGATAGATTTTTTATTCAAACAAAAATGAAACCACATGGTAGATAAGTACAATCTTTTGAATTATGGGGCGGCAAAGTGAAATTATGATATACTATACGGGAGCAAATTAAATTTTACTCCCCTAAAAAAGAACTGAGGGTGCAATTTCAGAATCTCCTATGATTTAGTAGATTTCTATATAATTTTACAATATGCTACTTGTACACCCAAAAAAAAATGTAAAATTTACACCCATTTATTACCGGGCTTCAAAATGTTTTATAGTTTTGATATTAAAAAGATTTTGATATAATAAGAACCTAATATGAATTCTTTAGATAAAAGAACGTAAGATTTACATTCTTTCCGGAGGTGGTCATCTATATAACAATTGAACCATATCTTTTATCTTTAAAGCCAATTAAATATATATCTCCTTTGAGAGAAAACCATAATAAATTAAAAAAAAAAAATTATGATCGGATAAGTGAACTTTATAGTTGCAGTTTAATTGGTTAGAGATATGCTATTGTGGTGCCATTTTCGCATTCCCCACTTTTTCTCTTTCTGGGTGTAGGCTATAAAAACACCTGTGTTGGACCATAGGAAGGTGACATCATAGTGCACGACTTTTGACACAACTCCTATCTATTGATTTTTCTTATTATTATTATTATTATTATTATTTTATTTTGCTGGTTAGAGCATGACAACACATATATATAGGACAAGTAATGAGGTCACTTTCTATGATTATTCTACTTTTAGGTTGTCAACTTTTTTGTAAATGTTTGTGGATTTTGGCGTCATAGTTTACCGACTACTGGACCACTATCCAAGCCCGGCTTTTAATGATCCAAAACGCCATTTGGATTATAATATTGTGTTCGGAAGTAGCGGTGAAAGTGGTTAGAATAAACTCCGATCGCATTTGATACCAGATTCAATAGAATGCAAATATAAATATCAAATTTTAACATTCGATACAACCGAAGTTCGTATCCGAAAAAAAAAATGAAAAAAACATGGATGCGAATATAATTTTTTTTAAAAAATTCGATTGTATTCATACTGTTTTCACCTATAAGAGATAAGAGGAATGTAAATATGTATTGTAAGAGATAAAGTGATTTTCTATCGTTTTTGCCCCTTATTTTACTATAAATTTTATGTTAAAATTGTATTTATATTTGTTAAAATATTAAATTTTATTGCATAAATAATAGATATTCAAAGTTTGAACATGAGTGTCAATTTTTAATTGCATTATATGTCTTATTTGCACTAATTTTAATTTATATTTATATATGCATATTAGTATATATTATTATCCGAATATAAAATCCGACTCATATATGAATCCGAATCTGTTTTAAACGGATATGATGATAAATTTTTGTATCAGACACAGATCCACATTCGAATTCGCATTTGAAGAAAAATATGGATGTGAATATGATTTTATCAAAAATTCGAAAACGTGTTTGATTGTTTTCACCCCTACTTGAAAAGGCAAACAAGTTTCGCCTTCTTTTGGTGCGGGCCGCAGAAACTGCGTTAGGATGCCCGGCAGGAGAAGCCGGGGAGAATCCAAGCTTCTACGGTTGAGATAGCGAAACACAAGCTTCTCTAAAAATTTCTTCCTTAAACACCAAAATACCCCCTGCTGCACAAATTTAATTAGGAAAAAACTAATTGGAATTTGGACAACCCAAAAGAAATGTACATCTTACATTACACCCACATAATGGATGAAAGTTACTCACTAATTACTTGATACCCAACAACATAACTAGTAAAAATGCCCCGCACATTGGATGGATGAAATGTATATCATATATCTTTTTTGGGGTGTATGTATAGCATTGCTTAGTTAATTAACCTCGGTCATCCGCTTTCTCTTCTGAAAAGATATTAATACCCAACAACATTAACCCTTAGGCCCTTCAACTATAACTCATTTTTAAATTACTGCCACCATACTTCACACATTTTCCCGATAACTTGTAACTTTTTGAAGTTAAACTATTTTTTACTTTTTATGTTAAAATTTTATTAATTTTATGACTTTATTAACAATCAACTAATCTACTTTTATTTAGTAAACTATAGTGTCCCTAGGGCGTGACTGTCGGAATGACTGCAGTATCAGCAACCACTCGACACATCTGTGGAGTGTCGAGACGAGTCGGAGTCGTTTTGGTGTGAAATGGACGCGAAAACGGACTCGGCGCATTCAATTAAGCCAAAGCTGAAGTTCTTGCAGTTTAGGGCGCCCAGAAGTGGTTTAGGGCGCCCAAATTCAGAGTGCTGTTTAGTATGCGTTACTGCAATCATTTCGGATCTAGTTTAGGGCGCCCGAAAGTGGGCCCGATAGTTCACCTCGTGAATATCGAATATGTTGACACGTGGCTGGTGGTAAGTGAGATCCGTCAGATCAGTTTAGGGTGCACCAGACCGCGGAGGTGCGAGCTCGAAATGCTGGGAGTAGGTTTAGGCGCCCAGTTCTTGGTTTAGGGCGCCCGAATCCGGGATTTTCAGCAAAAGTGCAGATTAAGCCTTGTTATTCTTGTGGCTTATTTTACCTATCCAACCCCTCTATAAATAGGTTTGCACGTCCCCTGAGGGCTCTTTTTCACCTTTCTTCACACCCAACCTAAATTTTTCTCCAAATTCCTCCAATTTAGCTCAAATCCATTCTTTTTTCCTTGGAGCATCCAAATTTCAGCAATTTCCAGCAGCAACCTCGGAGGTTTTGGCTCGTGTGGATTGTGGGCACATCCAATTGCTGTGGGGAGTAGTTTTCTGGACACTAGACTTGAGAGGGAGTGTGTGGAACAAGTCTAACAAAGTTTGATTCAGGTTAGTAGAGTTTAATTGCTGAATTTCACTCGAAATAGAGGTTTTATGCTGAAATTGGGTTTTCTTTGGTTTTCTTGGATCCAATTGTTATGGGAGTTGGATTTTCGGTTTGGAACTGGTTCCCCACCTTACCTCACTGGTTAAGAAGCTGTTCCTCACCCGAATTGCAGTTTAGAGAATTTTCAGATTTAAGCTTAATTGCATGAAATTGCTTAAGTACTGAAATCTGAGTGCAGGTTTTGGGCACCCAGTAGTGGATCCGAATTCTCTTGAGGGACTTATGGTGGCTGAATTGAAGCTCGATTTTGTAGGGAGTGGAAGATCAAGTTCTTGTAACCTTAAGGGTGAGCTTGGACCAAGTTTTACTAAGTTTCAAGCCTAGAATTGAGCTAAATTTCAAGTTGAACTCCTGCAGGTTGAGGGTAGCTGTGTGCTGATATGGGCTCAAGTTCTGGACACCCAGAAGTAGCTTTAGGAGGATCTGAATTGGAAATCTAGTGTGTTGTGAATTTCATATTGGCATATTTCGTGATTTGAGTCGGAGTCTTGAAGGGTTCGGTTCGTGTTGTCGACGGTTGAAGAATCTGAGATTCCGATAAAAACTCAAAAACATCTCACAGGATGAATCACGATGCTCAGGTATGGTTTAAACGTTTTTCATAGTGATTCATAAGGATTTATGACATCAGAATCATATAAGTGATGACTAATGGATTAGAAGTGGTTTTTGAATTTTTTGCTTCATATATAACAATACTTTATATTGAGTTCCGGTCCTAGATGTTAGTTCCTCAAAACCGGATTGAAAAACTTGATGTTTTATATTGAGTACCGGAACCCAATATCGAGTTCCTCAAAATCCGAGAGTACCAATTCTGTAAATTAAACTAATTACCGGTTTCAGGTCTGAGTACTGGTATTGATTTGAGTAGTTCCGGTACTGAAACATTCGAGTACCGAAACTCAGCGTTAGGAAAATCCTACTGCGTCTTTTGCGTACTGGTAACCAACTTCCGTATACCGGTACTCAATGTGCAGATTTCCTAATATGACTATAATCCGACTCTAATTGATTCTAAAGTCTATAAATACAATGTTAGGGTTCTCTATGACGCTGAAGCACTCAGAATTCACAAGAGAGCAACCCTAGAGGCTAAGTTTTTCGTTCTAAATCCTTCTCCATCAAATTAGCCTCTTTTAGGTCAATTCGAGATTTCATCATTCAATATGCATATGTCGAATTGATCTACGATTTACCTAGAGACTTTCTCTCTGGTTCTTCAACGATTCTCGAAGCAAAGGATCACCATAGAAATGTTAATTTTTTCTTTGTGAGAGGCGTCGTGGATTCGACGTGATAAAGATGATTCATGAATTCGAATTGTGAGTGCTCGTGGATTCGAGTGGCGTCCGTGGATTCGGACGTGGGGCATGGACAATCCGGCGACGTGCGTGAGATCCGTAGGAGATAAAGGAGAGGTTAAGTCCGTGGAGTCGGTAATCACCTTGTAATCTTTTATTCTTAGTGGATTATTTTTCGCGTGTTGGTCCCGTGGGGTTTTCTCCAAGTTGGAGTTTTTTCATGTAAATCTCGGTGTGCTGATTTTTATTTTTCGCATTTAATTTTATTGCATCGAGTTTGTGGTTTGGACCTTATACCTATTCACCTCCTCTCTAGATATTAGATACGTTCTAGATAGATTCTTGTGATCCCCATAACTTACACAGTGTTTTTGCTATGAGTTAGAGTAGGATTGATCCCTGGGCTCTCCTATCGACTTCTTGCTGTTGTAGGACTCGCGTTTGAGGTGGGTTAATGTCGACCGAATACTTCGGAATCCCTCCTAAGTTGTAGAGAGGTTTAGCATGCTTTTATTTGTGTTATATCATCTTGGTTAATAGCTTGAATTCATAGATTTGCATGTTTTCATATGAAACCTGAATTTTGAGCATAATCTAATGATTTTAAATAAGTTTTATATGCTGAACTGGGATTTGACTTAGGAGAAAACTTATTAAATCTACACCTGTCACTTTACGAAAAAGTTAACAGATTTAGCTTCGGATGCTGATTTTCCCTTTTGTATCACTAGTATAGGGTGAAGTGGATGCTGGGATTAGTGTAGGTTGAGATTACCCTCGTGCTGAGATGTCGAGCCCACTTTTACAGTAGAGTTTAAACTGTTCTGTACTGTTGGGTGCCGTCGGGGCTGACGGTGGACCCAGATCTTTGCTTCTTGCATCAGATTGTGCCGAGGACACGTGAGTCTTGGTTATTAGACCAGTTTGACCCTTTTATATTGACTATAGCCTGCCTGAGCCTGATTGAGCTCGACAGAGATACGCTTGCATACTCGGTTGGTTCGTGCCCACGAGTGCCATTCCGGAGTCTGGCTACCTTGCGTTGATGTCATAGTAATCCCGATTGGACTTTCGCTCTCCACCGGCTGCCTTCAGGGTGGTGTACTGTGTAGCTTAGACAGGCAGAACGGGTGTATCACAGTCCCTGGGGATTGGGTCAGTGATGGTTACCTTGTAGCTAGTGATGCATATGTATATCGAGGGTATGATATGAATAGTGGTAGCATAGTAGCTAGTAGCTGTAGAGTTCCCTCCAGCTGATCATATGGTTTCTTCTTATCTACCAGCTTTATTTAGACTTTCGTAGACTTAGTGGGTAGGCCGTTGGAGTCGGTGACGGTACCCACTGAGGACAACTTCGTTTGATAGTAGTTCTCACACCCGCTGTTGCCACCTTTTCTTGCAGAGCCGCCTGTTGCCGCTGCTACTTCTAATCAAGGTGAGAGAGTCGCGAGCTAGATCCCTGTCTACCTCAGTCGCTGTTATAGAGGAGGACCCATTTTGGAGATAGTTTCTTTTGTAACCATGTACATACAGATGTTTATATGTATACACAGGGTTGATGTTATACTTACGCATTTTTGTATACAATGTTTGTCTTTTTGGGAAACATGTATCTACAGTTGGCCTAAAATATTTATAAAATTAGAGTTTTAGCAGCTCTGTATTCTCTTATAGTTGTACAGGTTCAGCTATCGCTTCGTATACACGGGACATTCCTATGTATAGTGCGGATCTGTTGGCGAGCTCGGGGAACGTGATAATCCGAGGCGTGAAATAAACTATAATAAAAAATATTAAATTTGATATAATTATTGATTAATTTAATAAATTATTAATTTATTTAATTGAAATCATTACTTTCAAAAAAGATATAAAAGTTAAATGAATTTAAAATTTTAATTAATAAATTTAATGAAGGTTTCTTCAAGTTTAATAATTTTACTTATTTTCAAGCGAATCAAAATAGAATAATTAATAGGTAAGAGCTAAGATAAATATTATTTTTTAGCAAAATTTTCTTATTTACTTATTTTTAGCAAATTAGAATTTTATTTGATAGGTAATAACTATGATAAATAATTGATAGTTAACTAGAATTTTAATTAGCTTATTTTACAAATTATGTACTTTTTATTCGATATTTTAAATATATTTTATTGAGTAAACATTGAAAGTAGTATTCTGGTAGTACTTTGTCAATTACATTCCACGACACTTTTTAGACATGCGTTAGCCAAAGCATTCAATTGCGAACAACATTTATATGACGGAATTATCAAATACTCTATAATTTTTTTTTAAACAGTACAACAATATATACTGCAATACTTCTACAATATCACTTTTTTTATTCAGCTTGACCAAATAGGACCAATTATCAATTTTGGACCACATCTCTATTAAGGACAATGTTGATGGATGGATTGGGCCTAGTTGGGCATCTCTTGTCCTCCTACCTAGGAGGAAGTCTACTGTGTCACGCTTGCACCACGTCATCAATAACAAGCCAATCACATCTTTTCTTTTCAAAAAAAAGTACAATAAAAATATTTTTTTATAATTATGATGGAACATATATATCTAAAAGAAATATTTGATTGGTTTGGGACACCACGTCAGCATATGCACCCGTTGCATTTTAGAATTTTTCCCTACCTAGCTATAGATTGAGGAGCTCAATGTAGTATGTATACTAAATTAAATTAATCCAACTATTAGGAGGATCTTTATTTATAACTTTCGCTTCAATGTTAATAAGACTTGGATATTACAATGCTTTTGATGGACTGAGTTGGGCGTCCTTCAGCTCTTACATTTGCTAATGGATCAAAGATTTTAGACTAACTTACAAATCTTAAAGTAGCAAGGTTATTGAACCAGGTTTACTCTGTTGCAACTAATTAGAACAGAGGAATTTTAAAAAAATATATAGAGGAAGAAGTTAATTAGAGGAGAAAAACTTAATTTATTTCTCCTTTTGATTGATATACAGTCACATCCTAATACGTCTATTTATAGGGTTTAGACTTTAAATACAACCTAAACTTATCCAAAACCTCCTAACAAACTTGTGATAGCATTAAAACTATCTATAAGTAGGTATATGTGATCATGTGAGCCGAAAGAATGAGCCCATTGTCTTCTGGTGATGTTACTAACATTGCGGTCTATGTAGTGGACATTTAAATCAGGATGTGCACAAGTTGATATGCACCGAGTTTAGCAGGCCGGAACGTGACCTAATACTGCCAAATGTGACAAGATCAGATCTAATCCTAATGTTGGTATGCCTGGATAGCCTAGTACGGCTAGCTGCCTAGGGACTAGCATACGTCGTATGGGAATACTATATTTGATGGCACTCTATTCAGATGTATTGGTATGATCAATATACGCTAAGATCGCTAGGTATATACAGGACCAGAGGATACGATCCAAGTGATGAGTAGCGTACGCCAGGACAATCGGGTATACTATGACGAGCTATTATGGAATGACACATGATGCTTGGAGCGGAGCAGTATGTGGGTTTGGAGGTATTTGTGATAGTAAATCAGTGTTAGCACTATTGGAGCTACCTATATGTTATATCTATTTCACTATATCTTTCAATAGATGCATGCAATATATCCCATAAGCATCTTGATAACTAATCTATGCCTCAGTACCGAATATCTAAACCAATTAAATATTAATTCTTTTAATTTAGATAGTATCATAAACGCCTAGGACGTGTACCCAAATTATTTGCGGATACAAAATTGAGTGAGTTTATGAGCAGTATGCATGGTGGGAATTCACAAATGATATATTTGATGCACCCTAGTTGTAGACAGAATATAATGTATATAGTTTTGCGTACTTAGTTATTTCATACTTCTTGATGACATCATACTGCATTTCCTCTACTCTATGCTGTGTCGCTCTGCTCTTCCCCTCAAGACCAGATAAATAAAGCCTTTTATATTCTCTTTAACCTTGCATTTCTACAAGTTTCGAATTGACTATTTAATTTGGCGCTTATAGAGGTGCCACGATCATGACCCGAATAGATGGAGTTCGGACAAAAACAATGTAAAGTTTATAAGACTAGCTGATAAAAAGGAGCCTTTCATTGAAAGAGTTTACAATATATTTCTCTCTATATTATATATGGAGATTAAACTATAATAATATAATGAAAATTCCACAAATTCAGAAATAGGAGATATATATTTTTACCATTCTCCTTTCATCAATAATATATATAGAGAGAGAGAGAGAGAGAGAGTTTAGCTCCTATGCTCTTAAAAGTACGTGAGCATTTATACTTGTGATTTTTTAGCCGTCGGATCGCCTCAAAGTTCGTGCAGCACTATTAACAGTGTGTCCCGTTAAGTCCCCTTACTAGTGCTGCACAAATTTTAAGACGATCCGATAGTTAAAAAATCACAAGCATATTGTGTTCCTATACTTTTAAAAGATGAAGTTACTAGTGCTTATAGATTTTCAGCCTTTAGATGAAAATTTGTAGTGTTAGAATACTGGTCTCTAGGGTTGAGCAGATGGGTGGTGAAATAACATAATCTAAGAAGTGAAATTGGTCAAAGAGATAGGTAGATCTAATAGTGAAAACTTACAAACACGAAGTACTTAGTGCTTTTAAAAACACTATAGCCAGACTCTCTCTCTCTCTATATATATAGGCTATTATACTATTAATAGCACCAAGTCATTGGTGCTATTAGATTTTCGATCCTTGAATGAAGGAACGTACGATTAGGACGATAGTGGTCCCCTAGTGGTGAGTGGGTGGTTGATTAAATAGTATGACCTAAGGGTGGAAATAGTCAAAGTGATAGATCTAACGGTGAAAAACTTGGTAGCACCACGCGCTTGGTGCTATTGATAGCATAGTAGCCAGACTCATATATATATATATATATATATATATATATATATATATATATATATATATATATATATATAGAGAGAGAGAGAGAGAGAGAGGGAGAGAGAGAGAGAGCTAGGCTGGTATACTATCGGTAGCACGGAGCCCTCCGTGCTATCAAGTTGTTTTCAATGATGCGACTTTCAAATCGACGATCGGCTCTTTTAGACTTGATCTACACTACTGAAAGTTTTTAGAAACTAAATTTCATAATTTTTCGACATTATTTGGCTAGCGATCATAAGGTCTCAAAATTGACAATTTTAATGGTCGATGTGATGCGTTTGTGAATTTAACGGTGTACAACAATCCAAATCTGATGAAATTTTTATAGAAAACTCCTTTCACTATTTAGAGTAAGATCAGTATCTCTGATCTTAAATTCAAGTCTTTTTATCATCATTTTTTATGAGATTTTTATTTTCAGCCGTTCATTTTTAGACAACTCGTTTGATAAGTAAATGATAACGAAAAATTATGAAATTTAGTTTCCAAATACTTTCAACAGTATAGATCAAGTCTAACGGAGCCGATCGTCGATTTGGAAGCTGCATCATTGAAAACAACTTGGTAGTACGGAAACCTCCGTGCTACCGATAGTATATCAGCCGGACTATATATATATATATATATATAGTACGTCATCTATGCTTTCGAAAGTACGAAGGTCTCCGTATTTGTAAGTTGTTTTCAATTATATGACATCCGATTCGACGATCGGCTCCATTAGAAATAATCTACGCTATTGGAACTATCTAAAAATTAAATTTCATAATTTTTCGACATCATTTACCAAGTGATCAAAAAGTCTCAAAAATGACTATTTTAAAGATCAATGTGGCACGTTTTTAACTTCAACAGTGTAGAACAATCCAAATTACATGAAACTGTAATAGAAAATTCTACTTAACATCAAAGCAAGATCAATACTTCTGATTTGAAATTTAAGTCTTTTATCACTATTTTTTATGAAATTTTTATTTTCAACCGTTCATTTTGAGGCTACTCTTTCACGAGTCAAATAAAGTCAAAAAATTATAAAATTTAGTTTCTAAATAGTTTCAATAGCATTGATCATGTCTAACGGAACTGATCGCCGAATCAGATATCTCATCATCGAAGACAACTTACAAGTACGGAAGCCTCTGTACTTTCGAAATCATAGAAGCCTAGCTCTATATATATATATATTGTTACACTATAATCTTAAAGACGTACTTCAAGACGGATTGAACGCTGGGTAGGGAAGCTTGCGCCAAATCGATATCTCAGTTGTTGGAATTATCTCCACAAAGTCTAATAATGGTTAAGAATAAGCAAGTATAGAGAAGAACAGCAAAGCTAAAAACACAAAAAATTCTGACAAATGGTCTACATGAAAAATTTCTTCCATTAGAGAGCAGAGAGACCTCTCAGGTGGAAATCACTGTAGAACATATGTCAGCGAACCGCACACTGGCATCGCAAAAGCATCGAGATAGATAAAAAAAAAAATGTAATCTCAAACAGTCTACTTGAAAGGAGATCATAAATAAGTCCTCCACCCTGCAACTCTCCCTGATGATCTGCATGGACAAAGCCAGTAGCATCATGGATGCCTAGTCGGTCTTCGATTCGATGACCCTCTTAGCGAAAGAGGGCAGACAAAATGCAGCAGAATGGATCTGAAACAGGATAACAAATACCAAAAAAGTAAAATATTTGGCCTTAGATGAAAGACACATAATTATACTCCATTCGAAACAAAATCTTAATACAATTCAAGGGAATTCATATGACAAACATTCAGTTGAATTTATTTAGAAATAAAATCGGAGTCCAAGTTAATTCCATTCCGTCTTTGTTGTTCTGGTAAAAGATGAGAAATCAATTTAATGTGTTTGCTTCTCCTAATCTATCTTTTCTTAATATGGTAAAAAGGATAATATAACTATTTCTAGAAGAGGCACTTTAAAGAGTATCACTAACACCCTGTTGGCTTGACACCCTGTTTGGATTGCTCAAATTCTAGAATTCTCAACAAGTAAAATTTAATTCTCAACAACTGGAATTCTAGTTTTTCTAGTTACATTATTTAGAATCATGAATTAATGGGATTCTTATTCATTCGGAAAGATTTGGAGTGATTTCTCATATACAAATGGCTCTCATCCAATTTCCATGATGTGAGGTCGGATTTGGTGAGAATTCATTTACAATTAGTTACATTTTATCAAAAATCCAAAAGCACCCCGTCTAAATATATTTATCTTATCTATCTTATCATGCAGTTAGGGATACATTTAGAAAAGTAAACATATTGAAATGAAATCTCATCTTGCACCAAACAACAAAACACAATGAAATTCAATTGAACCCCAATTTATTCCAAACAGAAGATTTCATTTCTAAACTGGATTCTTGTCATTTGAACTTTATTGAACTCCAATTAGATCTGATACCAAACAGACTGCAAATCAAATGAATTCTCACTAAATCCGACATCAAATCATGGGAATTTGATCGAAATCATTTGCATTATGAGAAATCCTACCAAACCCTTCGAAATCAATTGAAATCCCATTAACTACTGGTTTAAAATCATGGATAAAATATAAATCCAATTCTTGAAAATTCTAAGATTTGAGACGAACAAAGAGGGTGGGGACTTTTTTTAAAAAAATGGCCCTTAAAAAATTTGTAATTTTCCAAATAATCCTATCAAAATTTTAATTAGCAAACTAATCCTCTTTTGTCCAACTCAACGCCATGACGGAAAGAGATGTGAAATGCGATGAATCATTCACCGTGTTCAATAAGACTTTAAAAGTTTTTAGAAAATTTTAGATTATTATTGTCATTTTTGGGATTTATACATGGGTTCTTAAGATTTTTATGGGATTGTTAGGATTGTATGTGGGTGTTTGGAATTTTATTTAGTTGTTATGATTGTATTGCGGGTTGTTAGAATTTTTGTGAGTTTGTCAGAATTATATGTTGGTTGTTGGGATTTTTATGTGATTATTAGGATTGTATGAGAAGAATATAAGAAAGAAACGGTGAATCATTCACCACTTTGTTTCTAAAGAGAAAAACGGTAAACGATATGCTTTTTACGTTTTATTAAAAACGGTGAATCGTTCACCGTCTTTCAATTTTTGCTCCACCCTAGTGTTGAGTTGGGCGCTAAGTTCGACAAAAGAGGGTTATTCGGCCAAATAAATTTTTAAATGGATTATTTGGCTAAATACAAAATTTTTAAGAGTTATTATGTAAAAAAAAGTCCGAGGGTGGAAGAAAAAGTTATACCTCTGAATTGTAAAATTTGAGGGGCCCTTTTGATTTGGTGGATTCGTCATTCTCTTCTATCTTGTAGCCAGGATGCTGAAAGTTGACTGACGGCCCTTCAGTGGAGCAAAGCATGAAACCAATAACCCCACTGCATTAACAGAACAATTTACATGATTTGCCCATCATATATTTGATCAAAGATTTTTTTAAAGAAAGGTGTTTATAAGAAGAGTGTTGAAATTAATGTGAAGCGTACCTTGGGTAAGTAGGGACGGTTGTCCAAGCATAATTTACTGAGCCCTTGAAGACTTGGCGGCACACGGAAACAATATCTTCGATGATGTGCATATGTAGCCATATGCTCTCTGCTTGGGTGCACACAACACCCCCTGGACGGAGCGCTCTTGCCACTGATTCGAAGAAAGGCTTCTCAAACAGTTCTTGAGCAGGACCTGATTCGGCCAAAAATGGATTACCATATGCCAAAAAAAAAAAAAAAAAAAGCGTAGGTTATAAATCTCCAAAGCTCACCGATGGGATCAGAGGAATCCACAATAACTGCATCATAAGTGCCTTCAGGAAGGCTCTTCATGAATGCCACTCCTGTTTGTGTGAGGAAAAGAAGGAAAGTTACACTAGTTAACCAATACAAAGAGTTTTTATTTTATTATTATTAGGAGAAAGCTGTAGGCATAGGGGGGAAAAAAACTCAAGGATGTGAAACATTTTTGTGAACAGTAACATGAAATTTATAAACAGCCTATGTTGATGCTTGTCGAAAGTGCAGCCTTTTCATCAATTGCGCCGAATGATCTTGTACTAGTATATATTTATTTTCTAACCACAAATGGCAGTCCAGACATCTACAATATAAGTTGTGGATGCGGGTTATAATGTCACACAATAAATTGGTTACTCCAGCTATGAAAGAAAGGTATCATTAATTCACCACAACAAACACAAGTTCCATTACAGTCACCACAGCAACCACAATTTCCATTACAGTTGTAATCTTAACATTAGGAGCTACAAGTTGCATTAACTACCCATAGCTTACCAAATTGACAATTACTAAAATCCTCATTGGTGAAGCAAACCCCCAGTGACCAAAACGAAGTTGAAGCACTAGATGATATATTGCCACAATGGGTGACTAAAAATTTACGAATGCAGTAGAAATAATAGTCCTATTAATTGCACATCCATCAATCATATTGTAGTACACTGAACTTTAGAAAATTACGGAGTTCTAGTGAGAGAATAGTGGCTTATACTATTCTGGAGTTTTGGGTTGAGTTTGGTGAGCTTTGAGGTGTTTTCGTAGCTTAAAAAGGGCGAAAACGGACTCCGGAGATCAAATTCTGCACGCAGAATTTGTACTGCATTCGGGTACTAATTTTGGCATACGGGTACTGATTTAATTAGTACCGGTATGCCAATTCGCATACCGGTATACAGTGCAGAAATTGCCTTTTTGTGCAGTTTTGCAATTTTGGCTTTTTGAGGGGCCTATTTGGATTTTGTTGCTCGGGATTAAGTATCCCTTCACCTCTCATGTTGTTGTTTTGGCTGAGGATGGAGGAGAAGAAAGGTAGGGTGTTTCTCTCTCTCTCTCTCTTGATTTTCTCCTCTCCAACCCTTTAGATCATGGTTTTGATCTCTTTTCTCTCCATTTTCTCTATGGAAGTTGACTCCTAGGCTTGGAGGGAGCTCGTGGCTGAGGAGAAGAGCTTGTTGGTGGGCTTAGCTTCAACCTAGCATGTGTGAGCTTGGTTGGGAGCTCGATTTGAGGTTAGTAAACTCTCTTACAACCTCTATTTGTGATTTTTGCTTGAATTTGGCATGAAAATCTAGTTTCATGAAAACTAGGGTTTTATTTAGGGTTTCGTGATTGTGAGCTCTTGAGGTTGAATTGATGGGTGTAGAATGTTGTTGTAGGTTGGATTTGAAGATCCCTAACCTCAATTTGGACTTAGAACAAGTTTTACTTGCTCAAGGTATTTTTCACCCATTTACCTCATAGATTTTGGTGGTTTTCGAATTTGTTCGTTCGAAGCTTGTAACCCCTTGAAAAATTATCTTAGGGTATGAGAAGCTCGGGGGACAACTTTGTTTTGAAGTACTGCGAGGTTTCGACGGTTATCCGGTGGGTCTGACCTCACCGAAATAGGTGAACTCCCCCTATATCTCCTATCTTGTTATAGAATTGATTAGATGCATAATTATGATAATTATGACATGATGAAAATTGTGATTGCATGAGATATATATGTTGTGTATAGAAAAATGCATAGTACATGTAGTGTGGCATTATGAGAATAACATGCATGCTAGGGTATTTGCACTATTAGTGCATTGATGCATTAGGAAATGCTAATTAAGTTATGCATGTTAGAAAGGAGTGTCATATGAGACACTACTTGGTTGTTGGATTAGTGAATCCTCTTCGCATACTAAAGTATGCTTGTATGGAGAAAAGAGAGGATATGTTATGACAAGTGTATGTTGCACCCCAACTAGGTGAGCAACTGTGACGGGCATTGTTGGCCTTGGGCTCGACCTTTTGGTCGTGGATTGACTCCATGTTTAAGACATGAGGAAAGGGATTCTAGTTGTATGTGATAGTTGTAATGGGCTAAATAAATACTTGCATGATAGCTTTATACTCTATGCAGTAGAGGTTAGTGTAGCTCATGCATGACATAGTTTATGAACTTGTTGGCATTGTAGAATGCATGATATATGGCATTAGAATAATGCATGGTTTTGGCATCGTAGAATGCATGATATATGGCATTAGAATAATGCATGGTTTTGGCATCGTCGAATGCATGATATATGGCATTAGAATAATGCATGATTTTGGCATCGTAGAATGCATGATATATGGCATTAGAATAATGCATGGTTTTGGCATTTGTAGAATGCATGATATATAGCATTAGAATAATGCATGGTTTATGAACTTAGTAAACTGAGAGATGAGCATTTACATGTTAGAGACATGTGTATATTGGTAGGGACATACCAACGGACAAATTGAGAACAACATGATATTGTTGACATTTAGCATCTTGGCTATTGAACGTAGTAAACATAATTATGACATGTTTTGACATAGTGTGAGGTTAAACATATTATATTTCACTTAGGTGACTAACTAGGTTGACATTATGACATAATGTTAGATCCTTGGACATTGGTTGGCTATTCCATATTTTAGACATGACGAACGTATTTCCTATGCTGTTGATTATGCTTGTTATGCCATTGTGCTCATTCGCACATGCTTGTGAGGGTCGCTCCCTACAAGCCGGCACTCCGGAGTGGGCCTTTCGTGATGTTGATCGCTTATGTGCAGGTTATATGGGCGCCGAAGTGGATTGCCGTGGGGGAGGCTCATTCTAGCGAGAATGTTGACTACCACGGGGCCATTAGGCACGGCACAAGCCGAGACTTGAAAAGTCCTTTATGGTAGGAAATATCGTGAGGAATGTGATATTTGACACCCTAATTAATCGGTACATATAGATGTAGCTGATGGACATAGCATTGGGTGGTGACCTTGTGGCATTACATGTAGTGAACATAACATACATATAGTTGGGAACAAGTCATATAGTTCATACATGTCGCGGGAAATTGATTATGCATCACATACTTGTAGTTGGAGACAAGTCATTTGTGTAATAATAAACTTGACATATAGTAAGTTTATAATATTAGATTATGTGTAGTTGATCATGGCATATTTACACATATATAAGTATAATGTTTACATACTTTGTAACATGTTCATGTTCATGTAGATGATTTATTTTATTTGGAGGCATGATAGTTGTAGAACTACCTGTTTAGCATTTAATATTTTATGCTTTATGTTTCAGTTATACTATCTTGCCTCAGTTGACCTAGCGGTGTAATTCGCCACTCTCGGCGGCTTACCCACTGGGAACTATTGTTTAATAGTTCTCACCCCCATTGTTGTTGGGTTTTTATTTCAGAGCCTTCCGCAGCAGGAGAGGCTTGGGACCGTGGCGAGAGGTTAGCAGCTAGCTAGAGCCTCTACGATGTTGTTATAGACATACCCTGGATACCTTTCATTGTATTTTGTATGAAAGGTGTATAGTTATTTTCTAGAGAGTGATCTCCTAGTATTGTTAAGATGTATAATTTTATTGTATATCTTGAGATTTTAGTTGTGATGATCTTGTATTAGTTGTAGAATTATGTTCTCGCTCTGATCACCTTGTTTAGGATGTATTTCTCATTCTACTTGATTGTTGTTGTTATAGACGCCTTGTGTACATTGTGTGTTGTTTGGGGTACACGGCGGGTCTGTGCACGTGCCTGGTAGGCTTTTACAAGGGCCCGGGGCGTGACACATATACAATCTACTTTATGATAATATATCTTTCTCTAGGTGCAATGTTTATTGTGAAGCTAACAAAAGCACGAAACAAGTTACAAAAGCCTCATTTGCTATTGTTGCCATTCTCCTTTTGTTTTTTAAATAGAATTTCTATATGAAATAGTGCAGGAGGGGGTGGTGGATTGCTTGCAATCCTTACATCCAAGGTATTTATTGGCAACAAAAACCAAAACTTGGAACCAACTTTTTTCACACTTCCAAGATTTTTTTCCTGAGCAAATTATCATCTACCTGGCTGGAGTGCATTACACGTTAATCAATTATGAGGACAAGAAGAAAGTTTTTCTACTAGTATATCAAATTATACAGAGTTAGCGCTTAAAAAACCAATAAAATGGCAACAATGTCAAACGAGGCCAAAACTTCTTGCTGTCAAGAGACGACATCATAGTCTAGTCTTAGACCTTAAAAGAACATATTGGAGAGTGGGAAAATGTATTTTTTAAATTCAAAGTATTGGTGTGGATAAATTCATAAGCATCAGCCAGAACTAGCTGAAACTGATACAAAACTGTTGACAGAAAGTAGGCCAAAGCTACTGAAACAAATGAAATTCAAAACCACTGAAACCGACACACCAAAACCACTAGAACTAGCAAAACTAAAAAAATTAAAACGATTCCCGACAGATCCCAGCCAAAACAGTCCATTTTGGTTGAAACTTAATAGCTCCGAACACATGTTTTGAGCCCAGTCCATTAGCCCTCAACTCATGCATAGGAGTGTGATACTACCGGACGGCAGTGCGTGGAATCTGTACGGTTCTGTGGCCTATTCCAGTTAGTCTTACAAGCTAAAAAAGTGACATGGTAAATAAAAGAGCGGGGAAAAATTTCCATACTAATCTAAAAGGTAAGACTAAAGAAAGATCTAGAAATACACAAAATTTGAAATTTAGGATGCCAAAAGAATGTAATAGAATGCAAAACTATCAGAACCTCTATAACAAAGAGTGTACAACCGAATGCTAATCACGTATTTTAATCAGCTGTTAAAGGCTTGGAAGGAAAATTTGATATAGCAAATGGCATGTAACTAAGGTGGTAAAGAAAACCAGGCAGAGGTGATTCTTAGAATCATCCTTTACGACAATGATGAAATAAGGAGAAGATCTGCCAAACGAACAAGCAGCTAGTGAGTAGTGTATGACTATCAGGATTTGATCCCACTATTAGAAAGTTGTTAAGCTTAAGATAGCTCTGCTTACTTGTGTTTGACTTGACTGAGCCTGAAACCTATTTAAATAAATGATCTTACGTAGTATCTACATATCTGGAGTTCATATCTGGTTATCTGTATAAAAAGAAAGTTATCAAAACTTTACTTCAATATAAGATGTAAAATCAAAAGGAGAATATGGAACACCTGAAATCTTTACCTACACTTCCATTGTTTACTTGCAAATAATCATATCATCTTTCATGATTGAAATCAAACAAAAAAGGTTAGCTGAAACTAGCAGACACCAAGCTTTCCTATTAAACATGTTGATGAAAAATAAACGCAAGCTGAAACTAAGTTGAGCCATGCACAACAGGGGACTGACACAATATAATCATAGCTTATAATTGTCAACTTAGGCAGGGTACATTTTCAAGCCTAAGCATAGATGATATACTAATAAATGAACAATTCTTACCATCTCCAATACGTAGATTCACACGGGGATCTTCAAATCCAATAGCCAAGTGAGGGAAAAATTGTTTAGAAACCTGGAAACGGGATGAAAAATGTCATAACTTTTGGATGATTTTGAGCAAAAACAATAGGAAAAAAGAAAAAGAGAAAGAAGAGCTACTCCTGTTGTCTACTAGATAAGGATGAAAATGAATCCTATATGGATCGGATAGCGGCCAATCCATATCCATACCCACATTTTTATGTCGGATCGGAATCAGGATTTGGATATTGGTTGGATACTAAAATTCAAACCCATATCCAATAAAAGTTGATTCGGGTATGGGTCATATATTAAACGGATACATATACAAATAGAATATTTAATTAATATAAAGAACTAAAAGAAAAAAAGATTTACCATGATATATTTAAGGTTTCTAATATTTATAAATAAATTAAAGAAATTGAGAATGTTAAAAAAGGAATGTCAAATATGGATTCAACAGAAATGTTACATATTCAAAACATATTAAAACTAGTTTTGGATTCGGATAATCTGAAGCTGAATCCAAATCCGAAGAAGAATAATGAACCCGAATCTGAATTCAAATCAAAGAAAAATTCAAACCAGAGATTTGAATCTGAATTCAAATCCGAGTCAGATAGTGAATTCTCAATCCAAATCCGGTTTTTTTTTTATACAGTTGGATCGGGCCAGATAATATCCTACCATTTTCGCCCTAACTAGTGGATAAACAAATACAAAATAAATTGATCAATGTGTACAACTCTAATATGAAGAAAAACAAAAGAAAGGAATACTCCATTAAAAGAGCACTACACTAGCTTAAAGAAATTTGTCACTAGAACTATGAAGCCTATTTATTGCAATTGTAAACCAAGGACTTTCTGGAATAGCACCTTGTACGTATTTCCTGCTTGATTACTTAAACAGATGACTTCCTAGTTAGTGGGTACTATCAGCTACTATTATGTAAATTCTGCAGAAGTTTCCATAACTTGGAAGTTGGAACTTCATACTCATTAACAAGGCTTGTAAAAAGGCCATAGTCATGGAAGATAGAATATATTGTAATAACAATAAAAAACTAACTTTTCTTTATATTCATTGTTCAAAAAAGACGAAATATGGTAAAGGAACTAGGAAAGTGAAATATGAGTAAATGAAGGTAAAATACAATATGATAATCAGTAGAAGCTGAAAAATCATGAAAGAGTTATTTAAATGGACAATAAGCCAGGCAAACACACATTACTATACCACTGAAACATCAACATAGTCATAGCAAAGTAAAGGGGGAAAAAAAATGAAAACTTGTTCAACTCACATCGACAACCATCTTATCAATTTCACATAGGTCAATTTGTTCCACTGAAGAATAGCGTGATACTTCACGCAGAACACCACCATCACCACCTCCAATAACCAAAATCTGTAACAGCATCAGTGTTACTTAAACTATTAATATACAATAAAGAACAAAAGAATTTTCTGTTCCTTCTATAAGTTTGTCAGGAATATAAAAAGAGCTCATTATGAACACCCCATAAGAAAAATTGAAAGGGAAGCCAGCTACTCACCACTGAAAATACACATCATACAATACAGCATGAAATGACAGCAACAGAGAACTGTACATGGTAAAAGTATAACACTTAAAAAAAAAGATATTTGGAAATGTTAGAAGTCTAGAACTGTGCTATTACTTTTTCCACAATATAGGCACTATATCGGTTCAACAAATATTGTTTGATAGATTTTGGAAATGTTATTTTGTTCAAAAAGACAAGTTTGGAAGCCAACCAACAATTAAAGAATGGAGGAGCACGTCCGCTCGCACATTTGATTGCACAAGTATTGATTGTCAAAAAACAGTAAACAAGAATGCAAGCAATACCAAACAAGGCCTTAGCGTGCTAGATGGATCAACCCAAGTCCAAATTAAATTTGAGAGAAGCCTAAATGGACAAACAGTAATACCCATCCCTTACTCGATATACATCTTACGCATCTCCCTCCCCCTTCCTCCCCCCCCCCTCGATAGGCGGTATATATCTTCCTGCCTCTCTGCTTCCCCCTTTTCACTTATGATTCCTTCGCTGAATAATTAATTTTTCACAAACTCTGATCACCATTTTCAGCTAAGAGCTCACTTTGGTTGTAAGGTTATCGGGGTCAAGGTTTTTTTTTCTGTATGTTCACCGTTCAACTCTAGACAGCCTTCTATAAGCACATCGTTGGTTTAGGCAAACACGATCCACAAAAAAATGGTAAACAAGAATTGCAGCTTGAGAAAAGGACACTTATAATTTCTTAACCTTTCCAAATATTTAAAACTTCATTACATTTCTGTTGTCAAGCATTCTGGAAATGGAAAAGAGATCCTTTATCAAGGACTGGAAAAGTTTTTTCCCCTATGCATTTACTTCTCCAGGAAAATCTTGAATTAGAGACACTATTTGCTTCTTAATATATTTATCGACTCTTCATATATAATGTATAAAGGTTAGCTTACCTACTTCTTTTCAGTAGTAATATGCTTTTCAACACTAAATTCTCAGAGAAGCTTATTGGTTACCGAATATGAGAACAAAATGAACAGATGATGCACACTTTGTAGTTTAAAACAGTTTACAGGAATAAGAAAGGAATACTTGCCGATAAAATGACCAAAAGGTTAAAACAGCACAGAGAAGGATTAAAACTCCTCCCTGTTTTTTTCGTTTTCAAGATGAAAAACTACTACCCATGATCAATATCAAACTCAACAAAGATGCAGCTCACTATGATGGCAGACATGCACATGCGTGCACATGCAATGCCTATGAGCACACGCACATGCTTGTGAGCATATGCACACATACACACACACATGCTCATTTAAATGTATGTGTACAAATACGGAACTATATACACAATAAACAAAAGAGAAACACTATTATTTGACTTACCTGACAAAATTGATCAGCTAACTGATGATAAAAACAGTCACCCAAGATTTCAGAGAAAATCCTGTATCGAGAAATCAAGTGCAATAGAGTAAACCAACCTTTTTAGGATCAGGGATAGAGCAAAGTGGAAGATGTGTGATCATTTCTTGGTAAGCACACTCATCCCTTTCTGTCACTTGAATGACTCCATCCAAGACAAGAACTTTCCCATAAGTAGATGACTAGAGTTAAGAATAGAAACAGCATACTGAATTAGATATATAAGATGGACAAAGGATACTATAATTCAAAACCTCTGTATTGTTGCTAAGGCAATAGATTACCTGAAAAACCATTACATTTTGGTAGTCCGACTTCCCCTGAAACAATACCTTCTCTACCTTTAAGGAGTGAGCTTCTCCTATAAATGTTAGAAAATTCATTTAAACCAGAATTCATAGCCAAATTCAATGGCAATATACCAATAGCCAATAGATAAACATCATAAGCATTACATAGTTCAATGTTGAAGAAAGCACCAAATTTACGGCTAGAACAGGTAGACCAAAAGTTTGTATATAAGTTTTTCACAAACCATGCCATACTGGACAATTTTGGGAAAGCAGATTATCATATGCAGAACTAGCATTCCAGTATTAAATCCTTGGCCTTAACATTTAGGGTAAAGTTGTCAAGGCCCATCAGGTTGCTACAACAATAGGTCAAATAGTGTTGTTTACATAGGCATCAAAGCCACTTCCAGAGGCCCTATCATATGAGTATGGCAGTTATGGGTACGACATGCATAACCGAGATGACCCAAGTCTGACACAAGTTAGCGGATTTGAGTTTAGCCTAAGTGGTTCAGCTAGGAAGCTGTCCGTCAATGACCTGTTTATAAACCCAAATTGTGATATATATATATATAGAGAGTCCGGCTACTATACTCTTATGAGTATAGACCCCTTTGTACTCATAAGTTTTCGGCCGTTAGATCTACCACTTTGACCATTTCCACCAATTAGATCATACTATTCAACCTACCACCCACTCAACCCTAGGGGACCACTATCATCCTAACCGGAGACCACTATCATCCTAACCGCATATCCCTTCATCCAACGGCCGAAAACTTATGAGTACAAAGGGTTCTATACTCATAAGAGTATAGTAGCCCTACTCTGTATGTATGTATGTATATATATGTATATATATATACATATATATACATACATACATACAGAGTAGGGCTACTATACTCTTATGAGTATAGAGCTCTTTGTATTCATAAGTTGGTTTCGATGATGGAGCTTCTGAATTGATGATCTATACCGTTAAATATAATCTAGAGCATTTGAAACTTCTAGAAAATAAATTTCGTAATTTTTCGAAATTATAATAAAGTCCATCAAGCGGACATAAAATGAACGGTCAAAATCGAACGACGTCCTAAAAATAGAGGATCGGATACTTCAATATAAGATTGGAGTTATTGATCTTTATTTAGATAGTGAATAGAATTTTCTATCAAAAATTCAACCGATTCCGATTCTTTTAGACCGTTAAACCAGAAAGTATCTCGTACCGGCTGTTAAAACTTGTCAATTTTGAGATCTTTGATCGTAAAGTAAATTATGTCAAAAAATTATGAAATTTGATTTCTAGAAGTTTCAAATGCTCTAGATAATGTTTAACAGTATGGATCGTCAATTCGGAAGCTCTATCATCGAAAACGACTTGTGAGTACGAAGGAGATCGTACTCATAAAAGTATGGTGGTTGGACTCCATATATATATGTGTGTGTGTGTGTGTGTGTGTGTGTGTGTGTGTGTATATATGCATATATATATGTATATGTATATACGACTTACTCAACCAACTCACTGAAAGTTTCTATTAGCGACGACCTGTGTAACCACTTGACTCGTCAATGACCTGTTTATAAACCCAAATTGTGATATATATATATATATATATATATATATATATATATATATAGAGAGAGAGAGAGAGAGAGAGAGAGAGAGAGAGAGTTGAGCTAGAATGCTATCAGCAGCAAACGGGCTCCGTTGCCACCCATTTGTTTTCGATGATGGAGCCCCCAAATCAACGATCGGCACCGTTGAACATGATCTATACCACTTGAAGCATCTAGAAACCAAATTTCATGTTTTTTCGATATTGTTCTCTTGTCCATCAAGTGGACACAAAAATGAACGGCTGAAAATGAATATCCTTTAAAAGTGATGATAGGATTCTTGTAATCAAGATCAAGAGCATAGATCTTGTTCTAAATAGTTTAAAAAATTTTCTAAACAAAATTCATTGATTTGGATATCTTTACGCCGTTAAACGAGAAAACGTTTTATATCGACAATTAAAATTACAAATTTTGAAACCCTTTGATCATTAGGCCAATGATGTCGGAAAGATTTGAAAATTGATTTCTAGATACTTCAAGTGATATAGATCATGTTCAACGGTGTCGATCATCGATTTGGAGACTCCATCATCGAAAACAAATGGGTGGCAACGAAGCCCGTTTGCTACTGATAGCATTCCAGCTCAACTATATATATATATATATATATATATATATATATATATATATATATAATCTCAGTTCTGTGTAACCATTTGACCCGTCAATGACCTGTTTATAAACCTAAATTGTGATATACATATATATAGCTTACGTCTCCTGCGCTTTCAAAAGTACGAAGGCCTCCGTGCTTGTAAGTTGTTTTGGATGATGGGACATCTGATTCGACGATAAGCTCCAATTAGGAATGATCTACGCTATTAGAACTATTTAGAAACCAAATTTCATAATTTTTCGACACCACTTACCAAGTAAGCAAAGGGTCTCAAAAATGACTATTTTAACGGCCGATGTGGCACGTTTGTAAGTTTAACGGTGTAGAAGAATCAAAATTGCATGAAACTTTAATAAAAAATTCTACTTAACATCGAGAGCAAGAACAATACTTCAGATTTGAAATTTGAGTCTTTTATCACTGTTTTTTATGAGATTTTTATTTTCAGCCGTTCATTTTGAGGCAACTTGTTCACTAGACAAACGAAGTCAAAAAATTATGAAATTTGGTTTCTAAATTGTTCTAATAGTGTAGATCATGGCTAACGGAGCTGATCGTCGAATCGGATGCCCCGTTATCCAAAACAACTTACAAGCATGGAGGCCTTCGTGCTTTCGAAAGCGCAGGAGCCTAGCTCTCTCTCTCTCTCTCTCTCTCTCTATATATATATATATATATATATATATATATATATATATGTATATATATATATATAATCTCAGTTTTAAGTTGCAACAAAAAAAGTTCTTAAACCTCTCATATATTAAACTATTTACCTAATTAAATGGGTTAAATTGGCCATGTTGGATCACCCGGCTAGAAAGTTGGTTAGTTTTGGGTTGACCTATATATTACTAACACCCAGGTCTTGACCAAATACTAGTCAACCCATTTATCACCGCCAATCCAAATTGCCATCCTGACTATTATTTGCCACAGAAATCTGACATTGGATGTATATTGGGAGAAGACTGGGTTACGGATAAATAAGTTCCGGATATCAGACTTAGAAGTAACAGTAGTTTATGCAACTTGGCCTCGAAGCATTCCAGGCCACATGATTAGAGCTCTTCATGTCAAACATACTAGTGAACTAGCTAGATTAACCACGTAAATATAAATTCTCAAGCAAAGCACAATTACAAAGTCAAGAAAAACCATCAATAGTGTCTGTCAACCGAGAATAACAAAAAATCCAAACGTTATAAATAATATCGGATGCCAAATTTCTTTTAGCTAAAATAATATAATAAGAAAACTCAAATTAAATACTTCTCTCTCTCTAGAGAGAGAGAGCAAGAGAGAGAGAAATTGAGAAAGATAGTGAAAAAAGAAAAAAAATTAGTCATTCATCAATTTTGATGGATGGTTACGAACTTAGGAGCACAAGGGCTGCTGTGCTCCTAATAGCACAATAGCCATGCTCTATATATATAATAACACTAGGCTAGAATACAATTAATAGCACCAACTCATTGGTGCTATTAGATTTTCGGCTCTTGAATGAAGGGATGTACGGTTAGGATGATAGTAGTCCCCTAGGGTTTAGTGGGTGGTTGGTGCAATAGTATGATCTAAGGGTTGGAAATGGTCAAAGGGGTAGATCTAACGGCGGAAAACTTGGTAGCACCAAGTACTTGGTGCTATTGATAGCATTGTAGCCGAACTCGCTCTCTCTCTCCCTCTCTCACTTTCTCTCTCTCTATATATATATACACTTATTGAAATAATAGGTATCCCCTAAAACAAAAATCTATCAAAAGAGTCAAAAAACAATTCCAACAATAAAAATTTATACACAACAAAGCTCTTGTAGAACTAGTAGACCAAATCAAATCTAATAAAAATTAACACTCAGTTCGAACAGAGAGAAAAGAAGGGGGAAAAAATTATTTTCTCTTGTTTGGATTGAAATATAAAGGAGTGAAAACATACTTCGATAACCTTTTTTTCCGAAAGTGGATTTAAAAAAGAGAACTCTTTCCTTCATCCAAACTCACTCTCATTTTGTTTCTTCTCTTAATGGACAAAATAGGAAAGGAAAGAAGAAAAAATAACAGAGAAAAAAAAATGAATTTTCTCTCGTTTGGATAAAGAGAAGAAAAGAAGTGAAAATTTCTCTCTCCATTTCTCTGCACTTTTAGAGATAAATATTGATCGTCATGAAAATTCATTTTCTTGCAGCTTTTCTCTATTAATCTTCTTTTCTTTCCTCACATTTCAATCCAATCAAGAAAAAAAAAATTTCTCCTAACATTCTTTTCGTTTCTCTCATTATCTCTCCATTAAAACTGCGTGTGCTTTTTTACTTTTCTATCTTATTATCTCCGTCTACAAAAAGCATGAAAATAAAAAAATTTGAAGCAAATAAAGCAAAACACCGAAAACTTTTAAACACTAATTCTATATAATTTGATATACCGGCAGTGTTTCAAAAAGCGCGTCTTAGACGCGCGCCTAGGCGCCTAGGCGCTAGGCTCACCGGCCAACGCCTAGGCAGCCCCTAGATGGGTGAGGTTGCCAAGGCGCACGCCTAGGCCGCCTAGGCGCGCGCCTAGGCCGCCTAGGCGCGCCCCTATCTCTAGGCTCAAGGCGCACTCAGGGCACGCCTTCTTCATATCTATCCTAATGAGTTTAGATCTAGTTCTATATAGTCTAATTGGTTTGGATCCATATATTTATTGGTCTAATGGGTTGAAAGATCTAAAGTAAACCCAAAATCCTAAATTAACTAATCTAAACACTAAACAATCATCAAAATTTCTCCGCTCCTCTCCGCTTGTCCCTCACTCCCGCTCGTCCGTTGCCTCCAGCTTTCCCTCTCTCCAGCTCGTTCGAATGAGGACTAATTAACATTTCTAGTGTGACGTATTTTGGCTCGGTACCTTGAACACTTAGCTTTCAAATGATCATGATACCCTTTTAATGATCTTTGGCTTGAAACTTTAAACTTTTATATATATTACCTTTTTATGATCTTGTGCTTATAATTATATATTTTTCACATCAAAAGTTCCTGTATGTTTGTGAATTACTAGTTACCTTTATACTGGCCTTTATGTGGAGAAAAAAAGGTAATTTGTTCTTTAACTTTATCTGTGTTATTTTAATTTTTAAAATTACCATATATGTTGCTTGGCTTCTTTTCTTTTCTTCATTTTTTTTCTTCCAAAAACGTTATTTGGGTAGTTATAGAATATTTATTGTGATAATATGATTTTACAGAGTATTTAGTGCTACTTAACAATTATTAGAAAGTATAGTAAAGAATTTCTTGATTAGTTTAAAATTCTATGAAAGTGTGTGCCTTACCTCTCTCGAGGACGCGCCTGTGCCTTGCTCCTTGCGCCTAGGCTCTAACAGCCCTTTGCGCCTACGTGTGCCTTGGGCTTTTTTAAACACTGTATACCGGCAAAAGGATTTTCCTCTTACGGGCCATTCGTTTCACAGTTTGTAATATTTTGGTATGCATCATAATTTCTATTCAAAATATTCAAATTGTCACCTTACAACTCGAGTAATGAAGCTGTAAGAAGTATTGATGAACGTAAGAAATCATCATAAATTCCCCAGTTAATAAGGATATTAAAATACCATGGGTTAGGAGACTTTGTTATGCCCATACTTTATGGAAATTATGAAAGTATACAAATCCCCAGCAAATTCCCAAGCAGCATAATTAGTTAGGGCCAATTTGGTTCCTTGGAAAATAGTAGAAAACTATTTTTTGAGGATAAAAGTTTTTTGTGGAAGAGATTTTCTAGTTTCTGTTGTTTGGTTCGACGAAAACGAGAAATAGTTTTTCATATATGCATGTTTGGTTGGTAAGAAAAAAAAAATGATGAACAGTTTTTCATTTCTATTTCACTTGTTTGCTTGGTTGAAAATTTTGGTATATGAACACCTTCTACAAAAGAGAGTGAGATTACCAACCTTTAAAAATTTAATGTACTACTCACAAACTCTTTACAATATAATTTTGCACGGCAGCTACAGCAGAATGCGGATGTAAGAGAGAGAGTTTGCTGCCATAGAGAGAGGGAGGGGGAGAGAAAGTGAGAGAGAGATATCTTGCTTAGGGAGACGGTAGAGATGACGGGTAGGAGATGAAGATGATTCTGCTGCAGATATATATATAATATATATATATATAGAAAGAGAGAGAGAGAGAGAGAGCAGAGCTGCTGTGCTCCCATGCTCCTAAGCCATATTCGATGATGGAACTTCCAAATCGACTTAGACTTGATCTAGCATATTTGAAATATGTAGAAAATAAATTTTGCGCTTTTTCGATATATTTTACCTAGTGATCGAAAGGGTTCAAAATCAACAGGTGAAAATAAAGATCGCATAAAAAGTGATGATATAGCACTAAAATTTTTTATCAAAAATATTAATTTTATTTTGGATAGTATAAAGATTTTTTTATCAAAATTTTATATGATTTGGATATTTCTACACCGTTAAACTTGTAAATGGCACACATCAATTATAAAAAATTATTGATTTTGAACCCTTTCGATCACTAGGTAAAAGATATTGAAAAATCGCAAAATTTATTTTCTACATATTTCAAATACGCTAGATCAAGTCTAACAGAGCCGATCGTCGATTCAGAAGTTTCATCATTACAAATGGCTTAGTAGCACGGAGGCCTCCGTGCTCCTAAGAGCACAGCAGCCCTACTCTCTCTTTCTCTCTCTCTCCTCTCTCTCTCTATATATATATCTATATATATATATATATATATAGAATTTGGCTGGGATAATATTAATAGCACCAAGTCAATGGTGCTACTAGGTTTTCGGCCCTTGGATGAAAGAATGTGTGGTTAGGATGATAGTGGTCCTCGGTTAGGTTGATAGTGGTCACCTAGGATTGAGTGGGTGGTTGGTTGAATAGTATGATCTAACGGTTAGAAATGATGAAAGGGATAAATCTAACAGTAGAAAATTCGGTAGCACCAAACGCTTTGTGCTATTGATAGTATCCCAGCCGGACTCTATATATATATATGTATATATATAAAGTACAGTGCTACTATGCTTTCTTTAGCATAAATGAGTTGGTATTTCCGACTTTTTAGCTCTTAAATCAAAGATTGTATGATTGGTATGATAGTGGTCCCCCTAGAGTTTAGTGGTCCCCTTAAGGGAATAATATTAATCCAAAAAATAAAAATAGTCAAAGGGTTGATCCAAGGATTAAAAAATTTGGAAGCTTCCAGAAGTACCATAGTCGGACCCTAAATACATATCTTGTTTGAGGAGATAGAAATGACAATGACCGGTTGGGGGTAGACGTACAACAGTGTATTAAAAAAGAGATTTTTTTTACTTCCTAAAAAGTTCGTAAGAAAAAAAAGCTTTTGTTTTCCTAAAAAATTTTAAAAAAAACGAAAAAAAATTTCGGTGAAATACTGAAAATAATTTTTACAAAAAAAAAATATTTTTTTACAAACCAAACACAAAGGGAAAAAAAAATTTCTGGGATATTTTCCAAAAAACCGAACAGGCACTTAGTAACAAACTTGTAATATCAAATAAAATATATACTATATTCACAAAATACCATACACGGGTGGAATTAGCAACCCTTTACTGGTTAAGTTGTTATGCAGTCCAGCCAAGCGATGGACATAATTTCTTTAAAAGATTGAAAAGCAAAAAAATAATTAGCTTTCAAGTTTTTATTTTTTACATTGCCACAGAAAACGCCTTGCATAAAAGATAGCAAGAAATCGACCATCCCATCCTACACTATTTCATCCGAAGGAAATATACCAAGGCCAAAATTTTGAAGCAAACCAAAAAAAAAAAAAAAAGCGCCGAAATCGCCGAAACCTTTACCTGGCCACATGGGGCTGATCTCGGAGAACCAGCCCGGGATCACGGCGGAGATGCCGTCCCCCGCCGCCGCCGCCGCCTCCTTTCCGTCCTCCACTGCCATGGGCGCCGCGCCCTCGCCGTCCTCGCTCGCCCTCGCCCTTTTCGCCGACGCCTCGTCCGCCTCCATCATCCCCACACCACACCACACCACACCACACCACACCACACCTCTCTCTCTCTCTCTCTCTCTCTCTCACAGACACACACACGCACACTCACACACCACGCTGTACGATCGCTTTGTTTAGAGAGAGAGGGAGAGAGAAATACATGGAGAGAGACGAAGGGAATGGGGAAGGAGGGGAATCGCACAAAGTGGGAGCGGGTGGGGAGCGTCGGCTTTATTCTTATTCTATTGTATGGAAATCCCGATCCGTGTTGACTGATTGGAGTGACGCGTATTTATAAGGTTAGGGTAATGATAAGGCTCTCAATTAGGGTTTGCTTTGGGGGACGCCCAACCGAATACGGCGACCGCTCTTTCGTCTTTACGGGATTCCCCATTCCCACCATACCTCTTTCCCCATCCCGCATTTCTAGGCAAAGTGGGGGGCCCGTCAAATATTTTCACTCAACCCGTGGAAGAAGTTTTTATTTATTATTTATTCTTTTGGGACAATTGCTTATATAACTCTGAGAAATTTTCGACTTTCTGATTTATCTTTTTTACAAGGCTAATATTAAAAATATTTTTTTATATTCCAACCTATTTTCAATATATTCCTAAAGTTAAATTCTGTTAGTGTACGGTTAGCAATAGTCGTTATCTCTGTAAAATTACTATTTTGCCCTTTCAAATATATCCCTACCATAACCAACTTTTCTTATTTGCCCTCAAGTCAGGGGCAAAAGAAATATTTTAATTTTTTGTCTTTTCAAATATACCTTTCTACCATTACCAACTTTTTTTATTAGCCCTTAAATTAAGGGCAAAAGAGGTATTTTGATTTTTTTAACTCGGGTAGATATTTAACTCACGTTTAACCCAAGTTAACTTAACGGGTGGTAACTGTATGAGTATTTTTGAATAACAGAGGAACGTATGAAGAGTATATTGGAAAGAAAAAAATATATGAGTAAATAAAATATTTTTTAAGTTTTGAGGGGTATATAGGCAATTATCCCTATACTTTTTTATTTGCAACCGGTGTAATAATATTATAAAATAATATTAGTGAGAACTAGACTATAATACTATTAATAGCACCAAGTCATTGGTGCTATTAAGTTTTTTCGGCCCTTGGATGAAGCGATATACGGTTAGGATGATAGTAGTCCCCTAGGATTGAGTGGGTGGTTGGTCGAATAGTATGATCTAATGGATGAAAATGATTAAAGGATAGATCTAACGGCAGAAATCTTGGTAGCACCAAGTGTTTGGTGCTATCGATAGCATTGTAGCCGGACTCATATTAGTGCTATACAATGCAAATATAAAATATTTTAATAATAAAGTTTAATTAATATTTTTATATTTATATTTGTAAATATAAAATATTTTAATAATAAAGTTTAATTAATATTTTTATATTTATAATTTGCAACTATAAAATATTTTAATAATAAAGTTTAATTAATATTTTTATATTTATATTTTGCAAATATAAAATATTTTAATAATAAAGTTTAATTAATATTTTTATATTTATATTTGCAAATATAAAATATTTTAATAATAAAGTTTAATTAATATTTTTATATTTATATTTGCAAATATAAAATATTTTAATAATAAAGTTTAATTAATATTTTTATATTTATATTATTTTATTATTTTAATTATTAATTAATAAATTTAAATAAATATAAAAATAATTTAAATTGGTTTATGTTGGGCTTTTTTTGAATTTAGCCTCTTCAGAATTTTTTTTCCATAAATAGCACCTCAAAATTTATATTTACAAATTTGATCCGATCCCCGCCACGCAAGCGCCATGCGAGCACCACGTGAGCGTGAATGGTGGTGTAGGTTAAGTTGAATACAGTGAACCATTCACCGTGTTTGGACACAGTGAATGATTCACTGTATTTCATTATTTTTCTACCACGGTAACCATTCATCGTGTCCAAATATGGTAAATGGTCTACCGTGTTCAACTTAACCTAGACTGCCACGCACACGTGGCGCTCGTGTGGCGCTTGTGTGGTGGGGATAGGACTAATCATGCAAATATAAATTTTGTGGGGCTGCTTGTGAAAAAAAAATTCAGAGGGGGCTAAATGCCAAAAAAAAAGCCCTTTATGTATGAGATAATTTTTTGTAAAAATTTATTAATAATTAAATCATTTTATGAAGGTATGTGAAAAAAAAAATATTAGAGAGGAAACTACTAAATAATTTTTAAAAACTTTATATAAATTTTAAATTCAGTAAATTTAATTTAATAGATATATTAATTATTAGTTATTAGTTATTTAATTTTATTCATTAAAATTAATTATAATTGAATTTGGTCAATTTTTGAATAAAATTTAACAGAAATTTTGTTTAGTTAACTAAAACTAATCATAAAAATCAGAAATTATACAAAAATTAGTTTAAAAAATAAATTTGAGAGATCTATTTCAAAGGATCCTAATAGTTGAAGGGGTTCTTCACATATTTTTTTACCAATATTCTTTTTTTTGGTGAAAATGTACGGAGACTACCTAAACTTTTAGTTTGGGGGGCTTAAATAATTTCATCAAAAACTTTATAAATTTTTATTATATTCATTAGTAATTTAATTAGATGTAATGATTTTAATTATCTTTGGTCATTTTAATTAATTCATTAATAATTTCACCATATTCAATAATTTTAATTATCTTTAGTCATTTTAATATAACTAAGTATAAAAATTTGTAATGTACCGAACTTTGGGTAAACTGATAAAGTGCGGATTAAATCATGCTAGACATGATTGAAATGGATTTTGAGAAATTTAGACTGAGTTTGAATTGAATTCAAATTAATTCGGATCGAATTAGAGTTCCGAAAGAGAATAAAACTGAGTTCCAGACCTTTCGGACGCCCGGAATAGGGATTCGGGTGCTAAAAATGGTTTTTACGGCCCGATGCAGTGCCCGGAATAAGTGGACTCTCTTCAAAGAGCAAAGTTTGTGGGAGGCCCACTTTCGGGCACCCGGATTGTCCTGTCGGCACCCAGATCTTTTCGGATCTCATCTGAGGGCGTCCAGAACCCCTCCGGACTCCCAACGCAAAAGCTGGATTGCAATGGACGAAGCATTCCAGCATCCAAAATGCCCTGCGGGAACCCGAAACATCTTTCGTGCGGTCCCTTGCGTGTGTTCGAATGGTTTTCGGATGCTCAACTCGAGAGCGGTATTACGCGATGGATAATAGGATGCCTGATCACCTTTTTGGGCGCTCAAATTATGGACCGGGCAGATTGAGTGGGCGCTCGGATCTAGGACAGGGCGTAGCTACGTGCAATTCGGGCGCCTGAAAGTTTAGGCGGGCGCCTGAACCTAGTGTACGGATAGTGGTTTAGTTCTTTATAAATAAAAAAATGTTGGGAGGTTTATGTGTTATTGTAGTGTAATGCCCCATTTTTTATTTTTGTTTTTTTAATTTGAAATTTATTTTGTTATTTGATAGAGAAGGACTATTTAGTTTAACTTAAAAAGTTTTAGGGGTCTAGGTGCAATTGTGCAACCCTAATTAATTAACGGGTTAATTGCATACAGCTCCCTGTAAACATAACTAATAGCAAATATGTCCATACAAAGTTCAACTTTTAACTCTTATCCCTGCAAAAGTCTAGTGATATTCATATTTGTCCTTCTGGATTTTTACCATTAGAGAACTGTTTATTTTTTAACAGCAGATAAGTGAAATGTCAATTTTACCATCACAAATATGTCCCTCCAAAAGCCCCAACTGTTATAATCGTTTAGAAATGTCCTCTCAAAAAACTTTCAATGGTAATCTTCTTCCTTATCTTCTTCCTCTTTAAAACCCAACCCAAGCCACCATTGTTGCAACCTCTTCTCTCACTCTTTTCTCCTAAACCTTTTTTTTTAGCAAAATAAGAAAAAATTATAGAGAAAATTGAATAGGAAAGCAACACGCGTTCGACATGGGTGAAGCAACACGCGTCGTGGATGAATGGAGACGGAGAAATTCTAGTTACGGATTCGAAACTAGCATGAAGGAGAGAGAGAAAGAGGAAGAGGAAGAGGAGGAAGAAGAAGAGTTCCTATTGCTAGGGTTTTGATTGAGAGAAGAAGGTATAATATAAAAGGGGTAAACATATCAATTTACCTCATTAACTAACCAGGATTAAATATTTTATCTATGGTTAACTAAATTTTTCTAACGGATCCTAACGGCAGAGACATATTTGAAAATATTAAGACTTTTGTAGGGATAACATAAGAAAGTTGAACTTTGTAGGGATATATTTGATATTCGCTATGTTTACAGGGAGCTGTATGCAATTAACCCTTAACTAAAACTCTCGATCTTTCTTTTTCTTCTCTTGTACGGTCACCCCGACCAGCGACTCTCTCTCTCGCGCGCCTCTCCTTCACGTGTGCGATCTCTCTTTCTCGCACAATCCTCATCCCTCGTTTTTCGACACCGTCGCCTTCGTTGCATTCCTTGATCTTCGTCACCGTTGTTTCTTTCATTACAGGTGCCATTTTGTTCATCAAAGGCGTCTAATAATTCATCATAGTATTCATCATCGAAAAGGTTTTCTACTTGTTCTCTTTATCTCTTTTTATCTATTTTTGAAAGTATCCTTCTCTTGATAGATTTTAGATTTAAACTATTTTTTAGAATCTGAAATTTATATTAAATATTGATCTTGAATCAATAAAATTTTTGAAATTAGCTTGAATCTTTGTACACCCATTAGATTCTAATGTATAGATTTTTTATATTCTATATGTTATTTGAAACGCCTACCAAGTGTTCGACTTAATGCCTAATAGAATATAGATGTAGATTTTGCTTCCAAATTTGGCTTATTTAGATTACAATTAGTAAATATATATGTTCCTATTTAAAAATTATCCTTTCGAGCGTTTAAGGTTTCATTTTAAATTTTTCTTTAAAAACTTACCCCTATTTATGTTGCACTATCTTTTTGAATAATATAGCTCATAGAATTCTTCCTTTTAGTTGATAGTTGTTATTCCTTAACTTATCATGTTCGAAATCTTTTTCTAATGAGATTGGCTTTTTAGCAACTTAGATTTGTGCTAGTATTCTATTTGAGCCTATCCAAATTATGTTATTGGGAGTTACTTTTAAACATCATATTTCTTATAAACTAATTAGTCCTATGTTAGATGTATTGGACATCTTTTTAGAAACTCAATCGGAACCTAGTAAGCTTTGGCTATTTTTGTGTTTTGTGCTTGTAATAATATTTTGTTTTTGTGTTAGGTTCCATTGATTAATTTGATACCCGACGTTTAACCAAACGATACTCGGGTTAATTGGAGATAAGTGACCTAACGCCTGTTACTTTAATTTTGGTAAAATTGTAGTAATATGTTATGAAAACAAAAATTCTCTTTTTGTAGATTTTTTTTTAAAAAAGGGGTTAAGCGTGCTTATATAATTACGAATCATTAAAAGATTTCTAAAAGGTTTTGCTCTAATTGCTATACAATTTCAGAAAATGTATACTTTCGATATTGTGCTTATTTGGTAAAAATTTAATATTCGATAAATGTAATAACTGAAATTTTGGAATTTTGAAAGTTATTTAAATTCAAATGTTAAATTTGAATATATATATATATATATATATATATATATATATATATATATATATATATATATATATATATATATATATATATATATATATATATATATATATGGATATACGTATATATATTTGATTCGGAATGAGAAAGATGGGTTTCTCGCTAATCGGCAGCCGTTTCTGACGAAATGAAAATGTACGTTTAACGGTCCGGCAGTGCCGAAAGTCATTGCGTAGTCCGTTTTCAGATTCGGCGAGCCGATCGCACGAAAAAGCATGAAGTTCAAGAAGAAGTCAAAACTCAAAAGGAGTTTCTTTGTAAAAGTCCCAATATTTCATGTATCGATTTATGTGAAATCGCTTGTGGAGGGGCTTCTGCCCGTTTTACAATTGCTGTGAAGGATTGGAGATAAAATATTGAAGTTGTAGGGATCTTTACGCAATTCACCAACTTGCTACATAAAGGCAAGTTGGGTTTTGGAACCCTAAACTCCACCTCCTCTCCCTCACAAACCCTAGCCGCCATAGGGCACCCTCCCCAACCGCGCCGCCAGCGACCCCTGCTGGCGGCGACATCCCACGGACGTCGAAAATAGGCCAGCAACCCTCCCCAATCTCTCTCTCCCTTCAATATCCATCTCTCTGTCCAAGTTGGATCAGTCGAGATCCCTCTTTCTTGGTCGTGCCATCTCGGGGACCACGCCGCCGACCCCCCTACGACTCTGGCGACGCAGCTCGGCCAGCGCGGGTGCCATCGTGCGCCATCGATCCGGCCCAGCCCCTCTGAACTCGAGTTCTTGAAGATCGAGCTGCAGGCGCTGTGCGGCTGTCACTGCCGCATCCCGTCGTCAAGGTCGGCGTCCGTGGAACCCAGGTGAACCTCCGCCGCCGCCCCGACTTCCCCTGGCTGCCCCCCACTCGTCTGAACCCTAGTTCCAGCCCGAGTCCTTCAAAGTCGGCCATAAGTTATTGATCGTTGCCGCCGCTGCCTCCCACCGGCGGTAATCGATCCTGCCAGCCCTCTTGCATCAGCTGTGACCTTCCCCGACTGGCGTGCACGCTCCCGAGTCGCCGGACTGAGTGGGTTCTTCCTGCTCTAGATCTAGCCCGATCTAGGGTTTGGTTAGCCGAGCTTCACTATTCCGGCCTCCCCCATCGTCGGCAACTCCCCGGGAAAGAAGCACGGTCCTCTAAAAGTATCGTGGACATCCGTGCGCACCTTCATTTCGGTCGGAGAGGCCCGACTGGTGGCTTTGGCGTTGTCGCTCCCGATGACCTTGGAAACCAGAGTTCAAGTAGCCCTGATGCGTTCTCGGCTTCCTTTCACGCTCCGGACAGTGAGCACGGACTTCTGCTCATCGAGACCTATCAGCCTACACAGCTGATCGAGTTTCAAACCTAACAAAATTCGGTAACAAGTTGAAAACCCTAATTTTCTATAATATATTGCAATTAGAAATAGAGTTAGGGACTTTTATACAATTGGAGCCTTGCGGGCTGCCCCGGGCAGCATGAGATCACTGTTTGTGATCTTTGGACTGGTTGGCCAAGGTTTGGTGGCCCTCGTGAAGTTGATTTAGGATTTCGATGCGTTTTCCGGCAAAATCGTCGGTAGAATGCTGCTTCGGTTTTGGGGTTTCGCATTTCTAGCAACACGAATCCCTGTGTTGGTTGCCGAGCCTTATTGGCTGGTTGCTCTAGCTGTCTCGAACATCCAGAGACAGCGGGTGAGCGACAGAGGGTTCCGGAGCCGAAATTGGCATTTTTGGGAACCCGGTATGGCGTTATTATCACTAAATGCATTAATGGCATTAGAACATTTGTTCACTGCCGAGCACTCAAATCGGTGCATTTCGGGTCAGCGAGTGCTTTACGGTGTGAATCGGTACCTCCTTGGGTACTTTCGGGGTTTCAAAGTGTTCCGGTGGATTTTCAAGAAATTTCGGTGGTTTCGGGAATCGGTTAAAGGATTCGATTTTTCTATAGTAGTTAGGATTTGTGATAGTGATTTTGAGTTGTCAAGGATTAGATCTTAACTCTTGGACCCTTCGTAGTCCGGTTGATGATCTGGTGCACCTCGAGTGTTAGATATCTCGTCGGATACAGGTGGGTACTTCGATCCGTAGCCAGTATTGTGGTGCTTGCTCGATGACATTCTCTCCCATCTTCTTCCCTCGTTTACACACTCATTACATGTTGAGCATGACACCACTAGACTTTACTTTCTATTTACTCTACTTCTGCTTTTATATGCTATCCTGATTTGGTAGTAGAGTGGTGCTTACTGGCGTCATTGCTTGACCTCTATCTGTGGGCTTGGTTGGTTAGTGTCAGTGGTATTTATGAGACATAGGTGGCATATTCTAGACAGATGGTTACTGTTGACTTTGATTTCGGCTATTTGTCGTTCTATTGGCTATTGAGCATATTGCTTCGATCGTCACAGCTCATGAAACATGTCACGTACATCAGCGGTTTGGCCACCGCAACTGTCACGCCCCGCCGGGCCTTTAACACCAAATAGGTGGAAAGGATAAACCGCACGGGCGCATGCCCCAGACCCGCCGAACGGACAGAGTTTTCCCTACCCGCCCAAGGCGTCACAACACAAGCATTTCCACGATGTTCCAACTAGGAACGGAGTACAAGAGTTGCACAAGAAAAGCATCAATATAAAGAAGTTCTACTTCTATTACAACACATTTGCACATTTATACATGCCCAATTTTTTTTTTCTTTTCTTGTCCATCATTCCTATTCCATACATCAAGTTCCAAAACTATGGAATTACAAGTTGTATACATTTAATAAAAACCCCTATGCTACCATTGTCCAAAACTCGGGGTACAACTACACATAACACCAAAATAGAAGGGCCGCTATCTACAGAGCCAAATCCTTGCCTCGCTCCGCCGCCTCACTCGCGGAAGGACCTGAAAAACGTGGGGTGAGAACTATAAACATAGTTCCCAGTGGGTAAGACCACCCAAGAGAGAAGCTCGACCCACCAGGTCCAAAGAAACACCATAAGTATAAGTTAGATTTCAATTAACTATGCATACAAATATTTTCATGCTTGTAAATAAACATAAAGGATGCAACCAAAATAAAATGATAACTTTTATTTTCTCCTAGGTTCATCCTATATCTCACATTGTCCAAGTTCAACTACTTTTCATTTATTTATGGTGTCGGAATCGCCGCATCACCCATTTGGTTCTCAACCAAAGCGGAATCGCCGCAAGTATTGGGCACCGGGCAATGGAATCGCCATCCCCATCATGGTCCCAACCTCCAAGGAGTGAAATCGTCATCTCCTTATTCGGGTAGCGGAATCGTCGCATACCCGGGATAGCGAAATCGTCGCGTACCCCAATATTTTCACTTTACACAATATAGTGTTGGGCACCGGGCAATGGAACCGCCATCCCCATCATGGTCCCAACCTCTAAGGAGTGAAATCGTCATCTCCTTATTCGGGTAGCGGAATCGCCGCATACCCGGGATAGCGAAATCGTCGCGTACCCCAATCCGTCTCCGCCATCACGTGGCTCGGATAGCGAAATCGTCGCATACCCGGGATAGCGAAATTGTCGCATACCCCAATGTTCACAATTCACACTTGCCAACCTAAGTTCAATGGCCCTAGGTTCAAGTCACCAAGTCTCACCTATGTTCAATGACACTAGGTTTACTTTACATTCTCAACCTAGGTTCCATGACACTAGGTTCTAATTTCATGTTCCAACCTATGTTCAATGACACTAGGTTCCAATCTCATGTTCCAACCTATGTTCAATGACACTAGGTTCTATTTGCACTTTTCAATCTATGTCCCACAACACTAGGTTTACTTTACATATATGCAATCACATAGCAAGTATAACTAATAATGAAATACTTGAATTCATTAACATGCAAGATGAGCCCTGTGAGGACCGAGATTTTTCTCTTTGATTGTTTGACATCTTTTTCAGTTTTATCGAGTGTATTTTGATTTCAAACAAGCTCGCCTGATTTCAGCGAAAAATGATTTAAAATAAAGTTTTTATGCGATTTCTAAAAACGACTTAAAATGAATAGTAACCGGCGTTTCCGGAATTGGCCGAGGAAAGTGAAGGGCTCCGGACGCGAATTGAATTTCGATTCTGGCGCTCCAATAGCTCGTTTTCTATGTCTCGACTATTCTGGAACCAATGGTGCTATTGGTTTTCATATTTGATGCACGGTTTTTGAGGAAAATGAGTTTTATCGTTGGAAGAGTTTTTGTGCATTGATGTTTATGCTTTTTAGAAGTATTCATCGCTCCGTTTTGCGTGAAACTTCGTGAGTAGGGATGTTTCTGCGTGAGGATGTCTGTGTTGGGGTGTTGTGGATTCAATTTCGCGTATCGGGCGATTTTGACGCAACTTTTGGTTCGTGTGTGTGCGAGCTATTGGCTGATCGTGAGGGGATGGGTTTTGTCGCGAATCGACGACCGTTTCTGGTGATCTAAAATCGTGAGTTCGATGATCCGGCAGTGCTGATCGCGATGGCATGATCCGTTCATGGATCCGACGGTCGGATCGCGGGATATCGCTAAATCATCGCCGTGGGGTCGAAAGTCTGATTTTGGTGTTTTCGCGAAAGGGCCCATATTTCATGTACCGTTTCGCGTGAAATCAGACGTGGAGGGGTGTCTACGCGTTTTACACGCGCTGTGAGGGCTTGTGTTAAATTGTAGGGTTTTCTTGGACCTTGTTGCATTTGTGTACACTTATATATAAGTGCATGTGTGTGTGTGTTGGGAAAACCCTAACCCTAACCCTATTCTTGGTGTGCCCTAGCCCCCAGCCGACTATCCTCCTCCTCCTGCTCCATCCCCGAGCGCCGCCACCGCCGCCGGCCTGTCCTTGGTCGGCCGGAGTTCTCCCTCTCATGTTTTCTTCCTTTTCTTCTTCTACGTCATGCTCTGGCCGAGCTCTGCGAGGAGGACCCCGTCGCTTTGGGACCCCCTCGGGCTTGCCCTCCGACCGCCGGCGACTCCCGGCCCCGCCGTCGTCGCCGCGCACCGCCGAGCCACCGTGCGTGGCTGCTGCTGCTGCTGCCGCTGCTGCGTTTGGTGCGGGCTGCGGGTTCTTGACCCGAGCCACCGCCACCCTCCGCCGCCTTGGGTGTGGAGCCCCGGCTTCTGGGGGTCAACCGCCACCGACCTGCACCTCCCCGGCCATTCCCCGTGCCGCCGGTGGCCGCCGCGGCTGAACGGGGCCAACTCGGGTCTGGGGCGGCAGCAGCACTGCTTCGCCGCCGCCGCCGCCTTCCCCCGTCGCGGCCGCCCGCCGTTCGGCGTCCGGCAGCCTTCCGATGCCGGCGCTCGCCATCCCCGCCGCCGCCGTGGTCGTTGGTTGCTGCTCGGTCGTGCCCTAGCCTCGGCCGAGAGCGCGGCTTGTTCCAGTGCCGTCGCCGCCGCTTCCCGTCGCCAGCCAAGGTGAGCGCCGTGTTCCTCACCACCCCCGCACCCGACCTGGGCCCGCGCGCGCGCTGTCGTGCCGCCGGCCGCCGGCCGGAGCTTGCTTGCTCCGGCCAGGCCCAAATATAGGGCTGGTTCTTGGTGGTGCGCTGTTCCGGGCCCTCTGCTGCCTCCCGATCTTCGGGAAGGGGGGGTACGATTTATTGCTTTTATTTGTATTTATGTTGCTTGTTTGGGCTTGTTGGTACTTGTGGCAGCATGGTGATGCTGCGGGCAGCAAGGGCATGACCCTCGAGGCCCAGTGGACTAGTTGTCCAGACTCGTAGCACCCTCGTGGAAATCCGGTTTGATTTCCGGTGCGTTTTCCGACGAAATAGTCGGCGGAACGCACGTTTTGGTCGTGCGACTCACTGGCTGGTTTCGTGAGCGACCTGGCTTCGTCGTAAAGCCTTGTTGGCTGTTCTCCTTCGCTGTCCCAAAGTTCCGAGGACAGCGGATGAGCGACGGAGGGTTTCGGTGCCAAATTGGCACTTTTTGGGAACCCGAAAAGCTGTTTTCGGGCGCGTTGGTGTTTGTGACACCCCGGATGTGTGTTCGCTGTCCGACCACCTTCTTTGGTGTGTTTGAGGACAGCGGGTGGCTTGGTTTGTTTGTTGGTACCCCTCTGGGGCTTGGTTTGGGTTCGGAATCGTTCCGGCGGGTCTTCCGGATGTTCCGACGGTTTTGGGCTTGTGAGCATATGTGTTTGTGTCGACTCGGTGGCTTGATCTTGATCCTGCTAGTACTTTGTAGGTTCTGTCGACGTCCCTGAGAGCCGTCGGTGTTAGGCTCTTCTGTTGTACAGGTGGGTACTTCGATCCGGAGTCGGTTCAGTGGACTAGCGGTGATACCTTTCTATCCCTTTCTCTTGCATTCCTTATTTCTAGTTCATTTGACTCCTGTTGTCTCTACTTATGTGAGCTTGCCATTAGTAGAGTAGTTTGGTTGCATGATTCTTTGTGATGACCTGGTTGGTCGGTGGTGATTGCCTGTTGTTTCGGCGATCCTCGTTTACTCGTTTATCAGTTGCTATTCTTGGCTGGTTGCCGTCCTGTGGTTTGAGCATATAGCGTCGATCGTCACTGCTCTTCTAGCACTTCACGTACACCAGCGGTTTGGCCACCGCTTGGGTGTTCTTTTCCGGAAAAGGGTCGCGCGCTTCCGACCCGTGAGCCTCTTGGCACGTGCATCTGCGGAGGTTATGTGTGGACAGTTGAGCGTGTGGTGCCAGTGCCATGGTCTGTGGTGCGTTCCATGTGGCCTGGTAGTGATTGGGTATTATTTGTGGTTACTTACATTTGATGCATGTGTTTCTTACCGGCAGTAGCTTAGTCTTTTCATATCTGGTTATTTGTGCTAACCTGTGCTACTGTTCTTGTTTATCCATCATTTTGTTGACCCTCGCGCCGGTGTGTACACCTCGCCTTCGTCGGCTTGCGGTACCCACTGGGAGGGGAGACGTGATTTATCATGTTCTCACCCCCCGCCATCGTTGTTGTTTTCAGGTGAGCTGGGTGGTGTGAGTCGGGACGTGGTGAGACGCGAGTAGCTAGCGTGCATTAGAGGTCCCGACTAGTACCTCGTCAGATTTGGTTTACCCTGACCCTCTCTTATAATAGATTTGTGTTTATAGTATGGTTCAGTTACGTTGATTATTGAATATCTATGTTTTATTGTAAGCTTGTGATATTATTTTATCGTGGGTTCCTACCCCTCGTGGTAGCCGGATTTCAAAATAAGGATTCCGTGTGGGAAACAGCTTTCAAAAGAATTTCTGATCGTTTGGTTTTGGTTTATCAAAAGAGAGTCCTCGTGTGGGGGACGAATTTCGAAAGGATATTTGAATGATTGAACTTAGGGTTTCAAAATAAAGCTTCTGGGTGAGAAGCACTTTTCTAGAATGATTTGGTGTAATGTACATTGCATCATCCTTCGCCTAAGGATTTGTTTAGATTCATGCAGGTGTTAAGGATGGTTAGCTGTATGTGGTGAATGTTGTTTGTATGGATGAATGGATGATGTTTGGGATCCTGTTATGTATGATGGCACGCCGTGCAAATACAGGGAAAACTCTGTCCGTGTGGACAGAGGGACCTGTATTTGTGGCGGGTCTGTACGTTGCTCGGGCTAGGTATTTCAAAAAAAAAATATGGTACGCTTTCCGCATCTAAACTAGCCCGGGGCGTGTACGCTTTCCGCATCTAAACTAGCCCGGGGCGTGACAAGCCCATGGCTCAATTCATCATGATTCTCATTTTGCCAACATGCAAATTCTAGGATTACATACTTTTACACCATTTTAATTTCAAATGGTTATTTACCCTAGACATGAAAGTGACATAATCACTTCGGTAAACACAAACCCACCTCAAGAGCTCCCAAGTCTTGAATTCCTTGAGCTCCTAGGTCACTAAGTCTTGAGTTCTTGCTTCAACCCAAGCTTCTACAAGAAAATGGTTCGTTACTCATTACGAACCCATAAATCAACTCGATACTTGAAATCAATTGTTCTAACATGATTTCCTATGCCTCAATTGTAATTCCCGAAGGTCCAAATATTTTTAGAACCTTCCATGACAAAAGCCCTCATTTCACCTAGGTTTCACATGCATGCATGTAGAACCCCGAAATCTCTTGGTCAATCTCCACGTTTTATGAATTAGATTGCCTAGGGTCTCCAAAAACTTCAAAATACTAGATAAATTCTAAGGTTTGAACCCAAATCATGAGGAACTCACCTTAACCACGAGTTTCCCAAGCTTCTTCTTGCACCAAGAAGCTTCTTCTCCACTTTGGAAACCTTTTTCAAGCTCAATCCACCCTTTTCTCCAAGCTTTGGAGAGATCTCTAGAGAGAGAAAGTGAGGGAGAGGAGAAGTAGAGGAGAAAGAAAATGAGAAGGGAAAGGTATCTCAGCCTTTCATACACCCCCACTCATGTGAAAAGACCAAACTACCCCCCCCCCCACATAACATTTCACACAGCCAGCCAAAGCTGGCATCTCGCAGCTCTGCATTCCGGTATGCGCATTGGTATACCGGAATATGGGCGTTTATTCCGGTATCAACAGGCAATTCCGCAAAGCCCGAGAGCTGGATTTTTAGATTTCCCACTGCATTCCGGTATCTCACAATCCATACCGGAACTAATTACATCCATTCCGGAATCAACACATCCATACCGAAATCAAGTGAGTTTATTCCGGTTTGAACACCTGATTCCGCAGAACCCGAGAGCTGGATTTTCAGCTCAACCACGCCATTCCGGAATGCGCCGCAGAATTCTGCAGTTTGGCATACTTGACTTTTCGAAGTCCGTTTTCGCGCCTCACTTGCGCCGAAAATACTTGTATAAGTCCCAAACTTGGCCGAAGCCACTCACATAGCCTCTCATGCCACTTTCCACCAGAACTCCACAATTTGTAGAAGTTCAGTACAACACACTGAAGTTCAGTGTTCTACAGCAACGGTGTTCTTTTACAGAAGAGTGGTCGTATATCTAACCCGTGAGCCCTATGCGAGGTGCTTACCTAAGGTTATATGTCGGTGGGTGAGCATATTGTGGCTTTGCCTGAGGTCTTTAGACCGATATGGCGAGTGATTGGATACTTTTACACTGTTTGTACAATTGATGTATTTATTATTGTTTACAGTAGCGATAGATGCTTTATTATTATTCATTCCTGTTGATTATTAATTGTTACTCTACTTGTATACATACCTCATTTGGCTTTACTATCTTCTGTTTGCTAGTGAGTACACTTGCCCTCGTCGGCTTGCGGTACCCACTGGAAAACCTCGGGTTGGTTTCTCACCTCTTCTCCCATTTTCAGGTGATCTTCGCGGCGAGGATCGGGATGGTGCATGAGGTGTGGTTAGCTAGTGTGTTCTAGAGGTCCCGTGCATTCATCGTTGACTCTAGTTACTCCGAGCTTACCCTTTACATTTATTTGCTAATAAAGTATACTGAGTTGTGTTTCAGTTTGATGATTGATTGAATGAAATGAATGATTAATTTGAGAATAAATAAATGGTGGTTTTAAGGTTATTTATATATGGTGATGGTTTAGTTGGTTTTATGACTTTGTGGTTTTATGACAAAACCAGTTTTCTACCCTTTGTGGTAGTCATATTTCAAAAGAATGAGTTTCCGTATAAAAAATGGTTTGCAAAATGGTTTTCGGATTTATCGCTATCTTAGGTTTTTAAAATAAAGTTTTTAGGTAGGAAACACTTCTAAATAATAGAGTTGTTTGATGTATTGTGCATCTGCATATCCTTCGCCTAAGAAGTGCTAAGAGTATGCATCATCTTTAAGGATGGTTAGCTAATTGAATACATGAGAATCTGTATTATGTTTGCTGAATTGGTGTGAGTGATGCTGTGGGTTGTGGAGATTATGACATATAATACGCCGTGCAAATACAGAGGAGACTCTGCCCGCGTGGACAGAGGAGTCCCTGTGTTTGTGGGGGGTTTGTTCGTCTCGTGGTCAAAGTTATTAGAAAAAGAAATTAGTAGTTTCCCTGACTCTGTTTTTCAAACTAATCCTTTTTTCCAGAAAGGCTTTACAAAACGGGTCCTGGGGCGTGACAGATTAAGATGATATCAGTGCCAGTTATAACCACAAATTCACTCATAGTTCTTTAACTGAACCATAGGTTAATTGACCCATAGGAAGATCTAAGGCATATAGGCACGCGAGTGCGGGATTTGTTGGGCTTGAGTCCAGGTGAGTTGAGTTGAGTCGGTTTATGTTTAACTTGACAGTAACTCTTTGTTGTTACAGATAAGGCTCGTGGGAGACCTCCCCGCAAGGGCCGTGGTGGTGGCCATATGGAGGCAGAGGCGTCCGATGGCGTACAGACGCGTGCATCTGCCGGCAGGGTGGTAGTGATCAGGCAGGCACCGAGCAGCTGGGTGATGCTCAGCGCACCCAGCTGCTCGAGGATCAGATGGCGGCCCTGAGGGGCCAGGTGACAGCCCTCACAGGGATGGTACAATAGTTCATACAGCAGCAGGCTACAGTTGCTATCGCTCAGGCCCTACCCCACTTGCTGGGCACGGCAGCCACCACGGATGTTCCTGTAGTGACGGTACCTGCTGCGGCTACGGCCACTACTAGGACCACAACGACCATCACGACGACTACATCTGCCGGGGGTGATGACTAGGGATGTCAATGGGTACGGATACCCGAAGTTTTATCCGAATCTGAACCCGAATGAAGCGGATATACCTGATGCTAAATGGATATAGTTTCAGATATGGATATCAAAGACGAAAATCCGATGGATTTGGGTTTGGGTATGGATTTTAACTGTACCCGACCCGAACCCGAACCCGATCCAAACCCGAATTGATTTTATAATCTATATATATATATATATATATATATATATATATATATATATATATATATGTTTGATGTTATATTTGAATTTGTATTTTAAAAATTTAGATTTAATGTAATAATATTTTGAAATATTATGAAGAGAAATAATTGTTTCGGGTTCAGGTTTGCGGGTTCAGGTTCGGGTTCGGGTTTCAGATTTTTGGTCGGGTTCGGGTTTGAATACGGATTTTTAAAATCCGTCGGATTCGGGTTCGAGTTCGCATTTTAGGTTTGGTAATCGGGTTCAGATTCTGACCCGTTGACATCCCTAGTGATGACCCTCTAGCAGCGGAGCGAACCCATGCAAGGGCGAGTTTGGCAGAGTTCAAGAAATTCGATCCACCAAAGTTTTCGGGCAAGAGCGATGATCCTTGGGCCATCGAGAAATGGGTCATGCACATGCAGAAGCTATTCCGCAATCTATACATCGAGGAACAGGAGAACATTACTCTGGCCACCCATTTCCTAGAGGTCGGGGCTTATGACTGGTGGCTGCGGCTTCCGGAGAAACAATATGCCATAGCCTATCCGTCCTGGAAGGAGTTCCGAGAGCTGCTCTATGCTCACTATTTCATGGAAAGTACTAAACAGAACCTAGAGCGGGAGCTCGAGCGGCTCGAGCAGGGGAACCGCACGGTGGCTGAGTATGAGCAGGACTTTGCCGGCATCGTCGGACTGACCCTTTTCACAGTTCGCGACGAGTACCATAAGGCAAGGATGTTCTCTAAAGACCTGAGGCCAAACATTAGAAGGTTGATCACTTCCCATGGTGTGATGACCTTCGATGACTGTTTGGATCGGGCTCTGATGGTGTAGAGCGACATCGATGAGGCACAGGCTGAGCACGAGCTGACAAAGAAAAGCGGGGATAAGAAATGTCCTCATTCCAAATCGGTGGGTGGCTCTTCTTCCAGCAAGAAGCCCCCAAGCATCCCCATACATAGCAGTCGGCTAGGAGTGCACCTTCTGGTAGCTACCGGCAGGGTGATCCATCTGTGGACAAAGGCACCCGGTGAATACATGCCCTCAGCGACAGGATCACTGCTTCCGATGTGGCCACCATGGCCACATGCGACATAATTGCCCCACGGGCAATAGGCCAGCTCAGAAAACTGCCTCATCTCCACCTGCTTCATGCCAGAATCGTAGGGCTCCTACTGCTGCAGCTTCGTCTAGGCACCCCTCCACTTCACACCAAAATAAAGGGGCGCGCCAAGCATCCGGCGGGTGTGTCTATAACTTATCCCAGCCAGAGAGGGATGCGACTGGAGACGTCATTGCAAGTATTATCTCCCTCTATGGTACTCGAGCTAGGACATTGTCTAGTACTGGAGCTTCCACTTATTTATATCATGTTGTTTTACCAATGATCACGGCTTCGCGACGAGTCCACTGTCTACGACGCTCCGGATACAGATGCCCGGAATTGATCTTGACGCGGATAGATACCTCCGGTCGTGCCCTATGATGTTAGGTGACCGGGCATTCCTGGTGAACTTGTGGTTAATATCGATAAAGGAGTTCGACATAGTGCTTGGGATGGACTGGCTCACCAGGCACCACGCTATAATCGACTGCGAGCAGGGGGCAGTGACCTTCACTGTGCCCGGGGAGGAGGAGTTCGTCTACCGAGCATGTAAGAGCCCCTTCGCCGTGACTATCTCTTCAGCTAGGGCAAAACGGCTTATGATTGGCGGATGCGTAGCCTATCTAGCTTCGATGGATGTCATCCGTCGGGCGGCACCAGCGTTGGAGGAGATCCCGATAGCTCGGGAGTTTTTCGATGTCTTTCCTGCCGAGCTACCTGGGATGCCTCCGAATTGGAAGATCGAGTTCTTCATCAACTTGATTCCCGACACCACACCTATCTCGAAGGCGGCCCCGTATCGAATGGCCTTCGCTGAGCTGAAAGAGTTGAAGGCTCTGCTTGAGGATCTCCTGAATAAGGGATTCATTAGACCTAGTGTATCTCCCTAGGGTGCATCGGTCCTCTTCGTTAGAAAGAAGGACGGTAGTCTGCGGTTGTGCATTGACTACCGGGAGCTCAACAAGGTTACGGTAAAGAACAAGTACCATCTGCCTCAGATCGACGATCTCTTTGATTAATTACAGGGATTGTCTGTTTATTCGAAAATTGATTTGCAATCTGGTTATCACCAACTCAAGATCAAAGCGCAGGATGTGGCGAAGACCGCTTTTAGGACTTGTTATGGTCATTACGAGTTCACAGTGATGCCTTTCAGGCTTACTAATGCCCCAACGACGTTCAAGGACATGATGAATAGGGTCTTCCGGCCATATTTGGATCAGTTTGTCGTGGTCTTCATTGACGACATTATGATCTTCTCGCGGAGCGATGAAGAGCACGAGGACCATCTTCGGCGTCTCCAAATTCTTCAAGAGAACAAGCTCTACGCCAAGCTCAAGGTGCGAGTTCTGGCGAGTTCTGGCTCTGCGAGGTCTCTTTTTTGGGCCATATTGTGACTCAATCGGGCATTGCTGTGGACCCGCAGAAGGTGGGTTCGGTGGTTGAGTGGCCTAGACCGACCACCGTGACCGAGATCAGGAGCTTCCTTGGTTTGGCGGGCTACTACCGGCGATTCATCGAGAGTTTTTCTAAAAATTGTCGCCCTGTTAAACAAGCTGACAAAGAAATGTGAGAAGTTTCAATGGACTTCTGAGTGCCATAAGAGTTATAAGGAGCTGAAGGACAGTCTGACCCTCGCCTCCATCCTAGCTTTGCCACGACCTCGTGAGGACTTCGTGGTCTACTACGATGCCTCACGGATAGTGTTGGGGTGCATGCTCATGCAGCAGGGTCAGGTCATCGCATATGCTTCGTGCTAGTTGAAGGACTATGAGAGGAATTATCCGACACATGATCTCGAGCTCACGGCAGTGGTTTCGCCCTTAAGTTATGGAAGTACTATTTTTATGGGACACACTGCGAGGTGTTTACGAACCAATAGAGCCTGAAGTATCTTTTCACCCAGAAGAAGTTAAGCCTCAGGCAAAGGCGGTGACTCGAGATCCTAAAAGACTATGACCTCTCTATCCAGTACCATCCAAAAAAGGCGAATGTGGTGGCTGACGCCTTGAGCCTGAAGCAACCTTCAGCTGAGCTACTATTGATGATCACTAAACAGGACTGCTTGGTGGAGAAGTTCCGTCGTCTAGAATTGGAAGTTGTACCCATTGGGGCCACTGCCCAGTTGATGACCTTGGTGGTGCAGCTTACCTTGGCGGATTGAATTCTGCTCGAACAACAGTCAGACCCGTATTTGCAGAAGGTGTGGGCGGATACCTAGCAGGGTAAAGTAGGGGATTTCACGATCCACTCTGACGGCTCCTTTCGCTTTCGGGGCTGATGGTGTGTGCCCGATGAGTCGGAGTTGATAAACGATATTTTATCTGAGGCACATCGGTCCACGTATACTGTGCATCCCGACGGAACCAAGATGTACCGAGATCTGAAGCATAACTTCTAGTGGCCGGGAATGAAAATGGGTGTGGCTCAGCACGTAGCTCAATGCTTAGTGTGTCAGCATGTGAAGGATGAACACCAGCAGCCAGCGGGAAAGCTGCAACCAATTCTGGTACCTGTGTAGAAGTAGGAGCAGATTACCATGGACTTCGTCATAGGCTGCCTCGATCACAACAAGGCCATGACGCGATCTAGGTCATTGTGGACCAATTGATGAAATCGGCTCACTTTCTGTCGGTGCATACAACTTGATCCAAGGATCGACTGGCACAGCTCTACATCGACTCGATTGTATCAGATCGGAACACTCGCTTCTTATTGCAGTTCTAGAGGAGCTTACAGGAAGCTATGGGAAGTTGAACTTCAGTACTGTTTTCTATCTGCAGAGCGACGACCAGTCTAAGCATGTCATTCAGACTCTCGAGGACATGCTTCGAGCGTGTGTCTTGGAGTACGGTGATGGGTGGTTCAAGTATCTACCCGTGGTGGAGTTAGCTTACTACAACAGCTACGAGGCAAGTATTGAGATGGCACCATATGAGGCATTGCATAGGCGTCGATGTCGGTCCCTGATCTATTGGGACGATGTCAGTGAACGTCGGGTGATCGGGCTAGACTTAGTGGAGAATGCAAAAGCCAGGATTCACATTGCGAGGCAGAGGTTACTCACCACATAGAGCAAACAGAGGAGTTACACGGACCAGCGACGGCGTGACCTGGAGTTTTAGGGCGGGGAGCATGTGCTGCTCAAGGTATCGCCATCTAGGGGGATCAAGCGGTTCGGATTACGGAACAAGCTTAGTCCGCGGTTTGTGGGACCGTTTGAGATCCTAGAGCACATTAGTTCGAAGGCGTACAGGTTGGCTCTTCCTCCGAGTCTCTCCCGAGTGCATAATATGTTCCACATGTCTATACTTCGAAAGTATATACTAGATCCGTCCCACGTGATCAGCCCTAAGACTATTCAGCTGCGGGAGGATCTGAACTACCAAGAGGCTCCAAAGCGGATATTGGCATGTGAGGTGAAGCAACTACAGAACCAAAGCATTCCGTATGTGAAGGTTCAGTGGGAGAATCATGAGGAGCGTGAGACTACAAGGGAGCTTGAGTTTGTTATGCGGGAGCGGTATCCACAGTTGTTTGCGGGCAATCTAATTAAGTTTTGGGGATGAAACTTTTTGTAAAGGGGAAATGATATAATAACTTAAATTTTGGAATTTTGAAAGTTATTTAAATTCAAATTTTAAATTATATGTACATATATTTATGGATATATGTATATATATTTGAGTCGGAATGAGAGAAATGGGTTTCTCGCTAATCGGCAGCCGTTTCTAATGAAACAAAAATGTACATTTAACTGCCCGGCAGTGCTGGAAGTCATGGTGCAATCTGTTTTTAGATCCGATGAGCCGATCGCACAAAAAAGCATGAAATTCAAGAAGAAGTAAAAACTAAAAAAGATTTTCTTTGTAAAGTCCTAATATTTCATGTATCGATTTGCGTGAAATCGCTTGTGGAGGGGCTTCTGCACGTTTTACACTTGCTGTGAAGGATTGGGGATAAAATATTAAAGTTGTAGGGATCTTTATCCAATTTACCAACTTGCTACATAAAGACAGGTTGGGTTTTTGGAACCCTAAACTCCATCTCCTCTCCCTCACAAACCCTAACCGCCACAGGACACCCTCCCTACCCGCGCCGCCGCTGACCCTTGCGGCCAGTGACCTCTCACGGCCGCCGAAAATTGGCCAGCAACTCTTCCCAATCTCTCTCTCTCTCTTCCATCTCTCTGTCCAAGTTGGATCAGCTAAGATCCCTTTTTCTTTGCGTGCCATCTCGGGGACCACGTCGTCGACCCCCCTGCGACTCCGACAATGCAGCTCACCGCCGTGCGCCACCGAGCCGGCCCAGCCCCTCTGAACCCGAGTTCTTGAAGATCGGGCTGTAGGCGCTGTGCGGCCGCCACTGACGCAGCCAGTCGTCACCGCCGACGTCCGTGGACTCCAGGTGACCCTCCGGCGTCGCCCCGACTTCCCCTGGGCGCCCCCAATTCGTCGGCTGTGTCCTTTCTCGGCCGGCACGCGTGCTCCCGAACCGCCGGAACTCTGAGTAGGTTCTTCCTGCTCTAGATCTAGCCCGATCTAGGGTTTAGTTGGCTGAGCTTCACTGTTCCGGCCTCCCCCATCGTCGGCGACTCCTCGAAAAGGGAGCACGGTCCTCTAGAAGCTGCGTGGACATCCATGCTTACCTTTGTTTCGGTCGGAGAGGCCCCGGCTGGTGGCTTTGGTGTTATCGCTCCCGGTGACCTTAGAAACCAGAGTTCAAGTAGCCCCGACACGTTCATAGGGCACTATTCGCTCTCCGGACAGTGAGCACATATTTCGGCACATCGAGACCTATCAGACTATTCAGCTGATCAGGTTTCAAACCTCACAGAGTTCGGTAACAAGTTGAAAACCCAAATTTTCTATATAATATTGCAATTAGAAATAGAGTTAGGAACTTTTATGCAATAGAGGCCTTGCAGGATACCTCGGGTAGCGTGAGATCACTGTTTGTGATCTCTGGACTGGTTGACCAAGGTCCAGTGGCCCTCGTGAAGTTGATTTAGGATTTCGATGCATTTTCTAGCAGAATCGCCGGTAGAACGCTGCTTCGGTTTGGGGTTTCGTGTTTCTGGCAACGCGAATCCCTGTGTTGGTCGCCAAGCTTATTGGCTAGTTGCTCTAGCTATCTCGGACATCCGGAGACAGCAGGTGAGCGGCGGAGGGTTTCGGAGCCGAAATTGGCATTTTCGAAAATTCGGTACGGTGTTATTATCACTAAATGCATTTAATGGCATTGGACCATGTGTTCACTACCTGAGCCCTCCATGGTGCATTTCGTGTCAGCGGGTGCTTTATAGTGTGAATTAGTACCTCCCAGGGCACTTCGGGGGTTTCGAAAGTATTCTGGTGGATTTTTGAAAAATTTCGGTGGTTTCGGGAATCAGTTAAAGGATTCGATTTCCCGATAGTAGTTGGGATGTAATAGGGATTCGATTTTCCTATATATGAGATATAATTTGGATAAATCTCTTGACACGGCTATTACATTTTTGGCGATAATTAGGCCTAAGAGTTTAAGAGAGTTAAGAATGTTAGGGCTAGAGTAGTCCTAGGATGGGTGACCCTCTGCGATGGGGCATCACAATTGGTATAAGAACCAATCATCAGCCGGAAGTGTGAGATGAGTCTCGGCTGAGCTAGGGTCATACAACGAGTAGAGCGGGGCTCTCACGGCTGACGATCGTTGTGGGTGGACTGCAGCCCCCGGCTGACGATCGTTGTGGGTAGAGTGTGGCTCCCCATAAGGTCGGCTAAGGCTAGCGAGACGAGTCTCACATAACCTAGTGTTTGTGAGTGTGCTTGAGCCTGACGAGGACGTCAGAGTTTAAAGGGAATGTGACACCCCTAGGATTTGGAATAGTCTTATATATGAGATATAACATGCCTAAATCTCTTAATCCAGCTATAGTATTTTGGGCGGTGGTTAGGAAGGTTAAGAGATATAAGCATGCTTGGGCTAGAGTAATCCTAGGATGAGTGATCCCCCCCGGGAAATGGGGCGTCACAAAAAATGTCTGCTTATCATCTCTCCTGAGTATTGAATTGTCTCTGCTAAAATTCTATTGGAAACACCATGACCGATACCAAATAAAAAAATTGCTAGTTGTTCATCAGCGGTTAAGTTCCTGGTGCTTCGTATTAAACCTCTCATGAGTAGTAAAATTTTGTTGGAAACACCATGACAAATACCAAATAAAAAAATTGCTTGTTGTTCATCAGCGGTTAAGTTATTGGTGCTTCGTATTAAACCCCTCATGAGTAGTTTATCTCGAAATGCTCCAAATATAGTGTTTGTCATTGAAAAATATTGGTATCCTCTATCAGAATGACCACATAATATGTCTTGAGTAACTTCATGCCCACCATATGGCCTTGAATGACAGGGTGCTTTATATAAAATATTATTGGACTCTTTATAGCCCTCCTCAACATGCCTAGTAAGTATTTCATTCCAATATTCATCATCTTCATCCAACAATGTCATGAGATTAGCTATGGTTGTAAAAGTGAAACATGATGATTAATTGAATCATCCATTACTGCATACAAATTATGTCCAATGTTAATTCACAATTAAAATGTATGTACAAATCAAGTAATACAACTTGCAACATACCAAAGAAAACTTTGAAATAACATAATCAAATAATAACTTACTGTTATACAGTTTCTAGTACAATATAGAGCTCTCACAATATATAATAAACTAACCATAGGGCATATAAAGATATAAATTTTAGTTGTCCTAACAAAATACAAAATATTGTAAAATAAACTATACACAACTAAGAAGCGAGATCCAATTTCTATATATGGTAAGGTAAAGGAGCTGGTGGGCTAGGTGGCCAATCTGGTTTGTAACCAAAAAGTCTTTTCTGCACTGTAATTTATCGATCAATCCACTTAATTGCTAAGCTAGGAGTCATGGACATGAAAATCACTCTATTTTTTTCATCTTTTAAGGCCTCACAAGCCGCTAAGCAATGTTCCTCTGTCACATTGTCTATCTTCCCTAAAGCCAACTAGCACTCCTCAAGTGAATAATTCTTTCGATCTGCATCCAACTCACGTTGTAAAATGGTTTGTATTATATCTACCTTTTTTTCCCCAATTTCTACTAGCTCATCAGTCTTTTCTTCTATTACATTACTTTTCTTTTTGCGGTTAAGCCGAGAATTAGGTTTGCGCAAAGAAGCGAGAGAATGAAGCCTTTTGCCAGCATTGCTATAACCAAATGTAGTGGCAGTATGAGGAGTATCGACATTTGCTGGAGCAAGACTAGGGGATAGTGACAAACTGTCCCTCTTACAATCTATGTTCATAGGTGACAAGCGAAAAGGAATAGAGGAAGATTGTCCTTGCTCCCAAGGGGTGGCCACAGATATCTAATTTTCGATCAGGATATCATCACGACCAGGTAAGTAGTATATGCTACAACCTAGTTCATCATCGACCAATATCTGTGAGGTAAATTCATACCTCCCAGCAGTAGTGGTTTTACCAGAAAGGAACTCAATACCCTTATAGGCAAGAAATGACTTCTCTCTACACTTGGCATATATTATATTTTCTTGGGTCATTTTTATAATATTGTTAGGGTTCTGTAGAAAAGGAATGATCATTTTTAATTCATGTTTAGAAAAAAAAAAGTATCAATATATCGCTATTATGGCATCCGATCACTAGGAATCGCCAGAAATAGGAATGTTGTTTACATAGTCCCATCCCCATTCACTCCGGCAAGTAAGAGTTTGCTAATTCAGAAAAGTTCTTTTTAGAACTTTTAATTGATTCTTAAGTTGGTTTTTGTTAAAATCTAGCTTAGTCTTCTCATCAAAGTCATGAATTATTCTAGTCCAAGCTTGAGGAGTGAAACTCCCGTTCACAAAATTGCCCAAAGCATGCTCTTTCATCGTGAAACGCAGTATAATTGCATCCATAACAGTAGTCTAGTCTGCAGTTCTTGCTCTACTAGTGTTTCCCTCCTGCCCTTGGGTTTCATAGTTCGAATTACCCTTTACTTTAACATAAGATTTAATGATTTCTCTTGATGGGCCATCTAAGAATTAAACAATTAAGATGACCACTACTAGTAGGCTCAGATTAAAGGGTCCTTAAGGCTCAAACAGCATACGCAGAGTAAATAAACCATGCCACTGTCACGCCCCGGGCCCTAGTGGGAGCCTACCAGGCACGTGCACAGACCCGCCGTGTACACCAAAACAACACACAATGTACACAAGGCGTCTACAACAACAACAATCAAGTAGAAGAAGGAATACATCCTAAACAAGGTGATCAGAACGAGAACATAATTCTACAACTAAAACAAGTTCAACACAACTATAATCTCAAGATATACAATAAAATTTACTTAAAGTACATCTTAACAACACTAGGAGATCACTCTCTAGGAACAACTATACACCTTTCATTCAAAATACAAGAAAGGTATCAAGGGTCCATCTAAAACATCATCGTCGCGGCTCTAGCTAGCTGCTAACCCCTCGCCACGATCCCAAGCCTCTCCCGCTGCGGAAGGCTCTGAAACAAAAACCCAACAACAATGGGGGTGAGAACTATTAAACAATAGTTTCCAGTGGGTAAGCCGCCGAGAGTGGCGAAATACACCGCTAAGTCAACTGAGGCAAAAGTAGGATTAGTAATAAAGCATGATTAACATATAAAGGTTCTACTCTACTATGCCTCTAACATTAAGTTATAAAACATGATCATGTTACAAAGCATGTAAACATTCTACTCATATACGTGTAATTATGCCATGATCAACTACGCATATTCTAATGTCATAAACTCACTATATGTCAAGTTTACTATTACACATATGACTTGTCTCCAACTACAAGTATGAAATGTATAACCGACTTCCCACTACATGTATGAACTATATGACTTGTTCCCAACTACAAGTATGAAATGTATGTTATGTTCACTAACCACAAATGTGCCAAGTCATGTCAATGTCTCACTACATGTAATGCCACAAGGTCACAACCCACTACTATGTCCATCTGCTACATCTATATGCATCGATTAATTATGGTGTAAAATGTCACATTCCTCACAATATTTTCTACCATAAAGGACTTCTCAAGTCTCGGCTTGTGCCGTGCCTAATGGCCCCGTGGTAGTCAACATTCTCTCGCTAGAATGAGCCTCCCCCACGGCAATCCACTTCGGCGCCCATATAACCTGCACATAGGCGATCAAACGTCGCAAAAGGCCCACTCCGGAGTGCCGGCTTGTAGGGAGCGACCCTCACAAGCATGTGCGAATGAGCACAATGGCATTAACAAGCATAGTCAACAGCATAGGAAATACGTTCATCATGTCTAACACATGGAATCACAACATCGACTCGAGGGTCGGAATCATAATACATAAGTCACACTTGTTCTCAATTCACTAGTGGGTATATTTCTACCAATATGTAACATGTCTCTAACATGCAAGTGGTTACATCTCACTCTACCAATAGGAATGGACCTACGGCTCATTCATGACCCCAACGGGTTACTATCATATGCTAACATCAAAGCTGTACTCAATGCATTATTCTAATGCTGCTTTCAATGCATTCTACAAATGCCACAATCAATGCATTCTACAAATGCCACAATCAATGCATTCTACAAATGCCACAATCAGTGCATCCTACAAATGCCACGATCAATGCATTCTACAAATGCTATAACAAAATGCATTCTATGATGCCAACAAGATCATAATTCATGACATGCATGAGCTACATAAACCTCTACTACATAGAGTATAAAAGTCATCATGCAAGTATTTATTTCTTATTATCAAAGTGATGGTATGCAATTACCACTTACATTACCGATAAGAAAACTCTTACCTCATGTCTTAAACATGAAATACCAATCAACGACCCGAGGGTCTAGCACTATGTCATAAGGCCAACCTTGTTGTTCTTCTAAGTGAAGTGTAACATACTTAGCCTCTCACTATGTCAACAACACGCCGGGTGTCATATTTTCTTCTACCCATGGTAAGTATGTCATATATCATGCTCATTTCTACCAATAACCGATATGCTAAGTGTCCCCAAGTCCACTTTCCATCAAGTACTTCATATGTTGTTTTAATCATTCCAACATGCATTTCTATGTTATCATAATTTGAAAAGCCATCTTGCCACAACTTTTCATAATGTGCCATGTATAAACTCAATCATGAACTCTACTACATAGTGTAAGATAGGGGTGCCCTAGGATCTATCTAGAGTATATCAATCACTTAGAGGGGGGGGTGAATAGGTGTATAAACAAAAATCACAAATCTCAATGCGATAAAGTAATGCGGAAAATAAAATCAGCACACCGAGATTTACGTGGGAAACTCCACCTTGGAGAAAAACCCACGGGACCAACACGCGAAAACACAATCCACTAAGAGTAAAGAATTACAAGGTGATTACCGACTCCACGGACTTAACCTCTCCCTTCTCTTCAGCAGATCACGCGCACCAACGGGTTGTCCACGCCCCACGTCCGAATCCACGGACGCCACTCGAATCCTCGAGCACCAACGATCTGAATCCACGAATCGTCTTGATCACGCCGAATCCACGACGCCACTCCATCCGGAGCAAAACGAATAACGTTGATGATGGTTTTTTGCTTAGAATATCATTGAAGATCTGTGGGAATAATCTCTAAGCAATTCTCAAATTGATTCTAAAAGAATATTATGAATTAGGGCACCATGAATCAATTTGAGAGAAGCTTGATGTAGAAGATGAGAAAAACGGTTACCTACAAGCTTCTAGGGTTTCTAAAAGATAATCTATGCTTCACCACGTTTTAGAGACACCCCCACATCTTATTTATAGGTTAGAAGCAATCCGAAATAGATTAGGATTAAAAAACAGTTTTTAGAAAGGTTTGGAAGCAAACCGATTTCGACTAGGATTGAAAAACTGATTTTAGAAAGGTTTGGAACCAAAATAGGATTGCTAAGATATTTCAAGAAACCTACCATCTTATTTACAGGTTTGGGAGACATTAGAATTAGAGTATGATTAAAAAAATAACTTTCCAAAAATTCACGACGAGTCGGGGTCCGGATCGCGGGTATGGGGTCCGGACCTTGAAACTCTTCAGGCGTTTCATTGTCCGGACCTCAGCCATCAGGATCCGGACCCGGTCTGCGAAACTGTCTGTCACGCTCACGGGTTCCGGACCTCAGCTTCCAGGGTCCGGACCCGGACTGCGAAATAGCAAGTATGCGTACGGGTTCCGGACCTCAGCTTCCAGGGTCCGGACTCGGTCTGCGAAGCAGCATAACCTGCTCACGGGTTCCGAACCTCAAGTTCCAGGGTCCGGACCCCGTAACATGAATTTTCCGATTTGTTTATAAATCATTAAAAACCTATTCTAATGTCTTCCAAATACTTGTAAATGTTTATAAATCATCATCGAGATTATTTAAACTTACCAAGCATCGTGAATTCATACGTTGAGTCTTCGAGTCTTCAAACTTCGTCTCTTCTTCTTTGAACCTTCAAGACTCCGACTCACTTCACGAAATATGCCAATATAAAATCCGTAACACATAGAGCATGCAAATCTCATATATGCTATACATATATCATGATTCCAAAATTTCTATCATGTCATAATAAGCATGAGTATGCATCAATTCAACTCTAAAACATTAGAGAAGACATAGGGGGAGTTCACCCATTTCGCTGAGGTCAGATCCACCGGATAACCATCGAGACCTCGCAGTACTTCAAAACAAAGTTGTCCCCCGAGCTTCACATACCCTAAGATAATTTTCCAAGGGGTTAGGGGCTTCGAACAAGCTCACCATGAAATTCACCAAAATTCATGAAGAAAATAGGTGAATAATACCTTAATCCAAGAAAAGCTTGTGCAAACTCCAAATCAACACATTGGAGCTTCAAATCCAACCTACAAGAGTGTTCTACACTCATCAATTTAGCCCCAAGAGCTCACAATCAAGAAACCCTAACAATAACCCTAGTTTTCATGAAATTAGGTTTTCATGCAAATCTCAAGCAAAAATCACAAATAGAGGTTGTAAAAGGGTTTACTAACCTCAAATCAAGCTCTCAACCAAGCTCAAACATGCTAGGGTTGAAGCTAAGTCCTCCAACAAGCTCCTCTCATCCATCCCGAGCTCCCCTCAAAGCCAAGAAGCAGCTCCATGGAGAAAATGGAGAGAAAAGAGAGATTAAAACCTCAAATCAAGTGTTTGGGTGCAAGAAAACCAAGAGAGAAAGGAAGAGAACTCACCTCCTTCTTCTCTCAAGCCTCAGCAGCAAGAACAACAAGAGAGGGTTGAGGGGATATATTACATGATGTATTAATATCCCCTAAGGCCCCTCAAAACTCAGAAATTATAAAACTGCACGAAATCTGATTCTGCAGCACTGCGTACCGGTACACGAATTGGCGTACCGGTACTAATTAAATCAGTACCCGTATGCCAAAATCAGTACCCGAATGCAGTACAAATTCTGCACCTTTTGCAGAATTTGATCTCCGGAGTCCGTTTTCGCCCTTTTTAAGCCACGAAAATACTTCAAAGCTCACCAAACTCAATCCAAATCTCCAGAATAGTATAAGGCACTATTCTCTCACTAGAACTCCGCAATTTGCTAAAGTTCAGTGTGCTACATTCTCCCCTCCTAAAAAGGAGTTTCGTCCGCGAAACTACGGATCAACAACCAACAAACAAACAACCAATCTGAAGGAGATAAGAACATCGCCCTCGCAGTGAAGCCTCCAGCTCTCACAATGCATCGCATCCAAGATGTTGCTCCAAAGCACCTTGTAGTAGGAATAGTGATAATTCCAAATTCCTACATTCCACAAGTCCAATCCACAACAACTGCTCCTTGAAGTTTAGGTCTTCATATAGCTTTAACGAAGCGACATCCACCATCGGGGTAGGATTCGAACACTTACTTGGAACGTCGCTAGCTGAAACACACCATTTACCTCTAACAGGTCTGAGGTAAAACAAGTCAATACGCCACTTGGCCCATTCGCCTCAGGGTCTCGAACAATCCAATGAATGTAGGGCTTAGATTCCTCATACGCACAACTCTTGGATTTCCTTAGCCAAGTATCACAATCAGATCATATGATTCAGGTGCAAAATCCTATCTCTTACCGAGAATCATTCATTTGACTCAAACTCCAAAACGATAGAGCTAGGCGCTCTACGCAGTCGCACAATTTACCAGGGTATACTTGCGCGAAATTTTCTCAATCCAACCCAGGTGAATAGCTACTCATATTCACAATCTCCCAACAATCACCATATCTAGCTTGGAAGCGAGACAATCCAATTCCGGAGCCTCCGGTAATCCTCCTCTATTATACGAGGGTAGGTAGTCCATGCAACTTGTCGTTGGAAAAACGACGCTCATCCTTCGCTTGTTGTTACATCCAACATTACATCATAACTTTCCAGTGTCATTTCGTCCCTGGCACTGGTACGACCCATCTGGTCTATGTACCTTTGATTGCACCATTTACAAGTCAGGATCAAGGCTAACTTTCGTGATCCGATCCAAAGGATAGATATCAATTCATGTTACCCATCTCATTGATATCTCTAGTACACCAACCTCTAACCTGTCTTCACTGCTTCAACTCATTTTCCTGAGTGAAGAGACATCTCAAACATTCAGATCTGGGTGCACTTCACACCACTAACTATACATAAAATTACCATAGTTTCCAAGTAAACGCTATGGTGGCCAATTCCAATTCACAAATTGGCGATTCCTCTTGCATTCCCTCAATTGCTGAAAGGTTAGCCCTACCTTTCTATTTCACACCAAAGCGTAACTCAGTCCGTGGAGAGAAACATAACTACAAAGCACATAACCCGCCTTCGGGGCAGACAAGGTTGGCGGTCGTCAACCACGCCAACGATTCCAAGAAACTTCTCTCACACATATCTTTCCAAAAGGTTTAATCCCTTTAAGTGTGAGTCAAGTGAAGGGAGTAGGCTACTTAGTAATCTCCCCACAATTATCCATTACATCCAATCAAACTAGAAAGTTTGAACTTCGATTACATCCGCTTGTCAAAATCAACTATGGATGGCTTGATTCCTTGAGATCTCCAATCATATCCACTTTGGCATCAACTGCCAAGGGATGCTAGTCCTCACAACCGAATTAGTACGTCTTCAACTTGAAGCACTAGCAGTCCTCATTCAAGGAATCTTCATGGTCTCCATCACTTCATGGCTTCCAAAGTGTCGGCACATACAGCGATAAGAATACCCTCAAGGGTCAGAGAATACAACACATAAGAGCATCAACAGCTCGAATGACATCACGACAATTTCGTAATGTCTACACCGAGTGAACAAGTTACCCTCGGTCCAAACTCAAACTCAATCCAACGAGAGTAGTACTCAGATTGCAACTACCCTCGAGTAAATCCAGAATTCATGGAGCCGATCAAACAGATCATCAAATCTCGGCTACGGGTACATATCCTTGATCGTAACCTTACCGAGTTCACGATAGTCGACCCACAGTCGAAAGGACCCGTCCACTCAAAACAAATGAGATCGATGCTCCACAAGAGAAAATACTAGGCAAAAGAGGTCTCCAGACCAAGCCTTCGGTTCTCACCACTCAACCGGGATTGCACAAGCAACTCCCTCACAAGAGACATCCTCACTTTTGAGGATTCTCAACTCTCACCAAGGATGCTGGCCTAAAGGCCACGAGCCCACTCAGCCAACAACTAGGCTTGGGCGGGTGAAACAATCATCGCAAATAGCGAACCTTCACGCCCTCTGAAAACACTATTTTGTGTCCAAGTTCCCAAGACACTACAGTTCGGCTCACACAATCATCGACAATCTGATACCCGAAGAGCCAGCCCGAGTCCAAATCAGAACCATACGCTTTTAGCCAAACAAAACCAATCGCTTCGTTGGCGCACAGAAACATCCAATCCTAATGGAGTACAAGAACAGTACTCCCAAGTCCAAGCAATCAGGACCAACTCATTCTGCAAGCAACAAGGAATGAGTTCACTTCCATGCATTCGGCAAACAGCCGATCCAAAACTACAATCAACGCAACCATAACAAACAACAAACTAGCTCCAAAACCACGAGCTGGAACAACCTCCATCGTCACTGCATCATCCTCCACCTGTCAAACAGGCATGCCTTCAACCGGTGCCAGCCGCACGAAATCGATACCAATATTGTCGACACTGTTCTCCTCAGACACTCCAACTGGGAATGGCCCACCTGGCCACGAAGAGAGCACCCGCCTCCACACCAAGGGCATCATCGGGTACATGCGGACTCCACCGCTCACACATCATAATAGTTGATGCCGATTTGACGTCCCTCTTTCATCCTGCTAAAGATCCACATTCTCGAGATCAATTTCTCTTTGAACACCTTGATTGTCCTCTTACATTTGACTTGCCACTCTTAGTAGCTTCTTTTACCGTCCCAACGGTCTCCACGTCTCTTGCCCTTATCAAGGTGCGATCCGTATTCTCACAAAATTTTCTTGAGATCGGCTGCCAACTGGATCGACAAATCCTCCAGTCGCTTAATCCTCTCGTCTGCCGGCGTAAAGCCTCAACTTGGAGTAACATTGAAAATGTCTGCCGCTCCACCATGCTCGCTGTAATCGCTAGCTGTTCTCTCAACTTTAGGATCTCACAAAATTCGGAGGATGCAGGGTTCCCGTCTCGGCTGCCTCGGCCGCTATCAGGTGCGTCATCCACAACTCAAGCTGCAACAAGCATAACATGCGCAGGTAAAACACCCCGCGCCATCGCATCCCCACACAAAACTATAACCCCAATCATGCGAAAGTAATGGAGTGGACTTCCACTATTCCCCGATGTCACGTTGTCGGCCGCCAACGTGACCCTCCAAGGGTATAGAAGTGGTTCACTCCGATCTAACTCCAACACTTTTGGAGCTTTAGAAATGACCCAATCATAATACTTTCGCCAATATGTCACAAGACATCCCGTCTCTCACGTTCCTATTCCTTATCGTCCAACCTGCCTAAGGTTTACTAGGTCCACTAAGACTCAACCCTAGGCTCTGATACCAAAATAATCTGTCACGCCTCGGGCCCTAGTGGGAGCCTACCAGGCACGTGCACAGACCCGCCGTGTACACCAAAACAACACACAATGTACACAAGGCGTCTACAACAACAACAATCAAGTAGAAGAAGGAATACATCCTAAACAAGGTGATCAGAATGAGAATATAATTCTACAACTAAAATAAGTTCAACACAACTATAATCTCAAGATATAAAATAAAATTTACTTAAAGTACATCTTAACAACACTAGGAGATCACTCTCTAGGAACAACTATACACCTTTCATTCAAAATACAAGAAAGGTATCAAGGGTCCATCTAAAACATCATCGTCGCGGCTCTAGCTAGCTGCTAACCCCTCGCCACGATCCCAAGCCTCTCCCGCTGCGGAAGGCTCTGAAACAAAAACCCAACAACAATGGGGGTGAGAACTATTAAACAATAGTTTCCAGTGGGTAAGCCGCCGAGAGTGGCGAAATACACCGCTAGGTCAACTGAGGCAAAAGTAGGATTAGTAATAAAGCATGATTAACATATAAAGGTTCTACTCTACTATGCCTCTAACATTAAGTTATAAAACATGATCATGTTACAAAGCATGTAAACATTCTACTCATATACGTGTAATTATGCCATGATCAACTACGCATATTCTAATGTCATAAACTCACTATATGTCAAGTTTACTATTACACATATGACTTGTCTCCAACTACAAGTATGAAATGTATAACCGACTTCCCACTACATGTATGAACTATATGACTTGTTCCCAACTACAAGTATGAAATGTATGTTATGTTCACTAACCACAAATGTGCCAAGTCATGTCAATGTCTCACTACATGTAATGCCACAAGGTCACAACCCACTACTATGTCCATCTGCTACATCTATATGCATCGATTAATTATGGTGTAAAATGTCACATTCCTCACAATATTTTCTACCATAAAGGACTTCTCAAGTCTCGACTTGTGCCGTGCCTAATGGCCCCGTGGTAGTCAACATTCTCTCGCTAGAATGAGCCTCCCCCACGGCAATCCACTTCGGCGCCCATATAACCTGCACATAGGCGATCAAACGTCGCAAAAGGCCCACTCCGGAGTGCCGGCTTGTAGGGAGCGACCCTCACAAGCATGTGCGAATGAGCACAATGGCATTAACAAGCATAGTCAACAGCATAGGAAATACGTTCATCATGTCTAACACATGGAATCACAACATCGACTCGATGGTCGGAATCATAATACATAAGTCACACTTGTTCTCAATTCACTAGTGGGTATATTTCTACCAATATGTAACATGTCTCTAACATGCAAGTGGTTACATCTCACTCTTCCAATAGGAATGGACCTACGTCTCATTCATGACCCCAACGGGTTACTATCATATGCTAACATCAAAGCTGTACTCAATGCATTATACTAATGCTGCTTTCAATGCATTCTACAAATGCCACAATCAATGCATTCTACAAATACCACAATCAATGCATTCTACAAATGCCACAATCAGTGCATCCTACAAATGCCACGATCAATGCATTCTACAAATGCTATAACAATGCATTCTATGATGCCAACAAGATCATAATTCATGACATGCATGAGCTATATAAACCTCTACTACATAGAGTATAAAAGTCATCATGCAAGTATTTATTTCTTATTATCAAAGTGATGGTATGCAATTACCACTTACATTACCGATAAGAAAATTCTTACCTCATGTCTTAAACATGAAATACCAATCAACGACCCGAGGGTCTAGCACTATGTCATAAGGCCAACCTTGTTGTTCTTCTAAGTGAAGTGTAACATACTTAGCCTCTCACTATGTCAACAACACGCCGGGTGTCATATTTTCTTCTACCCATGGTAAGTATGTCATATATCATGCTCATTTCTACCAATAACCGATATGCTAAGTGTCCCCAAGTCCACTTTCCATCAAGTACTTCATATGTTGTTTTAATCATTCCAACATGCATTTCTATGTTATCATAATTTGAAAAGCCATCTTGCCACAACTTTTCATAATGTGCCATGTATAAACTCAATCATGAACTCTACTACATAGAGCATGCAAATCTCATATATGCTATACATATATCATGATTCCAAAATTTCTATCATGTCATAATAAGCATGAGTATGCATCAATTCAACTCTAAAACATTAGAGAAGATATAGGGGGAGTTCACCCATTTCGCTGAGGTCAGACCCACCGGATAACCATCGAGACCTCGCAGTACTTCAAAACAAAGTTGTCCCCCGAGCTTCACATACCCTAAGATAATTTTCCAAGGGGTTAGGGGCTTCGAACAAGCTCACCATGAAATTCACCAAAATTCATGAAGAAAATAGGTGAATAATACCTTAATCCAAAAAAAGCTTGTGCAAACTCCAAATCAACACATTGGAGCTTCAAATCCAACCTACAAGAGTGTTCTACACTCATCAATTTAGCCCCAAGAGCTCACAATCAAGAAACCCTAACAATAACCCTAGTTTCCATGAAATTAGGTTTTCATGCAAATCTCAAGCAAAAATCACAAATAGAGGTTGTAAAAGGGTTTACTAACCTCAAATCAAGCTCTCAACCAAGCTCAAACATGCTAGGGTTGTGTCACGCCCCGGGCTAGTTCTAGATGCGGAAATACGTGCCAAATTTTTTTTTGAAACCCTAGCCCGCGCCACGTACAGACCCGCCACAAATACAGGGATCACTGTACACACGGACAGAACCTCCCCTGTATTTGCACGGCGTCCACAACATTAACGAGGGGATTACAACCACTATTCATTCAACACAACTAAACAGAACAAAACAAGATTCATACAGCTAACCATCCTTAATCCAGTATGAATCTAAGCAGATCCTTAGGCGAAGGATGATGCGATGCACAAGCAACAGTCATTCTAGAAAACTGCTTCTTACCCAGAAGCTTTATTTTTGAAATCCTAAATTCAATCATTTAAAACCTTTTGAAAACTGTTCTCCACACGAGAACCTTTTACTTGAAAGCGCTACCACGAGGGGTAGAAAACCAGAGTGTGCGACAAATGAAATAACTAGAATAGTTCTCATACAAGAGTCTAAGCATGCACGCAAATAGGAACTAACCAAAACAAACATAAAGTAAGCATGCATATAAACATCCAAAATGTAACTGAACCCCATCCACATCTAGTCCACTGTCAAGATAGGGTAATAACCAAAATCTGGGGAGACGTCTCACAGGTCGGAACCTCTAGCACACTAGCTATGCGTGCCTCTCAGCGTCCCGACACACGCCACCCTGCCCACCTGGAACCTGCAACGGGGGTGGGGGGTGAGAACATGTACACATGTCTCCCCTCCCAGTGGGTACCGCAAGCCGACGAAGGCGAGGTGTACACACCGGCACGAGGGTCAACAAAAGATAGATATGGTAAACAGTAGCAAAAGTAAATATGAGGCTGAACCTATAACAGAAATAACAATGCTACTGTAAGCAACTAGTATGCATCAAAGGGGATAACCACAAAGTGAACCCAATCTATAGCCACCAGGGGGTGGCCCTGGCACTGTCACCCTGCTCAATCCAACGGCACCATCCATCCCGACGCAATGCTCGGGGCCACGGGTCGGTAGAAATTCACGACCCTTTTCCGGAAAAGAACACCTCTAAACGGTGGATCAGACCGCGGTGTACGTGAAGTGCGGGAAGAGCTGTGACGATCGATCGATGCATATGCTCAATCCACAGAACGGCAACAAGCCGAGAAGCAACCAATAAACCACAACTAGGATCGCTCGGAACAACAGGCGATCACCTCCGACCAACTGGGTCGTCTCAAGGAATATGCAAGCCACACTAGGATCGCTCAGACTGACAAGCGATCCCCATCGACCGACTGGGTCGTCTCAAGAACATGCAAACCACACTAGGATCGCTCAGAATGACAAGCGATCCCCACCGACCGACTGGGTCGTCTCAAAGAACATGCAAACCACACTACTCTACTATCCAAGCACGCATATGAGTAGAGTCTACGGGAGTCAAGTGAACTACTAACAGAAATGCAAAGGAAGGGATAGAAAGGTATCACCGTAGTCCACTGAACCGACTCCGGGTCGAAGTACCCACCTGTAGGTAAGATCCAAGTCTAACACCGACGGCTCTCGGGAAACGCGACAGGACCTACGAAAGACTCACAGGGTCAAGGTCCACCAAGTCAACGCTAAACACAAAGCGCACACATCCCGAAACCGACGGATCGCCCGGGAAACCCACCGGGACGATCCCGAAACCTCACAAAGCCCCAGAGGGGTACCAAACAGCCAACAAGGTCCCTCGCTGTCCCCGAACACACTAAACCAAGTGACGGGACAGCGAGCACTAGCTCGGGGTGCCACGAACATCAAACGCACCCGAAAAGGCTTCCCGGGTTCCCGAAAAATGCCGAAATGGCACCGGAACCCTTCGTCGCTCATCCGCTGTCCTCGAAACTTCGGGACAGCGATGAGGAACAGCCAACAAGGCTACACGACGAAGCCGAGTCGCTCGCGAAAACAGCGGGCAAGTCGCACCCCTAGAAACGCGCGTTTTGCCGATTATTTCATCGAAAAACGCGTCGGAAATGAATCCGAAACTCTACGAAGGGCGAGGGGGTTGGACAACCAGTCCAGAGGGTCCTCAAGACCATCCCCTTGCTGCCCACAGCGTCGCTACGCTGCCACAAACGCCACAAATCCATAACGAGCAACATAAACATACATACATTCACTAAAATAAGTCGATCGAGCAATCCGTTCATCCGCTCAACCTTCCGCGAGTACCAGCGGATAGGTATCGACGTCACGGAGACCGTGCTCACAGCCCCGCTGCGACAGGACAAGTCGCGGGTCGGGAAAAAGCATAAAAATAGCGAAACAAGCATGCAAACGGCTCGACCAAGGTCGAACCGCAAATCGGCTCGAGCAAAAACAAAACAGAGGTGAGCATGATGATCAGCATGATGCCGTGATCATCGTGCTCACCTCTCCGGACCTCGGGGAGCAACAGGGGCTCCGGGCATCTCGGCGCGGCCCAAAACAGCACAAAACAGCCCTCCGGCCGGAGCAACTAGCTCCGGCCGGCTGCCGGCGGGCAACCAAGGCCGGCGGCGGGCAGGGTCGGCCGAGAGGGTCGCAAGGAAGGGGGAGCTCACCCTAGTCGACGGCGGGTGGCGGCGGCGGCGGCGCGGCGAAGCGAAGCTCCCAGCTCTCGGGTAAAGCTAAGGCACGGCGGCGCGGCAACGGGCGGCGACGACGGCCGGCGGCGAGGCGAGCACCTTCAAGAGGAGGTTGCCGGTCACCGGTTGGCCGGTGACCGCGACAAAAAGGGGCCGGGTTGCGGCGGCGGCGCTGGCGCGGCCTCGGGTGCCCTAGCGGTCCCACCGGAGCAAGCGGCGGCTGCGGCGGCGCTCCGACGGTACGGCGACTGCCGGGGAGGAAGGGGGCTGCGCCGGAGCTCACGGGGGGTGATGATGCTCACCCTCCTGAGCTGCGGGAGGCGGCGGCGGCCAGGGCCCACCAGTCTCGGCCAGGGGCTGCTCTCCAGCAGTGGCCGCAGGGCTGGTGGCCGCTCCCGGCGGCTCCCCGGCGGCAGGGCGACGGCGGCAGGGGGTCGTGCCACCTCAGGGGGCTCCGGCGTGGGTAACCCCTGGGTGCACACCCACGGGAAGGAGAAGAAGAAGAAGAAGAAGAAAAAAAAAGAGAAAAAGAGAAAAAGAGGGAGAGAGAGAGACTCCGGGGAACTCCGGCCAGCTGGGTGGTCGGCGGCGGCCGGAGGTGCACAGGGGAAGGGCAAAGGGGCAGAGGGTGCTGGGGCTCTGGTCTGGGCTGAGGGAAAGAGAGAGAAAGAGGGAGAGAGAGGGAAGGAGGTGGAGTGTGAAAGTGGTAAAGAGAGGGGGGAGTGGTTGAGGCTCAATAAATGCCTCCACCAACCCCCCCACCAACCTCACAGCTCTTGTCCCCTCTCCCACAGCAGAGACTAACCTCTCCCATTCCTCGAAAAGCGAAAACGCGCGAAACGGTGCGAAAAACGGGGTCCAGATCGCGAAACATAAAACGTACCCTTCGTGCGCTCAGCGATAAAGATGCAATAACTTTTAATCTGTGCGTCGCACATCAACACGGATCACGCCATTGCGTTCAGCACTGCCGAGACATCGAACCTAGCATTTTGGATCGCCAGAATCGGACTCCGGATCGCGCCGTTAAGCCGCTCTCTCTCTCCGCGACGAAAAACCAACAACTAACAAAACCACTAAACTCACTTATATACATATATATATATATATATAAGTACCTGTATATATATACGTATACGGATCAAAAACACAGTATCAGGGGAGAGGAACACAGAATTCCAAATTTCCAAAATTCGAATTCTCACATCACTCCCACCTAACAAGAAGTTTCGTCCCCGAAACTTACTCACACACCATCCGCGCACAACAGCGGATACCTCTCACGCGAAGCAGACTCCAGCTCCCAAGAAATCTCGCACTCCTCGCGACTCATCCACCGCAGTCTCACAAACAGAAAGCTCCGGTTCCCCAACTGCTTCCCCCCCCCTTGCGAGCCAAAAACCTCATAGGCACCTCACCGCAGCTGAGATCCTCTCTCAGCTGAACCGTTGTCGGGCCGATCACACGACGCTCACCCACGTCAACCAAACAGAACAGTGATCGACAACGACTTCCACACTAAGCCTCGCACGGTGCCAATCCAATGCTCGCCAGGAAGCTGTAGAGAAAGCAAGCTCCATCAAGAAAGATACCCGAGCCAAACCTCACCAAATCCAAAACGCATGCCCGGAGCATAACCTCGAGAGTCTAGAAGACTCGCTCCGACTGCCCAACACTCTGAGGGTGGTAAACTGAGCTGAAGTCGAGCCTCGTCCCCAGTGCCTACTGTAAGCTCCTCCAGAACTGGGAAACGAAGCGAGAATCCCGATCCAAAACGATCGACACTGGCACTCCAAACAGCCCGACGAACTCATCCAAGTAGAGCTGCGCTAGTCGATCCCGAGACTAAGTCGAGGGTACCGGTAGGAAGTGAGCCGTTTTCGTCAAACAGTCCACGAAACAACCCAGATCGCAACATGACCTCGCAGAGAACGAGGCAACCCGGTGACGAAAACCATGGTGATCCGCTCCCACTTCCCTACAGGTACAGGTAACGGTCAAAGCTTCTCTGCTGATGCACAGCCTTCACTTGCTGACAAACCGGGCACAGTGCCACATGCTGAGCTACAACCAGAAACTCTGCCTCAAGTCGCGGTACATCTTCGTCTCTCCAGGATGAACGATGTGCGGCGACCGGTGTGCCTCAGTCAAAACTCTCACCTCAGATCCTGAACACTGGGCACACACCTCCGTCCTCGAAGGAAAACCAACAGCATGTAGCACGAAGTCACCATCTCTGCCCTGTTCGACGTCTGCTCGCACTCACTGCCAGTGCGGATCCATCGGCTGCCCACCGAAAATCTGATCCGCTAAGGTGGGTTGCACCTCCAAAGACAACAACCGTGCGGTAGCTCCACAAGGTAAAGTCTCCAACTCTGGTCGACGAAACTCCACCACCAATCGCTCCTGGTCGGTGATCAAAAGAGACGGCTCCTTGAAGAGATACAACAGACTCAGGGGATCCGTGAAGATCTCACAATGCGCTCCAATCAAGTAGTGTCTCCAAAGCTTGAGAGCGAACACCACTGCTGCTAACTCGAGATCGAGCGCCAGATAGATCTTCTCATAGTCCATCAACTAGCGCGAAGCATAAGCGATATCCATCTCATGCTGAATGAGCACGCACCCCAATTCTATCCAAGATGCATCGCAGAAGACCGCAACAATCGCACCAGGCTGCGAAAATGCTAAGATAGGGGCACGGGTCAAACAGTCCATCGGCTCCAAGACGCTCAACGGACAAGCGGGAGTCTAGAGAAACGACGCGCCCTTCCTCGACAGTTTGCTCAAAGGGGCGGCGATCTTGAGGAGGACCCTCAACAATTCGCCGGCATCAACGCCCAAGCCGAGGAAGTTCCTAGACTCAGCCACAGAAGTCGGAACGGGCCAAACCACTACAGAGCCCTCCTTCCTTGGTTCCCCCACAAAAACAACCCACGTCACGATGCGAACCAAGAAGGAAACTCTTCGAAGAGATCAGTATGTCGTCAAAGGAGACCACGACAACTGATCCAAGAACTGCCGAAACCCAGTTCAACAAGTCCAAAAAGCTGCCGGGACGTTCGCTTAACCGAACGGCAAAACCGTGACCTCGTAAAGCCCGTAACGAGTCCGGAGGGCCGTTAACGCAACGTCCTCGGCCTTGATCCTCAACTAAGGATAACCTGGCTGCAGAACACACTTCGAAAGAACCGAGGCTCCCTGGAGCCGGTCGAAGAGATCGAAGGTCTGCGGTAGAGGGTACTAAAACAACACCGTCAACTCGATAAGCTCGAATCACAATCCAACCAACGAAAACCATGCGAGTCCATCACTCAAGTGCAGAGGATTGCCAATCGCAACAAGCGATGAAAACAACACCAACGATGCCGAACATCAGATCGGACACACGCTCCAAAGCACGGCTACACGAAAGACGCGGCGAAAACCCTGCACGCAAACACAAGCACAGAGACCTCGGAGCCAACATCCAGGCTCCCGTCATCCCGAAACCGAGCTAAAAGGCAACCTGACTCAGCCGGAGTCAAACCAACGGCAGTGATGGCAAATCAACTGCGCAAAAACCACGCCAGGATTAGCTCAAGGTTCACCACTAGAACGGGGATGACCAACACACAGCTTTCCGCAAGACGGCCAAGAGCGAGAAGAAGTCTTGCGAGGGAAAGCACCGACCCAATCCAGAAGGTCCCCAAGAAGGGATAGGGTATTTCGTCCTAACTTTCGACACTACGTTGTCTGCAGCCAACGTACTTATCAAAAGAAGACGAAATATCCTAAGGTCAAAGCCAACAACCAGTTGGCAACACCACAAAGGCGTCAGGTCCACCAACTCCAAAGCTGGACCAAAGTCACAGACGATTCACCGAATTAACGGGAAAAAAAAAAACAACCCGACCCACAAAACAACGTCTGCCCTGAGCCAACTCCCTAGGAGTCATCGGCTTCCAACAACGAACCGGCGGCTACAGGCGACAAAGGGTCGTCAACCACACGAACCAAACCGGAGGCAGAACAAAACCAGCGTCGACTAACCAACGTCGGACGCGGTGAGATCTCCGACAAGAACCCGGAAGATCTTGCGGCAACACGGGAACCTACAAAAACCACCAGGAATCCCCGAACACACCAATTTGGGCGTTAGGATATCCGCAACTATGTAGGCACCAACAAACACCCGACACTCAACAGTGTCCACTCAGTCTAGTACACGTCAGCTCGACGCCAGAACTAGCCAATGGTCGAAAGACCAACACTGACGATGCCACCAGCAAGACGTCAGAGGGGTAGGCTTCACAGCCCTACCCAACAACATAGAGGGGATAACACCCAAACTGCGGTCGAAACCGCTCAAAGCACCGTCTCCGTAGAGACGCTCGCAGAGGCCCTCGTGCTCAACGCGAAAAGTGGGGACAGGGCGAGAACAGCCCAACAACAAAACAGATCCACCACCACTAGAAGGAGCACGAGCCTGCGAACAAGGGCAGATCAAAACTCAGGAGATCCGCCCCAACACGCTCAGATGTGACCACCACCCCCAAACACGGGGTCGGCGTCCACGCGCGAAACAGCCGACGAAGTCGCTGTCGTCGTCACGGTCGTCGCACAACGGTGTGGGTGCCACAGGAGGGTCTGCAGTCATCGGGCACACGGCGAAGGAGTAGGAGGGGCTGGAGCGGCAACTGCCGTAGCCTGTTGCTGCAAAAAAACCACCGGAACAAGCCGGAACATGCCGGAAAGGGTCACCAACCGACCCCCCGCCTCGGCTTCAAGCACACAGGGTACGGTCCACACCAGGCTGTCCGCCTCCTGCCAGCTCCTCACTCGAACCAGCCACAACAGCCCGAAACAGAACACCAGCAAACAGCTCCGCAGGCGCACGCCCACCACCACGACCCGGACGAGGAGGTCTAGCAAGACCACAAGCCAACTGCAAAACGCAGAAACCAGCGCAAGAGAAAAGGGGTCGGCAACTCCCACAAAACACAAGCCGAAAACAATCCCCTCGAACTCGCGCGCCTACACATCCTAGGTCTTCCTAGGGGTCAGCCTAACCAGTGGTTCAGTTACAAGTTAATGAATGAATGAGTGTTTGTTCCCTTTATCCTCTGATACCATCTTAATCTGTCACGCCCCGGGCTAGTTCTAGATGCGGAAATACGTGCCAAATTTTTTTTTGAAACCCTAGCCCGCGCCACGTACAGACCCGCCACAAATACATGGATCACTGTACACACGGACAGAACCTCCCCTGTATTTGCACGGCGTCCACAACATTAACGAGGGGATTACAACCACTATTCATTCAACACAACTAAACAGAACAAAACAAGATTCATACAGCTAACCATCCTTAATCCAGTATGAATCTAAGCAGATCCTTAGGCGAAGGATGATGCGATGCACAAGCAACAGTCATTCTAGAAAACTGCTTCTTACCCAGAAGCTTTATTTTTGAAATCCTAAATTCAATCATTTAAAACCTTTTGAAAACTGTTCTCCACACGAGAACCTTTTACTTGAAAGCGCTACCACGAGGGGTAGAAAACCAGAGTGTGCGACAAATGAAATAACTAGAATAGTTCTCATACAAGAGTCTAAGCATGCACGCAATAGGAACTAACCAAAACAAACATAAAGTAAGCATGCATATAAACATCCAAAATGTAACTGAACCCCATCCACATCTAGTCCACTGTCAAGATAGGGTAATAACCAAAATCTGGGGAGACGTCTCACAGGTCGGAACCTCTAGCACACTAGCTATGCGTGCCTCTCAGCGTCCCGACACACGCCACCCTGCCCACCTGGAACCTGCAACGGGGGTGGGGGGTGAGAACATGTACACATGTCTCCCATCCCAGTGGGTACCGCAAGCCGACGAAGGCGAGGTGTACACACCGGCACGAGGGTCAACAAAAGATAGATATGGTAAACAGTAGCAAAAGTAAATATGAGGCTGAACCTATAACAGAAATAACAATGCTACTGTAAGCAACTAGTATGCATCAAAGGGGATAACCACAAAGTGAACCCAATCTATAGCCACCAGGGGGTGGCCCTGGCACTGTCACCCTGCTCAATCCAACGGCACCATCCATCCCGACGCAATGCTCGGGGCCACGGGTCGGTAGAAATTCACGACCCTTTTCCGGAAAAGAACACCTCTAAACGGTGGATCAGACCGCGGTGTACGTGAAGTGCGGGAAGAGCTGTGACGATCGATGCATATGCTCAATCCACAGAACGGCAACAAGCCGAGAAGCAACCAATAATAAACCACAACTAGGATCGCTCGGAACAACAGGCGATCACCTCCGACCAACTGGGTCGTCTCAAGGAATATGCAAGCCACACTAGGATCGCTCAGACTGACAAGCGATCCCCACCGACCGACTGGGTCGTCTCAAGAACATGCAAACCACACTAGGATCGCTCAGAATGACAAGCGATCCCCACCGACCGACTGGGTCGTCTCAAAGAACATGCAAAACCACACTACTCTACTATCCAAGCACGCATATGAGTAGAGTCTACGGGAGTCAAGTGAACTACTAACAGAAATGCAAAGGAAGGGATAGAAAGGTATCACCGTAGTCCACTGAACCGACTCCGGGTCGAAGTACCCACCTGTAGGTAAGATCCAAGTCTAACACCGACGGCTCTCGGGAAACGCGACAGGACCTACGAAAGACTCACAGGGTCAAGGTCCACCAAGTCAACGCTAAACACAAAGCGCACACATCCCGAAACCGACGGATCGCCCGGGAAACCCACCGGGACGATCCCGAAACCTCACAAAGCCCCAGAGGGGTACCAAACAGCCAACAAGGTCCCTCGCTGTCCCCGAACACACTAAACCAAGTGACGGGACAGCGAGCACTAGCTCGGGGTGCCACGAACATCAAACGCACCCGAAAAGGCTTCCCGGGTTCCCGAAAAATGCCGAAATGGCACCGGAACCCTTCGTCGCTCATCCGCTGTCCTCGAAACTTCGGGACAGCGATGAGGAACAGCCAACAAGGCTACACGACGAAGCCGAGTCGCTCGCGAAAACAGCGGGCAAGTCGCACCCCTAGAAACGCGCGTTTTGCCGATTATTTCATCGAAAAACGCGTCGGAAATGAATCCGAAACTCTACGAAGGGCGAGGGGGTTGGACAACCAGTCCAGAGGGTCCTCAAGACCATCCCCTTGCTGCCCACAGCGTCGCTACGCTGCCACAAACGCCACAAATCCATAACGAGCAACATAAACATACATACATTCACTAAAATAAGTCGATCGAGCAATCCGTTCATCCGCTCAACCTTCCGCGAGTACCAGCGGATAGGTATCGACGTCACGGGACCGTGAGCCCCGTGCTCACAAGCCCGGGAAAAAGCTGCGAAGACATACAAGTCGCGGGTCGGTCCGCTCAACCTCCCGCAAAAAGCGGCATAACGACGCAAAAAATGGCCTCCTCAGCGACAAGGCGAGTCGCAGGCCGGGAAATTGCATAAAAACAGCGAAAAAGCATGCAAACGGCTCGACCAAGGTCGAACCGCAAATCGGCTCGAGCAAAAAACAAAACAGAGGTGAGCATGATGATCAGCATGATGCCGTGATCATCGTGCTCACCTCTCCGGACCTCGGGGAGCAACAGGGGCTCCGGGCATCTCGGCGCGGCCAAAACAGCACAAAACAGCCCTCCGGCCGGAGCAACTAGCTCCGGCCGGCTGCCGGCGGGCAACCAAGGCCGGCGGCGGGCAGGGTCGGCCGAGAGGGTCGCAAGGAAGGGGGAGCTCACCCTAGTCGACGGCGGGTGGCGGCGGCGGCGGCGGCGCGGCGAAGCTCCCAGCTCTCGGGTAAAGCTAAGGCACGGCGGCGCGGCAACGGGCGGCGACGACGGCCGGCGGCGAGGCGAGCACCTTCAAGAGGAGGTTGCCGGTCACCGGTTGGCCGGTGACCGCGACAAAAAGGGGCCGGGTTGCGGCGGCGGCGCTGGCGCGGCCTCGGGTGCCCTAGCGGTCCCACCGGAGCAAGCGGCGGCTGCGGCGGCGCTCCGACGGTACGGCGACTGCCGGGGAGGAAGGGGGCTGCGCCGGAGCTCACGGGGGTGATGATGCTCACCCTCCTGAGCTGCGGGAGGCGGCGGCGGCCAGGGCCCACCAGTCTCGGCCAGGGGCTGCTCCAGCAGTGGCCGCAGGGCTGGTGGCCGCTCCCGGCGGCTCCCCGGCGGCAGGGCGACGGCGGCAGGGGGTCGTGCCACCTCAGGGGGCTCCGGCGTGGGTAACCCCTGGGTGCACACCCACGGGAAGGAGAAGAAGAAGAAGAAGAAGAAGAAAAAGAGAAAAAGAGGGAGAGAGAGAGACTCCGGGGAACTCCGGCCAGCTGGGTGGTCGGCGGCGGCCGGAGGTGCACAGGGGAAGGGCAAAGGGGCAGAGGGTGCTGGGGCTCTGGTCTGGGCTGAGGGAAAGAGAGAGAAAGAGGGAGAGAGAGGGAAGGAGGTGGAGTGTGAAAGTGGTAAAGAGAGGGGGGAGTGGTTGAGGCTCAATAAATGCCTCCACCAACCCCCCCACCAACCTCACAGCTCTTGTCCCCTCTCCCACAGCAGGGACTAACCTCTCCCATTCCTCGAAAAGCGAAAACGCGCGAAACGGTGCGAAAAACGGGGTCCAGATCGCGAAACATAAAACGTACCCTTCGTGCGCTCAGCGATAAAGATGCAATAACTTTTAATCTGTGCGTCGCACATCAACACGGATCACGCCATTGCGTTCAGCACTGCCGAGACATCGAACCTAGCATTTTGGATCGCCAGAATCGGACTCCGGATCGCGCCGTTAAGCCGCTCTCTCTCTCCGCGACGAAAAACCAACAACTAACAAAACCACTAAACTCACTTATATACATATATATATATATATATATAAATACCTGTATATATATACGTATACTGATAAAAAAAATACAGTATCAGGGGAGAGGAACACAGAATTCCAAATTTCCAAAATTCGAATTCTCACATCACTCCCACCTAACAAGAAGTTTCGTCCCCGAAACTTACTCACACACCATCCGCGCACAACAGCGGATACCTCTCACGCGAAGCAGACTCCAGCTCCCAAGAAATCTCGCACTCCTCGCGACTCATCCACCGCAGTCTCACAAACAGAAAGCTCCGGTTCCCCAACTGCTTCCCCCCCTTGCGAGCCAAAAACCTCATAGGCACCTCACCGCAGCTGAGATCCTCTCTCAGCTGAACCGTTGTCGGGCCGATCACACGACGCTCACCCACGTCAACCAAACAGAACAGTGATCGACAACGACTTCCACACTAAGCCTCGCACGGTGCCAATCCAATGCTCGCCAGGAAGCTGTAGAGAAAGCAAGCTCCATCAAGGAAGATACCCGAGCCAAACCTCACCAAATCCAAAACGCATGCCCGGAGCATAACCTCGAGAGTCTAGAAGACTCGCTCCGACTGCCCAACACTCTGAGGGTGGTAAACTGAGCTGAAGTCGAGCCTCGTCCCCAGTGCCTACTGTAAGCTCCTCCAGAACTGGGAAACGAAGCGAGAATCCCGATCCAAAACGATCGACACTGGCACTCCAAACAGCCCGACGAACTCATCCAAGTAGAGCTGCGCTAGTCGATCCCGAGACTAAGTCGAGGGTACCGGTAGGAAGTGAGCCGTTTTCGTCAAACAGTCCACGAAACAACCCAGATCGCAACATGACCTCGCAGAGAACGAGGCAACCCGGTGACGAAAACCATGGTGATCCGCTCCCACTTCCCTACAGGTACAGGTAACGGTCAAAGCTTCTCTGCTGATGCACAGCCTTCACTTGCTGACAAACCGGGCACAGTGCCACATGCTGAGCTACAACCAGAAACTCTGCCTCAAGTCGCGGTACATCTTCGTCTCTCCAGGATGAACGATGTGCGGCGACCGGTGTGCCTCAGTCAAAACTCTCACCTCAGATCCTGAACACTGGGCACACACCTCCGTCCTCGAAGGAAAACCAACAGCATGTAGCACAAAGTCACCATCTCTGCCCTGTTCGACGTCTGCTCGCACTCACTGCCAGTGCGGATCCATCGGCTGCCCACCGAAAATCTGATCCGCTAAGGTGGGTTGCACCTCCAAAGACAACAACCGTGCGGTAGCTCCACAAGGTAAAGTCTCCAACTCTGGTCGACGAAACTCCACCACCAATCGCTCCTGGTCGGTGATCAAAAGAGACGGCTCCTTGAAGAGATACAACAGACTCAGGGGATCCGTGAAGATCTCACAATGCGCTCCAATCAAGTAGTGTCTCCAAAGCTTGAGAGCGAACACCACTGCTGCTAACTCGAGATCGAGCGCCAGATAGATCTTCTCATAGTCCATCAACTACTAGCGCGAAGCATAAGCGATATCCATCTCATGCTGAATGAGCACGCACCCCAATTCTATCCAAGATGCATCGCAGAAGACCGCAACAATCGCACCAGGCTGCGAAAATGCTAAGATAGGGGCACGGGTCAAACAGTCCATCGGCTCCAAGACGCTCAACGGACAAGCGGGAGTCTAGAGAAACGACGCGCCCTTCCTCGACAGTTTGCTCAAAGGGGCGGCGATCTTGAGGAGGACCCTCAACAATTCGCCGGCATCAACGCCCAAGCCGAGGAAGTTCCTAGACTCAGCCACAGAAGTCGGAACGGGCCAAACCACTACAGAGCCCTCCTTCCTTGGTTCCCCCACAAAAACAACCCACGTCACGATGCGAACCAAGAAGGAAACTCTTCGAAGAGATCAGTATGTCGTCAAAGGAGACCACGACAACTGATCCAAGAACTGCCGAAACCCAGTTCAACAAGTCCAAAAAGCTGCCGGGACGTTCGCTTAACCGAACGGCAAAACCGTGACCTCGTAAAGCCCGTAACGAGTCCGGAGGGCCGTTAACGCAACGTCCTCGGCCTTGATCCTCAACTAAGGATAACCTGGCTGCAGAACACACTTCGAAAGAACCGAGGCTCCCTGGAGCCGGTCGAAGAGATCGAAGGTCTGCGGTAGAGGGTACTAAAACAACACCGTCAACTCGATAAGCTCGAATCACAATCCAACCAACGAAAACCATGCGAGTCCATCACTCAAGTGCAGAGGATTGCCAATCGCAACAAGCGATGAAAACACCAACGATGCCGAACATCAGATCGGGCACGCGCTCCAAAGCACGACTTCACGAAAGACGCGGCGAAAACCCAGCACGCGAACACAAGCACAGAGACCTCGGAGCCAACATCCAGGCTCCCGTCATCCCGAAACCGAGCTAAAAGGCAACCTGACTCAGCCGGAGTCAAACCAACGGCAGTGATGGCAAATCAACTGCGCAAAAAACCACGCCAGGATTAGCTCAAGGTTCACCACTAGAACGGGGATGACCAACACACAGCTTTCCGCAAGACGGCCAAGAGCGAGAAGAAGTCTTGCGAGGGAAAGCACCGACCCAATCCAGAAGGTCCCCAAGAAGGGATAGGGTATTTCGTCCTAACTTTCGACACTACGTTGTCTGCAGCCAACGTACTTATCAAAAGAAGACGAAATATCCTAAGGTCAAAGCCAACAACCAGTTGGCAACACCACAAAGGCGTCAGGTCCACCAACTCCAAAGCTGGACCAAAGTCACAGACGATTCACCGAATTAACGGGAAAAAACAACCCGACCCACAAAACAACGTCTGCCCTGAGCCAACTCCCTAGGAGTCATCGGCTTCCAACAACGAACCGGCGGCTACAGGCGACAAAGGGTCGTCAACCACACGAACCAAACCGGAGGCAGAACAAAACCAGCGTCGACTAACCAACGTCGGACGCGGTGAGATCTCCGACAAGAACCCGGAAGATCTCGCGGCAACACGGGAACCTACAAAAACCACCAGGAATCCCCGAACACACCAATTTGGGCGTTAGGATATCCGCAACTATGTAGGCACCAACAAACACCCGACACTCAACAGTGTCCACTCAGTCTAGTACACGTCAGCTCGACGCCAGAACTAGCCAATGGTCGAAAGACCAACACTGACGATGCCACCAGCAAGACGTCAGAGGGGTAGGCTTCACAGCCCTACCCAACAACATAGAGGGGATAACACCCAAACTGCGGTCGAAACCGCTCAAAGCACCGTCTCCGTAGAGACGCTCGCAGAGGCCCTCGTGCTCAACACGGAAAGTGGGGACAAGGCGAGAACAGCCCCACAACAACAAAACAGATCCACCACCACTAGAAGGAGCACGAGCCTGCGAACAAGGGCAGATCAAAACTCAGGAGATCCGCCCCAACACGCTCAGATGTGACCACCACCCCCAAACACGGGGTCGGCGTCCACGCGCGAAACAGCCGACGAAGTCGCTGTCGTCGTCGTCGTCACGGTCGTCGCACAACGGTGTGGGTGCCACAGGAGGGTCTGCAGTCATCGGGCACACGGCGAAGGAGTAGGAGGGGCTGGAGCGGCAACTGCCGTAGCCTGTTGCTGCAAAAAACCACCGGAACAAGCCGGAACATGCCGGAAAGGGTCACCAACCGACCCCCCGCCTCGGCTTCAAGCACACAGGGTACGGTCCACACCAGGCTGTCCGCCTCCTGCCAGCTCCTCACTCGAACCAGCCACAACAGCCCGAAACAGAACACCAGCAAACAGCTCCGCAGGCGCACGCCCACCACCACGACCCGGACGAGGAGGTCTAGCAAGACCACAAGCCAACTGCAAAACGCAGAAACCAGCGCAAGAGAAAAGGGGTCGGCAACTCCCACAAAACACAAGCCGAAAACAATCCCCTCGGACTCGCGCGCCTACACATCCTAGGTCTTCCTAGGGGTCAGCCTAACCAGTGGTTCAGTTACAAGTTAATGAATGAATGAGTGTTTGTTCCCTTTATGCTCTGATACCATCTTAATCTGTCACGCCCCGGGCTAGTTCTAGATGCGGAAATACGTGCCAAATTTTTTTTTGAAACCCTAGCCCGCGCCACGTACAGACCCGCCACAAATACAGGGATCACTGTACACACGGACAGAACCTCCCCTGTATTTGCACGGCGTCCACAACATTAACGAGGGGATTACAACCACTATTCATTCAACACAACTAAACAGAACAAAACAAGATTCATACAGCTAACCATCCTTAATCCAGTATGAATCTAAGCAGATCCTTAGGCGAAGGATGATGCGATGCACAAGCAACAGTCATTCTAGAAAACTGCTTCTTACCCAGAAGCTTTATTTTTGAAATCCTAAATTCAATCATTTAAAACCTTTTGAAAACTGTTCTCCACACGAGAACCTTTTACTTGAAAGCGCTACCACGAGGGGTAGAAAACCAGAGTGTGCGACAAATGAAATAACTAGAATAGTTCTCATACAAGAGTCTAAGCATGCACGCAAATAGGAACTAACCAAAACAAACATAAAGTAAGCATGCATATAAACATCCAAAATGTAACTGAACCCCATCCACATCTAGTCCACTGTCAAGATAGGGTAATAACCAAAATCTGGGGAGACGTCTCACAGGTCGGAACCTCTAGCACACTAGCTATGCGTGCCTCTCAGCGTCCCGACACACGCCACCCTGCCCACCTGGAACCTGCAACGGGGGTGGGGGGTGAGAACATGTACACATGTCTCCCATCCCAGTGGGTACCGCAAGCCGACGAAGGCGAGGTGTACACACCGGCACGAGGGTCAACAAAAGATAGATATGGTAAACAGTAGCAAAAGTAAATATGAGGCTGAACCTATAACAGAAATAACAATGCTACTGTAAGCAACTAGTATGCATCAAAGGGGATAACCACAAAGTGAACCCAATCTATAGCCACCAGGGGGTGGCCCTGGCACTGTCACCCTGCTCAATCCAACGGCACCATCCATCCCGACGCAATGCTCGGGGCCACGGGTCGGTAGAAATTCACGACCCTTTTCCGGAAAAGAACACCTCTAAACGGTGGATCAGACCGCGGTGTACGTGAAGTGCGGGAAGAGCTGTGACGATCGATGCATATGCTCAATCCACAGAACGGCAACAAGCCGAGAAGCAACCAATAAACCACAACTAGGATCGCTCGGAACAACAGGCGATCACCTCCGACCAACTGGGTCGTCTCAAGGAATATGCAAGCCACACTAGGATCGCTTAGACTGACAAGCGATCCCCACCGACCGACTGGGTCGTCTCAAGAACATGCAAACCACACTAGGATCGCTCAGAATGACAAGCGATCCCCACCGACCGACTGGGTCGTCTCAAAGAACATGCAAACCACACTACTCTACTATCCAAGCACGCATATGAGTAGAGTCTACGGGAGTCAAGTGAACTACTAACAGAAATGCAAAGGAAGGGATAGAAAGGTATCACCGTAGTCCACTGAACCGACTCCGGGTCGAAGTACCCACCTGTAGGTAAGATCCAAGTCTAACACCGACGGCTCTCGGGAAACGCGACAGGACCTACGAAAGACTCACAGGGTCAAGGTCCACCAAGTCAACGCTAAACACAAAGCGCACACATCCCGAAACCGACGGATCGCCCGGGAAACCCACCGGGACGATCCCGAAACCTCACAAAGCCCCAGAGGGGTACCAAACAGCCAACAAGGTCCCTCGCTGTCCCCGAACACACTAAACCAAGTGACGGGACAGCGAGCACTAGCTCGGGGTGCCACGAACATCAAACGCACCCGAAAAGGCTTCCCGGGTTCCCGAAAAAATGCCGAAATGGCACCGGAACCCTTCGTCGCTCATCCGCTGTCCTCGAAACTTCGGGACAGCGATGAGGAACAGCCAACAAGGCTACACGACGAAGCCGAGTCGCTCGCGAAAACAGCGGGCAAGTCGCACCCCTAGAAACGCGCGTTTTGCCGATTATTTCATCGAAAAACGCGTCGGAAATGAATCCGAAACTCTACGAAGGGCGAGGGGGTTGGACAACCAGTCCAGAGGGTCCTCAAGACCATCCCCTTGCTGCCCACAGCGTCGCTACGCTGCCACAAACGCCACAAATCCATAACGAGCAACATAAACATACATACATTCACTAAAATAAGTCGATCGAGCAATCCGTTCATCCGCTCAACCTTCCGCGAGTACCAGCGGATAGGTATCGACGTCACGGAGACCGTGCTCACAGCCCCGCTGCGACAGGACAAGTCGCGGGTCGGGAAAAAGCATAAAAACAGCGAAACAAGCATGCAAACGGCTCGACCAAGGTCGAACCGCAAATCGGCTCGAGCAAAAACAAAACAGAGGTGAGCATGATGATCAGCATGATGCCGTGATCATCGTGCTCACCTCTCCGGACCTCGGGGAGCAACAGGGGCTCCGGGCATCTCGGCGCGGCCAAAACAGCACAAAACAGCCCTCCGGCCGGAGCAACTAGCTCCGGCCGGCTGCCGGCGGGCAACCAAGGCCGGCGGCGGGCAGGGTCGGCCGAGAGGGTCGCAAGGAAGGGGGAGCTCACCCTAGTCGACGGCGGGTGGCGGCGGCGGCGGCGCGGCGAAGCTCCCAGCTCTCGGGTAAAGCTAAGGCACGGCGGCGCGGCAACGGGCGGCGACGACGGCCGGCGGCGAGGCGAGCACCTTCAAGAGGAGGTTGCCGGTCACCGGTTGGCCGGTGACCGCGACAAAAAGGGGCCGGGTTGCGGCGGCGGCGCTGGCGCGGCCTCGGGTGCCCTAGCGGTCCCACCGGAGCAAGCGGCGGCGGCTGCGGCGGCGCTCCGACGGTACGGCGACTGCCGGGGAGGAAGGGGGCTGCGCCGGAGCTCACGGGGGTGATGATGCTCACCCTCCTGAGTTGCGGGAGGCGGCGGCGGCCAGGGCCCACCAGTCTCGGCCAGGGGCTGCTCCAGCAGTGGCCGCAGGGCTAGTGGCCGCTCCCGGCGGCTCCCCGGCGGCAGGGCGACGGCGGCAGGGGGTCGTGCCACCTCAGGGGGCTCCGGCGTGGGTAACCCCTGGGAGCACACCCACGGGAAGGAGAAGAAGAAGAAGAAGAAGAAGAAGAAAAAGAGAAAAAGAGGGAGAGAGAGAGACTCCGGGGAACTCCGGCCAGCTGGGTGGTCGGCGGCGGCCGGAGGTGCACAGGGGAAGGGCAAAGGGGCAGAGGGTGCTGGGGCTCTGGTCTGGGCTGAGGGAAAGAGAGAAGAGAGAGAAAGAGGGAGAGAGAGGGAAGGAGGTGGAGTGTGAAAGTGGTAAAGAGAGGGGGGAGTGGTTGAGGCTCAATAAATGCCTCCACCAACCCCCCCACCAACCTCACAGCTCTTGTCCCCTCTCCCACAGCAGAGACTAACCTCTCCCATTCCTCGAAAAGCGAAAACGCGCGAAACGGTGCGAAAAACGGGGTCCAGATCGCGAAACATAAAACGTACCCTTCGTGCGCTCAGCGATAAAGATGCAATAACTTTTAATCTGTGCGTCGCACATCAACACGGATCACGCCATTGCGTTCAGCACTGCCGAGACATCGAACCTAGCATTTTGGATCGCCAGAATCGGACTCCGGATCGCGCCGTTAAGCCGCTCTCTCTCCGCGACGAAAAACCAACAACTAACAAAACCACTAAACTCACTTATATACATATATATATATATAAGTACCTGTATATATATACGTATACGGATCAAAAACACAGTATCAGGGGAGAGGAACACAGAATTCCAAATTTCCAAAATTCGAATTCTCACAGGTTGAAGCTAAGTCCTCCAACAAGCTCCTCTCATCCATCCCGAGCTCCCCTCAAAGCCAAGAAGCAGCTCCATGGAGAAAATGGAGAGAAAAGAGAGATTAAAACCTCAAATCAAGTGTTTGGGTGCAAGAAAACCAAGAGAGAAAGGAAGAGAACTCACCTCCTTCTTCTCTCAAGCCTCAGCAGCAAGAACAACAAGAGAGGGTTGAGGGGATATATTACATGATGTATTAATATCCCCTAAGGCCCCTCAAAACTCAGAAATTATAAAACTGCACGAAATCTGATTCTGCAGCACTGCGTACCGGTACACGAATTGGCGTACCGGTACTAATTAAATCAGTACCCGTATGCCAAAATCAGTACCCGAATGCAGTACAAATTCTGCACCTTTTGCAGAATTTGATCTCCGGAGTCCGTTTTCGCCCTTTTTAAGCCACGAAAATACCTCAAAGCTCACCAAACTCAATCCAAATCTCCAGAATAGTATAAGGCACTATTCTCTCACTAGAACTCCGCAATTTGCTAAAGTTCAGTGTGCTACAGCCACCCATGCCTCTGCTTTTAGTACTCAAAGCTTGCATCATTTCCAACACTAGAACAACTTTCACACTAGAATATAAGAACAAAAAAGAATCATAATGTTACGACAAGCGCACAAAGAGAAACAAAAACGGCGAACACGAAATACACAACCCACAAGTAGAAAAGTAAATAACACACAGATTTACGTGGAAAACCCTTTGCAGGGAAAAAACCACGGGCGAGGGAGGAGAGAGCTTCATTATCAACGAAAAGGAATACAATGTTCGTTACAATTCCTATATCGCCTCTAGGGCAAAACGAAAGAGTAGAAGATTTCTTAACGGGTTTCGGCCCGAGCCCTCCGCTACCCACCACATACATTCATTTTCCTCCACAATTTGATTTTCTGGTCGCACCGCGGAGCCGTCGGCGAGTCGAAGTCCAAAACTGAATTCGATTATCAATTTCGAGTCATATCCAACACATAATACAAAGTATTAGGCAATTTTAATCTTTGATTACTATAGGAAAGTAAAAAAAAAAAAAAAAATCAAGTTTGCATAATGGAACACTTGTTCTTTTACTGACTAAACAGAATCAAATTATGTTCATGAATTATATAAACTTGAGAAAAAAAAATCATATCTGCAGACCTAAATGCAAGATAAACAAAAGAGAAATAAATTTTTTCATAGAGATAAGATATTACTAAAAATATAAGAAAGCACAAGTTTCAAATTCTACTGAGTGTATAGAATCAATTTCTATTCATGAAGAGTAATCACGTTCTTCATACAAGGTAAGAAAAAAAAATGAAAAATTACATCTATAGGCCTAAAAATTAAAAGGACAAGTAAACTTACTCACTTCTGAAGATAAAACTTGGTCGCTTTTGAAGATATTAGATCATTGGCTCAGTCTATATATAATATACTAGACCAAAAATCACTCAACCTCTGTAAAATTAGTCTGTTAAGGTCGATTGTGTGGTTCTGGGAGAAATTAAATTATGTTGGTTCAAGTTTGAGGCATATTGGATGCGAAATTGGACTCCGGAGATTCTAAACACTGAAACTTGAGTTTCAGCATATTTTCAGACGCCCGAAGAAAGTTTAGGATGCCTGGAACCTGTTCGGATTATTGAACCGACTTAGTGATTTAGAACCGACATTCTTTCGGATGCCCGAATTGTCATGCGAGAGCCCGAGAGGTCTTGAAGGGGAGTTGAGGATGCCCAGAACTGTCGTAGGAGAGCCCGAAAAGGCTTCTATCAGGTGCTCAAAACATGCTCCGGGCACCCAAAAGTCCTTAAAAATGCTCTAATTGCTCTGAATATTACAAATTTTATAATTTTGAGGGGTTTAAATGAAATTGCTGCATATGGATAAATATCCCCTCACACCAGCTGGCTTCATTCTCTTTAGTTACGTAGAGGATTTTTCCAGTCTCTCACTCTGTCTTTGTGATGCCCCACTTCCCAGGGGGTCACCCATCCTAGAACTAGCTGGCTTCATACCCTTTAGTTATGTAGAGGATTTTTCCAGTCTCTCTCTCTCTCTCTCTCTGTCTTTATGACGCCCCGCTTTCCAGAGGGTTACCTATCTTAAAACTACTCTAGTCATAGCACGCTTAATCCTCTTAACCTGGGCCTAACCACTGTCCAAATTGCTATAGCTGGATTAAGAGGTTTAATCCTATTATACCTCGTATATAGGACTATTCCAATTCCTAGGGGTGTCACAGTCTTCTTCTTCTTCTTCTTCTTCTTCTTCTTCTTCTTCTTCTTCTTCTTCATATCTTCACTACAAAAAATTGGTCTTTACCGACGCTTTTTAAATCAAATAACAATGCTTTGAAGCATTGGCAATGTGGTCACCAACGCTTCAAAAAGCGTCCGGCAGTGGGTAAGTGCAGTGACGAGAGAAAAATGCTGATGCCTTTGTAAGCATCGGTAAACATGCCCAACGCATGAAAGCGTCACCCTTTTGGTCGGTAATAAAAATTTGTTTGTTAATGCTTTATAGCGTCAGCAAATGGTCGTCGGTAGAAAAAAAGTATTACGATGCTTTAAAGCGTTGCTTATTTTCCTTGTTAGCGACGTTTTAGAGCATCGGCAATGTAGTTAGATTTATATGCTACTTAGGGACGCTTTAAAGCATCGCTGATGTCCCTTCTGAGTGATGCTTAAAAGCGTCGAGAAATTAGTTAATATGTTTTGTTATTTCTAAATATTGACGCTTTGGTGCATCGACAATTCATTATAGTATTTATTTATTTATTTATTTATTTATTTATTTATTTTTATAATTTTCAACATAAACAACATTTGCTATTTAATTTATTCAAGCAAGAACTAAAATCTACTACGCATGTACATTTATAATCAAAGAACTAATGACAATGACAACAATATAAAAAAGTAGTCAATATATAAGCTTTATACCAATATATTTTGTTACTATATCAAAACAGTAATAATCTATTGGCATATAAAATTAATTCTAGAATTATGATACTTTTAATTTTTATGAAAATAAAGCTCAAAAAAGTCACAGCCATCTAAAGTGATGGTGAATCCCTTGTCTCCGTGCTTAAGTTCACGGATTGGCCGACAAGCCTATGCAATAGAGATTATATCTCATTCATTTCTAATTCGTGTTTCTTTTGCATATCTGTATTTGAGCTTGCAACCTTTGAACTTCGTCTTTTATTGGATCATGCATTTCATTCTGACATTCCTTAGTTGAGCTTGAATTCCAAAAACTTGTGTTGGTGTCGGACAAATCCCATAACCCCTCACACGACCATTCTGATCTTCTCCCCTTTTTTTTTTCCTTGAAAATGCTATCTTCAATTTGTTTGGCAGCATTTGAGAACTCCGACGTGGTCGCTTGTTTTAGCTAGATCTCCCAATAAGTCCTCCTACATTAAAGCAAAAAATATAAACATATCAATTGCTTGCCAAATAACTTTATTGATGCAAAAAAAAAAAGATAAAACAAAGCGCATATTGAATACAGCAAAATCACTTGATGCTTGATTAATATATTCCCTATCTTTAGTTTTGCGAGTTACTACAAAAAACTCAATACCTCCTAGCTCTCTATCATTTTGCTCCTCCTGACATTAGTCATATTAACAAGCTTAGTACAAAAATATAATTTAACTAAATGAACTTGAAACTAGAAATATAAAAATACATATAAGCATATTTATAGAATAAAGAAAGGTTTTTATACAAATTCATTCACTTTCTTATAGAACTTTTGGAACCAGTTGTCTGAAGAGTTGTATGATTTGCACGAGATGCCCTCCCAATCCATGAGAGATTTTATAGAAATAAAATATGTAAGTTCAAAAGTGTAGTACAAAACTATGAGTATACTGCGAAAACCAATTACGGATATGTCACGCCCCGGGCTAGTTTTAGATGCGGAAAACACGTGCCAAATTTTTTTTTGAAAGCCTAGCCCGCGCCACGTACACACCCGCCACAAATACAGGGTCCACTGTACATACGGACAGAGCCTCCCCTATATTTGCACGGCGTCCACAACATACAACAGGATCACAACCACCATTCATTCATCACAACAGCACAACAACTCAAAGAGATTCATACAGCTAGCAGTCCTTAAACCTGTATGAATCTAAGCAAGTCCTTAGGCGAAAGATGATGCGATGCACACACAACAGATCATTCTAGAAAATTGCTCCTTACCCAGAAGCTTTATTTTGAAACCCTAATATCAAGCACTCAAGAATCATTTGAAAATCGTTCTCCACACGAGAACTCTCTTTTGAAAACCCAAAAATCGATCGATCGGAAATCCATTTGAAAATTGTTTCCCACACGGAAACCTTTATTTAAAAACGCTACCACGAGGGGTAGAAATCCAAGACATGCGATGAAAGCTACAATGATAGAATAAAGCATCGACATCCAAAAAACTAAGCATGCAATCCGCACATGGATACTAACCAAAACCACGAGATCTAGGCATGCAAAATAATCATCCCACATATAACTGTACCAAATCATATCATGCTAGATGAAACAACCACAGTGTAACTGAACCATATCCATAACTAACTGAAAGAGGATAGGGGTAATAACCAAATCTGGAGAAGATAGCCTCACAGGTCGGGACCTCTAGTACCACTAACTAGGCGTGCCTCGCTGCATCCCGACTCTCACCACCCTGCTCACCTGAAAACAACAACGAGGGCGGGGGGGTGAGAACATGTAAACATGTCTCCCCTCCCAGTGGGTACAGCAAGCTGACGAAGGCGAGGTGTACACACCGGCACGAGGGTCAACAAAAGATAGATAAGGTATACAGTAGCACAAGTAAGTATGAGGCTGACATACAACTGAAACAACTATGCTACTGTAAACAACTAGTATATGCATCAAAGGAGATAACCACAAAGTAAACCCAATCCATAGCCACCGGGACGTATCCCTGGCACTGTCACACTGCTCAACTCTCGGCACATAAACCTTCTGGATGCACGGCATCAAGGCTCACGGATCGGAACAGCTCAACGACCCTTTTCCGGAAAAGAACACCCCCCAGGCGGTGGATCAGACCGCGAGTGTACGTGAAGTGCTAGAAGAGCTGTGACGATCGATGCGAATGCTCAATCCACAGAACGGCAACGAGCCGTGAAGCAACTGATAAACCACAACGAGGATCGCTCGGAACAACAGGCGATCACAACCGACCAACTGGGTCGTCTCAATAATCATGCAAACCACAACTACTCTACTATCCAAGCACACATGAGTAGAGTCAACGGGAGTCAAGTGAACTAAAAACTGAAATGCAAGAGAAGGGATAGAAAGGTATCACCGTAGTCCACTGAACCGACTCCGGATCGAAGTACCCACCTGTCGAAAGATCAAATCTAACACCGACGGCTCTCGGGAACCGCGACAGGACCTACGAAAGACTCACAGGGTCAAGGTCCACCAAGTCGACACTAAACACAAAACTCTCACATCCCGAAACCGACGGATCGCCCGGGAAAACCCACCGGGACGATCCCGAAACCACGCTAAGCCCCAGAGGGGTACCTACAGCCAACCAAGTCCCTCGCTGTCCCCGAACACACAAAACCAAGAGATGGGACAGCGAGCACAAGCTCGGGGTGCCACGAACACCAAACGCACCCGAAACGGCTTCTCGGGTTCCCGAAAAGTGCTGATTTGACACTGGAACCCTTCGCCACTCATCCGCTGTCCTCAGAACTTCGGGACAGCGATGAGGAACAGCCAACGAGGCTAAACGACGAAGCCAAGTCACTCACAAAAATAGCGAGTGAGTCGCACAACTAAAAACACGCGTTTCGCCGATTAATTCATCGAAAAACGCGTCGGAAACGAATACGGATCTCCGCGAAGGGCGAAGGGATTGGACAACCAGTCCACAGGGTCTCAAGGGTCATGCCCTTGCTGCCCGCAGCGTCGCAACGCTGCCACAATCAACATAATCCCAAAACAAGCAACAATTACATACATAAGAGCAATAATTTAAGCCGTTAGAGCAATCCGTGCATCCGCACGACCTTCCGCAAGCACCAGCGGATAGGTAACGGCATCACGGAGGCCGTGCTCACAGCCTCACTGCGACAGGGCAAGTTGCAAGCGCAGAAAAAGCATAAAAACAGTGAACACATGCAATAAGCAAGCATAATTAAGGCCGTTCGAGCCCTCCGTTCGTCCGCACGACCTTCTGCAAGCACCAGCGGATAGGTAACGACGTAACGGAGGCCGTGCTCACAGCCCCACTGTGACAGGAACAGTCGCTGGCTCAGACAAGCCATAAAAACAGCAAAACATACAATATCATGCTCGACATCGGCCGAACGGCGAAACGGCTCAACCAAAGCCAATTCTAAGTTGAGCATGATGATCAGCGCGTTGCCGCGATCATCGTGCTCACCTTCCCAGACTTTGGGAAGCAACAGGGAGCTCAAACAACCAAGCGCGGCCAAAACAAAGCAAAAAGGGATCCCGGCCGGAGCAACCAGCTCCGGCCGGCTGCCGGCCGGCATGCACGGCCAGCTGCGGCCAGGAAAGGATGCGGGGGACCCAAGGAGGACAGCGCTCACCTCAGACGGTGACGGGGTGCGGCGGCAGCGGTGCAGGGAAGAGCCCTAGCTCCGGGAAGGCTCGGCCACACCTACTTCGGCAAGGAACGGCGGCGGCGGCCGGCGACGACGCGAGCACCGGCAAGAGGGGCCCGCCGGACGTAATGAAGTGGACTCCCACTATTCTCCGATGTCACGTTGTCGGCCGCCAACGTGACCCTCCAAGGGTATAGAAGTGGTTCACTCCGATCTAACTCCAATACCTTTGGAGCTTTAGCAATGACCCAATCATAATACTTTCGCCCATAAGTCACAAGAGAACTCGTCTCTCACGTTCCTATTCCTTATCTTCCAACCTGCCTAAGGTTTACTAGGTCCACTAAGACTCAACCCTAGGCTCTGATACCACAATAATCTGTCACGCCCCGGGCCCTCGTGGGAGCCTACCAGGCACGTGCACAGACCCGCCCGCCGTGTACCTCAAAGCAAACACAATGTACACAAGGCGTCTACAACAACAAAAATTCAATAGAATAAGGAATACATCCTAAACAAGGTGATCAGAGCGAAATCAAGATCAACACAACTAAAATCTCAAAATATACAATAAAATTATACATCTTAACAGTACTAGGAGATCACTCTCTAGATAACAACTATACACCTTTCATATAAAATAAAATGAAAGGACATCATGGTATGCCTACAACAACAACAACACCGTAGAGGTTCTAGCTAGCTGCTAACCCCTCGCCACGATCCCAAGCCTCTCCTGCTGCGGAAGGCTCTGAAACAAAAACCCAACAACAATGGGGGTGAGAACTATTAATCAATAGTTCCCAGTGGGTAAGCCGCCGAGAGTGGCGAATTACACCGCTAGGTCAACTGAGGCAAGATAGTATACTGAAACATAAAGCATAAATATTAAATGCTAAACAGGTAGTTCTACTACTATCATGCCTCCAATGAATAAATCATCTACATGAACATGAATATGCTCTATTGTCATAAGCTCAACATTTAATTACACAAATTTCATGCATGTCAAATTAATGCCATGATCAATCACGTATGCTCTAATGTAATAAACTCACCATATGTCAAGTTTTACTATTACACATATGACTTGTCTCCAACAATATGTACGTTATGTTCACTAATCACTAGTGTGCCAAGTCATGTCAATGTCTCACTACATGCAATGCCACAAGGTCACCACCCAATACTATGTCCATACACTACATGTATATGCATCAATTAATTAGGGTGTCAAATGTCACATTCCTCACGATATTTCCTACCATAAAAGACTTCTCAAGTCTTGGCTTGTGCCGTGCCTAATGGCCCCGTGGTAGTCAACATCCTCGCTAGAATGAGCCTCCCCCACGGCAATCCACTTCGGCGCCCATAAAACCTGCACACAGGCGATCCTCGTCGCAAAAGGCCCACTCCGGAGCTGCCGGCTTGTAGAGAGCGACCCTCACAAGCATGTGCGAATGAGCACAATGGCATAACAAGCATAGTCAACAGCATAGAAAATACGTTCGTCATGTCTCTAACATGGAATAGCCAACCGATGTCCAAAGGTCTAACATTATGTCAAAATGTCAACCTAATTATTCACCTAAGTGAAATACAATATGTTTAACCTCACACTATGTCAAAAACACGTCATATCATGTTTACTACATTCAATAGCCAAGATGCTAAATGTCAACAATATCATGTTGTTCTCAATTTGTCCGTTGGTACGTCCCTACCAATATGCACATGTCTCTATCATGTAAATGCTCATCTCTCAGTTTACTAAGTTCATAAACCATGCATTACTCTAATGCCATATATCGTGCATTCTACAAATGCCAAAACCATGCATTATTCTAATGACATATATCATGCATTCTACAAATGCCAAACCATGCATTATTCTAATGCCATGTATTATGCATTCTACAAATGCCAACAAGTCCATAAACCATGCCATGCATGAGCTACACTAACCTCTACTACATATAGTGTAAGAGCTATCATGCGAGTATTCCATTAACCAAGAACTCATGTTTAACCAATTACAATTATCACATACAACTAGAATCTCTTTCCTCATGTCTTAAACATGGAGTCATTTCCGCGACCAAAAGGTCGAGCCAAAAGCCAACGATGCCCGTCAAAGTTGCTCACCTAAAATGAGGTGCAACAACTTATCCTGCATATGTCATATTCTCTTTTTTCTCTATACAAGCATACTTTAGTATGCGAAGAGAATTCACTAGTCCACCACTCAAGTAGTGTCTCATATGATGCTCATCTCTAGCATGCATAACCTAATTAGCATTTCATAATGCATCATTACACTACTAGCACAAATACTCTAGCATGCATAATATTCTCATAATGCCATACTATATGAAATTTGCATTTTTCATAAACAACTTGTATGTCTCATGCAATCACAATTATCATCATGCCATAATTATCATAATTATGCATCTAATCACTCCTATAACAAGATAGGAGACATAGGGGGAGTTCACCCATTTCGGTGAGGTCAGACCCACCAGATACCCGTCGAAACCTCGCAGTACTTCGAAACGAAGTTGTCCCCCGAGCTTCTCATACCCTAAGATAATTTTTCAAGGGGTTAGGGGTATCGAACAAGCAAATTCGAAAACCACCAAAAACTATGAGGTAAATGGGTGAAAAATTACCTTGAGCAAGTAAAACTTGTTCTAAGTCCAAATTGAGGTTAGAGATCTTCCAATCTAACCTACAACAACATTCTACACCCATCAAAACCACCTCAAGAGCTCCTCATCACGAAACCCTAAATAAAACCCTAGTTTTCATGAAACTAGGTTTTCATCCCAAATCCAAGCAAAAATTACAAATAGAGGTTGTAAGAGAGTTTACTAACCTCAAATCAAGCTTCCAACCGGGCTTACACAAGCTAGGGTTGAAGCTAGGCCCACCAACAAGCTCCTTTTCTCAGCCCCGAGCTCCCTCCAAGCCTAGGAGTACTCCTCCATGAAGAAAATGGAGAGAAAGGAGATCAAAACCATGATCTAAGGGGTTGGGAGCAAGAAAAACTAGAGAGAGAGAGAGAGAGAAACCCTACCTTTCCTCTCCTCTAAGTCCTCAGCCCACACAACAAGAGAGGGGTGAAGGGGTACTTAAACCCGAGCAACAAAATCCACTTAGGTCCCTCAAAAAGCCAAAATTGCAAAACTGCACAAAATGCAATCTGCAACACTGTATACCGGTATGCGTATGTGTATACCGGTATACTGCACAAATTTTGCAACAACCCGAGCCTCGGCCAGCAAGCTGCGCAACCACATTCCGGTATGCCACTCTCAGTACCGGTACTAATCGCTTCAGTACCGGTACGCGAATTGCACATACCGGAATGCCAGCCCATTCCGGTATCACCAGCAGGATTCCGCAGAACCCGAGAGCTGCGCAAACCAGTTCTTCACTGGATTCCGGTATACCATAACCAGATACCGGTATGCAATTGCAAAATCTGCACTTTTGCAGATTTCGACTTCCGGAGTCCGTTTTCACACTTTCCAAGTCCCGAAAACACTCCGAAGCTCACCAAACTCAACCCAAAACTCCAGAATAGTACAAGCCACTATTCTCTCACTAGAACTCCGCAATTTGCTAAAGTTCAGTGTACTACATACTCCCCTCCTAAAAAGGAGTTTCGTCCGCGAAACTACGGATCAACAACAACAACCAAACAACAAAACCAGAAGAGATAAGAACATCATCCTCGCAGTGAAGCCTCCAGCTCTCACACCATGCATTGCACCCAAGATGTTGCTCCAAAGCATCTTGTAGTAGGAATAGTGATAATCCCGAATTCCTACATTCCACAAGTCCAATCCAACAATATGCTCCTTGAAGTTTAGATCTTCATGCAGCTCTAAAGAAACGTCATCCACCATCGGGGAAGAATTCAATTACTCGCTCGGAGCGTCCGCACACTTCATATACCTTCCGCAGATCTGAAGTAAAACAACTCCACATGCCACTAGGCCCATTTGCCTCAGGGTCTCAAATAATCCCAAGAATCTGAAACTTAGATTCCTCAAATACAAAGCTCTTGGATTTCCTTAACTAAGTATCACACTCAGATCATCAGATTCAGGTGCCCAAAATCCTATCTCTCACCGAGAATCATCCAATGGCTCAAATTCCAAAGCGATAGAGCTAGATGCCCTATGCAGTCACGCAAAATTCCAAGGTATACTTGCGCAAAATTTCCTCAATCCAACTCAGGTGAATAGTTACTCCTATTCACAACCTCTAAACAATCATCACGTCTAGCTTAAAAGCGAGACAATCCAATTCCGGAGACTCCGGCAATCATCCTCTATCCAAACCAGGTAGATAGCCTTTACTTAGCATATCTCAAAAATCCTGCTATCACAGGTACAACTTATTAGTTCCACCGTCAAGACACTTTCTGACAGTCCACTAGGAATTCATTAGTCACAGCACTCTTGGTCTCAATTGCACCATTTACCAGTTGGGATCAAGGCTAACTCCTGTGATCCGATCCAAAGGATAGATATCACATCATATTTCACATCTCATCGATAACTCTAGTACATCAGCCTCTAACCTGTTTTCACAGCTTCAACTCATTCTCCTGAGTGAAGAGGCATTCCAACATTAAGATCTGGGTGCACTTCACACCACTATCAATACATAAACTTGCCACATTTTCCAAGCAAATGCCATGGCAATCTTTTCCAATTCACAATTTGGCGATTCCTCTTGCATTCTCTCAATTGCTAAAAGGTCAATATTACCTCTCTATTTTACACCAGAGTGCAACTCAATCAGTGGAGAGAAACATAATTACAAAGCACATAGCCCGCCTTCGGGGTAACCAAGGTCGACGGTCGTCAACCACACCAACGGTTCCAAGAACTTCTCTCACACATATCTTTCCAAAAGGTTTAATCCCTTTATGTGTGAGTCAAAAGAAGGGAGTAGACAACTCAAAAATCTCCCCACAATTATCCATACCTCCAATCAAACTAAGGAGTTTGAACTTCGATCACATCCGTTTGTCCAAATCAACTATGGATGGCTGATTTCCTTGAGATCTCCACTCATATCCATTTTGGCATCAACTGCCAAGGGACACTAGTCCTCACAACCAAATCAGCACGCCTTCAACTTGAAGCACTTGCAATTCTCATTCAAAGGAATCTTCATGGTCTTCATCGCCTCTCGACTTCCAACATGTCGTCGATGCACACAGGGACAAAGACACCCAGAAGGGCCAAACATCACAACACACAAGAGCATCAACCAGCTCAAACGACACCACGATAATTTCGTAATGTCTACACCGAGTGAACAAGTCACCCTCGGTCCAAACTCAAACTCAAACTCAACCCAACGAGAGTAGTACTAGATTGCAACTACCCTCGAATAAAACCAGAATCCCTGGAGTTTGATCAAACAGATCAACCGATCTCGGCTACGGGTACATATTCTTGATCGTGACCCTACCGAGTTCACGATAGTCGACCCACAGTCGAAATGACCCGTCCACAGAAAACAAACGAGATCGATGCTTCATAAGAGAAAACACTAGGCAAAAGAGGTCTCCAGACCAAGCCTTCAATTCTCACAACACAACCGGGATTGCACAAGCAACTCCCTCACAAGAGACATCCTTGCTTTTGAGGATTCTCAACACTCACCAAAGATGCTGGCCCAAAGGCCACGCGCTCACTCAGCCAATAACCAGGCTTGGGCAGGTGAAACGATCATCGCAATTAGCGAACCTCCACGCCCTCAGAAAACACTATTTCGTGTCCAAGTTCCCAAAGCACTACACCTCGGCTCCCACTCATCGGCAATCAAATAGCCGAAGAGCCGGCCCAAGTTCAAATTAGAACTACACGCTTTCAGCCAATTAAAGCCAATCGCTTCGTTGGCGCACAAAACATCCAAAACTAACGAAGTACAAGAACAGTACTCTCAAGTCCAGACACTCAGGACCACTCGATCTGCAAGCATCAAGAAAAACAAGTTCCCTGCCATGCATTCGGCAAACAGCCGATCCAAAACCACAATCATAACAAACAACAAACAAGCTCCAATACTACGAGCTGCGACAACCTCCATTGTCGCTGCGTCATCATCCGCCCGTCAGACAGGCACGCACACATCCAAAGTCGGCCGCGCGCGAAGTCGGTCCCAATATTGTCGACACTGTTCTCCTCAAACACTCCAATTGGGGATGGCCCACCTGGCCACGAAGAGAGCACCTGCCTCAATTCCAAGAGCATCATCAGGTACATGCGGACTCCACCGCTCACACGTCTCAATAGTCGATGACGATTTGACGTCCCATTAACATCCTGCTAGAGGTCCACCTTCTCGAGATCAATCCCTCTTTGAACACTTGATGGTCCTCTTACGATAGACTTGCCACTCATAGTAGCTTCCTTTGCCGTCCCAACGGTCTCCACGTCTCTCGCCCTTATCAAGGTGCGATCCGCATTCTCACAAAATTTCTTGAGGTCGACTGCCAACTGGATCGACAAATCCTCCAGTTGCATAATCCTCTCGTCTGCCGGCGTAAAGCCTCAACTTGGAGTAACATCATAAATGATCGCCGTTCCACCGTACTCGCTGAATTTGCCAGTTGTTCTCCCAACTTAATATCTCACCAAATCCGGAGGATGCAGGGTTCCCGCCTCGGCTGCCTCGGTCGTCATCGAGTGCGTCGATCACCACTCAAGCTGCAACAAGCATAACATGCGCAGGTAAAGCACCCCACGCCAACGCATCCCCACACAAAACTATAACCCCAATCACGCGAAAGTAATGAAGTGGACTCCCACTATTCCCCGATGTCACGTTGTCGGCCGCCAACGTGACCCTCCAAGGGTATAGAAGTGGTTCACTCCGATCTAACTCCAATACCTTTGGAGCTTTAGCAATGACCCAATCATAATACTTTCGCCCATAAGTCACAAGAGAACTCGTCTCTCACGTTCCTATTCCTTATCGTCCAACCTGCCTAAGGATTACTAGGTCCACTAAGACTCAACCCTAGGCTCTGATACCACAATAATCTGTCACGCCCCGGGCCCTCGTGGGAGCCTACCAGGCACGTGCACAGACCCGCCGTGTACCTCAAAGCAAACACAATGTACACAAGGCGTCTACAACAATAAAAATCCAATAGAATAAGGAATACATCCTAAACAAGGTGATCAGAGCGAGAACATATTTCTACAACTAAATCAAGATCAACACAACTAAAATCTCAAGATATACAATAAAATTATACATCTTAACAGTACTAGGAGATCACTCTCTAGATAACAACTATACACCTTTCATATAAAATAAAATGAAAGGACATCATGGTATGCTTAAAACAACAACACCGTAGAGGTTCTAGCTAGCTGCTAACCCCTCGCCACGATCCCAAGCCTCTCCTGCTGCGGAAGGCTCTGAAACAAAAACCCAACAACAATGGGGGTGAGAACTATTAATCAATAGTTCCCAGTGGGTAAGCCGCCGAGAGTGGCGAATTACACCGCTAGGTCAACTGAGGCAAGATAGTATACTGAAACATAAAGCATAAATATTAAATGCTAAACAGGTAGTTCTACTACTATCATGCCTCCAATGAATAAATCATCTACATGAACATGAATATGCTCTATTGTCATAAGCTCAACATTTAATTACACAAATTTCATGCATGTCAAATTAATGCCATGATCAATCACATATGCTCTAATGTAATAAACTCACCATATGTCAAGTTTTACTATTACACATATGACTTGTCTCCAACAATATGTACGTTATGTTCACTAATCACTAGTGTGCCAAGTCATGTCAATGTCTCACTACATGCAATGCCACAAGGTCACCACCCAATACTATGTCCATACACTACATGTATATGCATCAATTAATTAGGGTGTCAAATATCACATTCCTCACGATATTTCCTACCATAAAAGACTTCTCAAGTCTTGGCTTGTGCCGTGCCTAATGGCCCCGTGGTAGTCAACATCCTCGCTAGAATGAGCCTCCCCCACGGCAATCCACTTCGGCGCCCATAAAACCTGCACACAGGCGATCCTCGTCGCAAAAGGCCCACTCCTGAGCTGCTGGCTTGTAGAAAGCGACCCTCACAAGCATGTGCGAATGAGCACAATGGCATAACAAGCATAGTCAACAGCATAGAAAATACGTTCGTCATGTCTCTAACATGGAATAGCCAACCGATGTCCAAAGGTCTAACAGTATGTCAAAATGTCAACCTAATTATTCACCTAAGTGAAATACAATATGTTTAACCTCACACTATGTCAAAAACACGTCATATCATGTTTACTACATTCAATAGCCAAGATGCTAAATGTCAACAATATCATGTTGTTCTCAATTTGTCCGTTGGTACGTCCCTACCAATATGCACATGTCTCTATCATGTAAATGCTCATCTCTCAGTTTACTAAGTTCATAAACCATGCATTACTCTAATGCCATATATCGTGCATTCTACAAATGCCAAAACCATGCATTATTCTAATGCCATATATCATGCATTCTACAAATGCCAAACCATGCATTATTCTAATGCCATGTATTATGCATTCTACAAATGCCAACAAGTCCATAAACCATGCCATGCATGAGCTACACTAACCTCTACTACATAGAGTGTAAGAGCTATCATGCGAGTATTCCATTAACCAAGAACTCATGTTTAACCAATTACAATTATCACATACAACTAGAATCCCTTTCCTCATGTCTTAAACATGGAGTCATTTCCGCGACCAAAAGGTCGAGCCAAAAGCCAACGATGCCCGTCAAAGTTGCTCACCTAAAATGAGGTGCAACAACTTATCCTGCATATGTCATATTCTCTCTTTTCTCTATACAAGCATACTTTAGTATGCGAAGAGAATTCACTAGTCCACCACTCAAGTAGTGTCTCATATGATGCTCATCTCTAGCATGCATAACCTAATTAGCATTTCATAATGCATCATTACACTACTAGCACAAATACTATAGCATGCATAATATTCTCATAATGCCATACTATATGAAATATGCATTTTTCATAAACAACTTGTATGTCTCATGCAATCACAATTATCATCATGCCATAATTATCATAATTATGCATCTAATCACTCCTATAACAAGATAGGAGACATAGGGGGAGTTCACCCATTTCGGTGAGGTCAGACCCACCGGATACCCGTCGAAACCTCGCAGTACTTCGAAACGAAGTTGTCCCCCGAGCTTCTCATACCCTAAGGTATCGTTTGGTTCGGGGATAAGCAAAAAGTGACTATTCCAGGGATAGGTATAAATTGAGGTATAAGCGGGGATTAAATCAATTTTACGTTTGGATGAAAAGTAGATTTTTCTCGGGAATAAGGAAAATAGTGTTTGGATGGTTTGATTGGAATTGCGAGGATAAGAATAATTATAATTTTAAACAATAATATTTTATCTAATTAATTAAGACGAAATATTAATTAAGTAATAATTTAACTTATTTAATCTACTAAATAATTATGAATATTGCTAAAAACCCTTAATACGAATAAATAAATTAATTGGTAATTAATAATTTAATAAAATAATAAATTAAAATAAATAAATTAGTTAATAATAGTCAGATGATTAATTAAGAAAATAATTAAATTACTCAAAATATTAATTAATTAAACAATATAATATAATTAATTATTTAATTAGTAAATTAATTAAAATAAATAAATTAATTAATAATAAATTAATTACTCAAAAAATTAATTAAATATTTATTAAAGTAATAAATTAAATAGTTAATTAATTATCTAGTTAATTAGTAAATAAATTAATATATAAATTATTAATTAAATAATATTTATTATAAATCTAGCTTGGATATTTTATTCTTTTATTATTAATTAAATATATTATGTTTATATAATTTATGTTTAAATAAATTTATAATCTTAATTAAATTTAGAATTAAGCTTGGAATAGCGCTATTCCGTCAAAACGATGGAATAGTTTATCCCAGCTATTCCGGAATAACCGAGAATAACGAAGTTTGATCGGGATAAAATATCCCGGCCAAACTTCGTTTCGTTTGGCGGAATAGCGGGGATAACTTTGTTATCCCCGCTTTAACCCCCGAACCAAACGGGGCCTAAGATAATTTTCCAAGGGGTTAGGGGTATCGAACAAGCAAATTCGAAAACCACCAAAAACTATGAGGTAAATGGGTGAAAAAATACCTTGAGCAAGTAAAACTTGTTCTAAGTCCAAATTGAGGTTAGAGATCTTTCAATCTAACCTACAACAACATTCTACACCCATCAAAACCACCTCAAGAGCTCCTCATCACGAAACCCTAAATAAAACCCTAGTTTTCATGAAACTAGGTTTTCATCCCAAATCCAAGCAAAAATCACAAATAGAGGTTGTAAGAGAGTTTACTAACCTCAAATCAAGCTTCCAATCGGGCTTACACAAGCTAGGGTTGAAGCTAGGCCCACCAACAAGCTCTTTTCCTCAGCCCCGAGCTCCCTCCAAGCCTAGGAGTACTCCTCCATGAAGAAAATGGAGAGAAAGGAGATCAAAATCATGATCTAACACCTTTCCTCTCCTCTAAGTCCTCAGCCCACACAACAAGAGAGGGGTGAAGGGGTACTTAAACCCGAGCAACAAAATCCACTTAGGCCTCTCAAAAAGCCAAAATTGCAAAACTGCACAAAATGCACTCTGCAACTCTGTATACCGGTACGCGTATGTGTATACCGGTATACTGCACAAATTTTGCAACAACCCGAGCCTCGGCCAGCAAGCTGCGCAACCACATTCCGGTATGCCACTTCTCAGTACCGGTACTAATCGCTTCAGTACCGGTACGCGAATTGCACATACCGGAATGCCAGCCCATTCCGGTATCACCAGCAGGATTCCGCAGAACCCGAGAGCTGCGCAAACCAGTTCTTCTCTGGATTTCGGTATACCAAAACCAGATACCGGTATGCAATTGCAAAATCTGCACTTTTGCAGATTTCGACTTCCGGAGTCCGTTTTCACACTTTCCAAGTCCCGAAAACACTCCGAAGCTCACCAAACTCAACCCAAAACTCCAGAATAGTACAAGCCATTATTCTCTCACTAGAACTCCGCAATTTGCTAAAGTTCAGTGTACTACACCCTGGGTGCACACCGCAGGGAAGAAGAAGAAGAAGAAGAAGAAGAAGGAGAAGAAGAAGAAATGGAGAGGAGAAGCTTGGCCGGGGTTGCGCCGGCCAGGGGATGGCCGGCGGCAGCCGGCGGCGCAAGGGGGAGCTGGCAGGGGATCTGGGGGAGCAGGGGCTTGCTGCTGGAGAGGATGAGGGAGAGAGAGAGGGGGGGTTTTCCAACAACAACTCACACACACACACAACACACACACATATACACCAACACAAATGCAAAAACACCCCTCAAAAACACAAAATCAGCCCTCAGTCCCTCACAGCAGGAACAAAATGCCCAGACACCCCTCCACAAGCAGTCTCACGCGAAACGGTGCGAGAAACAGGGTCCAGATCGCGAAACCAAAAAAAAGTACTATTCGACCTCTCAACGAAGAAGATGGAAAATCTCTCAAACCGTCCGTCGCATATCAAAACGGATTGTGTCATCGCGTTCAGCACTGCCGAGACATCGAATCTACCATTTTGGATCGTCAGAATCGGACTCCGGATCACGCCGTTAAGCCGTTCTCTCTCCGCGACAAAAACTCAAAAACCCTAAAATCCATATAAAAACCACTTATATACATATATATACATAAACACCCGTATATATATACGTATACAGATCAAAAACACAGTATCAGGGGAGAGGAACACAGAATTTCAAATTTCTAAATTTCGAATTCTCACATCACTCCCACCTAACAAGAAGTTTCGTCCCCGAAACTTACTCACACACCATCCGCGAACAACAGCGGATACCACCTACGCAAAGCAGACTCCAGCACCCAAGTAGTCTCGCGCTCCACGCGACTCGTCCACTGCACTCTCACAAACCGAAAGCTCCGATTCCTCAACTGCTTCACCTCGCGAGCCAAAAACCACAAAGGCACCTCACCGTAGCTGAGATCCTCCCTTAGCTGAACCGTTGTCGGGCCGATCACACGACGCTCACCCACGTCAATCCAACAGATCAGTGATCGACAACGACTTCCATACAACGCCTCGTACGGTGCCATCCCAATGCTCGCCTGGAAGCTGTTGTTGAAGGCGAACTCCACCAAGGAAAGGTACCTAAACCAACCCTCACCAAAATCCAAAACGCATGTCTGGAGCATATCCTCAATGGTCTGGATTACACGCTCCGACTGCCCAACACTCTGAGGGTGGTAAGCTGAGCTGAAGTCGAGCCTCGTTCCCAGTGCCTGCTGCAAGCTCCTCCAGAACTGGAAAACGAAGCGAAAACCCCAATCCAAAACGATCGACACTGGCACTCCAAGCAGCCTGACGGTCTCATCCAAGTAGCGCTGCGCCAGTCGATCCCGAGACTAAGTCGAGTGTACCGGTAGGAAGTGAGCTGCTTTCGTCAATCAGTCCACAAAAACCCAGATCGCAACATGACCTCGCTGAGAACGAGGGAACCCGGTGACGAAATCCAAGGTGATCTGCTCCCACCTCCCTACGGGTACAGGCAACGGTCGAAGCTTCTCTGCTGATCGCTGATGTTTAGCCTTCACCTGCTGACAAACCAGGCACAGTGCCACATGCTGAGCTATATCCAGAAACTCTGCCTCAAGTCGCGGTACATCTTCGTCCCTCCAGGATGAACGGTGTACGGCGACCGGTGTGCCTCAGTCAAAATCTCCCGTCTCAAATCCGGATCACTGGGCACACACCTCCGTCCATGAAGGAAACTATCAGCATGTAACATGAAGTCACCATCTCTACCCTGCTCGGCCTCTACTCGCACTCTCTGCAAGTGCGGATCCATCAGCTGCCCACCGAAAAGCCGATCCGACAAGGTGGGTTGCACCTCCAAAGTCAACAACTGTGCGGTAGCTCCACAAGGTAAAGTCTCCAACTCTGGTCGACGAAACTCCACCACCAATCGCTCCTGGTCGGTGATCAAAAGAGACGGCTCCTTGAAGAGATACATCAGACTCTGGTGATCCGTGAAGATCTCACAATGCGCTCCGTACAGGTAGTGTCTCCAAAGCTTGAGGGCGAACACTACTGCTGCTAACTCGAGATCGAGCGCCAGATAGATCTTCTCTTGCTGCAAGAGCACGCACCCCAATCCTATCCAAGATGCATCGCAGTAGACCACAAAAACCTCTCCAGGCTGCGACGATGCTAAGATAGGGGCACGAGTCTAACAGTCCATCAGCTCCTAGAAGCTCATCTGACAAGCGTGAGTCTACTGAAACATCACGCCCTTCCTCGTCAGCTTGCTCAAAGAGGCGGCGATCTTGAGAAACCCTCAACAAATCGCTGGTAACAACTCGCCAAGCCGAGGAAGCTCCTAATCTCTGCCACAGAAGTCGGAACAGGCCAATCCACTACAGAGTCCACCTTCCTTGGTTCCACCGCAAACCAGCCTGCATCACGATGTGAACCAAGAAGGAAACTTCTCGAAAAGATCAGTATGTCGTCAAAGGAGACCACGACAAATTGATCCAAGAACTGCCGAAAACCCAGTTCAACAAATCCAAAAACTGCCGGGGCGTTCGTCAAACCAAACGGCATAACCGTGACCTCGTAACGCCCGTAACGAGTCCGGATGGCCGTCGACGCAACGTCCTCGACCTTGATCCTCAGCTAAAGATAACATGTCTCTGAATCTCGCAGGACTCACAATCAAACCAACGAAAACCGTGTGAGTCCATCACTCTGGTGCACAGGGTTGCCAATCGCAGCAAGCGATAAAACACCAACGATGCCAAACATCAGATCCAAGTGATCAGACACGCGCTCCAAACCAAGACTACACGAAAGTCGCGGCGAAAACCTGTACGCAAACACAAGCACAGAGACCTCGGAGCCAACAATCAGGCTCCCGTCATCCCGAAACCGAGCTAAAAGGCAACCTGACTCAACCGGAGTCAAACCAACGACAGTGATGGCAAATCAACTGCGCAAAAACCACGCCATGATTAGCTGAAGGCTCACTACTAGATCAGGGATGACCACCACACAGCTTTCCCACAAGACGACGCAGAGAGATTGTCTTGCAAGCGAAAGCACCAACCCAATCCAGAAAGTCCCCAAAAAGGGATAGGGTATTTCGTCCTAACCTTTGACACTACGTTGTCTGCAGCCAACGTACTTATCAAAAGAACAGCGAAATATCCGAAGATCTAAGGCCAAAAACCAGTTGGCAACACCACAAAGGCACCAGGTCAACCCACTCAAAAGATGGACCGAAAACACGCAAGAATCGCCGAATTAACGGGGAAACAGCAAACCGACCCACAAAACAAAGTCTGCCCTGAGCCAACTCCCTAGGAGTCTTCGGCTTCCAACAACAAACCGACGGCTACAGGCGACAAGGGTCGTCAACCACACGAACCCAAGCGAAGGAAGAACAAATCCAGCGTCGACTAACCAACGTCGAACGCGGTGAGACCTCCAACAAGAAAGCCTACAAATACCACCAGAAATTCCAAAACACACCAATTTAGGCGTTAGGTTAGCCGCAAACCAAGTAGGCACCAATAAAAACCCGACACCAAACAGTGTCCACTCAGTCTAGTACACGTCAGTTCGACGCAAGAACTAGCTAAAGGTCGAAAGACCAACACTGACGATTCCACCAGCAATACGTCAGAGGGGTAGGCTTCACCGCCCTACCCAACAAAACAGAGAAGGAAAACACCAAAGCTGCGGTCGGAACCGCTCAAAGCACCGTCTCCGTAGAGACGCTCGCAGAGGCCCTCGTGCTCAACACGAAAAGTGGGGACAGGGCAAGAACAGCCCAAACAACAGCACAGATCCACCAAGTGACGTCACCTAGCCCACAAGGGCCACCACCTGCCAATGAGTGGTACGCAAAGGGAAAACATCCTGCCACTTGGTATCTGTCTGGTACTCCACCACCACTACCAGAAGGAGCACGAGCCTACGAACAAGGGCAGATCAAAACTCAGGAAATTCGCCAATCGCGCTCGGATGTGGCCACCACCCCCAATCACGGGATCGGCGTCCACACGCGAAACAGCCGACGTAGTCGCGGTCGTGGCCACAACGGCGTGGGTGCCACAGGAGGGTCTGCAGTCATCGGGGCACTCGGCGAAGGAGGAGGAGGGGCTGGAGCGGCAGTCGCCGTAGCCTGCTGCTGTAAAAAAAAACTGCCGGAACAAGCCGGAACATGCCGGAGAGGGTCGCCAGCTGACCCCTCGCCTCGGCCTCAAGCACACAGGGTACGGTCCACAACAGGCTGTCCGCCTCCTGCCAGCTCCTCACTCGAACCAGCCACAATAGCCCGAATCAGAACACCAGCAGACAGCTCCGCAGGCGCACGTCTACCACCACGACCCGGACGAGGAGGTCTACCACGACCATAAGCCAACAGCAAAACACAGAAACCAGCGCAAGAGAAAAGGGGTCGGCAACTCCCACAAAACACAAGCCGAAAACAAACCCCTCGAACTCGCGCACCTATACATCTTAGGTCTTCCTATGGGTCAGCCTAACCAGTGGTTCAGTTACAAGTTTATGAATGAATGAGTGTTTGTACCCTTTACGCTCTGATACCATCTTAATCTGTCACGCCCCGGGCTAGTTTTAGATGCGGAAAACACGTGCCAAATTTTTTTTTGAAAGCCTAGCCCGCGCCACGTACAGACCCGCCACAAATACAGGGTCCACTGTACACACGGACAGAGCCTCCCCTGTATTTGCACGGCGTCCACAACATACAACAGGATCACAACCACCATTCATTCATCACAACAGCACAACAACTCAAAGAGATTCATACAGCTAGCAGTCCTTAAACCTGTATGAATCTAAGCAAGTCCTTAGGCGAAGGATGATGCGATGCACACACAACAGATCATTCTAGAAAATTGCTCCTTACCCAGAAGCTTTATTTTGAAACCCTAATATCAAGCACTCAAGAATCATTTGAAAATCGTTCTCCACACGAGAACTCTCTTTTGAAAACCCAAAAATCGATCGATCGGAAATCCATTTGAAAACTGTTTCCCACACGAAAACCTTTATTTGAAAACGCTACCACGAGGGGTAGAAATCCAAGACATGCGATGAAAGCTACAATGATAGAATAAAGCATCGACATCCAAAAAAACTAAGCATGCAATCCTCACATGGATACTAACCAAAACCACGAGATCTAGGCATGCAAAATAATCATCCCACATATAACTGTACCAAATCATATCATGCTAGATGAAACAACCACAGTGTAACTGAACCATATCCATAACTAACTGAAAGAGGATAGGGGTAATAACCAAATCTGGAGAAGATAGCCTCACAGGTCGGGACCTCTAGTACCACTAACTAGGCGTGCCTCGCTGCATCCCGACTCTCACCACCCTGCTCACCTGAAAACAACAACGAGGGCGGGGGGGTGAGAACATGTAAACATGTCTCCCCTCCCAGTGGGTACCGCAAGCCGACGAAGGCGAGGTGTACACACCGGCACGAGGGTCAACAAAAGATAGATAAGGTATACAGTAGCACAAGTAAGTATGAGGCTGACATACAACTGAAACAACTATGCTACTGTAAGCAACTAGTATATGCATCAAAGGAGATAACCACAAAGTAAACCCAATCCATAGCCACCGGGACGTATCCCTGGCACTGTCACACTGCTCAACTCTCGGCACATAAACCTTCTGGACGCACGGCATCAAGGCTCACGGGTCGGAACAGCTCAACGACCCTTTTCCGGAAAAGAACACCCCCCAGGCGGTGGATCAGACCGCGGGTGTACGTGAAGTGCTAGGAGAGCTGTGACGATCGATGCGAATGCTCAATCCACAGAACGGCAACGAGCCGTGAAGCAACTGATAAACCACAACGAGGATCGCTCGGAACAACAGGCGATCACAACCGACCAACTGGGTCGTCTCAATAATCATGCAAACCACAACTACTCTACTATCCAAGCACACACGAGTAGAGTCAACGGGAGTCAAGTGAGCTAAAAACTGAAATGCAAGAGAAGGGATAGAAAGGTATCACCGTAGTCCACTGAACCGACTCCGGATCGAAGTACCCACCTGTCGAAAGATCAAATCTAACACCGACGGCTCTCGGGAACCGCGACAGGACCTACGAAAGACTCACAGGGTCAAGGTCCACCAAGTCGACACTAAACACAAAACTCTCACATCCCGAAACCGACGGATCGCCCGGGAAAACCCACCGGGACGATCCCGAAACCACGCTAAGCCCCAGAGGGGTACCTACAGCCAACCAAGTCCCTCGCTGTCCCCGAACACACAAAACCAAGAGATGGGACAGCGAGCACAAGCTCGGGGTGCCACGAACACCAAACGCACCCGAAACGGCTTCCCGGGTTCCCGAAAAGTGCCGATTTGACACTGGAACCCTTCGCCACTCATCCGCTGTCCTCGGAACTTCGGGACAGCGATGAGGAACAGCCAACGAGGCTAAACGATGAAGCCAAGTCACTCACGAAAACAGCGAGTGAGTCGCACAACTAAAAACACGCGTTTCGCCGATTAATTCATCGAAAAACGCGTCGGAAACGAATACGGATCTCCGCGAAGGGCGAAGGGGTTGGACAACCAGTCCACAGGGTCTCAAGGGTCATGCCCTTGCTGCCCGCAGCGTCGCAACGCTGCCACAATCAACATAATCCCAAAACAAGCAACAATTACATACATAAGAGCAATAATTTAAGCCGTTAGAGCAATCCGTGCATCCGCACGACCTTCCGCAAGCACCAGCGGATAGGTAACGGCGTCACGGAGGCCGTGCTCACAGCCTCACTGCGACAGGGCAAGTCGCAAGCGCAGAAAAAGCATAAAAATAGTGAACACATGCAATAAGCAAGCATAATTAAGGCCGTTCGAGCGCTCCGTTCGTCCGCACGACCTTCCGCAAGCACCAGCGGATAGGTAACGACGTAACGGAGGCCGTGCTCACAGCCCCACTGCGACAGGAACAGTCGCTGGCTCAGACAAGCCATAAAAACAGCAAAACATACAATAACATGCTCGACATCGGCCGAACGGCGAAACGGCTCAACCAAAGCCAATTCTAAGGTGAGCATGATGATCAGCGCGTCGCCGCGATCATCGTGCTCACCTTCCCGGACTTTGGGAAGCAACAGGGAGCTCAAACAACCAAGCGCGGCCAAAACAAAGCAAAAAGGGACCCCGGCCGGAGCAACCAGCTCCGGCCGGCTGCCGGCCGGCATGCACGGCCAGCGGCGGCCAGGAAAGGATGCGGGGGACCCAAGGAGGACAGCGCTCACCTCAGACGGTGACGGGGTGCGGCGGCGGCGGCGCGGGGAAGAGCCCTAGCTCCGGGAAGGCTCGGCCACACCTACTCCGGCAAGGAACGGCGGCGGAGGCCGGCGACGACGCGAGCGCCGGCAAGAGGGGCCCGCCGGACATCGTTTAAAGGGCGACCGCGACAACTCTGGGCAACGGCGGCGGCGGCCGAAGGCTCTCAGCCGCGGGTGCCCTAGGAGCACAAGCGGCAACAGCGGCGGCTGCGGCGGCGCTCCGGCAGCACGGCGACGGCCGGGACGGAGTGGACCGGCGGCGGCTGTCCCGAGGGTAGCGGCGCGCACCCTCCGAGGCGGCAGGAGGCGGCAGGGCGCGGCCTCCAGCTGCTCCTGCCCGCAAGCAGCGAGCAAGAGCTGCAGGCGGCGCGGCGGCGCACCGGCGACACGGGGGCAGCCGGGGAAGGAGACGACGGCTGCGGCGGTCCTCTTGATGCCGGCGGGAGGTCGCTGCGGCGGCGGGAGGCGGCGGCGGCTCAGATCTCGAGCCCACTGCCCGCACTCCCAGCAGCAGCCAGCTGCTGCGGCGGCGGCGCTCCGACGGCACGGCGACGGCCGGGGAAGCAGGGGCGGCGCCGGAGGTTCCGAGGGTGACGGTGCTCACCCTCCCAGGCGGCGGGAAGCAGCGGCGGCTCGGGCCACCCACCCCCTGCCCGCAGCTGCCCTAGCAGGAGCTGCAGCAGCTCGGCGGCCCACGGCGGCGGCTCCCGACGGCGGCGCACGACTCCGGCAATCGTGCCACCTCAGGGGAAGCCCATGCATGGGTTTCCCCTGGGTGCACACCGCAGAGAAGAAGAAGAAGAAGAAGAAGAAGAAGAAGAAGAAGAAGGAGAAGAAGAAGAAATGGAGAGGAGAAGCTTGGCCGGGGTTGCGCCGGCCAGGGGATGGCCGGCGGCGGCCGGCGGCGCAAGGGGGAGCTGGCAGGGGATCTGGGGGAGCAGGGGCTTGCTGCTGGGGAGGCTGAGGGAGAGAGAGAGAGGGGGTTTTCCAACAACAACTCACACACACACACAACACACACACATATACACCAACACAAATGCAAAAACACCCCTCAAAAACACAAAATCAGCCCTCAGTCCCTCACAGCAGGAACAAAATGCCCAGACACCCCTCCACAAGCAGTCTCACGCGAAACGGTGCGAGAAACAGGGTCCAGATCGCGAAACCAAAAAAAAGTACTATTCGACCTCTCGGCGAAGAAGATGGAAAATCTCTCAAACCGTCCGTCACATGTCGAAACGGATTGCGTCATCGCGTTCAGCACTGCCGAGACATCGAATCTACCATTTTGGATCGTCAGAATCAGACTCCAGATCGTGCCGTTAAGCCGTTCTCTCTTCGCAACAAAAACTCAAAAACCCTAAAATCCATATAAAAACCACTTATATACATATATATACATAAACACCCGTATATATATACGTATACAGATCAAAAACACAGTATCAGGGGAGAGGAACACAGAATTTCAAATTTTCAAAATTCGAATTCTCACAGGATAACCAAAACTATGAGTAAAATATAATATACTATCTCACTTCTCTCCGAAAACCAATTGCGGACAACATCTATCCATTGTTGTGGCACAATTTCTGGAGGAATGTCACTAGCAATCTATGCTTGTATACTATTAGCCTTCTTATATTTTGCCTTAAGCTTGTGCTTGTAGTCTTTTCATTTTCTACTAATTGATCTCAACACCCATTCTTCAAGATTATCATCAGGATGAAGAAAAAACCTACTCTACAAGAAAGAAAAATAATAGATGATATTAAGAATTTAGAGCTTAAAAAATTATGACATATCTTAAAATTATAACTTCAAAGTATACAAAAATGTATTATGTCAATGATAAAGCAGCTGTGAAAGATTAGTCACTAATTAATCCTTCACTTTTATTTAAAATTGTTCAGTTGAAGTTCAACTAGAAGATGTTCTATTTACTAAAGTGTTCTACAACCATATATAAAAGATAGATGAATGCTCAAATCAGAAAATAAAAAACTTACTTTACATACATAAAACATTACATTATACAAAAAAGAACAAGTAGAAAGATTGTTAATTATATTCAAATCTCTTAAAAATTGTCAAATATGAAATCAAATGATCAAAAAAATACCACCCGAGTCATTTTGATGATGTCTATTTTAAAAGGCACTGCCGGCTTAACCTTCCAACTTACATAGTGGATAGGACACATATTCCCACGTCGTGCAACTGTTCCTAATCAACCACCTAAAATCCCTAATGTATCGTTATCTTCAACATTTGTTGGTTCCTGCACTTGAGGATTGTCTTTACAGGGCTCAGGTTCTGAGGTAGGCTAATTTGCTGAAGAAGTAGGATCTAAGATAGGTAATAAATCATTCCAATTTGATTAAGGTTCATTATCTTGAAGTGGTGTAATTATACAACTTCTCAATCTTTTTGATCTTATCATTGCTTATAAATCTGCATAAAAAACTTTTTTTGAATGCCAAATTGTACTATTCGAGGTAATTCATCAATGCTAAAGTAAAACTAATATGCATAATAGAGGCATTAATATAGAATTTCAACTACAACTCGCTGATTCATTAAAGCAAAAAGTTTTAAAAAAAATGAAATACACATTTTAAAGATATAAATCTAGCAAAAGAATCAAGTAATGATAAAAAGTATAGGTACAACTTACTAAATTAACTTCCTTTTTGAGATGAAATTTTATGGTACGAGCTAATTCATCAAAACAAAACAGAAACATCTAAACATAACATATAAATTAACATATTAATTATAACGTCCAAATGAATGACAGAAGAGACCAAAATACATTTATGCTTAAGAGTTTGCAAAAACACCTATATCATGTATTAATGTCTCATCAACAGTTGACTGGGCCCAACGTGTACAATTATCTAATTCGTCGGTGGTTGGAATATTTGAAGGTATGCATTGGGTGTATTCTCGTCATCATCTTCATCTTGTAATCTTGCTCCCATATCATACAAATCTCTTGGCTTTATCATAATGATATGAGACCATTCCTCATTCTTGGGATCTTGAACATAAAATACTTGCTTTGCTTGAGATGAGAATATGAATGGATCATTCTTCAACAATTGACCTATATGATCAACTCAGAAAAATTTCCAAAAATAAAGCCATTTGTATTTTTCTTCAATCCCCTAGGTGATTTAATATCTACCCAATCACAACGAAATAAAACAACCTTAAAACTTCCATAATAATCTATTTTAAAAATGTCAGTAAGTTTGCCATAATAAGTTAGCCCCTCTGCTGCAACTATAACTCCAGAGTTTTGTGTTTTTCTAAACTTCTCACAATTCTTCGTGTGGAATCTAAATCCATTGATGATGAAACCATTGCATTGCTTGGCAACATTGTTTGGACCTCGGGCGATTGCTAAAATTTTGACAATGAACAAAAAAAGAAAATTTTATCAATTTAACATAAAAGTTCTCACCTGTGCAAGAAGCCACTCAGGAAATTTCTCAACTAACCATTTATGCTCAATTTTTGGGTTAGCTCGAATGCTAGGATTTTGAAACGACCCGACCCGTTTGCAATAATAACTCGTTGCGCCAAAACCACTGGCCCAAAATGCTTAAGCCCAGTTATTATTACTAGGGTGGAGTCTATTACTAGGGTGGAGTCCTCTTTATATACCCAATGACAACCCTATTCCTATCTAATGTGGGACTATTGGGGTGTCACAGACTCCTCCCATTTAAGCCCTGACGTCCTCGTCAGCCCTAAACACACACAGCAAGATCACCAAGCGATGTGAGACTTGTCTCGCTAGCCTTGTTATTTCGACCCTGACTTAGCCTGTCATTCACCGACCCTGGCTTAGTCTGTCATTCCGACCCTGGCTCAGCCAAGACTCGTCTCACACTTCCGGCTGGTGAACCGGCTCTGATACCAAATGTAACGACCCGACCCGCCAGCAATAATAACTCGTTGGGCCAAAACTACCGGCCCAAAATGCTTAAGCCCAATTATTATTACTAAGGTGGAGTCCTCTTATATACCCAATGACAATCCCATTCATATCCGATGTGGGACTATTGGGGTGTCACAGATTTGCTCTTCGTTGAGTAGCTAAAAATTCACTATATACAAACTTAGAAAATTATATAATTCGAATGTACTTATATCATAATTAAAATTAATTGTATGGGCGAAAAATTTAAATAATATTTATCTATGATATGGGGATATTTTATCACAACGGAGTAAAACATATCGGTGCGCTTGTGTTAACGAAATGTTATCAAGCATGACACTCTCAACCTTGCCTAGAACTCGACCCCAAGATAAGAACATGTAATTATCTGCATTGTCCATATTATCAGAGTTTCATTGTGGTCAATTAAAAATCGACTCCACACCTTCAAGATATCTTGAGCAAAAGGTTAGACACTGTCTGCAATATATACTTCTGCAATTAAGCCCTCGGGTTGAGCTCTATTGCATACATAGGACTTTAAGCGTACCAAGTACCGTTCAAAAAAATAAAAAAAATACATTACAACGTAAGATTAAAAAATAACATATCTAATTAACATATGATTACAATTACTACCTCTCGATAGGGTACATCCATCTGTAATATATTGTCACACCTCGGGGTTCTTTTTAAAGTCTATTTTAGGAAAAGCCAGCGTAAAACACGTAAATTTTAAAAAAAAAACATCTTCAAAGAACACTCCGCGACGCGCACAGACCTGCCACATAGACAGAGGTTTCCCTGTTTAAACAGACATAGTCTTTCCTATACATGTACGGCGTAGCACCTGAATACAAATACCAACTACACAAACCACCACATAGAACAACTACAAACAGGTAGGTACAAGAGGAAAAAAACTAACATCTAACAGACAGATGATCACAGAACATTAATAATCCATATAAGAATCAATTAAACCAATAAACTTAAACCGCCATCTTAACATCATAGATAATCAGCAGGTAATAAACGAACTAATCAAGAGATACTAATCAAGAGACCTGAATCAAAGAACTAATCCAACAGAATTTGAAAACTGAACTAAGTATAGGAATGTATAAAGACATCGAGGGACCAATCCGGGACACAGCTATCTAGTACCGTCCGCACGCACCGTCCCGACCCTCACTGCCCGTGCTACTTGAAAAGAGAGAGGGTGAGAAACCAACACGAGCTTTCTCAGTGGGGACCGCAAGCCGACAAAGGCAAGCTGTACTCACCAGCAACTGAGAGATATAATAATCGAGGATAATGAACAAGTAAAACAGATACAGTAGCAATGGAATAACAACTAGCAATAAATGCACAAATAGTAGAAACTGATATGCAGCTATAAAGAACAGGTATACTAGTACAGTAGCAATAATCACTGGCAAGGAACTACAACTACTAATTAGTGCATAAGAATCGCTACTGTACTAAACAACAGAACACAAAGTGCGTCAAACGGATGAATAGTATAAATAACCCAATCAACTGCCATATTGGTATAAAGACCTCAGGCTATGCCAGGTCCTGCTCGCCCACCCAGTATATAACCCTAACAGGCACCTCGTAGGGCTCACGGGTCAAAACTACGACCACTTTCTAGAAAAGAACACCCTCTTACGGTGGATCAGATCGTTAGTGTACGTGAAATGCTCACGAACTGTGGCAATCGATGCAATATGCTCAATGACCAACAACGGCAAATAGCCAAAAGAGTAAACCATAATAATGTCCGATCAATCATGTCTAAATAACTAATAGCTATGGACCGGATATGATATGTCACCAACCGCCAAGTCATCAAGTCAAGCTATGACAACTAATCACAATAACTGCTACTCTGTAACTAGATCATGATAACGATAAGATGAAAGCAACCGTAAAGTAGTCAAACGGAAAATCAAATAGTGTGCAAAAGCTTAGTAGGTAAATACAAATATACTATGCAGTCATAAAGAAAATAAAAGGGAAAAAGTCACCGAGCAGGCACCACTCAACCGACTCCTAATCGAAGCACCCACCTGTAATCCGATAAAGCACTTAGCTCCAATAGTGCTCCAACAAGTCGCATGGGCCTATGAGAGATCCTAAGTCGCCTGGGCCTATGAGAGATCCTAAAGAGTCACAATCCACTCGACAATGGAAAAGGCTAACCCTAATTGACTCAGAAACACCTAACTCACATCCCGAGAACCAACCGGACAATCGGTGCCTTTTACCAATTCTTGAAACCCGCCGAAATTTTTGGCAACCCACTGGAACACTTCTGAAACCCACGAAGTGCCCCAGAGGGCACCAAAACTCACCAAACATCACCCGCTATCTCGAAACACTCCGATTTGGGTGTCCGGATAGCAACATACGAGAATGACGCTAACAGCGCGTCTTAACGTAAACCGAACTACACCGGGTTTTCGAAAATTCCAATTTGGTTTCGGAACCCACCACCAACCCTCCTGCTGTCTCTAGACACACGAAACAGTGAGAGTAACTAGCATATAAGACTCAACAATAGACACAGGGTGTCCACGTAGATCAAATGCGAATTTCGGATCAAAATAGCGATCGAACGGCCAACTTTGCCATTAATCGCTTCGAAACTCAATTTAAATTTCGTAAAAACCATGAACCTAGGACAATCAGTCTAGAGGCTCGAACACCACTAGAACACATAGCCTGAGGCAGCACACATGCACAAACTGCATAAAATCCCTCAAGACCTTATTGAATTGTACTAATACTATGTGAAAATATGTTTTTCGACTTATTACCATAATCCGTGCACTTTGGAAACCTACCGGCAGTGCAGCCCGATAGGTCTCGATGCTTCGAAATTAGTGCTCGCTGTCTAAAGTGCAAATGGAGGTCGAGGAGCGAACCGGGGCAACTTGAAGTCAAATTTCCAAACTTCCCGGGAGCGCGACAGTGAGATCCGCCAACCGAGGGTTCTCAAACTGCGACGAAGGTGAGCACGGGTGTCTTTGGGCTCCTTGGAGGACCGTGCTCACCTTTCCGAAGTTTGCGAACCACGGGAATGGCCGGAATAGTGATGGCGGCCCCAAGAAGCCCTATCTCAGGCTGTCCAGAGCAGTGCCTCTCTACCTCCGAGCTCCGGCGGCCAGTGGTGCGCGCACGGCCAAGGTAAGGTGGACGCCGACGGAGGGGAGGTCGGGATAGGGATGGCCGGTGGCGGGGGAGCGACGGCGATGTGATTGCGGCAGATCGGGCCGAGTTCTATCGTGCTCGACTTTAGCCAGCCCTGGTGCCCTATGAGGGAAGGGGCACGTCGGGGCAGCGCCGGAGGTTGTTCTGGTGTCTCCGGTGGTCGGCGAAGATAGTGAGATGCGGCGGCAACGGTCAAACCAAGGAGCTGCCCGAGATCAAGTCCGTAAGGTTGCGACAGGGATCCAGATCTCGAAGGGGAAGAATACGGCGGTGGAGTTCAACCGTGGGATGCCCTCGAAAGTCGAGGAGGCCGGCGGTGACGGCGGCACAGCAGTGGGGCCGCAGCCGGGATCACTAAAGAGATAGAGTGCTAATGAGAGAGATAGGAAGAGAAGAGAGAGATTGAGAGGGGAAGAGAATAGAGAGATGCTCCCTGTCGGCTAGAGGGGACACCGGCGGCGGCACTGAGTGAGGGGAGAGGGGTTGCGGCAGATCTTAGGGTTAGGATTTCTTAACCCTAACCTTAATACAAATATATATACATGAATTATTCATGTATAATTGTAAGGCAACCCCTCTAACTTCACCATTTTCTTCTGAGTCCCCCACCAACACGCGCAATATGCGCGGAAGACCCTCTCTTCAGAATTTCGTGCGATTCGATGCAAGAATTATTAAAATTTTACAAAAACACCGCTCAATATAACTTCCTCTCTCGAACTTCGGATCTGTGCCATTTTGCATAGAAATTTCGAAAGTCCGTGAAAATGCATTTCGTGTTCCTCTCTCAATCTGCTTAGTTCAAGTCCCTCTGCTCACCAAAACTTTAAGGTTTCTCACATGAAATGATAGTCTTTTTGTGACGTACTCCATTTTCATAAATTGCTAAAATTACAATTTAACCCTCCAAACTTGGAGTTTCATACTAAGAACTCACTAGTGCGTGTATTCTGCACAGTGACACCATCCCTTGAATTTTCACGCAATTCGGCACATGAAATGTCGCGTCTTTTCCGTAAAAACCCAATTTTTCAAATTTGGCCATTTTTTTATTTTTGCTTTATACCGCACTTCTGCTTTGCAGAATCTGAAAATGGACTTCACCATGACTTCTGGCACTGTCAGACCACTAAAGTAGTGACCTCGTTTCGTCAGAAACAGTTCCGATTTGCGAAGATGCTCTATCCTCTTTCCAATTCCCCATTTGGATTTGGGAATTCAAATTAATATTTTAATTTCAGTTTCCAAATATTAATTTTTGAATTTTAAATTTGCGGTTTCCTACATATACAGGTCCACCTAATTTTGCCTCCTCTATTAAGTAAATAATTAGGTGAATTATAATGGTAAAAAATTGGGAGAAAAGATTTTTGTATGTGACAAAGCGTCAATGCAATACGAGACTATAGTTGAAAGCTGCTCAATATTAAGATCCTTTGAGCATAATAATTTAAAAAATGATGACAACTCAAACACAACTGTTACAACTTGCCTAGGCATAGCTGCCCTCGAAGCTATTGGCGTAATATCTTGCATCAGAATGTGGCCATCGTGCAACTTAAGATTTGAAAGTATTCGCTCTTTTAAATTCTCTTGAAATATTAGATGCATAACTGCCAGGAACTTTGAAACTCGTCAAAACAGTTAGAAAAGTGACCTTTTCTTGCACCGATATAGTATAGAATGCAGGAGGTATATGGGTTTTATTATTAGGCATCACTCTGGATGAACGTCATGCCTTATGCCTATATTTTTTAGATCAAGACGTGCTTTCAAATTGTCTTTAGGCCTCCCAAAAAAATATTCAACATAGTACCAATAAAATTGTCACTAACATTTTTCTCGATATGCATTATATCTAGATTATGTCAAAGAAGATTATCCTTCCAATATGGTAGGTCAAAGAAAATATTTATCTTTTTCCATAGTTGTTCTTCTGCACGTGTTCCCTCATCATCATAATTACGATAATCAATAATAAAACATCAGCATCCTCAAAAATTGTAACTTGAACTGTATTGTGGACTTTCTCGTGAGGCTGTTGATTCATTAGGTGGCCCACTTGCTCTCGATCCCTTTTTCTAGTGGACTTAGAGCCTTTTCCATACTTATTATTGATTCCTTCTAGTTGCTGAAGAATATCAATTCCAGATGGCGAATTTGAGCAATTCGCAACTCTATCGAGCCACCAAACTCATCTTTTTTAATATAAAAAGATGATTTTGTTCTAACCATCTACGGTGGCCCATGTAGCAGAATTTTTCTCCATACTTTAACCAACGTGAATCAGTTGAAATGCCACAACAAGGACAAGCAAAATGGCCCTTTGTACTCCAACCAAATAAGTTAGCATAAGCAGGAAGATCATTAATAGTCCAAATTAGAGCTCCTCGCATATTAAAGTTTGCTTCGTGAAAGCATCAAAAGCATCAATGCCTTCTCATAACTTCTTCAATTTATGAATTAAAGGCTGTGAAAAGACATCAATATCATTGCCTGGACCCTTATCACCAAGAATAACCATTGATAATATCAAAGATGATTACTTCATACACAACCATGGCGGTAAGTTATAAGGGATCAAAACAACCGGTCATGTGCTATAAGTAGAGCTCAATGTCCTAAGAGGATTGAATTCATCGCTAGCTAATCCAAGTCTAATACTACGAGGATCAGACGCAAAAGTTGGATGGTGAGAATCAAATAATTTCCATGCCAAAGTATCTGCTGGGTGTCTTAAGATTCCATCCTTTGTTCGGCCTTCTTTATGCTATCTCATGGAGGAAGGCATCTTCGATGATATATAAATTCTTTTAATGCTTTTATACTCATTTATTTTTTTAACCATCCAAGTTTTTTGCATCCACGATCAAGATTTCTTTGCCAACCAATCATAACCAGCAATAGTGGGTATTTTTTAATCTGGTACCAGTTGGCCGGTAGGTAAAACTGAGGGTACAATTGACCTTGTGCAAAAGAATATAAGAAGAAAACTTATTGCCTACGCAGGTGTATTCACGTACCAATATATCGCTTGTCTATGAAGTCTTTACCCTATTATATTCTATGAACCAATCATCAAAAATTAAATTAAATAAATTTATTAAAACTCTAGCGGACTTCTTCACCACCTGGGAACTCCATCCTCGCAACAATTTCCCTCCAATTCCTCCACTTTCCCTCTCCTCCCCGCTGGCTAGCTGAAGCAACAACACCAACAACATCATCAGCTTGAGGTGGCAGATTTGGAAAGCTGAGACTTCCCAAATTTTGATATGGGTCTTTTTTGTGGATTTGATATGGGAGTAGAGCTTGTGGAGCAATCCTAGAATTCCAAATTCAGGTTAGTTGGCTTTTAATTTACTAAATTTGGATTTAATTTGCCAAAGCGAGCTGAAATTTGGAATTTTAGTGGCTTAGTTATTCTGGCAGCATGTGTTGTGGAGAGAGGGAGTCAATTGGAGGGATCTTGTTGCTCCAAATTCGAAATTGAACATTTGTGGTTGTGTGGGGAGAGGTTGGGAATCATCTTATACCTTCTTTGAGCTAGATTTACAGGTTAGTAGCTCTAATTTTAAAGTTGATCAAAGTTGGTTCAATGCCGGAATTTCAGGCTGATTTCGTCCACTGTTGGAATTCATTATTGTTCGTTCAAAATTTCTATAGGAGCTGAGCTTTAAAAAGGTTAGGAGTGATCTTGACTTCATTCTCTTATGGTTAGAATCTTGTTTGGACCAATTTGGACGTAAGATGAGGGAGAACCTCAGTTTTCATTGAGGTCGAAGACCAAAAATTAGTTTTTACGTCGAAGCTGAATTCTTGACCTCTATTTCTTAATTGTAATGGAATTTCATAGTGAAATATAGATTTTCTTGTAGTATAGAAGTCAAAGATCACTCCTGGATTGCCTCCTAACCTCAACTTGCCTTGGATTTCCTTGTGGAGTAAGGAATCGGCAGCACCAAGGTGCAGTCCAGCAGCAACTACCGCAGTGCGTCCCAGTAGCGCCCACTAAATGCGAGAGTGAAATTGACGGATTTTAACACCTCAAGCTAATAAATTGGAGCACCCTCTGGCACTACCTGGTTGTGAGGAGCTAGGAGAACAAGTTATTTAGCCGAATTGTCGAGGAATTGAGCTTCAATTAAGGTAAATGGTTTGTAATGCTGATTTTGGATGTTTAAGCTTCATGTTTTAGGAGTTGTAACTCCAACTTCCTTGTGAGTGATCTTTAGGGAATTCTAGCTGATCCATACCTAAATTGTAGCTGATTCTAAATTGCTCCAAGCTGAATTGTAAGGTACATTGTCTCCGAATTAACTAAATTTGATTCTGAAGTAGAACTCATATGTATTATTAATTTTCGTTAGAAATTTTATTGGACTTGTGATTTTGTTAAATCCGGCAGGGATTTTTGGACTTCGTCTTCACTTCCCTTTTAATTGGAGCTAGAGGAAGGTGCGTGTGGAGTTTCAGCTCGATCCGTGGTTCGATTAGCGTGCTAGGTGGGTTAATGTTTACCGAAGACTTCGAAATCCCTCCTAAGTTGTAGAGAATTTCAGCATACTTTAATTGTATCATGTTATCATGTTAGTAGCTCGAATTCATGGATTAGCATGCATGCTTTTATATGAAATCTGAATTTGGAGCTTGATTTAAAAATTTTAGATAAATTTTACATGCTGAACTGGGACTTGATTTAGGAGAAAACTTATTAAACCTACACCTGTCACTTTTCAAAAAACTTATCAGATTTAGCTTCAGGAGCTGATTTTCTTTTTGTATCACTGCTGTTAGTGCGAGGTGGATACTGGGATTAGTGTAGGATGAGATTACGCTCGAGCTGGGATGCCGAGCTCACTGTTACATCTAAGTTTTGGCTGTTCTGTACTGTCGGGTGCTGTCGGGATTGACAGTGGACCCAGATTTTTACTTTTGCATCAGATTGTGCCGAGGGCACGCGAGCCTTGGTCGTTAGACTAGTTTGACCCATTTATATTGATTATAGCATGTAGTTACCTGAGTGAGCTGTCAGATTTGCATATACACTCGGCTGGGTCGCGCCCACGAGTGCCACTCCGGAGTTGGACTTTTGTGCGTCGCAGTAGTCCCTGTTGGGTACTGCTCTCTCACCGAAAACCCTCGTGGGTGAAGTACGGTGCAGCTTAGGGTACAGACGGGACTGGCCTGTTGGGGTCCCTATGGATTTGGGTCTGTGTGGCTGTTCATTTCTAGCTAGTGATGCTTATATTTCAGAGATTTTATTATGCATAGTGGTAGGGTAGTGGCATTGTAGTTGTAGAGTTTCATTCCAGCATACCTTACTGTTTCTTTACCTACCAGCTATACTATTAGTCTCGTAGACTTAGTGAGTAGGCCGTTGGGATCGATGACGGTACCCACTGAGGACTGCTCTGTTTTACAGTAGTTCTCACACCTGTTGTTGCCACTTTTTTTTTTAGAACCGCCGGTTGCCGCTGCTACTTCTGATCGAGGTAAGGGAGTCGCGAGTTAGATCCCTGACTACCCCAGTCGTCTTCCTAGAGGAGTGCCCCTGCTGTAGATAGTTTTTTTTTATAGTGCTATGTACATATAGTGTTTTATCTATGCATATAGAGATGAGTTGTACCTTGTATGTCGGGTGGATAGTGTTGTATTTCTGGAGCTTGTATGTACAGTGGATCTTATGTGTTTATATAAATATATAGTTCAGTTTTAGCAGCTCTGTACTTGTAGTTGTTCTTATCTGTTTGCATGTTCAGCTATCGCTTCGTATACTCGAAAAATTTCTTTGTATACGGCGGATCTGTTGGCGAGCCCGGGAAATGTGGAAACTGGGGCGTGACAGATTAAGTTGGTACCAGCTATACTGTTAGTCTCGTAGACTTAATGGGTAGGCCGTTGGGGTCGGTGACGGTACCCACTGAGGACTGCTCTGTTTTACAGTAGTTCTCACACCCGATGTTGCCACTTTTTCTTGTAGAGCCGTCGGTTGCCGCTGCTACTTCTGATCGAGATAAGAGAGTCGCGAGTTAGATCCCTGACTACCCCAGTCGTCTTGCTAGAGTACCCCTGCCGGAGATAGTTTTTTTTGGTACAGCTATGTACATACAGTGTTTTATCTATGCATACAGAGATCAGTTGTACCTTATATGTCGGATGGATAGTGTTGTATTTCTGGAGCTTGTATGTACAGTGGATCTTATGTGTTTATATAAATATATAGTTCAGTTTTAGCAGCTCTGTACTTTCTTGTAATTGTTCTTATCTGTTTGTAGGTTCAGCTATCGCTTCGTAAACTCGAAAAATTCCTTTGTATACGGCGGATCTGTTGGCGAGCCCGGAAAATATGGAAACCGGGGCGTGACAGATTAAGTTGGTATCAGAGCTTAGGAATAGGTCGTTGGGACTTAGTAAACCCTAGGCTTTGCAGACCCTAGGAATGCAAGACGTGAGAGACGTGATTTGCTATGAAAGTCATAATTTGACTGTTGAAACTCTTCCAAGAGTGGAGGGAGTGACTGAAGGCGTGTCTTTTCCTGCCACCGAACTTGTGTCGACTGCAGACGACATAATGTAGTGGGGGAAAAGAAGCGACATTTTAGACTTTCGCTTGATTGAGTCGAGGGTTGATTGTGTGTTGCTGATGTGTGCTTTGTTACAGGTGATCAAGATGCCGCCTAAGCATCGAAATTCACCACCGATGTGGACCCCTCCTGCACCACCCGCACCGCTGGAGTCGGGCGGACCGGGTGGGGTACAAGAGCTGCGAGCACAGTTGATTAGGTTAACTGAGGCTTCTCGGCAGCATGGAGTTCTTCTTCAGCGACTGTGCAAGTTGTGGACGCAGCAGGCTTTTTGGATGGAGCGCAGTATCCCTGGCCAGAGAGGGCAGACTGTGGCATAGGAGCAAGTTCTGGGAAGGAAGCGCTTAGCCCCAGAAGATAGGGGGCAGACCAGTGGCAGACATCCACCGAGGCCGTCACGATCACATTCTCGGGGTCGTGGACGTTCAGGGCGACAGCAGTCTGGTGGATTCCGCCGGCAGGAACTGCAGCAGAGAAGACCATTGAGGTGTGTCATTTTGCGGAGGACCACAATGGCCACGACAATGTGCACAACGAGAAGGTCGGTGTTTTGGATGCGGTCAGCCAGGACATATACGGTCGGCTTGCCCCCGAGCAACTTTGGCATCCCGAGTACCTCAACAGACGTTTGGAGCTCCGCCGACCTATAGCCAGGCAGGCAGGGCTTCAGTGCCGCGTCCAACTGAGCAGCGACAGCAGGCGCAGAGCGGCCAAGTATATGCAGCTCAGGTTGAGGATTCCACGGCAGCAGATCATGTGGTAGCAGGTATCATTTTAATTTTTGGCATTAGGGCTCATGCATTATTTGATATCGGTGCATCACATTCATTTATTAGTCGAGCATTTGCATTGCTGCATGGACTAGAAATAGAGCTACGAGAGGTGCAGATTCCTGATCATATTTTGCATGTGGCGGAGTGTTGTTGGGCTTGTCCAGTGCAGCTTGGACCTTGGGTTATGCCTGCAGACCTGTTGGTCTTAGGGCAGTTGCAGGAGTTGATGTGGTGCTCGGCATGGATTGGTTGGCGCGTTATTTTGAGACAATCGACTGTGGAGCCAGGACAATGACGTTTCGTGAGCCAGACCAGGAGGAGTTTGTGTATAGGGGTTGCAGGAGCACGCTGTTCGCGACTTGGATTTCGTCGGCGAAGGCCAGACAGATGGTGAGTCGAGAATGTGTTGATTTTCTTGTGACTATTGTAGAGGTGCCTACGGCGGCACCAAGACTCGAGGATATTCCTATAGTCCGTGAGTTTCCGGATGTGTTTTCTCATGAGTTGACTAGTATGCCGCCGGACAGGGAGATTGAGTTTGTGATTGACGTAGTTCTAAGAACTGCGTCAATCTCGAAGGCACCCTACCGAATGGCACTGGCAGAACTGAGAGAGCTCAAGACGTAGCTTCAGGATTTGTTCGATAAGGGGTTTGTGAGACCCAACGTGTCTCCTTGGGGAGCGCCGGTGTTATTCGTGAAGAAGAAGGATGGGTCACTTAGACTTTGTGTGGATTACCGAGAGTTGAATAAAATGACCATCAAGAACAAGTATCCTTTACTACGTATCGATGATCTGTTTGATCAGCTGCAAGGATCTTGTGCCTTTTCGAAGATTGATTTGCAGTCCGATTACCACCAATTGAAGGTGAAGGCCGAGGACATTCCCAAAACGGCTTTCAGGATACGGTACGGGGCATTATGAGTTTACAGTGATGTCGTTTCGACTGACTAATGCCCTTGCCACATTCATGGATTTGATAAATCGAGTATTTAAGTCGTTCTTGGATAGGTTTGTAGTGGTGTTTTTAGAAGATATCCTGATTTACTTCCGGAGTGATACGAAGTACGAGGAGCACTTGAGGATTGTACTACAACTTTTGAAGGAGAGAAAGTGGTATGTTAAGTTGAAGAAATGCGAGTTATGGCTTTGAGAGGTAGCTTTCTTGGGTCATGTAGTTTCAGCTACTGGAGTAGCAGTGGACCCGAAGAAGATTGATGCTATTCGGGACTGGCCCAGACCGACGACGGTTAGGAGGAGTTTTCTTGGACTGGCTGGATACTACCGTCAGTTTGTGGAAGGCTTTACGAAGCTCTCCACACCTCTCACTCGGTTGACTCAAAAGGGGATCAGATTTATCTGGAGTGACGAGTGCCAGAGGAGCTTCGAGGAGTTGAAGGAGAGATTGATGTCAGCTCTTATCCTTGCCCTTCTAGTTATGGAGAAAGGATTCGTGATCTATAGTAACACGTCACACAATGGTTTGGATTGTATATTGATGCAGCATTGTAGGATAATTGCGTATGCTTCACGGCAGTTGAAAGATTATGAGAAGAATTACCCTACGCATGACTTAGAGCTTGCCGCTGTGGTGTTTGCACTGAAGTTGTGGCGGCACTACTTGTATGGGGAGCACTGTGAAATCTTCACTGATCATAGAAGTCTCAAGTGTCTGTTCATCCAAAAAGAAATTGAACCTGAGGCAACGCCGATGGTTGGAATTGTTGAAGGATTATGATACAAGTATCCAGTATCATCCCGACAAGACGAATGTGGTGGCAGATGCGTTGAGCAGGAAGTCAGTACTGAGCCTTAGTACGATAATCACTCAGCAGGCACTATTACTTGAGGAGTTGTGGCGACTTGGACTTGAAATGGTGTCCCCTGGGACTACTGCATAAACTTATGTTCATGGTCTTGCAGTCTACTCTGTTGGACAGGATCAGGGAGAAACAGAGTGTGGACCCCTATTTGGTGAGGATTCGGGACCAGATTGAGAGCGATCAGATAGGGGACTTTGGAGTTGACAGTTTAGGAGTACTACGATACAGAGACCGACTGTGTATGCCTATGGATTCAGAGATTCGATAGGAGATTTCGAGAGAGGCTCACTACTCATCTTATGCAGTCCATCTTGGTGGAGCAAACATGTATAAGGATTTGAAGGCACACCTCTGGTGGAAAGGAGTGAAGAGAGACATTGGAAGATATGTGGCTCAGTGCCTAACTTGCCAGCAACTAAAGGCGGAGCAACAGGTACCTGCTGGCAAGCTTCAGAGTCTTCCAGTGCCAACATGGTAGTGAGATTGTATGGAGTGCTTACCTCGATTGTATCAGATAGAGACCCACGATTTGTCTCACATTTCTGGAGGAACCTGCAGACAGCTTTCGGTACTCAGCTTCACTTCAGCACAGCGTTTCACCCACAGACAGATATGGTCAGTCAGAGCGGACCTTTGAGACTCTCGAGGATATGTTGAGAGCTTGTGTCTTGAATTTTGGAGGAGGGTGGCATCGACACTTGAGATTGATTGAGTTCGCGTACAATGACAGCTATCAAGCGAGCATCTCGATGGTTCCATTTGAGGTGTTATGGGTTTGATCTTTCACATGTGATTGACCTCACCCCACTGGAGTTGGGAGAGGACTTGAGATACGAGGAGTGATCGGTGCGACTTTTTTTACACGAGAGGTGAAAGAATTGCGCAACCGGGTAATACTGTATGTGAAAATGAAGTGAAGCAATCACAAGGAACGCGCGACTTGGGAGCAGGAGACAGTGATGCGGGAGTCCTACCCATATCTTTTTGAACCCTCTCCATGAGGTATGAGTTTAAGCTTCGGGGACGAAACGTTTTGTAGAGGGGGAGAATGTAGTGTTTCGAAATATTTAATTGTCGAAATGATACAGTTTCGGCGACTCGTCGACACTTATATAGAAGTGTCGGGATGAGTTGGAATCATTTTGACATAAAATGGGCGCCACAAACGAGATCGAAATTGGATATAATTGTAGCTTAAATACGTTAATATGCCTAACTTGTGTCTTGGGTGCAACATACCCAACCACCTACCACTAATTGGAAGCCTTGGACTTTAGTGGCCATCAGGTTCTGCCTATCTACTTCCCTCCTTCTCTTTCTTCATCTTCACCTTCCCATTTTTCTCCTCTCTTCCACTGCTGAATCCTCCATGCGCATGGACAAGACAGCTGCAGGGTGCTAGTGTAGCAGCTGCAGGTAGTAGTGGAAGTAGTAGAAGTTGGCAGCTTAGTTACTACTCCATCAACAAATTGTTCCAGCAATTAAGGCAGCAGCTGGGTTGTTAGGTACTTGCCATTTCAGCTTCTCCTCTCTCTCAGCTTGCAGCAACTGCAGAGTTGCACAGCCAGCAGCCATTGCTGCAAACTGCAGCATCAGCACTAGCTGCAGCAGCTGGCAGCTCCACCACCAGCAGCAGCTGAAAACTTTAGCAGCAGAAGCACCTGCGGCAGGGGGGCAGCAGTAAGTGGGGATCTAGATTTGAGAACTGGTGCTAATTGAAGAGTGGAGTGACGGTGAAGCTCCTTTTAGACCATGTACTTACTGGAACTCAAGGTGAATAGGATTGAAGTTGAGGGAAAAATGGAAGCATTGCTTACTTATGCTTATTTTGAGGGTGTGAAAGTTGATGGATTCCTTATTGATTTGGTATGCAATTCCTCCAACTAGAGTGTTGATAACACTCTAGCTGACTTCTTCACCACCTGGGAACTCCATCCTCGCAACAATTTCCCTGCAATTCCTCCACTTTCCCTCTCCTCCCCGCTGGCTAGCTGAAGCTACAACACCAACAACATCATCAGCTTGAGGTGGCAGATTTGGAAAGCTGAGACTTCCCAAATTTTGTTTTGGGTCTTTTTTGTGGATTTGATATGGAAGTAGAGCTTGTGGAGCAATCCTAGAATTCCAAATTCAGGTTAGTTGGCTTTTAATTTACTAAATTTGGATTTAATTTGCCAAAGCGAGCTGAAATTTGGAATTTTAGTGGCTAAGTTCTTCTGGCAGCATGTGTTGTGGAGAGAGGGAGTCAATTGGAGGGGTCTTGTTGCTCCAAATTCGGAACATTCATGGTTGTGTGGGGAGAGGTTGGGAATCATCTTATACCTTCCTTGAGCTAGATTTACAGGTTAGTAGCTCTAATTTTAAAGTTGATCAAAGTTGGTTCAATGCTGGAATTTCAGGCTGATTTCGTCCACTGTTGGAATTTATTATTGTTCGTTCAAAATTTCTATAGGAGCTGAGCTTTGAAAAGGTTAGGAGTGATCTTGACTTCATTATCTTATGGTTAGAATCTTGTTTGGACCAATTTGGACGTAAGATGAGGGAGAACCTCAGTTTTCATTGAGGTCGAAGACCGAAAAACAGTTTTTACGTCGAAGCTGAATTCTTGACCTCTATTTCTTAATTGTAATGGAATTTCATAGTGAAATATAGATTTTCTTGTAGTATAGAAGTCAAATATCACTCTTGGATTGCCTCCTAACCTCAACTTGCCTTGGATTTCCTTGTGGAGTAAGGAATCGGCAGCACCAAGGTGCAGTCCAGCAGCAACTACCGCAGTGCGTCCCAGTAGCGCCCACTAAATGCGAGAGTGAAATTGACGGATTTTAACACCTCAAGCTAATAAATTGGAGCACCCTCTGGCACTACCTGGTTGTGAGGAGCTAGGAGAACAAGTTATTTAGCCGAATTGTCGAGGAATTGAGCTTCAATTAAGGTAAATGGTTTGTAATGCTGATTTTGGATGTTTAAGCTTCATGTTTTAGGAGTTGTAACTCCAACTTCCTTGTGAGTGATCTTTAGAGAATTCTAGCTGATCCATACCTAAATTGTAGCTGATTCTAAATTACTTTAAGCTGAATTGTAAGGTACATTATCTCCGAATTAAGTAAATTTGATTTCGAAGTCGAACTCATATGTATTATTAACTTTCGTTAGAAATTTTATTGGACTTGTGATTTCATTAAATCCGGCAGGGATTTTTGGACTTCGTCTTCACTTCCCTTTTAATTGGAGCTAGAGGAAGGTGCCTGTGGAGTTTCAGCTCGATCCGTGGTTGAATTAGCGTGCTAGGTGGGTTAATGTTTACCGAAGACTTCGGAATCCCTCCTAAGTTGTAGAGAAATTTCAGCATACTTTAATTGTATCATGTTAGCATGTTAGTAGCTCGAATTCATGGATTAGCATGCTTTTATATGAAATCTGAATTTGGAGCATGATTTAAGAATTTTAGATAAATTTTACATGCTGAGCTGGGACCTGACTTAGGAGAAAACTTATTAAACCTACACCTGTCACTTTTCGAAAAACTTATCAGATTTAGCTTGAGGAGCTGATTTCCTTTTTGTATCACTACTGTTAGTGCGAGGTGGATACTGAGATTAGTGTAGGTTGAGATTACGCTCGAGCTGGGATGTCGAGCTCACTGTTACAGCTAAGTTTAGGCTGTTCTGTACTGTCGGGTGCTGTCGGGATTGATAGTGGATCCAGATTTTTACTTTTGCATCAGATTGTGCCGAGGGCACGCGAGCCTTGATCGTTAGACCAGTTTGACCCATTTATATTGATTATAGCCTGTAGTTACCTGAGTGAGCTGTCAGATTCGCATATACACTCAGCTGGGTCGCGCCCACGAGTGCCACTCCGGAGTTGGACTTTTGTGCGTCGCAGTAGTCCCTGTTGAGTACTGCTCTCTCACCGAAAATCCTCGCGGGTGAAGTACGGTGCAGCTTAGGGTACAGGCGGGACTGGCCTGTTGGGAACCCTATGGATTTGGGTCTGTGTGGGCTGTTCATTTCTAGCTAGTGATGCTTATATTTCAAAGATTTTATTATGCATAGTGGTAGGGTAGTGGCATTGTAGCTGTAGAGTTTCATTCCAGCATACCTTACTGTTTCTATACCTACCAGCTATACTGTTAGTCTCGTAGACTTAGTGGGTTGGGGTCGGTGACGGTACCCACTGAGGACTGCTCTGTATTACAGTAGTTCTCACACCCGCTGTTGCCAATTTTTCTTGTAGAGCCGCCGGTTGTCGCTACTGCTTCTGATCGAGGTAAGGGAGTCGCGAGTTAGATCCCTGACTACCCCCGTCGTCTTTCTAGAGGAGTACCCCTGCTGGAGATAGTTTTTTTTGGTAGTGCTATGTACATACAGTGTTTTATCTATGCATACAGAGATGAGTTGTACCTTGTATGTCGGATGGATAGTGTTGTATTTCTGGAGCTTGTATGTACAGTGAATCTTATGTGTTTATATAAATATATAGTTCAGTTTTAGCAGCTCTATACTTTCTTGTAGTTGTTCTTATCTATTTGCAGGTTCAACTATCGCTTCGTATACTCGGAAATTTTTTTTGTATACGGCGAATCTGTTGGCGAGCTCGAAAAATGTGGAAACCGGGGAGTGACATAATGTGACTCCTAAAAAGTTTATATATGTTTTACATAATTCTACCTTTTTTGGCTAATTATAATTCCATGTTTAATGAATTCGTTAAACTATTTGTAAATGACCTAAATGTTCTCTTAAATCTTTGCTAAATACTAAAATATTGTGAGGACTGAGATTTTTCCTCTATGTATGTTTGACATCTTTTTCAGTGTTATCGTGTGTATTTTAATTTTAAACTTGTCCGTCAAATTTCAGCGAAAAAGAATTTAAAACAAAGTTTTTTACGTGGTTATTAAGTTTCACTTAAAGTGAATAGTAACCGGCGTTTCCGGAAAGGACCGAAAAGAGAGAAGGGCTTTGGACGCGAATCGGACTCCAATTCAGGCAATCCAATAGCTCATTTTCGATGGTTCGACTATTCCGGAGCCAATGGCACTGACGGATTTTATGTTTGACACACGTATTTTGAGAAAAATGGGTTTTATCGTTGAAAGGGCTTTTATTCCACGATGATCTTGCTTTTCAGAAGCGATCGGTGCTCCGTTTTGCGTGAAAACTCGCGGGCAGGGACCTTTCTACGAGAGGAACGTAATGGAGAGGGATTGAAATGTGAATTTCGAGAGTTGGGGGACTTTGGAGTGATTATTCTCCAATTTTGGGTTTTAAGGTGGATTTGGGATTGTTGGAACCCCAACCCTCCTCCTCTCCTCTTTGTCCAACTAAGAGGTCAGCCGCCGCCATCGTGGCCGCCGCCAGCCGCCGGAGAAGAAGAAGGAGCCAACTTTCTCTCTCTCTCTCTCTCTCTCTCTCTCTCTCTCTCTCTCTCTCTCTCTCTCTCTCTCTCTCTCTCTCTCTTATGTGCTGTGAGAGGGGGAACCCGAGCCCTCTTGTGCTCGGACGCCGCCGGCCTTGATCGCCGCCAGAGTCATCACCGGACCCCGGGCGGCCATCCCCGAGGTTCCCCGGCGTCGTCGTGCCGCAGGGAGCCGCCGCAGCCATGGTTTTGTGCTGCAGAACACTCGCGGCCGTGGGGAGTCACCGGGCCGCCGCCGCCATGCCGCGCCGCCTCTACCCGTCACCAACGGGGCCACAGGAACCACCGGCGTCGCCCCCGGCCACCCTCGAGCCGCCGCCGCGCCGCACTGCTGTGCCCTATCCGCGGGTTCTTTTTGGCCTTCATCGCCGCCGCCGCACCGCCGCTACCTCCCGCCGCCGGCCAGGGGTCCCGGTCGATTCTCCTGGGTGCGGCGACCCTCCCGTGGCTGGAGCTCCCCCTGCCGTGCCGCCGGTCGCCGGATTTTTGATGCCCTAACTCTGCAAGGTTGCTGCCAAGGTGGTTTTCAGGGGGCTGTGTTGGCCGAGCTTCCTTTTCCGACCATCGGAGACTTCGGCGTGCACCCAAGAGGTGAGCACCGCACTCCTGGGGCTATGTGAAGTCCCGTGCTCACCTTCGCTGCGATCGGTGAAGCCTCGGTGTGCACGTGGGACTTGGCCGTTTTCGAAAGCTTGGTATCGGAGGGGTTTTCTACTGTTTCAAAGCCGTCCGGCTGTCGATCGTGCTGCAGACAGCGAGCACGAAGATCCTTGCATCGAGACGAGTCAAATCGACTGGTTGGTTTGATCCACTGCGCTGCGGATCGGGGTAACGAGCTCGGAACTCGTGTCTTATGCATTGTTTTATTAGTATATAATGCTTTAGTGGGCCAATTTGCAAGTTTTATGCATCGGAGATCCCGCGCACAGCCTCGGACAGTGTGTATTCACTGTTAGCGACCTCTTGACTAATCGTCAAAGGTTCGGGAGCCGTTGTGGTGTGGAAACGGGGTCCCACGGCATCGTTTGGCGAAAATTTGCCGATCGGACGCGGGTTTTGTTGCGGCTTTCGCCCGTTGGCAATCCGAATGCCCTAGATACTCCACCAAGCCTTGTTGGCTGATTGCTACTACCACCTTCGAAGTCAGAAGGCAGCAAATGAGCGGCGGAGGGGTTTCGGTGCGTTTTTCGGTGAAATCACCTGTAGAATGTAATTTCGCATCACGATGAGTTTTCGGCTGCGTGGTCGCCCTGAAAATCATCGTCTAGGCTTGTTGTTTGGCCGCTGGGGTTGTCTCGTATGTTCGGAGGCGACAGGTGAGCGGCGGAGACTTCCGGTGCCAAAGTGGACACTTTCGGAAGCCCGGAGCGAGACGGTCAACCGACGATGACCGAGTTGACCTTGGTGCTTGTGTTTGCTGCCCAGACACTCTAATGGATGTGTTTCAGGGCAACGGTTGACTCACGGTATGAGTCTGTGTGTTTCGGGACGTTTCGTGGGTCCCGGGGGTATTCCGGTGTGTTTTCGGGATTCCCGGCGAGTTCGGGAATCGATTTTGAGAAATCGATCTTGCTAATGGTTTTGGATTTGTGAGCGATGTCTTTTGAGTCAGTTGGTTTGGTTTCTGACTCGGTGGACCTATCGTAGGTCCGGTCGTCGTCTCTCGTCTCGCAAGAGCTAGCCGCGGCGACAGACACAGGTGGGTATTTCGATCCGAAGTCGGTTCAGTGGTGCACGCTCGGTGATGTATCCTTCATCCCTATCCTTTACTGCTTACAGATATTTGTCTATCCAGTACTCGAGCCTTTCACCACAGGACTGCGACCTTGCTCTACTTAGTGCATTCTCTCTTGCATTCATGACTTAGAGTAGAGCGGTAGTGACATTGATATACATCTTCTGGTTGACCTGAGTGGTCGGTGCCTGTACACCCCTTGTGACATTGACATCATACCTACTAGTTGACCTGAGTGGTCGGTACTTACATATACTTGAGAGGATGTTGAGTTGTTCCATCCTAGTTGACCTGAGTGGTCGGTACTCGTGTTCCCTTACCGTTCGATGACCTATTAGTCGGTGTGCCCGAGGGGCGGTGATTGTCGGCTATTCGCTGACGGTTGGCTATTGATAATATTCGCATTGATCGCCACAGCTCGAGAGCATTTCACGTACACCAGCGGGCTGATCCCCTGCAGGAGGGTGTTCTTTTTCGGAAAAGTGGTCGGTCGCCCGCCCGTGAGCCCGGTGGTGGTTTTCGCCAGGGTTGTATGCCAGGGTGAGCGGTTACGTGGCACTTGCCTGAGGTCCTTAGACCGACACGGCGGTTTAGATTGGGTATATTTGGACTATTCGTCCGGTTGACGCATATAGCTACAGTAGCGGTTGTTGCATGCATTCTTACAGTTACTTTCATTACACTTGTCTTGATACTGTAGACCTTGCTTTACCTTACTTTACCTGTCCTTGGTTATCTCTTTCTTTTGCCGGTGAGTACACTTGCCTTCGTCGGCTTGCGGTACCCACTGGGATGGGGAGATATGTTTACATGTTCTCAGCCCCCACTATTTTTCGGGTTACGTGGATGGTGGCAGTCGGGACGGTGCGTGAGGCATGGTAAGATAGCGAGCTATAGAGGTCCCGACCTTATGGTATACATCTCGTTTACATTCTTACATAGTATTAGATACTTGTGGATAGCATAGCTTACCCCCTTTGCACAGTTAGTAGACATTTACATGTGGTTCAGTTGTTGCTTTACTTGCGATTTCGGATGATGTACGTATGAGCTTTTGGTTACTTTTCGATTTGTACACTCGCATGGTTTTCGGACATTCGTGGTTTTCAAAGAAAGAGTTTCTGTGTGAGAAACAGATTTCAAACAGTTTTCTTGTGGCTTTCTACCCCTCATGGTAGTGTTTTCAAAGCAAAGGTTTGCGTGTGGGAAACGGTTTTCAAAGTGGATTTCAAATGGTTCTTCGTGGATTTTCTTTGAAGCTAGAATTTCAAAAATAGTCTTCGTGTGGGAGACATTTGGAACTGATAGGGTGTATGTGATTGAATGTGACCAAGGACATCTAGCTGTGTGATGCGAAATGTTCTTCCTCTTTGCTTTTGTGTGTGAGTGGAGCTCTGGTTGATCGATTGTACTTGTGCTACGCCGTGCAAATATAGGGGAGACTCTGTCCATTTGTTCCAGGAGTTTCCTATATTTGTGGCGGGTCTGTTGTACGTCCATGGGGTCAAGGTTTTCAAAAAAAAAAAAAATTTGGGCAATTTTTCGCTAACTCTGATTTGTAAATATAGCCCGATTTTAAGTTGGCTTTCAAAAAGGGACCCCGGGGCGTGACAGATTAAGATGGTATCAAAGCGAAAGGTTACAACCATGAACTCACTCACAATTTTTCTTGAAATTGCAACTGAACCATTGATTAGGATGACCTATAGGAAGACCTAGGGTAATAGGCACGTGAGTGCGGGGTTGTTGGGAGTCCCGGTGTTCTGGTCGAGCTTTAATAATATCAAGGTGCATGGTTGTTATTTCCGTACGTGTTACGGTTTCCGCTTAGACTTGTGTCTCAGTCGGGAGTGGTGGCGGTGTACCTGTACAGAGCTCGAGTGGCGGGGTGACATTCACCAGGTGTTGCCGCTCTTGTCAGGTGGGGGCCTTGAGAGGCCAGGTGCTTTGACTTACTGGGCTGAGGCGATGGTCTCAGCTGTCGTTGCCCAGGCCACCCTCTCTACATTGAGCACGAGTGCTATTGCGGGTATCTCTACGGAGATGGTGTTTTGAGCGGTTTCTACCGCGGCTTCTGCGAGGGTTGCTAGAGCGCAACCCGAGACTTTGTTACCGGCTGTTTGGGCAGCTGCGATGTGGGTGTTGCCCCAGGTTTGGTGGGTAGAGCTGTGAGGCCTCCCCCATTCCCCCTATTCTTGATTGGTGGCACAGTGTCACGGAGAGCGGGGCAAACCCGATATTTCATGGATGTTGTGTATTGGACAAATCTCACCCGCCTAGCTTTGGCGGCATGACCCCCGACCTTAGGATTGGGAGTATGGATATGATTTATGGTTGGACTCGGTGTAGGGTCCCCGACAGAATGTGGTGGTCAGTGCTTGTACTTTTGAGCGGGTTCGCCCGGCTTGTGTACTACGTTCTGGTCATGTTGCGCATGTGGGTTGCGCGGTGAGGTCGTCACTCACCGCAAATGCCTCGACTCAGATGCCTCAACTTTTTGTCGGTTCTCATATCCGGCTGGTGTGTCCTAGAACTGCTTTGGGACGCAGTTCTGGCGCGGGCCCTTGTGGTGCACACATCATGTGCGATTGTCCCGACACCTTATTTGGTGTGTTGTGGGATCGGTAGGCCTTTGGCGTGTCACAAGCTACCCCATGAGATTTCTTGAGAATCTCGGAGGATTAGTAGCTGGTTTGATGAAGTTCGGAAGTCTTGTAGCGATCGCACTGGTTTGTGCGGGTGGCGACTCTATATCGCGGGCTACCGTCTATTGTTGTGGAGAGCCGTAGAACTCCTAGGGAGTTGGCTCAAGGATTGGTCTAGCTTCGAAAATTGGCTTACGAAGTCGATGTTTCGATGGTGTTGCAGTGCACTCCAGTGCGGTGTAGAAGTAATGGTTGGTTTGGTTCTCGTGTCATTTCTCCAACTTGTGGTTGGCGATGGATCTGTGAGTAATTCGCCTTTCTTTCGATAAGTACGTTGGATGCAGACAACGTAGTGTTGAAAGTTGGGACGAAGTACCCTATCCCTCTTGGGAATATCAGGATTGGGTCGATGTATTTTCTGCGAGACAATCTCTAAAGGTCGTCTCGTGGAAAGACTTGAGTCGTGGTCATCTTCGACCGGTGGTGTGGCCTGGGTAGTTTCCAAGCAGTACTTGTGCATTTGATCTTTGAGCACTGCATATGGTTGACGTTCTGTTGCGGGCTTGGTCCCCTACTAGCCCGGTAGCGGCACTGCATATGGTTGACGTTCTGTTGCGGGCTTGGTCCCCTACTAGCCCGGTAGCGGTGTCGTGCATAAGCGGGAGGTGTGATAGGTTTTGCGATCTCGGTCATGCTACCAGAGAGTGTAAATTATGTCCGGCATGTGACATAAGCCTAGTTGTTCGCTCAGAAGTCGCCGTGTATGACGGCGTACAGTGCGGCATGGCGCATCGTGAATGTCATGGTGTAGGAGATGATGATCCGATCATGGGTGACAGGTGCCCCTGGGTCTCTTGGAGACTGATGTTTACTTTTGCTGAGGACATCGATCGCTAGGGTCCTTTGTGGACGGTAGCGATAGGGTCTCGTAGAGACAGATGTTGGGCAGCTTGGTGAGGACTTCGCGGTCTAGTGCGATGTCTCCCAGTTTGATTTGGGGTGCGTGCCTATGCAGCAGAATCGGATCATAGACTATGCGTCATGATTGCTGATGGACTATGGGAGGATTTACCCGACGCATGACCTCGAGCTCGCGGCAGTGGTGTTGGCCCCCAAGTTATGGAAGCACTATCTCTATGGGGCACACCGCGAGGTGTTCACAGATCACCGAAGCTGGAGGCAGGCTTCAGCTGAGGTGTCCTTCATGATTGCTAGAAAGGATTGCTTAGTGGAGGAGTTCCGTCACTTGGAGATAGAGGTTGTTCCCCAGGGCCATGACCCAGTTGATGACCTTGGCAATGCAGCCCACCTTGACGGAGCGGATCGCGCTCGCACAGCGGATGGATCCGTACTTGTAGAATGTGCGAGCGGATGTCGAGTAGGGCAAAAGGGTAGGAACTTCTCTATCTACTCTGATAGCTTTCTGCGCTTTGGGGGCCGGTGATGTGTGCCTGACGACTCGGAATTGAGGAGAGTCACACAACCCGAGGCACAATGGTCCCCGTACACTGTTCATCCCGGCGAAACCAAGCTGCATCGCGACCTAAAATTATGGTGGCTCGGGATAAAGTTAGATGTAGCACAGCCACCAGGCGAGCATTGAGAGTGCGCCTTTTGAGACGTTGTTTGGGCGTCGATGTCGGGCCCCACCTGTTGGGACAACGTTGGTGAACGCCGCCTGATTGGGCCAGACTTGTTGGAGGACGCTGAGGCGAAGATTCGTATCGCCAGAGAGCGGTTGTTGACTGCGCAGAGTCGACAGAGGAGCTGTGCGGACCAGTGACGGCGTGACCTAGAGTTTCAGGTTGGTGAGCAGGTGTCGCCGTCCAAGGAGGGATCAAGCGGTTCGGTTTGCGGGACGAGCTTAGTCCGCGGGTGGGTGGACTGTTTAAGGTCCTAGAGCTTATTGGTCCGGTGGCGCACAAATTGGCTCTACCTCCAAGTCTCTTCCTGGTGCTCACGTGATTCACGTGTCCATGCTTCGGAAGTACGCTCGCGTCTCCTCCCACGATATTAACCCTACGGTTCTCAAGCTTCACAAGGTTTTGAGATTTGAGGAGGCTCCGGTGCGATTGATAGCTTGCGAGGAGAGGTGGCTACGGGATCAGATGATTCCTTACGTATTGGTTTTGTGGGGAGAGTCATGAGGGGCACGAGGTGACTTCGAGGTTGGATCGGTGATGTGAGACTGATATCCAGATTTGTCGTGGTAGAGGTGTATGCAAGTTTCGAGGATGAAACTTCTTTTAAGGGGGGGATGATGTGAGGACTGAAATTTTTTCTCTATGTATGTTTGACATCTTTTTCAGTGTTATCGTGTGTATTTTAATTTTAAACTTGCCCGTCAAATTTCAACGAAAAAGGATTTAAAACAAAGTTTTTTACGTGATTATTAAGTTTCACATAAAGTGAATAGTAATCGGCATTTTCGGAAAGGACCGAGAAGAGAGAAGGGCTTTGGACGCGAATAGGACTTCGATTCAGGCGATCCAATAGCTCATTTTCGATGGTTCGACTATTCCGGAGAGCCAACGGCGCTGACGGATTTTATGTTCGACACACGGTTTTTGAGAAAAATAGGTTTTATCGCTGAAAGGGCTTTTATTCCACGATGATCTTGCTTTTCAGAAGCGATCGGTGCTCCGTTTTGCGTGAAAACTCGCGGGCAGGGACCTTTCTGCGAGAGGAACGTAATGGAGAGGGATTGAAATGTGAATTTCGAGAGTTGGGGGACTTTGGAGTGATTATTCTCCAATTTTGGGTTTTAAGGTGGATTTGGGATTGTTGGAACCCAAACCCTAGACCCCAACCCTCCTCCTCTCCTCTTTGTCCACCTAAAAGGTCAGCCGCCGCCATCTTGGCCGCCGCCAGCCTCCGGAGAAGAAGGAGCCAACTCTCTCTCTCTCTCTCTCTCTCTCTCTCTCTCTCTCTCTCTCTCTCTTTCTTATGTGCTGTGAGAGGGGGAACCCGAGCCCTCTTGTGCTCGGCCGCCGCCAGCCTTGATCGCCGCCGGAGTCATCACCGGACCCCGGGCAGCCGTCCCCGAGGCTCCCCAGCACCGCCGTGCCGCAGGGAGCCGCCGCAGCCAAGGTTTTGTGCTGCAGAACACTCGCGGCCGTGGGGAGTCACCGGGCCGCCGCCGCCGTGCCGCGCCACCTCTAGCCGTCACCGACGGGGCCAAAGGAACCACCGGCGTCGCCCCCGACCACCCCCGAGCCGCCGCCACGCCGCACTGCTGTGCTTTAGCCGCGGGTTCTTTTTGGCCTTCATCGCCGCCGCCGCGCCGCCGCTGCCTCCCGCCGCCGGCCAGGGGTCCCGGTCGACTCTCCTGGGTGCAGCGACCCTCCCGTGGCTGGAGCTCCCCCTGCCGTGCCGCCGGTCGCCGGATTTTTGATGCCCTAGCTCTGCAAGGTTGCTGCCAAGGTGGTTTTCAGGGGGCTGTGTTGGCCGTGCTTCATTTTCCGACCATCGGAGACTTCGGCGTGCACCCAAGAGGTGAGCACCGCACTCCTGGGGCTATGTGAAGTCCCGTGCTCACCTTCGCTGCGATCGGTGAAGCCTCGGTGTGCACATGGGACTTGGCTGTTTTCGAAAGCTTGTATCGAAGAGGTTTTATGCTGTTTCGAAGCCGTCCGGCTGTCGATCGCACTGCAGACAGCGAGCACGAGGATCCTTGCATCTAGACGAGTCAAATCGACTAGTTGGTTTGATCCACTGCGCTGCGGATCGGGGTAACGAGCTCGGAACTCATGTCTTATGCATTATTTTATTAGTATATAATGCTTTAGTGGGCCAATTGCAAGTTTTGTGCATCGGAGACCCCGCGCATAGCCTCGGACAGCGTGTAATCACTGTTAGCGACCACTTGACTGATCGTCAAAGGTTCGAGAGCCGTTGTGGTGTGGAAACGGGGTCCCACGGCGTCATTTGGCGAAAATTCGCCGATCAGACACGGGTTTTGTTGCGGCTTTCGCCCGTTGGCAATCCGAATGCCCTAGATACTCCACCAAGCCATGTTGGCTGATTGCTACTGCCACCTTCGAAGTCAGAAAGCAGCAGATGAGCGGCGGAGGGGTTTCGGTGCGTTTTTCGGTGAAATCGCCTGTAGAATGTGATTTCGCATCGCGATGAGTTTCCGGCTGCATGGTCGCCCTGAAAATCATCGTCTAGGCTTGTTATTTGGCCGCTGGGGTTGTCTCGTATGTTCGGAGGCGACAGGTGAGCGGCGGAGACTTCCGGTGCCAAAGTGGACACTTTCGGAAGCCCGGAGCGAGACGGTCAACCGGCGATGACCGAGTTGACCTTGGTGCTTGTGTTTGCTGCCCGGACACTCTAATGGATGTGTTTCAGGGCAACGGTTGACTCACAGTATGAGTATGTGTGTTTCGGGATGTTTCGTGGGTCCTGGGGGTATTCCGATATGTTTTTGGGATTCCCGGCGAGTTCGGGAATCGGTTTTGAGAAACTTTGATCTTGCTAATGGTTTTGGGTTTGTGAGCGATGTCTTTTGAGTCAGTTGGTTTGGTTTCTGACTCGGTGGACCTATCGTAGGTCCGGTCGTCGTCTCTCGTCTCGCAAGAGCTAGCCGCGGCGACAGACACAGGTGGGTACTTCGATCCGAAGTCGGTTCAGTGGTGCACGCTCGGTGATGTATCCTTCATCCCTATCCTTTACTGCTTACAGATATTTGTCTATCCAGTACTCGAGCCTTTCACCACAGGACTTCGACCTTGCTCTACTTAGTGCATTCTCTCTTGCATTCATGACTTAGAGTTGAGCAGTAGTGACATTGATATACATCTTCTGGTTGACCTGAGTGGTCGGTGCCTGTACACCCCTTGTGACATTGACATCATACCTACTAGTTGACCTGAGTGGTCGGTACTTACATATACTTGAGAGGATGTTGAGTTGTTCCATCCTAGTTGACCTGAATGGTCGGTACTCGTGTTCCCTTACCTTTCGATGACATATTAGTCGGTGTGCCCCGAGGGGCGGTGATTGTCGGCTATTCGCTGGCGGTTGGTTATTGATCATATTCGCATTGATCACCACAGCTCGAGAGCATTTCACGTACACCAGCGGGCTGATCCCCCGCAGGAGGGTGTTCTTTTCCGGAAAAGTGGTCGGTCGCCGCCCCGTGAGCCCGGTGATGGTTTTCGCCAGGGTTGTATGCCAGGGTGAGCGGTTACGCTGTCACGCGCCGGGGTCCCTTTGGAGTTTGTAAATCAGCGAAAAATGCCCAATATTTTTTTTATTGTTGAAACCTTGACCCAAGGGATGACAGACCCGCCACAAACAAAGGATACCCACTGTTCACACGGACAGAACCTCCCCTGTATTTGCACAGCGTCGCACGAGTACAAGCACAAGCACAAACACATCCAATCACGAACATATATACATTCACATTTCCAACAGAAAACCTTTTAAAAGCCGTTTTCCACTCGGAAATCTTTTCTTTTAAAAGAACGCTACCACGAGGGGTAGAAAATTATTTTTACAAACTATATGATAGTCATAAAATAACTTCATTAAATAACACAGATCCACATGAAGTAAAGAAACTGAACCATAAAAGTCTAAGTTATTTATTCTTAAATAAAGCAAGGGGAGAAGCTAAACCAATGAACCGGGTCGGAAACTCTATCGACCGCTAATAACGTGCCTCACGCCTCGTCCCTACTCGGACCAGCAAGATCACCTGTAAACAACAGTGGGGGGAGTGAGAACATGTAAACATGTCTCCTCCTCCCAGTGGGTACCGCAAGCCGACGAGGGCAAGTGTACTCACTGGTAACCAGGAGATTAGCTAGGAAAAGTAATACAATAGCCATGTAAAAGAGGAACAAGGTACATGTACAACTACCGCTACTGTAAATGAAATGCATCAACCGGACGATCAGTCCCAAATATACCCAATCTCGAAACCGCCATGTCGGTCCATAGACCTCAGGCCTGTGCCACTGTACAGCTCTAACCTGCATATAACCGCTCAGTTTATGCCGCTTAGCTCACGGGTCGGATGTGCGACCACTTTTTCGAAAAAGTACACCCTCCTGCGGTGGCCAGACCGCTGGTGTACGTGAAATGCGTACGAGCAGTGGCGAACGATGCAAATATGATCAATAGCCGTCGGCAAGTAGCCAACAATAACCCTCTCAGGGTGAACCGACCGAATAGGTCTTCAATCAAAGTCTCAAACCGACCAACTAGGTCACACCGATGTCATGTCATGAACTGAGATAATCATCAACCATAAGGAAACACAAGTACCGACCACTCAGGTCAACTAGGATGGAACAACTCAACATCCTCTCAAGGTATGAAAGTATCGACCACTCAATGTCAACTGAAAGATATGAGGTCAATAACGACAAGAGTATAGGAGACCCGACCACTCTGGTCAACAACGACTCGTCCGAGAGAACCGACCACTCAGGTCGACAATAGTATGTATGAACAAGAACCGACCAATAGGTCACAAGAATGTCAAGTTATGTATCAGGATAATCTATAATTATCCGTCGGCAACTAGCCGACAATCCTACCCCTCAGGGTATTCCGACCGAACAGGTCATCAAACACAAGAGTCACAGAACCGACCGAATAGGTCACAACAGACAATCCGCTCTACTTCTAAGTCATGATGATAAATACGGAAGGTAACCAAGTAGAGCAATAAGCAAAGAAGTCAAAGGGTGCTAGGCTCACAAGCATAATATGCAAGGAATATAAAAAGAGAGTGGAGAGAACGTCACCGAGCGTGCACTACTAGACCGACTTCGGGTCGAAGTACCCACCTGTACGAATATCGCGTCTGTCTCCCGACTGTGGAGGATCGTCAACCGGACCTATGGAGGGTCCACCGGGTTAGTTTCTACCGTAACTCGCCGGAAGTCCCGAAAATCACACCGGGACTCCGCCGGGACCCACGGAGTGTCCCGAAACTCACCGACTCATGCCACGAGTCACCCGCTGCCACAAAACAGCATATAAAATGTGTCCTGGTAGCAAACACCAATACTCACATCAGAACAATTATCGTCGGATAACCGTTCCGATCCGGGTTCTCGAAAGTGTCAATTTCGACACTGGAACCCACCGTCGCTCACCCGTCGTCTCTGAACCTCCGAAACGACGTAAGTGACCAGCCAACAAGGCTCAGTGACAAAGTATAGAACACTTTAGCCTCGTCGGGAGGAATCCGAACCGAAACCGCGTTCCGTCGGCGAATTTCGCCGAATAAACGCACTAAAAATTGATATTCGATTTCCGCAAAGGCATCGGACCTTGGACAATCAGTCCAGAGATTACCCGCCACCTATACTTACTGTACATAGCAGCCACAAAATGCAAAATTGCATAAAAGCCCCAAACAATGCATAAAATCACATTATTTTATGTGAATAATAGGGCTTTATGGCCCGATACCGCAAACCGATGGTTTTCGCTGTCAGCCGAGGCACGGACTGATAATTCTCGACATATCGGAGACCGTGCTCCAGGTTTGGAGCACAGTGGCTCACTGTGGAAGGCGCGGGAGCGACTCGAAATTCAGCAAACTACGCGCAACAGGAGTAAACCACGCCGAATCTACATATTTGGAACCCGCTGACCATAAATAAGGTGAGCATCGTGGTCAGCACTGACCAACAATCACCGTGCTCACCTCCGGAGGCATCGGAACAGCCCCGGGTCGCCGGAACAGTGATCCCAAACTGAACCAATGCACAACAGCACTAAATAAAGCTCACCGGGAAATGGGAGCTAGGGCACGGCCGGTGGTGGCCCGGCGGCGGGCGCACCGGTGGCAGGTGGGTGCGCGCGACGGAGGTAGGCCGGGGCGCGCGTCGGCAGACGACGGGAGGCGGCGGCGGCGGCGGGCAATGATGCCCTAGCCCGCAAGCACAAGGGAGGAGCTCGGCCCTAGTCCGGCCGGCAGGGGGCTCCGACGGCGGGGGCGCCGGCGGTAGCCGGGTGCAGCCGACCAGGGGGAGCCGGCGCTCACGCTGGCCGGCGGCGGTGGCAGCGCTGGAGCAACCCGAGCCCGCACGGCTCAGCTCGAGTTCAAGCTTTCACGACGGCCTCGACGACGGTCGGAGCGGCCAGGGGAGGGGTGCGGACCTCCTCTGGGACCGAGGGGAAAGGACGGGGGTAGTCGCCGGCTGCAGGGAAAACGGCGCGGCAGAGCTCGGCCGCACCAACCCAAACCTGGCCGCAGGTTGGCAGCAACCGTGCGGCGGCGCTCGGGGACGGCTGCAAACGGCGGGGAGGGTCACCGAGGATCCAGAACGTCGCCGGAGAGGGAGCCCAAGGGTGGAGGCTCACCCTGCCAGGCTCACGAGCTTAGATGGAGAGGGGTGGTGGAGGATGTGAAGGAAAAAGAGAAAAAGGTGGCTGCTGGCCGGCCGGAGCTCGGTCGGCGGCGGCCGAGGGGCGTGCGGTACACACGGGGGAAGGAGATGAGGCGGCTGGGAGGTTGGCTAAAGAAGGAGGAAGGCTAGGGTTAGGGTTTCATCCATGAAACCCTAAGTGGCCAATATATGCAAAGTTGCCAAATTGCAAATAAGTCCTCCAACACTAAGTATTTTCAACTGGGTCCCTCACAGCGCGAGTAAATCGCGCGAATGTACCTCCACGTCCGATCTCGCGCGATTCGGTACATGAAATATAGGGGGTTTCGCGCAAGATATAAAAATGCCATTTTGACCTCTCCTCGATAATCCTACGATATCCGCCGATCCGTCCATCGGATTTCTGAACGGATAGCGCCAACGCGTTCAGCACTGCCGAAACATCGAACTCACAATTTTGTTTCGTTCGATTAGGTCGCCGATTTGCGGCGAAAGCCATCCTCTCTCCAATATTCCAAAAACCACACATATATGTGTATATGAATCAAATAAACCTCAAATTCAAATTCGAATTTGAATTCCCTACCACTGGTAGGTACCCGAACCATCACCTACCCTTCTCCAGGACACACGCACGGAGCACGAGAAGTTATACAACGCAAGAATAGCAAAAAACACGAACCCTCTTTGCGATAAAATCCAATTTTCTTGGAAACCGTGCGTCAAAACCAAATTTCGTCAGCGCCAATGTGTCCAGGATAGTTGGACCATTGAAAAGAGCTATTGGATCACTATGAACAGAGTCCGATACTCACCAGAAGCCATCACTACTCATTGGCCTCACCGGAAAATCCGAGTTACTATTCACTTTAAGTGCTTAGTAAAGATCGCGTAACTTTTCCACCCTAACTCGTTTTCTCCTGAAACTTGACGGGTGCTTATATAATTGAGTTACACATAATAACATCGTCAACAAAGAGTTTAGCTACACAGCCAAAATCTCAGTCCTCACACGTGGCACTTGCCTGAGGTCCTTAGACCGACACGGCGGTTTAGATTGGGTATATTTGGACTATTCGTCCGGTTGACGCATATAGCTACAGTAGCGGTTGTTGAATGCATTCTTACAGTTCCTTTCATTACACTTGTCTTGCTACTGTAGACCTTGCTTTACCTTACTTTACTTGTCATTGGTTATCTCTTCCTTTTGCCGGTGAGTACACTTGCCTTCGACGGCTTGCGGTACCCACTGGGATGGGGGAGACATGTTTACATGTTCTCACCTCCCACTATATTTCAGGTGGCGTGGGTGGTGGCAGTCGGGACGGTGCGTGAGGCACGATAAGATAGCGAGCTATAGAGGTCCCGACCTTATGGTATACATCTCGTTTACATTCTTACATAGTATTAGATACTTGTGGATAGCATAGCTTACCCCCTTTGCACAGTTAGTAGACATTTACATGTAGTTCAGTTGTTGCTTTACTTGCGATTTCGGATGATGTACGTATGAGCTTTTGGTTACTTTTTGATTTGTACACTCGCATGATTTTGGGACATTCGTGGTTTTCAAAGAAAGAGTTTATGTGTGAGAAATAGATTTCAAACAGTTTTCTTGTGGCTTTCCACCCCTCATGGTAGTGTTTTCAAAGCAAAGGTTTGCATGTGGGAAACAGTTTTCAAAGTGGATTTCAAATGGTTCTTCGTGGATTTTCTTTGAAGCTAGAATTTCAAAAACAGAGTCTTTATGTGGGAGACATTTGGAACTGATAGGGTGTATGTGATTGAATGTGACCAAAGACAGCTAGCTGTATGATGTGAAATGTTCTTCCTCTTTGCATATGTGTGTGAGTGGAGCTCTGGTTGATCGATTGTACTAGTGCTACGCCGTGCAAATATAGAGGAGACTCTGTCCGTTTGTTCCGGGAGTTCTCTATATTTGTGGCGGGTCTGTTGTACGTCCATGGGGTCAAGGTTTTCAACAAAAAAAAAAAAAAAAATTGGCAGTTTTCCGCTAACTCTTATTTGTAAATATAGCCCGATTTTAAGTTGGCTTTCAAAAAGGGACCCCGGGGCGTGACAAATATCAACTATATAAACTAAGACAAAATGTTTATATTGTCCAAATATATTATCCATCTTTCGTTGAAACACAGAAGGTGCGTTTTTTTAACCAAAAGGCATTACAAGCCATTCGAAATGTCCTTCTGGGCATGTGAAAGCCGTCCATTCTATTATTTTCGTATGCATTTTTATTTGCCAAAATCCAGATTTACAGTCAATTTTACTATATATTCTTTTATTTTGTATGTTGTTAATCAGTTGTGCTTTGTCTGGTATATTATAAGCATCTGTTTTTGTATTGTCATTTAGGCGTTTGTAATTGATAACCATCCTGCTTTTCCCTCTTACTATTTCAGCATGTTTATTAACTATGAAAGCAGCTGATCTATGTTTAGATTGAGATCTTTGTATGACTCCTAATTTTAATAATTCGTGGATATGTATTTTAAATTACTCTTTTTCTTTATTAGTGGCTTCGATAGTAGCAGTCCTTACTATATATTCTGGATTAATAATATCTAATTTACAAGTTATTTTATCTTTATCCCAATAGTTTATAGGATCTTCTCCCATTATTAATATTTTATCTAAATATTCCAAGATGTTATCTATATCTTTCTGTTTTCTAATAAATCCTATATTAAGGAGTGTCTTTTCCCAATTTATATAGTCATTAGGATAGCTATCAAAGACTAAATCATCATTTAATAGTTTTTCATAATTATAATTAAAGTCAAAGTCTTCAAACTTAAAATTTTCGATTTCATCCATTTCAAGAATTTCTTTTTATTTTGGATTAGCTCTTCATAGTCTATAAGGCCTTTCGTTGTTGTTTTGCTACAGCAAGGTTGACCTTTTTTACAGTTATCACAACAAGATTCTTTTACAAGACTTTGTTTAGCTTTTTTAACATAAATAGGTGTTTGTGTTATCCTTTTATAAAAATGAACATAATCTCTATTAATACTAATACCTCCTAATTGGTCTAGAATGAAGTTCAGACCTAATACAAAATCAATGCTTATGGTTAAAGGTCTTAACCATACTTTAGGTAAAGAATAATACTCACTAGAAGTGTTACATGTGTCTAAAAAACTTATCTTACAGTTGTTAATGTAATGAGTGTATACATATGATGTTTCATCCATTTGTATTCCTGTAGTAGGTTCCTCTGATAACTTATAATAGTTTGTAGGTACTAATATAGAATTTATTAAACTAGTTCTACATCCAGTGTCTATTAAGGCACTAGTTTCAATTAAATGTGTTCCTATTTTTATTTTACATGGTACTGTAATACTTCTTCGTTGTTTATCCTGATTACATATATAACTATTTTCTATTATCCTATATTCTTCCATTTGGCTAAAAGTTATTTCTTCTATGTCGTCATTTATTATTACTCCATTTCCTTTCTTGTCTTTTTCTGCTTGTTTAACCGGTTGTTGTTGTTTTTCTAATAGGGTCACTCTGCTTTCAAGTGCATCTATTCTTTTTAATAGAGACATATATTGGAGATTGGTCAAGTCATAATAAGCAACATGTGGTGTTAGAGTAATATGATATCTTTTTTCTACACAAATTATACAAACTTCTATAGAACATGTTTCACATTTACATCTTGTTGTTCTATCTGGGTACCATTGGCAAAATATACAAGGTCTACTATCAAACCCTTTTCCTAGTTGCCATTTATGATTGCATTCAAAATTCATTAAAGTAATATTGACTAAATTTAATTGCCCTAATATGTTATGATCAAAATATTTTTCTGAACTTTTTGTATTTACTTCCATTACTAAATCAGTTTCTTCTTCATCAAAGGATATTTCATCTTGTTCATCATAGGTTTCTATACTTATTATAGAATATATAGATTCAGTGTCAGATATATATTCATCTAGTGCTAACAAGTTTTCTTGTGTTTCTTCAACTACTAAGGCATTCTTATCCCGTCTATTTTGTCTTTTTGTATAAATATTTGCTAAATGGTTTGTACTTCCACATGTAAAATAATGTAGTTTATTTTTATATGTCCTTTCTCCCCTAAATTTTTGGACATGTTTATCTTTATTGAGATAGGATTTTCTAGCATGAGATTTTCGTAGAAAATATCGTTTCCTAGGTAGTTTAATAAACTTTCGTTTAGGTACTTTAGGTTGTGAAGTATATTGTTGAGAGGTATAAATTACACTTTTACAAAAAGAGTATTCATTATCTTTTAATTGTTTTTGTATTTGGATGTTTGTACATTTTTCTTCTAAGATTGTCATATTAAATTTAATTCTTTGTCCTATGGCCCATGGTGTTTGAGGACTTTGTTTTACTACTGGTAATTCTTCCCTTCTTCTAGAAATTTCTCTTTCTAAAGCTCCAGGTAATTTATTGAATAATTTATTTCCTATATCAATAGTAAAAGCATTACCACTGATACTAGCATAATAAAAATAATCATTAAGAAACTTTTTAATATGAATCCAATTATCTATACTTAATTATTCTAGCTTAATCAAGGCATATTTTTGTAATCCTATATGTCCTGAATTAGGATCTTGTCCGGTAAGTAAAGAATGTATTTTATTAGTAAAATTATAAGAGTTACATCCTAATTTTAACATTTCTTTAAAATCTGGTTCATATTTTACTTTAAATTGTTCCCATACTGCTTTTACGGATTCCCCTAAGAAGGTTTCTAAGTATTTGTTCATTTCTTCTACACTTTCAGTACTAATATTTTTTATGTAATCTGCTACTACTAATCCTTTCCATGTATCTATAACATTATTCCAAGTTTGAGGGTCATGAGCTGCTATATTAAGAATTTTTCCATGACCTGCTTCTTGGAGCTTAATAGGTTTTTCTAGGGGTTGTCTTTTTTCTTTTGCTCTAACATTTTTACCATATGGGTATATTTCAGGTTCAGAGGCAAAGGATACAGGTGTTCTGGAATAATTTTCGGTGGGGTAAACAGTAGAAGGCATTGGTTTTGTGTCATAGAAAGGTGTTTTAGTGGTTGCTGCAGACTCAGCTGTTGATCCTTGCCCTTCCATTAATGTAAATATAGATATTGTATTATAATTTAATCCTAGTTGCTTATCTCTTTCAGCTCTTTGTTGTCTTTTTAATCTTATCTGTTCAATTAACCGATGTTCTTCTTCTGGACTGTAGAACGCAGCGGAAGTATGGTTCGGTTCGTTCGTACCTTTTTGCGGAAGCGATTCGCGCTAGAACGCGATGAGCCCGGATCGAAGAGGTTGATTCACGTGTCCTTTGATCGTCCTCGAAAGTCTTCAATCGCTCCAAACTCGCGGTGGATCGAACTACAAACAAGCACGATCTCTAATTCACCGTTCAAGACCCTCTAGATCAATAGGTTAATGGAGAGATAGCCCGTATATTTATAAGGGATTCCAAAATCCTAATAGGGAAAGTAAAGATAAGGCCAAATCGGTTTATATTACATTATCCTAATCTGACTAGGATTTATCTCTAATTAGCTTTCCAATTTAAAAGCGAGATTAATCCTAATCTAATTAGACAACATAATAACCATCGGATCGAGCCCGATCATGGGCGTACCCGATTCGGTTTAACCGAATGCCAACATCTCCCACTCGCACGTGACGGGATCGATGCCATCGTAACCACTTCCTCAACATTACACCAGTATTGATTCTATTCACACAGGGAAATGAACAGTGCGACCGCCGAGTCAACCTGCATTTTGGGAGCTCTATACTAGAAACCGCATACGGCCAGCATAGAGACATCAACCCTAAAAAGAGAATATTAGACTCGTGATGCCCTAGACCATTGAATAACATTAGGTTCAGCATCTCTAATCCCTCAAAGAGCATGCTAACCTCTATTGTGCACATCATAACACTATACTCATGATTGTTTCGCTATACTGAAGCGACACAACCTGTCGACAATGAGTCAAAGTGTCTCAATGTAATCCAACTAGTCTTCCTTGAGCCCTCATGTCACTAAGTTGAGAACTGATTGCTTTCCCAGCAATGCCCCGTAAAGCCGCATCACTCATAGCCGTAGGTAACACGCCAAAGTAGCAACATCAATTCTTTCACCTAATGACATAGTCAAAAGTCACTAAGGGTATCTAAAATATGCGAGACATCGCCTCAAAATGATGTCCATGAGAACTCACACTATGAGGAAGCAGGGATCCATTCACTCATCTTCTTCATTTGGTCGCCTAGCACATGTAGTATGAAATACATGCTATGACAGAGAATCTCAATGAGTGTATGTCTTTCTCAATGTCATACGGATCTTAGCTCAGTCACTCCCGGAGTGTCTAGCCTGAGTTCTCCATTTGCTCGCTATCTCAAGGGCCAAACGGTGAGCTCACATCCGGCTCTTAGTATACAGGCCATACGAATCGTGGGACTATTCGTATGCGGTCTCGCTTATGACCTCATCTTGGTGCCAACCAAGGCGGCTTCCATTAATGCCTCAATTTTCGCTCGCTCTCTACAGCGCCGAAAAGAATGATTGCCCGTGTGGGAGGGCCAATCAGCCTGCGACATACTATCAATCCGTTCTACAACAATGTAGGATATAAATGTACGTGTGCTAATCTTAACAGCCTTCTAGTGGTCCAATCCCGGATTGGACTGAAAACGGCTAACCAGACCCACAGCATAGCATATATCAGGCCGAGTATACATCATAGCATACATCAGGCTCCTGACCGCATTAGCATATGGAATTCGATTCATCTTGTTTTTCTCTTCAGATGTTTTAGGGCACAGTTTAAGGTTAAGACTTTCACCTTTAGCAATAGGAGTGTCAATGGGTTTGCAATTGTGCATCTGAAATCGTTCTAAAACTTTTCTTAAGTCTCTTGAGACAGACCTAAAAGTTTCTTTGAACGATCTCGCAGGATCTTGACTCCGAGCACATAATTCGCTTCACCCATGTCCTTCATTTCAAAATTAGAGGACAGCCACGTCTGAGTGGCGACAATCATCTCCTTATTATTCCCAGCCAATAGAATGTCATCCACATATAAAGAAAGAATTAGAAAATTTTCTTTGGACCGTTTAACATGCACACAATGATCTTTTTCAATCATCGTGAACCCATCTTCAGTGATGGCTCGATGAAATCGAATGTACCACTGTCTGGATGACTGCTTCAATCCATAGATGGATCGTCGGAGCTTGCAAACTTTATGCTCCTCACCCTCTACTGTGAAGCCAGCAGGCTGATCCATATAGATCTCCTCATCCAGTTCTCCATTAAGAAATGCAGTTTTAACGTCCATTTGGTAGAGTTCCAAATCCATATACGCGACAATGGCTAAGATTAGGCGGATCGAAGCAAACCTTACAACATGAGAGAAGGTTTCCTCGTAATCAACGCCTTCTCGTTGGGTAAAACCCTTTGCTACCAGGCGAGCCTTATATCTATCGATTGAACCGTCTGCCTTGCGCTTAACCTTGAGAATCCATTTATTCCCAATAGTTTTGCGCCCCGGCGGTAAGTTAACCAAGTCCCAGACATGATTTGACTTCATCGATTCTATTTCCTCTACCATTGCATCCAACCATTCCTTATTAGTAGGTGATGGCAGAGCCTCTTGGAAAGACCTAGGCTCATCATCATCATGAGCAGCAACCATGAAAGCTTCCCCCTCAATCTCAAAACGACGACGGGGAACACCCACACGTGTGCTCCTACGAAGTTGAGGCTCCTGTTCTAAAAGTAAGTCGCTCCCACTATCCCCAGGAGGTGTTGGAGTTGCATCCTCTTCCTCAACTGAGCGAATAGAAGTGCCAATACAAGAGTCATCCATCTCATGGAACTCAATTTCATTTCGGACCTCACTTCTATAAGGAAAATCCTTCTCGAGAAATTCAACATCTCGTGACTCAATTTCAGTCAAACTTCTATTTGGCTGCTTTCCGATGAACACGTATCCCTTAGAGTGTTCAGGGTACCTTATAAAGATACACTTCTTCCCTCTAGGACCCAACTTCCCATATTTGTGAGAAGTATCGTGTACATAAGCTGCCGAACCCCAAGGACGCAAGTGTTCCAAATTAGGTTTCATGCCTGTCCACAATTAATAAGGGGTGGAAGGTACTGTCTTGGAGGGTACATGATTAAGAATGTAGGCAGCAGTTAACAATGCGTCTCCACAAAAAGAGACAGGCAAATTTGCTTACGCCATCATTGACCTAACCATGTCGAGCAAGGTGCGATTTCTTCTCTCCGCTACACCATTTTGCTGCGGAATTCCAGGAATTGTCAGCTGTCTGATTATTCCCTTTTTATCACACAATTTCTTGAATTGTTCAGATAGATACTCGCGGCCTCGATCAGTTCTTCAGATTTTAATTTTCATATCTAACTGATTCTCAACCTCATTAACGTAACGTCTAAAGCAATCCAATGCTTCAGACCTATGGGAGATCAGATAAACATGACCGAAGCGCGTATGGTCATCTATAAATGTGATGAAATAAGAAGCACCATGTCTCGCCCTCACACTCATTGGGCCACAAATGTCGAAGTGGATCAATTGCAAAGGAAATTCTGCCCTAGAAGCTTTATTAAATGGTTTCCGGGTCGCCTTCCCCGCCAGACAATGTTCACAAGTGGGCAGATCGACTTTAGTGAGCGAGCTCAACAGCCCATCTCTAACTAATCTAGTCATTCTATCCTGCCCAATATGACCAAGACGAGCATGCCATTTAACAGAAATATTATGATCATTCTCAATAGAAGATAGCAGGGAAAACGAATCATTATTATTATTATAATCAATGTCCAAAACCATAAAAAACATCTGAAATAAAACCTCTACCATAATAAACAGTTCCAAGATGAATCTTAACTACATCATTCTCAAAACTAAAAGAAAAGCCTAACTGAAGCATAGCAAGAATAAAAAATAAGTTCCGCCGGATTCCTGGAGCATAAAGTACATCATGAAGGTACAAAGTCCGACCACCTCGCATGATCAACTTGTAAGTACCAACGCCTAATACATCGACACTTGAATTGTTCCCCATGTATACTCTTCTGCTCCCAGCAGGCACACGGCGGTACTCGACGAATCCCATCCGATCCCTCGCTACGTGGTCTGTTGCTCCTGAGTCTACAATCCACACAGGGAGAGATTCAGCAACAAACATACTAGAAGAAACAAAAGAGCGAGAATCAGGATAAATTGGTACCTTCTTCGGCTCAGTGCAATCACGAGCGAAGTGTCCCAGCTGGTTGCAATTGAAACAGGACATCCTTGACTTGTCCTTCTTGCCACCTTGTTTGCTTCTCTTTCTTTTGGTGTTCTTCGCGTTCTTAGGCTCAGATCCACTGTGGCTTTGAGGCCCACTAGTCCTCTTCCGCTTGAACCCAGATGTTCTACGAAAGTTTGACTCTGCAGCATTGGCAGTTGGAGTTTTAACAGCCTCAAGGCGCTCCTCCTCCAACTCCAGATGTCGTGCCACGTCCTCAAAGGTTTTGACACTTTCATTATGTGTCAAATTCACTCGCATATGTTCCCACGAATTGGGAAGTGAGCGAATCATTGCTTGGATCTGCTGCTCATCAGTCAAGGTGCCGCTAGTCGACTTTAACTCACGAATCATGTTTGACATTATTCTTACATGCTGTTTCATAGTCTGATCGGCACGCTTCTTATAACTGTCAAACCGCATAGTCAGACTGCGCAATCTTGTGGCCGAAGTCGTACCAAATTTAGTTTTGAGAGCCTCCCACATGTCATACGCAGTCGGGTACAGCTCATACTCGCACAAGAGATCATTCTGCATACCGCTCAGCAACGTGATGCGAGCAATGCGATCCTTTTTAAGCCAATTATTATAGGCTTTCATATCTCGTCGAGCCTGAGCACTATTACCCTCTGCTGGTTGGTCCATTTTATTACTCAAGTTCTCTAGGATCTCTTGCTCGGCGAGAACATATTGAATTTTACGGTGCCAAATATCATAATTGTCACCATCCAATTTCTCGTCTTTGATCAAATCCGCAACAACTTGTTTGGAGGCCATTTAATCTCACTAAGTTCATACAGTGCGCAGAAAAAAATATTTAAAAATTATAACACACGATACATATATTTAATTTTGTCGCATCTCTAATTAAATAAACTAAAAATTAGATCATAGGTGCGTAAAGGAAAATTTCGCTATGCTCATAATCACATCACACATCCTACGTCAAATTTTAATTATTTAATTAAGTTGCACAAAATATTTGGGAGTAAAACATACAATTACTCTACCAAAATAAAACTCCCACTTGAATAGCATGCATAAAAATATATTATGCCAAAAATCACATCATAAAAAGCATAATAAAATTTATCATGATAAGTGCATGCAACATATATCACAAATATCATATCACAATTACATATTAAATCACCTAATATGCTTAAAATAAATATTTTATTTATTTTATTTTATTAAAAAATTTACTTTTTTAAAAAAAGGACAAGGAACAAGTCTGCAGGCCTATGGGCCTGCCAGTCTGTGCGGGCATGGGCCTGCGCGGCCTGCAACCCCGCCCGTGCGGGCTGCACCTGCGCGGGCTCCGACCCTGCGCAGGCGCGGGCCTGCTCGGCCTGCGGCCCCGCGTGGGCCCGAGCGGGCTGCCCCTGCGGGGGCTGTAAGCCTGCGCAGGCGCGAGCCTGCGCGGCCTGCAGCACCGCGCGGGCCCGAGCGGGCTGCCCTGCGCAGCCCCCTTTTTTTTATTTTAATTTAATGTGGCGTCCTAGCCACGCCACACGCGCAGGACGGGGCGCGGGCCGGCCCAACATGGACTTGTGCGCCCTGCACATGGGTGTGCACGCACGTGCTTCCACGCAGCACAGGTTGCTTTCTCTCCTTTTTTTTTTTTTCCTTTTTTTTTTTTTTGAAGAACAATTTTGAAAAAAATCATAACTTTCAAAATAAAACTCCAAATTATGCATGTAATATATCAATAGAAAACTTATGAAGGGCTCTATCAAATCATACAAGTTTCACAATGGGATATGCACTACACATCAAATAAGCCTCCCGCAAAGTTTTGATTTAGGGTTTCGTTTTTCTCATAAAAAACAAAACCAAATAAAACCAAACTTTGTAGATTTAATCTACAACATAGGTGCTATACGATATGTAAAAATCATGCAATAATATCCACCCTTGAAAAATCCGCCATTAACACCCACAAGCATGCAAGAAAAAATTCAAACGATGATGGATTTAATTCTACGCATGCAATCTTGTTAAAGAATTAGTTTAGGGCACGAAATCAACCTAATAAGGCTCTGATACCAATGTAGAAAGCAGCGGAAGTATGGTTCGGTTCGTTCGTACTTTTTTGCGAAAGCGATTCGCGCTAGAACGCGATGAGCCTGGATCGAAGAGGTTGATTCACGTGTCCTTTGATCGTCCTCGAAAGTCTTCAATCGCTCCAAACTCGCGGTGGATCGAACTACAAACGAGCACGATCTCTAATCCACCGTTAAAGACCCTCTAGATCAATAGGTTAATGGAGGATGTAATTTCTCTCTCTAGTTTTCTCTTGTATATTTTTTCATATGAGAGATAGCCCGTATATTTATAAGGGGGATTCCAAAATCCTAATAGGGAAAATAAAGATAAGGCCAAATCGGTTTATATTACATTATCCTAATCTGACTAGGATTTATCTCTAATTAGCTTTTCAATTTAAAAGCGAGATTAATCCTAATCTAATTAGACAACATAATAATCATCGGATCGAGCCCGATCATGGGCATACCCGATTCAGTTTAACCGAATGCCAACATGGACTAAATTCTTCTTCATCTTCTTCTTCTTCTTCTTCTTCTTGAAGATGAATTGTGTAGTACACTGAATTTCAGTGCGTCGTACCGAACTTCTACAAATTGTGAAATTCCGGTGGAAATGTAGCATGAGAGGCTACGTGAGCGGCTTCGGCCAAGTTTGGGACTTGTGCGAAATATTTTCGGCGCAAATGAGGCGCGAAAACGGACTTCGAAAAGTTAAAACTGCTGAACTTGTGAAGTCTGCAGTGGATTCCGGTATGAGGATGTCCATACCGATACTGAAGTGATTAGTACCGGTATGTGGTGTGGTATACCGGAATGCGAGGGCTGAATCTGAGAAACCAGCTCTCGGGTTTTGCGGAATTCCTCGGGGTATACCGGAACTAACACCCGTATACCGGTATGCAAATGCGAATACCGGTATACAGTGCTGCGAAATCCCAGCTTTGGCTGGCTGTGTGTAGTGAAGTGTGATGGGGGCAAAATGGTCTTTTCACATGTGTTGGAGTGTATGAAGGGCTGAGACCCTCTCCCCTTCTCATTGTCTTCCTCCTCTACTTCTCCTCTCCATCTCTCTCACTTTCTCTCTCTAGAGAACTCTCCAAAGCTTGGAGAAGTGGTGGATTGAAGCTTGGAAAAGGACTTCCAAGGTGCAAAGAAACTTCTTGGAGCAAGTAGAAGCTTGGGGAACTCGTGGCTAAGGTGAGTTCCTCATGATTTGGGTTCAAACCTTGGATTTAATCCTTTGTTATGAGGTTTTTAGAAATCCTAGGCAATCTAAACCACAAAACGTGGAGATTGACCAAGAGATTTTGAGGTTCTACATGCATGCATGTGAAACCTAGGTAAAATGAGAGTTTTTGCCATGGGAGGTTCTAAAAATATTTGGACCTTCGAAAATTACAATTGAGGCATAGGAAATCATGTTAGAACAAATGATTTCATGTATTGAGTTGATTTAAGAGTTCGTAACGAGTAACGAACCGTTTTCTTGTAGAAGCTTGGGTTGAAGCAAGAACTCAAGGCTTGGAGACTTAGGAGCTCAAAGAATTCAAGAATTTGGAAGCTCTTGAGGTGGGTTTGTGTTTACCGAAGTGATTAGGTCACTTCCATGTCTAGGGTAAATAACCATTTAAAGATAAAATGGTGTGTAATGTGAAACCCTAGAACTTGCATGTTGGCAAAATGAGAATCATGATAGATTGAGCCATGAGCTCCTCTTGCATGTTAAAGAATTTAAGTATATTTTTATTATCTATACTTGTTATGTGATTGCATGTATGATTGGAACCTAGTGTTGAGAACATAGGTTGGAACATGTATGGTTGGAAACTAGTGTCATTGAACATAGGTTGGAACATGAGAACGTAACCTAGAGTCATGGAACCTAGGTTGAGAATGAGAAAGTAAACCTAGTGTCATTGAACATAGTTGAGACTTAGTGACTTGAACCTAGGGTCATGAGACTTAGGTTGGCAAGTGTGAAATGTGAATATTGGGATGTGCGACGATTTCGCTATCCCGGGTATGCGACGATTTCGCTACCCGTGCCATGAGTTGGCGGTGATGAATTGGGATGTGCGACGATTTCGCTATCCCGGGTATGCGACGATTTCGCTACCCGTGCCATGAGTTGGCGGTGACAGATTGGGATGTGCGACGATTTCACTATCCCGGGTATGCGACGATTTCGCTACCCGTGCCACGTGATGGCGGTGTTGAAATGGGGTATGCGACGATTTCGCTATCCCGGATAAGCGACAATTTCGCTACCCGTGCCATGAGTTGGCGGTGATGAATTGGGGTATGCGACGATTTCGCTATCCCGAGTATGCGACGATTTCACTACTCGAATACGGAGGTGACGATTTCACTCCTTGGATGTTGGAACTATTATGGTGATGCGGCGATTCCGAAACCATAAGTTTATGACAAGTAGTTGAACTTGGTCAATGTGAAATATAGGATGAACCTAGGAGAAAATAAAAAATGGACATTTTATTTGGTTGCATCCTTTATGTTTATTTACAAGCATGTAAATACTTGTTGCATAGTTATTTGTGATCTAACTTATGCATATGGTGTTTCTTTGGACCTGGTGGGTCGAGCTTCTCTCTTGGGTGGCCTTACCCACTGGGAACTATGTTTATAGTTCTTACCCCACGTTTTTCAGGTCCTTCCGCGAGTGAGGCGGCGGAGCGGGGCAAGGGTTTGGCTCTCTAGATAGCGGCCCTTCTATTTTTGTGATACATAGAGTTGTACCCCTAGTCTTGGACATTGATAGTGTAGGGATTTTTATTAAATGTATGTAACTTGTATATTCCTTTTGGAACATGATGAATGAAATGGAAATGAAAGAAGAAAAAAAATTTGGGCATGTATAAATGTGCAAATGTGATGTAATAGGAGTAGAACTTCTTTATGTTGATGCTTTTCTTGTGCAACTCTTGTACTCCGTTCCTAGTTGGAACATTGTGGATATGCTTGTGTTGTGACGCCTTGGGCGGGTAGAAATGACTCTATTCGTTCGGCGGGTCTGGGCATGCGCCCGTACGATTTTCTTTCCACCTAGTTGGTGTTAAAGGCCCGACGGGGCATGACAGACTGAGGTGGTATCAGAGCATAGAAACGGTCTAGGTGGACCTAAGAAATCATAGGATGGAAAAGACCCTAGGAGTGTAGGCTCGTGAGTGACGAGATCTTTGATTGTGGCGAAAGATAAGTGATTGGGTTATGTCCTTATACCTCTAGTTGGAAGTAGAGATAGATTCGAGGTGTGTCTTATTCTTCACCAAGAGTGTTCGTGTTGGCGGCCGACAATATGAAGCCAAGTGAAGGGAATAAGAACCCTTGTGTGACTTTCGCCTAGATTGGGTTCACGTTTATGTTCGTGAAATATTATGTCGCAAATGACTTTGAATGTCACGAAATGACCAAAGTCGTTGTGTTTTCAGGAGATAATGGTACGTGGACGGCCTCCTACGAGGGCTGGGCTCGGAGGATCGAGCGCGGCTCCCGAACAACTCGGGGAGGGCGAGAACTCGGATCTTCGTGATCAGTTGACCGAGTTGATGGGCGTGGTTCGGTGACAGGCCGAAGCCATGCAGCGACAGGAGGAGCAAATTAAAAAGCTCCAGGACGAGATGGCGCAGCAAGCGGCTGCGGTTAGGGAGGAGAGAACGGGAGCGCCTCCGGCCTCTGCTTCGGCACCAGCCGAGGAGGTGACACCGGCGCCGGCTGTGGCGCCACCGGCATCACCGATTGTAGCCGATGGGTCGGGTGCTCCTATGCCCGACTTTGCGGCGGAGGATGCAGAGCGAGAGCGTTATTAAATGTATGGAACATGATGTATGGAATGGAAATAAAAGAAAAGAAAATTTTGGGCATGTATAAATATGCAAATGTGATGTAATAAGAGTAGAACTTCTTTATGTTAATGCTTTCCTTGTGCAACTCTTGTACTCCGTTCCTAGTTGGAACATTGTGGAAATGCTTGTGTTGTGACGCCTTGGGCGGGTAGAAATGACTCTATTCGTTCGGCGGGTCTGGAGCATGCGCCCGTGCGGTTTCCTTTCCACCTAGTTGGTGTTAAAGGCCCGACGGGGCGTGACAAATTAGTTCTAAATTCATTAATTTTAATTGTGTAGGTAACTATGTATTTGGATTAGAACCTAATATTTCACTAATTGGGAGATTTAAATCTCTTCTAGGAGTATCTTCATCTATTGTTTCTTCTTCTTGAGTATGGCTTTCATAATCTGTGAATCTAACAGAATTTCTACCTTGTTAATTTGTATAATAAACAGTATCTTGTGGTACTAATATTTTATTATTTTTTACAAAGATATCTAAATCCTATTCTATACCTGCATATTTAAAGGAATCAAATTATTAAAGATATATATATGCTGTATATATATATGTTGAAGAAAATGCAAATATAAGTCCCTCCCCAAAACTCTCACTTGCACCCAACCCTTATCAGAACACACACACCTAACATCTAGGTACCTCCATTAGAATATATGTTTGATTAAACACTTAAAATTTTGGGGTAAATTGCACTGTTACCCCCTAAACTTTTGGTGGAGTTTTACTTTACCCCCCAAACTTTTAAATAGACATCTAACACCTTAAACTCTAATATTTCATTCACGTTACCTCTTCCGTCAGTTTTTCGTCAAGCTCCGTTAATCGAAAGCTGACGGAAGGGGTAACGTGAATGAAATATTAGAGTTTAGGATATTTGATATCCATTTTATGAGTTTGGGAGTTAAAGTGAAACTCCACCAAAAGTTGAGGGGGTAACAAAAATTTTTGGTTGTTGAAAAAAAAAAAATTTACAAAAAAATATTTAATTATGTTAAAGGGATAGTTTCAAGAAAAAAATTAAAAAATAAAAAGAAAAATAGCAAATGGATTAGATCGCTTACGCAAGATGTGCGGCCGATATATGAAGGATGAGATGATATTTAGTATCTCTTAATCTAACATCACTAATTTTATTTTAAAATTTTTTTAATTTATTAGAAAATAATATTATATTTTATATTCAAAATTTTTAATTGGTTAAAAAGAAGTATAAAATTTTGATTTTAAACTATAATAAAATTACGTTGCATAATTTCATAGGGATTAAGTATATTCTCTAGAACAATGCTTCTAGAGATAAAGGCGAGAAATGAGTACTACGGAGAATTAACTAAAAATTAAAATCTCTATATCCGAGTGAAGATACTTATTGTAAATCAACCACATTAGCGAGTACACCGTGAGAGTAGGGTGTTCGAGCATCGTAGCTAGCTAGCTAGTGTCTCTCTTTTCTTATCTTTAAGCCACTCTAATTCTTTTTTTTTCCTTTTATACGATAAAATGTAAGGTAATTTGTGGTATGATTTATTTTAGGATAGAAAAATATATAAATCCAAAACTTCACATGATCACTAACTTAAGTGTCAGTAGTCGATCCATAAATAACTTATTCTAATGAAATAATGTGTGACTATGGCTAAATTGCACGGTTACCCCCTGAACTTTTGGTGGAGTTTCACTTTACCCTCCAAACTCATAAAATGGACATCTAATATCCTAAACTCTAATATTTCATTCATATTATCCCTTCCGTCAGTTTTCGGTTAACGGAGCTTGACGGAAAACTGACGGAAGGGGTAACATGAATAAAATATTAGAGTTTAGGATGTTAGATGTCTATTTTAGGAGTTTGGGAGGTAAAGTAAAACTCCGCCAAAAGTTCAGAGGGTAACAGTGCAATATACCCTAAAATTTCGCGTCATCTTACGAGAAAGCCCCCCAATAAATTTATTCTCTGTCGACTTCAACTAAGTGCCATTTTGCACAAATGTCCCTGAATTTTGTGAAATTTGAGATACAAGATCCTCTGTGAGTCTACTTTCATATAAATCCCTCCACTCGCCAAAACTGTGAAATTTCTCACATAAAATGATAAATTCTTCACGAAGTGCTCCAAATTTGCACTTTGCAAAAACTACAATTAAGCCCTCCAACCTTAGAGTTTCATACTAAAAACTCACAGCTGCGTGTAAAAGGCCCAATGGCACCATCACATGGATTTTCACGCAAAACGGAGCACCGAAGAATTCTAAAAAGCAAAAACATCGAGTAGTAAAAGGCCAATTTGCGATAAAGCAGATTTTATCGAAAATCGTGCATTGAACATAAAATCGGACAATGCCATCACCTCCAGCATAACCGAACCATCGAAAATGACCTATTGGGTCATCCGAAACGGAGTCCGATTCATGTCCGAAGCCATCCTCAAGCCGAAGCCTCAAAATAAAATACAGGTTACTATTCATTTAAGTGAATTGTAACAGTCACCATACACCTTTAATATAAACTCATTTTTTTTTTAAATTAAACCAATAAAGTTCAAAATTAAAATACATGTACAACACCACTGAAAAGCACCAAATTATACCATAAAAATCTCAGTCCTCGAATCGGTACCGGATGAACAGCAGTCGGTATCCGAGCGGGTTGCGGATTCTCAAAATCCGGTACTAGGATGAGTACCAGATTCCCAACAATGTTTAATATCTTTGTTACCTAAAGATTTTACTTCGTACAATACTGTATTAATGGTAGGTAGAGCTCAAATATTAAGTAGTAAAATCTTATCGTTACATATAATTGCCAACATTGCATATTCCTAACTTCTATTCAAATTACTATTATAAAGGTAAACTTAAATAAAATATAAAAGAAGTTAAAAACCGTATAAATTAAGTCACTATTGAAAACAATAAATATTGTACTAAAGCTAGTGCTTAAAAAAGAAGGTAGATCAAAATAACCTGCTAGCTACATGGTGAAATTGGAGCAACCACTTGCAACCCAATTAAAATGAACAAATATAAGAACTGGTAATGTAAAGTTAATAAGCAAAAATTTAATGATTGACCTTTTTACTACTAAAAGATGATCTATTATCCTTTGACATTCCCAAGTAGGCAGATACTAATTAGATTGCAATTCAATATATTTATATTAAATGGTTTCCAGCTTAATTCAAGTGAATGGAAGTAAATTAATTCTAATAAAAAAATTGTTATACCGATAGAAGATACAGTGACTAAAAATTAAGCTCACTCTTATTGTAACAAGAAACATAAATTGGAGGTTATATAAAGGAGAAGCTCCAATTTGCATTAGAAAATCATATTTTTGAAAAATAAAATAAAGCCCTAAAACACTCAGAAGATAGTCTAAGATATAGCTTTTTACACACAAAGGCATCCTTTTTCTTTTTTCCACCATAAATACAGACTCCTATAGTGTTATAGCACAATGTAAAACAAAAGGGTGTTACCCCATCCTTAGTCTTGTCATTATGACATTATAAATTTAAAACTTAACTATGTTGGAAATACTTACAATGAAATCTATTATACTATTACAATTAGAATCAAGTTGATTATAAATAGCAAATAAAATCAATCATTTATTAAAAAAAAAAACTTAGCAATGTAGAAAAAAGAATTTAGTATATTTGCTTCTTCTTCATAAATAAAAATTATGCTCTATAGAAAACAATACTTAGAATCTTAAAAAATCCTAGGGATTCAAGCTTATATAAAAAATTAATAATGAGACCAATAGTGTACAAAAAACTATCTATAGAGGACAAAACCAAACATCTAGAACAACCCTAATACTAAAAAATTATTAATTGACAAAGGTAAAAAAACAAATTTGACCCTCGTACTAAAGACTCTAATGATTCCTAAATAAAGTTAATAGTGTGATTTTATTTTCTCATGAAATTTTTTCCAACAAAAATTAATAAAAAATCAAAAAAAAATTAATGAAGGGAGTTGGAGGAAACCTTGAGCGAACGAAGCTTGGTCGCGCGTGCAAACGAGCAAGTGATCAAAGTTGGTTGGACGCGGCGCGTGCAATAGGGGAGGAGCGCACATAGTTGTGGGGCTAGTGCACGGCCTTGCGGATCAAGGTGGAGACGGCCCTGCCATGCTGGAGTTATCCGCAAGGGTGTAGGGATTAGGAAGGGAAGGAGGAGATGAAGGAGCCATGGAGGCATAAAGGGAGCAAACAAGAGAGAGAGAGAGAGAGAGAGAGAGAGAGAGAGAGAGAGAGAGAGAGAGGGGGTAAGTGGAGAGGGTCTAATCAGGGTAAAGTTTTTTTTAAGTATATTATATCTGTAAAAAAAGTTTTCATGTTGGCGCGCACAAAAAAAAAATTTGGCGAGTATAATGTCATGTGGAAAAAGATAAACTTAAAATGCAAAAAATAATTTGTGGCGAATTGTCATAAATCCCCACAAATTAGCTGATGAAATTTCAACATCATTACTTTTGTGGCCAAATATTGAAAATGGCCACAAAACGATATATAAAATTTCTGGCAGTAGGTATCGCCACATTAATCTCTTAGTTTGTTGTGACCAAATATTATAGGTAGCCACAAAAGTATAGCGAATTTATGGCGAAAAGAAAAAAAATCCCTACAATCTGTACTTTGGAATTTATGTGAAGACCAGTAGTGGGAAAAAATAAAATTCCCCACAAAAAATAAGTATATTGTTGGGTACTCAAATTGGCCACTAATAATTCTCCACAAAAGCTTATCTTTCTTGTAGTGCAAGTGCTTAGTCGCTGAAAGGGATTACTAACTTTTTTAGTTTCATCTTTACTTTACAAGGTCAATACATATATATTACACAAAGAAACAACCCATCCAAAATATCAGCAACTATCTTCCTACAACTTAGAGATAATACTAACAACCCATAACACTTTCATTTGAATTTGATTTATTTTGAATAACTCTAACACTCCCCCGCAAGTTAAACGGGGTCAGAAACCATGTTTAGCTTGGACCGAAGCATGGTGAACCGTTGCTTGGAGAGCCCCTTTGTTAATAGATCTGTAGGTTCATCGACGGTAGGAATATGTTTAACTTGGAGATCACCACGGGCAACTTTTTCACGCACGAAGTGGAAGTCAATTTCGACATGCTTTGTACGTGAGTGATAGACCGGATTAATGGTAAGATAAGTAGCACCAAGATTGTCACAAAAAATTAAGGGTGGCTTAGGCAGATGAACATGGAGCTCTCGAAGTAATGACTGGATCCAACTTAATTCGGCGGCAGTATGGGCAAGACTACGGTATTCGGCCTCGATGCTTGATCTGGCCACAACTCGTTGCTTTTTCGACATCCAACTTATCAAATTTGAGCCTAAAAAAATACAAAATCTGCTTGTTGATCGCCGTGTGTCAGGGCAGCCTGCCCAGTCAGCATCTGAGAAAGCAGTGAGAACTTAACAGAGGTGGAGCAAGGCTTAATGAGAAGGCCATGATTAATTGTACCTTTCAAATAACGGAGAAGTCGCTTCACTTGTTGCCAATGTGACGTCATGGGTTGATGCATAAATTGGCATGCCCTATTAACAGCAAATGATATTTCCGGTCTAGTGATAGTAATATATTGTAATGCGCCCACAATAGATCTATACAAAGTAGCATCAGAAAAAGGTTCTCCTTCATATTGAGTGGCTTGCGAACCTGAGGCAATGGGAGTTGTAACTGGTTTAGCTTCATCCATTTTAATTCGTGAGAGAAGCTCAAAAATATATTTTCTTTGGGAGAGGAATAAGCCAGATGAGGACCGGTTCGCTTCAATTCCGAGAAAGTAATTTAGATCCCCTAAGTCTTTGAGAGAAAATTCACCATTTAACTGATCGATAATGTATTGAGTTTTGTCATCATTATCACCACAAATAATTATATCATCCACGTACACGAGCAAATAGGCAATGGAGTTAGAGTCGTGCCGAACAAATAATGAGGAATCTGATAGAGAGATAAAAAAGCCAAGCTCCTTTAGTCGAGCACTTAATTTTTGAAACCAAGCCCTAGGGGCCTGTTTAAGACCATAGAGTGCCTTGTGAAGACGACAGACGTGATAATGGATGGTGAATTTGAAAATTGAAGAATGTTTAAGGGAACGTCACAACTGGGAGATGGTGAATGTGCGGGTTTAGAGGAATTTTCTTTTAAGGACTCAAATGGAAAGTGTGATTCATCAAACACGACATGCCGGGAAATAAACAAGCGCCCGGATTCTAGATGGAGGCACTTGTAACCTTTATGATGCGGACTGTACCCAAGAAAAACACAAGAAACAGTTCGAAATTGCAGCTTATGTGTATTGTACGGTCGAATGTAAGGGTAACACGAACAACCAAAGACTTTAAAGAATTTATAATCAGGAGAGTGGCCAAGAAGTTTTTGAAAATGTGATATATAATTAAGCAAAGGTGTTGGCATTCGATTAATTAAGTAAACAGATGTCTCAAAAGCATCATCCCAATAAGTGAGCGGCATAGAGGCTTTTGCCATTAGTGTCAGCCCAGTTTCGACTATATGGCGATGATGTCTTTCGGCGGCACCATTTTGTTCATGAATATATGGACAAGAAATCCTATGATTTATACCATGAATTTTAATAAAGTTAGAAATTGTCCTATATTCCCCACCCCAATCACTTTGAAAATTTTTAATTGTACAGCCGAATTGATTCTCAACATGGGTCTTGAAATTTTTAAAGATAGGGAGAGCATCAGATTTACAATGCATTGGAAAGAACCAGATGTACTTTGTAAAGTGATCAACAAAATGAATAAAATAGCGATACCCTTTATTCGAAGCTATCGGTGCCGGACCCCATACATCAGAAAATATCAATTCTAAAGGAGACTTTGAAACAAAAGTTGAATTAGAGAAAGGCAATTTGTGGCTTTTACCCATTTGACAGGATGAGCAAAAGGACCCATTTTTATTATTTAAAACAGGAAGAGAGTGGGAATTGAGAAGGTGTCGAACGATGGGCCCGGACGGATGGCCTAGACGATTGTGCCAAACATCAAAGGAAGTTTGTTCTCCGATCAAGGCTATCGAAGAAGACTTGGTGTGGGATGGAGCAGGAAATGACGCTCTTGGAGAGAACTTGTATAATCCTTTATCAAGTATCCCTTTGAGAAGCACATTCCCTTTGAGGTCCTTAACCAAGCAATGAGAGCGAGTGAATTCAACAATAACATTATTATCACACGTAAGTTGAGAAACACTGATTAAATTTTTTGTAATATGAGGAACATGAAGGACATGATTTAATTTAAGTGGATGAGAGTAACAAGAGGGAAGAAATGATTGTCCAATATGATGAATTGGAAGAGACTCACCATTTCCAACAGTGACTTGGTCCGGCCCATGATATTCATTTTGAAATGAAAGGTTGTTCCTCTGCCATGTGTTTGATGAGGTTGTTGTCGAGAGCCATAATTTTGAGAGGAAGATTTATTGATAAAATTGTTTGATGGCCCATTTTTTGATTTAAATCCATTGCTCCGACCATTGGTGGAATAATTATTGCGTGAAGCAATATTTGCTGAAGTTTCATATAGATATTGCTGCTCAAGTCGGGATTCATGAGTGAGAAGCATACCTGTAATATCTTCGAGAGTAAGAGGCTCAGTGCGCGTAGTTATAGAGACCACAAAAGAGTCATATTGAGGGCCTAAACCAGAGAGAATACTAAGAATTAGATCTTGCTCATTGACTAGATTCATTGTTGCTGCCAAAGTGTCAGCAATAGTTTTCATCTTTTGCAAATAATCAGCCATTGATAATGAGCCTTTCTTAGTATTTTGAAGCTGAAGTCGCATTTGCATTATGCGAGCTCTTGATTGTGATAAATACATCTTCTCAAGAGCATTCCAAGCTTCATAAGAGGTTTTACACCCCACAACTTGAGCCATAACACCTTCAGTAATTGAAGAAAGGATCCAACTTAGGAGAAGTTGATTCTGTTTTTGCCAGATGACATAGTCTGGATTCAATATTGCATTAATACCGCTTTCATCTTGCGGAGTATTTCCAGGTAAGGAGTCAACTGGCCTGGAAATAAGGTGCGGAGGACACAGGTTGCTCCTATCAACATATCCGACGAGATCAAAGCCCCGAAGGGTGGGAAGGATTTGCGACCTCCATAATAGATAATTTGTGCGATCCAATTTAACCGGAATGGTGTGATTAAAACTTGTGACGGTAGGCAAAGATGAGGTTTGTATTTGAGAGATGTTGACAAGGGCAGTGGTTGTTGAAGTGGTAGTTGGGTTGTCATGGGTGGACGTAGGTCGAGAGGCTCTGATACCATGAAAGGGATTACTAACTTTTTTAGTTTCATCTTTACTTTACAAGGTCAATACATATATATTACACAAAGAAACAACCCATCCAAAATATCAGCAACTATCTTCCTACAACTTAGAGATAATACTAACAACCCATAACAACTTTCATTTGAATTTGATTTATTTTGAATAACTCTAACAGTCGCTAAATATAGCAAGAGTCAAAAAGGACAAGATATTAGAAACAATATAACTAATACATTTTTTCTCAAAATGTATAGTCCAAATAGACATAAACATTAGGTGTAAACGAGTAGCCTTCCCACTATCCCAGTCACAGCATCAAGACTCATACAATGTATTCTCTATTTTCTTCCTTTCCAGCAAAAGATTCTTATGTGAACGCACAAATTGCTTCAACAAATGCGGCCTTTAGGCATGTGCTAACAGCTATTTCTTCGAGGCATAAGCTTACAACTATTTCTTGTCTAAGGAATCAGCAAATTTACTGATACATATTGGATCGAAAACTTAAGCCGCGAGGTCATCCAGCCAACATATTAACAAGAGCCTTTAGGTCTTGCTATATATTGTTGAATGTCAATGAAGAGATACTTTATATCGTTGAAAGCAGGGGAAGTTGACAGAGAAGGTTCTGAAGTTATTTTTGGACACTGGCTGAGGAGATACTGTTATTTGTCCAATCACTCAACATTAAATAGATTCTAACCCCTGTTCTTCCTACAAGTAATGTGCCCTTTTGCATTTGACTCTTTACACTAGACTTGAATTATGATATATAAAAAAAAAAACTTATCTCAGTTGCTCTCTTACAGGGTGCTCTGAGAAGTTTTAGAGCTGCATACAAATTGTGTTATTGTAATATCTGAGATTTTGAATTGAGGAAATTCAAACTTTGAATTTGAAATTTTGATTTAAATTGAATTATATATATAGGTGTATATATATGTGTTGTATTGGATCCGAAGAGAGGATGGGTTTCGTCATGAATCTGCGACCAAATCTGGCAAAACAAAATTGTAGTTTCGATGTTTCGGCAATGCCGGACGCGCTGGCGCGGTCCGTTCGCAAATCCGACAGACGGATCTCCTAGAATTGCATGATGTTCGCGAAGGGGTCGAAAGTGGCAAAATGGGAATTTCGCAAAGTCCCTATATTTTATGTATCGATTCGCGTGAAATCGAACGTAGGGGTGCGTTCGCGCAATTTACTCGCGTTGTGAGGGACTCAGCATAAAATAGTAAGAATAGGGGGACTTAATTGCAAGATTACACTTGGTATATATATATATACTACCTAGGGTTTTTATGATCCAAACCCTAACCCTAGCCTCTTGGCCCTCCGCTGAGCCCCCAGCCGCCTCACCTCCCTCCCCTTCGTGCGCTGCGTGCCTCCCGGCCGCCGCCGACAGAGTCCTGGCCAGCCAACCGCCGCCACTGCCATCTTCGTCCTCTTCTCCATCTTCTCCACCATCACCCTTCTCCACCTCTGCCCGAGAGCAAGAGAGAGATCCATCACCCTCGGGCTTTCTCTCCGGCAACATCCCCGACCCCCGGCGACCTCCCCCGCCGGTCGTCGCCATCCCCGAGCGCCGCTACTGCCATCCGGGCAGCCTGCGGCCAACTTGGGCAGATCCTGGCCGAGGAGGATCCAACTCCTTCCCCTTGTGCCGCCGCCGCTCGGGACCACCCTTGTCGCCTCCCTCCAGCCTCCGGCGACCCATCGCCGTCGTCTCGAGGCACCCCGGCCGCCGCCGAGCCCGGCGTGGCAGCTTGAGCCCGAGCTGAGCCCGTGCGGGCTCAGGTTGCTCCAGCGCCGCCGCCGCCGCCGACCAACGCGAGCCCCGGTCTCGCCCCGTCAGCCGCACCCGCCTGCCGCCGGCCGTGCCCTAGCCTCCCCCTGCCCGGTAAGCTAAATAAGGCCTATTTTGGTGTAGCCTGGGTTGTTTTCACTGTTACGACGATCCGAGGCCACCCCAAGGCTTCCGGAAGTGAGCACGAAGATCCTTGATCAGTACTGATCATCGTGATCATCTTCGTTGGGGTCAGTGAGCCCCTGGTTTGCGAGATAGGCATGTTTTTCATGCTGTGCATGGTGTTCGCTAAACTTCGTGTCGCACCCGCGCTCTTCACAGTGGACGACTGGACTCCGGATCATGAGCACGACCTCCGACACGTTGAGACCTGTCAGTACATGTCTCGGCTGACCTCGAAAGCCCTCGGTTTACTGTAACGACCCATAAAGTCCGATAAATCACATAAAATAATGTGATTTTATAGAATTGTAAGGGCTTTTATGCAATTTTACGCTTCGGGGGTGCTATGGGCAGTATATGTGGACAGCGGGCGACCTCTGGACTAATTGTCCAAGGTCCGATGCTTTTGCGGAAATCGAATATCGATTTTCGGTGCATTTTTCGGCAAAAGTTGCCGACGGAACGCGGTTTCGATTTGGATTTCTTCCGACGATGCTTTAGTGTAATATACTTTGTCGCCGAGCCTTATTGGCTGGTTACTTACGTCGTTTTAAGAGTTCAGAGATGAGGGGTGAGCGACGGTGGGTTCCGGTGTCAAAATTGACACTTTCGGGAACCCGGATCGGAGCGTTTATCCGACGATAATCGTTTCGGAGTGAGTATAGGTGTTTGCTGCCAGGGCACCCTTATTATGGTGCTTTGTGGCAGCAGGTGACTCGTGTCATGAGTCGGTGAGTTCTGAGACGCTTCGTGGGTCCCGGCGGAGTCCCGGTGCGATTTTCGGGACTTTCGGTGAATTACGGTAATCGTTTCTGGAAATCGATTCCTGTGGGTTTAATCGTGGGGTTGTGAGTTTAGTGTTTCTTATATGTGGGTTAGATACTAACCTGGTGGACCCTCCGTAGGTCCGGTTGACGATCTTCCACAGTCGGGAGACAGGCGCGATGTTCATATAGGTGGGTACTTCGATCCGAAGTCGATCTATTGATGCACACTCGGTGACGTTCTCTCCACCCTCTCTTTATTACCTTGCATACTCATTTATGAGCCTAGCACCTTTGACTTCATGTTTTATTGCTCTACTTGGCATTTCTTGTATTTATCATCATGATTTAGAAATAAAGCGGATTATCTATGGTGACCTATTCGGTCGATTCTGTACTCTTGTACATGATGACCTATTCGGTCGGCATACCCTATGGGGTGGATTGTTGGCTACTTGCCAACGGCTATTGATCACATTGCATCGATCACCACCGCTCGTACGTATTTCACGTACACCAGCGATTTGGCCACCGCAACAGTGTACTTTTTAGAAAAAGTGGTTGGGATTACCAGCCCGTGAGCCCAGGAGCTTATGATGGGGTCATATACAGGTTAGTGCGGTAGTGGCACAGGCCTGAGGTTTTTGGACCGACATGGCAGGTTTCTGGATTGGGTATATTTGGGATTGTTCGTCCGGTTGATGCATTACATTTACAGTAGTGGTAGCGTACTTGTTTACTTCTCTACGTACTTGCATTGCTACTTGCATTGCTACTGTATTACTCTTCCTTTCAGTTTTCTGTTCGCCAGTGAGTGCCCTGCCTTCGTCGGCTTGCGGTACCCACTGGGAGGGGGAGACATGTGTACATGTTCTCACCCCCCACCATTTTTCAGGTGATGTTGTTGGTCCAAGTCGGGACGAGGCGTGAGGCATGTTATTAGCGGTCGATAGAACTTTCGACCCAGTTCATTTGGTTTAGTTTCTGCCCTTACTTTCTCAGAATAAATGACTTAGACGTTTTATGGTTTAGTTGATTCTATTTCTGTTGGATATATATATGATTTTGTGAACTTCGATAATGTTGCGTTATAATTATCATTTAAGTAGTGGAAATGGCTTTCTACCCCTCGTGGTAGCGTTTTAAAGAAAATATTTCCGAGTGGGAAACGGCTTTTAAAAGGTTTTCTAGTGGAATGTAAATGTATGTTGTGTGGTGAATGATTTATAGTTGTACTTGTACTCGTGCGACGCCGTGCAAATACAGAGGAGACTCTGTCCGTGTGAATAGTGGATTTTCTGTATTTGTGGCGGGTCTGTCATCCCTTGGGTCAAGGTTTTCAAAAAAAAAATATTGCGCATTTTTCCACTGATTTACAAACTAAAGGGACCCCGGGGCGTGACGGATTAAAGTGGTATCAGAGCCAAGTCACAACCACGGCTTCGCTCACGGATTGTCTTGAAAAATAAATTGAACCATTGGTTAGGTTGACCCATAGGAAGACCTACAGTATATAGGCATGCGAGTGTGGGGTTTGAGCTTGAGTCCCGGTGTTCTGGTCGAGATTTAATAGTCTCGAGGTGCATGGTTATTATTTCGTGTGTGTTATGGTCTTTCGTACAGACTTGTGTTTTAGCCCGGTGTGGTGGCGGTGTACCAGCACAGATATCGAGTAGCGGGGTGACATTCACCAAGTGTTGCCGCTCCTGTCTGGTAGGGGCCTTGAGAGGCCAGGTGATACAGCTATCGGGGCTGAGGCGATCGCCTCAGCTGCTGTTGCTTTGGCCACGCTCCCTACATAGAGCACGAGTACTACTGCGAGCATCTCTACGGAGATGTGGTATTACGCGGCTTCGACCGCGGATACTGCGAGGGCTACTGGAAAGCAGCCCGACGCTTCGTTACCGGCCGCTTCTGCGGCTACGGTATAGGTAATGCTCCTCCAGACTTGGTGGGTATGGCTGTAACGCCTATCCTATCCCCTTTTCTCTATAAGTGGCACAATGTCACGGAGAGAGGAGCAAATCCGATTTTGCGTGGATGCAACTTGTTGGAGAGCTATAGGACTCCTTGGGAGTGGGCTCAAAGGCCGGTCTGGCTTCAAAAATCGACTTGCGAAGTCGATGTTTCGATGGTATTACGGTGCACTCCGGTGCGGTTCAGGTGTAACGGTCGGTGTGGTTCTGTGTCACTTCTCCAACTTGTTGTTGGCGATGGATCTGCGGGTAATTCGCTTTTCTTTCGATAAGTACGTTGGCTGCAGACGACGTAGTGTCGAAAGTTGGGACGAAGTACCATATCCCTTTCAGGAGTATCAAGATTGGGTCGATGTATTTTCCTTCGAGACAATTTCTATAGTCGTCTTGTGGGAAGGCTAGAGTCGTGGCCATCTTCGACCGGTGGTAAGACTTGAATGATTCCCAAGCGGTACTTGTGCGGTTGATCCATGGGCACTTCACATGGTGATGTTCTATTGTGGGCTTGGTCATCTATCAGCTCTTAGCGGTGCCTTGCACAACTAAGTGGTATGATTGGTCTGGCGACCTCGGTCATCCTACCGGAGGGTGTAAACTGTGTTCGACTTGTGGCATGAGCTTAGTTGTTAGCTCAAAGGTCGCCCCGAGTGACGACGTTCGGTGCGGCATGTGCATCATGAAGATCATGGTATAGGAGATTGATGTTCCGATCATGGTGATAGGTGCCCTTGGGTCTCTTGGAGACCGATGTTTACCATTGCATAGGACATCAGTTGCTATGGTCCTTTGAGGACGGCAGTGACAGGGTCTCGTAGAGGCAGATGTTGGACTTGATGAATAGGGTCTTCCGGCCGTACTTGGATCAGTTTGTCGTGGTCTTCATTGACGACATATTGATCTACTCGCGGAGTGATGAAGAGCACGAGAATCATCTTCGACGAGTACTCCAGATACTTCGAGAGCATAAGTTATATGCTAAGCTCAAGAAGTGCGAGTTCTGGCTCCGCGAGGTGTTCTTCTTAGGACATATCGTGACTTAGGCGGGTATTACGGTGGACCCGAAGAAGATAGCCGCGGTGGTTGAGTGGCCTACTCCAACAACTATGACCGAGATCAGGAGTTTTCTCGATTTGGCGAGTTATTATCAGCGATTTGTCGAAGGCTTTGTCAAAATCGCCGCGCCGATGAACAGGATGACTAGGAAAGGAGAGAGATTTCAGTGGTCTACTCAGTGTCAGCAGAGCTTCGAGGAGCTGAAGGACAGATTGACCCGCGCACCCGTTTTGACTCTTCCACAGCCGGGTGAGGACTTCGTGGTTTATTGCGATGCCTCACGGGTCAGTTTGGGGTGTGTGCTGATGCAGCAGGATCGGGTCATTGCCTATGCTTCTCGCCAGCTTAAGGATTACGAGAGGAACTACCCGACTCACGATCTCGAGCTCGCGACAGTGGTATTTGCCCTTAAGCTATGGAGGCACTATCTCTATGGGGCACACTGCGAGATTTTCACGAATCACCAGAGCCTGAAGTATCTCTTCATGCAGAAGGAGCTGAACCTCAGGCAGCGGCGATGGCTCGAGCTCTTGAAGGATTATGACCTCTCTATTTAGTATCATCCGGAAAAGGCGAATGTAGTAGCTGACGCCTTGAGCCGGAAACAGCCAGCAGCAGAGTTATCGTTTATGATAGCGAGGCAGGATCGTCTGGTGGAGGAGTTCCGCCGTCTCGAGTTAGAGGTTGTTCTCATTGAGGCCACGGCCCAATTGATGACCCTAGTGGTGCAGCCCACTCTAACTGAGCGAATCATGCTCGGACAGCAGAGTGACTCGCACTTGCAGAAGGTGCGAGCGGAGGTCGAACAAGGCAAGGACGGGGGCTTCTCTATCCACTTCGACGGATCTCTTCGTTTCAAAGGCAGGTGGTGCATGCCTAGTGACTCGGAGCTGAGGAAATATATCCTATCCGAGGCACATCGATCCCCTTACACGGTTCATCCCGGCAGAACCAAGATGTATCGCGACCTGAAGCAGAAGTTCTGGCGGCCTGGGATGAAGTTGGACGTGGCACAGCACGTGGCGCAGTGCTTGGTTTGTCAGCAGGTGAAAGCTGAGCACTAGCGACCGGCAAGGAAGCTGCAACCACTTCCAGTACCAATATGGAAGTGGGAGCATATTACTGTGGATTTCATCACCGGTTTGCCTCGATCGCAGCGGGGCCGCAATGCGAGCTGGGTGATAGTGGATCGGCTGACGAAATCGGCTCACTTCCTGTCGATGCACACTACTTGGTCCCGTGATCGACTGGCACAGTTGTACATCGATGAGGTCGTTCGACTTCATGGAGTGCCGGTGTCGATCGTGTCGGATCGGGATACTCGCTTTGTATCCCAATTTTGGAGGAGCTTACAGCAGGCCATGGGTACGAAGCTGAACTTCAGTACGGCCTTCCATCCCCAGAGTGACGGTCAGTCAGAGCGAGTCATTCAGACTCTGGAGGACATGCTTCGCGCATGTGTCCTGGATTACGGTGGTGGATGGTTCCGGTATCTACCAATGGTGGAGTTCGCCTATAATAATAGTTATCAAGCGAGCATCGGGATGGCGTCGTATGAAGCTTTGTATGGGCGTCGATGTCGTTCTCCTATCTGTTGGGACGACGTCGGGGAACGCCGAGTTATCGGGCCGGACATGTTGGAGGACGTAGAGGCAAAGATCCGCATTACGAAAGAGCGGATACTGACTGAACAGAGTCTACAGAGGAGCTATGCGGACCAGCGACGGCGTGACTTGGAGTTCTAGGTCGGTGAGCATGTGTTGCTCAAGGTATCGCCATCCAGGGGGATCAAGTAGTTCGGTTTGCGGAACAAGCTTAGTCCGCGGTTTGTTGGACCATTTGAGATCCTAAAGCGTGTTGGTCTAGTGGCATACAGATTGGTTCTTCCTCCGAGTCTCGCTCGGGTGCATAACGTTTTTCACGTGTCCATGCTTCGAAAGTATATTCCAGATCCGTCCCACGTCATCAGTCCGACGACTATTCAGCTACGGGAGGATCTGAGTTACGATGAGGCTCCGTCGCGGATATTGGCACGTGAGGTAAAGCAATTACGGAACATGAGCATTCTATATGTGAAGGTCTAGTGGGAAAATCACGAGGAACGTGAGGCTATGTGGGAGCTCGAGTCTTCTATGCGAGAGCGATATCCACAGTTGTTTGCGGGGGATGCATGATTAAGTTTCGGGGACGAAACTTCCTATAAGGAGAGGATAATATAATATCTGAGATTTTGAATTGAGGAAATTCAAAATTTGAATTTGAAATTTTAATTTAAATTGAATTATATATATATATATATATATATGTGTGTTGTATTGGATTCGGAGAGAGGACGGGTTTCGTCGTGAATCTGCAACCAAATCTGGCAAAACAAAATTGTAGTTTCGATGTTTCGGTAGTGCCGGACGCGCTGGCGCAGTCCGTTTGCAAATCCGATAGACGGATCTCCTAGAATTGCATGATGTCCGCGAAGGGGTCGAAAGTGGCAAAATGGGAATTTCGCAAAGTCCCTATATTTTATGTATCGATTCGCGTGAAATCGAACGTAGGGGTGCGTTCGCGCAATTTACTCGCGCTGTGAGGGACTCAGCATAAAATAGTAAAGAATCGGGGGACTTAATTGCAAGATTACACTAGGTATATATATATACTACCTAGGGTTTTTATGATCCAAACCCTAACCCTAGCCTCTTGGCCCTCAGCTGAGGCCCTAGCCGCCTCACCTCCCTCCCCTTCGTGCGCCGCGTGCCTCCCGACCGCCGCCGACCGAGTCCCGGCCGGCCAACCGCCGCCACTGCCATCTTCTTCCTCTTCTCCATCTTCTCCACCATCACCCTCCTCCACCTCTGCCGGAGAGCAAGAGAGATATCCATCACCCTCGGGCTTCCTCTACGGCAACATCCCCGACCCCCGGCGACCTCCCCCGCCGGTCGCCGCCGTCCCCGAGCGTCGCCGCTGCCATCCGGACAGCCTGCGGCCAACTTGAGCAGATCCTGGCCGAGGAGGATCCAACTCCTTCCCCTTGTGCCGCCGCCGCTCGGGACCACCCTTGTCGCCTCCCTCCAGCCTCCGGCGACCCATCGCCGTCGTCTCGAGGCACCCCGGCCGCCGCCGAGCCCGGCGTGGCAGCTTGAGCCCGAGCTGAGCCCGTGCGGGCTCAGGTTGCTCCAGCGCCGCCGCCGGCCAACGCGAGCCCCGATCTCGCCCCGTCGATCACACCCGCCTGCCGCCGGCGCTCCCGCCGCCGAGCCGCCGCCGGTCGTGCCCTAGCCTCCCCCTGCCTGGTAAGCTAATTAAGGCCTATTTTGGTGTAGCCTGGGTTGTTTTCACTGTTCCGACGATCTGAGGCCACCCCGAGGCTTCCGAAAGTGAGCACGAAGATCCTTGATCAGTACTGATCATCGTGATCATCTTTGTTGGGGTCAGCGAGCCCCTGGTTTGCGAGATAGGCATGTTTTTCATGATGTGCACGGTGTTCGCTGAACTTCGTGTCGCACCCGCGCTCTTCATAGTGGAAGGCTAGACTCTAGATCATGAGCATGGCCTCTGACACGTTGAGACCTATCAGTACATGTCTCGGCCGACCTCGAAAGCCCTCAGTTTACTATAACGACCCATAAAATCTGATAAATTATATAAAATAATGTGATTTTATGGAATAGTAAGGGCTTTTATGCAATTTTATGCTTCGGGGGTGCTGTGGGCAGTACGTGTGGACTGCGGGTGACCTCTGGACTGATTGTCCAAGGTCCGATGCTTTCGCGGAAATTGAATATCGATTTTCGATGCATTTTTCGACAAAAGTTTTCGACGGAACGCGGTTTCGATTCAGATTTCTTTCGACGATGGTTTAGTGTAATATACTTTGTCACTGAGCCTTATTGGCTGGTTACTTACGTCGTTTCGAGAGTTCGGAGACGATAGGTGAGTGACGGTGGGTTCCGATGTCAAAATTGACACTTTCGGGAACCTGGATCGGAGCGGTTATCCGACGATAATCGTTTCGGAGTGAGTATAGGTGTTTGCTGCCATGGCACCCTTATTATGGTGCTTTGTGGCAGCAGGTGACTCGTGTCGCGAGTTGGTGAGTTTTGAGACGCTTCGTGGGTCCTAGCGGAGTCCCGGTGCGATTTTCGGGACTTCTGATGAATTACGGTAATCGTTATCGGAAACCGATTCCCGTGGGTTTAATCGTGGGGTTGTGAGTTTAGTGTTTCTTATAAGTGGGTTAGATACTAACCCGGTGGACCCTCCGTAGGTCCGGTTGACGATCTTCCACAGTCAGGAGACAGGCGCAATATTCATACAGGTGGGTACTTCGATCCGAAGTCGGTCTAGTGGTGCACGCTCGGTGACGTTCTCTCCACCCTCTCTTTATTACCTTGCATACTCGTTTATGAGTCTAGCACCTTTGACTTCATGTTTTATTGCTCTATTCGGTCGATTCTGTACTCTTGTACTTGATGACCTATTCGGTCGGCATACCCTACGGGTGGATTGTTGGCTACTTGCCAACGGCTATTGATCACATTGCATCGATCGCCACTGCTCTTACGCATTTCACGTACACCAGCGATTTGGCCACCGCAACGGTGTACTTTTCCGAAAAAGTGGTTGGGATTACCAGCCCGTGAGCCCAGGAGCTTATGCTGGGGTCATATGCAGGTTAGAGCGGTAGTGGCACAGGCCTGAGGCCTTTGGACCGACATGGCAGGTTTCTGGATTGGGTATATTTGGGACTGTTCGTCCGGTTGATGCATTGCATTTACAGTAGCGGTAGTGTACTTGTTTACTTCTCTACTTACTTGCATTGCTACTGTATTACTCTTCCTTTCAGTTTTCTGTTCGCCAGTGAGTGCCCTGCCTTCGTCGGCTTGCGGTACCCACTGGGAGGGGGAGACATGTGTACATGTTCTCACCCCCCACCATTTTTCAGGTGACGTTGCTGGTCCGAGTCGAGACGAGGCGTGAGGCACGTTATTAGTGGTCGATAGAACTTCCGACCCGGTTCATTTGGTTTAGTTTCTGCCCTTGCTTTCTTAGAATAAATGACTTAGACGTTTTATGGTTTAGTTGATTCTATTTCTGTTGGATATATATATGATTTTGTGAACTTCGATAAAGTTGCTTTATAATTATCATTTAAGTTGTGGAAATGGCTTTCTACCCCTCGTGGTAGCGTTTTAAAGAAAAGGTTTCCGAGTGGGAAACAACTTTTAAAAGGTTTTCTAGTGGAATGTAAATGTATGTTGTATGGTGAATGATTTTTGGTTGTACTTGTACTCGTGCGACGCCGTGCAAATACAGGGGAGACTCTGTCCGTGTGAACAGTGGATTTTCTGTATTTGTGGCAGGTCTGTCATCCCTTGGGTCAAGGTTTTCAAAAAAAAATTTATTGGGCATTTTTTCGCTGATTTACAAACTAAAGGGACCCCGTGACGTGGCAGTTATCGACATCTTAAAAACTCAAAGTCAAATTAAAATTAAAATCCCATAGGGCAAGCCCTAATCAACCACCCAATTTCAAGAAATGGGTTGACAAATTCAAGGCCAAAGTTGAATCTCGCATTCTTCATGGCTCTCAACCTTGAGATTTCTCTATCTGGTAATATACACCATAAGTTGATAAAAAGAGAAATCGAACCAGAAAAGGGTTGGATTCTTCTCGATACATTGGCGACGAAATCCGCCTCTCCCCCTCGCTTCTCCTCCGCCGCCAGAGACTGGCGAGTTGTCGCTTTGGAAATAGAAGGGAAGGCGGAGCAACAATGAGGTGGAATAGGGCCAAACGGCGGTGCGCCGACCTGGAGGGAGGCGGTGGCGACAACGAGGCGAGGGAGGCACGGATTTGGGAAAGGCAGCCAAACCCTAGCGTTGGGAGAGGGAGGTGCTGAGGAGGAAGGGGTTGGAGCGGGAGAAAATGGAGGGAGATGAAAAGCCAAAATTTAAAAAATAGTGCGAAATAATTTAGTAATAATAAATTAGCAGACATTTTTTATTTACCGTGCGTTATATTTAGCGACGCCAAACTCTAGCGTTAGTAAAATTTCGACAATGGAGAAAATTGCCGACGCTTTCTTAAATGCGTTGGCGTAAAAGCGTCGCATAGGCCTATTTTTTGTAGTGCTTTTACTTCTTTTCTTTCTTTTCTCCCTCAACATGCTAAAGCCTAAGTCTGCCTTCTCCCTCAACATGCTAACGCCTAAGTCTGCCTCAGAGACCTCTGAAGCTGAGATTGAGCCTGGATAGTAGCAGAAGGTTGTTGGCTTAAATGGGCCAGCTTCCTGCCCTGTGGCGAGAAGCTAGGTTGGGCCGAGTCACGTTCGAAATGTCGGATCGTTGGCGCTAACCATTAATCCCAAAAGCTCGAGCTGTTAGAAATACGCAACCAATTCACTTAAAGCGTACAGATATAGCGCCCATGGGTCTCGATTGTGACTCGGCCCCACCAGCCTCACGCCACTTCGAACATGACTCGGCTCACCCAGCCTCACGCCATTTCGAACATGACTCGGCCCAACATGGCCTCTCGCCACAGGGCAGGATGCTGGCCCATTTAAGCCAACAATCCTCCCTCCAGCACCTGCACACATTTGCAGCATGCGAGAATCGAACCTGTGACCACTGGCTCTGATACCACTTGTAGATCGTTGGCGCTAACCATTAATCCCAAAAGCTCGAGCTGTTAGAAATACGCAATCAATTCACTTAAAGCGTACAGATACAGCGCCCACGGGTCTCGATTGTGACTCGGCCCCACCAGCCTCACGCCACTTCGAACATGACTCGGCCCACCCAGCCTCACGCCATTTTGAACATGACTCGGCCCAACATGGCCTCTCGCCACAGGGCAGGATGCTGGCCCATTTAAGCCAACACGAAATAGCTTAAGGCTGGGTTGAGCTGAGTCATGTTCGAAATGACGTGAGGCTGGTTGGGCCGAGTCACAATCGAGATCCATAGGCGCTGTAATCTGTATACTTTAAGTGAATTGGTTGCGTATTTCTAACAGCTCGAGCTTTTGGGATTAATAGTTAGCGCCAACGATCCGACAAAGGTCTCAGGGAGGATAAATTTGGAACCTCAGCTCAGATAATTGCGAAGTAGAGGTAGGTCAAATAATTCGTTAAAAGTATTGTTTATTATGTTAATTGGAAACTTTAGGAAATTGGAATTCATTAGAATAGGTTTTAACGTGCAGATTATATCTGTTAGGTTTTTGTTGGGTACGGGAGCGTGAGACACCTATATTATAGAGTTCGGCAATTTTCGATCGGTGATAGTGCTCCAAAACTGGTGACCTCTTTCAATGTCTTATTTTTATTTATACTCTATGTATGATTCTATGTTATTTAATATTTTTATAAAATACTGGCAATTTTGGAATTTTGGTGTTTGTATGAATTAGTAAGAGGAAAATTGGGCAAATTGCGAATTGAGGATTGAGATAAGATGACTATACATGGACACTTCCATATATGTATGAGTTACTGGTAGAAATTCGAAAACTGAAAAAATTGAAATTGTAAGAGACATTAATTGTATTATAAAACCTGATTAATCATGACATGTGACTATATCCTGTAAGAGCCAAATCAAGGTCAGCTACTTATATTACTCGCATGAAGTCACGCCCCAGCAAGTGGGGCCTCCGGAGGTGTTATCCGTCAGTTGGTTTGTACTAGTGTTGTTTTTAAGTGGGTGCCTGTGCGGATTCAGGCGGTACCGACGACTTGACAGGCAAGACACAGGCTTAACTAGACTTAGAACTGGTCACCTCGATTGGGTATTATTAGTAAAATTCACTTAACACAATTTTTTCATTATTTACTATTGGTTGATTGATGATATACTTCATCTTTAGAGGCATAACAATATTTCTATGTTTATGCCCTATCATTTGTTTTACCTTACTGTTATTTCAGTTGTTCTTTACTATTTATGCCTTATGTTGACCTAGTGGTGTAGATCGTCCCTTTTAGCGACTAAACCCACTAGGAATTATTTTTATATAGTTCTCACATTCTCTTATTATGTTTTTTTTTTAGAGCCTCTTTCATCCACCGAAGAGCGCGGCAAGAAAATCGCAAGGTAGACTGCCGTCCCTGGGAGATCGCTAGAAGGAACCCTATGATGATATTGTTGTATATGAAATCAAAATGTAATATAATAGACCAAACCTCTATATTAAAGTGGATAAATAGTTACGTTTATGATACACTGCTTTGATACCATACTATCTTTTATAATGATTAATTCATCATTTTTAGACTAGTTGTGTATGCTTCGTGTGTGCGGGTGTAATCCTGCAAATACGACAGATCTGTTCGTGCTCCAGGGGGCTTCCGCACTGACCTTGGGGCGTGACAATATATGTGAATATATAGAGGTTGCATCGTGATGAATTCCATGCCTCCCTCAGACCCTCACACTAGCAGAAATATTTTTTGAGTTTTCATAATAGCATATCAAATGGATTCAAGTGAAATTTCTTGCCTCTCATTATATTAATGCTCAGAACTCAGATATATATCATTGCCAAAAATATAGTAACTACAGGAGAATGAATTCATGGTTCGAAATCCTATTATCACTAAAATCAATTAGGTATTTTTTTCACTAACTGTTGATGAATTAGTTGATGCTTAATTACTACATGTGCATTTTAAGAAAATATATAAGTTATGAAAATAGTGCCGTACAAAAAATGAAGCAAATGAAAAAAGAATTGTTGAACATATTTCAAATCAAGAAAATATATTGATAAAAATCCAATAGTCGAGAAAAAATTAAGAATATTGAATACTACAAGAATACAAATTCGAAACACAAAATAGCGAAAGTATCATTTAGAAACAAGAGTGTTGAATATCAACTAAAAAGCATCTTGGCTATCATATAAGCTGATAATTAAGAAAAATCAACATAATCATGATAACTGAGATCTAAATTATAACAAATTAAGATTAGAAAACTAGATTCATCAAGCTTGACATCATACTAGCAATCAAATTGGATAAGAAAAGATAATTAAATAAATATCGAAACAATACAACTAAGATGGAGGGATTTACGTGTACCTCTTGTCTAGGAAAGGAGGGTAACTACTATGTAATACCAAAACTCTAGTTAATTTCTTTCTTGTGCCCCCTAGGTGAGATGAAGGGAAATTAATTTATAAAGACTAGAAACGCAGGGTAGAGGACCTTAATAGGGGGTGCAAAAAGGAGTAAAAGTAGGGTATTTTTAAAGATTCACCTGTCCGATTGAACAATAGAGGTAAAATTAGCAACATCATCGATGTAGAGAGGGAGCGTGATGGAAGAGGGTGGCGAAGTCAGAGCGAGATAGATAGCAAGTAAAGAAAAAAATTCTTTAAAAAAGCTTCTTCAATTAATGGAGGAAGAGTTAATAGAGGGAGGGAATACCTAGGTGAAAGACGATGGGCAAAATAAAATTACATGATTGACCCTGGAATAAAGCTAGGAACAATATTATTCTGGAGGGATGGGGTGGGAATAAATTTTAACTGCTTATCCTCGGATAACCGTTAAGACAAAAATTTCTTATATTTATAATTTTTTTTCATGTTTGAAGAATAAGTAAGTATAAATTATTTTATTCTGGACTTATTCCTATTCCAAACGGTGCCTGAGAAAATCTCTATATTACGTAAGTTATTATTAGAATTTTTATTTCAACATAAAAGCAAAATCTTCGGTAAGTAAAATATTAAACTTCTCGCTTCCAAATACTAAAAAATCTTCATACTTAATAATTTGTTATTGAATAACTTATTCGATTCGACATCCAAACATGTTATGATTTTATTTCTAAAAAATAAGTTGAAAGCCGAATATGATATTAATCCTAGATATTTAATTACATTTTATATCAACTAATATTACTCCTCTTGAGTAAATTTTTTTTAAAATATACTGAATATGGTCCAAATATGGCCAAAAGATAATTTGCATATTGGGTGTGCGGTGTGATACGTACGGGCACTGGGTGCACCGTGCACGCAATTATTTCTTTCTACCAGGTTGGACATCGAGACACATTTTCAACCTCCCGATGGGGCCCACCGGGAGCGTTTCAAGTCTCGGCTACGTGTCGAGTCCTCATATGTCAAAAAACTAGATCGGCTGTTCGATCCCTCCGCAGCCTATCCTACCACATCTGCTTCGCTTTGTCACATGAAACCCGCACGCCCTGCCACTCTCGCTCGACAATCCATCCCATCCCCTATAGTGTACAAATACCAAATATCGTACAAACCTCCTCCTAATCTTCCACGTGTCATGAATAGAAATTCCCGTCCCCGCTGCCGCCCGAGCCTCCAATCTCTTCCCCTTCCCCTTTTCTTCTCGTCCGCCTCGAAATTAACAAACAGCCAAAAAAAAAAGAAAAAAAGAAAAAGAGGAAGCTCGCTCTAGTCTAGTCTCTCCTGCTTCCCCGTCCATCTCTCTTTTATCTCCTTCGCCCCATCGTCCCCGCGAAACCCTCGATAAATCCCAGAAGATCGGAAACCCTAGACCCCTCTCGGTGGAGGAGAATGCGACCGTGGGGAACCCCGCGCCCCTGATGGACCCCCGCGTCGAGGCGAAGCGCCCCGCCCCTCTTTCCATCGACCTCAACGAGATCCCGCCGCCGCCGTCCTCGTGCGAGACCCCTACCGCCGAGGCCTCGGCCGCCGCCGCCGCCGCCGCCGCCGCCGCGGGGTCTTCCCCCCTCGATGCATACGCCCTCGCGTGCAGCTACCACGCCACCGTGCCGCCCGCGGCGGGGCTTCCGGAGGAGTTCCCGGGGGAGGCCGGGGTCGGGGCGCCGCCGCAGCCGTGCGCGCTCTGCGGGCGCTCGGAGATCCGCGGGTTTACCATAGTGTGCGACGGTTGCGAGCGCGGCTTCCACCTCGGGTGCCTCCGCGAACCGCGGGTGGCGCGCCGCGCCGAGGACTGGATCTGCCCCGCCTGCGAGGCCAGCGGGACGCCCGCAAAGCGGTGGAGCCTCGGCGCGGCGCGGCTGCTGGACATCAACGCCCTGCCCCTCAGCGAAGGGGACGGCCACGAGGAGCTTCCTTGTAGCAGGAACGGCGGCTATAACAGGCATATCAAAGCTTATTTATTCTTAAAGATACCATCTTTTTTATTTTTTTTATTTTTATAATTTCACTCAATGGTGTTTGTTTCCTGCTACCAGTAGACTTTGTAGTGCTGACATATCCCTTTTATGCTTGGTCAGATTTTACTTTTAGACATATTAGTGACATTCTAGGGAGAAAACATTGCAGAGTTCTTTACTGATGAAGAAATGAGAATTAGTCATATGTCTTTTGCAATGTAGATATCTGGACAATCTAGTTAATTAATGACTGTTAATGATGAATTAACTGCTATACTTCGAGGGAAGTAGATAGGACTTCTGCTAGATGCTTTGGTGCCCTCACTCATCTTATGAGGGCTGATTATTGTTTGTTCTGAACTACAGAATGCCGCATGTTTTCTGTCTGATGCCTTAGATGTGTTTTTGGTTTGAGCTTCTTACTATGAAAGTGACAAATTCGTAGAATTTTACAGTGAGCAGGCTGTTCGTTGTCATGTGTGAATTAATGACTCACTTTGGTTAATTGACTTCAGGAGAGTAGTTTCAGGATTTATATGATAACATACATTGACATATGTTTTACTTTCTTTTTAGAGGTCACTGACTTTCGAACTTTTAGATGGTTGAAATCACGATTCTTCAAATTAAGTTTGATAATAATATACATAACAAATCTTCTCAAAATTTAAATTAATAGGTTCTAATACTATCTTGAGTATTTGGGCAATTAGTTTCATGATTTGTTAGTACGCTAGCTAATCCATTAGGTGAGATGTTGATGAAGTTTCACGACACTAGTTTTCCATGATGTATAATCCTGGATTTTTACTAGTTTTAGATAAGCTGAAGTGCTTCAGTTGCATCCTTTTGCCTGAATTCTTGATTCTGCATAGATGCTTTGTTTGTTGATCTCATGTATGCTGGTTGTGGGCATCCATGCGATTCATTTCTATCACTAAATTCATTTGTGTATTGTCTATGTTATGCTAACTGTGATTCCATGCCATACAGCATCATCCTTCGTATATTTTAATGTATCAAGTTGGCTTGATCTAACTGAAGTTTTGTTACAAGGACCCAGAAAGAGAAGGAAATAAGGTTTTGGAACCACTAGAAGAAAAATATCTATTCCTTTTGGTTAGTTGCTGTCTTCTTTTTGGCCAATTAGACATTTTGTGAACTCTGCCAGTTTTGTTGAAGAAAACCATATTAACTAGAATTTTGGAAGAGTACGTAACAGAAATACACATTATCTAGGTGGTATGCTGTTGCAGGTATTCAAATTAATGGGTGTAAGTAATATGATAGTTAATAAATAATTCATAAGGTAATTCAGCAGAAAAGATTTCCCAGTTCTGTTACTTGACTTTGTCTTGCCCGTCCAACCTTTTTGCATTATACGATCTACTACTCTTTTGCCTCTTTCCTAAGTCTCAAAATCCATGAATTTTGACTTACCTGTGATAGATTTTTATCCAATTACTTTTGACCTTTTGGAAGAATAGTACTGCTTATTTTTTCAGAGTGCAAAAGGAATGAATAGGAGACTCGTTCAGTTGATAGAACTTTAATTAATTTTTTTTTGTGTGAACTAGATTATATGGGAACCTTGTTTAGTAAATTGCTTATTATCTGTCTTATTTTCTTTCTTTCTTGAGATGATATGAACCCCAATCATTTGCAGAATCTATTCTAGATATTCTTCTGTTGGCTAGTTTCCAAATGATGTACCTGTACTGAAGAAGAATCTAAACTCTTGTATATTCTTATTTATGCTCCTTACGCTCACCAAAATAGCACTGGCAAATTATTTTCTCTGGTGAAATTGATTTTCTTTTGAATCTTTGTCATTCAAATGTGGTGATTTGTAATTTTTCTTGCAAATATGGAGTTGAAATACCTTTGAATTCTGATAAGTTGACATACAAAGAAAACGTGGCTAACTATACTTCTTGCAAATTAAATGGCTGCTTGAAATGTTCTGATTATAGAGCATTGCCAATTAAATAGCTTCATGAAATGTTCGGGTTATAGAGTGCGATTCGATGACATGTCAGTTTTAGCTTAAAGTATTTGCCAAAACTTCAAACCATGTACAGGAACTGTTGTCACAAAGACTAAGCTGTAATTTTGTGGAAACAAGTGGAAGATTACGACTCCCTGACCAGAATAAGTAAGCCAAAGATACCTAAATTATCATGTCGTTTTTCTGTATTGATTGCATATTAGGGTTTTTTTTGTGGTCCAAAAATGATTAACTTGGTGAGATAGCGAGAAGTTTCCTTATATTAAATTATCATGAAATTTCCTTATTTGTTTTCTCGAGTCACACTGTATCAAATGGTTGTATTGGAAATGTTGGTGTTTTGTTCGGCATGGCAATTCAGTAAGAAATGCTTAACTGTCTGATTATATAATGAGAGAAGTCGGCGAGTAAGGATGGTAGTTTAGATATATGTTGTCATTGAATGGAAGATAAATAGAGATCTATGATTAAAGTGATAGAGCATTGGAACAACATGTATAAAGTTCACAAAGATGATTGAAATGCCATAGTGTGGACTGTGGATAAAGGAAAGGCAGAAAATTTTACTTTGAACAAATGCTTTAATAACGTTCTTTTATTATGATAGACTAAAAAAAGAAGAGGTTGACAGTATGAAAAAGATCAACTTTTTGTCCCTATTAATTGTGGTTACCTACATGAATCCTTTCTCCATTAAACTTAATATTTGTTAATAACCCCCCTTCAATAATTGTAAATCATAAAAAATAACGTCAAAATGAGAGCTGTGGTGATTCCAGCTGAAAACTGTTTGAGTAAAGAAAAGGGGGAGAAACCAAAGAAATGGGGAGCAGAAGGGACAAAGAATACTTAACTTCTTTTTTGATGTCTTGCCTTAGTAATTAACAATTTTATCCTTTTTGCAGCAGTCTGCAGGTGTTATTCTATAGGTAAGATGGATGTTTTCCAGAGAGAAGAAATGGATGCTAACTTAAGAAACAATATATTAATCTAAAAGAGTTTAGATATTGGAGAACAAAATAGGAAAGAAATAAAGTTGAACCCAAATATGTGAATTTATTCTTAATCGATCTAACATTGTAAATTTGGAGGACTGAAAGGTTGGATGTCTTTTTTGTTGGATATTGTTTTTGGGTAGGGTGATTGAGCCTTTTATAAGCTTTTTGTTGGATATCGTTTTTGGGTAGGAATGAAAGGTTGAATGCCTTTTCTCCTATTCTGATCCTCGCTATGTTACATTGCCTATTTGCTCAACTTCAAGTTGTCATTGTGTTGTTAATTGCTCCTTTTGCTGTCTAGATATGGTGGTATATAGTGTCTCTTTTGTTGGGTAGGAATGTGCAGCAGAATTTGTTTAGTCAAACTGGAAGCTCTTTTTTTTTTTTTTTGAGGATCTTAATTACGCATTTGTTGTAAACTATTGCCTGTAAGTACAATATGGTATCTTCACTTTTCTTCTCATGTTACAATCAATAGGATCAAAGTAATATGGTTGGTGTTTGAATTGCTTCAGAGTAGAATTAATTCTGAATTTGTCATTATAAGAAAGAGATCAAGACTTGGTGTCTCATGTTTAGCTGATCTTAATCACGTACTTACTAGAAATGTGGTTTTCATCTGTATCATATTAAAATGGAGCTTGTCAACTTATTTTGTGGATACTATTTCAACTTGCTTTCTTAACAAGTGACCATTGGGTAGTGCTTTCTCAATTTGCTTTCTTTTCATTTCTTCCTTTTACAAATTGTGAGTAGTAAATATCGGACCATTATGTTAGTGTAACCAATAGAGAGAAATATGGAAGAGAAGCCGTACATCATTTATTTCGGCTAAATCTAATTATTTAGAAAATAATAAATATATCCACCTACAGACATTGAAATAGATTAATTTCCTAAAAGAATCTGCACAGTAATGCAAAGAGAGGAAGCATGAGAGGCCTTCACAATTTTTTACCTCGCAAAAGCTATTAATTAGAGCAAAGTACCTAGATGAATTTCAAACAGGGAAATAGAGGGCATAAAGATATGTGGCCAGCTGGTTTCAACTATAATGTCTCAATGAGGAATTTCGATGAAAGTTAAAACATTATTTCTATGGGTTGTTTAGTACACTCCTACTGAGAGCTTTAAGTGCCTATATTTTCTAGGAAGCAAATTTCAGAATGTGACAGGTCGAAGTAGCTCTTTAATATTTGTGATAATAGTGTGGAATGATTAGTGCTGTAATAATCTGTTACTGACTGAACTAAGATTATTGACAGATAAGTACCTGCCTAAACCTAAATTTGGCTATACTCTAAAGAGTAATTGGCTAAATGGAGGCTCAAATTAAAGGTCTATCAAGTTTTCAAATTTGTTTGTCTCACTGCTGACTCAGATTATTACTGGGCTTGAATTGACAAGTGCCATTACTTTCAGAATTGCTATTGATATTTGTTCTCCTGACCTTTCAAAGTGAAAGATGTTCGAAACGGATTCAATGGTGATAGTGATTTTTTCCATAAGATCACTTGTTTGGTATATGCTGTTTAGTATATGTACGTAGCAGTGCGAGAACATTCCACAAGTTTCAGAATTTCAGGCGGGAGTCTCGAAAACAAACCTGTGGGGAGAACAAAATGATATTTTATCATCTATAGTTGTCTAAAGATGGAAAACATTTACGTCATAAGAATATTGACGTGTTCCATGTAGGCATTATAGATCTATTCTTCTTAAAATTTAATTTGTAAACTTTCTATCATCATTATACAAGTTAAGCCAATGCACTGCTCTTGATTGAAACTTGCTCCATGTGTTCTCAGGCCGTCATGCTGATTGATATCCTCTCCTTAGTTATCTGATAGATTTTCTTTCATACCTTCTCTGAACTGTTTGTCTGTTTGTACGATATATATATATATATATATATATATATATTTATATATATATATAATATATCTATATAAGCTGTATACTATGCTTTTAGAAGCACGAAGGGCTCTTCAATCCTAAGTCGTTTTTGGTGATGGGACTTCTGAATCGATGATTGGCTCCGTTAGACTTGATATAGAGTATTTGAAGTATCTAAAGACAAATTTTGCGATTTTTCAATATCATTTGTCTAGTGATCGAAAGGATTCAAAATGAACAATTTTAATGGTTGATGTGAGCCTTTTTCAATTTAATAGTGTAGAAATATCCAAATCAGATAAAATTTTAATAGAGAATTCTTTATAATATCTACTACAAGATCAATACCCCTGATCTAAAATTTATGTCTATCATCACTTTTTGTGAGATATTTATTTTAGCCATTGATTTTGATTTTTGAGCCTTTTCAATCGTTCAAAATCAACAATTTTAATGGCTAATGTGTGCCTTTTTCAATTTAATGGTGTAGAAGTATTCAAATCAGGTAAAATTTTAATAGAAAATTCTTTATAATATCTACGACAAGATCAATACCTCCGATCTAACATTTTAGTGTCGTATTTTGAGCCTTTTCAACTGCTATGCAAATGGTATTGAAAAAATCACAAAATTTATTTTCTAGATATTTCAAATATTCTAGATTAAGTCTAACGGAGCTAATCGTTTGTTCGGAAGTCCCATCTTCGAAAATGACTTAGGAGCATGGAGGCCTCCGTGCTCCTAAGAGCACAACATCCTAGCTCTCTCTCTCTTTCTCTCTCTCTCTCTCTAAACGGTGTAGAACAATCCAAATCTAGTGATATTTTGATAGAATTTTTTTCCCACTATTTAAAGGAAGATCAGTATATATGTCACGCCCCGCCGGCCCTTTAACACCGACTAGGTGGAAAGGATAACCACACGGGCGCATGCTCCAGACCCGCCGAACGGATAGAGTCCTTTCTATCCGCCCAAGGCGTCACAACACAAGCTTATCCACAATGTTCCAACTAGGAACGGAGTATAAGAGTTGCACAAGGAAAGCATCAACATAAAGAAGTTCTACTTCTATTACATCACATGGCACAATATACATGTCCAAATTTTTCTTTCATTCCATACATCATGTTCCAAAACTATGAAATATACAACATTCATACAAGAATGAAAATCCCCTATGCTATCATGGTCCAAAAATAGGGGTACAACTCTATGTATCACCAAAATGGAAGGGCCGCTATCTAAAGAGCCAAACTCTTGCCTCGCTCCGCCGCCTCACTCGCGGAAGGACCTGGAAAATGTGGGGTGAGAACTATAAACATAGTTCCCAGTGGGTAAGGCCACCCAAGAGAGAAGCTCGACCCACCAGGTCCAAAGAAACACCATATGCATAAGTTAGATCTCATATAACTATGCAACAATTATTTACATGCTTGTAAATAAACATAAAGGATGCAACCAAATAAAATATAATTTATCATTCTCTCCTAGGTTCATCCTATGTCTCACAATGACTAAGTTCATTTACTTGTCATTTACTTATGGTTTCGGAATCGCCGTCTCACTATAATTATTCCAACATCGAAGGAGTGAACTCGTCACCTCCAAGTTCGAGTAGCGAACTCGTCGCATACTCGGGATAGCGAAATCGTCGCCTACCCCGTCTCAACACCACCATTACATGGCATGGATAGCGAACTCGTCGCATATCCGGGATAGCAACCTCGTCGCACATCCCCTCTCGACACCGCCAATTCAAGGCGAGGTAGCGAAATCGTCGCCCACCTGGGATTGCAAACTCGTCGCACATCCCGTGTCGATACCGCCAACTCGTGGCATGGTAGCGAAATCGTCGCCTACCCGGGATAGCAAAATAGTCGCACATCCCGCTCAACACCGCCATTACATGGCATGGTAGCGAAATCGTCGCCTACCCGGGATAGCAAAATCGTCGCACATCCCGTTGTTCACATTCTTCACTTGACAACCTAAGTCTCATGACCTTAGGTTCAAGTCACTAAGTCTCGCCTATGTTCAATAATACTAGGCTTACTTTCTCATTATCAACCTAGGTTCCATGACTCTAGGTTCCAATCACATGTCCAACCTATGTTCAATGACACTAGGTTTCAATCTCACATGTTCCAACCTATGTTCAATAACACTAGGTTTCAATCTCACATGTTCAACCTATGTTCCATAACACTAGGTTCAATCATCATGTTCAACCTATGTTCAATGACACTAGGTTTAACCATACATGCAACCATGCAACAAGTATTAATAATTGAATTATACTTGATATGTACATCATGCAATAGGATCTCATTGTTCAACCTATCATGATTTTACCTTTGCCAACATGCAATTCTAGGGTTCACAACACATACCATTTTATCTTTAAATGGATATTTACCCTAGACATGGAAGTGACCTAATCACTTCGGTAAACACAAACCCACCTCAAGAGCTTTCAAATCCTTGTATTCTTCAAGCTCCTAAGTGTCCAAGCTTTAAGTTCTTGCTTCAACCCAAGCTTCTACAAGAAAACGGTTCGTTACTCGTTACGAACCCTAAATTCAACTCAATATGTGAAATCAAGTGTTCCAACATGATTTTCTATGCCTCAATTGCAATTATCGAAGGTCCAAATATTTTTAGAACCTCATATTGCAAAAGCCCCAAATCTACCTAGGGTTTGCATGCATGCAAGCCAAACCCTAGATTTCATGGCCAATCTCCCACCATTTGTGGTTTAGATTGCCAAGGGTTCCCAAAAACCTCAATACAAAGGATTAAATCCAAGGTTTGAACCCAAAACGTGAGGTACTAACCTTAATCACGAAATCCCCAAGCTCCTTCTTGCACCAAGAAGCTTCTTTTCTCCTTTGGAAGCTTTTTCCAAGATCAATCCACCCTTTTCTCCAAGTTTTGGAGAAATCTCTAGAGAGAGAAAGTGGAGAAGATGAAGAGGAGAAGTGGAGAAGAAGATGACTGAGAAAGGGGGGTGTTCCCTGCCTTTCAAACACCTCCACGAGTGTGAAAAGACCAAAATGCCCCTCTCCACACTTAACATTCTCAACCAGCCAAAACTGGGCATTGTATACCGGTATGCGCATATGCATACCGGTATACCTCAGAAATCCCGCAGAATCCCGAGAGCTGGATTTACTGTTTCGGCCATCGCATACCGGTATCCTCTTTCACATACCGGTATACAGCGACATTCCGGTATTTCCCGGAGAATTCCGCAAAACCCGAGAGCTGGGTTTTCGGTTCAACCACGGCATTCCGGTATTCCTTATGCACATACCGGTACTATTCACTTCAGTACCGGTATGAGCTCCACATACCGGAATCCAATGCAGAGTTTACAATTTCTGCAGTTTTCAACTTGTCGAAGTCCTTTTCGCGCCTCGTTTGCGCCGAAAACACTTCGCACAAGTCCCAAACTTGGCTGAAGCCTCACACATAGCCTCACATGCTATTTTCCCACCGGAACTCCACAATTTGTAGAAGTTCGGTACGGTGCACTGAAATTCAGTGTACTACAATATATGATATGAAATTTAAGTTTTTATCGTTGTTTTTATGATATTTTTATTTTTAGCTGTTCATTTTGAGACTATTGGTTATGTAGGCAAACGATGTCAAAAAATCACAAAAATTGGTTTCTAGATACTTCCAAATTCCAATAGTGTAGATCAATATCTAACGGGGCCGATCATTGATTCGGATTTGTCCCATCATCAAAAACAATTTGGTAGCATAGAGGCCTCTGTGCTATTAATAGTATACCCATATATATATATATATTTGTATATGCATACATTCATACAAATATAAATATATATATATATATATATATATCTCGTCATGTACGTATGTGTGTATGTATGTATATATGTATTTATGTACGTATGTATGTGTGTATATATATACGTATATACGTATATATATGTATGTATGTATATGTATGTATGTATATATGTATGTATGCATGTATGTGTGTGTATGTATGTGTGTGTGTATGTATGTATATATATGTATATATTTAATTTGGTATGCTCACAGCACACTGTTGTCTTTCTATTAAATTCACTTCGCTGGTCAACTTCAATGGGTACTGCTTTCCATCTAGTTAGTTCTAATTTGCATGTTATGCTCAGTAAACTTTCTGTTGAACCTTTTTAATCCAATAGCATATCTGCGCAAACAACCAAACGGCCTTTTTCCCGTTAAGTTCTGGTTATGTTTCATTGAAAAAATTTGGTGCCAGTAACTGACATACTTGATGTTTGCAGAATAAACTATCCTGATGGAGCTTTTTTGAGTGGATTTATGGCACCATTGCCACAATTGAGCGCCCACACAAAGAATGCTTATTATTTTAGAGAAGATGTTGGCACAATAACTGGAGCTTTTAAAACAAGTTCAGAAGGTATACATCAGTGTCTAGGTGTAAGGTTCTCTAATTCCACTTCAAGTCTTCGATCATAGGGATATTTGTCGTTTGCTATTCAAATATTGAGTAAAATGCAGGATTTGCACAATTCAATATTATTAGGTAAAATTAGGGTGATATTTTCCTTTAGTTTTGACAAATATGGAAAGGACAGATTTCTTGTGAATTAAGTGGCCTTAAAGACTAGTGTAATTCACGCTGTCTTTATTCTGTTGCAGGTAGAAATGATTTTGTATCAGCATATGATCTTTCTCAAGTTGGTATAAATTCAAGTTTCACTTCTATGGACATAGATAATAGAAGTGATGGTTCTGGCATATTACGGAGACTACCGCCTACTCGTAGAAGGAAAAAAGACTTCTCAAGTATTTCAATGTCAACTAGTTTAACCGAAAACCAAGACTGCTTGAGGGGCAGCAGTGTTGCCGATCCATCATCAGATACTGAAGCCATGGAATCTCGCTTCATGGGTGTCAGAAGTTTTTCAAGTGCTCCAAAATATCTTATGGATAAAAGTGATAGTCGTGGGTCTCGACACTTTGGTGTAAGTAGAGTCTTTTTGTTAATATCTTTGCTTCTGGTAATGTTGTGCCCTCATCTATTTTTTTCCCACATCAAATTATATTTCCATATCAGATGACTAACAATTCATCATGCACTCGCACTTCTTACAGATACAAGCAACTCGCTTTCTTGGTGCATATAGATAAATGTACTTTGTTAAGTGTTTATGTCATATCTACTCAAAGAAGATTTTATTCACTATCTTCGCCTTCCCCAATATCACTACAGACTTATGACAATTCACATTTGACCTTACGTCTTTTTACCATAATTCTAGGTCGAATTCCCTGTTCAGTATGAAGATTTCTTTGTCATTGATCTGGGACAAATTGATTTGCGATCGACCTATCATGACAGCAAGCAGATTTGGCCTGTTGGATTTACGTCAGTTTGGCATGATAAGTATACAGGTTCACTTTTTGAATGTGAGGTTTCTGATGGGGGAAATACTGGTCCTGTCTTTAAGGTGAGAAGGATACCCTGTTCAGAGTTTCCAATCCCTAATGCATCAATTGTTCTTTTACATAACAATGCTTGTAAAGCCGATATCACAGAGAGAACAGGTAGTAGCAGTGCAATTTTTGATGCAAGCAAGGATAAAGATGATGAAATTTCAATGCTCCTAATAGATCCTTGTGAAATAGATCAAGATTTTTTGTCGTGTTTTATCAGCGACTTCTATGGTACAGGAAAGGATAAATCTTCTATGCAAAAGGATATGCAAAAGCCACCCACGCCAAAAACGATTTCTGAATCAAAAAGTTGGGGGAGTTCTTTGAAGAAAAAACTTTGCATGAGGGACCAAATTGGAGAAATCTATGTAGAAGGGGAATCACCATCTTCAGTGTGGAAGATTCTGTCTCGTACTTTTGTTGATGCCTGCCGCCAAGCATACAACCAGTCAGGTAACTTGCAGTTTTGCTGCAGGCACAATAATGGGTTTTTGTCATTAAAACCCGGCAATCAAAATCAACGAAACATAGAGCTTTATGGTCCTTTAATGAGATTTAGCTCTTCTTTTGCACGTAATGGCATTCCTCAAATTGTCCAGAATGAATCTGATCTGGTAACTACATGTGATTCACTTGCAGAATGGTTAAACCAGGATAGATTTGGATTGGATGTGGGTTTTGTGCAGGAAATCGTCGAGAACCTTCCGGGCTCCCGTGCTTGTGCACAATACCAATTTTTGAGTGATAGGAATGGCTTTTCAACATCCTTGACTGTTGCTAGTGGGTTGCTCTCAGCCATACAGAAGAATGGAGAGAAATGTGGTGAAGTTGTCTCATATGGTTTATACAGAGTACCTAGGCTGCAGTATTCTGCTGAAGGACAGCATTTAGGCGATCACCGACCTCCTCCTGGAAAACCTATCAGCAGTAAACTTCCGGCTGAGTTGGCTGGGGATGTTTTCCAGGTACTTTAGCCGTCATTTAAAAGATAGATATTTACACATTTACCACTGTTAATTATATACAATTATGTATCGCCGTATAATCTGAATTCTGTAAAATCTGAATTTCTGTTTGTACCTTTCAAAAACTTAATTTCTTATATATATGCCCTGTCACACAGAGAAAGCATCCCTAACAAACAGGCAAAAAAGAAAAGAAAAAACTATGGATTGGGTGGCATATATGTAAATTCAGATTTTATAGGGTTATATGTGTGATTAAATGAGTTTTCAAGAACCTAAATATCAAAACCCCAAAAATAAATGCTTTACTGTTTGAGAAAGTATCTTCTGTGTCTATTTAGCTGTTTCTTGTATTACTATTCTTACATCTTACTGTTTATCACATTATATAGATATGGGAATTTCTATGGCGCTTTCATGAAATTTTTGGTCTCAAGGATCCTCCGTCTTTTGAGGATCTAGAAGAAGAACTTATTGATCCATGGCCTGTTGGCTCCAGTAAGGAGAAGCAAGCAAAAGAAATTCAGCATTTTCGAGATCAAACCTCGGTATTTACTGAAAATGGAAGTTGCCTAAACGTATTGCCAACTAATGACTCTGATTTAGCTAGCGGAGAGAATCGACCAATGCTAATTCCTATTGAAACGGCTTCTGCAAGGGAGGCTTCGCAGGTTAAGTTGGCAGAGCGCACCCTTGGCAGGTGCAGTGGCATAGCTTTGGCAAAGGCTCATGCCTCTTTGTTGAAACTTCTTATACATGAGCTAGTGCAGAAGGTTGCAATTTTTGTGGATCCAAATATTGAAGTCAGAGAATCAAAACCAAGACGGGGAAGAAAAAAAGACATTGACAACTCCCTTTCTACAAAGGACACAAAGATCGATATACTAACTCTAAATGCACTCACATGGCCTGAATTAGCCCGAAGATATGTTTTAGCCGTTTCGTCTAATAGTGGGTGCATGGATTCATTAGATATTTCTGTTCGTGAAGGTGTGAAGTTATACCGCTGCTTGCAAGGTGATGGGGGTGTGCTTTGTGGTTCACTTTCTGGAGTGGCTGGAATGGAAGCAGATGCATTGGTAAGAGAAAAGAGAAAATCATTTGCAATTTCATGCTGTTTTATCTGCACTATATTTTGGTTGCCAATTAAGTTTGTCGCTACGATCTGTAGTATAGGATGAAAATTATCACCATAAGTTTTTGGATTCAATAGCTTATGTGGCTTTTTGTTGCTAAAAGGAAGGAAAGAAATTGGATAAAGAATAGTCAATCATTTTGTTAGATGTTGAAATGTTAAGTACTCTTATTTCTATTAGAACAGTTGCTATATGCAAGATGTTTTTGGAAGTTATTGTTAGATTTTGAAGTGTTAAGTACTTTTATTTCTGTTAGAATAGTTGCTAGTTATGTAGGATGTTTTCGAAACTTGTAGGGAGGTGTTCATCCATGTTCAAATTGAAGACACCACAGGGACCAATCTTTTGTCACTCATGCGAGGCATGCCGGTGTGTCGTATTTTGTCAATGGCACACCGGCATGCCCCATGCTAGTGGTATGACTATCCTTATGGGGCAATACAAAATTAACATTTACTCACCTTTCTACTTGTTGTAGATTAGCGTGCAATCTCTCTTGTTTGGCAACTAGGAACAGGCGTAGTTTATATGAAAACCTACTCGAAGCATGGACAGATATGCACAAACATAAGTCCACTGCGGCACTTATGTTTGCATGGTGTCAGTGCGAAGCAACCAAGATACATAATCTAATACTACATTAAACAAGATAAAGGAAATAAAGACTGCATAAACTCAACGAAAACCTTACGAATCTTTGAGTACATCACCTAACATCTTCCATGATTCAAAATAAGGTATTGATTATCTAAGTTTATTACAATTCCTTATTCCGAAGCACATAAATTTTTCGTGAAGATAGATTAGGCGGCAAACTAACCACGAGCCATCGGAGGCAAGTCGTACCTATTGGTCGACAGAAATAGATAACTAAGAACACAATAACATAATAAGATAACAACAACAGAGCATGATAAACTGAACGATGAATGCTATTGTAACAAAGAGTCAATTACATTATATCTTAAAGGGGATGTGCTATGCATTAAAAGAATAGACAGTTCGTCAAGTATAATATCCAATCCATGCTCGTTGTCATATAGACCTTGGTCTCCTGCCCCTACGCCCAAATGAGTCACCATATACCATGACGGGTGCGTTCTAGGCTTGTGGGTCGGCTTCCAACTCAATCCAATGTCCACAAACAATGTCGAAAAGTCAAGAAGAACTCGCATAGAGTATGAATAAAATCGAAGAGGTTCTGTACCCACAAGCGTCACAGGAAACCTCATAATAGGCGACCATGCCTTACTACTCAAGTATCAATGGATAAGCAATGACAAATGCATAACATCAAGAAAACATGCTATAATCTCAATCATGGATAATAAGCTAGTAAAGAGAATATCCAAGCAAGTATGAATTACCATGAATGAATGAAAGGAAAACAAAGTAAATACAACTATACTAATTTCGGATCGAAGCACCCGCCTCTGTACTATGATCCCCAAGTCCACAACTTGATCAAGAGTCCCTATGAACTTCCCAGACCTATTTTAAATGAACTAGGATCAATTACAGCCTTTATATGTGATCATGACGCATTACGGTGAGGCGCACATTCAATAAAAATAAAACACTCTTAACTAGCATTGTTTAATTGATGTTCTACATAGAAAGGATTCCAAAATAGTCATACAAAAGCAAATAACCATGGAAAAACAAAGCACATGCATAAATGGTCTCAAAGAGTTGGAAAAGGAAATTAAGAAAAGAGGTGAACAAAGAACGGAAAAAAGGAATCACACATGTGCAACTGAAAGAAAGAAAGAGAAGAATTGTTGCCCACCAATTCAAAGAAATATGAAGAAGAAAAAAAAAACAAACCTCATCAAAACATCAAATCCTATCAAAAGAACTAAAAGATAGAATTTTTTAGAGAATTGGAGTATAGAGATCACACCAAAGCTGCTTCTTCTGCTGCTTGCTATTGCCGCTGTCGCTTATTGCTGTTGCTTTGTTGCTGTTGGAGAGAGATGGGAGATGGGAGATGGGGAGAACGAGAGAGAGAGAGAGGAGAGAGAGAGAGAGAGAGAGAGAGAGAGAGAGAGAGAGAGCGTCAAAGAGAAAGAAGGAAAGGGTTTTCAATAGGGTTTTCTAAATCCCTTTACGAGTTAGAATATGTTGATAAAATCTGAGAGCAAAAAACCCAAACCCGAGGCCTTTTTAACTTAAACATCATGAGGCGCGCGCCTCATTGCGCCTTGCACAGAGCCTAGGCACGTGCCTCAGAGAGCCCGACGCCTTAGGTTCTCCGAGGCGTTGAGGCTCGCGCCTCAGGCGCGCCTTTTCAAACACTGGATGGTGTAGGTCCAACTATTGTCTGAGTTTGATTTTGTCCACTAAGGTGGGTTGCACCACCGAGGCCATAAGATGAGAAGCTGTGCATGGAGGCACCACCTTCAATTCTAGTTGACTAAACTCCTCAACCAATCGATCCGGCTCGGTAATCATCATCGACAACTCGACATGGAAGTGTTTTCTACTCAAGACGTCGGCCACCATATTCACCTTGGATCAAGGATTTGTGCTTGTGGCACGGGGACGTGTCGACTTGTCGGCATGGTATGGCAAGGTGCGTGTCGGGCTGTGCTGATGTGTGTCGGTCACAAAAAATACATGTGTGCCAACACATAATGGCATGAAGTATTTATTTTCTTTAGCAACAACATATTCTAATTGCTTATTATGTACCTTTATTAAATCTTTTGTACTTTATTGAGAAAATTACTTACTAATTTAAAGAAAAGAGTGTTTTGAGCTGTGCCATCGGCACGGGAGCTGTATCATGTCGATATCTTGTTGGCACGATACGGCACGGTAGATACGGTCTGTGCCGATGGACACTTAAATCCTTGCCTTGGATAGTACTGAATCAACATATTGTGGTCCTTCAGAAGCTCGAGCAATCGCCTTTGCCTCAAATTCGATTCTTTTGGTGTAAGCAGATACTTGAGGCTCTGTGATCCATATTCATCCCACTATACACCCCGTAGAGCTAATATCTGCACAACTTCAGAGCGCAGATTTTAAGGTCATGCATCGGATAGTTCTCGTAGCTCTTTAGTTGACGCGATGCATATGCAATGACCTTAACCTTCTGCATCAGTACACAACCCAAATTCAGAAGGCATTACAATAAACTACGAAGTCCTCTTCCAAAATTGACAATATAGATTGGAGCCTGTGTCAATTTGCTCTTGAGTTCCTCAAAACTGCTCTGTCACTCTGGAGTCAATAGAACTTCTCTCCCTTCGGAGTCAAAGGGTTTAGCTAGGCGGCGATCTTGGAAACGTCCTCTACAAACCGCCGATAGTAACCCGCCGCCAGACTAGGAAAGTTTAGACCTCAGTCACATTAGTTGGTCGGGGCTAATTGACCACTGCTTCCATTTCTTTTGGGTCCACTGAAATTCCTGACTCAGATAAGATGTGTCCTAGGAATGCCACCTCGCAGAGCCAAAACTCACACTTGAGTTTGGCATACAACTTGTTCTCTCGCAGGATTTGGAGAACTTGCCGCAGACGCCTTTCATGTTTTTCGTTGCTCCGCGAGTAGATCAGTATGTCATCAATGAACACTATCACAAATTATCTAGAAACGACTTGAATATGGGGTTAATTACACCATTGGTCCCCAACTTTGCACTTTTTTTCACTTTGGTCCCCAACCTTTTTTTTTGCAATCAAGTTCCCAACCTCCTGATTTCATTACAATTAAGTTCCCGCCGTCAGAAAGGTGTTAAAATTGACGTAAAATGCCATGTCAGTGCCACGGAGGGGCCGTGCCAGCGCTAGCTAATTATACAATTTAAATTTAAATTTAAATTTTATGTTATAAATTTAAAATTTAAATTTAAATTTAAATTATATTTTGAATTAAATTGTAAATTCAAAGCAAGATTTTTTGTTTAAGATTAAAATTTTTAAATTTAAATTTTGATTTTGGATTCAAATTTAAATTCGAATTCAAATTTCGATTTTGTATTTAATTTTAAATTCAAATTCATATTTTGAATTCTAATTCTAATTTAATTTCAAACTTTGATTTGGAATTTCAAATTCAAATGCAAATTTGAATTCGAAGTTTAAATTCAAATTCAAATTTAGAATTGAAATCAAATCTCAAATCTCAAATTTAAATTTTGATTCAAATTTAAAATTTAAAATCAAATTTTTGAATTTGATTTTAAATTCAAATTCAGATTTTAAATTTAAATTTTAGTTTCAAAATTTTGATTTTAAATGCAAATTCAAATATCAAAATCAAAATCAAAATTTTAAGTTTGAATTCAAAATTTAGATTCAATTTAAATTTAAATTTAAAATTTGAATTTGAATTCAAAATTTTAATTCAGCTTTAAATCAAAATTATAGCTTTAAATTCAAATTCAAAATTCTAATTTCTGGTTAGTTTAAAATTTTAATTTTAATGTTAATTTCGAATTTAAATTTAAAATTTTGAATTTTTATTTTTGGGAACTAAAGTGAAAAACGTGCAAAGTTTAGGGACCAAAATTGACATGCAAAAGGAAGCCAAGTTGGCGTTGACGTGGCAATTCCGTTAATTTTAACACCTTTGTTAACGGCTGGGACGTAATTGCAATAAAATCAAGAGATTAGGGACTTGATTGCAAAAAAAAGAAGGTTGGGGACTCAGATGAAAAATGGTGCAAAGGTTGGGGACCAATGATGTAATTAACCCCTTGAATATGTGGTTCATCATATCCATGAATGCTGTCGGACCATTGGTAAGCCCAAACGACATCACGGTGAACTCAAAGTGTCCATAATGAGTTCGGAACGAGGTCGTCGGTACGTTGTCCACCTTGATCTTTAACTGATGTTATCCAGATTGCAAATCAATCTTCGAGTATACTTTTGACCCCTGGAGTTGGTCAAACAGGTTGTCAATCTGTGGAAATAAATACTTGTTCTTGACTGTGACCTTATTTAACTCTCGGTAGTCTTTGCACAACTGCAAGCTGCCATATTTTTTCTTGACAAAAAGCATAGGTGCGCCCTCACGATGATACGCTGGCCCTAATGAATTCTTTATTTATCAACTCTTGTACTCGGGTCTTCAATTCCTTTAGCTCCGTGAATGCCATTCGATATGGTGTCTTGGAGATGGGTGTCGTGCCTGGAGAGAAGTCAAAATCTCTCGCTCCGAGGACATCTCGGGTAGCTTGGCTGGGAAAACATCCGAAAATTCCCGGGCCATTGGAAGTTCCTCCAAATTTTGATATTTCTTTGTGGCTATCAGTGACCGTGGTGAAGAATGCCACGAATCTATCTTGATTAATTGTTGGGCCTGGGGCATAGAGCTTATTTCAGAAAGATGTGTTCTCGTACCTAGTGTATACAAACTCTGCCTCTTTAGGTGGCGATAGTGTCACAGTTCCTAGCTAGCAGTCGATGGTGGCATTATACTTCATGAGCCAATTCGTTCCGAGGATCACATTGAACTGCTTAAGCTGTAGGACCAATAAATCGATTGGCAACTCCATCTCACCCATTCGTGTAGGGCAAGACCGAAATTTCTCGATTATTATAATCCTATGCTCAGGAACATCCACCCAGTACCCAGTGCCTAATAATTGTATCAGAATCTTGTGTGTAGATGCAAACTTTTGAGAGATGAACGAGTGTGTCACTCCGGTGTCAAATAGTGCTCTAACTCTTCTGCTATATAAAGTAATTATACCTGCAACAACCTCCTCGGGTGTGTCCTCCTATCGACTCATAGCATACATCTGACCTTAAGATGCTTGGTGTGACCCTCATTCTGATGCAAGGCAGAGGGCTGCCCAGACAAAGCAACAATAGATGCGCTCCTTGGGTTCTGTCGTGGGACAGAGGGAACAGAAATAGCCGACTGAGCCATATAAGATTCCTGGGGGAGATTGGCTTGAACGTGCGCCGATTGGCCACACATGTAGCATATGCCAGCACGGCGAGGGAAGAAAACCACCATATGAGACTAGCCACAAATCACATATGTTTGTGCTCCTTGCCGTTGGTTGCGCGCCGGTGCATAAGGCTTTAGACAGGGATCAGGGGTATTGGGTGGTTTCTTGGTGTTTGATGATCCACTCTCAGATTCAGTATAAAGCTGCTTGTTCACCTTCTTTCTAACCATAACTTTCCTCTCGACATAGGCCACAGCTGCTCACGCTCGACCAAGAGGGCTTGGCCCCCCATCTCTCGGAATGAGGTTAGACGATTGGACTAGCTGATAGATGTTTGGTCGCACCCTCGCCTCAAATTTTCAGGCCTTGTGCCGTTCTTGCCAGATCACAATCGGTATACAATAGATGATGCGAAAGTATTCTCGCTCGTATTCCAGCATTGTCTTCTTCCTTTGTAGGAGCTGCTTTGGATTGCTCTCCAACTGTTGCTTCAGACTCTTCGAAAAGAAAATCTCGAAGAGTCGATCACTGAATGCCTTCTAGGTAAGGAGGGAAGAGTCGGTAGTACGATCCACCCTCACAGATTTCCACCATTGATAAGCTGCCTCGTCGAGGAAATGAGCAGCCAACAGTGCCTTCTCCTGCTCCACGATGAACAAGCCCTCGAATAGCTTTTCCTTGGTGTCAACCCAATTCTCGACCAACCACAAGTTAGTGCCTTCGCTGTTGAAGGTGGGCGGATTGAATTTCTTGAACTCCGCTAAATTCACCCTAACCCGGGCTTGCTCCACTATGAGAATCTCGTCGTTGACGATAGAGATGGTAGACACAATAGGGGGAGGAGCTACCTTAGCGATCGCAGCCATCAGATTGGCTGCCATAGTGAGTACAAGTAGCACCCCAACTCTAGCATGAGTGGATACCAGCTGTAACAGATGGAATATGTGCATGAGGGTCTGCAACCACCCCCCGAAGTTTGCACAGGAGGTGGGGCCCGACTAGTTTCAGCAATTGCCTGTTGTTGCGTCGACTACTGAACAAGCCCAGTTAGGGCCGCCATCCGGTCCTCGAGCTGCTGAAACCGATCACTTTCATCAGGCTCCTCAGCACTAGAGCGCCTTCTGTCGCCACCCCTGGCTGGCAATCATTTGCACCTCATATCTCTTGAGGTTCAATAGGGTTTAGATCAGGTTAGGAACAAACTCAACTCGCTCACCTGAGCTCCCAACCCCTTGACATCACAATCCCGCGCTCTCACATGCCTAAGTACCTTAAGTTTACTCTATGGTTCAAACCTACGCTCTGATACCAATTTAATCTGTCGCGCTTCGAGTCCCTTATTGAAAATTCCGCGGAAGCTCATTTGAAAACCTACTTGAAGTGTGAACAGATTTATCACCAACATAAGTCCACCGCGGCACTTATGCTTGCACGGCGTCAGTACAAAGCAACTAGCATATATTATCTAATACTACATTAAACAGGACAGCGGAAATGAAGACTACATGGACTCAACCAAAACCTTACGAATCTTTAAGTACATCACTTAACAATTATGCGATATCAGAACCTTCAGAAGTGCAATTCAACCAAAGCCTTCAGGAGTGCAATTCAACCAAAGCCTTCAGGAGTGCAATTCTCGCGAAATTGACTGCTATCACTATTTTCACAGATCAACTTATGAAATAATTATGTGAAGCCTGAACTTTATTTTTTCATAAAATTACTTTTAAAGATTTCTACGGTTTATGTTTTATGATGATGTTGCCTATGCTATATTTTCCGCTGAAGGAGGGTAAAGCTAGCCTAAAGAATTAAAGCTTATTGTATATCTGTGTGACTGAACAGAAAACTTGATGTGCATAAGAAAATTATAAATTCTCATCTGGTAGTTCTGTAAAGATCAAATACTTCATGCTGAAGTCTAAATATTTAGTTCCATTTCTATCATACTTGCTATGGACATTCCAGCCGGCGGTCTGCCTTGCCTAGACAAGCTGTAAGGAATTTTTTAATCTTCATAAATGCATGCTCTAGGATGTTGAAGGAGCTGTTTGGGTTAAAGGAATTCTTTTTTTTTTTTTTTGGGTTGACCATAAAATATAGGACAACCAGATTCAGTAATATTTAAGTTTTATAAAAAAATAGTTGTCTTCCTTGCACTCTCAGTTCAGCATTTAACAAAAGTGTCAACACATCTTGTTTGACAAAAAAAATTACAATAGATAATAAGATATTAATGAATTTGGAGACAACTGGCCTGGTGAAAAATGAGATATGTTGACTTTATTTGGTATTTATGCTGTGGTTTCCAGTACAGTTATAGCTTTTGCTCTTTGTTAACATTGGTAGGTTGTATATTTATGTAAGTTACTTAAGCCTTCCTGCATTGAGATGCCATAGCTCTGTATTTGTGGAACGCTTATGCTTGGAATCATCGTACAAATACTGGAGTGGAGTGCGTTTTTTTTATAACTGATTGATTAACTGAGCATGTACCTATGTCATTAAGAACTTGCTGTACATTGTGAATTTTGGTCCCTTAAATTGAATTATCATTGGAATTGTCGTCTATTTCTGTTACTTCCCTCTTTTATTTGGTATATGTTTTTGTATATTATTCATGTATAGAATACCAGGCTTGTTTTGATGTCCTGTTGTGTCATCGCAATTTTTTTTTATTGATCGTTTATACAGTAAATTTGGTACTGAATGACTGAGGGTCTGTTTTCTTGGAGACTTGGACATGACAGATTAGACTTCTCTGCGCTGATTTGTTTTGATTCTCAGCTGCTTGCAGATGCAGAAAGGCAGATATGTGATTCAACGAATCAAGAAAAGGAAGTTATATTGATGGATTTCACTGATTCTGATGCAGCAACTTCTCCCGAGCCAGTTGTTCATTGCAGAACTTTGCCAGAGTGGGCACAACCTCTAGAACCTGTGAGAAAGCTACCAACCAATGTGGGAACAAGAATTAGAAAGTGCATCTATGATTCTTTGGGAAGAAACCCACCAGAATGGGCAAAGAAGATTTTGGAACACTCGATAAGTAAAGAGGTTTATAAGGGAAATGCATCAGGGCCAACCAAGGTAATAAGCTACTATGTTGTTGTTTAAAACGCAATGTCATTATTCACCTCTACTTCCTCTTTGAGCTGGTTATCAGTTGAATTTTTATTCATCCTTAATAACTGAGAAATCAAGCAAAAAAATTAAGTTGGAATCTCCCATTTCTTTTGTTTATATATGCAATCATCATTAAGTTTGCCTCATGAAATTGATGCCACCTTTTCTTGATTAGTAGTTTCATACTGTATCATATGTTAGCTTTTTTGTTTTCTTTTTGATATACTTCTTTAATTTATTTCCCGTTGTTTGTCTACCAGATCAGTATCTAGTGATGTTCTCTAAACATTTATATGTCATCAGGATATCTAATGAAAGACAAGTACTACAAACATATAGTTCTCTGTTTTCTTATAGTTTAAGCTTTTGTTGGGCAAGGAATTTGACGTTAAAGTATTCCTTTATGTTGAAATAATCTTTGATGAAAGTGAAGAGTGATAGATTGCTTTTGAGAATTTTTTGCACTCGAAGTTCTCGATGACCTTAAGATAGTCCTATTCTTTACCTATATGCAAATGCAGTACATTTTCTTTCTAGCCACCATATGTTATGGTATCTAAATAATTTAGCATGAACCTGAGGCCGAGATTGCTCTTTTTTTAAAAAAAATCTTTCTTTTCTGCCAAGTATTACTCTATATTACTTGCTTTTTTTGTTTCTTTTGGGCTGATTGGTTAATCTGATGACTATTTGTTTGGTGTGTACAGAAAGCTGTTCTGTCAGTTCTGGCTGAGGCATGTAGTGAAAACCGGCCAAAAAGGCCCGAAAAGAAGCAAAACAGAAGTCCTGTTTCTGTTTCAGATGTAATTATGAAAAAGTGTCGAGTCGCACTACGTCGCGCTATTTCTGCTGATGAATCCAAAGTTTTCTGCAATCTGCTTGGGACTACTCTATTGAATTCTTGTAATGAGAATGAAGATGAGGGCATTCTTGGATATCCTGCCATGGTTTCTCGGCCTTTGGACTTCCGCACTATCGATTTCCGTCTGGCTGCTGGAGTCTATTATGGATCGCATGACGTTTTTCTTGAGGATGTTCGGGAGGTATGTTCTTTTCATTTTCTTTTTTTTTTTTCCTGGGGAACCTTTGTTCCTGGTGGAAATTGTGCCGTCTTTTTTTTCTCTTTGGAAGTTATTAGAAATTATTTCAGAGCAGCTAGAAAATATTATACACTGGTTCTGGTTATTTAAGCAAGTTACCTTGGTTCCTTTCCCCTTTTTCGTTTATCAAGTACCAGGTTTTCAAAATAGTTGTTAGTTTCGAAAGTTCGAAACATGAGTAATCTGCTATAAAAGGAAACTGTCATGTATTGGGTTGCAGCATGTCTCTTAACTAGTTGTTCCCACAATAGGTAGATAGAACTGTAAGGAAAGAGATGGAAATTGAAATGGTTAGTTAGTCCAGCTGTTGGACGCTCTTCTGTTTTCTTTTTCTGTTTGTTTTATATCATTATTTTGTTCATATGCATCTGGTGAAAAGGTTTCCATCTGGAATTGAAGTTTATTATAGGTTAATAGTGAAGGATTTCAATTTGAAATTTCCCTTTCCCTATTTATCCCTTTTTTAAGATAAATATTAAATATATAATAGATCATTGTACTTTGTGGTGAGCACTATCTGGTGTAAAGTGAAAAACCAAACAGAATCGAGGTTATTTGGTTCGGTTATATTAAGAAACTGTTTCAGTTCAGTTTGAAACTTGTTATCTGTAACACTCATAAAGTAAGGTGCAAAATTCCTTTAGAAAAATACAGAATATAACCCTAACCCTAGTTCAACTGCTGTTGCATCCTGTTGTTCTCCCTCTTCTTTCCTATCTGATGCATCTCGTGATGCTGTAACTCATTGGGCGATGGATCTTTTGGAGGTTGAATGATCTGAGGTGCAACAAAATCCAACAATGCAATGGGGTCTGGTTGAGATTGAGCGATTTGAGGTTCGATTAGATCTGGTCGGCTGTGGCGAGATGCTCACCGTGGAAAGGTACTGATCGTGCCTTTCCATGCGAGTGCTATGTCATTATGTTCACATCATCTTCTCCTTCGATCCTCTTCAAATTCTGACCTAACCGAACTGAGAATTAAAAACCAAACATGCTGGTTCAGTTCAATAAACAGGTGAAAATGGCTGAACCGATCTAATGCTCTCCCCTTAGCAACAGAAACTGTGACAGCTTTATATTCCGAATTATTGGCCAGGCTATAAATTTTTTTTTTTTTTTTTTTTTTCTGTATCTTGGGTAACTCCTTCCTTTTTTGTTTCTTCTTAGTTCTAGATCTTCTTTGACATCCTGTGACACCTTTAATGAGAATAGACTCATTTGTCCTTAACATTGGCCTATGTCATTAGCCTAAGTTAAGCCGCTGTCAAATTCTTTGTGGAAATCTTCTTTTGTTATTCTTTAGCCCCTGCCAAAGTGCTTGCCCTGTTTTTTTTTCTCTCTTTTTTTTTTTTTTTGCCTTCCACGTTTTACAATATTTCCCTAGGAGGTAAATAGATGAACTTTTCCACAATTTCTTGTTCATGGCACTGATGATATATATATATTTTTTTTGTGGATTGTCAATTGTTGATAGAGTAAAACTTAGTTGTATAGTTTAAGTAGTTGTTCCAGTCAAGGATTTAAGTGCCCATCGGCACGGGCCGTATCTACCGTGCCGTATCGTGCCACAAGATATCGGCACGATACAGCCCCCGTACCGATGGCACAGCTCAAAACCCTCTACTCTTTAAATTAGTAAGTAATTTTCTCAATAAAGTTCAAAATATTTGATAGAAATACATAATAAATGGTTAGAATATTTTGTTGCTAAAGAAAATAAATAGTTCATGCTATTACGTGTCGGCACACATGAAATTTTTGTGACCGGCACGCATCGGCACGGCCCGGCACGCACCGTGCCGTACCGTGCCGTACCGTGCCGGCAAGTTTCCGGCACCACCCAGTGCCACGGCACTTAAATCCTTGGTTCCAGTGCATATGTCACCTCAATATGTATATGCTCGTAGCTTCTTAAGTAATCTAGCGGAGGACCCGCACTTCGCAGCGGGACCCTTTTCTTATACATCCAAGATACTATTGATATTTGGTGATAAATATCTTAAATCAAAATTAGTCAAAATGTAACGCCCCAATAGTCCCACATCGGATGGGAAACTAATTCTGATTAGAATATATGAGGCCTCGACGTTAGTAATAATAACTGGGTTTAAGCATTTTGGGCCGGTGGTTTGGGTCCAATGAGTTATTATTGCTAGCGGGTCGGGTCGTTGCACAAAATCTACTTAAATAGATGTGAATTACAACACTCTTGTGTATAAAAAATTATATATATTGCAACCTATTAACCCAAGCATCAAGAAATCCTAAAAATCAACAGTAGAAGATGGATCATTATTTGATTTACAAGAATTCAGTTTTCAAAATTTATGACTTCTTGTAAAATTATATATAGGCTTTTCCAATATAATGGAACACATAAGATAAATTATATTTTGATTGTGAGGCATCCAGCATAGAATTTTAGAGGCCCAGTGTAGAAGATGTACATAGAAAAAACTTTCTATCTCCTAAAATGGTTGCCTTTATAGGCTATTGATGTGTTGGCAAACTCATATGGCACTCTTGGTGTGATTTCATAAGTAAAATCTTTCACATCGGAAGTGCCAACATATTAACAATATATAAAGACAATATTATGATGACCTGTAGTTGTATTTATGCAAATGCGCATGCAATAATTTTTCATCCTTCTGAGGGTTTTGGTGTAGGTGAAATTATTGCATGGGCTAAGTCCACTATGTACCGATTTCGTAGTGTCCTTGATCTTAGAGATATTAAGTAAAATAGTAAACTTTTAATTACTATTTATAACACTTAATAAATCTTCATGTTGAAACTCAAAATTTTAAAAATCTGTTACCTGTGTTAGATATTAGAAAATTGGTCCATAGTGGACCAAATCTGGACAATAATCTCTTCAAAATTAAGGGGCGCCAATTGGAAAAATTAGTTGCATGGTCCAGGTCCATTATGGACCATTTTAAAAAACTAAATTTTAAATATTTTACGTGAAACTTTATTCTATTGGATATTATCTGTGACACTTACAAAATACTACATCAAAATCACAACATTGGAAAATCTATCTCTACATTCATTAAATCTTAAATGAATGGTCTATGCTGGACCAGATCTAGAGGAAAAGTTTGTGAGAGAAAAGAATTATGTCTCAGTGCAAATTATTCACATGGATCAGGTCCACAGTGGACCATTTTTCAAAACTTACTTTTTAAGATATTACTTGAAATTTTGTATTTTGAATGTAATCTGTGACACCTAAAAAACTACATACCAAATAGTCTCTCTCTATTTTACTATTATTAGATTCGTGGTTTATGGTAGACCATGTCTAGGCAATGAGATCTCTGGATGAGAAAAAAGAGTAACGGGAGCAAAGATGGAGAGGATGGAATGGTAAATTACTAAAATGCCCCTATTATGTGAGAAAAGGATAGAAGTAATTAGCAGGGCATTGAGCATGTTTGAGGTGCACATGTCAAGTTCATGGCGACTTTTACAGACTGTAGTGTATATTTAATTATCTACAGATTTTGTGTTTCTTTAAAGTGGTTACTTAGAAGAATCCTATCACAGGTTAATCAATTTGACACAACTATTTCTTGCAGGTTTTCCATAATATATCCACTGCATATGGTGATCGTCCTGATTTCATGGAAATGCTGGAAACTTTATCTCAGAATTTTGACTCATTGTACGAGAAAGAGGTTCATTCCAACTCAAATTTTCATTTTTTTTGTTCTTATTGTGCAATCAATTAGTGAAGAATATCGTATTTGGTGAGTTTAATGCAAATATGTTTGGGTTCGTAACGGAAAGGGTACAGCAATTCTCTATTTTCTTGAAGATCTAGGAGTGAAGAGTTGAATATAGAAGTGTTTAATTAATTATGAATCAAAACGTAAGTCCGGCTCTTCAAATTTTATTTTCTTACGCTTATTGTGCAATTTACTAGTGGAGAATATGGTATTTGGTGAGTTTCATGCACACATATTTAATATGTATGGGTCAGTAAAGGACGTGATACAGTAATATCCCTATTTTCTTGAAGATCTGCTAATGTATAGTTGAATATAAGAATCAAAATATAAATCCAATGATTACCTTCCTGTAAGCCAAATAAAAAATAAAAATCTATTTCTCAGTTGCAATATTGTGGAAAGATCATCAAGCAAATATGACTTGTACATTTGCCATTCCTGGTGTTTGCATGATTTAATTCTTATGATATTATTTTCCTGCTTTATGATATAGTTTAGACTCCGCATTAATATCTATATTATTGGCAAAATATATTTCTGTAATCTGATCTTTGCTTAGTTACATATCAGTATAGCTATTTGATAAATTAGTTTTTTCTTGTTATATGTAAGTAAAACTATTGTATATTCCAAATGATTAGGATGCTCCAGTTTGTTAGACAGTCCCTTGTGTTGATCTTGGGGGTTCCATATCATTTTGGCTGGTGCTGTTCCACATAAGACCCAAATTTGTTGCCATGACTGTATCTTTTGAACAATCATATTGATGCCCTCATTTGCCTCCATTATTCCATTATTCCATTCTGAGAGGAGAAAATGGATTAACTTGGTTATCTGTTATGCATGCAACTAAAACATTCCATAGTATTGGCACATAACTTTTTACCAGCTTCGTAATTGGCCTGATGGATTCTTTTTCTTGTTTTTTCTTTTCCTTAATTCAGGTGCTTTACGTGGTTCAGAAGTTTGCTAATAGTGCTGCTACTGAGAACTTAGGTGCTGACATGCAGCAGGAAGTGCATGATATTCTTCTTACAGCAAATCAAATACCTAAAGCTCCATGGGATGAAGGAGTTTGCAAGGTCTGTGGCATCGATAAAGATGATGATAGTGTTTTACTCTGTGATACTTGTGACTCGGAGTACCATATGTATTGCTTGAATCCCCCGCTGGCTCGAATTCCGGAAGGGAACTGGTATTGTCCATCATGTATTACGGGCCAAAGTAATATGCAAAATGCAGAACGAAGTGCTCAAGTAGTGAAACGGCATCAAAGGAGGCATCTTGGAGAGGGAGCTCGTGTTTTCCAGGAGGCTCTCAATCAGTTAGCTGTGACAATGGAAGAACGAGAGTATTGGGAGTTCAGTATAGAACAGGTTTGTTGGTTTAAAGTTTTAAGCTTTTATTTTTATTTGATGCGCACTTCTGTTCGTCCATCACTTTGTGCAATGAACAGTTGGCCATGTTTATATCTGAACAGTGATTCAATAATCTATAAGAAGCAAGGAAGAATTCTGAGTATCTTGCTGCCTAGATCCATCTGTTTCTTTGTACACCTAATAAAAAAAACTAATGAACCTTTCACTTTTTCTCAGAGAGTATTTCTGCTGAAGTTTCTATGTGATGAAGTGCTGAACACAGCACTTATCAGAGAACACCTTGAACAGTGTGCTGACAAATCAGTTGATCTCCAGCAGAAATTACGTACTTTACTTCTAGAATGGAGGAACTTGAAATTCAAGGAAGAATTGTTGGTGATAAAGGCGGCAAAAGAAAGCTTAAACAAATGCAATGGGATTAGTGATATTCAAAGAGAAGAGGTGACAACTACTTGTAGTAGCGATGTGAAATTGGCAGAGCATGAACAGCATTTCAGTAACAATAGCAGAATAAGTTCGGAGAATCCACTGCAAGGGCCATCTATTGCTTCAGAAAATTGTGTTGAGGAGACCGGACAAAGTAATTTTAGTGTAAATCTGAACCATTTACCAGAAGGAGATAAAAACATTGGATATAATAACCAATCATCGATAACTATAGCACAAGAAATTAGTGAGGAAACCAGGGGAGAGGTGCAAAATGTTGCTGAGCATGTAGACATACAGGTAAGAGTTTTGGATGTTGAAGTGCGTAAGTGTGATAGAGAATCACTTGAATCCAGTAAAGAACAACTAATCCAAGGTGATCAAAGTAAGTCAAATCCCGGGTCGATTGAGCCTGAAACTGGTAATCTTGAAATGGACTCCTTAAAAAGTGAGATCTCACAATTGCAAGACTCAATTGCCAGTTTAGAGTCTCAGCTCATGACGATATCATTGAGAAGGGAGTATTTGGGTAGGGATTCATTGGGTCGGTTGTATTGGGTTATGGGGAGACTTGGTAAACGCCCTTGGTTAGTAGCTGATGGCAGTATGCCAGTGCCACAGGCAAGCGACCACAACTCAAACAGCTCAGTTCTCAGGGGAAATACTGGCCAGAGTGGACCCAATGCCTATTCTCAATCTATTTGTTTAGATAAGCGGAGCTCATCTTCATTTGTAGTATATGATTCTGAGACTGAAGTCCAGTTTCTTGTTAACTGGTTAAACGACAATGATCCTAGAGAGAGGGAATTGAAGGATTGCATCATGCAGTGGCAACGGCTTCTGTTTCTTCAAGAGACTCAATCTTCTAATGACGTTCAACTGGCGTTAAAGTCTTTCCTCAATGAAAAGATTGAAACTCAACATTTGATGGCGAAGGCTTCAGCAGTTCTTGAGAATAGGTATGGTCCTTTCTTGGAGCCAGAAACTAGTGAAGCCTCGAAAAAACGATCAAAGAAGGCAAAAGTAAATCATGAGCCAAGAATGTATAGGTGTGAGTGTTTAGAACCTGTCTGGCCTTCTCGGCACCACTGTTCATCATGCCACCAAACTTTCTACACGGCCGGAGAACTCGAAGGGCATAATTGTGGAAAATGCACCCAAAGTAATCCTACTTCTGATGAAGGCAAAGAAAGTGATGATCTTTCAAAAGGCAAGGGTGCGAAGTCTGAGGGTATTAGAGAAAAGGACCACTTCGATGAGGTTGGTACTGATGAAATGCCTAGGACTAAAAGGTTGAATAACAGCACTAAGCTGTTTAATTTTGCAAGAAAAACATGCCCCTATGACTTTGAAGAAATAAGCAAGAAGTTCATTGTAAGAAGTTCAAATAAGGAGTTGGTGCAGGAAATAGGACTTATTGGTTCAAATGGGGTCCCGTCTTTCGGACCTGGAGCTCCCTTCTTTCTTGACCCGCCCTTGGTGTTTAATCAGGAAATGGCTGATACTTCTCTGAATGCTTCTTTTGCCTCTTCTGATGAGTGCTCTATAGTCCAGAATGGTTTTGAAAATATCACTCATGAACAGGTACCAAAATCCAAGAAGTCCAGTCTTGATAGCAGTACTAGAGAGGGACCATCCGGTGCTGCTGATGGGATAAAAGAATTAGCTGGTGGTCACAGCTGCACAGTTCCACCAGAGTCTTCACTGAGGCCTATTGCTGGGAGAACTTCTCAGATCCTTAAGCAGTTAAAGATTAACTTGCTTGATATGGATGCAGCTTTGCCTGTCGAAGCACTTAAACCATCAAAGTGTCAGGTTACAAAAAGATGTAGATGGCGTGCTTTTGTGAAAGCTGCAGAGTCAATATTTGAGGTACAGTCAATTTATCGAGAAACTTGCAGTTAATTTCTAGTATTATAGATTTCTTTACCTTTTAGACTAATTTTGTACTATGCCTTTTGGGATTGCTTTAACTGCTACTATTTGATATGGATTGTAGTTAATTTAACTTATGAATAGTTGGTTGTTCTTTAGATATTGGCTGTAATGGTTATTCTGTGGGGCCTTAATTTGATATACAAGATTTCTTGCGTACAATAACACTTCGAAAAATTTCAAGATCCTGCTTTTTTTCGATGTCTATACACCAAACTGACCACCTAAGCTCCATCTGGATCACTGAGTTGCAAGAATCATGATTATCATAATAAACAATTGTCTGTATGACTCATAAATGTTTGAGGAAACCATTTGAATTTAAATCTGACGTTAATTCCCAATATCTAAAATACCCAAAACTTGACCTCTGAAGTTCTGAACCTTCCACTTGATCTACGATTGGACTTCTGAAGTTCCGAGTCTTTCCCTTGATCTACCGGGAACTGAATCTGTTGAGTTGTTTTTCCTATGTGTATATTATGCTTTGTTTTGCTCCCTTCTCTCCAAGATTGCCATCCACCTTTTGTTTCTTTATCCCTTCTACTGTATGGAGCTCTAGTGCTTCAAGTTACTATCTCTTCAAATTGTGGCACTTATCTCAATTCTCAAGGATGCTGAACTTCTAATTATGAGACAGAAATCTTTTGAAATACCTAATATTTTGTCCTTCCAGATATTTTGTTCCTTCTCTCCAAAATGTTATAGGTTTGAAAGACACTGGAAGACTTTCTGCATTTCTAACAATGTACATTGACTGTTCTTCGTGCAGATGGTACAAGCAACAATCCTGTTGGAGTGCATGATCAAGACGGAGTATCTGAAGAACGGGTGGTGGTACTGGTCCTCCCTCACAGCCGCAGCTAAAACTCCAACAGTAACTTCTCTTGCTCTCAGAATATACACTCTTGATAATTTGATAATCTACACCAAGGAATCTCTTCCCAGTTTGGATACAACAGAAAATCCCAAACCAACAAACAAGGCTGGGAAGAAGCGAAAAGATGCAGAAGTACGATAATAGTAATATTTTCGAGTATACTGCTGAGGTTATATCATCGATTTTAAGAATATTTATGTGGAGATTGATGTCAAATAGTACTAAAAATTATACACCAACTGACGGGGCTATGTGGAGCGGCTGCTGCTCCAACTTGAAAATTTTCAATTGGCTCCCATCATGCTCGGTGGTTCTCAGTTATGACCGAGAGAAAAAGATAGGGAGTTCTGCATTTATGTAAATATTTCTAAAGAGTAGAACTGACTGCAAAGATCGGAGCTGAAAGAGCTGTTTTGAGTGGTGTGCTTTGGCTTCCGATGTATTGATATAGATTTTACGAGGAAGCAATCGGGTTACAGAATCAGGATGACTGCTGTAGTAGCGGAAATTCATATAACAAAAAATATCCAACTAATGTAAAAGTAACTATAGCTGGACTGATGTTAATCCAGAAAATGTGAAATTTGATTACCCTCTCTCTCTCTCTCTCTCTCTCTCTCTCTCTCTCGTGCGCTCTCACCCCAACCTCCCCACCTCTCACCCACCATCCACCCTTGGGGGGTTGAAGGTGGTGAGTGCATGCGCTTGCGCCTACTTGTTTAGGTAGGCGCATGCGCTACTACGTACATTTTGCACGTGAGAGAGAGAGAGAGAGAGAGAGAGAGAGAGAGAGAGAGAGAGAGAGAGAGAGAGAGTTGAGCTAGAATACTAACAGGCTTCGTTGCTACCGATTTGTTTTTGATGATGGAGCTTCCGAATCGACGATCGGCACGTTGAACATGATCTAGACTACTGGTAGTATCTAGAAATCAAATGTTATGTTTTCCCGATATTGTTATCTTGTGCATCAAATAGACACAAAAATGAACTGCTAAAACTAAATGTCCTTCAAAAAGTGATGATAAGATTCTTATAATCGAGATCAAGTGTGTAGATCTTGTTTTAAATAGTTTAAAAAATTTTCTAACTAAAATTCAATTAATTTAGATTTCTTTACACTGTTAAATGAGCAAATGCCTAATATCGATCATTAAAATTACAAATTTTGCAATCCTTTGATCATTAGGTCTATAATGTCGAAAAGATTTGAAATTTGATTTCTAGATACTTCAAGTGGTATATATCATGTTCAACGATGTTGATTGTCGATTCGGAATCATCGTTTGCTACCGCTAGTATTCTAGCCCAACTCTCCCTCTCTCTCTCTCTCTCTCTCTCTCTCTCTCTCTCTCTCTCTCTTTATATATATATATATATTGAGCTAGGCTGCTATACTATCGGTAGCACGGAGGCCTCCGTGCTACCAAGTTGTTTTCGATGATTCGGCTTCCAAATCGACGATCGGCTCATTTAAACTTGATCTACACTATTGAAAGCATTTGGAAACTAAATTTCAGATTTTTTCGACATTATTTGACTAGTGATCAAAAGGTCTCAAAATTGACAATTTTAATGGCCGATGTGATGTGTTTGTGAGTTTAACGGTGTAAAACAATCCAAATCCGATGAAATTTTTACAGAAATTTTTTTTCACTATTTAGTGTAAGATCAGTACCTCTGATCTTGACTTTAAATCTTTTATCATTATTTTTTATGAGATTTTTATTTTCAGCCGTTCAATTTTAGACTACTTGTTTGATAGGTAAATGATATCGACAAATTATGAAATTTAGTTTCCAAATACTTTTAATAGTATAGATCAAGTCTAACGGAGCCGATCGTCGATTTGGAAGCCGCATCATTGAAAACAACTTGGTAGCACGGAGGCCTCCGTGCTACCGATAGTATACCAGCTGGACTCTCTCTCTCTCTCTCTATATATATATATATATATAGTGTTGAGTTAGAATGCTTTTAGAAGCATAAAGCCCTTGATGCTTCTGAGTTTTGGACCTTTGGATCAAGCCATTTATCCATTTGATCAAAAGCCAGCAATGGTGGTTCATGCTGCGGGCCCCAATTGTGCATGATCCAAGGGCCAAAAGGTCGATCCAAGGGGCCAAAAAGCTGATAGAGCTAAAGACTTGGTGCTTGTAGAAGCACCCTAACTGGACTCTCTCTCTCTCTCTCTATATATATATGTATATATAGGGAGTCCAGCCAGAATATTTTTCGAAGTGTAGAGGCCTCTGCACATCCAAATTGTTTAAGAAAATGGGACATCCGGGTCAACAATTGGTTCTATTAGACATAATCTATACTATTGGAAGCATCTAGAAACCAAATTTTATGATTTTTCAACGTCATTTGCCTAGTCTAAAGTTTATAAATTTTAATGGCCAATGTGACATATTTGTAAGTTTAACGATGTAGAATGATCCAAATCAGGTGAAATTTTGATAGAATTTTTTTTGCACTATCTAGAGCATGGTTAGCACATTTGGTCCGAAATTGAAGTATTTTATCATCATTTTTTACAAAATTTTTATTTTAAGTTTGTTTATTTTGAGACTGTTTGATCACTAGGCAAATGATGTTGAAAAATCATAAAGTTTGCTTTCTAGATGCTTTCAATAGTATATATCATGTCTAACGGAGCTGTTTGTCTATTTGGATGCCCCATCATGAAAAACAATTTGGAACTACGAAACCCACGATTCAGAAGCATTCTAGCTGGATATGTATATAGGTAAAATGTTATGAATGTGATTTGTTTGCTCGTTCATTTGTATTGGGTGCTTTCTCTTACTTCTTGACTTTATGTATTTTTGGTTTCTCAAAGCAAGAATATGGATCAAGAAATGATTTTTATTTTTATTTATTTATTTATTTATTGGTTGTATTTGATTAGTTTGTCATCTTTTTAGCAGCAGCTTTGGAAAGTTGAGCCTAGAATCAGGTTGAGAGTTTCAGTTTTGTTTATCTTTTCGTTGTTAAATTAGTGGTGTTAAACAAAAAGCATGAATGCTATGCACGACATCATGAAGCGTATTCTGATATTAGTTTGAGATTTGTTCAAAAACGTGTATATTTGGATTGGAAAGTTTGATGTATCTGATTGTTGTTATTATCCTTGTTGCTGCTACAGAGTTATCATATTGTAGTTTGTTTACACATTATGCGCTACATTAACTGTACAAAATCTGGCTATCCTGATCAAGCACCAGTATAGCTTGATGGAGAATTATATGCATCTAGTTGTTATTTTTCTTCTTGCTGCTACGGAGTTAAAATGTTGTTGTTTGTTTACACATTGAGTCCTTAATCAACTGTGCAGATCTGTGATATTTGAACTGTTCACTATCCTGACGAAGCACCAGTATAGCTGGGTTGAAGAATTGTATGTGTCTGACTTGTTATTACACTTCTTGGTGCCACAGTCATCTTGTTGTAGTTTGTTTGCACATTAACTGTACAAAATCTGTGTTATTTGAACTGTTCACTATTCCTGAACCAGCACCAGTCCTCTTGTAACAAGTATGTGCTAAATATTAGCTGATAGTGTAGTGGCATGATTGTCATGCTAAACAATTTCATTTCATTTAAAAAAAGGCAACGTCATCTTAAATAGTTATGTTTCAAGTGATGTTAGTGATTTTCATTTTGGCTTTTCATTAGGAAACTTTGCCTGATACCATATTTTTGCTGTGAATGAATGCCTTCTGTCTTGCTCTTTCTTGTTTTTTTTTTTAAAAAAAAACTTTTTTTTGATTGTTTATTTAGTCCAAGTGTTCCATTTTGAAGTTAGGCTAATGGTGAGCACTTGAACAAGAAAGAAATCGTCCAACAATTGTCCACTGTTGCCTTTCAGAATAGAACCAAATGGCATTAGTTTGAAGGTGAGTTCCTGTAGTTAATTTGAAGGGCAAATTATACCAGTTATTGAACTTATAATGAGCTTAAGCGAGGACTGTTTGATTGCCCGTAAATTGTTGAAATGCACTTTTCAGAAATAATTTCTACTTTAGGTTAGCTATTTAAGTGAAAAAGATAGGACTGCAATTTATTGACTTCCAACTGCTTGATTGACATTGTGACTTTTAGAGCCTAAACTAATTATAATACATATATTTTGTTGGTGTTTTATTGCCCTTAACTGCTTGATTGACATTGTGAGCTATTTTTAGGAGATTGCTTCCAACTGCTTGATTGACATTGTGACTTTTAGAGCCTAAACTAATTATAATACATATATTTTGTTGGTTGTGGTGTGTGTGTGGGGGGTTTGTGGGGTGGGGAGGCGGGGTGGGGGGGGAGGAATAAGGACCTTTTTTCCCTTATTGCCGTTTTTTTCCAAACCAAACAATGCCTTAAGAGAACAATTTTTTGGCGGTCAATTGGTGCAACACAATGGATTGGTATGTGTCGACTGATCCCGTTGCTTATATGCAGTAGAAGGGGCATTCGAGCCACTTAATACATTAGTGCATGGTTGTATTCAACTATCACTTATTTTCTACTATTTATCTTGTTAGACTTGATAGGTTCCTTGTTGCATAGTTGTAGCAATTAGAAAATATTGTCCACTTTGTTATTGTTGTTAACCCCCTTTTGAGAACCACATTTATGCAGAGATGGGCAGTAATCATTGGTTCGCTCGAGGGCTGCACCGTAAACGCGGTTGCACGCCGTAAACGCGGCTCTAACCACGCGGCCAAATGGGCACAATATCAGCTCAAGCTTTGTAGAGCTTTTGTTTTGTAAGAACTGTAGTTCAATGTGAAAATAGATCTAATATTTCAAGGTGAAAATTGATCTAATATATAAATATGGAGTTGTTGATCATGACAAGAAAGAAATGGAAAGAAAAAGTAACTTGATATAGACAAATGTTAAATCATTGGGATATAATTTCGCCCACTATACTTATTGATTTGTCGTCATATAAATTTATTAGATTCCTTAGAAATTTAATACCGGGCACCAATAGGAGCTTTTAGTTTCTTTTGATGTGGTCTGTATATTGACGTGGCCAAGCTAATATTTTTTAGTTAGAAATGTGACACTTGTAGGTGATTTTGCGAGAGCACTCCCAAGCACCCCACCCATTACATGAGTGGGATACAAGATATACATTCACTTTTAAGTATATGGGTAGCATTGTTTCTTCTATCATTCTTCTATTGCTAAATAGTTTCTATACTTTTTCAATATTGCAAAGTGGTCCTTATGCTTTTTTAAGAAATTTGGTTGGCCACTAAATATAAAACTACCTAAATGGCACCCTACGGGTGCCTATCTTTTTTTTTTGGGTTGCCCCCCCACCTCCCCCCGTTTACATTTTTTTTATTTTATATTTTTAATATTATATTTTAGTCTATACTTATATATTATATGCTAGTTATATGAACAACTTAAGGATCTAATAGGTTTATGTTAATATCTAGAGGAGGGTGAATAAGTATGAAGGCTAAAAATACAAATCTCAATCTGATAAAAATAAATGTGAAAAATAAAATTCAGCACATATGTTTGAATCCACGAATGTCACGGTCCAAATCCACGAAAGTGAGGTGGTGCGATTGTATGGAGGTCCTACCTTGATAGTATCGGATTGAGACCAAAGGTTCTGTCACGCTCCGCCGTGCCTTAACACCAACTAGGTGGAAGGACAAGCCGCACGGGCGCGTGCGCCAGCCCCGCCGAACGGACAGAGTTTTTTCTATCCGCCCAAGACGTCACAAAACATGCATCAATACGATGTTCCAAACAGGAACCAAATACATGAGTTGCACAAGGAAAGCATCAACAAAAGAAGCATCTACTTCTATTACATCACATTTATACATGACAATTTTTTTCTTTCTTTACATTCGTTACATCCATGTTTCAAATATTAGTTACATTTAACTACACTTTACTCGCTTACAAAGTCCTATAATTTAATGTCCAAAAGTCGGGGTGTATCTAAGTACATAACCAAAATGGGAAAGGGCCGCTATCTACTATGCCACGCCCTTGTCTCGCTCCGCCGCCTCACTCGCGGATGGACCTGAAAAATATGGAGGTGAGAACTATAAATATAGTTTCCAGTGGGTAAGGCCACCCAAAGGAGAAGCTCAACCCACAAGGTCCAAAGAAAACAACACAAGCATAGGTTAGTTCATAATTAACCATGCACAACTACAATTACATGCTTAAATTAAAAATGAATCGATGCAACCTATATGAATGATATTCTCATCATTTTCTCCTAGGTTCATCCCACAAGTTCCATTTAAGTCTTTCTTTTGGCATTGGTGTCGGAATCGCCGCTCCACCAACCCATTTCTCGAACACTTGGCATTGGTGTCAGAATCGCCGCCCCACCAACCCATTTCTCGAACACTTGGCATTAGTGTCGGAATCGCCGCTCCACCAACCCATTTTCGAACACTTGGCATTGGTGTCGGAATCGCCGCTCCACCAACCCATTTCTCAAACACTTGCGGCATTGCCGCTTTCAATTGGCATTGGTACCGGAATCGCCGTGTAACCAACCCGTCTTTCACTAACCGCGGAATTACCGCTTAGTGTTGGGCACCGGGCAATGGAATCGCCATCCCTATCTTGGTCCTAATTTCTAAGTAGCGGAATCGCCGCCATCATTGCATGTGGGTAGCGGAATCGCCGCATACTTCCCACTTAGTCACACACGTCGTTTGCGACGTTATAATTTCACATTCACGTCAACATTCACAACCTATGTTCAATGACACTAGGTTTACATCATCATTTTCAACCTATGTTCAATGACACTAGGTTCACATCATCATTTCTAACCTATGTTCAATGACACTAGGTTTGCATCATCATTTCCAACCTATGTTCAATGACACTAGGTTCACATCATCATTTCTAACCTATGTTCAATGACACTAGGTTTGCATCATCATTTCCAACCTATGTTCAATGACACTAGGTTTGCTACACAATTCACATGCAAATCATGTTCCAAGAATCATGATATCAATTTAGGAGTAATTCATACATGTATTTGTTTATCCACCTATTTATCACTTAGGTTTTCAAGATTCTCATACATGCCGACCTTCTTTCATGAAGTATGAACATGAAACACATACTTCTACATACACGCAAAAATAAGTATATAGCTCAATATCATTTCACAAGTCCTTTATACCAAGATTCATAATTATACACTAGGGTAGCATACACTATCATTTTTATTATGGTTATTTTATCATAGACATGGAAGTGACCTAATCACTTCGGTGCAACACAAACCCACCTCAAAAGCTTTCAAATGGTTGAATTCTTTAAACTCTTAGGCCTCCTTACTTTGAGTTCTTTGTTCAACCCAAGCTTCTTGCCCTAACACAAGCAAAATGGTTCGTTACCATTTACTGTCACGCCCCGTCGGGCCTTTAACACCAACTAGGTGGAAAGGATAACCGCACGGGCGCATGCCTCAGACCTGCCGAACGGATAGAGTCTCTTCTACCCGCCCAAGGCGTCACAACACAAGCATATCCACGATGTTCCAACTAGGAACGGAGTACAAGAGTTGCACAAGGAAAGCATCAACATAAAGAAGTTCTACTTCTATTACATCACATTTGCACATTTATACATGTCCAAACTTTTTCTTTTCTTTCATTACTATTCCATACATCAAGTTTCAAAACTATGGAATTTACAAGTTGCATACATTTAATAAAAACCCCTATGCTATCATTGTCCAACACTAGGGGTACAACTCTATGTAACACCAAAATGGAAGGGCCGCTATCTACAGAGCCAAACCCTTGCCTCGCTCCGCTGCCTCACTCGCGGAAGGACCTGAAAAACGTGGGGTGAGAACTATAAACATAGTTCCCAGTGGGTAAGGCCACCCAAGAGAGAAGCTCGATCCACCAGGTCCAAAGAAACACCATAAGCATAAGTTAGATCATAAATAACTATGCAAACAAATATTTACATGCTTGTAAGTATACATAAAGGATGCAACCAATTAAAATGTCAACTTTCATTTTCTCCTAGGTTCATCCCATATCTCACATTGACCAAGTTCAACTACTTGTCATTTATTTATGGTGTCGGAGTCGCCGCATCACCATAATGGTTCTCAACCCAAAGCGGAATCGCCGCAAGTGTTGGGCACCGGGCAATGGAATCTCCATCCCCATCATGGTCCCAACCTCCAAGGAGTGAAATCGTCATCTCCTTGTTCGGATAGCGAAATCGTCGCATACCCGGGATAGCGAAATCGTCGCGTACCCCATTCCATCACCGCCATCACGTGGCACGGGTAGCGAAATCTTTGCGTATCCGGGATAGCGAAATCGTCGCGTACCCCAATGTTCACATTTCACACTTGCCAACCTAAGTCCAATGGCCCTAGGTTCAAGTCACCAAGTCTCACCTAGGTTCAATGACACTAGGTTTACTTTACATTCCCAACCTAGGTTCCATGACACTAGGTTCCAATTTCATGTTCCAACCTATGTTCAATGACACTAGGTTCCAATCTCATGTTCCAACCTATGTTCAATGACACTAGGTTCCATTTGCACTTTTCAACCCATGTTCCTCAACACTAGGTTCTAGTTCATACATGCAATCACATAACAAGTATAAATACTAAGGATATACTTGAATTCATTAACATGCAAGATGAGCCCATGGCTCAATTTATCATGATTCTTATTTTTTCAACATGCAAATTCTAGGGTTACACACTTTCACACCATTTTATTTTTAAATAATTATTTACCCTAGACATGGAAGTGATCTAATCACTTCGGTAAACAAAAACCCACCTCAAGAGCTTCCAATTCCTTGAATTCTTTGAGCTCCTAAGTCTCCAAGCCTTGAGTTCTTGTTTCAACCCAAGCTTCTACAAGAAAATGGTTCGTTACTCATTACGAACCCATAAATCAACTCGATACTTGAAATCAATTGTTCTAACATGATTTCCTATGCCTCAATTGCAATTCCCGAAGGTCCAAATATTTTTAGAACCTCCCATGGCATAAACCCTCATTTCACCTAAGTTTCACATGCATGCATGTAGAACCCCGAAATTTTTTGGCCAATCTCCACGTTTTGTGGTTTAGATTGCCTAGAATTTCCAAAAACCTCAAAATATTAGACCAATTCTAATGTTTGAACCCAAAACATGAGGAACTCACCTTAGTCACGAGTTCCCCAAGCTCCTACTTGCACCAAAAAGCCTCTTCTCCACTTTGAAAATCTTTTCCAAGCTCAATCCACTCTTCTCTCCAAGCTTTGGAGAGATCTCTAGAGAGAGAAATTAAGAGAGATGGATATGAGAAGTAGAGGAGGAAGAAGACTGAGAAGGGAAGGGTGTCCCTGCTTTTCTAACACCCCCCTCGAGTGTGAAAAGACCTTTTTGCCCCTCTCACACATCAACACTCACAGCCAACCAAAGTTGGCATTTCGCAACACTGCATTCCGGTACCCACTCTGGCGTACCGGTATACGGGTGTTATTTCCGGTATGCCACGGAGAATTCCGCAAAACCCGAGAGCTGGATTCCCAAATTCTGCCCTCGCATTCCGGTATGTCACACTCCATATCGGTACTAATCGCTTCAGTACCGGTATGGACACATCCATACCGGAATCCACTGCAGACTTCACAAGTTTGGCAGTTTTGACTTTTCGAAGTCCGTTTTCGCGCCTTGTTTGCGTCGAAAACACTCGTACAAGCCCCAAACTTGGCCGAAGCCATTCACATAGCCTCTCATGCCAATTTCCCACCGGAACTCCACACTTTGTAGAAGTTCGGTACGACACACTGAAGTTCAGTGTACTACATTTCTCCCTCCTTAAAGAGAGTTTCGGCTACGAAACTAAATCATACCTCAGCTGGACTCAGCGAAGAGGTAAGGAAACCGTTCCTTCATTGAGCTTTCCAATTCCCAAGTAGCTTCACGCTCTTCGTGATTTGTCCATTGCACTTTTACATAAGGAATTTACGGTTCCTCAAAATTTTCACCTCGTGATCCATGATACACAAGAAAATTTTTTCGTAAGTCATATCCTCATGAAGCTCCATAGGCACATACTCGAGGACGTGCGCTGGATCATACACGTACTTGCGGAGCACCGATACATGAAACACATTGTGTATCCCCGCAAGTTTTGGCGGCAAGGCTAGCCGATATGCCAAAGATCCCACGCGCTCCAAAACCTCATAAGGTCCAATGTAACAGGGACTCAACTTACCCCGAACACCAAATCGCTTTACCCCTCTCATGGGCGATACTTTCAAGAAGACGCGGTCTCCTACCGCGAATTCCAAATCTCGTCGACGCCTATCCGCATAGCTCTTTTGCCTGGATTGTGCCGTCGATAAGCGTTCACGTGCCAAGCGGACATTTTCCTCCGCTTCACGCAACACATCCGGTCCTAAGACCCTTCTTTCGCCGACCTCGCTCCAATGAATAGGAGAACGGCATTTTCTTCCATACAAGGCCTCAAACGGTGCCATACCGATGCTAGATTGATAGCTGTTGTTATAAGCGAACTCAGCCATCGGTAAATGAGTAGGCCACGCACCCTTGAAGTCCAACACACACACGCTCGCAGCATATCCTCCAAAATCTGAATTATCCTCTCTGATTGACCGTCAGTTTGAGGATGGAATGCGGAACTAAAATCGAGCCGTGTACCCAAAGCCTCTTACAAGCTTTTCCAAAAATGCGATGTAAAACGGGGATCTCGATCTGAAACTATCGAGGTCGGGACCCCGTGCAACCGCATAATCTCGTCTAGGTAGACTTGTGCTAATTTGTCTCCCGACCAAGTGGTGTGGATTGGCAAAAAGTGTGCCGACTTTGTCAAACGATCCACCACCACCCAAATCGCGTCGTGGCCACCATGTGATCGAGGTAGGCCCACAACAAAGTCCATTGCTATATTCTCCCACTTCCAAACTGGAATGGGCAACCCTTGCAATTTTCCTGCTGGAAAACGACACTCGGCCTTCACCTGTTGGCATACTAGACATTGTGCCACGAAGTGTCCAACATCAAGCTTCATCCCCGGCCACCAATAATGCAATTTAAGATCCTTATACATTTTGGTGCCGCCCGGGTGAATCGCATAGGGAGAAGTGTGAGCTTCTTTCAAGATCTCCCCACGAATGTCCTCGACTTTAGGCACGCACAATCGATTTCGGAATCGAATGGCGCCCTTCGAATCCACATGAAAATCACCGGCGTGTCCACTCTCGATAGCAATCCGCACCTTTTGGAGTTCCGGATCTCCGGATTGCTTTTCTTTTATTTGCTCCAACAAGGTCGGCCACACCTCGAGATTCATGAGTATGGCGGGGACGCCCGGGGCCACGACTTCCAAGTCGAACCGGCCTATTTCCTTGATCAACAGTATTTGTCCTGTCATCTCAATTGCGAAGTTTTCTACGGATTTCCGACTGAGCGCATCGGCCACCACATTGGCTCTACCGGGGTGGTACAGGATGGTTAAGTCGTAATCTTTTATCAACTCCAACCATCTCCGTTGCCTCAAGTTCAACTCCTTTTGAGTGAATAAGTACTTTAAACTTTTATGATCCGTGTACACCTCACAATGTTCCCCGTACAAGTAGTGTCTCCACAACTTAAGCGTGAAGACCACCGCTGAAGCTCTAGGTCGTGGGTGGGGTAATTCTGCTCATAGCTCTTCAGCTGACGAAAGGCATATGCTATCACCTGTCCTCTTTGCATAAGCACACACCCAAGACCGCGCCGTGATGTATCACTATACACCACAAAGCTCTTCCCCGCAACTGGCAAGGCGAGAACCGGAGCCGAAGTCAACCTTTCCTTTAGCTCCCTAAAGCTTTGGTCGCATTCCTCGCTTCAAACATATTTGGCTCCCTTGCGGGTAAGGCGCATTAATGGACCGGAGATTTTTGAAAATCCCTCCACGAACCGCCGATAGTACCCCGCAAGACCCAAAAAGCTTCGCACTTCCGTGACATTGTCGGGCGAGGCCAATCCTTGATTGCCTCAACTTTCTTAGGGTCCACCGATACTCCGCCCGCGAAAATCACATGACCCAAGAAAGCGACCTCACGAATCCAAAATTCGCACTTCTTTAACTTGGCGAACAACTTGTTCTCTCGAAGAACTTGAAGCACAATCCTTTGATGCTCTCTATGTTCCTTGTCACTTCGAGAGTACACAAGGAAGTCATCTATGAACACTACCACAAATCGATCTAGTAGTGGTTTGAATACACGGTTCATTAAGTCCATGAACGCCGCCGGGGCATTTGTAAGCCCAAAAGGCATAACCATGAATTCATAGTGTCCATACCGCGTCCTAAACGCAGTCTTATGCACATCCTCCGGTTTGATCTTCAATTGGTGATAATCGGATTGCAAATCAATCTTTGAATACACCCGAGACCCTTGCAACTGATCAAATAAGTCGTCAATACGGGTAAACGGGTACTTGTTCTTGACGGTCACTTTATTCAACTCACGGTAATCCACACATAACCGCAGTGAATCGTCCTTCTTCCGCACAAATAGAACAGGGGCTCCCCAAGGCGACACACTTGGCTTTACGAAACCCTTGTCTAACAAGTCTTGTAATTGTGCTTTCAATTCCTTTAGCTCCGCAGGTGCCATCCTGTACGGGGCCTTAGAAATCGGCGCCGTACCCGAGAGCAAATCGATCACGAATTCTATTTCCCGATCCGGTGGCATTCCGGGTAACTCCGCCGGAAATACATCCGGGAACTCTTGGACTACAGGAATGTCCTTGAGTCCCAACACCTCCTTTCGGTCATCCACAACCGTCGCCAAGTAGGCAATGCAACCACTAGCAATGAGCTTTCTTGCTTGCGATGTGGACACCAACGATGCAAAGAGCGAACTCTTGCACCCACGGTACACAAACTCCTTGTGCCCGGGTTCTCTAAACCTCACTATCCGACTCTCATAATCAATAGTAGCGTGATATCTCGAGAGCCAATCCATTCCTAGGATTAAGTCATATTCATTCATTCGATTCAACACCAGCAAATCAGCTAGCATGATCCAGTTTTCAATCCTCACTGGACAATTTACACACGCTTGATGTACACAAAAGGTGTGTTCTGGCACTTGCATAGTTCTTGCATGCGTGGCTTCTATAATTTTTATTCCATGTGCAGTAGCAAATGATCGAGCAATGAATGAATGCGATGCTCCGGTATCAAACAAAGCTCTACATCGAATGCCATTAATCAACACAATACCTGCCACGACATCCTCCGGGGCAGAAGGCTCCTCCACCTGCGAGGCGAATACCCGTCGACTGGGCGCCGGCCGCTGGCTCTCAGCCGGTCTCGGTGGCGGTGTACGGCCTGCCGACATCGCCGCGGGTGGGATACCCGCAAGCTGTCTCGGCGATGCGAATGCCGATGCCGACGACGGTGCCCGGCCATCACCCATCGGGCAATTGAACCGCATGTGTCCCGGCTGTCCGCATTTGTAGCACCGGCCCTCACGGTGGTCACACTGTTGAGGGTTGTGGGGGCCGCTACAAATCGGGCACCGGCCCAAGGGTCGATTCCGCTGAGACCCTCGAGATTGATTCTGCGACTGCGAGTGCTTCGGGGGTCGCTAGAGCTAGACTGACCACCCGAGCCACTCGCCGGACGCTTCTTTCCTTTTTTCCTTATCCTTTTCCTTCTCTCTTTCCCAAGATTCGCGCTCCTCGCGCGCACATGCATTCCCGTGCTCCACCCAGAGGGCACGGTCCAAGACCTCCGCAAAGGTCTGCAGCTTGAAGGCGTGAACCGCCCGAAAGATCTCCGGTCGAAGCCCGCGCACGAAGCAATCGACCTTGTCCAATTCTCCGCGGACAACGTGCGGTATACAGTTAATAATATACGAGAATTCCCTCTCGTACTCACGCACGGTGCGGTTCCCTTGCTTCAACTTTCGAAACTTTTCTTGGAGTTTCCTCTTCTCGCTATCGGGAAAGTAGGCGGCGAACACCATACCCCGAAACTCCTCCCAAGTCGGTGGCGGAAGGCTAGGGAGTCGATCACGCTTGACTCCCTTCCACCACACCTTCGTCGATCGCTCTAAACAATGAGCGGCGAGGTGCACCTTGTCCCTCTCCAAGGTATATAGATCCTCGAAGAGCATCTCGATGGCATCGATCCACGTCTCCACGTCCCATGGATCCACGTTCTCCCCGTTGAAGATAGGCGGGTTGGACTTCTTAAACGTCACGAGAGTCGCAAGTGCGCGCTCTCTCTCCGCCTCCCCCGCCGCGGAATCGGGCATAGGAGCACCCGACCCATCGGCCGCAGTCGGTGGTGCCGGTGGCGCCACAGCCGGCGCCGGTGCCACTCCCTCGGCCGGTACCGAAGCAGAGGCCGGAGGTGCACCCGATCTCTCCTCCCTAATCGCAGCCGTTTGCTGCGCCATCTCGTCCTGGAGTTTCTTAATTTACTCCTCCTGTCGCTGCATGGTTTCGGCCTGTCGCCGAACCACGCCCATCAACTCGGTCAACTGCTCGCGAAGACCCGAGTTCTCGCCCTCCCCGAGTTGTTCGGGAGCCGCGCTCGATCCTCCGAGCCCAGCCCTCGTAGGAGGCCTTCCACGTACCATTATCTCCTGAAAACACAACGACTTTGGTCATTTCGTGACATTCAAAGTCATTTACGACATAACATTTCACAAAAATAAACGTGAACCCAATCTAGGCGAAAGTCACACAAGGGCTCTTATTCCCCTCACTTGGTTTCATGTTGTCGGCCGCCATGAACTCTCTTGGTGAAGAATAAGACACACCTCGAATCTACCTCTACTTCCGACTAGAGGTTTAAGGACATAACCCAATCACTTATCTTTTGCCACAACAAAAGATCTCGTCACTCACGAGCCTACACTCCTAGGGTCTTTTCCATCCTAAGATTTTCTTAGGTCCACCTAGACCGTTTCTACGCTCTGATACCACCTTAGTCTGTCACGCCCCGTCGGGCCTTTAACACCAACTAGGTGGAAAGGATAACCGCACGGGCGCATGCCCCAGACCCGCCGAACGGATAGAGTCTCTTCTACCCGCCCAAGGCGTCACAACACAAGCATATCCACGATGTTCCAACTAGGAACGGAGTACAAGAGTTGCACAAGGAAAGCATCAACATAAAGAAGTTTTACTTCTATTACATCACATTTGTACATTTATACATGTCCAAACGTTTTCTTTTCTTTCATTCCTATTCCATACATCAAGTTCCAAAACTATGGAATTTATAAGTTGCATACATTTAATAAAAACCCCTATGCTATCATTGTCCAACACTAGGGGTACAACTCTATGTAACACCAAAATAGAAGGGCTGCTATCTACAGAGCCAAACCCTTGCCTCGCTCCGCCGCCTCACTCGCGGAAGGATCTGAAAAACGTGGGGTGAGAACTATAAACATAGTTCCCAGTGGGTAAGGCCACCCAAGAGAGAAGCTCGACTCACTAGGTCCAAAGAAACACCATAAGCATAAGTTAGATCACAAATAACTATGCAAACAAATATGTACATGCTTGTAAGTATAAATAAAGGATGCAACCAATTAAAATGTCAATTCATTTTCTCCTAGATTCATCTCATATCTCACATTGACTAAGTTCAACTACTTGTCATTTATTTATGGTGTCGGAGTCGCCGCATCACCATAATGGTTCTCAACCCAAAGCGGAATCGCCGCAAGTGTTGGGCACCGGGCAATGGAATCGCCATCCCCATCATGGTCCCAACCTCCAAGGAGTGAAATCGTCATCTCCTTGTTCGGGTAGCGAAATCGTCGCATACCTGGGATAGAGAAATCGTCGCGTATCCCATTCCATCACCGCCATCACGTGGCACGGGTAGCGAAATCGTCGCGTACCCGGGATAGCGAAATCGTCGCGTATCCCAATCCATCACCACCATCACATGGCACGGGTAGCGAAATCATCGCATACCCGGGATAGCGAAATCGTCGCGTACCCCAATGTTCACATTTCACACTTGCCAACCTAAGTCCAATGGCCCTAGGTTCAAGTCACCAAGTCTCACCTATGTTCAATGACACTAGGTTTACTTTACATTCCCAACCTAGGTTCCATGACACTAGGTTCCAATTTCATTTTCCAACCTATGTTCAATGACACTAGGTTCCAATCTTATGTTCCAACCTATGTTCAATGACACTAGGTTCCATTTGCATTTTTCAACCCATGTTCCTCAACACTAGGTTCTAGTTCATACATGCAATCACATAACAAGTATAAATACTAAGGATATACTTGAATTCATTAACATGCAAGATGAGCCCATGGCTCAATTTATCATGATTCTCATTTTGCCAACATGCAAATTCTAGGGTTACACACTTTCAGACCATTTTGTTTTCAAATGGTTATTTACCCTAGACATGGAAGTGATCTAATCACTTCGGTAAACACAAACCCACCTCAAGAGCTTCCAATTCCTTGAATTCTTTGAGCTCCTAAGTCTCCAAGCCTTGAGTTCTTGTTTCAACCCAAGCTTCTACAAGAAAATGGTTCGTTACTCATTACGAACCCATAAATCAACTCGATACTTGAAATCAATTGTTCTAACATGATTTCCTATGCCTCAATTGCAATTTCCGAAGGTCCAAATATTTTTAGAACCTCCCATGGCATAAACCCTCATTTCACCTAAGTTTCACATGCATGCATGTAGAACCCCGAAATTTCTTGGCCAATCTCCACGTTTTGTGGTTTAGATTGCCTAGAATTTCCAAAAACCTCAAAGTATTAGACCAATTCCAAGGTTTGAACCCAAAACATGAGGAACTCACCTTAGCCACGAGTTCCCCAAGCTCCTACTTGCACCAAAAAGCCTCTTCTCCACTTTGAAAATCTTTTCCAAGCTCAATCCACTCTTCTCTCCAAGCTTTGGAGAGATCTCTAGAGAGAGAAAGTGAGAGAGATAGAGAGGAGAAGTAGAGGAGGAAGAAGACTGAGAAGGGAAGGGTGTCCCTGCTTTTCTAACACCCCCCTCGAGTGTGAAAAGACCCTTTTGCCCCTCTCACACATCAACACTCACAGCCAACCAAAGTTGGCATTTCGCAACACTGCATTCCGGTACCCACTCTGGCGTACCGGTATACGGGTGTTAGTTCCGGTATGCCACGGGGAATTCCGTAAAACCCGAGAGCTGGATTCCCAAATTCTGCCCTCGCATTCCGGTATGTCACACTCCATACCGGTACTAATCGCTTCAGTACCGGTATGGACACATCCATACCGGAATCCACTGCAGACTTCACAAGTTTGGCAGTTTTGACTTTTCGAAGTCCGTTTTCGCGCCTCGTTTGAGCCGAAAACACTCGTACAAGCCCCAAACTTGGCCGAAGCCATTCACATAGCCTCTCATGCCAATTTCCCACCGAAACTTCACAATTTGTAGAAGTTCGGTACGACACACTGAAGTTCAGTGTACTACAATAGGTATAACGGCCAAACCACAAATCTTGATGCAATAAAATAAGTGCGGAAATAAAAATAGCACACCGAGATCTACGTGGGAAAACTCCAACCAGGAGTAAAAAACCCACGGGTCCAACACGCGATAACAATCCACTAAGAAATAAAAGATTACTAGGTAATTACCGACTCCACGGACTCAAACCTCACTTTTATCTTCTCTGGATCTCGCGCACACCACCGGGTTGTCCACGCCCCACGTTCGAATCCACGAACGCCACGTCCCGAATCCACGAAATGCTCAACTTCGAATCCACGAAGCTTTTATCATGCCGAATCCACGACGCCCACTCGAATCCACGAGCGCACTCCGTCCGGAGCAAGAACATTAAAGTCGATGATGATTTATTGCTTAGAATATCATTGAAAATCTGTGGGAATAATCTCTAAGCAATTCTCAAATTGATTCTAGAAGAACATTAAAGATCTAGGGCACCATGAATCAATTTGAGAGAAGCTTGATGTAGAAGATGAGGAAAACGGCTACCTACAAGCTTCTAGGGTTTCTAAAAGGTATTCTATGTTTAACCACGTTTTAGAGACATCCCCACATCTTATTTATAGGTTTAGAAGCAATCCGAAATAGACTAGGATTGAAAACTAATTTTAAAAAGGTTTGGAATCAAATTAGGATTGCAAAACCGATTTTAAAAAGGTTTGGAAGCAATTAGAATCAAATTAGGATTGCAAAACTGATTTATAAAAATCTACCATCTTATTTATAGATTTGGGAGACATTAGAATCAGAGTAGGATTGAAAAAATATATTTTCGAAAAATCGCGACGGGTCGGGGTCCGGACCTTGGATGCAGGGTCCGGACTCTGACACTCTCCAATGTTTCATAGTCCGGACCTCAGCTCTCAGGGTCCGGACCCTCTCTGCGTGACAGCCAGGGAGGCGTACGGGTTCCGGACCTCACCTCAGGGTCCGGATCCTGAAAATTGAAAAACTCAATTTTTATATTTTAAATCAATTTTTATCTATTCTAATGTCTTCCAAACACTTGTAAATAATCATAAATCATCATCAAGATTATTTAAACTTACCAAGTATCGTGAATTCATACGTTGAGTCTTCGAGTCTTCAAACTTCGTCTCTTCTTCTTTGAACCTTCAAAACTCCGACTCACTTCACGAAATATGCCAATATGAAATCCGTAACAACTTGGTCAATTCCCACTTGTGGACTTCATATTCGCCCATCACCTAGTTAATGATTAGCTGAGAGTCCCCATAGATGTGTAGTCGTTGTATATTCATGAAGAGGGCTATCTCCAATCCTGCAATGAAGGCTTCATATTCAGCTTCATTATTTGTACGAGATTCAGAAAGTGCTAGAGAATATCGCAAGATCCCTGTTTCAGGTGTCACAGAAATTAGACCGACCCCTGCTCTTATTTGCAGAATATTCGGGCTATATGCAGGTTGGATGGAGAATGCACCATTAAAATACATCGCACAGGGGGTGGCTCTTTGAGCATCTTTCATGTATGTGGACCACCTTATAATTCCGAAAAATAAATTTTGTGACATTTTTTTTTTTGCATGCTTTTGCACTTATATTATTTTTTTCGGATATACAATTCAATTCTCATGTGGTAGCTAGCTGCACACACTAACCGGACGACCGGGGTGGTAGCTCTTTCCTCCATGTGGTGGTAGTTTTCACACTCCTTTAAGGATGTAACTCTTTCCATATCTTTCAAAGCATATGAGCATTCTTTTCTCAATATAATAATGACTCCCCCTCACTTAAGCAATCTCTTAGTTGAAAGAACATGTGACAAATTTTAGTCCATAAGAGAATGACTATTCATCAAATTCAACACACACAACCGAGATAGGTTAAGCTCCTAGAGATTACACATGATTACCTAAATTTGATGAATATAAGTATTAAGAATTCTCATAATAAACTATCTTCAAATATAATGAGAATAAAGTAAAACCGATAATTAGTATGAGATTAATTAGGAGTGAATGAAAGTGAACCTATTGATGTTCAAAGCACTATTTAATATTGTAATTGTTCAATAAATTTTTAAAAATCGTAACAATGAAAGTACCAAAACGTGTAATGCAATGATCAAGAGATATGCAATAAGAACCAATCAACGCACTACACAAAGTCAAAACAAGTTAAGATTTAAGACAAGAAAAGATATCACCTTTTCGAACCCAAACTTGTCGAATTGTTGGTTGTCTTGGTTTGTTGCGGTTGAGCACCGATTGTTTTGACTTTTGATCATCCGTTGGTCGCCACGTTGCATTCGGTTTTGTGTGCACTATTTGTTGTGGCTTCGACTTCCGGTTGATCTTGGATACTCGACCCTTTTGATGTTGCTTTTGAAATCGTAAGGGTTGTCGAGTATTGGATGATGCCGATAGATGTTTAGAAGATGCCGGTTGAGTTTTCTTATCTTTTCTAGGGCATGTCTTCTTGATGTGTCCTTTGTTCCCACATCCATGGCATACTTTATCCTTCAATTTCGTTGAGACTTTGGGTATTGAATTTTTAACCTTCTCAACATAAGTTCTTTCATATCCAACTCCAAGTTTGTCCATTTGACCCAATCCGAGCATATCATCAAGTTTCTTTGATCCGGAGGAAAATTTTTGAATGTCGGATTTAAGTTGATAAACTTGTTTGGTCAAAACTTGGTTGGATGTGTGAACTTCCTTGTATTGTTGCTCTAGAAAGCCAACCTTTTCAAGATGCGATTTAATCGTTACTTCCGATTGGTTGAGCTTCTCTTGGAGGATTTTGTTGCTCTTCAATATGTGTTCCCTTTCCTCCTCAAGAGCTTTAGATGTCTTCTTCAAGTTGTTGTTCTCATCTTCAAGCTCGAGTAATCGCTTCTTTAGCCTCTTGTTGTGCTTAGCCATCCTTTTTGATTCTTTAAGGAGTTGTTCATAAGCCTCGGCTAAGCCTTGATCATTCGACTCCCCTTCACTTGTGCCATCGTCGCTCGACGTTTCATGCAAAGAAGGAGAAAGCAAATCATTAGAAATAGATGATAAACAAAGAACCGATGAGGAAGGTAAAGAAGTATGTGAACATAAAGCTATAGCATCATTCTTTTCCTCTTCACTTGAGGTCGATTCATCCGAAGTAGAATCGTCCCAAGTTTTTGCTTGCAAAGCCTTCTTTTTAAAGGTTTTCTTAGTGGGACAATCCGTTGAAATATGGCCGTAGCCTCTACACTTGTAGCATTGGATTTCCCTTTCAAATTCATCTTTTTCTTTAGAGGACTTTGCAAGTTTCTTCTCTTTAGAGGATTTAGAATTTGAAGATCCTTTAGAAGAAGATTTGGATGTAGATCATTTGTCTTGTTCTTCCGGAAATTCCGACGAAATTTCTTCGTGAGACGCGCAAATTGGTGTTCAAAATCGGCAAGCGAAATTTCTTCGTAGGAATCTGAGTCATCGTCCTCCTCCTTAGTAGATTTGAGTGCAATACCTGTACTTTTAGAAGAAGACTTGGAAGAAGATTCATTCGTAGGAAAAGTTATTTCATATGTTTGTAAAGCGCCTACTAATTCTTCTACTTTCATCTCGTCCGGGTGTTTTATAGTCTCAATGGCCGCAACCTTCGGACGAAATCTTTCGGGAAGAGTTCTCAAAATTTTTCTTACAACTTTAGATTCCGAGATTTTCTCTCCCAAGTTTGCGCATGTATTGACTATGTCTTGAAGACGAGTATAGTACTCGGTAAAGGTCTCATGATCGTCCATGGAAATAGAATCAAATTTACTTGTAAGTATTTGAAGTTTTTGGACCTTTACCAAGCTAGTTCCGTCATGCGTAACTTGGAGAGTATCCCAAATCTCCTTAGCCGTTTCACACACCGAGACGCGTGAAAACTCGGTTTGAGATAGAGCATTAAATAAGGCATTAATTCCCCTACCATTGTAAGAAGATAAATCAATCTCTTCCTTACTCCACTTATTCCGAGGTTTGGGGACGTTAACATTATCGACGATTTGAGTGGGATGAGTCCATCCAAATTCTATGGATTGCCACACTCGCTCATCGATGGCTATTAGAAAAGCTCTCATGCGAACTTTCCAATAAGCATAGTTTATGCCATCAAAGAACGGAGGTCGATTAATGTTACCACCTTCACCCATAATGATAGATAAATCTAGAACCCGCTCTGATACCAATTGTAAGTTATGGGGGAGCCCTAAGGATTTATCTAGATACTATCAATACCTAGAGGGGGGTGAATAGGTATAACGGCCAAACCACAAATCTCGATGCAATAAAATAAGTGCGAAAATAAAAATAGCACACCGAGATTTACGTGGAAAAACTCCAACCAGGAGTAAAAAACCCACGGGACCAACACGCGATAACAATCTACTAAGAAATAAAAGATTACAAGGTAATTACCGACTCCACGGACTCAAACCTCACTTTTATCTTCTCTGGATCTCGCGCACACCACCGGGTTGTCAACGCCCCACGTTCGAATCCACGAACGCCACGTTCCGAATCCACGAAGCGCTCAACTTCGAATCCACGAAGCCTTTATCACGCCGAATCCACGACGCCCACTCGAATCCACGAGCGCACTCCGTCCGGAGTAAGAACAATAAATTCGATGATGATTTATTGCTTAGAATATCATTGAAGATCTGTGGGAATAATCTCTAAGCAATTCTCAAATTGATTCTAGAAGAACATTAAAGATCTAGTGTCACGCCCCGGGCTAGTTTTAGAAGCGGAAAAACGTGCCAATTTTTTTTTTGAAAGCCTAGCCCGCGCCACGTACAGACCCCGCCACAAATACAGGGTCCACTGTACACACGGACAGAGCCTCCCCTGTATTTGCACGGCGTACACAACATACAACAGGATCACAACCACCATTCATTCATCACAACAACACAACAGCTCAATAAGATTCATACAGCTAACAGTCCTTAAACCTGTATGAATCTAAGCAAGTTCTTAGGCGAAGGATGATGCGATGCACAAACAACAGATCATTCTAGAAAATTACTCCTTACCCAGAAGCTTTATTTTGAAATCCTAATCTCAAACATTCAAGAATCATTTGAAAACCGTTCTCCACACGAGAACTCTCTTTTGAAATCTCAAAAGTCGATTGATCAAAAATTCATTTGAAAACTATTTCCCACACGGAAACCTTTATTTGCAAACGCTACCACGAGGGGTAGAAAACCAAGATGTGCGATATAAAGCAACAGCATCCACACATCAATACTAAACCAAATCCACAATATCTAAGCATGCAGGAAAGCACATCCAAAATATAACTGTACCAAAACAATAGCATGCTAGACAAAACAACCACAGTGTAACTGAACCATATCCATAACTAACTGATAGAGGATAAGGGTGATAACCAAATCTGGAGAGGGAAGCCTCACAGGTCGGGACCTCTAGTACCACTAACTAGGCGTGCCTCGCTGCGTCCCGACTCTCACCACCCTGCTCACCTGAAAACAACAACAAGGGCGGGGGGTGAGAACATGTAAACACGTCTCCCCTCCCAGTGGGTACCGCAAGCCGACGAAGGCGAGGTGTACACACCGGCACGAGGGTCAACAAAAGATAGATAATGTAAACAATAGCACAAGTAAGTATGAGGCTGACATACAACTGAACAACTATGCTACTGTAAGCAACTAGTATATGCATCAACTGTAAGTAACCACCAATATACCCAATCACCACCAGGCCACAGGGACGGATCCCTGGCACTGGCACCACATGCTCAACCATCGGCACAAAACCTCCGCAGATGCACGTGCTAAGAGGCTCACGGGTCGGATGCACGCGACCCTTTTTCGAAAAAGAACACCCCCAGGCGGTGGATCAGACCGCTGGTGTACGTGAAGTGCTAGAAGAGCTGTGACGATCGATGCGAATGCTCAATCCACAGAACGGCAAGGAGCCGTGAAGCAACTGGTAAACCAATGTACTAGGATCGCTCGGAACGACAGGCGATCACCACCGACCGACTAGGTCGTCTCAATAATCATGCAAACCACAACTACTCTACTATCCAAGCACGCATAAGTAGAGTCAACGGGAGTCAAGTGAACTAATAACTGAAATACAAGAGAAGGGATAGAAAGGTATCACCGTAGTCCACTGAACCAACTCCGGATCGAAGTACCCACCTGTCGAAACGCTAGAGCCTAACACCGACGGCCCTCGGGAACCACGACAGGACCTACGAGAGACTCACAAGGTCAAGGTCTACCAAGTCGACACTAAACACAAGGCGCTCACATCCCGAAATCGACGGATCGCCCGGAAAATCCACCGGGACGATCCCGAAACCACACTAAGCCCCAGAGGGGTACCAAACAGCCAACCAAGTCCCTCGCTGTCCCCAAACACACAAAACCAAGTGACGGGACAGCGAGCACAAGCTCGGGGTGCCACGAACACAAACGCACCTGAAACGGCTTTCCGGGTTCCCGAAAAATGCCGATTTGGCACCGGAACCCTTCGTCACTCATCCGCTGTCCTCGGAACTTCGGGACAGCGATGAGGAATAGCCAACAAGGCCCAATGACGAAGCCATGATGCTCGCAAAAATAGCAAGTGAGTCGCACGACTAAACACACGCGTTTCGCCGACTATTTCATCGAAAAACGCGTCGAAAATGAATCCGGATCTCCGCGAAGGGCGAAGGGGTTGGACAACCAGTCCACAGGGCCTCAAGGATCATGCCCTTGCTGCCCACAGCGTCGCAACACTGCCACAATTGCCAAAGTCCACAAACAAGCAACAATTACATACATACAAGCAATAATTTAGGCCGTTCGAGCAATCCGTACGTCCGCACGACCTTCCCCAAGCACCAGCAGATAGGTAACGACGTAACGGAGGCCGTGCTCACAGCCCCACTGTGACAGGACCAGTCGCAAGCCCAGAAAACCCATAAAAACAATGCTAACATACGAAAAAATTGTTCGACAAAGGCCGAACAACGAAACGGCTCACCCAAACCGAAAACTAAGGTGAGCATGATGATCAGCGCATCGCTGCGATCATCGTGCTCACCTTCCCGAGCTTCGGGAGGCAACAGGGAGTTCAAACACAAGCGTACGGCCAAAATCAACTCAAAACACACCCTGGCCGGAGCAACAAGCTTCGGCCGGCTGCCGGCCGACATGCACGGCCAGCGGCGGCCAGGGTGGGATGTGGGTGAGGTGAGGAAGAGAAAGCTCACCTCAGCCAGCGGCGGGAAGCGGCGGCGGCGGCGCGGGGAGAAGGGGAGCTCTCGGGTTGGCTAGGGCACGGCGGCGCGGCAACGAACAGCGACGGCGGCCGGCGGCGACGCGAGCACCGGCAAGAGGGGGTCGCCGGACGTCGGGTGGCTGGTGACCGCGACAAAAATAACCAGCGGTGGCGGCGATGGAGGGAGCTCGGCCGCGGCTGCCCTAGCTGCCCCAGCTGAGCCCGCTGCGGCTCCGGCAGCGCTCCGGCGGCACGGCGGCGGCCGGGGAGGTAGGGGGCGGCGCCGGAGGTCACGAGAGTGGCAGTGCTCACCCTCCAAGGTGGCGGGAGGCGGCGGCGGCTCGGGTCCAGCAGCCTCGGCCTGCTGCTGCCCTAACAGCAGCAGGCAGCTGCTCGGCGGCTCCCGGCGGCGGGGCAGGTCACCGGCGGTCGTGCCACCTCAGGGGGAGCTCAGGCGTGGGTTCCCCCTGGGTGCACACCGCAGGGAAGGAGAAGGAGGAGAAGAAGAAGGAGAAGAAGAAGAAGGAAAGAGAGGAGAGGGAGATGGCCGGGGTTGCGCCGGCCAGGGGGTGGTCGGCGGCGGCCGGCGGAGCTCGGGGAGGTAGCTGGGGAGCTGAGGGAGAGGGGGCTCACTGCTGGGGTGGCTGAGGGAGAAGAGAAGTAAAGCAACACTCTCTCTCTCTCCACTCACACACACAACCACACACACATATACACAACACACATGTATAATTACACAAAAGCCCCTCAAACACTACAAATAGCCCTTGGGCCCCTCACAGCAGGAACAAAATGCCCAGACACCCCTCCACAAGCAATCTCACGCAAAACGGTGCGAGAAACAGGGTCCAGATCGCGAAACCATAAAATATACACTACGACCCCTCAGCGAAGAACATGCGATATCTTTCAATCCGTCTGTCGCATGTCGACACGGATCACGCCATCGCGTTCAGCACTGCCGAGACATCGAATCTACCATTTTGGATCGTCAGAATTGGACTCCGAATTGAGCCGTTAAGCCATTCACTCTCCGCGACAAAACTCAAAAACCCTAAAATACAAAAAAAAATACATAATATATACATATATATATACACATATACATGTATATATACGTATACAGATACCAAAAACATCGTAAAGGGAGAGAACACAGAATTCAATTTCAAAATTCAAAATTTAAAAATTTGAATTATCACATCTAGGGCACCATGAATTAATTTGAGAGAAGCTTGATGTAGAAGATGAGAAAAACGGCTACCTACAAGCCTCTAGGGTTTCTAAAAGGTATTCTATGCTTAACCACGTTTTAGAGACATCCCCACATCTTATTTATAGGTTTAGAAGCAATCCGAAATAGACTAGGATTGAAAACTGATTTTAAAAAGGTTTGGAATCAAATTTGTAGTACACCGAACTTTTACAAATTATGGAATTTCGGTGGAAAGATAACATGCGGCGCCATATGTGAGGCTCCGGCCAAGTTGGGAACTTGTGCGAAGTGTTTTCGGCGCAAATGAGGCGCGAAAACGGACTTCGGAAAGCTAGAACTGCTGAATTTGAGAAATCTGCAGTGGGATTCCGGTATGTGGAAGTTCATACCGGAATTGGAGTGCGTATACCGGTATGCGATGTGAGATACCGGTATACAGTAGCAGAATCCGAAAATCCAGCTCTCGGGTTCTGCGGAATTCCTCGTGGTATACCGGTACGCCAACCCGTATACCGGTATTCCAACTCGTATACCGGAATACAATGTGCAGGATGGTGATTTCGAAGGGTAGTTTGGTAATTTCACTGAGGGGAGGCTTACTTAAAGGGGAACCCTTCCCCTTTCTCCTCAGGGAACACACACATAGAGAGAGAGTGAGAAGCTCTTCTCCCTCTCTTCTCTTCTTCATCTTCTTCTTCTCCAAATTGGAGATCTTGTTGGAGATCAAGCTTGGGAAGCTTGGAGGAGTGAAGATCGAGCTCGTGCATGCATGGTGACTTGGTGAGCTCGCGGATCCGAGGTAAGTCCTTGGATTTGGTAGTTAGGGTTTCGGATTTAAGACTAAGAAATGAGGTTTTGGAGACCCTTGGCTAATCTAGACTACAAATTGTAGAGATTAGCAAGAGATTTTGGGTTTTGCCATGATTTTTGGAAACCCTAGGTTGAAAGAGGGATTTTCTTGTGGAGGGTTTTAAAAATATTTTAACCCTTTAGAACCCTAGTTTGGGGTTAGTAGAACATGTGGGACAACTCCATTTCGAATGATTTGGAGAAATGAGATCGTTATGAGTTCGACTCGGATTAACGAATCCTTCATGTGTGTTAGGGCTAGGAGCTTGAAGACCAAGCTTGAGGCCAAGAGGAAAAGAGCCCGATTGCAAGTGTATACAAGCAACCGGAAGAGTGTGAGGTGGGTTTGTGTTTACCGAAGTGATTAGGTCACTTCCATGTTGAAAGAGTAAAGTATAATTATTTTACTTGATGCATGTAATGGTAGGTTAATTGGCAAATGGTATATGTGTATGAATGAGTAGATCATATGATGTTAATACCATTAACTACCACGGATTGGAATTGTAGGCATGTGGAACACATTGGTACAAATGGACATGTGTATGCCTAGATGTAAACATAGCTGGGAGCTAGTTTCTCTACATGATAGAGAATTTGACATGGTCCAAAATGGGCTAGAGGTCATGTGAATGGAAAATCCTAGATATGGACAACTAGGATAAGAAAGAATTATAATGTGCATGTTGGCATAGATTTATATATCAAATGATTTGAGCCATGGGCTCACCTTGCATGTAAAGAATCTAAGTATTTTATAACAATGTATATTTATACTTGAGAGATGATGCATGCATGTTAAACCTAGTGTCATTAAACATAGGTTGAATGTGTAATGAACCTAGTGTCATTGAACATAGGTTGGAATGTATGCGAACCTAGAGTTATTGAGCCTAGGTTGTGGCACATAGTGATAGGGAGATCACTTAAACAAGACTATTGGAACCTAGTGTTATTGAACATAGGTTGGACACGAGATTGAAACCTAGTGTCATTGAACATAGGTTGAATGTGTAATGAACCTAGTGTTATTGAACATAGGTTGGACATGAAATTGGAACCTAGAGTCATGGAACCTAGGTTGAGAATGAGAAAGTAAACCTAGTGTTATTGAACATAGGTGAGACGTGACTTGAACCTAAGATCATGAGACTTAGGTTGGCAAGTAAGTAATGTGAATATCGGGATGTGCGACGATTTTGCTATCCCGGGTAGGCGACGATTTCGCTACCATGCCACGAGTTGGCGGTGCCGACACGGGATAGGCGACGATTTCGCGATCCCGGGTATGCGACGATTTCGCTACCTCGCCATGAGTTGGCGGTGTCGAGAGGGGATGTGCGACGATTTTGCTATCCCGGGTAGGCGACGATTTCGCTACCATGCCACGAGTTGGCGGTGCCGACACGGGATAGGCGACGATTTCGCGATCCCGGGTATGCGACGATTTCGCTACCTCGCCATGAGTTGGCGGTGTCGAGAGGGGATGTGCGACGAGGTTGACATCCCGGGTATGCGACGATTTCGCTACCATGCCATGTGATGGCGGTGTTGAGACGGGGTATGCGACGATTTCGCTATCCCGAGTATGCGACGATTTCGCTACTCGAACTAGGAGGTGACAAGCTCCCTCCTTGAACGTTGGAACAAATATGGTGAGACGGCGATTCCGAAACCATAAGTAAATGGCAAGTAAAAGAACTTAGTCATTGTGAGACATAGGATGAACCTAAGAGAGAATGATAGATTATATTTCATTTGGTTGCATCCTTTGTGTTTATTTACAAGCATATAAATAATTGTTGCATAGTTATATATGACTCAAGAGTGAGTCGGTGAAGGTTTGACTAAATAAGTAAACCTTAGCTGGGCTGCGGTCCAAGAATGTATGACTCAAGAGTGAGTCGGTGAAGGTTTGACCAAATGAGTAAACCTTAGTTGGGCGGTGGCCCAAGGATGTTGACTCTAGAGTGAGTCGGTTAAGGTTTATCTAAAGTAAGTAAACCTTAGGAGGGTGGTAACCCGTTAATATTGAACTCGAGGGCAAGTCGAGTACGGCTTGGCTAAGGTAAATGAACCTTAGGAGCAGATTGGTTATGAAATGGATAGTGGAATAGCAGTTAAAATTATATTGCATGGATTTCATTATCGCATTTGTTGAAGCATAGCATGTTTACTTTCATATATTGTAAAGTTATATGCTTAATGGTTATGTATATGTACTAACCCATGCTCGTATGCTTCCTTTGGACCTGGTGGGTCGAGCTCCTCTCTTGGGTGGCCTTACCCACTGGGAACTATTTTATATAGTTCTCATCCCACTATTTTTCAGGTCCTCACATGAGCGGCGCGGCGGCGCGAGGGAAGGGCGTAACTCAATAGTTAGCGTCCTACCACTGTGACCAGAATAGAAGTGCCCTTTTACTGCGTAGTATAGGGGTGTTCGAGCGTATGGAAATGTAATAATCAATTGATTGTATTTGGAAAGATTGAACAAAGACAAAAAAAAAAAAACAAATGTAACATATGGTTGTATTGCGAATGCTTGTAATAGCATAGTAGTTTATGATGCTTTCCTTATGCAATCTTTGTATGAATTCTGTTCCTGTTTGGAACCTCTTGAATTATACTGGTTGTGACGCCTTGGACGTACAGGGGAAACTCTGTCCGTTCGGCGGATCTGGGTCATGTGCCCGTGCGTTTTCCTTCCACCTATTTGGTGCTAAGGCACGGCGGGGCGTGACAGATTGAGGTGGTATCAGAGCGTAGAAACGGTCTAGGTGGACTTAAGAAATCCTAGGATGAAAAAGACCATAGGAGTGTAAACTCGTGAGAGACGAGGACTTGTGATGTGCGGCGAAAGAGTAATCGATTGGGTCGTGTATTGGTTATGCCTCTAATAGGATGTTAGAGGTAGATTTAAGGTGTGGTTTATTCTCAGCTAAGTGTGTTCATGTTGGCGCGCGACAACATAAACCCAAGGGATGAGAATAGGCGCCCTTATGTGACTTTCGCCTAAATTGTGTCCGTAATTTACATCGTGTTGTACCTGGCCTAAAAGGTCGAGAATGTGACGGAAGTTGTCGTGTTTCAGGATACGATGGCGTCACGTGGGCGATCTCCGACGAGATCTGCACTGGATGGACCTAGTGGGGTCCCTGTGCAATCTGGGCCAAGTGGAGACCCGGAGCTTCGTGAACAGTTGGCCACACTCGTTGGAGTGGTGCAACAACAAGCTGAGATGGCACAGCGACAGCAGGAGGCTGCCGTGCGCCAGGAAGAGCGGATCAGGAGACTCCATGAGACCGTGGAGCGATTAGCACGTCGTGTACCATCAGGAGCCGCGACGGGTACCTCACAAATAGATGTTGGTGCCTGGGCCCCTGATTCTGTGGAATTGGAGGCGGAGAGGGAGCGGGCTTTAGCTGCCCTCATGATGTTCAAGGAATTCAATCCGCTTACCTTCGACGGGGAAGAAATGGACCCGTGGACCGTAGAAACGTGGATCGATTCTATGGAGTCCCTGTTTGAGGACTTGTACACCTTGGAGCGAGACAAGGTGCATTTTGCCGCACACTGCTTGCAAGGGTCGGCAAAGGCGTGGTGGAAGGGAGTCCGGCGAGGCCGATCTCCTAGTCTCCCTCCAGTGACTTGGGAGGAATTTCGAGGACTGGTGTTCTCTGCCTACTTTCCTGATAGTGAGAAGAGAAAGCTTCAAGAAAAATTCAGGAAGCTGAAACAAGGTGATCGCTCAGTGAGAGAGTACGAGAGAGAGTTCTCTCGCATTGTAAATTGTATCCCTTATGTGATACGGGATGACAAGGAGATAGAGATGGGACGATCATCGAGTAAATCGGGTGGACCACCTGCAGTAAGGTCTAATGAGCATGCATTGATGTTGAGGCAACTTGAGGGTTCGCGTCGGGCGCCAAGTAGCCATGGGTATGCGACTCAGGTGATGGAATCTACTGCTGTCGACGGCGTCGTAGCAGGTATGTTTTGATTGCTGAAAACATATGTAGAACATAATGCAACACTGGAGCATTACATGCAATGGTTGTGGTCGGTTACTACGATGCAAGTGCAATTGTAACCAGGACCAAGGTTATGGGTAAGGATAGATGCCCAGCTATGCTCGTGTCGTGGAGGCACATGTATTGCCGCTGGAGCGGCTAGAGATTTTGATGAATACCGGCAAGTTGCGGGTGTTGCGTCTAGTTGACGGCTTGAGATAACAGTAATTGTTGGCGAGCTGACTCTCGATATTAGGGCAATGTGTGTAGCCAATTGCAAGAATCGAGTTATGACGTTGAGAACATGTTAAAAGTTCGCAGATCCCGAACATCGTTATAGTGGAACGATGATGGTTGTGGATTGATAAGGTGATCACCAAAACTGGGCGAGTGGGCCTTGCTGTACCTCAAATTGAGGTAGATTGTGGTACTCACAATGCGAGTGAGCATAAGCGTGGTAGCTTAGTGCTTGTGGATAACGCGAATAAATATAGTAGCGTGGGACACTAGAGTGTAAGTGCTCGTGGAATATTGGTTCCTGATTAGCCGAGAGAGTTGTTGGCAGTAGCACTTGGGTATTACTAAGTGTGAAGGAGGCCAAGAACCGCTTGAGAGCTAGTGGCTCGCACTGGGTGCTTAGGAGCCGGTAGTGGTTGTGGTCGCTTGGTATAGCGTGCGGGACACGTGTAGCGACGGTATCGGGTATTGCTTGGGGACGATCCGTGGCCGGACCATTGTGGACTGTGGAGCCTGGGGGCCTTAGGGACAGGCGCAGTCAGCTGTGTGTGACAGCAGCCCGAGACCTGAGGGTAGGGCAGAGATTTATGGTCGGGGCGGTAGTCCAAGCGATGACCCGGGGGGCATGGAATGCCACTTGTGAAACCATATGAATGGTAGTACACCGAGAGTGTGGATGTGACCCAACTCTAGGACTTAGTAGAGGTTTGGGGTCTTGGTTACTCCTGGATGGAGTATTGCGCAAAGTCCTAAGTGAGGACTTCGCCGAGGAACGATTGGATTTACGTTTGCGAGCAAAGATGTTACGCGACGTTGGGACAGGTTTAGGCAGTAGGCCTACGTGAGAGCTTTGGTCTGTGGACCATTTGTTGTAAACCGAGATAAGCGGCTTGACCGATGGCTCTAAGAGTATAAGAGCATTAGTCGTGTGTAAGAGAATTATGATTGTGACCTGAGGAACAGACGCTCGGTCATACCTTTCACCTGATTGGTGAAGTCACAATTGCCAAGTCTGGCATTGTCGGTGAAGTGAAATTGAGATTACGAACAAAGTGTTCGAGCGAAAACATCGCGAAGATGATGTGATGTTGACCTAGTAAGGAAGGGCAACGAGACATATTCCTTATGCAATATCGGGAATATAAGACCCGTGGACTATGGAATGTACTCCTGAGTGAGCAGGAACCAGAGGACGCGAGGAACGAATGATACCCTCATCTAATTGGTAAATAGATTTGAGGTGTGATCTTAGTTTCGCGGACGAAACTCCTTTTAAGGAGGGAGGAATGTAGTACACCGAACTTTTACAAATTATGGAATTTCGGTGGAAAGATAACATGCGGCGCCATATGTGAGGCTCCGGCCAAGTTGGGAACTTGTGCGAAGTGTTTTCGGCGCAAATGAGGCGCGAAAACGGACTTCGGAAAGCTAGAACTGCTGAATTTGAGAAATCTGCAGTGGGATTCCTGTATGTGGAAGTTCATACCGGAATTGGAGTGCGTATACCGGTATGCGATGTGAGATACCGGTATACAGTAGCAGAATCCGAAAATCCAGCTCTCGGGTTCTGCGGAATTCCTCGTGGTATACCGGTACGCCAACCCGTATACCGGTATTCCAACTCGTATACCGGAATACAATGTGCAGGATGGTGATTTCGAAGGGTAGTTTGGTAATTTCACTGAGGGGAGGCTTACTTAAAGGGGAACCCTTCCCCTTTCTCCTCAGGGAACACACACAGTGAGAGAGAGTGAGAAGCTCTTCTCCCTCTCTTCTCTTCTTCATCTTCTTCTTCTCCTCCAAATTGGGGATCTTGGTGGAGATCAAGCTTGGGAAGCTTGGAGGAGTGAAGATCGAGCTCGTGCATGCATGGTGACTTGGTGAGCTCGCGGATCCGAGGTAAGTCCTTGGATTTGGTAGTTAGGGTTTCGGATTTAAGACTAAGAAATGAGGTTTTGGAGACCCTTGGCTAATCTAGACTACAAATTGTAGAGATTAGCAAGAGATTTTGGGTTTTGCCATGATTTTTGGAAACCCTAGGTTGAAAGAGGGATTTTCTTGTGGAGGGTTTTAAAAATGTTTTAACCCTTTAGAACCCTAGTTTGGGGTTAGTAGAACATGTGGGACAACTCCATTTCGAATGATTTGGAGAAATGAGATCGTTATGAGTTCGACTCGGATTAACGAATCTTTCATGTGTGTTAGGGCTAGGAGCTTGAAGACCAAGCTTGAGGCCAAGAGGAAAAGAGCCCGATTGCAAGTGTATACAAGCAATCGGAAGAGTGTGAGGTGGGTTTGTGTTTACCGAAGTGATTAGGTCACTTCCATGTTGAAAGAGTAAAGTATAATTATTTTACTTGATGCATGTAATGGTAGGTTAATTGGCAAATGGTATATGTGTATGAATGAGTAGATCATATGATGTTAATACCATTAACTACCACGGATTGGAATTGTAGGCATGTGGAACACATTATTACAAATGGACATGTGTATGCCTAGATGTAAACATAGCGGGGAGCTAGTTTCTCTACATGATAGAGAATTTGACATGGTCCAAAATGGGCTAGAGGTCATGTGAATGAAAAATCCTAGATATGGACAACTAGGATAAGAAAGAATTATAATGTGCATGTTGGCATATATTTATATATCAAATGATTTGAGCCATGGGCTCACCTTGCATGTAAAGAATCTAAGTATTTTATAACAATGTATATTTATACTTGAGAGATGATGCATGCATGTTAAACCTAGTGTCATTAAACATAGGTTGAATGTGTAATGAACCTAGTGTCATTGAACATAGGTTGGAATGTATGCGAACCTAGAGTTATTGAGCCTAGGTTGTGGCACATAGTGATAGGGAGATCACTTAAACAAGACTATTGGAACCTAGTGTTATTGAACATAGGTTGGACACGAGATTGAAACCTAGTGTCATTGAACATAGGTTGAATGTGTAATGAACCTAGTGTTATTGAACATAGGTTGGACATGAAATTGGAACCTAGAGTCATGGAACCTAGGTTGAGAATGAGAAAGTAAACCTAGTGTTATTGAACATAGGTGAGACTTAGTGACTTGAACCTAAGATCATGAGACTTAGGTTGGCAAGTAAGTAATGTGAATATCGGGATGTGCGACGATTTTGCTATCCCGGGTAGGCGACGATTTCGCTACCATGCCACGAGTTGGCGGTGCCGACACGGGATAGGCGACGATTTCGCGATCCCGGGTATGCGACGATTTCGCTACCTCGCCATGAGTTGGCGGTGTCGAGAGGGGATGTGCGACGATTTTGCTATCCCGGGTAGGCGACGATTTCGCTACCATGCCACGAGTTGGCGGTGCCGACACGGGATAGGCGACGATTTCGCGATCCCGGGTATGCGACGATTTCGCTACCTCGCCATGAGTTGGCGGTGTCGAGAGGGGATGTGCGACGAGGTTGACATCCCGGGTATGCGACGATTTCGCTACCATGCCATGTGATGGCGGTGTTGAGACGGGGTATGCGACGATTTCGCTATCCCGAGTATGCGACGATTTCGCTACTCGAACTAGGAGGTGACAAGCTCCCTCCTTGAACGTTGGAACAAATATGGTGAGACGGCGATTCCGAAACCATAAGTAAATGGCAAGTAAAAGAACTTAGTCATTGTGAGACATAGGATGAACCTAAGAGAGAATGATAGATTATATTTCATTTGGTTGCATCCTTTGTGTTTATTTACAAGCATATAAATAATTGTTGCATAGTTATATATGACTCAAGAGTGAGTCGGTGAAGGTTTGACTAAATAAGTAAACCTTAGCTGGGCTGCGGTCCAAGAATGTATGACTCAAGAGTGAGTCGGTGAAGGTTTGACCAAATGAGTAAACCTTAGTTGGGCGGTGGCCCAAGGATGTTGACTCTAGAGTGAGTCGGTTAAGGTTTATCTAAAGTAAGTAAACCTTAGGAGGGTGGTAACCCGTTAATATTGAACTCGAGGGCAAGTCGAGTACGGCTTGGCTAAGGTAAATGAACCTTAGGAGCAGATTGGTTATGAAATGGATAGTGGAATAGCAGTTAAAATTATATTGCATGGATTTCATTATCGCATTTGTTGAAGCATAGCATGTTTACTTTCATATATTGTAAAGTTATATGCTTAATGGTTATGTATATGTACTAACCCATGCTCGTATGCTTCCTTTGGACCTGGTGGGTCGAGCTCCTCTCTTGGGTGGCCTTACCCACTGGGAACTATTTTATATAGTTCTCATCCCACTATTTTTCAGGTCCTCACATGAGCGGCGCGGCGGCGCGAGGGAAGGGCGTAACTCAATAGTTAGCGTCCTACCACTGTGACCAGAATAGAAGTGCCCTTTTACTGCGTAGTATAGGGGTGTTCGAGCGTATGGAAATGTAATAATCAATTGATTGTATTTGGAAAGATTGAACAAAGACAAAAAAAAACAAATGTAACATATGGTTGTATTGCGAATGCTTGTAATAGCATAGTAGTTTATGATGCTTTCCTTATGCAATCTTTGTATGAATTCTGTTCCTGTTTGGAACCTTTTGAATTATACTGTTTGGAACCTCTTGAACGAAACTCTGTTCGTTCGGCGGATCTGGGTCATGTGCCCGTGCGTTTTCCTTCCACCTATTTGGTGCTAAGGCACGGCAGGGCGTGACAAAATTAGGATTGCAAAACTGATTTTAAAAAGGTTTGGAAGCAATTAGAATCAAATTAGGATTGCAAAACTGATTTATAAAAATCTACCATCTTATTTATAGGTTTGGGAGACATTAGAATCAGAGTAGGATTGAAAAAATATATTTTCGAAAAATCGCGACGGGTCGGGGTCCGGACCTTGGATGCAGGGTCTGGACTCTGAAACTCTCCAGTGTTTCATAGTCCGGACCTCAGCCCTCAGGTCCGGACCCTCCCTGCGTGACAGCCAGGGAGGCGTACGGGTTCCGGACCTCACCTCAGGGTCCGGATCCTGAAAATTGAAAAACTCAATTTTTATATTTTAAATCAATTTTTATCTATTCTAATGTCTTCCAAACACTTGTAAATGATCATAAATCATCATCAAGATTGTTTAAACTTACCAAGCATCGTGAATTCATACGTTGAGTCTTCGAGTCTTCTAACTTCGTCTCTTCTTCTTTGAACCTTCAATACTCCGACTCACTTCACGAAATATGCCAATATGAAATCCGTAACAACTTGGTCAATTCCCACTTGTGGACTTCATATTCGCCCATCACCTGGTTAATGATTAGCTGAGAGTCCCCATAGATGTGTAGTCGTTGTATATTCATGAAGAGGGCTATCTCCAATCCTGCAATCAAGGCTTCATATTCAGCTTCATTATTTGTACGAGATTCAGAAAGTGCTAGAGAATATCGCAAGATCCCTGTTTCAGGTGTCACAGAAATTAGACCGACCCCTGCTCTTATTGGCAGAATATTCAGGCTATATGCAGGTTGGATGGAGAATGCACCATTAAAATACATCTCCAGTATGATTGTTCATTCTTAACGAGTAGTATCTCTTCATCTAGCAGGTCGCATACCAACGGTGAATCATCAGGTACTAGATGCATTGCTAGAAAATTAGCAAGTGGTTGCCTCTTAACAGCCTTTTGTGGCATGTATGTTTATCAAACTCCAAAAGGATAACTGTCCATTTTGCTAGCCTTCCAGTTAAAACAGGTCTTGTCATTCAAAATTTGAGTGGATTGACTTTTGGCACTAAATAAATTTTGTGCTCAAGTATATAATGCTTTAGTTTCTTGACAACAAATATAAGCACTAAACAGTGCTTTTCTATTGGTCAGTATGAGTTCTCTACTCCTACCAACATCCTACTAAGATAATATAGAGTTTGTTCTTTTTCCTTCTTCATTATTTCGTACCAAAAGTGCTCCTAGTGACCCTTTGTGGGCTGCTGTGTATAATATCAAAGGTCTGCGATGTATCGAAGAGGCAAGTATTGGTGGATTCATTAAGTTCCTTTTTATGTCTTCGAAAGCTGCTTGGCATTCTACATTCTAGACAAATGGCGCATCCTTCTTTACTAGTTTGAAAAAAGGCTTGACCCTATTAGAGAGATTTGAAATAAATCTCCTAATGTATGCTAATCTGTCTTGAAATGATTGAAATTGTTTTAAATTCTTTGGAGGAGGCATCTCTATAATAGATTTGATATTTGAAGGGTCGATTTCTACTCTCCGATGCCTAATTCTGAACCCTAGAAATTTACCAGAAAGACTCCAAATGCACATTTGAGTAGGTTCATATTTACCTGGAACTTTCTTAGTCGTATGAAGACAGTTTTCAGATCTCGGAAGTAATTTTTTTTGTTCTCTGTTTTCACAACCAAATCATCAACGTAGCACTCAACTGTCTTATGGAGCAAATCATCTAATATTGTAGTCATCACTCACTGACATATAGCTTCGGCATTCTTGAGACCGAAAGGCATGGCTTTATAATAATATTGTGACGCCCCAACTTCCCAGGGGTTCACCCATACTAGAACTACTCCCGCCCTAGCACGCTTAACTCTCTTAACCTCTTGGGCCTAGCCACCGCCCAAAATGCTTAAGCTGAGTTAAGAGTTTAGCCCTATTATATCTTATATATAGGACTACCTGGGTCTCACAATCTCCCCCCTTTTAAGCCCTGACGTCTTCGTCAGGCTCAGACTCACAAGTACCAGGTGATGTGAGACTTGTCTCGCTAGCCTAAACTGACTTTGTGGTGAGCCGCGCTCCACTCACAACAGTCAACAGCATGAGAGCCTCGCTCTCCACCCACAAAAAGCTTTCTTAGGTTGTTTGACGAGCCGATCGAAACTCCGCGCGCACGATTTTTAGCGTTTCGACATTCGAGTTAGTATTATAATTTTATTATCGTTTTGTTTTGATTCTTTTGATGGATTCTTGAGAACATGATATAGAAAAAGAGATTTCGATGGATTTTTGTAGAAATTGGGATTTTTAAACTGAATTCTATGCGATTTAGGAGCCGAAATCGCGCGATTTTCGACGAGAGGCTTTTTCGACTATTTCGGAGTGCAGTGGCTGCCACGTGAGTAGGGAGAGTAGCAGAGAGCAATTCGGCATTCCAACGATCATTTCTATCTTAGATTTCGCATCCGAGGTAGGTTTCGTGTCGCCGAAAATGGCGTACTCCCTACTATGTCTGCTTGTAGGCGGGTTAATATTAATATATTTATACTTGTGCCTTATATAATAGTTGTTAGTAGCAAGGATGGATAATGATTTAGAATTTATATAAGTATGCTTCTATGATGGAATATATGGACAATAGTTGGATAAGTAATTTACGCATGAAGAAATTACACATGATATGGCGTTGGGTGATGGACTCATTTGATTCCTTGCACATGAGGTATTTAATTTTATCAATCGGGTTGGAAATAGGAGGGCAGTCTTATATAATATCGGTGTTATGTTATAGATATAGACTTTATGTTATGACATTGTTGATAAGTTTGGCATCATATGCATATGTATATGTACATAGTGAGATAGGTCAGTAGCGAGTCAAAAGAAAGAATGGATTCTATAAAATATGCATGTGAGTATTGTCCTAAGCTAGATTACATGAACAACGGGTCGAATTGCTTTAGCATTTTAAATTCCTTCTTGTGTATGATGCTATACATACTAGTTTAGGCCGAGAGGGGCCGTTTGACATATATGTATAGTGGATAGATTATCTATAGTACTTGCATTATGATTGTTGCATGGTTCAATGGAAATGACTAGAGGGCTATCAGACAATTGATTTGGTTACTAGAGAACATCAAGATCCTATAGTTGATATACCACATATATGATATTATACCAAACGGGTTCATTAGTCATTGACATATATTGGCTATTGCATCATACATGCTATAATAAATGGAAACAGTGCCATGAGATTAGTGTGATAGGGGGGACATTGTGACTTTATGATTGTACTATGTTGATATATGAGTTAGTAGACACTATATGATTATGACGAGGGCACCAAGATAGCTACTTGTGATTTTTGATCATTGCATAGATTATAGCCTGCAAAGCCACATTGAGCTTGATAGAGATATGCTATGATACTCGGGAGGGGTCACTCCCCTACGAGTGCCGCTCCCGACGCTGGCCAGCTGTAGCAGAGATATTTGCCATTGGGATGACGACCCACCTACGGGAGTGGTGATCGGGCTGGGGGCAACGCCTACGTGTTAGCGGCGCACCTGCGGGAGTGCTGTTCGGGCAGTAGGCAGGTGCAGGCTTGACCGAACCTATGAGTCGGTCTTTGTACCATTACTGCAGTTATTTATTAGCATTAGCCTTAGTGCATACTTTAGTCACCTTGTCTCATGTTTATTACATATGCGACTTTACGAATTGGTTAGTTTATGATTGGGTAACAGTGTATTGATTAGGTTGCATGAGTATGAGTGGGTGATACCTTGCATTTATTATTGAAAGATAGGGGGTGCCCTAGGATCTATCTAGAGTATATCAATCACCTAGAGGGGGGTGAATAGGTGTATAAACAAAAATCACAAATCTCAATGCGATAAAGTAATGCGGAAAATAAAATCAGCACACCGAGATTTACGTGGGAAACTCCACCTTGGAGAAAAACCCACGGGACCAACACGCGAAAAAACAATCCACTAAGAGTAAAGAATTACAAGGTTGATTACCGACTCCACGGACTTAACCTCTCCCTTCTCTTCAGCGGATCACGCGCACCAATGGGTTGTCCACGCCCCACGTCCGAATCCACGAACGCCACGCCTCGAATCCACGAGACGCCTCACTTCGAATCCACGAAGCCTTCAACACGTCGAATCCACGACGCCCACCCGAATCCACGAGTGCACTCCGTCCGGAGCAAGTTCAACAAAATTGATGATGGTTTATTGCTTAGAATATCATGAAAGATCTGTGGGAATAATCTCTAAGCAATTCTCAAATTGATTCTAAAAGAATATTAAAAATCTAGGGCACCATGAATCAATTTGAGAGAAGCTTGATGTAGAAGATGAGGAAAACGGTTACGTACAAGCTTCTAGGGTTTCTAAAAGATAATCTATGCTTAACCACGTTTTAGAGACACCCCCACATCTTATTTATAGGTTAGAAGCAATCCAAAAAAGATTAGGATTAAAAAACAATTTTTAGAAAGGTTTGGAAGCAAACCGATTTCGACTAGGATTGAAAAACTGATTTTAAGAAGGTTTGAAATCAAATTAGGATTGCAAAAAAGATTTTAAGGAATCTACCATCTTATTTACATGTTTGGGAGACATTAGAATCAAAGTAGGATAGAAAAAATAACTTTCCAAAACTTCGCAACGGGTCGGGGTCCGGACCGCGAGTATGGGGTCCGGACCTTGACACTCTCCAGGCGTTTCATTGTCCGGACCTCAGCCATCAGGGTCCGGACCCGGTCTGCGAAACAGCCTGGGGTCCGGACCTCAGCCCTCAGGGTCCGGACCTCATCCTCAGGGTCCGGACCCTCCCTGCGTGACAGCCAGGGAGGCGTACGGGTTCCGGACCTCATCCTCAGGGTCCGGACCTCGGAAGTTGGAAAACTCATTTTTTATATTTTAAATCAATTTTAATCCATTCTAAAGTCTTCCAAACACTTGTAAATATTTATAAATCATCATCAAGATTATTTAAACTTACCAAGCATCGTGAATTCAAACAGTGAGTCTTCGAGTCTTCAATCTTCGTCTTTTCTTCTTTGAACCTTCAAGACTCCGACTCACTTCACGAAATATGCCAATATAAAATCCGTAACAATTATTAGTATTCTAGTTGACGCGTGCATGGCAACAAATATGATTGGGTTACATTATACATTTCTGTTGGGTACTGTAGCTAATTACATGACAAGGTAGTATTGTGTAGAGGCATGATAGATGTGATTCAAATTCTGTTCAGGTATTATGTTTATTATTCAGTTCATTCTCTATCTCTATCTTTGCCTCCGGTAGACCAAGTAGGTAGGCCGTGGTTGTCGCCGACCATACCCACTGGGAACTGCTATTCAGTAGTTCTCACACCCTCTTGTGGTTTAGTTTACAGGATCTTTTGAGCCGGTGGTTGTTCGAGGTAAGTGGATCACGCCGTAGATAGCGAGTTCTACCCATGTCTTTGAGTCATAGAGGAGAACCCAGCTAGCTAGCTTGTGAATTATATGCTGTACATTTGATTGGTATATTTTATTGGAGTTGTGATTTTATGTACAGTGATGTATAATAGTTTTACTGTTCTTTATAATGCTCTGATACCAACTGTGACGCCCCAACTTCCCAGGGGGTCACCCATCCTAGAACTACTCCCGTCCTAGCACGCTTAACTCTTTTAACCTCTTGGGCCTAGCCACCGCCCAAAATGCTTAAGCTGGGTTAAGAGTTTAGCCCTATTATATCTTATATATAGGACTAACTGGGTCTCACAAATATATTCTAATGGGAGTGTAATATCTGAGTCGTTGGTATTGAATTTGAATAAAGAATTCAAATTTGAATTTGAATTTCAAAATTCAAATTTGAATTTGAATTTCAAAATTCAAAATTTTATATATAATTGTATAATATATATGTTGGGGCGGGAAGAGGATGGAATCTACGCAAATCGGCGACTGATTTCTAGCAAAACAAAATTGTAGATCTGATGGTCTGGCAGTGCCAAAGGTGTTGGTGCAAATCGTTGGCAGATCCGACGAGTCAATTGTCCGAAATTGCACATTTTTCGAGGAGTGGTCAATATTGGGAAATTGTACTTTTAAATAAAGACCCAATATTTTATGTACCATTTCACGTGAAATCGCATGTGGAGGTACTATCGCTCATTTTATACGTGCTGTGAGGGACTCGAAAAGAAATTCGAGAATTGGAGGACTTATACCCAAATTACCCTAACCTATATATTGTAAAACCTAGGGTTTTCTCCTCTCCACCGAAACCCTAGCCATTTCCTCCTCTCATCTGAGCCCTAGCTGCACCCATCTCATTCCCCTCTTGCACCGCACCCTCTCCCCGGCAGCCGGCGACCACCGTCCGGCCACCTCAGCCCGGCCATCTTCTTCTCCATCTCCCTCAACATCTCTCTCCCTCAATCTCCTTACCTCCCTTGCGACCCGAGGACCTAGAGGTGGATGCGCCCCCTCAGATCTCTCCTCCAGCATGCTAGGGTTCTGGCGACCTTGCTCCGGTGATCCCCGAAGCCCCCGACCGTTGCCGCGGCCGCACCTTCAATTTGGATCCAATTTAGGGCTGGGGCGGTCGCAGTTCTTCGTGCGACCGCCGCCACTGCCCCTTGTCGTCGCTGCCGCCACTGGTAAACCTAGGAGGTCCCCCGGTGCCTCTCTGAACTTCCTCGACCGTCGCCGTGGCCTTGGAACTGAGCCATAGCCCGAGCGCAACTCGAGTTGGCCACGGATTCCCCAACGCCACCGCCGCCACCTCCCGCCACTGGTCAGTGCGAGCACTAGTGCCCCCTCATCGGCCGCATCCATCCCCTGCCGGCATGCGTGCCGCCGTGCCGTCGGAGATCGGACCGAGACAACCTACCCCGGCCAAGCCTGACCTAGGGCTTATTTGAGTGTGGCTTTCATTTTCGGCCATCCGAGAGGCCACCGATCTCCCGGAGAGTGAGCACGGTGACCCTGAGGTATCGTTGACATCTGTGCTCACCCTCTTGCTGTCGGAGAAGCCCCACTTGGCTGTTTCGACAGCGCCGCTCTCGATAAACTTTCAAGCCAAAGTTGACATAGCCCGACGCGCTCCTCGGCCACTATTCGTGCTCCGAATAGCGAACACAAACTCCGTGAGTCGAGACCTACCAGCGGGTGCTGTTGGTTAGTCTCGAAGCTACACAGTTTTCGGTAATGCCTTTATTTTTGCTGTAGTCTAGTATATCTTGTAATTAGTTCGTAGTTTAGGGGTGTCTGTGTAATTATGATAGTGAGGGCTGCCTCTGGCAGCGTGAGGCCACTAGTTGTGACCCTGGGACTGGTTGTCCAAAGTTTCGAAACCCTCGCAAAATCGAAAATTGGTTTCGATGCATTTTCCGACAAAATCGCCGGCGGAACACGTTTACGAATCAGGATTCACTTGCTATTGCGTGAATGCTCCTGGAATTGCCGCAGAGCCTGATTGATTGGTCGTCCATGTTCTCTCAGGTTTTTGGAGGCAACGGGCGAGCGACGGAGGGTTTCGTTGCTGAATTTGGCATCCCCGAAAACCCAAAACGGTATGGTTATCGCCAAATAGCTTTGTGACGCAGAACCTAGTGTTTGCTGCCCGGGCACCCAAATCAGTGCATTTTGGGTTAGCAAGTGACTCATGGTATGAGTCGGAGCATTCTGGGATACTTTGTGGGGTCCTAGGGACATCCCAGTGAGTTTTCGGGATTTCCGGCGAGTTACGAAAGTCGGTAATTGGAATCCGATCTTTGGGAGGTTAAGGGTTTGTGAGTGAAATGTTCGTGAGTTGTTTGGGTTAGAGCCTAACTCAAAGGACCTTTCGTAGGTCCGCTGACGGTCTCGTGCACCTGGGGAGTTAGGTGCTTCATCCGACACAGGTGGGTACTTCGATCTGAAGTCGGTATTGTGGTGCAAGCTCGGTGATGTTCCTTCATCTTTCCCCTTTATCTGTTAGACACACATGTTTCCTATTGAGCACATCACCACTTGACTTCACTCTTTGTTGCTCTACTTTAGTTCTATCCGTGTGGACAGGGAAGTTCCTGTATTTGTGGCGGGTCTATTTCGTCTTGTGGGCAAGGTTGCAAAAAAAAAAAGGTGGGCACTTTTCTGCTGACTCTGTTTTCAAATTGTCCCTCTTTCTAAAAAGGCTTCAAAAAGGGACCTCGGGGTGTGACAGGGAGTTCTAAACGTAGCATGCTTCTCATCCTCAGGCCCCATCTTGATCTGATTGTATCTTGATGAGCCATCCATAAAGGAGAATATCTCACAACTCGACATATTGTCAATTATTAGCTCCTTTATTGGTAATGGAAAGTCATCTTTGGGCAAGCTTTGTTTAAGTCCTAAAAGTCGATGCATGTACTCTGGCCATTTTTCTTCATGATTGGGACAATGCTAGCGATCCAATTAACATATTTCTCTTCCCTTATAAAGCCTGCCTTAATGAGCTTCTTGGTTTCCGCAATGATTTGTTCATCCAGATCCACCCTTATCTTTCTAGGAGCTTGTTTGACTTAGTGAGCTTGGGGGTCTATAGCTAACTTATGAACAACCAATTCTAGATTAAGGCCCGGCATTTCTTTATAGGTCCACGCAAAGAAATTTCAAAGTTCTGTTAGCAATGTCTTTAGCTTTTCTTGCTCTTCCTTTGGAAGTAGTGCGCTTATATAAGTGGCCTTGAATCTTTTTCTATCCCTAGATTTATCTCAAGAAGTTCATCTATAGTTGCTTGTACCCTATCTTCAAGCTCTTGAGACGCATCTTTTAGTTCGAGAGGCTTTTGTTCATCAATTAAATGCCCAGTAACAACTTCTTTGTTGTTCTTTACATGTTCATTTGTATTAATCATATTGCAAATATGGACATCTTGGTAAGTGAAAATTCTGTAATATCCTAAGCCTCTTGTATTGTTCGATTTTTTATTTAGGAGTATGGATCTTCTTTGAGGGGGATTCCACATTTGTTGAGAGAATTTGTGGTCGGCCCAAGACCTCCTTGTGGGGCAACCTAACTTGTGTATCATCTTTTTCAAGTTAGCTAAAAAATAATTTGGAATTTCTATATCTTCATAAATATATCTTCATCGTAATCTTCCAAGTCGATGATGTCAGCAGGTTTTAGATTATTTGATTTATAAAAAAGAATTCCTCTTTTCACCTTTCTCTCTCCTTCAATCTCCTCTATCTTTAGCGGGACGAAGAAGCTTTTAAGTAATCCACAATAACAACTTATTTTATAGAAAGAGGTTTGTGACATTTTTCTGGAACCCTAACAATCGCCAATATATCCTCTATTAGCTCAGGGCTTTTGTAATCATTCTATTGGCATCGACATAAGCTGTTAAGTGACGTTCATCTTCTGACAGTCTCTTGACTTCAAGGGTATTTAAATCACTTGAAAATAGTTTCATAGCCCAACATAATGTATCTTCGTCAAGGTCAGAACTATCTGAGTTGCTTCCAAAATGCAGGACTGTTGACTCCTTTTTAATCCCGTCTATCAGTTCCTTCTTTTTAGGGGGTTGGCTTTTCGATCGAGTACATTTTTCATCCGTAGTTTTTGATTCTATAAAGTATCTTGCATCTTCATAACAAATTTTATGAACTCCAAATGGTTGAATATCGCCATCAGTTCTGCATTCCTCTCCATCATTTATACACTTTAGGCATTGATGAAGGGTAGATGGAACCACATGGTATTTATGCTATTAAGGCCTCCCTAATAATGCCTTATAAGAAGTATTTACACTTATAACAAAAAAATTTGCCTCAGTTTGCAGCTTTCCAAACGTTACAAAAAGGGTAAAAGACCCTAGGGCTTTTGGATTGTGTTGGTTGAAACCTCAAATTACAACATTTTTCGAGTCTAAATGGCCGACATCCATTGCTAGACTCTTGAGTATTATTAAAGTCATTATGTAACACCCCAAATTTCAACTATAAAAGTTTTAAAATATTTTAAAATGATTTTAGAGGGGTTTTGGCCAAGTTTCATATGATTTGAACAAAATTGAATCCAAATGAATGGTTTTAGGATGAAGATGTCAAAAATAGTTGAGTCTAATCCGTCATCACAAAAATAGCCATTTTAAGAGAACTTTTGACTAGGTTATCGAAGTCCTAGTAGGGTGAAATTGGTCTTTTTGGAAAGATCTATGAGTTATCTTGTGACGCCCTAACTTCCCAGGGGGTCACCCATCCTAGGACTACTCCCGTCCATGCTTAACTCTCTTAACCTCTTGGGTCTAGCCATCGCCCAAAATGCTTAAGTCGGGTTAAGAGTTTAGCCCTACTATATCTTATATATAGGACTACCTGGGGTCTCACAATCTCCCCCTCTTTAAGCTCTGACGTCCTCGTCAGGCTCAAACTCACAAGTACTAGGCGACGTGAGACTCGTCTCGCTAGCCTAAACTGACATTGTGGTGAGCCGCGCTCTACCCACAACAGTCAGCAGAATGAGAGCCTCGCTCTCCCCGCTGTACAGTCCTGACTCAGCCGAGACTTATCTCACACTTTCGGCTGGTAATTGGCTCTGATACCAACTGTGATGCCCCAACTTCCCAGGGGGTCACCCATCCTAGTAGTACTGTCACGCCCCGGATTACTCGTTTCCCCGGGCTCGCCAACAGATCCGCCGTATACATAGATTTTTCTATGTATACGAAGCGATAGCTAACCTGTAAACAAACATACAAGCCACTACAAGAGATATATAGAACTGAAATAAAACAGACTAATAACAAAAGCCACCTGTACATATAGAGTCCAAAATACAACAGGTCCACCACAACCAAAATAGGTACAAATCCACAGTATATGTACATGGCACAACTCAAAATAAACTATCTCCAGTAGGGTCCTCCTCTAGGGACAACAGGGACAGGTAGGGATCTAGCTCGCGACTCCCTTACCTCGATCCGCGGAAACAGGCGCAGCAGCCGCAATAGAAGAAGGCTCTGTAAAAAGGTGGCAACAAAGGGTGTGAGAACTACTATCAAAAGAAGTAGTCCTCAGTGGGTACCGATACCGACCTCAACGGTCCACCCACTAAGTCTACGAGACTAACAGTATAGCTGGTAGGTAAAGAACAACAAGTAAGCTGGAATAAACTCTACAGCTATCATGCCACTACCCTACCACTATCTCAGTCAACTCTCAAGTAAGCATCACCCAAGTGAGAAATCATCCCTGACCCAATCTATCGGAACCGCCCAAACGGGCTCGTCCAGCCAACTGCCTAGCCACACCGCACACTACCAAATAGGGTAGCCGGTCCAAAACAGATCCACAATCTGTAGCGACAACAACGCAAAAGAGGCCTCACTCCGGAGCGGCACTCGGGGGAGCTACCCAGCCGAGTTAGTACGCGTATCTCTGTCGAGCACAAACAGGCTCCGGTAGGCTATAGTCAAAGAACAAAGGGTCAAAAGGGGTCAAAGACTCTCAGCTCACGTGCCCTCAGCACAACCAGAAGCTAAAACAAGAGTCTGGGTCCACCGTCAACCCCGACGGCACCCGGTAATACAGAACAGTCTAACCCTGCTGTAAATACAAGCTCGGCATCCCAGCACGAGCGTAAACTCGTCCTATAACGAACTAAGTATCCACCTCGCACTAACAGCGGTGATACAGGAACAGAAACGGCTCCTAGAGCTAAATCTGATAACATTTCGAAAAGTAACGGTTGTATGTTCGCAAGTTTTCTCCTAAGTCAATTCCCAGTTCAGCATGTAAAGTCATGTCGATAAATTATCAATTTATGCTCCAAATTCAGATTTCATATAAACACATGCAAATTCACGAATTCGAGCTACTAACATGATTTAACAGATAATAAAACAGCATGCTGCACTCTCTATACTTAGGAGGAAATCCGGCGATTTCGGTAACATCAACCCACCTCGAAAGCTATCCAACAGCGGCTAGGAGTCGAGTGGAAGGCCTTCAAACAACGCCGGCCGAAATCGAGCTCAAATCTGCAACCTCGAGATTCGGACCCACCTGCGCACTGTTCTGGGCGCCCAGATCATCAGCCCAGAACTGCAGCCTGGCAGCACAACCCACATGTGATCAACATGCGATAAAATCTAAATCCTAAGTCCAAATGCAGTGAAATTTGGCTCAACTCACCAGCAGAGGTTCAAGAACAAACCCTCCAAATTTCAGCCAAATCGGAGTTCGACTCGATGTCCAAAAGGTCCACACACTGAACCGGATTCACTTCTGGACCCTCCTGCACATGGATCCAGAAGTTCCAGCACTTAAGCAAAACACAAACACAGCAAGAATTCAGGGATTCCAACGAATCTAGCTCATAGAAAGGGGTCACAAACCTCTCAAAAACGGTGATGGAACAAACCAAAACCTCTCCAAAGATCCTCACAAAGATCTGGATCTAAAAATCCAAGAATTTCCATCAATGACCCAAAATTCGAGGAGTTTCCTTCTTGGTTCGCATCGTGACGCGGGCTGGTCTGTGGTGGAACCAAGAAAGGTGGAACCAAGAAAGGTGGGGCTCTGTAGTGGATTGGCCTGTTTTGACTTCTGTGGCAGAGTTAAGAGCTTCCTCGGCTTGACGATGTTGTTACCGGCGATTTGTTAAGGGTTTCTCAAGATCGCCGCCTCTTTGAGCAAGCTGACGAGGAAGGGCGCGTTGTTCTGTAGACTCCCGCTTGTCTGATGGACTGTTTGACTCGTGCCCCTATCTTAGCATTATCGCAGCCTGGTGAGATTTTTGTGGTCTGCTGCGATGCGTCTTGGATAGGATTGGGGTGCGTGCTCATTCAGCAAGAGCAGGTCATCGCGTATGCTTCGCGCCAGTTGATGGACTATGAGAAGACCTATCTGGCGCTCGATCTCGAGTTAGCAGCAGTGGTGTTCGCCCTCAAGCTTTGGAGACACTACTTGTACGGAACGTATAGTGAAATGTTCACGGATCATCAGAGTCTGAGGTACCTCTTCATGGAGCTACCGCATAGTTGTTGACTTTGGAGGTGCAACCCACCTTGTCGTATCAATTTTTGGTGGGCAGCTGATGGATCCGCACTTGCAGAGAGTGCGAGCAGAGGCCGAGCATGGCAAAATTGGTGACTTCATGTTACATGCTGATGGTTTCCTTCGTGGATGGAGGTGTGTGCCTAGTGATCTAGATTTGAGGTGAGAGTTTTGACTGAGGCACACCGGTCGCCGTACATCGTTCATCCTGGAGGGACGAAGATGTACCGCGACTTGAGGCAGAGTTTCTGGATGTAGTTCAGCATGTGGCACTGTGACTGGGTTGTCAGCAAGTGAAGGCTAAACATCATCGATCAGCAGAGAAGCTTCAACCGTTGCTTGTACCTGTAGGGAAGTGGGAGCAGATCACCATGGTTTTCGTCACCGGGTTGCCTCGTTCTCAGAGAGGTCATGTTGCGATCTGGGTTTTGTGGACTGTCGGACGAAAACAGCTCACTTCCTACCGGTACATTCGTTTTAGTCTCGGGATTGACTGGCGCAGCTCTACTTGGATGAGTTCGTCGGGCTGTTTGGAGTGCCAGTGTCGATCGTTTTAGGTTGGGGTTCTCGCCTCGTTTCCCAGTTCTGGAGGTGCTTGCAGCAGGCACTGGGCACGAGGCTCGACTTCAGCTCAGTTACCACCCTCAGAGTGATGAGCAGTCGGAGCGAGTCTTCCTGACTCTCGAGGATATGCTCCGAGCGTGCGTTTTGGATCTTGGTGAGGGTTGGTTCAAGTACTTTTCCTTGGTGGAGTTCGCCTTCAACAACAGCTTCCAGGCGAGCATCGGGTTGGCACCGTGCGAGACGTTGTATGGACGTCGTTGTCGATCACTGAACTGTTGGGTTGACGTGGGTGAGCGTCGTGTGATCGGCCCGACAACGGTTCAGCTGAGGGAGGATCTCAGCTGCGGTGAGGTGCCTTTGAGGTTTCGGCTCGCAAGGTGAAGCAGTTGGGGAACCGGAGCCGGGGACCGCCGCCGTGGGCCGCCGAGCTGCCGCAGCTGCTGCTAGGGCAGCTGCGGGCAGGGAGTTGGTGGCCCGAGCCGCCGCCGGTTCCCGCCGCCTGGGAGGGTGAGCACCCTCACCCTCATGTTCTCCGGCGCCGCCCCCTCCTTCCCCGGCCGTCGCCGTGCCGCCGGAGCGCCGCCGCGCCGCAGCTGGCTGTTGCTGGGTGTGCGGGCAGCGGGCTCGAGATCCGAGCCGCCGCCGCCTCCCGCCGCCGCAGCGACCTCCCGCCGGCATCTGGAGGGCCGCCGCAGCCGTCGTCTCCTTCCCCCCCGGCCGCCCCCGTGCCGCCGGCCGCGCCGCCGCGCCGCCTGCGGCTCCTGCAGGCAAGCTGCAGGCAGGAGCAGCTGGAGACCGCGCCCCCGCCGCCCCCCGCCGCCTCGGAGGGTGCGCGCCGCCACCCTCGGGACCTCCGCCGCCGGTCTTCTCCTTCCCGGCCGTCGCCGTGCTGCCGGAGCGCCGCCGCAGCCGCCGCGGTTGCCGCCTGGGCTCCTAAGGCACCCGGGGCTGTGAGCTTCCGGCCGCCGCCGCCGTTGCCCGGAGTTGTCGCGGTCGTCCCTTCCCCGATGTCCGGCGGGCCCCTCTTGTCGATGCTCGCGTCGCCGCCGGCCGCCGCCGCCGTTCCTTGCCGGAGTAGGTGTGGCCGAGCCTTCCCGGAGCTAGGGCTCTCCCCGCGCCGTCGCCGCCGCTTCCCGCCGCAGGCTGAGGTGAGCCTCCTCCTCCTTGCCACCTCCTCTGCCGATGCTGGCCGCCGCTGGCCTTGAATGCCGGCCGGCAGCCGGCCGGAGCTGGTTGCTCCGGCCGGGGTCTTGCTTAGTGGATTTTTGGCCGTACCTTGGTGTTTGAGCTCCCCGTTGCCTCCCGGAGTCCGGGAAGGTGAGCACGATGATCGCAGCGATGCGCTGATCATCATGCTTACCTTATTTTCTGTTATGGGTGAGCCGTCTTGCCGTTCGGCCTTTGTCGAGCATTTTTCGCCTTATGGTTGCTCTGTTTTTATGGGTTTTCCCGGACTGCGACTGTTCCTGTCACAGTGAGGCTGTGAGCACGGTCTCCGTGACATCGTTACCTATCCGCTGGTGCTTGCGGAAGGTCGTGCGGATGTACGGTTTGCTCGATCGGCTTCGTTTAGTGCTTGTATGTATGTATAAGTTGCTTGTTTGTGGACTTTGGCTGTGTTGTGACGCTGTGGGCAGCAAGGGCTTGGTCCTTAGGGTCCTGTGGACTGGTTGTCCAACCCCTTCGCATTTCGTGGAGTTTCGGATTCGTTTCTGACGCGTTTTTCGATGAATTAATCGGCGAAACATGTGTTTCTAGTCGTGCGACTCACTCGCTGTTTTCGCGAGCGACTTGGATTTGTCGTTTAGCCTTGTTGGCTGTTCCTCATCGCTGTCCCGAAGTTCCGAGGACAGCGGATGAGTGATGTGGGGTTCCGGTGCCAATTCGGAATTTTTCGGGAACCCGGGAAGCCTTTTCGGGTGCGTTTGTGGTCGTGGCACCCCGAGCTTGTGCTCGCTGTCCCGTCACTTAGTTTTGTGTGTTCGGGGACAGCGAGGGACCTTGTTGGCTGTTTGGTACCCCTGTAGAGCTTTGTGTGGTTTCGGGATCGTCCCGGTGGGTTTTCCGGGCGATCCGTCGGTTCCGGGATGTGTGTGAGCCTTGTGTTTAGCGTCGACTTGGTGGACCTTGACCCTGTGAGTCTTTCGTAGGTCCTGTCGCGGTTCCTGAGAGCCGTCGGTGTTAGACTTGATCTTTCGACAGGTGGGTACTTCGATCCGGAGTCGGTTCAGTGGACTACGGTGATACCTTTCTATCCCTTCTCTTGTATTTCAGTTATTAGTTCACTTGACTCCCATTGACTCTACTTATATGCGTGCTTGGATAGTAGAGTAGTTGTGGTTTGCATGGTTCTTGAGACGACCCAGTTGGTCGGTGGTGATCGCCTGTTGTTCCGAGCGATCCTAGTTGTGGTTTTGGTTGCTTCTCGGCTCGTTGCCGTTCTGTGGATTGAGCATTTGCATCGATCGTCACAGCTCCCTAGCGCCTCACGTATGCTAACGGTCTGATCCACCGTTTGAGCTTCTTTTCCGGAAAAGGGTCGTGGAGAGCGGTCCCGACCCGTGAGCCTTACTGCGTTGCGTGCAGAAGGTTTGTGCCAGTTGGTTGAGCAGGTTGTGACAGTACCCGGGGTGCGTCCCGGTGGCTATGGATTGGGTTTACCTTGTGGTTATCTCCATTGATGCATATACTAGTTGCTTACAGTAGCGCAGTTGTTTCAGTTGTATGTTAGCCTCATACTTACTTGTGCTACTGTATACCTTATCTAGCTTTTTGTTGACCCTCGTGCCGGTGTGTACACCTCGCCTTCGTCGGCTTGCGGTACCCACTGGGAGGGGAGACATGTTTACATGTTCTCACCCCCCACCCTCGTTGTTGTTTTCAGGTGAGCAGGGTGGTGAGTGTCGGGACGCTGCGAGGCACGCCTAGATAGTAGCTCTAGAGGTTCCGACTCGTGAGGCTACTTCCCCAGATTTGGTTATCACCCTACCTTTGTCTACTAGATGTGATTTGTGGTTCAGTTATCCTTTGGGCTTATTCTAGCATGCTTATGTGTTGTGGATTCATTCCTTATTATTATGTGATGATTGCATGCTTGGGCTAGTTGGTTGTATACATGTTTTATCGTTTCATTTATCGAGCATTTTTGGCTTTCTACCCCTCGTGGTAGCGTTTCCAAATAAAGGTTTTCGTGTGGGAAACAGTTTTCAAATAGATTTCTGATCGTTCGGCTTTTGTGATTTCAAAGAGAGTTCTCGTGTGGAGAACAGTTTTTAAATGATTCTCGGATGATTGAAATTAGGGTTTCAAAGAAAGCTTCTGGGTAAGAAGCAGTTTTCTAGAATGACTGTTGTTTGTGCATTGCATCATCATTCGCCTAAGGACTGTTAGCTGTATGAATCTCTCGTTGTGCTGTTATGCTGTAGTGATGAATGAATGGTGGTTGTGATCCTGTTGTATGTTGTGGACGCCGTGCAAATACAGGGGAGGCTATGTCCGTGTTTATAGTGGACCCTGTATTTGTGGCGGGTCTGTACGTGGCGCGGGCTAGACTTTCAAAAAAAAAAAAAATTGGCACGTTTTTCCGCATCTAGAACTAGCCCGGGGCGTGACACATTTTAATTCAAGCACATAATGGTGATCATATTATAATATCTGATGTTTATTATGTGCCTGGATTAGAATGTAATATATTAAGTATTAGCCAATTTCAAGAAAAAGGTCATATTGTGCATATTGAAAAGGGAATTTGCGAATTGAAGGATAAAGATAACAGATTAATTGCTAGAGTGCCAATGACTAGAAATCGCATGTTTCCTTTAAAAATTGATAATGATACTTTACCCTGTTTCAATACAATTGTGTATGATGAATCTTGGTTATGGCATTTACGGTTTGGTCATTTAAATTTTAGATCTTTGAAAAAGTTGGCTAGCAAAAATATGGTGAAGGGATTACCATACATAAATTATCCAAACCAAATTTGTGAAGGTTGCATTTTCGGAAAGCAACATAGAGATCCGTTTCCAGAAGGAAAATCTGTTAGAGCCACAAAGCCTCTACAGTTGGTTCATACGGATTTATGTGAGATGGATAGACGCTCAATTGGAAACAATAAATATTTTATGACTTTCGTTGATGATTTTAGCAGAAAAATTTGGGTTTATTTTCTGAAAGAAAAATCAGAAGCTTTTACTGCATTCCAATAGTTTAAAGCACTTTCTGAAAAACAGAGCGGGAATTATTTGAAAGTTCTACGGTCTGATGGTGGAGGACAATATTTTTCTACATAATTTAACGAGTTTTGCAGGGCACATGGAATTGAGCATCAAAGTACCGCAGCCTATTCACCGCAACAGAACGGCGTGGCAGAAAGAAAAAATCGCACAATTATGGAAATGACAAGAAGCATGCTTATTGAAAAAGGTATGCCGAAAATCTTTTGGGCTGAAGCTATTTCAAGTGCAGTTTATGTATTAAACAGGTGTCCGACAAGTAGTGTGGAGAATAAAACACCTGAAGAAGTATGGAGTGGAAGAAAACCTATCGTAGCGCATCTACGTATTTTCGGATGCATGGCATATGCACATGTTCCAAAACAAACGAGAAAGAAATTGGATGACAAAGCAGTCAGGTGCGTTTTTATCGGCTATGCAGAAAATATGAAAGCTTATAAATTATATGATCCAGTCGCAGAAAAGATCATAATTGTGATGCCCCGGACTTCCCAGGGGGTCACCCATCCTAGGACTACTCCCGTCCTAGCACGCTCAACTCTCTCAACCTCTTGGGCCTAGCCACCACCCAAAATGCTTAAGCCGGGTTGAGAGGTTAGCCATATTATATCTTTTATATAGGACTACCTGGGGTGTCACAATAATCAGTAGAGATGTGAAATTTGATGAAACTAAATCATGGGACTGGAAAGGAAGAGAAAAAATAAATAAAGGCATTAGCATTCAATTTGAAGATAATTCCGAGAATCAAGAACAGCGTGCATCGGATCCTCCTACTGCACTAGCATCACCTCCCTCGACGTCATCAGGTTCTTCGCCTTCTTCTTTGAAGGAATGTGTTCGAAGAAACTCTCCACGAAATATTACAATGCCCGTAAAATTGAAAGATTATATTCTTGATGATACTGATAACGATGATGATAGTAATTTAACCCACTACATCATGTTTTTAGATTGTGATCCTCTCAGGTTTGATGAAGCGGCGAAAGAAGAAAAGTGGCGTAAAGCCATGTGTGATGAAATCGAAGCGATCGAGAAGAACAAAACTTGGGAGTTGACAAAACTTCCAAAAGGCCAAAAAGCAATTGGCGTAAAGTGGGTATACAAAACGAAGTACAAACAAGACGGGTCGATCGATCGCCATAAAGCTAGACTCGTTGTAAAAGGCTACAAGCAGAAGCCCGGTGTTGATTTTCACGAGGTATTTGCTCTCGTTGCTATATTGGAGTCGGTACGGCTTCTAATTGCTTTAGCGGCACAAAAACAATGGAAGATCCACCAGATGGACGTCAAATCCACCTTCCTCAACGGCTTTCTCGATGAAGAAGTATACATAGAGCAACCGCCAGGATTTATACAAAAAGGTGAAGAAGACAAAGTTTACAAATTGAAAAAGGCATTGTACGGCTTGAAGCAAGCTCCGCGAGCCTGGTACACACGTATAGATCTATACTTTCAAAAGGCCGAATTTCGTAAGTGCCCCTGTGAACATGCTCTTTACATTAAAAATAATTATAATGGTGATGTTTTATTTGTTTCCCTCTATATTGACGATCTTATCTTTACGGAAAATAATTCAGTTATGATTGAAGAATTTAAAAAGAGCATGATTAATGAGTTTGAGATGACCGATATGGGCCATATGGCTTATTATTTGGGCATCAAAGTTTCACAAAGAGATGAAGGTATTTTTATTTCTTAAAAGAAATATGCAGGGGAAATACTTGAAAAGTTTCAGATAGCGGATTGTAAGCCGGTCGTTACCCTAGTAGAGATCGGATTAAAGCTCAACAAGAAAGGAGACGGAAAGCCTGTTAATCCCACATATTTCAAATAGTTGGTGGGAAGCCTACGCTACTTAACTGCAACTAGACCCGACATAGCCTATGGTGTTGGGTTGATCAGCAAATATATGGAGAAGCCGACTCAGATGCATCTACAAGCAGCAAAGCATATTTTACGCCATATAAAAGGAACGGTCAACTACGGTATTTTCTACGCTTACGGTGGGAAATCCGAACTCAACGGATTCACCGATAGCGATTGGGCCGGCGACGTAGAAGAACGGAAAAGCACATCAGGCAACATATTTTTTCTTGGAAGCGGCGCATTCACATGGTCATCGAAGAAACAGGATATCGTAGCTCTCTCGACAGTAGAAGCCGAATACGTAGCGGCGTCAGCAAGCGCTACACAAGCAATTTGGCTTAGAAGAGTTCTTGAAGAATTTGGTGAAAATCAAAAGGCACCTACAAAAATATTTTGTGATAATAGCTCGGCTATAGCAATCGCAAAAAATCCAGTTTTTCACGGAAGGTGTAAGCATATTGAAGTTCGTTATCATTATATTCGAGAACTTGTGAAGAAGAACGAGATCGAGTTACACTTTTGCAGAAGCGAGAATCAAGTCGCCGATATATTTACGAAGCCGTTGACATCGGAAAATTTTGTGAAGCTACGAAAGCTACTCGGAATGCGAGAAATTGGGTTAAGGGAGGATGTTGATAAGTAACCCAATATTTTAGATAAGTTTAGATTTATTTCTGTCAGGTTTATCTCTTAATATTTTGTTGGTTAGACATAAGAGATAAGTTTAAATCTTGTTCAGTTATTCCTATTATGATTTTTATTTTTTGTCTATATATAGATTGCTGTAATTGTGTGGAAAATTATCCACCACCGAAATTTAGTCCAAGAATATTTAATAAAGTTTTTAGTTTTTAGTTATTTATTCTTTTAAATTGTAGCACTTTGAATTTCGGTGCGTTGTTCCGAACTTTACTAAAATTTGATGAAGTTCGGAAAGAGCCGGTAATGGCTGGTGTGGAATTGGGTTCCGAAGGTTTCGGAACATTTTGGGTGCGAGTGGGAACCCAGAAATCGAAGATTTCGAAGAAAAGGACCTACTGGAGCAAAACTGCTCACGGGGTCCGGACCCTGGAAACTGGGGTCCGGACAATGAAGTTCGTGGCCGGCTGCGGTCCGGACCCGGGTGCCACGGTCCGGACCCGAGCCGATGTCCGAGATGGGGAACGTACGAGTTCCGGACCCGAGACTTGAGGTCCGGACCCGAGCCGCGTGCTAGGTTGGGGTGCGTACGGGTTCCGGACCCTGATGCCAAGGTCCGGACTCGGCCTGCGCGCTGGTCGGTTATCAGTGCGGGGTCCGGACCCTACCCGCAAGGTCCGGACCCGGCTGAGGCAAAATGCCCAGTGAGGGGTATTTTGGTAATTTCGTGGGGGATAGGCTATATATAGAGGGCTGGGGTCCCTCTCCTCATTACTCCTCCATTTTTCCCTCTCATTCCCTCTCCCTCTCCCTCACTTTCTCTCTCTAGAGATCTCTCCAAAGCTTGGAGAAGTGGAGGATTTGACCTTGGGAAAAGCTTCTAAGGTGGATTTGAAGCTTCTTGGTGCAAGAAGAAGCTTGGGAGCTAGGGCTTTGAGGTGAGTTCTTGTGATTTAGGGTTTGAACCTAGGATTTAATCCTTTGAAATGAGGTTTTTGAAAATCCTAAGCAATCTAAACCACAAATGGTGGAAGATTGGCCATAAAATCTAGGGTTTGGCTTGCATGCATGCAAACCCTAGGTAGATTTGGGGCTTTTGCAATGAGAGGTTCTAAAAATATTTGGACCTTCGGGAAATTGCAATTGAGGCATAGGAAATCATGTTAAAACACTTGATTTCACATGTTGAGTTGAATTTAGGGTTCGTAACGAGTAACGAACCGTTTTCTTGTAGAAGCTTGGGTTGAAGCAAGAACTCAAAGCTTGGACACTTAGGAGCTTGAAGAATACAAGAATTTGGAAGCTCTTGAGGTGGGTTTGTGTTTACCGAAGTGATTAGGTCACTTCCATGTCTAGGGTAAATATCCATTTAAAGATAAAATGGTATGTATTGTGAACCCTAGAATTTGCATGTTGGCAAAGGTAAAAATCATGATAGGATGAACAATGAGATCCTATTGCATGATGTATATTTCAAGTATAATTCAAATATGAATACTTGTTGCATGGTTGCATGTGTGGTTAAACCTAGTGTTATTGAACATAGGTTGGAACATGTGAGATTGAAACCTAGTGTTATTGAACATAGGTTGGACATGAGGTTGAAACCTAGTATTATTGAACATAGGTTGGAACATGTGAGATTGAAACCTAGTGTCATTGAACATAGGTTTGACATGAGATTGGAACCTAGAGTCATGGAACCTAGGTTGATAATGGAAAGTAAGCCTAGTGTTATTGAACATAGGCGAGACTTAATGACTTGAACCTAAGGTCATGAGACTTAGGTTGGCAAGTGAAAAATGTGAACAACGGGATGTGCGACGATTTTGCTATCCCGGGTAGGCGACGATTTCGCTACCACGCCATGAGTTGGCAGTATTGAGCGGGATGTGCGACGATTTTGCTATCCCGGGTAGGCGACGATTTCGCTACCACGCCATGAGTTGGCAGTATTGAGCGGGATGTGCGACGATTTTGCTATCCCGGGTAGGCGATGATTTCACTACCATGCCACGAGTTGACAGTATCGACACGGGATGTGCGACGAGTTTGCTATCCCGGGTAGGCGACGATTTCGCTACCACGTCTTGAGTTGGCAGTGTCGAGATGGGATGTGCGACGAGGTTGCTATCCCGGATATGCGACGAGTTCGCTATCCATGCCATGTAATGGCGGTGTTGAGACGGGGTATGCGACGATTTTGCTATCCCGAGTATGCGACGAGTTCGCTACTCGAACTAGGAGGTGACGAGTTCACTCCTTGGATGTTGGAACAATTATGGTGAGACGGCGATTCCGAAACCATAAGTAAATGACTAGTAATTGAACTTAGTCAATGTGAGACATAGGATGAACCTAGGTAAGAATGATAATGTATATTTCATTTGGTTGCATCCTTTATGTTTATTTACAAGCATGTAAATAATTGTTGCATAGTTATATGTGATCTAACTTATGCATATGGTGTTTCTTTGGACCTGGTGGGTCGAGCTTCTCTCTTGGGTGGCCTTACCCACTGGGAACTATGTTTATAGTTCTCACCCCACATTTTTCAGGTCCTTCCGCGTGTGAGGCGGCGGAGCGAGGCAAGGGTTTAGCTCTCTAGATAGCGGCCCTTCCATTTTGGTGATACATAGAGTTGTACCCCTATTTTTGGACTATGATAGCATAGGAGATTTTCATTCTTGTATGAATGTTGTATATTCCATAATTTTGGAACATAATGTATGGAATGAAAGTGAAAGAAAAGAAAATTTTGGACATGTATATTGTGCCATGTGATGTAATAGAAGTAAAACTTCTTTATGTTGATGCTTTCCTTGTGCAACTCTTGTACTCCGTTCCTAGTCGGAACATTGTGGATAAGCTTGTGTTGTGACGCCTTGGGCGGATAGAAATGACTCTATCCGTTCGGCGGGTCTGGTGCATGCGCCCGTGCGGTTATCCTTTCCACCTAGTTGGTGTTTAAGGCCCGGCGGGGCGTGACATAAATACTAATATTGTATAATTTAAATGTGTTGGCAAAAAAACTTACTTTTATTTACTAGATTACAATACATCCAACTAAGTACTAGATGATAACTTATTAAGAAAATTTTGGAAGCAAAATAAAGTTGCTTTCAAATTTTTAATTTTTGTCGCCAAGCGTATATACATTTTGGATGAACTAGTTGCAATCGAGCCACTGTCCACTTTGTAATTTTTTTTAATATAAAAATTTTATTTTAAAAAATAAAAAATAAAAAATAAACATGATACAAAAAGAGGCGCAAATATTTTGTTTCTCGAAAGTTTTAGGGATCAGCCTCACGATCTCTCTCACGTTAGTAAGTTTCTCCAAGCGTATTTATAAACAGTAACTCGTAGAGTCTTTGCCCTAAGGTCATTAAAGTTAAAACTCAATCATATATGGCATCAATAATCTGTACAGTATCATTATCGGGGTACGATTGAATAATATTAATAAGAAACTAAGCTAGGCTTATTTTGCATAATGAATCTGAGTCCTTTAATTTGGTTCAAAGCATATTTTTAAAGAAAACTACAGTAATATATGTTAAATCAACAAACGAATCTGAAATCATTAAAAATTAGCATGAAATTTTATTACAATTGAGATCTTCATGTGTTTTTCTCTAAAAAGAAAAAAAAAAGAAGAGAGAAACTAGTTAGATCTAAAAGATTGAACTAATAAAATTTAGTAACTTAACTAAACCGTCATTTCCTAATTATAGAAACTACAGCTGGGTCGAGAACAAGCAAGTTTTATTGTGACTCGATTTCTCGAATAGGATTTCATTTCAATATCAAACTCTAGGTCTAATCAGGAGTTACCTTTTGGCACTTGGCCTAGTTTGGTAATATGGTTGCTAAGCGCATCATTTTTATACTATAAAAGATCCAAAATATTTAAAAGTATTTTTCTTCTTTTATACTATAAGATTGCAGTTGCAACAGACATCAGAAAAGCATGTAGCCGTATGCTTCTCTGGTGGCGAGTACAGCTGCAATTTTATAATTTAAATTTTATAATTTAAAAGAAAGAATGATTGATAACGTTTTTGAAATTTTTGTGAGTATATTATAGTATAAAAATAATGTTCTTATCCATTACATTATCAGACTATATCTTAGTCTTATACTATGAATATTTTGCCATTTTTAATTCTATATATATATATATATGAATCTCACAAAGACCTTATCCTCGTACTGTTTATAATTGCATTTATCAGGCATGGGTACTGCTACAGCCCGTGGGCTCCTCATAGTGCTACCCATACGGACTGTTGATGTTGAGAAAAAAAATCCTTCTAGAGATAATTAATAGCTCACAGAGCGAAAGAGGGTGGACATTAGTACTCAAAAACTGATGAGCGCTTGTTACGCGTTGCATGAGCTCTCTTTTTCTCCAAAATCTGCTACTAAAAGCTAGAACATGAGCTCTCTTTGAGGCCATTACAACTGCAATAAGCGATTGATTAGATCATCTCACTGTAAAAAGGCTCTCCATATTGTTAGTTTTCCTTTCAATGCAGAACGCATGAATGTTTCTAAGATGATCGCTAAAATGGATGACAACTTCTTGAGGACCTTGTAGAACTCGAATATTTGCAGTAAAATGTAGAGCATTACGCCTCTAAACAACGACTATGCCGATAAAGATTTGAGAGCGCTTTTCAAGAAAGAAAGATGTACTTTCTGATTCTTTGAATTAAAAAAATCAGTGGGCTTCTTTCCTATCATTAAAAAAAAAGATTCGGAAAAAAAAAAAAATCAATGGAATGGATCATTTCTCGACAATTGATTTTTTGCCTCACTAGTTACTTTTTGCAAACTATATATGTGTTAGTGGCTATGTTCGTTGATAGACGGTGACGATCATATGGCTAAAAGATAAATTCTGATCGAAACTCATCAATTTGTAGAAAGTTCGTATAATTGAACGGGTGGAGTTATTTCTTTGCTCCGTAATTTTTTTAATATTCATCGATCAATTAATAGCCTTACAAACGAAATTATCGTCCCTAAGCAAAACTGCTAGGTGTATAAAAATATTTGTACGCATATATCCGCTTCACTATTTTTTAAAAAATTACTTTTCCGAAGGCCAATTAATTATCACCTTGGACATTACTCGTTTGACAGTGCATGGAGTTTCTAATGGCAATGAAGCTAATTTTGCTTAAGCAATTCAGGGAAACTACGATGCAGGTCTGGGTAGACGGTAGCTGAAAAAGCAGCGAATCGGGTGGAATAGGTTTCCTCATCACCAACTAGCAAGGCATTTGTCTGTGCGTTTCGGATTGTGCCGAAAATGTTCATGATGCGCTGTCAACTGAAATTGAAACAGTGTCGAAAGCAGCCAAATTCTTTAAATAGATACCTTCCTAGATGAACGAATGCAGATATTCTCGGACTCAGCATCGTTGACTAAAGCGATCCACTATAGGTCTAACCAATCCAAATCACTTACTTGGGATGCTAGAACGAAGCTCAAAGCACTTCAGTCCTTCGTTGACGAATATAACGCCTTCTCTTTTGGATGGAATTCTCGCTCCACCAAGAACACTATGCAAGCTAATCTTCTAGCTAATTATGATCTATTTAGTAAAAAATGTATTGTGTTGTTCTCTTTTGAAAACTTTTTCAACTCTATAACGTCTCATTCTGTTTAAATAAAATTTCGATGTCGGGCGATTCCCCTCCAAAAAAAAAGAAGTCAGGGAAACTGTACAGGGAGTTTCTTATGGTAATGAAGCTAAATTTGCTTAAGCAATTCATGGAAAATATACAGGGAGAATTGTTACCCATCTAGCATAGGGATGCGAATGGGGCGGATCCAAGGGCAGGAGGAATGTCGAACCACCCACCTCGTTTCTTGTCGGATTAGAACGAATTTGAGACTAATTTAATTTTTATACTATTTTCACTCCCCACTTACTGCTCCATTCGGAGCAGTCACGACATGAGCAAATTTTTAATTGGATCTGCACCTCCTGCTTCATTTTCTTGATGGACCGAAACGGATTCAAGATGAATATATTTTTCTATATTTTTTTTATTTTTATTTACTGTCTCATTCAGGACGGATCGGATCGGGAGCTCCACCAACGCAGATACGCTCCACCAACGCAGATCCATTTGCATCTGCAATCTAGGGACAATATTTACCTCAAGGTGACAAAACCGACAAAAAAGAAAAAAGAAAAAAGTGGAGCGCATCGCCTATACTGTGAAAACTAAACCTGACAAACGGGCGGGTTGGGTAATCCGCGAACGAATCATTCTACCCGCGGGTTATATAGGTATAGATAAAATTTACTCGTAAATTTTTGAGTGGCCAACATATTTACCCATACCCGCCCGTGGGTGAGCGGGTGGGTATATGGTTACCCGCAAATTTTTTTTTTCTTTTTCGCTCCTATACTCTCTAAATGCAAAACACATATATATAGTTTTTAAAATTGAAACATAACTCATTGTTTAAAATATTACAACATACAATAAATATATTTAAAATCTTAAAGAGAATAAATTTAATAATATAAAAGACACACGATAAGAAATTAAGATTAGAATTTTTAGAATGGATAAATAAAAAAAAATTAATTAAAAAATATATATATGGGTAACCGTGGGTTATTCAAAATACCCACAACTTAATAAATATCCGCCCGTTTTATCCATAATTTTTTGGGTAAAAAAATTAGTACCCATACCTGCAAATTTGTGGGTAACCCGCGGGTATGGTTCGAGATTGCCAGGTTTAGTGAAAACATTTTAGAAAAAGAAAAGAAGAGAACACGAAAAATTAATGACTCGAAACAACAGGAAACCTGAAATCTCAACAACTTAAATCGCAATCTCCAAACGAACATAATGCACTTCAGGAGAAGCGGACTAATAACATCAGATTTCCGGATAACACATTCTACAAAGATAGATCCTATGAACACTTGTTTCACATTTACACGACTACCAGACAGTAAGAAAATGCACCATCCGATCACGAGGCTGCCTTACAAGTTGCCTTATTATGCCCAAATGCTTTGCACTGACTGCAGCGTATTGCTCTTTTAACTGTTATCCGAGGATCAGCCGGCTTTACTTTTGGTCTTCCAACCATCCGACGGGCACGAAGAGGGCATGCGACGGGACTGTTAGTAATTAGTTCGCTGCTTTCGAGCCTGCCAACATCAGGTATTGGATTGATGGATGACGAATAGGTAAGGCGGTAGCATTCGGTTGTGAAATACTTGGAGCAATAGTCATACACGCATCCGTCCATGCGTTCGATGACAGCAAGAGCATGAATGCATGGCAAGCCAGTGGCATGCCATTTTCTGCAAGTACATTCCCACGTCCCGGTGTTCACAACAGTGACCACATCGTCATCGTCACGCACCTCGAAGACGTCGACCGTTGTGCAGCTGACATTCAGGGTTCGCGCTTTGATTAGGAGATCTTTTACCTTCTGATTTGCAGACGGCGTAAGCATATCACCCCACGTGTTTGAAGACTCCCGCCGTGAGTACATCATCTCCATCAGCCTGCACCTGATCATGTCGACCATCTGTACAACTGACAGCTCATATCTCGCCGTGATCCAGCTATTGAATGTCTCCGCAGCATTTAAAGAGTACTGACCATATCGTATCCCCTTAAAAAATGCATCGGACCAGCACTCAGGTTTCGTATCCAAAAGCCATTCAGCAAGTTCTTTTGACTCGGTCTTGATGTTCTCGAGGCACTCATCAAACTCATCTACTTTGCAAGTATATATGCACTGTTTGAGAAGATCGACCAAGGTACCCTTTTTCTGTTCAGGCCACAATTCATCAAATTGTGCCTTGAAATCTTCAATCAGAGAATTTACGCAGCACCCATGGTGAGAGTCCTCGAACACCTGAGGTGTCTCCTCCCACAGTCCATTTTCTCTGTTTGATATGAACGTTATAGGCCGAGGCATGGTCAAGGAAGTTTTAAGTTGCATCAAAAACCAGTGCCAGTTTTCTCTCGTCTCAGCATCCACTACCGATAAGGCAACAGGAAAAATATTACCTTCTCCATCAACAGCAGTTGCAGTTAGCAGCTTCCACTGCTTGACTGCCTTCAATGAAATCCCATCCAGGAAGAGAAGGGGTCGGCAACCATGTTCAAAGCCGGTAAGGGAGGCATGAAATGCGACAAAGAGGCGACATTTCGAATCTTCAGATGTAACTACTGTGGCTACACTTCCTGGGTTTGTCTCAATTATCCGGTCGCAAAACCATGGCAATTGATGACATGCCTCTTCAACTGAGTTATGCAGTTCTTTTCTCGCAATAAATTTTCCACGCCATGCCTGTGAATAATTCAAACTGAGTCCATATTCTCGTTGAAGATCATTGGCAATATCCCTTGGGCTATAATTGGGACTATCACGCAACCTCTCCTTTATTACGCTTGCAACCCATCGCTGAGAGGCTAGACGATGACCATCTTTGGCAACATGTTCTTTCCCACATGTGTGTCTGTCAACCATTTTCTTAATCATGAATTGCTTCCTAACCGGCGATTTTGATGCATGGATGCGCCATGGACAATCCTCGGAGGAACATTCGGCAGTTATGCGAGATGCATCATTCTTTACATATCTATATGTGAAACTATTTGCAATGGCATACTTATGCAAGGCCTCGCGAAAAGCCTTCTGATTTTCAAATATTTGCCCCACGCCAGTGATCGCATTGTACCAATCTGCAGACAGTCTTTGTCGTTTAGCATCCCTCAAAGTTGCCACGGTGGCTGTGGTGGCATCTGAATCAGCTACCACACTCCTAATTATCCTGCAAAGGACACATGCTCTTGTGAATTTCGAGATTCAATAAGGGCATTCACATATAAATACCAGCAAAATCATAAATTTATATAATCTGTGAAATTTGAGATCTACATATGCCCCAGAAAAAGTGCTGTTCCTAGATAAGAATACCATTTCTCTAAGTTGAGGAGCGGAGGGAGGAGGGAAGTGGGTATTGTATTAGAAAAGATTTTTGTTAGAGAAGAGTACTTTTTACGTACAAAAACACAAATGTAAGAAATTAAGTTTTCCAAAGATTGATATTCAGATTAAGAATTTTGCAAGGATATATGTTAGTATGGGTAAAAACGATCGAATCTAGTTAGATATCGGACACAATCATATCCACATCCATATTCAATACTAATCAGATATAAATATTTTAACTTTTAAAACAGCTATACCCAGGAAGTGTTAGGTGTGTTAGACAAAAAATACATATTTGTAGGTTTCCAACAGCTTTACACAGAAAAGCACTATCGTAATTCAACCTAAAACAAAATTCTTTGATCTAGACTTTCAAAATTTTACTACAAAAGTTTTACACGTGTAGCAATCTTGATTGGCTAGAGTATTATTTTAAAACCCTACGGTCAAGGGTTCAAATCCACTTCTCACCATGTTTAACATTCTTTTTCTCTATGCTAAATCTTACAGATTTAGAACAGGCAAGGATGCAGACACTTAAATACATATCCAAAAAGTTGAAGGAAAACCATATCCAAATTTGAATATGAAGAATTATTAATCATTGTTACTGAATTCGAAACCAAATATAGAATAGCCAATTTGACATCTAAATCTGGCCATTCGGTCTTGGATTCAATCTGATAATATCCAAATTATTGTCACCCCTACATGCAAGATAGATAAAATATTAGCACTGATTCAGCGATGTAGATCATAGTGTGCGATATAGACAACCACCTGTTCTCAACCTTCTTCATGATAAAAATATCAGTTGTGTCTGAACCAGCATGAAAATCAACCATTCTTCTAAGGTCTTTGTCATTGGAAACTGTGATTAGAGTTCGCTTGTTGTTAGGAAGGAAGTACTTGATGGAAAGATTATCAAAATTGCAGTTAAACATTGAAGATATCTCCGATTTCAGATCGTCAAGAGCCATGTCACGTTCGATATCAATAGCATGTGCCTCTCCACCACAATAAGACATGGATCCATCACTGTTTGTGATAAACTCTCCACCCGCCTGGCAAATAGCCAGAATGCTCCGCTTTGCCATTTGGTCCAATTTCCTGTAGTAAGGGAGATTGCCATTATCGTACGCAACATAATACATAAAAATGCAAGTAGAGAACATTAACATACTTTAACAACAACTAATGTCCATATCTTCGTTTGTCGCAAAATAATCATTAAACTAAGAGTTTTACCAAAGCATCAGTTCAACAAGGAAAGCACTCACAAGTATAAGCTGGGACAATGAAGAACTGAATAATTAAAGCAGAAATAATTGCAAAACATTACCAAATCAGTCAACATGAACTAAGCTGCAGGATAGTTCTAATTGAGCCGTCAAAACCACAGTTCATGCAAGAATAATTCTGGCCAAGATCAGCCACTGATTTGCCCGTCCATTCGTCCAGATCCAAAGTACAGAGCAATGGAAAAGATGGGCCTTTTCCTCATCTCAATGCCTTTTCACCGTCGCAATATGATATCACATATACTAAATCTAACTTTAGATTGACCATGTCTGCTATGTAGTCCCAGTCTACAATTGCAGGCATTCCAATTTCCAACCTAAACCAAACCACTACATCGCTCCGCCACATCACCTCACTCTGTGTGCCCCCAAGAGATAATGGCAAAGTAAAACAATACAAAAGAACTAAAAAGTAAAGAAAAGGAATGCATACATTAAAAAAAGTAAAAAACCAAGACTAAACAATTTGAAATTATCTCTAAGCACTTGTCCCACAAGGAGATTTTTCTTTGAAAAAGGAAGTACCGGCCAACAGTTTCTAATTAACCAGAGAAGCCACAGTTGAGAAGATCCTTAAGGGCCTATTTGTTTGCTCATAATTGATTTTTGAGGTTAAAAATAATTTTTAGTTGAACTAAAGTTCGGTGAAAATTATTTTCCGAGGTTGTTTGCTTGATGAAAAGTCACTAACTTCACAACTGAAGTTCTCCCACTTAGTGTGTTTGCTTCATTGAAAATTCCTGTACTACCACACAAAAGAGTGAAAAAAAGTTACAGCAATTATTTTGTTATCAAATTTTCTATCTACTTTTCTTCTGTAATTGACATTGCCGCTAGCTAGGGCAAAGTCAGTTATGGCATTCTAGGAAAGTTGAGTTATAGCTGAACTTAATTTACAACGAACCAAACATCAAAAGTGTGCATTTATTGCCAAAAATCACTCCATCCCTCTCTCTTTTGGTGAAACAAACAAACCCTAAAGGGAAGAGGAAGTTAGTGGAATTTCTACCGAAAGGATGAAAAACTGACATTGTTTTAAGGTAATGATGAAATTATATTCACAATTTATATTATACAGTAGCTGCAGCAAAGCACATAAACCTGGTAGTCTGATTTTGTACCATTTGGCACGCATTCACCATTTGGTACAATTTTTAAATTAAAGATCTTTACAAGCTTCACAGGCTGGCTCAAATTATATCCAATAGAAATTACTTCAAATTAGTTAAATATCCATAGTTATCTTTTTTAATCTCCTAAAGTAAACAAGATAAACTCTCCTTTTTTATATATATAAAATTCAATCTGATCAAATTCAACATATTTATTTCTGTCTATCTCTTCCAGAGAAATATGATCTCATAATATCTATAGTCTATAATCGTTATTCCATTCAATCCAAGATAAACATTAATTAAAACTGAAAACTACGCTCCAATAAAAATAAACATTGAAAAACTAAGCTACACAATCTATAGTAATCTCATATATCATCATATATCAAATACCAAATCTAATCATTACCCCTAAATTAAAGTAAACTAATCTAATTTAAGGTTTTAGTCAATATTCTTTTAAATAATAATATCAAATTAATACAAAATGTAGAGTAATCTAGAAATCGTAAGATATCCAAGACAAATTTAAATTATTATAATGCCAAACAGACATTATAAACTTTTCATCAACTTTACCTTAAAAAATAGCCTGTTCACCGCATGGCAATGTGCCTAGTTATGGGAAATTTTGAGATGCGTTGCGTGACAATATGCCTAGTTATGGAGAAATTTTGAGACTTTGATACCAATAAAGAAAGAAGACTTTAAAAACTTATTAAACACTTATCAGAGCTAAATTAGGCAAACAATAAAATTTCCCATTAGGTTAGTGATGTTTAATGAAAAAGATACAGATTTTCTTTAATTGAGAGCTACAAGTTAGGAAAATTGAATTTCAGAAAAGTGACTCTCAATTTCATCAAAATCCTTCAGTCAAATGCATGAAAGAAGCATATAATCAATAGATCCAAAAACTACACAAATTTTATTTATTTCGAATTCAGCGCATTGAATGCTCAAAAAAGCACGAATATTGAAAAGGGTTTAAATTGAAAATTCATTCTTTTGATAAAAGTTCTAATATTTTATGCGCCGAATCGCACGGGATCGCAATGGGAGGTACTACTGCGCGTATTACACGCGCTGTGAAGGACTCTAGTTAATATACTGTGTTTTGTGGGGCTAACTTGCAAATTGCCCATAACCCTCATATAAACATCTAGGGTTTCATCAACCCTAGATCACCACCATTTCCTCCCTCTCAACCCTAGCCGCCAGGACACCCTCCCCCTTGTTGCTGCCACCACCCTAACCGCCGCTGATCACCCCTGACCGCCGGAGTCCGGCCAGCAAACACCCTCAAGTTTCTCTCCAACTCTTCCTCACTCCCTCTTTGCCTACTGAACCCGAAACCCCACTCCTCTCGACCGTGCGCCCCGGACCCATGCCGCCGGCCACCAAGAGGTCCGGCAACTCTCCCCCGGTCAGCCCGGCGCCGCCGTACGCCCCCAAGCCCGGCCGGGGATCACCCTAAACCCAAGTTTTGAAGGGCTCGGACTACAGCCCTTTGTCCAGCGCTACCGCCACTCCCCGCCGTCGCCGCCGACACCTGTGGACTCCGGGGAACCCTCCCGAGCCGCCCTGACATCCCTTGGCCGCTCCTTTGCTGGATCCAAATCTCTGACCCGAGATCACCTTGGGTTGGCCGCAACTCTCCAACCGCCACCTCCCGCCGCCGACTGTCGTTACCTCTGACCTTCCCCCTTCGGCCACAGTCCCCTCTAGCCGTCGCGCGCCTCCCCTGGCCGCCAGAGCTCGGGAAGTGGAAGCCACTGCCCTAGCTAGCCCGAGCTAGGGTTTTTCTTGGCCGGTTTCGTTGTTCTGGCCATCTCCGTCGCTGGCAACTCTCCGAAAGGTGAGCACGGTCCTCCAGAGGTACTGTGGACATGGGTGCTCACCTTCATTGCAGTCTGAGAGGCCTCAGATTGCGGATTCTGCTGCGACACTCCCGGAGACCTTGGAAATTGGAGTTCAGGTAGCCCCGGCGCGCTACTCGGCCACCATTCGCGCTCTGGATAGCGAGCGCGGGCTTCGGCACGTCGAGACCTATCAGCCTACACCGCTGGCCGGGTTTCGAAGTACGCGGTTTTCGGTAACAAATCGTAAACCCTAGTTTTACATATATTAAATGCATGTAGAATGCAAATTAGGCGCTTTTGTGTAAATTTGCCAAGTGGGCTGCCTCAGGCAGCGTGAAACCACCGTGTGTGACCTTCGGACTGATCGTCCTAGGTCCAATGGCCTTCACGAAATGTAATTAGGGTTACGGAGCGTTAATCAGCAAAATCGCAGATTGAACGCGGTTTAGGTTCGGGCGACAAGTAATAGTATACAATAAGTTCTCCTTCGAGTGATCCTTGGGATGAACTTCGAGCTTAAGCGGTGAAAAAAACATAAGTCTTATCCGACACAGCTTTTTGAATCTCTTGCGCCCGAGAATCACCAATAGGAAATACGTCCCGTAATTCCTCATAAAGTAAAGCAATTTCTTGAGAAAGATTTAATGAGATTAATTACTTTTTATATTGACCTTCTTACTCCGCCCTTCTCACCGGGGACTAAAAAAAAAGTCGTTTGTTTACGGGAAAAAAAATGGATAAAATAGAACAAGGAACCCCAACTAAAAACCTAAGAAGTGAATGCCTCATATTCATCGCTGAGCCTTGTTGGCTGGTTGCCCTCGCTGTCTCGTATATCCAAAGACAGCAGGTGGGCGGCGGAGGGTTCCGAAGCCGAAATCAGCATTTCCGCGAACTAGATACGGCATAATTATCATTAAATGCACTTGTTAGCATAGTGTTCATGTGTTTGCTGCCCAAGCACCCAAATCAATGGGTTTCGGGGCAGCGAATGGTTTACGGTGTGGATTGGTACTTTCCGAGCCACTTCCATGGATTTCGAAAGTGTTCCGGTGAGTTTTCAGAAAATTCCGGCAGATTTCGTGAATCGGTATAAGGAACCGATTTTCCGATGATTTTCGGGATGTGTGATCAGTGACTTTGGGTCGCTTAGGGTTTAGTCCTATTTAGTCAGGGGTTTGTGACTCCGTGGATCTTTCGTAGGTCTAGTCGACGGACAGGAGCACCTTGGGAGTTAGGTATCTCATCTTATTCAGGTGGGTGCTCGATCCGAAGTCGGTATAGTAGTGCCAACTCGGTGGCATTCCTTCCCTTCTCATTTTACTTGATTACACACATTGCATGTTAAGCACTCGATCACCACTTGACTTCACTTCTCTTGGCTCTACTTTTATATATTCATCGTGAGTTAGTGGTAGAGTGGTACTTCATTGGTTGTCATTACATGACTTGATACATGTTAGACCTGTTTGGTCGATATGATGTGAGATTTATGAGATTGGGTGACCTGATTGGTCGGTATATTCCTTGTGGTTCCTATGTCGACTACTTGCCGATGATTTGCTATTGATCATATCACATCGATCGCCATAGCTCGTGTGCATTTCAGTACACCAGCGGTTTGGCCATTGCAATGATGTTCTTTTTCGAAAAAGTAGTCGCACTTCCAACCCGTGAGCCCTATGCGGCCTACTACTAGGACCATATGCCAGATTGAGCAGATTGTTGCATTGCCTGAGGTCTTTAAACCAAAATGTCGGTTGATTGGGTACTTTTGGACTATTTGTCCGGTTGATGCATCGTATATTGATTACAGCAGCGGCTAGATATTTACATATCATTATTTCCCTTTTGTCCTTATTTGTTACTGTACTCGTTATAGTTTCATATCTTGCTATACATTATATCTCATTTGCCGGTGAGTACAGCTTGCTTTCGTCGGCTTGTGGTACCCACTGAAAAACCTCAAGTTAGTTTCTCACCCCCAGTTTTTATAGGTGACACAGGTGGTGAGAATCAGGACAGTGCGTGAGATATCGGATAGCTAGTGAGCTCTAGTAGTCCCGTGCTTTTCCATTGATCGACTACGGTTTATAAATCTTTCTTACTCTTCAGTTATTTGTTAAATAATATAGACATTATGATGGTTAAGTTATGCTTGAATGTTTGTTTTGGATTAAATGAATTGTGAATTTATGGTTTATGAGTTTATGGCAAAAATGTTTTGTCTCTCGTGGTAGTAGGTTTTCAAAGGCTGAGTTTTCGTGTGGAAAATAGTTTTCAGATGGTTTTCGATTTTATCGTAAATCCTAGATTTTTAAAATACATTTTTCCGAGTGGGAAACACTTTCAAATGATAGAATGATTATTGTATTGTGCATATGCATCATCTTCGCCTAAGTAGAGCTTAGCTGAATGTACAGGGCATGCATCATCTGCGCTAAGAATTGGTTAGTTGTATAAGCATCCACATATTATGCTTGTTTGGTTATGTGGGTGAAAATTGTAAGTTGTGGAATGTAATAGGTGGTACGCCGTGCAAATATAAGGAAGACTGTCCGCGTGGATAGAGAAATTCATGTGTTTGTGACGGGTCTGTCAGTCACGTGGGCAAGGTTATTGTTTCAAAAAAAATTGGGCATTTTTCCACTGACTTTATTTTCAAACTTGAACCTTTTCTAAAAAGACTTTACAAAAAAGGACCGCGGGGCGTGATAATACAATTAACTAAATCACAAATGCTAGGCTCAGCCTCAGCAAATATACGAGGAATAAGATTCTAGAATTACCTTCCATGATTAAAACTTCATTGTAATTGACTACCTTTTCAATTTTAATAAGCTTTTATTCTTGTAGACATGTGAGTTGATTTATTTTATTTTTTTCGGCCAATCAAGTCTAAATAATTAAAACATAGGTGAAAGCCATAGACATACTGAGAAATAGTTGCAAGACCGCCGCTAAACTGTCATTTTCGCCCACTTTCTTTTGCATACGAGAATTAACTTGCAGCATAGAGCACACAATATAATATCCATTGTACTAACCATCATTTGTCTCATTACCTATCAAATTGCACTAAAATTTGTATTTACAATCCAAAAATGTTACATTCAGTGCTATTTCGAAGCAATGAAGTTAAATCCTTACATTGTAACCCCAAATACTCCCTCCAAGAAACCCACTATAGTGAAACAACAAGTTCATTACCAATATTCCATAAAGCGTCGCAGGCACACAGAGCGTCGCGACTTAATGGTTTGATGGGTGATAAGTTCCTACCACATACCAAAGACAGATCCCAATGCAAATTCATCCAAAATTGATAACTTTAATAACTATAGATAATAAAAAGTTACAGCATTTAACTAAAGTGAACAAACCAAAAAACACTTATTACAGTTCAAAAAGAAAAGTAACACACTTGAAAATAAGCAAACAATACGGCTTCTTAAGAACCAAATTGAAACCAAGAATTTTAAAAAGACCAACAAATATGCAAAACTCAGACAAAAAGTTATATATATATAATAGGTGCACAAGATTTTTTTAAAAAAAAAAGCTTTCAAAAGGTCAATTTATAATGTTGCATTTGCCTTTTGGATAAACTACGAAAAACTCTGGCACTTTAGCCTGTTTTTCAGTACCAGAACCAGCTTTCTGGTTCCAATTTCAACCAAATTCAAACCGCTAAACTAGTTATCAAGTTTTCCTAGCATTGTTGTAGATAGAGGTACACAAAGATTAGGTTTCACTTAATTTTAAATATAAAAGCAACCCAAACAAAATCACCAACCAAACTAAACAAAATATGTTGGTTGTATAATCCAAACAAAACAAACAGAGAAAAAACAAAGAAGGAAAAACTAACAGGAAGATAAGTGAGCACAATAGATCTGAAACCTGCATGAACACTATTGCTTTATGTAGCTACATTAGCACCTGAGAAGATGAGAGAAGAGGAGGCGTTGATGGCGTTGACTCGAGAAAACCCTAGGGCGGAGCAGCGACGGGGAAGTGGGCGGGGGAAGAGGGTTTGGCGGGGAAGCCGAGAGGTGGAGGTAACAGGTACGAAGGAGATGAGAGAGAGAGAGAGAGAGAGAGAGAGAGAGAGAGGGGCGATTTCGAAGCCCTAGGTCGAAAGAGGGGGCAAGTGGCGAAAGTCTCCAAATCCCGGAAGAGCGCTGCTAGGGTTATATATCTTACAACTTGGCCCATCTAAGGGCTATGTTGTAAGAAAAAGTCTTATCAATAGTTTTTTTTAACTAAAATTTAAAAATGTTGGAAAAACAAATTTCACCCTTGGATTGGAGCTTATTGAGCTTACAAGCCCTAAAGATAGTAGACTTATTATTTCTCATCTAGGCATTAGGGCATATTTGTTTTACCGAAATTAGACTTTGGATTGAAGTGGAGTTCAGGTAAAATCTATTTTTCGCCCGTTGTTTGTTTTCATAACTATGAAAGTGAAGTTTCTTCAGTTCTGCTGTTTATTTGGCAGGAAGAGAATGATGTAAATCTATAATTTATGTATAAATAATAAATAGCTTCATAAATAATAAATTATAATATAATAAATAAAAATAATATAATTATATTCTTATATAATTAAAAAATTTAATCTAAACAACTAAATTATTTTTTTATACATAAACTATAATAATACAACAATAAAATTATAAAGTAAAAAAAAAATTATACTTAACTAATCAATTTTCATCATATTTTAAATGTACAAACTAAAATGAAGAAATACTAAAACTTAACTAATTAATTTTTATCATATTTTAAATATGCAAACTAAATAAAAGAGCAATTAGTACCATAATTAAGTATATTTAAATAAAATAGCATTATCTATTGTATTATTTTATTATTTTTTTCTGCACATCTCTTCACTATAATTGACTTCGACTGAGGGTGGGCCGAAGTTAATTACGCTGTTTTGGATAACTTGAGTTTCGACCGTATCCTTATTACGGCAAACCAAACAGCAGAAGTGATTATTTACGGCCGAAAACAACTTCACTCATCTCTACTTCCACCCAAACAAATAAGCCCTAGGGTGAAAATATGGATGATCTTATAATTCTGTCATCTATTTCAAGAGCAAAACTATTGGTACACCCAATTCTTCTATTTGTCACACTAATTATGCTTTAATCCTTAACTATTAAAAAAGTAATTTTCGATAAAACTGCAACCAAAAGTTTAGCCCTTTGGATGAATTAGTGTAAAATTTAGACGCCTTTTGAGGTGTACAGCTAGCATTGCTCTTTTTAAAGTTATGTAAATTTATGGATGTAGGCGGACTATTACTACTGGTTATTAAAGAATTGTTATGCCTTTCTAAAAATAGTTTTTCTAAAATATATGGCCAATTTGCATAAAAAATTCATTAGTTTTGAGATTTTGCAAAAGTAGGCCACAATTTTGGATTTTGCAGATTCGGTCCAGATTCTCAGGAATCTGACCAAAATACTCTTATTCTTTTTTCTCTCTCCATTTTTTTCTCTCGTTCTCCGAAGAGGGCGGCGGAGGCGGCTCGCCTCGCCTCTGCCCCGTGCGCCCCCGCCCTCCTCGCCTCCGACCCCGCCGAGGCTGCACACGCTACCGCCCTCTAGGACGCCCCGCCTCGCCTCTGCCCCGTGCGCCCTCGCTTGCGCCCGCTCACCCCTCGCCTTCCTCGCCTCCGACCCCGCAGAGGCCGCGCCGCGACCCTCTTTTTTTTTTCTCTCCGACCCTCCTCCACCTCCTCCGCGGCCCTCCGCGACGGTAACGAGGACAGCATCGCGTCCTCTTTCTCCGCCTTCGCCCTTCACCTCCACTGTAGCAGATTTTTCACCCACCAAACCCACTTCTAGGAACCTGCCGTCCCCACTACTATCGCCGACGACGAAGAGGAAGCGCTTCTCGACGCCGAGAAGCTTGCGGCGAGGGAAGGGGCACGCAGCCCACCGAGCCCACCCGGGACCGGCGATAAGCGAGGTGGAGACGGAGGAGAGCGTGATGACACCAGAGAGGTGCACGGGAGCATCTCTGGTCAAGCACCTTTGTTTGCTTAAAACAAAAAAATATAACTAAAGGCTAAAAACTAGAGAATAAGGAAGAAGAACTAGAGAAGAATGGAAGAATAAGATGAAGTTGCACTGTTAAGATGAAGTTGCACTATTTTAGAAGAACGTTGCATTGTTATAGGCGTAAGTTGCACTCTTTGAGATGTAAACTGCACCTTTTAAGATGAAAGTTACACTCTTCAAACGAAAGTTGCACTCTTTGGGAGATCGTTACACTGTTTCTCCTCCTCCTCCTTCCCCTCCGCTTCCTCGTGCTTCTTCTACGCCCAACTCTCTTCGCCCGTTACCTCCAACAGCTGTTCCAAGGTTATACCGGATCTGCTGCGATGGGGGTGGAGGGCGAAGAGGAGTTGGGCGTAGAAAAAGCACGAGAAAGTGGAGAGGAAGGAGGAAGAGGATGAGAACAGTGTAACTATTTTCGAAAGAGTAAAAATTTTGTTTAAAGAGTGTAACTTTCATCTTAAATGGTGCAGTTTACATCTCAAAGAGTGCAACTTACGTCTATAACAGTGCAACGTTCTTCTAAAACAGTGCAACTTCATCTTAATAGTGTAACTTCATCTTCTTCTTCCTTCTTCACTAGTTCTTCTTCCTTATTCTCTAGTTTTTGGTCTTTAGTTAATTTTTTTTTGTTTTAAGCAAACAAAAGTGCTTGACGAGAGATGCTCCCGTGCACCCTCCGCCCTCCTCGCCTCCAACCCCACCTAGGCCGTGCTCGCCGCTACCCTCTAGGACACCGCCTCCGCTTCCGCCGCTCTCTTCTCCAGCGTCGTCGCGCTCTCCTTCGTCTCCACCTCGCTCGTCGCCGGCCCCAGGTGGGCGTGGTGGGCCGCGTGCCCCCTCCCTCGCCGGCAAGCTTTTCAGTGTCGAGAAGCGCTTCCTCTTCGTCGGTGGCAGTGGTGGTGGGGACGGGGGTTCCCAAAAGTGGGTTTGGTGGGTGAAAAATCTGTTGAAGTGGAGGTGGAGGGCGAAGGCGGAGGAATGTATTAGAAATATGAACTTTTTTAGAAATATTCTAATTTTGGTTCCAACTTTAAATGTGTAACAGGAAAAATTTAATGGCATAGAGAATCAAAAAGAGAATGTATTAGATCACCTCAAAAAGATGTATCGAGATTGGCGACATCGTCTGCATCTTTATTATTTGCGTTTTGAGAGTGACGAGGATCGACTGCGTAAGGTTCCAGAATTTGTTGCAGATAGTGATTGGGCCTATTTAGTCGAGTATTTTGGCTCAGAGGAGTTTAAGGTTACTTCATGAAATTCTTATGTTGATACAAGTATTGCTAATTAATTTAAGCAAGTATATTAATCAAATATATATATATTTTAATGCAGCGCATGTCAGCTCGTAACAAACGAAATCGAGCCAAACAAGGAGCAGCTACCGTTAAGGGTAGAACATCATTTGGTAAAATTAGATATGCGATGGTATGAGTTTTGGTTATTTAAATCCTTTCTATAGTGCTTTGAGTGTTTATTTTATTATCAATTGTTTTAATTAATTGCAAGCATTTTGACAGAGAGATCCCGTCAGTCAAGCGGAGCCTAAGATGACTGACTATTGGAAAGCAACTCATATAAAATCAAATGGCCAGTGGATGAATGATCGATCAAAGACAGTGATGGTAATGCTAGAACATGTAAAAGCATAGCTTCAGACTGATTATAAATCATATATTTATAATTCATATCTAATATTTGAGAACTATCATAATAAATGTAGGTTGCACTGGAGAATATTGAGCTGACACAATCGCAAAGAGGCGAACCTCCGTTAAAACCGGAGGACCAAATGATTGAAGCTTGTGGGGCACGCTCCGGCTATATTAGAGGATTAGGAGGCGGACCTCGACCTACATCGCGCAAGGGTGCAGAACTTAGAGAAGTATATCAACGTCAGTTTGAGGAACTAAGGGACGCGCTTGAGCATCAGCAGCAAGAAGCTGAGGAGCGAGAGCAACGCTTAAGGCAAGAGGCTGAGGAGCGTGAGCATCGTCTTAGAGTAGAGGCAGAGGAACAAGAGCATCGTTTGAGGCTGGAATTTCAAGCACTGCTTCAAGCGATTATGGCACACATTCCAGGACTTCAACATAGAGATTCTACGTCACCTACAGCAGATGTTCCTAATACCGGTATATATACTTTTCTTTTCATTAATCAAATGAAAGTAAAATTAACCCATCTTGGATACTTTCGTTTCATGTTTGCATGATTGTTGCTGTTGATCAACTAGAATACGGAGCATAGTTCCGTGGATGAATTAAGATGGAATGGATCCACATATATGTGCGATGGTACTCCTATTATTTGGTTAGAACTGCTATATATGTGGATCAAATTCAGTGATCTCATTGTGTTGTTGTGGGGATGCTCCTTGAAATGTAGTGGCAATAGTGGAGTTTTCTTCACCTGTAACTCTTTGATCACGATCTCTTGTGCTGTAAGCTGTTTTATGTGGTTTCCGAGGTGTCCAATTTCTTCATCTTAAGAGGATTCAATTAGAGATAAATTGGAAGATTGATATGATTGTTCATCAAGAATCGATATGATTTTTCATCAAGGACAATAGCTCTTAAGTATAAAAAGCATACAACTTAGGCTAGGGGGAAAAATTTTAATTATAGACAGGTTGTTCTTATGTCTTTGTAAATTGAGGTTTTCCCTAAAATCTTACTCTGTTTTTTGTCCTTTTATTTCTATATCATGTAGAGATTCTCGTAAAACTGGGAGTACGACTTAATCAATTTGCTTCCAAATGGAGAATTAATGAATGTCATGCACATTCCAAAATATAATCATAGCTAAGGAGAAGCATGATAAGGACAAATATACCAGAAATGGCTTTATTTCTCTCATAACTTGGACCGCTTCTACTTTTCATATATAATTTATTAGGAGCTGATTAATTCATATGATACGAAAATGAAAGATTCTAATATTTATATTATTGTTTTTTTTCCTTTGGTTATATTATCCAAATACGAGGTTTCCTACTTGCCATGTATTATACAATCAAAATACATATATGTCACTATTAATTATACCTTTAATTCTATTAATTTTACAATATATTTATTTGAATATTTTTTACCATGTATTGTACCTTTAATTCCATAAATTATCTATATCTTGCAGATTATGATACACCCGGATGCTCCAAGTCTAAGTGAGATGTTTTGAGATGGATCAGAGGGAGGTGTTCTATCTACTCGTATCAACTGAGGCTTCGAATGCTTTTTTATCTTTCATGACTGACTAATAGTTTTTGTCACGCCCCGGGTTAGTTTTAGAAGTGAAAATACGTGGCATTTTTTTTTTGAAAGCCTAGCCCGCGCCACGTACAGGCCCACCACAAATACAGGGTCCACTGTACACACGGACAGAGCCTCCCCTGTATTTGCACGGCGTACACAACATACAACAGGATGACAACCACTATTCATCCACCACACAAACAACAACAACAACACAAATCATGATTTATACAGCTAACCGTCCTTAAACCTGTATGAATCTAAGCAAGTCCTTAAGCGAAAGATGATGCGATGCACAAATAACAGATCATTCTAGAAAACTACTCCTTACCCAGAAGCTTTATTTGAAACCCTAATTTCAATCATTTAAAACCCTTTAAAAATTGTTCTCCACACGAGAACTCTCTTTTTGAAAATGCTACCACGAGGGGTAGAAAACCAAGGTATGCGATAAATGAAAGATCTAAGAGCATCGACAACCAAAGAGTCTAAGCATGCAATCCATATATGAATACTAAATCAAATCCACAAGATATAAGCATGCAAGATAAAATATCCAAAAGGTAACTGAACCACAACCACATCTAGCTGATAAAGGATAAGGTGATAACCAAAATCTGGAGAGAGGAGCCTCACAAGTCGGAACCTCTAGAACTACTATCTAGGCGTGCCTAGCAACGTCTCGACTCCCACCACCCTGCTCACCTGAAAACAACAACGAGGGCGGGGGGTGAGAACATGTAAACATGTCTCCCCTCCCAGTGGGTACCACAAGCTGACGAAGGCGAGGTGTACACACCGGCACGAGGGTCAACAAACAGATAGATAAGGATAACAGTAGCACAAATAAGTATGAGGCTGACATACAACTGAACAACTATGCTACTGTAAGCAAATAGTATATGCATCAACGGAGATAGCCACAAAGTATACCCAATCTATAGCCACCGGGACGGACCCCTAGCACTGTCACAACCTGCTCAACTCTCGGCACAAAACCTACCAGACGCACTGCGTCGAGGCTCACGGGTCGGTCACACACACGACCCTTTACCGGAAAAGAAGCCCAAACGGTGGATCAGACCGCTGGCATACGTGAGGTGCTAGAAGATCTGTGACGATCGATGCGAATGTTCAATCCACAGAACGGCAACGAGCCGAGAAGCAACTGATAAGCCAAAATACGAGGATCGCTCGGAACAATAGGCGATCAACACCGACCAACTAGGTCGTCTCAAGAATCATGCAAACCACAACTACTCTACTATCCAAGCACACATAAGTAGAGTCAACGGGAGTCAAGTGAACTAATATCTGAAATGCAAGAGAAGGGATAGAAAGGTATCACCGTAGTCCACTGAACCGACTCCGGATCGAAGTACCCACCTGTAGGAAAGATCAAGCCTAACTCCGAGGCTCTCAAGAACCATGACAGGACCTACGAAAGACTCACAGGGTCAAGGTCCACCAAGTCGACACCAAACACAAAGCTCACACATCCCGAAACCGACGGATCGCCCGGAAAACCCACCGGGACGATTCCGAAACCACACTAAGCCCCAGAGGGGTACCAACAGCCAACCAAGTCCTCCGCTGTCCCCCAAGCACACAAAACGAAGTGACGGGACAGCGAGCACAAGCTCGGGGTGCCACGAACACAAACGCACCCGAAACGGCTTTCCGGGTCCCCGAAAAATGCCGATTTGGCACCGGAAACCCTTCGTCACTCATCTGCTGTCCTCGAAACTTTGGGACAGCGATGAGGAACAGCCAACGAGACTAAATGACAAAGCCAAGTCGCTCGCGAAATCAGCAAGTGAGTCGCACGACTAAAAACACACGTTTTGCCGACTATTTCATCGGAAAATGCATCGAAAATAAATCCGGATCTCTGCGAAGGGCGAAGGGGTTGGACAACCAGTCCACAGGGCCTCAAGGATCATGCCCTTGCTACCCGCAGCGTCGCAACACTGCCACAATCGTCAAAGTCCATAAACAAGCAACATATACATACATAACAAGCATAATTAGGGCCGTTTGAGCACTCCGTTCGTCCGCACGACCTTCTGCAAGCACCAACGGATGGGTAATGACGTAACAGAGGCCGTGCTCATAGCCTCACTACGACAGGACCAGTCGCAAGCACAGTAAACCCATAAAAATAGTGTTCACATGCGATAACATAGCTCGACAAAGGCCGAACAGCGAAACGGCACAACCAAACAGAAAACTAAGGTGAGCATGATGATCAGCGCATCGCTACGATCATCGTGCTCACCTTCCCGAGCTTCGGGAGGCAACAGGGAGCTCAAACACAAGCGTACGACCAAAACCAACTAAAAACACACCCTGGCCGGAGCAGCAAGCTCCGGCCGGCAGCCGGCCGACATGCACGGCCCGCGGCGGCCAGGGTTGGATACGGGGGAGGTAAGGAAAAGAATGCTCACCTCAGTCGGCGGCTGGAAGGGGCGGCGGCGGTGCGGGGAGAAGAGGAGCCCTCGGGTGGCTAGGGCACGGCGGCGCCGGCAACGAACGGCGACGGCGGCCGGCGGCGACGCGAGCACCGGCAAGAGGAGGTCGCCGGACGTCGGGCTGCCGGTGACCGCGATAAAAAAAAAAAAAAACCGGTGGCGGCGGCGGTGAAGGGAGCTCGGCCGCGGCTGCCCTAGTTGCCCAGGCTGAGCCCGCGGCGGCTGCGGCTGCGGCGGCGCTCTGGCGGCATGGCGGCGGCCGGGGAGGAAGGGGACGGCGCCGGAGGTCCTCCCGGAGCTAGTCGGGGGGTGCTGCACCGGCGGGGGGGCTGCGGTGGCTCGGGTCCGAACAGCTCGGCCCACAGCTGCCCAAGCAGCAGCTGGCAGCAGCTCGGCAGGGGCTCCCGGCGGTTCTCGACGGCGGGGCAGGTCGCCGGCGGTCGTGCCACCTCAGGGGAAGCTCAAGCGTGGGTTCCCCTTAGGTGCACACCGCAGGGAAGAAGAAGAAGAAGGAGAAGAAGAAGAAGGAGAAGAAGAAGAAAAGGGAGAGAGGAGGTTGGCCGGGGTTTTGCGCCGACCAGGGGTGGTCGGCGGCGGCCGGCGGCGCACGGGGAGATGGCAGAGGAGCTGGGGGGGAGGGGGCTCAGTCCTGTGAGCTGAGGGAGGAGAGAAGAAGAGAGGTTCACACTCTCTCTCCACTCACACACACACAACACATATACACATGTGTATTTTTGCACAAACACCCCTCAAACACAAGAAATAGCCCCTAGGTCCTGGGTCCCTCACAGCAGGAACAAAAAGCCCAGACACCCCTCCACAATCAATCTCACGCAAAACGGTGCGTGAACAGGGTCCAGATCGCGAAACCATAAAATGTACACTACGACCCCTCAGCGAAGAACATGCAATATCTCTCAATCCGTCTGTCGCATGTTGAAACGGATCATGCCATCGCGTTCAGCACTGCCGAGACATCGAATCTATTATTTTGGATCGTCAGAAACGGACTCCGAATTGCGCCGTTAAGCCGTTCTCTCTCCGCAACCAAAACTTAAAATAATATAATACATATAAATACTATATATATACACTATATATATACATATATATATATATACCTATACATGTATATATATATACAAATACAACTCAAATACACAGTAAAGGGGAGAAAACACAGAATTCAAATTTCACAAATAAATTTTACAAAATTCGAATTCTCACAGTTTTTAGTTTTTTTTTCTCTAAATTGAACTTATGTTGTGAGTTGGCAACTTGATGGATTCTTGTTTTGTTTTTTTATTTTTGTTGATATTGTTGGAGAAACTAATGTATGACATTATTTTGAAGTGATTTGTTATGTTGGAGTTTTTGCTTATGATTTTTGTTATCTTACTAATATATATTTGTATATGAACATTTGGTGGCAGAAAATAACACTATCTCGAATGTGAATATAATTTGTCGCCACCAAATGCTACATTTAGTGGCGACAAATTTTTGCCACCAAATGTTACGTTTAGTGGCAACATGTTTTTGCCATCAAATGGCCACATTTCATGGCGATAAATATTTGCCACCAAATGAAACACATTTAGTGGCGACAAATATTTGCCATTAAATGATGTATTTAGTGGCGACTAATATTTGCCATCAATTGTCACCTTTAGTGGCGACTAATGTTTGCCACCTAAAGTTGAACGTTGGTGGCAAAAATCAGTTGCCACCAAATCCTGACAATTGGTGGCAACAAAATGTTGCCACCAAATGGCACCCTTTCGTGGCGACTATTGTCGCCACAAAAGGTTATATTTAAAGTGGCAAAATTAATATTTCGCCACCGATTCATTCGCCGGCGGGATCTATTGCGGCAACATGTGGCGACAATTTTTGTTGCCATTATAGACATTTGGTAGCGACATTTTATATATTCGGTGGCGACTCTAGTCGCCACCGAATGATAATTATCTTGTAGTGCTATATATATATATATATATATATATATATATATATATAGAGAAAGAAAGAGAGAGAGTCCGGCTATGTAGTACACTGAATTTCAGTGCATCGTACCGAACTTCTGCAAATTGTAGAGTTCCGGTGGAAAAATAGCATGAGAGGCTATATGTGAGGCTTCGGCCAAGTTTGGGACTTGTGTGAAGAGTTTTCGGCGCAAGCGAGGCGCGAAAACGGACTTCGAAAAGTTAAAACTGCTAAACTTGTGAAGTCTGCACTGGATTCCGGTATGTGGATCTCCATACCGGTACTGAAGTGAATAGTACCGGTATGTGCATAAGGAATACCGGAATGCCGTGGTTGAACCGAAAACCCAGCTCTTGAGTTTTGCGGAATTCTCCGGGAAATACCGGAATGTCACTGTATACCGGTATGTGAAATAGGATACCGGTACGCGATGGCCGAAACAGTAAATCCAGCTCTCGAGATTCTGCGGGATTTCTGAGGCATACCGGTATGCACATGCGCATACCGGTATACAATGTCCAGATTTAGGGTGGTTGTTGTGTTGTTTGTGGAGAGGGGCAAAATAGTCTTTTCATATGATTTGGGGGTGTATGAATGGCTGAGACCTTCTTCCCTTCTCATTTGTTTTCCTCTCTACTTCTCCTCTCCCTCTCCCTCTCCCTCACTTTCTCTCTCTAGAGATCTCTCCAAAGCTTGGAGAAGTGGTGGATTGGAGCTTGGAAAAGGCTTCCAAAGGAGAAATGAAGCTTCTTGGTGTAAGAAGGAGCTTGGGGATTTCGTGATTAAGGTTAGTACCTCACGTTTTGGGTTCAAACCTTGGATTTAATCCTTTGAAATGAGGTTTTTGAGAACCCTTGGCAATCTAAAGCACAAAGTGTGAGAGATTGGCCATGAAATCTAGGGTTTGGCTTGCATGCATGCAAACCCTAGGTAGATTTGGGGCTTTTGCAATGAGAGGTTCTAAAAATATTTGGACCTTCGGGAATTGCAATTGAGGCATAGGAAATCATGTTAGAACACTTGATTTCACATGTTGAGTTGAATTTAGGGTTCGTAATGAGTAACGAACCGTTTTCTTGTAGAAGCTTGGGTTGAAGCAAGAACTCAAAGCTTGGACACTTAGGAGCTTGAAAAATACAATAATTTGGAAGCTCTTGAGGTGGGTTTGTGTTTACCGAAGTGATTAGGTCACTTCCATGTCTAGGGTAAATATCCATTTAAAGATAAAATGGTATGTGTTGTGAACCCTAGAATTTGCATGTTGGCAAAGGTAAAATTATGATAGGTTGAACAATGAGATCCTATTGCATGATGTACATATCAAGTATAATTTAATTATTAATACTTGTTGCATAGTTGCATGTATGGTTAAACCTAGTGTTATGGAACATAGGTTGAACATGTGAGATTGAAACTTAGTGTTATTGAACATAGGTTGGAACATGTGAGATTGAAAACTAGTGTCATTGAACATTGGTTGGAACATGTGAGATTGAAAACTAGTGTCATTGAACATAGGTTGGACATGTGATTGGAACCTAGAGTCATGGAACCTAGGTTGGCAATGAGAAAGTAAGCCTAGTGTTATTGAACATAGGCGAGACTTAGTGACTTGAACCTAAGGTCATGAGACTTAGGTTGGCAAGTGAAAAACGTGAACAACGGGATGTGCGACGATTTTGCTATCCCGGGTAGGCGACGATTTCGCTACCATGCCATAAGTTGGCCGTATTGAGACGGGATGTGCGACGATTTTGCTATCCCGGGTAGGCGACTATTTCGCTACCATGCCATGAGTTGGCCGTACCGACACGGGATGTGCGACGAGTTTGCGATCCCGGGTAGGCGACGATTTCGCTACCGCGCCTTGAGATGGCGATTCTGAAACCATAAGTAAATGACAAGTAAATGAACTTAGTCATTGTGAGACATAGGGTGAACCTAGGAGAGAATGATAAATTATATTTCATTTGGTTGCATCCTTTATGTTTATTTACAAGCATGTAAATAATTATTGCATAGTTATATGTGATCTAACTTATGCATATAGTGTTTCTTTGGACCTGGTTGGTCGAGCTTCTCTCTTGGGTGGCCTTACCCACTGGGAACTATGTTTATAGTTCTCACCCCACATTTTTCAGGTCCTTCCGCGAGTGAGGCGGTGGAGCGAGGCAAGGGTTTGGCTCCTTAGATAGCGGCCCTTCCATTTTGGTTGTATGTAGAGTTGTACCCCTATTTTTGGAATATGATAGTATAGGGGATTTACATTCTTGTATGAATGTTGTATATTCCATAGTTTTGGAACATAATGTATGGAATGGAAAAGAAAAATTTGGGACATGTATATTGTGCCATGTGATGTAATAGAAGTAGAACTTCTTTATGTTGATGCTTTCCTTGTGCAACTCTTGTACTCCGTTCCTAGTTGGAACATTGTGGATAAGCTTGTGTTGTGACGCCTTGGGCGGATAGAAAGGACTCTATCCGTTCGGCGGGTCTGGTGCATGCGCCCGTGCGGTTATCCTTTCCACCTAGTTGGTGTTTGAGGCCCGGCGGGGCGTGACAGATTGAGGTGGTATCAGAGCGAATAGAAACGGTCTAGGATGACCTAAGAACCCTAGGATGGAAATGACCCTAGGAGTGTAGGCTCGTGAGTGACGAGATCTTTGATATGGCGAAAGATAAGTGATTGGGTTATGTCCTTATGCCTCTAATTGAAAATAGAGGTAGATTCGAGGTGTGTCTTATTCTTCACCAAGTGTGTTCGTGTCGGCGGCCGACAACATGAAAACCAAGTGAGGGGAACAAGGACCCTTGTGTGACTTTCGCCTAGATTGGGTTCACTTTTATTTTCGTGAAACGTTGTGTTACGAATGACTTTGAATGTCACGAAATGACCAAAGTCATTGTGTTTTCAGGATAATGGTACGTGGACGGCCTCCTTTGAGGGCTGGGCTCGGGAGAGCGAGCGCGGCTCCCGAACAACTCGGGGAGGGCGAGAACTCGGGTCTTCGTGATGAGATGACCGAGTTGATGGGCGTGGTTCGGCAACAGGCCGAAGCCATGCAACGACAAGAGGAGCAGATTAAAAAGCTCCAAGACGAGATGGCGCAGCAAGTGGCTGCGGTTCGGGAGGAGAGGTCGGGAGTACCTCCGGCCTCGGCTTCGATACCGGCCGAGGGGGTGGCACCTGCGCCGGCCGTGGCGCCACCTGCACTACCGACTGTGGCCGAGGGGTCGGGTACTCCTATGCCCGATTCCGACATGGAGGATGCGGAGCGAGAGCGCGCACTTGCGGCTCTCATGAGGTTCAAGAAGTTCAACCCGTCTATCTTTAGCGGGGAGAACGTGGATCCATGGGATGTGGAAACCTGGATCGACGCGATGGAGACGCTCTTCGAGGACCTCTATACCTTGGAGCGGGATAAAGTACATCTCGCCGTTCATTGCTTGGAACGATCGGCGAAGGTGTGGTGGAAGGGAGTTCGGCGTGATCGACTCCCTAGCCTTCCGCCACCGACGTGGGAGGAGTTTCGGGGTATGGTGTTCGCCACCTATTTCCCCGATAGCGAGAAAAGAAAACTTCAAGAAAGGTTCCGAAAATTGAAACAAGGGAACCGTACCGTGCGCGAGTACGAGAGAGAGTTCTCGTACATTATTAATTGCGTGCCGCACGTTGTCCGCGGAGAATTGGACAAGGTCGATTGTTTCGTGCGCGGACTTCGACCGGAGATCTTTCGGGCGGTTCACGCCCTCAAACTAAAGACCTTTGCGGAGGTCTTGGACCGTGCTCTTTGGGTGGAGCACGGGAATGCATGTGCGCGCGAGGAGCGCGAGTCTTGGGAGAAAGAAAAAGATAAAGAGAAATGAAAGAAGCGACCGGCGGGTGGCTCGGGTGGGCAGTCTAGCTCTAAGCGGCCCCCGAAGCACTCGCAGTCGCAAAATCAATCGTGGGGGTTCCGACGGAATCGACCCGCAACCCAGTGCCCGATTTGTAGCGGCCCCCACCACCCTCAGCAGTGTGACTATCGTGAGGGCCGGTGCTACAAATGCGGACAGCCGGGCCACATGCGGTATAACTGCCCGATGGATGATGGCCGAGCACCGTCATCGGCATCGGCATTTGCATCGCCGAGACAGCTCGCGGGCATCCCACCCGCGGTGATGTCGGCAGGCCGTGCATAGCCGCCGAGACCAGTGGAGGGCCAGCGACCAGCGCCCAGTGGGCGGATATTCGCCTCTCAGGTGGAGGAGCCTTCTGCCCAGGATGACGTTGTGGTAGGTATTGTGTTAATTAAAAGCATTCGATGTAGAGCTTTGTTTGATACTGGTGCATCGCATTCATTCATTGCTCGATCATTTGCTACTGCACATGGAATAGAAATTATAGATGCCACACATGCAAGAACGGTACAAGTACCTGAACACACCTTTTGCGTACATCACGCGTGTGTAGATTGCCCCGTGAGGGTTGAGAACTGGATCATGCCAGCTGATTTGCTAGTATTAAATCGAATGAATGAATATGATTTGATCCTAGGAGTGGATTGGCTCTCGAAGTATCACGCCACTATTGATTGTGAGAGCCGAATAGTGAGGTTTAGAGAACCCGGGCACAAGGAATTTGTGTACCATGGGTGTAAGAGTTCGCTCTTTGCGTCGATGGTGTCCACGTCGCAAGCAAGGAAGCTTATTGCTAGAGGATGCATTGCCTACTTGGCGACGGTAGTGGATGACCGGAAGGAAGTACTGGGACTTGAGGACGTTCCTATAGTCCAAGAGTTTCCGGATGTGTTTCCGACGGAGTTGCCCGGAATGCCACCGGACCGGGAAATAGAATTTGTGGTCGATTTGCTCTCGGGTACGGCGCCGATCTCTAAGGCCCCGTACAGGATGGCACCCGCGGAACTGAAGGAATTGAAAGCACAATTGCAAGATTTAATGGACAAGGGTTTCGTAAAGCCAAGTGTATCGCCTTGGGGAGCCCCTGTTCTATTTGTGCGGAAAAAGGACGGTTCGCTACGGTTATGTGTAGATTACCGCGAGTTGAATAAAGTGACCGTCAAGAATAAGTACCCGTTACCCCGAATTGATGACTTATTCGATCAATTGCAAGGGTCTCGGGTGTATTCAAAGATTGATTTGCAATCTGGTTATCACCAATTGAAGATCAAATCGGAGGATGTGCATAAGACCGCATTTAGGACGCGGTATGGACACTATGAATTCACGGTTATGCCTTTTGGGCTTACTAATGCCCCGGCAGCGTTCATGGATTTAATGAACCGTGTGTTCAAACCACTATTGGATCAATTTGTGGTTGTGTTCATTGATGACATTCTAGTCTACTCTCGGAGTGAGGAGGAACATAAAGAGCACCTAAGGATTGTGCTTCAAGTTCTTCGAGAGAACAAGTTATTCGCCAAATTGAAAAAGTGCGAATTCTGGATCCGTGAGGTCGCTTTCTTGGGTCACATAATTTCCGCAGGAGGAGTATCTGTGGACCCTATGAAAGTAGAGGCAGTCAAGGATTGGCCTCGCCCGACCAATGTCACGGAGGTGCGAAGCTTTTTGGGTCTTGCGGGGTATTATCGGCGGTTCGTGGAGGGATTTTCAAAAATCTCCGGTCCACTAACGCGTCTTACCCGCAAGGGAGCCAAATATGTTTGGAGCGAGGAATGCGACCAAAGCTTTAAGGAGCTAAAGGAAAGGTTGACTTCGGCTCCGGTACTCGCCTTGCCGATTGCGGGGGAGGGTTTCGTGGTGTATAGTGATGCATCACATCGTGGTCTTGGGTGTGTGCTTATGCAAAGAGGACAAGTAATAGCATATGCCTCTCGACAGCTGAAGAGCTATGAGCAGAATTACCCCACCCACGACTTAGAGCTTGCGGCGGTGGTTTTCGCACTCAAGTTGTGGAGACACTACTTGTACGGGGAGCATTGTGAGGTTTACACGGATCACAAAAGTTTAAAGTACTTATTCACTCAGAAGGAGTTGAATTTGAGGCAGCGGAGGTGGTTGGAGTTGATAAAAGATTACGACTTGACCATCTTGTACCACCCCGGTAGAGCCAATGTGGTGGCCGATGCGCTCAGTAGAAAATCCGTGGAGAACTTCGCAATTGAGATGACGGGACAAATGCCGTTAATCAAGGAAATGGGCCGATTTGACTTGGAGATCGTGGCCCCGGGCGTCCCCGCTAGACTTATGAATCTCGAGATATGGCCGACCTTGTTGGAGCAAATAAAAGAAAAGCAATCCGGTGATCCGGAACTCCAAAAGGTGCAGAGTGCTATCGAGAGCGGGCGCGCCGGTGATTATCATGTAGATTCGATGGGCGCAATTCGATTTCGAAATCGATTGTGCGTGCCGAAAGTTGAGGACATTCGTAGGGAGATCTTGAAAGAAGCTCACACTTCTCCCTATGCGATTCACCCGGGCGGCACCAAAATGTATAAGGACCTCAAATTGCATTATTGGTGGCCGGGGATGAAACTTGATGTGGGACGCTTTGTGGCGCAATGCTTAGTGTGCCAACAAGTGAAGGCCGAGCGTCGCTTTCCGGCGGGAAAACTGCAAGGATTGCCCATTCCGGTTTGGAAGTGGGAGAATATCGCAATGGACTTTGTTGTGGGCTTACCTCGATCGCTAGGTGGCCACGACGCGATATGGGTGGTGGTGGATCGTTTGTCAAAGTCGGCACACTTTTTGCCAATCCACACCACTTGGTCGGGAGACAAGTTAGCGCAAGTCTACCTGGACGAGATTGTGCGGTTGCACGGGGTCCCGACCTCGATAGTTTCAGATCGAGATCCCCGTTTCACATCGCATTTTTGGAAAAGCTTGCAAGAAGCTTTGGGTACACGGCTCGATTTCAGTTCAGCATTTCATCCTCAAACTGACGGTCAATCGGAAAGAACAATTCAGATTTTGGAGGATATGCTGCGAGCGTGTGTGTTGGACTTCAAAGGTGCGTGGCCTACTCACTTACCGATGGCTGAATTTGCTTACAATAATAGCTATCAAGCTAGCATCGGTATGGCACCTTTTGAGGCCTTGTATGGAAGGAAATGCCGCTCTCCTATTCATTGGAGCGAAGTCGGCGAGAGAAGGGTCTTAGGACCGGACGTGTTGCGTGAAGCGGAGGAAAAGGTCCGCTTGGCACGCGAACGCTTATCGACGGCGCAATCTCGACAAAAGAGTTATGCGGATCGACGTCGACGAGATTTGGAATTCGCGGTAGGAGACCGCGTCTTCTTGAAAGTATCGCCCATGAGAGGGGTGAAGCGATTCGGTGTTCGGGGTAAGTTGAGTCCCCGTTACATTGGACCTTATGAGATTTTGGAGCGTGTGGGATCCGTGGCGTACCGGCTAGCTTTGCCACCAAAACTTGCGGGGATACACAATGTGTTCCATGTATCGACACTCCGCAAGTACGCGTATGATCCGGCGCACGTCCTCGAGTATGTGCCTATAGAGCTCCATGAGGATATGACTTATGAGGAATTTCCCTTGTGTATCATGGATCGCGAGGTGAAAGGTTTGAGGAACCGTGAAATTCCTTATGTAAAGGTACAATGGACGAATCACGGTGAGCGCGAAGCTACGTGGGAATTGGAAAGCTCGATGAAGGAGCGGTTTCCTTACCTCTTCGCTGAGTCCAGCTGAGGTATGATTTTAGTTTCGTGGCCGAAACTCTCTTTAAGGGGGGTGGAATGTAGTACACTGAATTTCAGTGCATCGTACCGAACTTCTGCAAATTGTAGAGTTCCGGTGGAAAAATAGCATGAGAGGCTATATGTGAGGCTTCGGCCAAGTTTGGGACTTGTGTGAAGAGTTTTCGGCGCAAGCGAGGCGCGAAAACGGACTTCGAAAAGTTAAAACTGCTAAACTTGTGAAGTCTGCACTGGATTCCGGTATGTGGATCTCCATACCGGTACTGAAGTGAATAGTACCGGTATGTGCATAAGGAATACCGGAATGCCGTGGTTGAACCGAAAACCCAGCTCTCGGGTTTTGCGGAATTCTCCGAGAAATACCGGAATGTCACTGTATACCGGTATGTGAAATAGGATACCGGTACGTGATGGCCGAAACAGTAAATCCAGCTCTCGGGATTCTGCGGGATTTCTGAGGCATACCGGTATGCACATGCGCATACCGGTATACAATGTCCAGATTTAGGCTGGTTGTTGTGTTGTTTGTGGAGAGGGGCAAAATGGTCTTTTCACATGATTTGGGGGTGTATGAATGGCTGAGACCTTCTCCCCTTCTCATTTGTTTTCCTCTCTACTTCTCCTCTCCCTCTCCCTCACTTTCTCTCTCTAGAGATCTCTCCAAAGCTTGGAGAAGTAGTGGATTGGAGCTTGAAAAAGGCTTCCAAAGGAGAAAGGAAGCTTCTTGGTGTAAGAATGAGCTTGGGGATTTCGTGATTAAGGTTAGTACCTCACGTTTTGGGTTCAAACCTTGGATTTAATCCTTTGAAATGAGGTTTTTGGAGACCGTAGGCAATCTAAACCACAAAACGTGGAGATTGGCCAAGAGATTTTGTGGTTTCACATGCATGCATGCAAACCTAGTAGATTTGGGGCTTTTGCAATGGAGGTTCTAAAAATATTTGGACCTTCGGGAATTGCAATTGAGGCATAGGAAATCATGTTAGAACACTTGATTTCACATGTTGAGTTGAATTTAGGGTTCGTAATGAGTAACGAACCGTTTTCTTGTAGAAGCTTGGGTTGAAGCAAGAACTCAAAGCTTGGACACTTAGGAGCTTGAAGAATACAAGAATTTGGAAGCTCTTGAGGTGGGTTTGTGTTTACCGAAGTGATTAGGTCACTTCCATGTCTAGGGTAAATATCCATTTAAAGATAAAATGGTATGTGTTGTGAACCCTAGAATTTGCATGTTGGCAAAAGTAGAAATCATGATAGGTTGAACAATGAGATCCTATTGCATGATGTATATTTCAAGTATAATTCAAATATTAATACTTGTTGCATGGTTGCATGTATGGTTAAACCTAATGTTATTGAACATAGGTAGGACATGAGGATTAAACCTAGTGTTATTGAACATAGGTTGGAACATGTGAGATTGAAACCTAGTGTTATTGAACATAGGTTGGAACATGTGAGATTGAAACCTAGTGTCATTGAACATAGGATTGACATGAGAATGGAACCTAGAGTCATGGAACCTAGGTTGATAATGAGAAAGTAAGCCTAGTGTTATTGAACATAGGCGAGACTTAGTGACTTGAACCTAAGGTCATGAGACTTAGGTTGGCAAGTGAAAAATGTGAACAACGGGATGTGCGACGATTTTGCTATCCCGGGTAGGCGACGATTTCGCTACCATGCCATGAGTTGGCCGTATTGAAACGGGATGTGCGACGATTTTGCTATCCCGGGTAGGCGACGATTTCGCTACCATGCCATGAGTTGGCCGTACCGACACGGGATGTGCGACGAGTTTGCTATCCCGGGTAGGCGACGATTTCGCTACCTCGCCTTGAGTTGGCGGTGTCGAGAGGGGATGCGCGACGAGGTTGCTATCCCGGATATGCGACGAGTTCGCTATCCATGCCATGTAGGTGGCGTGTTGAGACGGGGTATGCGACGATATTTGCTATCCCGAGTATGCGACGAGTTCGCTACTCGAACTAGGAGGTGACGAGTTCACTCCTCGAATGTTGGAATAATTATGGTGAGACGGCGATTCCGAAACCATAAGTAAATGACAAGTAAATGAACTTAGTCATTGTGAGACATAGGATGAACCTAGGAGAGAATGATAAATTATATTTCATTTGGTTGCATCCTTTATGTTTATTTACAAGCATGTAAATAATTGTTGCATAGTTATATGTGATCTAACTTATGCATATGGTGTTTCTTTGGACCTGGTGGGTCGAGCTTCTCTCTTGGGTGGCCTTACCCACTGGGAACTATGTTTATAGTTCTCACCCCACATTTTTCAGGTCCTTCCGCGAGTGAGGCGGCGGAGCGAGGCAAGGGTTTGGCTCCTTAGATAGCGGCCCTTCCATTTTGGTTGTATGTAGAGTTGTACCCCTATTTTTGGAATATGATAGTATAGGGGATTTACATTCTTGTATGAATGTTGTATATTCCATAGTTTTGGAACATAATGTATGGAATGGAAAAGAAAAATTTGGGACATGTATATTGTGCCATGTGATGTAATAGAAGTAGAACTTCTTTATGTTGATGCTTTCCTTGTGCAAATCTTGTACTCCGTTCCTAGTTGGAACATTGTGGATAAGCTTGTGTTGTGACGCCTTGGGCGGATAGAAAGGACTCTATCCGTTCGGCGGGGCTGGTGCATGCGCCCGTGCGGTTATCATTTCCACCTAGTTGGTGTTTGAGGCCCGGCGGGGCGTGACAGACTGAGGTGGTATCAGAGCGTAGAAACGGTCTAGGTTGACCTGAGAACCCTAGGACGGAAATGACCCTAGGAGTGTAGGCTCGTGAGTGACGAGATCTTTGATTATGGCGAAAGATAAGTGATTGGGTTATGTCCTTATGCCTCTAGTTGGAAATAGAGGTAGATTCGAGGTGTGTCTTGTTTTTCACCAAGTGTGTTCATGTTGGCGGCCGACAACATGAAAACCAAGTGAGGGGAATAAGGACCCTTGTGTGACTTTCGCCTAGATTGGGTTCACGTTTATTTTCGTGAAACGTTATGTTACAAATGACTTTGAATGTCACGAAATGACCAAAGTCATTGTGTTTTCAGGATAATGGTACGTGGACGGCCTCCTTTGAGGGCTGGGCTCGGGAGAGCGAGCGCGGCTCCCGAACAACTCGGGGAGGGCGAGAACTCGGGTCTTCGTGATGAGATGACCGAGTTGATGGGCGTGGTTCGGCGACAGGCCGAAGCCATGCAACGACAAGAGGAGCAGATTAAAAAGCTCCAAGACGAGATGGCGCAGCAAGTGGCTGCGGTTCGGGAGGAGAGGTCGGGAGTACCTCCGGCCTCTGCTTCGATACCGGCCGAGGGGGTGGCACCGGCGCCGGCCGTGGCGCCACCTGCACCACCGACAATGGCCGAGGGGTCGGGTACTCCTATGCCCGATTCCGACATGGAGGATGCGGAGCGAGAGCGCGCACTTGCGGCTCTCATGAGGTTTAAGAAGTTCAACCCGCCTATCTTCAGCGGGGAGAACGTGGATCCATGGGATGTGGAAACCTGGATCGACGCGATGGAGACGCTCTTCGAGGACCTTTATACCTTGGAGAGGGACAAAGTGCATCTCGCCGTTCATTGCTTGGAGCGATCGGCGAAGGTGTGGTGGAAGGGAATTCGGCGTGACCGACTCCCTAGCCTTCCGCCACCGACGTGGGAAGAGTTTCGGGGTATGGTGTTTGCCACCTATTTCCCCGATAGCGAGAAAAGAAAACTTCAAGAAAGGTTCCGCAAGTTGAAACAAGGGAACCGTACGGTGCGCGAGTACGAGAGGGAGTTCTCGTACATTATTAATTGCGTGCCGCACGTTGTCCGCGGAGAGTTGGACAAGGTCGATTGTTTCGTGCGCGGACTTCGACCGGAGATCTTTCGGGCGGTTCACGCCCTTAAGCTTAAGACCTTTGCGGAGGTCTTGGACCGTGCTCTTTGGGTGGAGCACGGGAATGCATGTGCGCGCGAGGAGCGCGAGTCTTGGGAGAAAGAAAAAGATAAAGAGAAAGGAAAGAAGCGACCGGCGGGTGGCTCGGGTGGGCAGTCTAGCTCTAAGCGGCCCCCGAAGCACTCGCAGTCGCAAAACCAATCGCGGGGGTTCCGACGGAATCGACCCGCAACCCAGTGCCCGATTTGTAGCGGCCCCCACCACCCTCAGCAGTGTGACTATCGTGAGGGCCGGTGCTACAAATGCGGACAACAAGGGCATATGCGGTACAACTGCCCGATGGATGATGGCCGAGCACCGTCGTCGGCATCGGCATTTGCATCGCCGAGACAGCTCGCGGGCATCCCACCCGCGGCGATGTCGGCGGGCCGTACCCAGCCACCGAGACCAGTGGAGGGCCAGCGACCAGCGCCCAGTGGGCGGATATTCGCCTCTCAGGTGGAGGAGCCTTCTGCCCAGGATGACGTTGTGGCAGGTATTGTGTTAATTAAAAGCATTCGATGTAGAGCTTTGTTTGATACTGGTGCATCGCATTCATTCATTGCTCGATCATTTGCTACTGCACATGGAATAGAAATTATAGATGCCACACATGCAAGAACGGTACAAGTACCTGAACACACCTTTTGCGTACATCACGCGTGTGTAGATTGCCCCGTGAGGGTTGAGAACTGGATCATGCCAGCTGATTTGCTGGTATTAAATCGAATGAATGAATATGATTTGATCCTAGGAATGGATTGGCTCTCGAGGTATCATGCTACTATCGATTGTAAGAGCCGGATAGTGAGGTTTAGAGAACCCGGGCACAAGGAATTTGTGTACCGTGGATGTAAGAGTTCGCTCTTTGCGTCGATGGTGTCCACGTCGCAAGCAAGGAAGCTTATTGCTAGGGGATGCATTGCCTACTTGGCGACGGTAGTGGATGACCGGAAGGAAGTGCTGGGACTTGAGGACGTTCCTATAGTCCAAGAGTTCCCGGATGTATTTCCGACGGAGTTGCCCGGAATGCCACCGGACCGGGAAATAGAATTTGTGATCGATTTGCTCCCGGGTACGGCGCCGATCTCTAAGGCCCCGTACAGGATGGCACCCGCGGAACTGAAGGAATTGAAAGCACAATTGCAAGATTTAATGGACAAGGGTTTCGTAAAGCCAAGTGTGTCGCCTTGGGGAGCCCCTGTGCTATTTGTGCGGAAAAAGGACGGTTCGCTGCGGTTGTGTGTGGATTACCGCGAGTTGAATAAAGTGACCGTCAAGAATAAGTACCCGTTACCCCGAATTGATGACTTATTCGATCAGTTGCAAGGGTCTCGGGTGTATTCAAAGATTGATTTGCAATCCGGTTATCACCAATTGAAGATCAAACCGGAGGATGTGCATAAGACCGCATTTAGGACGCGGTATGGACATTATGAATTCACGGTTATGCCTTTTGGGCTTACTAATGCCCCGGCAGCGTTCATGGATTTAATGAACCGTGTGTTCAAACCACTATTGGATCAATTTGTGGTTGTGTTCATTGATGACATTCTAGTCTACTCTCGGAGTGAGGAGGAACATAAAGAGCACCTAAGGATTGTGCTTCAAGTTCTTCGAGAGAACAAGTTATTCGCCAAATTGAAAAAGTGCGAATTCTGGATCCGTGAGGTCGCTTTCTTGGGTCACATAATTTCCGCAGGAGGAGTATCTGTGGACCCTATGAAAGTAGAGGCAGTCAAGGATTGGCCTCGCCCGACCAATGTCACGGAGGTGCGAAGCTTTTTGGGTCTTGCGGGGTATTATCGGCGGTTCGTGGAGGGATTTTCAAAAATCTCCGGTCCACTAACGCGTCTTACCCGCAAGGGAGCCAAATATGTTTGGAGCGAGGAATGCGACCAAAGCTTTAAGGAGCTAAAGGAAAGGTTGACTTCGGCTCCGGTACTCGCCTTGCCGATTGCGGGGGAGGGTTTCGTGGTGTATAGTGATGCATCACATCGTGGTCTTGGGTGTGTGCTTATGCAAAGAGGACAAGTAATAGCATATGCCTCTCGACAGCTGAAGAGCTATGAGCAGAATTACCCCACCCACGACTTAGAGCTTGCGGCGGTGGTTTTCGCACTCAAGTTGTGGAGACACTACTTGTACGGGGAGCATTGTGAGGTTTACACGGATCACAAAAGTTTAAAGTACTTATTCACTCAGAAGGAGTTGAATTTGAGGCAGCGGAGGTGGTTGGAGTTGATAAAAGATTACGACTTGACCATCTTGTACCACCCCGGTAGAGCCAATGTGGTGGCCGATGCGCTCAGTAGAAAATCCGTGGAGAACTTCGCAATTGAGATGACGGGACAAATGCCGTTAATCAAGGAAATCGGCCGATTTGACTTGGAGATCGTGGCCCCGGGCGTCCCCGCTAGACTTATGAATCTCGAGATATGGCCGACCTTGTTGGAGCAAATAAAAGAAAAGCAATCCGGTGATCCGGAACTCCAAAAGGTGCAGAGTGCTATCGAGAGCGGGCGCACCGGTGATTATCATGTAGATTCGATGGGCGCAATTCGATTTCGAAATCGATTGTGCGTGCCGAAAGTTGAGGACATTCGTAGGGAGATCTTGAAAGAAGCTCACACTTCTCCCTATGCGATTCACCCGGGCGGCACCAAAATGTATAAGGACCTCAAATTGCATTATTGGTGGCCGGGGATGAAACTTGATGTGGGACGCTTTGTGGCGCAATGCTTAGTGTGCCAACAAGTGAAGGCCGAGCGTCGCTTTCCGGCAGGAAAACTACAAGGATTGCCCATTCCGGTTTGGAAGTGGGAGAATATCGCAATGGACTTTGTTGTGGGCTTACCTCGATCGCTAGGTGGCCACGACGCGATTTGGGTGGTGGTGGATCGTTTGTCAAAGTCGGCACACTTTTTGCCAATCCACACCACTTGGTCGGGAGACAAGTTAGCGCAAGTCTACCTGGACGAGATTGTGCGGTTGCACGGGGTCCCGACCTCGATAGTTTCAGATCGAGATCCCCGTTTCACATCGCATTTTTGGAAAAGCTTGCAAGAAGCTTTGGGTACACGGCTCGATTTTAGTTCAGCATTTCATCCTCAAACTGACGGTCAATCGGAAAGGACAATTCAGATTTTGGAGGATATGCTGCGAGCGTGTGTGTTGGACTTCAAAGGAGCATGGCCTACTCATTTGCCGATGGCTGAATTTGCTTACAATAATAGCTATCAATCTAGCATCGAAATGACACCTTTTGAGGCCTTGTATGGAAGGAAATGCCGCTCTCCTATTCATTGGAGCGAAGTCGGCGAGAGAAGGGTCTTAGGACCGGACGTGTTGCGTGAAGCGGAGGAAAAGGTCCGCTTGGCACGCGAACGCTTATCGACGGCGCAATCTCGACAAAAGAGTTATGCGGATCGACGTCGACGAGATTTGGAATTCGCGGTAGGAGACCGCGTCTTCTTGAAAGTATCGCCCATGAGAGGGGTGAAGCGATTCAGTGTTCGGGGTAAGTTGAGTCCCCGTTACATTGGACCTTATGAGATTTTGGAGCGTGTGGGATCCGTGGCGTACCGGCTAGCTTTGCCATCAAAACTTGTGGGGATACACAATATCGACACTCCGCAAGTACGCGTATGATCCGGCGCACGTCCTCGAGTATGTGCCAATAGAGCTCCATGAGGATATGACTTATGAGGAATTTCCCTTGTGTATCGTGGATCGCGAGGTGAAAGGTTTGAGGAACCGTGAAATTCCTTATGTAAAGGTACAATGGACGAATCACGGTGAGCGCGAAGCTACGTGGGAATTGGAAAGCTCAATGAAGGAGCGGTTTCCTTACCTCTTCGCTGAGTCCAGCTGAGGTATGATTTTAGTTTCGCGGCCGAAACTCTCTTTAAGGGGGGTGGAATGTAGTACACTGAATTTCAGTGCATCGTACCGAACTTCTGCAAATTGTAGAGTTCCGGTGGAAAAATAGCATGAGAGGCTATATGTGAGGCTTCGGCCAAGTTTGGGACTTGTGTGAAGAGTTTTCGGCGCAAGCGAGGCGCGAAAACGGACTTCGAAAAGTTAAAACTGCTAAACTTGTGAAGTCTGCACTGGATTCCGGTATGTGGATCTCCATACCGGTACTGAAGTGAATAGTACCGGTATGTGCATAAGGAATACCGGAATGCCGTGGTTGAACCGAAAACCCAGCTCTCGGGTTTTGCGGAATTCTCCGGGAAATACCGGAATGTCACTGTATACCGGTATGTGAAATAGGATACCGGTACGCGATGGCCGAAACAGTAAATCCAGCTCTCGGGATTCTGCGGGATTTCTGAGGCATACCGGTATGCACATGCGCATACCGGTATACAATGTCCAGATTTAGGCTGGTTGTTGTGTTGTTTGTGGAGAGGGGCAAAATAGTTTATCATTCTCTCCTATGCAACAATTATTTACATGCTTGTAAATAAACATAAAGGATGCAACCAAATGACATATAATTTATCATTCTCTCCTAGGTTCATCCTATGCCTCACATTGACTAAGTTCATTTACTTGTCATTTACTTATGGTTTCGGAATCGCCGTCTCACCATAATTGTTCCAACATCCAAGGAGTGACATTGTCACCTCCGAGTTCGAGTAGCGAAGTCGTCGCCTACCCGGGATAGCAAAATCGTCGCTTACCCCTTCTCAACACGGCCACCGCATGGCATGGGTAGCGAACTCGTCGCATACCCGGGATAGCAACCTCGTCGCACATCCCCTCTCGACACCGCCAACTCAAGGCGAGGTAGCGAAATCGTCGCCTACCCGGGATTGCAAACTCGTCGCACATCCCGTGTCGGTACGGCCAACTCATGGCATGGTAGCGAAATCGTCGCCTACCCGGGATAGCAAAATCGTCGCACATCCCGTCTTTCACGTTTTTCACTTGCCAACCTAAGTCTCATGACCTTAGGTTCAAGTCACTAAGTCTTGCCTATGTTCAACAACACTAGGCTTACTTTCTCATTATCAACCTAGGTTCCATGACTCTAGGTTCCAATCTCATGTCAAACCTATGTTCAATGACACTAGGTTTAATCCTCATATCCAACCTATGTTCAATAACACTAGGTTTAGCCTCATGTTTAACCTATGTTCAATAACACTAGGTTTAACCATACATGCAACCATGCAACAAGTATTAATATTTGAATTATACTTGTAATATACATCATGCAATAGGATCTCATTATTCATCCTATCATGATTTTTACCTTTGCCAACATGCAAATTCTAGGGTTCACACACATACCATTTTATCTTTAAATGGATATTTACCCTAGACATGGAAGTGATCTAATCACTTCGGTAAACACAAACCCACCTCAAGAGCTTTCAAATCCTTGTGTTCTTCAAGCTCCTAAGTGTCCAAGCCTTGAGTTCTTGCTTCAACCCAAGCTTCTACAAGAAAACGGTTCGTTACTCGTTACGAACCCTAAATTCAACTCAACATGTGAAATCAAGTGTTCTAACATGATTTCCTATGCCTCAATGGCAATTCCCAAAGGTTCAAACATTTTTAGAACCTCCCATGGCAAAAGCCCCAAATCTACTTAGGTTTCACATGCATGCATGTGAAACCACAAAATCTCTTGGCCAATCCCCACGTTTTGTGGTTTAGATTGCCTAGGGTCTCCAAAAACCTCTTGCTAAAGGATTGAATCCAAGGTTTAAACCCCATATCACAAGAACTCACCTCAAAGCCCAAGCTCCCAAGCTTCTTCTTGCACCAAGAAGCTCCAAATCCACCTTAGAAGCTTTTCCCAAGGTCAAATCCTTCACTTCTCCAAGCCTTGGAGAGATCTCTAGAGAGAGAAAGTGAGGGAGAGGGAGAGGGAGTGTGAGGAAGATGGAGGAGTAATGAGGAGAGGGACCCCTGCCCTCTATATATAGCCTATCCCCTACGAAATTACCAAAATACCCCTCACTGGGTATTCTGCACCAGCCGGGTCCGGACCTTGCAGATGGGGTCCGGACCACGCACTGATAACTGGCCAGTGCGCAGGCCGGGTCCGGACCTTGGCATCAGGGTCCGGAACCCGTACGCACCCCAACTTGGAGACCCGCTCGGGTCCGGACCTCAAGTCCCGGGTCCGGAACCCGTACGTTCCCCATCTCGGACATCGGCTCGGGTCCGGACCGTAGCTGCCCGGGTCCGGACCGCAGCTGCCCGCGGACTTCATTGTCCGGACCCTAGCTTCCAGGGTCCGGACCCCGTGAGCAGTTTTGCTCCGGTAGGTTCTTTTCTTCGAAATCTTCGATTTCTGGGTTCCCACTCGCACCCATAATGTTCCGAAACCTTCGGAACCCAATTCCACACTAGCCATTACCGGCTCTCTCCGAACTTCATCAAATTTAGTAAAGTTCGAGACAACGCACCGAAATTCAAAGTGCTACATATATATATATATATATATATATATTAAAAATATTTATAAATATATATATAAGTATCTATAATATATATTTTAATTATATATAATAGTATATATTATGTATTTTAATTATATTTATATAGAATTTTGGTTATAGGGCATATTTGCTGGCCCACAAAATCAAGCCAGCAAAACCCTACTTTAATTACTCCCCCCCCCTCTCTTTCACTTTCTAGCATAGTTGCTTCCCAGAAATTATCTTTCTTAATATTATAATACCATATTCATGCATTTATTTTGTATGTTGAACTATTAGACATATTTTTGTATCAAATTTAGATAATGTTCTCTAAACATTAAACTATAGATTGCGTGATGTTAAGAATTATAAGCGAGTCATTTAGGGCTCGAGCTCGCTCGACTCGAAATCAGGCTCGCTCGAGCTTGGCTCGAATTAATTTCAAGCCGAGCTTGAGCCTAAATTTAGGCTCAAAATTAATTTCAACCCAAGCTTGAGCTGAGGTAAGCTCGTTCAAGCTCGGCTAGTTTCCACCCCTATATTTCATGATCTATATTTTTTATCTGGATAAATATCTAATATCCTTTAAAATTTTAAAAATATCAAATATATTTTTGGTTAACCAAATTATCCTAATTCATTTTAAAAAAAATTCAAATATTTTCAAAATCCTAGGGTTTACTAATGAGATTTGGAGCTTAGAAGGATATTTTGGAAATAGAAGGATAAATCTAAAAATTTTAAATAATAGTGAGGGGTATATAAACCATAGTTAGTTAATTCGGATTCAGCAAAAATTCGGTACAGGTATAATACGAATAAAATTCGTATTCTAATTTTTAAATTCGTTGAAAAATACGGCTTAAAAAACGGATTCGTCAATTATTCGGATACGCGATTTATACGAAAATTATACGTTCACCAATTAAAAATTCAGGATAAAAAATTCGGTTATTAAATTAAACTTTTTTCTCTAGATTTATGCCTTTAGAATAAATAGTTATAAATTTTTAAGAATATAAAAATAGACAATTACAAAATAAAGTAGATTAAGTAAAAAAAAATAATAGCAAAGTTCATTTTTGTCTTCATCTTTATCTTTTTTTATGATCCACATATTTTTAAAGTTTATAAAGTTTTTCAATAGTTCGCGAATAATTCAGCAATAATTCGCAAATAATTCGGCAAAGAAATTTATCCAAAAATTTAGTGCGTTTTTGGGGCTGAATAGTTCGGCATATGTGAATTATTCGCGAATAATAAATCTAACCCAAAAATTCGCGTTTTATTTCGATTTTTTGGGAATAAGTCGCATACGGACCGTTTTATTCGGATTTTCAAAAATTCGCGAATAATTCGCAAATTAACTAACTAAGATATAAACAAAAGTCTTTTGTTATTAGTGTTATTATTTTTTTTATTAAAAATTAATAAAAATTAACTTTTAGGAGATAGGATTGCGATTTTTGAATTAAAGGATTGTTATCTTACAATCCTTTTTGGATTATAAGCTTAAGCATTTGTCATGTTAATATCTTGAGCAATACTAGTCGTACAACCAAAATAAGATTGCAATCTTACAAATCCATCATCCAAGGACCAACTTCTCTAAGTCTTGTCACTTTTCATATTTTTAATATTAAAATTCAAAAATAGATTTTTAAGTCGTAGATGGGAGCATTGTAATGCTCTATTTGGAAAAAAAAAACTATAAGGCCCTGTTTGGTTCGGGGATAATGAATATTGGGATAAATTTTTTTTATCCCTAAGATAGTTTACTATTCCGGAATAACGTGAGGAGAGAGAAAGTGCGGGACAAAAAGGATGAAGAGAGAGAAAGTAAAGATGTTTACAACAATAACATTTTATCCTTTTTAACTCTCTAACAAACATGCTCTTATATGTAAATGAATAACATTTTGTCTTTAAATTAGAAAAAAGAAAGTCTACGTTTTAGTTTGATTTAGTTTTTTAGACGGATTATGTGACTAATTAATTTATGTACAACTTTAGTTTATTAAAAGTACTTGAAAGTTATATATGTAAATTTTTAATTTGGTTATTTTGTAAAACATTTTTTAAAATTAAATATCTTTTCTTGTAGTGATATTTATATATATGTATATATATGTATATATATATATATATATATGTATATATATATATGTATATATATATGTATATATATGTATATATATATATATATATATATATATATATATATATGTATATATATGTATATATATATGTATATATATATGTATATATATATATGTATATATATGTATATATATATATGTATATATATGTATATATATATGTATATATATATGTATATATATATATGTATATATATGTATATATATATGTATATATATATGTATATATATGTATATATATATGTATATATATGTATATATATATGTATATATATGTATATATATATGTATATATATGTATATATATATGTATATATATGTATATATATATGTATATATATGTATATATATATATGTATATATATGTATATATATATTCTCGAGAGCGAGCCCAGTAATACTCAAGCTAGGCTTGAAATAAATTTTGAGTTTTTTTTTTTCTAATCAAGCTCGACTCATTTAATTTCGAGTCGAGCTCGAGCGAGCGAATATCGAGACGAACGTGAGCCGAACACGAGCCGGCTCGCTCATTTGCCAGCCCTAATGATATAGACCATGATATATTGCAACCAACTTTTTAGTTACAGTATTAGCTTTCCTTAATATTAGAGAGATGCGTTGGATACCCAACTTTTGGGTACCCCAATATATTATTAATATGCTGGTATATATTGTGAGAATTCAAATTTTGAAAATTTTATTTTTGAAATTTGAATTCTATGTTTTCTCCCCTTTACTGTGTATTTGAGCTGTATGTGTATACATGTATAGGCATATATATATGTATAAATATAGTATGTATATAGTATTTATATGTATTTTAGGGTTTTAAGTTTTGTTGCGGAGAGAGAACGGCTTAACGGCGCAATTCGGAGTCCATTTCTGACGATCCAAAATGGTAGATTCGATGTCTCGGCAGTGCTGAACGCGATGGCGTGATTCGTTTCGATATGCGACGAGCGGATTGAGTGATATTGCATGTTCTTCGCTGAGGGGTCGTAATGTATATTTTATGGTTTCGCGATCTGGACCATGTTTCACGCATCGTTTTGCGTGAGATTGATTGTGGAGGGGTGTTTGGGCATTTTGTTCCTGCTGTGAGGGACTGGGGGCTTATTTCTTGTGTTTAAGGGGTGTTTTTGCAATGTTACACATGTGTATATGTGTTGTGTGTGTGTGTGAGAGAGAGAGATCTCTTTTGCTTCACTTCTCCCTCAGCCCACCCCAACAGTGAGCCACCCACTCCCCCAGCTCCTCTGCCTTCTCCCCGTGCGCCACCGGCCGCCGCTGACCACCCCTGGCCGCGGCAAACCCCGGCCAACCTCATCTCTCCATTTTTCTTCTTTTTCTTCTTCTTCTTCTCCTTCCCTGCGGTGTGCACCCAGGGTGAACCCACGCCTGAGCTCCCCTGAGGTGGCACGACCGCCGGCGAATTGCCCCGCCGTCGGGAACCGCCGGGAGCCGCCGCCGAGCTGCTGCCAGCTGCTGCTTGGGTAGCTGTGGGCCGAGCTGTTTGGACCCGAGCCACCGCAGCCCCCCGCCGGTGCAGCACCCCCCGGCTAGCTCCGGGAGGACCCCCGACACCGTCCCCTTCCTCCCCGGCCGTCGCCGTGCCGCCGTAGCCGCCGCGGGCTCAGCCTGGGCAACTAGGGCAGCCGCGGCCGAGCTCCCTCCGCCGCCGCCGCCGCCGGTTATTATTATCACGGTCACCGGCCACCCGACGTCCGGCGACCCCCTCTTGCCGGTGCTCGCGTTGCCGCCAGCCGCCGTCGCCGTTCGTTGCCAGCGCCGCCGTGCCCTAGCCACCCGAGAGCTCCTCTTCTTCCCGCGCCGCCGCCGCCGCTTCCTACCACCGGCTTAGGTGAGCACTCCCTTCCTCACCACCCCTGCATCCCACCCTGGCCGCCGCTGGTCGTGCATGTCGGCCGACAGCCGGCCGGAGCTTGCTGCTCCGGCCAGGGTCTTTTTTTGCCTTATTTTGGTTGTACGCTTGTGTTTGAGCTCCTTGTTGCCTCCCGAAGCTTGGGAAGGTGAGCACGATGATCGCAGCGACGCGCTGATCATCATGCTCACCTTAGTTTTCTGTTTGGGTGTGCCGTTTCGCTGTTCGGCCTTTGTCGAGCTATTGTATCGCATGTATTCACTATTTTTATGGGTTTTCTGTGCTTGCGACTGGTCCTGTCGCAGTGGGGCTATGAGCACAGCCTCCGTTACGTCGTTATCTATCTGCTGGTGCTTGCGGAAGGTCGTGCGGACGAACGGATTGCTCGAACGGCCCTATTTATGCTTGCTATGTGTGTAAATGTTGCTTGTTTATGGACTTTGGTGATTGTGGCAGTGTTGCGATGCTGCGGGCAGCAAGGGCATAACCCTTGAGACCCTGTGGACTCGTTGTCCAACCCCTTCGCCCTTCGCGGAGATCCGGATTTATTTTCGGTGTGTTTTTCGATGAAATAGTCGGCGAAACGCGTGTTTTAGTCGTGCGACTCACTTGCTATTTTCGTGAGTGACTTGGCTTCATCATTTAGCCTCGTTGGCTGTTCCTCATCACTGTCCCGAAGTTCCGAGGACAGCGGATGAGTGACGAAGGGTTTCGGTGCCAAATCGACATTTTTCGGGAAGCCGTTTCGGGTGCGTTTGTGTTCGTGGCACCCCGAGCTTGTGCTCGCTGTCCCGCCACTCTGTTTTGGTGTGTTTGGGGACAGCAGAGGACTTGGTTTGGCCGTTGGAACCCCTGTGGGGATTAGCGTGGTTTCGGGATCGTCCCGGCGGGTTTCCGGGCGATCTGTCGGTTTCGGGATGTGAGAGCTATGTGTTTAGTGTCGACTTGGTGGACCTCGACCCTGTGAGTCTTTCGTAGGTCCTATCATGGTTTCTGAGAGCCGTCGGTGTAAGGCTCTAGCTTTCCTACAGGTGGGTACTTCGATCCGGAGTCGGTTCAGTGGACTACGGTGATACCTTTCTATCCCTTCTCTTGCATTTCAGTTATTAGTTCACTTGACTCCCGTTGACTCTACTTATGTGTGCTCGGATAGTAGAGTAGTTGTGGTTTGCATGATTCTTGAGACGACCTGTTGGTCGGTGTTGATCGCCTGTTGTTCCGAGCGATCCTCGTATATTGGCTTTTCAGTTGCTTCACGGCTCGTCGCCGTTCTGTGGATTGAGCATTCGCATCGATCGTCATGGCTCTTCTAGCACTTCACGTACACCAGCGGTCTGATCCACTGCCTGGGGGTATTCTTTTCCGGAAAAGGGTCGGGTATGGGACCGACCCGTGAGCCTTGATGCAGTGCGTCTAGAAGGTTTATGTGCCGAGAGTTGAGCAGGTTGTGACAGCGCCAGGGATACGTCCCGGTGGCTATGGATTGGGTTTACTTTGTGGTTATCTCCATTGATGCATATACTAGTTGCTTACAGTAGCATAGTCGTTCAGTTGTATGTCAGCCTCATACTTACTTGTGCTACTGTTTACCTTATCTATCTTTTTGTTGACCCTCGTGCCGGTGTGTACACCTCGCCTTCGTCGGCTTGCGGTACCCACTGGGAGGGGAGACATGTTTATATGTTCTCACCCCCTGCCCTCGTTGTTGTTTTCAGGTGAGCAGGGTGGTGAGAGTCAGGACGCAGCGAGGCACACCTAGTTAGTGGTACTAGAGGTCCCGACCCGTGAGGCTTCCATCTCCAGATTTGGTTATCACCCTTATCCTGTCACGCCCCGGATTACTCGTTTCCCCGGGCTCGCCAACAGATCCGCCGTATACATAGATTTTTCTATGTATACGAAGCGATAGCTAACCTGTAAACAAACATACAAGCCACTACAAGAGATATATAGAGCTGAAATAAAACATACTAATAACAAAAGCCACCTGTACATATAGAGTCCAAAATACAACAGGTCCACCACAACCAAAATAGGTACAAAACCACACTATATGTACATGGCACAACTCAAAAAGAAACTATCTCCAGTAGGGTCCTCCTCTAGAAACAACAGGGACATATAGGGATCTAGCTCGCGACTCCCTTACCTCGATCTGCGGAAACAGGCGCAGCAGCCGCAACAGAAGAAGGCTCTGCAAAAAGGTGGCAACAAAGGGTGTGAGAACTACTATCAAAAGAAGTAGTCTTCAGTGGGTACCGATACCGACCTCAACGGTCCACCCACTAAGTCTACGAGACTAACAGTATAGCTGGTAGGTAAAGAACAATAAAGTAAGCTGGAATAAACTCTACAGCTATCATGCCACTACCCTACCACTATCCAAGTCAACTCTCAAGTAAGCATCACCAAAGTGAGAAATCATCCCTGACCCAATCTATCGGAACCGCCCAAACGGGCTCGTCCAGCCAACTGCCTAGCCACACCGCACACTACCAAAAAGGGTAGCCGGTCCAGAATAGATCCACAATCTGTAGCGACAACAACGCAAAAGAGGCCTCACTCCGGAGCGGCACTCGGGGGAGCTACCCAGCCGAGTTAGTACGCGTATCTCTGTCGAGCACAAACAGGCTCCGGCAGGCTATAATCAAAGAACAAAGGGGTAAAAAGGGGTCAAAGACTCTAAGCTCACGTGCCCTCAGCACAACCAGAAGCTAAAACAAGAGTCTGGGTCCACCGTCAACCCCGACGGCACCCGTTAATACAGAACAGCCTAACCCTGCTGTAAATACAAGCTCGGCATCCCAGCACGAGCGTAAACTCGTCCTATAACGAACTAAGTATCCACCTCGCACTAACAGCGGTGATACAAGAACAGAAACGGCTCCTAGAGCTAAATCTGATAACAGTTCGAAAAGTGACGGTTGTATGTTCGCGAGTTTTTTCCTAAGTCAATTCCCAGTTCAGCATGTAAGTCATGTCGATAAATTATCAATTTATGCTCCAAATTCAGATTTCATATAAACACATGCAAATTCACGAATTCGAGCTACTAACATGATTAAACAGATAATAAAACAGCATGCTGCACTCTCTACACTTAGGAGGAAATCTGGCGATTTCGGTAACATCAACCCACCTCGAAAGCTATCCAACAACGGCTAGGAGTCGAGTGAAAGGCCTCCAAGCAACACCGGCCGAAATCGAGCTCAAATCGGCAACCACGAGATTCGGACCCACCTGCTCACTGTTCTGGGCGCCCAGAACATCAGCCCAGAACTGCAGTCTGGCAGCACAACCCATATGTGATCAACATGCGATAAAATCCAAATCCTAAGTCCAAATGCAGTGAAATTTGGCTCAACTCACCAGCAGATGTTCAAGAACAAACCCTCCAAATTTCAGCCAAAACGGAGCTCGACTCGATGTCTAAAAAGCCTAAACACTGAATCAGGTCAACATCTGGACCCTCCTGCACATGGATCCAGAAGTTCCAGCACTTAAGCAAAACTCAAAAATAGCAAGAATTCAAGGATTCCAACGATTCTAGCTCATAGAAAGGGGTCACAAACCTCTCAAAAACAGTGATGGAACAATCCAAAACCTCTCCAAAGGTCCTCACAAAGATCTGGATCTAAAAATCCAAGAATTTCCATCAATGACCCAAAAATTCAGCACTTAAGCAATTACTCAAAATCTGAGCTAGAACTCACCTTTGAATCCTCAATTCAGGTGGGAAGGACCTCCAAACCAGCAAGGAAAGTGGAAGGATCAATCTTCACTTCGTAATTCCAGCTCCCAAGAGATTGGATCCAAAAGATCAAAGGAAAAACCCAAGTTTCAGCTCAAGAACACAAGGGGTCCAGTAAAACATCAACTGTAGCTTACATACCTGTCCAAATCTCGATTGGAAGGATTCCACTTCTTCCTCTGCGAGTCCTCTATGCATCAAACCAAGTTTCGTTGGATTTGGATACTCCTACACTGCACACGAGCACGAACACTCCAGGTCGACGTTGCAGTTTCAGCAGGAAACCAAGATCATCAATGGAGGAAGATGAAATTGGGAGAGAAGAGAGGGTTTCTCTTGCAAGATCCGAGTTCACCTTGAAGAGGGGAGAAAAGAGCCTCAGGGGGGTCGTCCACTTCTTTTATAGACAAGGGATAAAGGTGCAGTGAGCCTCAAGAACAGAATACATCTAACCTGTACTCAGCAGGAAATTCCCAGATTCGGGCGCCCGAAACCCAAGAAGTGGGCGCCCGGTTCTTCAGCCTGCACCAACTCGACCATCGGACTCTCCGCCGCGGTCCGGTGCGCCCAAACCTGGTCCGACGGATCTCACCAACCGATCAACACGTGTCGAGCAGTTCGATACTCACGAGGTAGGATTTCCGGACTCACTTTCCGGGCGCCCGAAACATGGATCCGAAATGACTTAGTAATTTTCAGAAAAGGGGCACTGAACAACTGGGCGCCCAAAACAGAGCATCCGGGCGCCCGAAACTCCAAAAGCCCAAAACTTCAGTTTTGGCTCGCTTCGGTGCTCCGAGTCCGTTTTCGCGTCTATTTGACGCCGAAACGACTCCGACTTGTCTCGACCTTCTCCAGAAGCGTCGGACAGTCTAGAATACTACAGTCATTCCGTCAGTTAGGCCCCAGGGGTACTACATCCTTCCCCCCTACGGAAAGTTTCGTCCTCGAAACTCAAACTCAAACTCATACCTCAAGAAGACAGCTCGAAAAGGTAGGGATAGGATTCCCGCATCACCGTCTCCGGCTCCCAAGTCGCCTCACGCTCCTCGTGATTACTCCACTGCACTTTCACGTACGGTATGACTCGGTTGCGCAATTCTTTCGTCTCGCGAGCAAGAATCCGCACCGGTCGCTCCTCGTACTGCAGGTCCTCAGCCAACTCGAGTGGAGTGAAGTCAATCACGTGGGAGGGGTCGAACACATATCTCCTCAGGGCCGAGACATGAAACACATCATGGACTCCAGAAAGTCGCGGTGGTAGGGCAATCCTGTACGCTACCGGCCCCACTCGCTCTAACACCTCGAACGGGCCAACAAACCGTGGACTGAGCTTTCCACGAACTCCAAAACGGCGAATTCCTCTGGACGGCGAGACTTTCAGAAACACATGATCTCCAATCTGGAACTCCAAGTCTCGTCTCCTAGTATCCGCATAGCTCCTCTGTCGACTCTGGGCGGTCTCAAGACGTCGTCGAACCATCTTGACCTTCTCTTCTGCTTCCAACAGGATATCGGGACCCAAAGTCCTCCTCTCACCCACATCGCTCCAATGCAAGGGCGAACGACACCTGCGTCCATACAATGCCTCAAACGGAGCCATCTGGATGCTCGCTTGATAGCTATTGTTGTACGCAAACTCAACCAGTCCTAAGTGTCGATGCCACCCTCCACCAAAGTCTAGGACACATGCCCTCAACATGTCCTCCAGAGTCTGAATGGTCCGCTCAGACTGACCATCTGTCTGTGGATGAAAAGCTGTGCTAAACCGCAGCTGAGTACCCAGTGCTGTCTGTAGACTCCTCCAAAACTGTGAGACGAATCGTGTGTCTCGATCAGACACAATCGAGGTAGGCACTCCATGCAGTCTCACTATCTCGTCCAAGTATAACTGAGCGAGTCTGTCCCTGGACCAAGTAGTCTGCACTGGTAAGAAGTGGGCAGACTTGGTCAGTCTGTCCACTATCACCCAAATAGCGTCAAAACCAGCCTGCGCCCTCGGTAATCCCACGACAAAGTCCATGGCGATCTGGTCCCACTTCCACTCGGGTATTGGGAGACTCTGAAGCTTGCCAGCAGGTACTCGGTGCTCCGCCTTTACCTGTTGACAAGTCAAACACTGAGCCACAAATCTCCCAATATGGCGCTTCATTCCATTCCACCAGAAGTGTGCCTTCAAGTCCTTATACATCTTGGTTCCACCGGGGTGAACCGTATAAGGTGAGTAATGAGCCTCTCTCAAAATCTCCTTTCGGATCTCAGAATCCATAGGCACACACAGTCGGTCCCTGTACCGCAGTACTCCCGAACTGTCAACACTAAAATCCCCTGTCTGCCCGCTGGCAATCTGCTCTCGAATCCTCATCAAGTAGGGGTCTACACTCTGTTTCTCTCGGATCCTATCCAACAGAGTGGGTTGCAAAACCAAAGACATAAGTTTTACAGTAACCCCAGGGGATACCACCTCAAGCTGAAGCCGCCTCAACTCCTCAAGTAACGTCGCCTGCTGAGTGATCATCATACTAAGGCTCTGCACTGATCTCCTGCTCAACGCATCTGCCACTACATTCGCCTTGCCGGGATGATACTGGATGGTAATATCATAATCCTTCAACAGTTCAAACCACCGGCGTTGCCTCAGGTTCAATTCCTTCTGAGTGAACAGATACTTTAGACTTTTATGATCTGTGAAAATCTCACAGTGCTCACCATACAGATAGTGCCGCCACAGCTTCAGTGCAAACACTACAGCTGCCAGCTCCAAATCATGCGTAGGATAATTCTTCTCATAATCCTTCAATTGCCGGGAGGCATAGGCAATTACCCTACCATGCTGCATCAACACACAACCCAAGCCACTGTGTGATGCATCACTATAAATCACAAATCCTTCCCCCATAACTGGAAGGGTAAGGATGGGAGCAGACATCAGTCTCTCCTTCAGCTCCTCAAAGCTACGCTGGCACTCAGCACTCCAAACAAATCTAATCCCCTTCCTCGTCAGACGAGTGAGGGGTGTGGAGAGCTTCGCAAAGCCTTCCACAAATCGACGGTAATATCCAGCTAACCCGAGGAAACTCCTCACCTCGGTAACCGGCGTCGGTCTGGGCCAATCCCGCACAGTCTTAATCTTCTGCGGGTCCACCGCCACTCCAGTGGCTGAAATCACATGGCCCAAGAAAGCTACCTCTCGAAGCCAGAACTCGCACTTCTTCAGCTTAGCATACAACTTCTTCTCTCTCAAAAGTTGCAGCACAAGCCTCAAGTGCTCCTCATGCTCAGCATCGCTCCGAGAGTAGATCAAGATGTCATCAATAAACACCACCACAAACCGGTCCAAGAACGGCTTAAACACTCGATTCATCAAATCCATAAACGCGACAGGGGCATTAGTCAATCCAAACGGCATCACCGTAAACTCATAATGCCCGTACCGAGTCCTAAAAGCCGTCTTGGGAATATCCTCGGCCTTCACCTTCAATTGGTGGTAACCAGACTGCAAGTCAATCTTCGAGAAGACACAAGATCCTTGCAGCTGATCAAACAGATCATCAATGCGCGGCAAAGGATACCTGTTCTTGATGGTCACTTTATTCAACTCTCGATAATCCACACAAAGTCTAAGTGAACCATCCTTCTTCTTCACGAATAACACCGGCGCTCCCCAAGGCGATACACTGGGTCTCACAAACCCTTTATCCATCAAATCCTGAAGCTGCGCCTTAAGCTCTCTCAGCTCAGCCGGTGCCATTCGGTAGGGTGTCTTTGAGATTGGCGCAGTTCCTAGGACTACGTCAATCACAAACTCGACCTCCCTGTCTGGTGGCATCTCAGTCAACTCCGAGGGAAACACGTCCGGGAACTCGCAGACTACAGAGATGTCCTCGAGCTCCGGTGCCACTGCAGATACCTCCACAACAGTCGCCAGAAACACGGTACATCCTCGACTCATCATCTGTCTCGCTCGTGCCGACGAAATCCACGTCGCAAACAACGTGCTCCTGCAGCCTCGATACACGTACTCCTCCTGGCCTGGCTCGCGAAACGTCACGGTCCTCTCGCCACAGTCGATCGTCGCGAAGTAGCGCGTCAGCCAATCCATGCCGAGCACTACATCAAAATCCTGCAATCGCCCCAAGACCAACAGGTCTGCGGGCATCACCCAAGGTCCAAGCTGCACTGGGCAAGCTCGACAACAGTCCTCCACACGCAAAACGTGCTCGGGGATCTGCACCTCTCGTGCACAAGGTAACGGCCCTATCACTAGCCCATGCAAGGATGCAAATGCTCGACTAACAAAAGAATGTGATGCACCGGTATCAAATAATGCACGAGCTCTAATGCCAGAAATTAAAATGATACCTGCCACCACATGATCCGCCGCCGTGGAGTCCTCCAGTTGAGCCGCAAAGACTCTGCCGCTCTGCGCCTGCTGCCGCCGCTCACCCAGGCGTGGTACAGAAGCCCGATCCATCTGGCTGTGACTCGGTAGAGCTCCATAGGCCTGCTGATGAACTGGGAGTGCCGATGCGATCGATGGTACAGGCGACGCTGCTCGGGGACAAGCTGCCCGCAGATGTCCGGGCTGACCACACCCAAAACACCGGCCCTCGCGCTGCTCGCACTGCCTAGGCCAATGTGGTCCTCCGCATATGACACATCTCGGTGCTCCCCTCTGCTGCCGTCCCTGCTGACGGGATCCACCAGACCTCTGTCGCCCCGAAAACCCACGACCCTGAGAACGTGATCGTGGAGGTCTCGGCGGGCGTCTGCCGCTGGTCTGTCCTCCGTCCTCCGGAGTCGGGCGCTTCCTATCCAAACCCTGACTCAGAGTGGCTGCCCGCTCACTCGCCGTCAAGGCTCCTCGCTCCACCCATAGCGCCTGCTCGATCGACGCGTCCAAGGTCTGCAACCTCTGCGCCTGAACTAAGACAAATATCTCATGTCTCAATCCTCGCTCGAACAAATAAACTCTGTGAGCCTCATCTCTCGCAGCAAAAGGAACACAGTTCAGGAGTCGGGTAAACTCCCGGGTATACTCCTGCACTGTGCGATCTCCCTGGAGTAGACTCTTCAAATCCTCCTCGAGTTTCTGCTTCACGCTGTTAGGGAAATAGGACCCATACAGCATCCCGCAGAACTCGGTCCAACTCAAATGCAGCGCATCCAGCGACCTGCTCGATCTCGTCCTCGTCCACCAGATGCGTGCATCACCTGTCAGGCAGTGAACTGCCAAGTGAACCCGCTCCCGTTCTGGCACGAAGAGATCCTCGAATAACTTCTCCATCTCGCCTACCCAGGCCTCCACCACCCATGGCTCGGTGTGGCTACCATCGAAACGGGGTGGATCAAACCGACAAAAACGAGCCAGTCTCTCGGTCATCCGCTCCTGCTCAGCCTCCGTCATCTGTCCACCAAACCGGGAAGTGTCGCCAACCGGTGCGGCCGGAACTGCCGCTGCTGGGGGTACGGCTGCAGCTGGAACGTCAACTGGAATAGCAGGAGGTGGCTCCTGCGACTCCGTCGCTCTAGGTGCTGCACTCCACGTGTGAGTAATGGTATCACACATCCTCCGCAAAAGTGCACTCTGCTGCCTAGCTGACTCGGCTAGCGCATTCAACTGCTCACACACATCAGGGGGTGCACTAGGTCCCGCCTGCTCAGGCACCACAGAAGGCGCGGGGGTTGCCCGCGTCGGGGGTCGACCTCGGTGTCGGGGAGGCGTCATGCTCACCTGCGCAACACACATATCAGTCAACAACCACAAAACAACTCAAGACCCAATCAAGCGAAAGTCCAGAAGGTCGTCTCTTTTCCCTCGCTGCTTGACGTCCAGCCAATGCAAGTTCGCGACAGGAAAGGACACACGCCTTCGATCACTCCCTCCACTTAAGGATGAGTTCAACAGTCAAATCGATGACTTTCGCGGCAAGTCACGTCTCTCACGTCTTGCATTCCTAGGGTCTGCCATAGCCTAGGGTTTACTAAGTCCCAACGACCTATTCCTAAGCTCTGATACCAACTTAATCTGTCACGCCCCGGATTACTCGTTTCCCCGGGCTCGCCAACAGATCCGCCGTATACATAGATTTTTCTATGTATACGAAGCGATAGCTAACCTGTAAACAAACATACAAGCCACTACAAGAGATATATAGAGCTGAAATAAAACATACTAATAACAAAAGCCACCTGTACATATAGAGTCCAAAATACAACAGGTCCACCACAACCAAAATAGGTACAAAACCACACTATATGTACATGGCACAACTCAAAAAGAAACTATCTCCAGTAGGGTCCTCCTCTAGGAACAACAGGGACAGATAGGGATCTAGCTCGCGACTCCCTTACCTCGATCTGCAGAAACAGGCGCAGCAGCCGCAACAGAAGAAGGCTCTGCAAAAAGGTGGCAACAAAGGGTGTGAGAACTACTATCAAAAGAAGTAGTCCTCAGTGGGTACCGATACCGACCTCAACGGTCCACCCACTAAGTCTACGAGACTAACAGTATAGCTGGTAGGTAAAGAACAACAAAGTAAGCTGGAATAAACTCTACAGCTATCATGCCACTACCCTACCACTATCCAAGTCAACTCTCAAGTAAGCATCACCAAAGTGAGAAATCATCCCTGACCCAATCTATCGGAACCGCCCAAACGGGCTCGTCCAGCCAACTGCCTAGCCACACCGCACACTACCAAAAAGGGTAGCCGGTCCAGAACAGATCCACAATCTGTAGCGACAACAACGCAAAAGAGGCCTCACTCCGGAGCGGCACTCGGGGGAGCTACCCAGCCGAGTTAGTACGCGTATCTCTGTCGAGCACAAACAGGCTCCGGCAGGCTATAATCAAAGAACAAAGGGGTCAAAAGGGGTCAAAGACTCTAAGCTCACGTGCCCTCAGCACAACCAGAAGCTAAAACAAGAGTCTGGGTCCACCGTCAACCCCGACGGCACCCGGTAATACAGAACAGCCTAACCCTGCTGTAAATACAAGCTCGGCATCTCAGCACGAGCGTAAACTCGTCCTATAACGAACTAAGTATCCACCTCGCACTAACAGCGGTGATACAAGAACAGAAACGGCTCCTAGAGCTAAATCTGATAACAGTTCGAAAAGTGACGGTTGTATGTTCGCGAGTTTTCTCCTAAGTCAATTCCCAGTTCAGCATGTAAGTCATGTCGATAAATTATCAATTTATGCTCCAAATTCAGATTTCATATAAACACATGCAAATTCACGAATTCGAGCTACTAACATGATTAAACAGATAATAAAACAGCATGCTGCACTCTCTACATTTAGGAGGAAATCCGGCGATTTCGGTAACATCAACCCACCTCGAAAGCTATCCAACAACGGCTAGGAGTCGAGTGGAAGGCCTCCAAGCAACACCGGCCGAAATCGAGCTCAAATCGGCAACCACGAGATTCGGACCCACCTGCTCACTGTTCTGGGCGCCCAGAACATCAGCCCAGAACTGCAGCCTGGCAGCACAACCCACATGTGATCAACATGCGATAAAATCCAAATCCTAAGTCCAAATGCAGTGAAATTTGGCTCAACTCACCAGCAGAGGTTCAAGAACAAACCCTCCAAATTTCAGCCAAAACGGAGCTCGACTCGATGTCCAAAAAGCCTAAACACTGAATCAGGTCAACATCTGGACCCTCCTGCACATGGATCCAGAAGTTCCAGCACTTAAGCAAAACTCAAAAACAGCAAGAATTCAAGGATTCCAACGATTCTAGCTCATAGAAAGGGGTCACAAACCTCTCAAAAACAGTGATGGAACAATCCAAAACCTCTCCAAAGGTCCTCACAAAGATCTGGATCTAAAAATCCAAGAATTTCCATCAATGACCCAAAAATTCAGCACTCAAGCAATTACTCAAAATCTGAGCTAGAACTCACCTTTGAATCCTCAATTCAGGTGGGAAGGACCTCCAAACCAGCAAGGAAAGTAGAAGGATCAATCTTCACTTCGTAATTCCAGCTCCCAAGAGATTGGATCCAAAAGATCAAAGGAAAAACCCAAGTTTCAGCTCAAGAACACAAGGGGTCCAGTAAAACATCAACTGTAGCTTACATACCTGTCCAAATTGCGATTGGAAGGATTCCACTTCTTCCTCTGCGAGTCCTCTATCCAACAAACCAAGTTTCGTTGGATTTGAATACTCCTACACTGCACACGAGTACGAACACTCCAGGTCGACGTTGCAGTTTCAGCAGGAAACCAAGATCATCAATGGAGGAAGATGAAATTGGGAGAGAAGAGAGGGTTTCCCTTGCAAGATCTGAGTTCACCTTGAAGAGGGGAGAAAAGAGCCTCAGGGGGGTCGTCCACTTCTTTTATAGACAAGGGATAAAGGTGTAGTGAGCCTCAAGAACAGAATACATCTAACCTGTACTCAGCAGGAAATTCCCAGATTCGGGCGCCCGAAACCCAAGAAGTGGGCGCCCGGTTCTTCAGCCTGCACCAACTCGACCATCGGACTCTCCGCCGCGGTCCGGTGCGCCCAAACCTGGTCCGGCGGATCTCACCAACCGATCAACACGTGTCGAGCAGTTCGATACTCACGAGGTAGGATTTCCGGACTCACTTTCCGGGCGCCCGAAACATGGATCCGAAATGACTTAGTAATTTTCAGAAAAGGGGCACTGAACAACTGGGCGCCCAAAACAGAGCATCCGGGCGCCCGAAACTCCAAAAGCCCAAAACTTCAGTTTTGGCTCGCTTCGGTGCTCCGAGTCCGTTTTCGCGTCTATTTGACGCCGAAACGACTCCGACTTGTTTCGACCTTCTCCAGAAGCGTCGGACAGTCTAGAATACTACAGTCATTCCGTCAGTTAGGCCCCAGGGGTACTACATATCCTTTATCAGTTAGTTATGGATGTGGTTCAGTTACACTGTGGTTGTTTTGTCTAGCATGCTTTGGTTTTGGTACAGTTACATTTTGGATGTGTGGATTGCATACTTAGATCTCGTGGATCTGGTTTAGCTTCTATATATGGATTACATGCTTAGACTCTTTGGATGTCGATGCTTTTAGACCTTTCTTTGTGGCTTTATGTCGCATATCTTGGATTTCTACCCCTCGTGGTAGCGTTTTCAAATAAAGGTTTCCGTGTGGGAAATAGTTTTCAAATGGATTTTCGATCGATCGACTTTTGGGATTTCAAAAGAGAGTTCTTGTGTGGAGAACGGTTCTGTCACGCCCCGCCGGGCCTTTAACACCAACTAGGTGGAAAGGAAAACCGCACGGGCGCATGCCCCAGACCCGCCGAACGGATAGAGCCTCTTCTACCCGCCCAAGGCGTCACAACACAAGCTTATCCACGAGGTTCCAACTAGGAACGGAGTACAAGAGTTGCACAAGGAAAGCATCAACATAAAGAAGTTCTACTTCTATTACATCACATTGCACATTTATACATGCCCAAAATTTTCTTTTCTTTCTTTTCATTCCATACACCATGTTCCAAAACTATGGAATACATAAGTTTCATACATGTAATGGAAATCTCCTATACTATCAAAGTCCAAGACTAGGGGTACAACTCTATGTATCACCAAAATGGAAGGGCCGCTATCTAGAGAGCCAAACCCTTGCCTCGCTCCGCCGCCTCACTGGCGGAAGGACCTGAAAAACGTGGGGTGAGAACTATAAACATAGTTCCCAGTGGGTAAGGCCACCCAAGAGAGAAGCTCGACCCACCAGGTCCAAAGAAACACCATATGCATAAGTTAGATCACAAATAACTATGCAACACTTATTTACATGCTTGTAAATAAACATAAAGGATGCAACCAAATGAAATGTAAATTATCATTCTCTCCTAGGTTCATCCTATATTTCACATTGACTAAGTTCAATTACTTGTCATTTACTTATGGTTTCGGAATCGCCGTCTTACCATAAGGGTTCCAACATTCAAGGAGTGAACTCGTCACCTCCTAGTTCGAGTAGTGAACTCGTCGCATACTCGGGATAGAAAAATCGTCGCATACCCTATCTCAACACCCCCATCACATGGCATGGGTAGCGAACTCGTCGCATACCCGGGATAGCAACCTCGTCGCACATCCCATCTCGACACCGCCAACTCATGGCGTGGTAGCGAAATCGTCGCATACCCGGGATAGCAAAATCGTCGCACATCCCGTGTCAACACCGCCAACTCATGGCATGGTAGCGAAATCGTCGCCTACCCGGGATAGCAAAATCGTCGCACATCCCATTTCAACACCGCCAACTCGTGGCATGGTAGCGAAATCGTCGCCTACCCGGGATAGCAAAATCGTCGCACATCCCGTTGTTCACATTTTTCACTTGCCAACCTAAGTCTCATGACCTTAGGTTCAAGTCACTAAGTCTCACCTATGTTCAATAACACTAGGTTTACTTTCTCATTCTCAACCTAGGTTCAATGACACTAGGTTTCATTCTCACATGTTCCAACCTATGTTCAATGACACTAGGTTCTATTCTCACATGTTCCAACCTATGTTCAATGACACTAGGTTCTATTCTCACATGTTCCAACCTATGTTCAATGACACTAGGTTCTATTCTCACATGTTCCAACCTATGTTCAATAACACTAGGTTCAATCATACATGCAACCATGCAACAAGTATAGATAATTAAATTATACTTGAATTCTATATCATGCAATAGGAGCTCATTGCTCTACCTATTATGATTTTACCTTTGCCAACATGCAGGTTCTAGGGTTCACAACACATACCATTTTATTTTTAAATGGATATTTACCTTAGACATGGAAGTGACCTAATCACTTCGGTAAACACAAACCCACCTCAAGAGCTTTCAAATTCTTGTATTCTTCAAGCCCCTAAGTGTCCAAGCCTTGAGTTCTTGCTTCAACCCAAGCTTCTACAAGAAAACGGTTCGTTACTCGTTACGAACCCTTAAATCAATTCAATACTTGAAATCAAGTGTTTTAACATGATTTCCTATGCCTCAATTGCAATTCCCGAAGGTCCAAATATTTTTAGAACCTCCCATGACAAAAGCCCCAAATCTACCTAGGGTTTGCATGCATGCAAGCCAAATCCTAGATTTCATGGCCAATCTTCCACCTTTTGTGGTTAAGATTGCCTAGGATTTCCAAAAACCTCATCTTGAAGGATTAAATCCAAGGTTTAAACCCTAAATCACAAGAACTCACCTCAAAGCCCTAGCTCCCAAGCTTCTTCTTGCACCAAGAAGCTTCTTCTTGCACCAAGAAGCTTCTTTGCACCTTGGTAGTCCTTTTCCAAGCTCCAATCCACCACTTCTCAAAGCTTTGGAGAGATCTCTAGAGAGAGAAAGTGAGGGAGAGGGAGAGGGAATGAAAGAAAAGTGAAGAAGGAATAAGGGGAGAGACCTCAGCCTCCCCTACATAACCCATTCACTACAAAATTACCAAAATACCCCTCACTGGGCATTCTGCCTCAGCCGGGTCCGGACCTTGCAAGTGGGGTCCGGACCCCGCACTGATAACTGACCAGCGCGCAGGCCGGGTCTGGACCTTGGTGTCCGGGTCCGGAACCCGTACGCACCCCAACTCATTTTAATTAAGTGATTCACATCTTAAACTATTGAGAATGCTTCATCTCAGTCTTTGTGTGTTTGCCCTAGCTTTCAGAAAATTTAGGACCAAAAAATAATTTTTCCTTTGATAAAACGTTCGGTAACCCTTTTTATAAAATAAGATTTTAATTTTAGAATTAGAATTCTAATTTTAGAGGCGCAAAATAAGAATGACCTAAAACCAAGTTCCTAAAAATCTAATTCTGATTTTAGATTCAAGTTTCAATTTAAAATTTAGGTTTATTCAAATTTTAAATTAAAATTCAAATTTTAAATTGAAAGTTGATAAATTTTAATTTTAAATTTGTAATCTTAAAATTTTAAATATAGACCTTACATTTTAAAATTTTAAATTTTAAATTTTAACTTAAGATAAAATTTCAACATTTTAAATTTTAAACTTTAAAATTTTATTTCAGATAAAACTTTAATTTTAAATTTTAATTTAAGATAAAATTTTACATTTTAAATTTTAAATTTTAACATTTTAAATTTTAATTTTGATTCAAACTTTAAATTTAAAAATCCAAGATTTAAATTTTAAATTTTGAAAATTCAATGTTTTAAATTTTAAATTTTAGAATTTAAATGTATATTTTAAATTTCAAATTTCAAATTTCAGATTTTAATTTTAAATTTTAAATTTTAAATTTTAAAATTTAAAATTTATAAAATTATTTTTAAAAAATTGTCTAAAAGTTTTGCAAAATCATTTCATGCCAGACTTAGTTAAATGCTTTACAGTTTTTAACTGAAGATAATTTTCCAAATCAAAATCAGAAAAAATCATTTCTTCAAAAGATAGGCCACATAGATTCTTTTTTCAATTTTACTATTATTGGAAAAATTATTCCTTGCTCATGGTCCACATCTAAGGTTACAATAATAGCAACTAAGACCCTCAAATTTTTTTATTTGTATCAGACAAACCACACTGTCTGCACCAGGTTTCGACCGCCCACGAGTTGTTTTGGGCGCCCGAAAGGTCGACCCCTCCTGTAAGGATGATCTTAGGTTGAGCGTCCGAAAGTAAAACCGAGCGCCCATTTTGACCACCGAAAGTTGTTTCGGGCATCCGCAGGGCGTTTCGAGCATCCAAAAGTTTCCTTCCCTACACGACCTGAGCTCTCAGGTTGGAAGGTTCGGGCGCTCATCCGGGCATCCCCGAGTAGGGTCCAAAATCACATCCAGACGCCCAAAAATTGTTCCGGGCATCCGAAGCTCGGGTTTCGGATGATTCGGGCTTTACGAGGGACCGAAACCTCTTATGGGCGCCCAATCCAATTTCCGGCGTCCCAAAGTTTTCTGAAGACTTTGATTTCAGATTTTGTGATATGTTTCGATCCGAATTCGTTTTAATTCGATCTAAACTAAGTCAAAACTCTCCAAAACTCATCTTAGTCATGTCTAGCATGACTCTAATCCATACTTTATCAATTTAGTCAAAGTTCGGCATATTACATATATAGATTAATATTTGAATGTAAATAATTATTAGTGAAAGAAAAAAAACTTATTTTCTCATTTCCTTTAGAAATTAAAGTTGATGCCCACCTCCATGGGGAAATAATTTTGGAGAAATTTGATTTCCTTCATAAAGAAAATGAGAATGTCAATTTCTCTAACCAAACATCAACAATGGATATAAATCATTTCGATTGTTATTCCAAGTCTTAAATTCATCAAACCAAATATTTTCTTACAGTAGTTGATCGATGAACTGATTTGTGGAACCGGACCAAACCAATTTTATTCAATTTGCTCTGGTTTGGTTCGGTATCATATTTGGTTCGGGTCGGTTTCCGAAAATTACCAAACCGGAAAATTCAGTTTGGTTTGAAAAATCAAATTAAAGTATGCTACTTATTCACATAAAGTTCCAGAGCAGAAAAAAGGTTCATAGAAGAAAAAACAAAAGAAAATAAAAATTTTCCAAATGGAGAAAAGACAACAAAAACTGAAAATTTGGAGGCAAAAAAATAAAAGCTGGGCCCAAAAATAATGTCAACGTGCAAGGCAATGTGACCTGCATCATCCATTTCGAAAAATTAGTCTAGAATAGAGTTATACGTTCAAAATGTACATGCAAGCCAAACATAAGAGTTCGTTTACTTGATGTAATTAAATCCAAATCATGTCAAACGGGCCTCGGTAACTTTATTTTGACCAGATTTCGATACTTATATTTTTGTTAGAAAAAAACAAATTCCTGTTAAATTTTACAATTTATTTTGTGATTTAAAACTTGTTGTAACACTTTATTATTAAAGTGAAAAATGGGTAAATTGCACTGTTACCCCTGAACTTTTGACGGAGTTTCACTCTGTGAGAATTCAAATTTTTAAATTTTGAATTTTAAATTTGAATTTTGTATTCCTCCCTTTACTGTATTTTTGGTATCTGTATACGTATATATATATGTTTAAGTGTATATATATATGTATATGTTTTGTATTTATATGTATTTTAGGATTTTAAGTTTTGGTTGCGGAGAGAGAACGGCTTAACGGCGCAATTAGAAGCCTGTTTCTGACGATCCAAAATGATAGATTTGATGTCTCGGCAGCGCTGAACGCGATGGCGCGATCCGTTTTGACATGCGACGGACGGATCGAGAGTTATCGCATGTTCTTCGCTGAGGGGTCGTAATGTACGTTTTTTTTGTTTCGCGATCTGGACCCTGTTTCTCGCACCGTTTCGTGTGAGCTCGATTGTGGAGGGGTGTCTGGGCATTTTGTTCCTGCTGTGAGGGACCCAGGGGCTAAATTGCTGTGTTTGAGGGGCTTTTGTGCAAATATACCCTTGTGTATATGTGTGCTTGTGTGTGTGTGAGTGGTGAGAGAGAGAGAGAGAACTCTTCCCTCTTCTTCTTCCTCAGCTCCCAGAGGTGCCACCCTTCTCTCTCAGCTCCTCTGCCATCTCCCTGAGCGCCGCCGGCCGCCGTCGACCTCCCCTGGCCGGCGCAACTCTGGCCACTCTCCCTCTCTCCCTTTTCTTCTTCTTTTTCTTCTTCTTCTTCTTCTTCTTCTTCTTCTTCTTCTTCTTCTTCTTCTTCTTCTTCTTCTTCTTCTTCTTCTTCTTCTTCTTCTTCTTCTTCTTCTTCTTCTTCTTCCCTGCGGTGTGCACCCAGGGTGAACCAACGCCTGAGCTCCCCCGGAGGTGGCATGACCGCCGGCGACCTGCCCCGCCGTCGGGAACCGCCGCTGAGAGCCGCCGAGCTGCTGCCAGCTGCTGCTAGGGCAGCTGCGGGCCGAGACTGCTGGACCCAAGCCGCCGCCGCCTCCTGCCACCTTGGAGGTGCGCGCCGCCACCCTCTGGTCCTCCGACGCCGTCACCTTCCTCCCCGGCCGCCCCCGTGCCGCCGGAGCGCCACCGCGGGCTCAGCCTGGGCCGCTAAGGTAGCCGCGGCCGAGCACCCTGCGCCGCCGCCGCCGCCGGTTTTCTTTATCGCGGTCACCGGCCATCCGACGTCCGGCGGACCCTCTTGCCGGTGCTCGCCGTCCCGACCGCCGGCGCCGCCGTTCCTTGCCGCGCCGCCGTGCCCTAACCAACCCGAGAGCTCCTCTTCTCCCCGCGCCGCCGCCGCCGCTTCCTGCCGCCAGCTGAGGTGAGCACCCTCTTCCTCACCTCCTCCGCATCCAACCCTGGCCGCCGCGGGCGGTGCATGTTGGCCGACAGCCGGCCGGAGCTTGCTGCTCCGGCCAGGGTCTTCTTTTGCCTTATTTTCGCCGCATGCTTGTATTTGAGCTCCATGTTTTCTCCCGAAGCTCGGGAAGGTGAGCACGATGATCGCGGCGACGCGCTGATCACGATGCTCACCTTAGTTTCCTATTTTGGTGAGCCGTTTCGCTATTCGGCCTTTGTCGAGCAATGTTATCGCATGTTCTCGCTGTTTTTATGGGTTTTCTGTGCTTGCGACTGGTCCTGTCGTAGTGGGGTTGTGAGCACGGCCTCCGTTACGTCGTTACCTATCCGCTGGTGCTTGCGGAAGGTCGTGCGGACGAACGGAGTGCTCAAACGGCCTTAATTATACTTACTTTTGTATGTATATGTTGCTTGTTTATAGACCTTGGAGATTGTGGCAGCGTTGCGACGCTGCGGGCAGCAAGGGCATGATCCTTGAGGCCCTGTGGACTTGTTGTCCAACCCCTTCGCCCTTCGCGGAGATCCGGATTTATTTCTGATGCGTTTTTCGATGAAATAGTCGGTGAAATGCGCGTTTTTAGTCGTGCGGCTCACTTGCTGTTTTTGCGAGTGACTTGGCTTCGTCATTTAGCCTCGTTGGCTATTCCTCATCGCTGTCCCGAAGTTCTGAGGACAGAGGATGAGTGACGAAGGATTCCGGTGTCAAATCGGCACTTTTCGGGAACCCGGGAAGCCGTTTCGGGTGCGTTTGTGTTCGTGGCACCCCGAGCTTGTGCTCGCTGTCCTGTCACCTTGTTTTGGTGTGTTTGGGGACAACGGAGGACCTGGTTTGGTTGTTGGTACCCCTGTGGAGCTTATAGTGTGGTTTCGGGATCGTCCCGGTGGGTTTTCCGGACGGTCCGTCGGTTCCGGGTTGTGGGCGCTTTGTGTTTAGTGTCGCCTTGGTGGACCTTGACCCTGTGAGTCTTTCGTAGGTCCTGTCATGGTTCCCGAGAGCCGTCGGTGTTAGGCTCTAGCGTTTCGACAGGTGGGTATTTCGATCCGGAGTCGGTTCAGTGGACTACGGTGATACCTTTCTATCCCTTCTCTTGCATTTTAGTTATTAGTTCATTTGACTCCCGTTGACTCTACTTATGCGCGCTTGGATAGTAGAGTAGTTGTGGTTTGCATGATTATTGAGACGACCTAGTTGGTCGGTGTTGATCGCCTGTTGTTCCGAGCGATCCTCGTTTATTGGTTTACAGTTGCTTCACGGCTCGTTGTAATTCTGTGGATTGAGCATTCGCATCGATCGTCACAGCTCTTCTAGCAGTTCACTACACCAGCAGTCTGATCCACCGCCTGGGGGTGTTCTTTTTCGGAAAAGGTCGCGTGCATCCGACTCGTGAGCCTCTTAGCACGTGCATCTGCGGAGGTTATGTGCCGATGGTTGAGCAGGTTGTGACAATATCAGGGATACGTCCCGATGGCTATGGATTGGGGATACTTTGTGGCTATCTCCGTTGATGCATATACTACTTGCTTACAATAGCATAGTTGTTCAGTTGTATGTCAGCCTCATACTTATTTGTGCTACTGTTTACCTTATCTATCTGTTTGTTGACCCTCGTGCCGGTGTGTACACCTCGCCTTCGTCGGCTTGCGGCACCCACTGGGAGGGGAGACATGTTTACATGTTCTCACCCCCCGCCCTCGTTGTTGTTTTCAGGTGAGCAGGGTGGTGAGAGTCGGGACGCAGCGAGGCACGCCTAGTTAGTGGTACTAGAGGTCCCGACCTGTGAGGCTTTTCTCTCCAGATTTGGTTATCACCCTTATCCTTTATCAGCTAGTTATGGATGTGGTTCAGTTACACTGTGGTTGTTTTGTCTAGCATGCTTAGGCTTTTGGATGACCTTGCTGTTAGATCTTTCTTTATGGCTTTGTATCGCATATCTTGGATTTCTACCCCTCGTGGTAGCGTTTTCAAATAAAAGTTTTCGTGTGGGAAACAGTTTTCAAATGGATTTTCGATCGATCGACTTTTGGGATTTCAAAAGAGAGTTCTCGTGTGGAGAACGGTTTTCAAATGATTCTTGAATGTTTGAGATTAGAGTTTCAAAATAAAGCTTCTGGGTAAGGAGCAGTTTTCTAGAATGATCTGTTGTTTGTACATCGCATCATCCTTCTCCTAAGGACTTGCTTAGATTCATACAGGTTTAAGGACTGTTAGCTGTATGAATCTTGTTGTGTTGTTGTGGTACGTGTGATGAATGAATGATGGTTGTGATCCTGTTGTATGTTGTGTACGCCGTGCAAATATAGGGGAGGCTCTGTCCGTGTGTGCAGTGGACCCTGTATTTGTGGCGGGTCTGTACGTGGCGCGGGCTAGGCTTTCAAAAAAAATTGGCACGTTTTTCCGCATCTAAAACTAGCCCGGGGCGTGACACACTTTACCCCCCAAACTTCTAAAATAGACAGTTAACACCCTAAACTCTAATATTTTATTTATGCTACCCCTTCCATCAGTTTTCCATCCAGTTCCGCTAACCGAAAACTGCTGGAAGGGGTAATATGAATGAAATATTAGAGTTTACGATATTAGATGTCCATTTTATGAGTTTGGGGAGTAAAGTAAAACTCCACCAAAAGTTCAGGGGGTAACAGTGCAATTTAGCCTACATTAGAATAGATTATTTATGGATTGACTACTGACCCTCACGTTAGTGATCATGCGAAGTTTTGAATTTATATATTTTTTATCCTAAAATAAATCATACCACAAATTACCCTACATTTTATTTTATAAAAGCAAAAAAAAAAAAGAATTAGAGTGGCTTAAAGATAAGAAAAGAGAGACATTACCTAGCTAGCTACGATACTCGAACACCCTACTCTCCCGATGTACTCGCTAATGTGGTTGATTTACAATAAGTATCTTCACTTGGATATAGAAATTTTAATTTTCAGTTAATTCTCTGCAATACTCATTTCTCGTCTTTATCTCTAGAAGCATTGTTCTAGAGAATGCACTTACTCTCTATGAAATTATGCAACGTAATTTTATTATAGTCTAAAATCAAAATTTTATACTTCTTTTTAACCAATTAGAAATTTTAAATATAAAAATATAATATTATTTTCTAATAAATTAAAATTATTTAAATAAAATTAGTGATGTTAGATTAAGAGATACTAAATATCATCTCATCCTTCAGATATCGGCCGCACACCCTGCGTAAGCGATCTAATCCATTTGCTTTTTTGCTTTTTATTTTTTTAATATTTTTCTTGAAACTATCCCTTTAACATAATTAAATTTTTTTTTATAAAAAGTTTTTTCCAACAACCAAAAATTTATGTTACCCCCTGAACTTTTGGTGGAGTTTTACTTTACCCCCCAAACTCATAAAATGAACATCTAATACCCTAAACTCTAATATTTCATTCATGTTACCCTTTCCGTCAGTTTTCGGTTAACGGAGCTTGACGGAAAACTGACGGAAGGGGTAACATGAAAGAAATATTAGAGTTTAGAGTGTTTTTTTTTTAGAGAGAGAAATGTAGCACGCTACCCGCTTCGTTTATTTCTTTTAGAAATAAACTTAGCTAGAAATGTGAATCAACTAGGATTCGAACTCGGGACCTCGGGTACCAACCACCTCGGGTACCAACCACCAACTCCTACATGTCTATTTTAGGAGTTTGGGGGATAAAGTGAAATTTCGTCAAAAGTTTAATGGGTAACAGTGCAATTTACCCAAATGAAATTATACCCCACTACATGAAGTTATAGCTTCTTTAATCTTGCATTCATGGTGAAATTCCTATAACTTATGCGTTTTAATTTGTGACTATTGAACTTACAACTAAAGAGATCTAATGTATATACATTTACTACTAAACCTTTTTCTTTAATCCAATAAGTCACAACTTATGTAATCTATAAATTTTCGGCTATACTAAATGTCATGTAACTCCTAGTCCTATGAAGTCTATATATAGAGGGATTCTCTATTCGTTTGAATACATAAGTTTCAATATTTCTATTATGAGAGAGAGAGAGGCCGAAGAAAAGTAATTTTTTTTTTATGGAGCTTTAGGCTCATCTACTTGTGCAGAGTTGGTAAAGCTAAATGACAAAAATCGAGCCGTTGTATAATGGAGGGGACAAGCCAGTGTTCTACTATATCAGTTTGAGGGCTTTGCCAACTATAGAGTCTTGAATCTCCTTAAAAAGAACGAAATTTGCATCCCTCAGCTTAATCAACTCATCGACACATTTAATATCTTTCTTTTGTAGTCTAAATTCTATTTTGTATTTACACTAATAATTTTAAGGAGATTTAAAGATGAAGGGTACACATGAAAAGTTTAACGATAATGTCGAATGTCACGCCCCGGGCTAGTTCTAGATGCGGAAAACGTGCCAAATTTTTTTTTTGAAAGCCTAGCCCGCGCCACGTACAGACACGCCACAAATACAGGGTCCACTGTACACACGGACAGAGCCTCCCCTGTATTTGCACGGCGTCCACAACATACAACAGGATCACAACCACCATTCATTCATCACAACAACACAACAACACAACAACACAAGAGATTCATACAGCTAACAGTCCTTAAACCTGTATGAATCTAAGCAAGTCCTTAGGCGAAGGATGATGCAATGCACATACAACAGATCATTCTAGAAAAGTGCTCCTTACACAGAAGCTTTATTTTTTAAACCCTAATCTCAAACATTGAAGAATCATTTGAAAACCGTTCTCTACACGAGAACTCTCTTTTGAAAACCCAAAAGTCGATCGATCGGAAATCCATTTGAAAACTATTTCCCACACGGAAACCTTTATTTGAAAACGCTACCACGAGGGGTAGAAATCCAAAGTCATGCGAAAAAAGCCCACAATGATAGATCTGAAAATATCTACATCCAAAAGTCTAAACATGCAATCTTCACCTGGATACTAAACCCAAAACCACGAGATCTAAGCATGCAAGACAATCATCCAACATAAAGCTGTGCCAAAATAAATCATGCTAGATAAAACAACCACAGTGTAACTGAACCATATCCATAACTAACTGGTAGATGATAAGGGTAATAACCAAATCTGGGGAAGTAGCCTCACAAGTCGGAACCTCTAGAGCTACTATCTAGGCGTGCCTCGCTGCGTCCCGACTCTCACCACCCTGCTCACCTGAAAACAACAACGAGGGCGGGGGGTGAGAACATGTAAACATGTCTCCCCTCCCAGTGGGTACTGCAAGCCGACGAAGGCGAGGTGTACACACCGGCACTAGGGTCAACAAAAGATAGATAAGATATACAGTAGCACAAGTAAGTATGAGTCTGACATACAACTGAAACAACTATGCTACTGTAAGCAACTAGTATATGCATCAAAGGAGATAATCACAAAGTAAACCCAATCCATAGCCACCGGGATGCATCCCCGGCACTGTCACACTGCTCATCTCTCGGCACCTCAACCTTCTGCACGCAACGCAAAAAGGCTCACAGGTCGGAACAGCTCAACGACCCTTTTTCGGAAAAGAACACCCCCAGGCGACGGATCAGACCGCTGGTGTACGTGATGTGTTAGAAGAGCTATGACGATCGATGCGAATGCTCAATCCACAGAACGGCAACGAGCCGCGAAGCAACTGATAAACCACAACGAGGATCGCTCGGAACAACAGGCGATCACCACCGACCAACTGGGTCGTCTCAATAATCTTGCAAACCACAACTACTCTACTATCCAAGCACACATAAGTAGAGTCAACGGGAGTCAAGTAAACTAATAACTGAAATGCAAGAGAAGGGATAGAAAGGTATCACCGTAGTCCACTGAACCGACTCCGGATCGAAGTACCCACCTGTAGGAACGATCAAGTCTAACTCCGACGGCTCTCGGGAAACGCGACAGGACCTACGAAAGACTCACACGGTCAAGGTCCACCAAGTCGACATCGAAACACAAACTCTCACATCCCGAAACCGACGGATCGCCCGGAAAACCCACCGGGACGATCCCGAAACCACACAAAGCCCCAGAGGGGTACTAAACAGTCAAACAAGTCCCTCGCTGTCCCTAAACACGTAAAACCAAATGCTGTGACAGCGAGCACAAGCTCGGGGTGCCACGACTACAAACGCACCCGAAAAGGCTTCCCGGGTTCCCGAAAAATGCCGAAATGGCATCGGAACCCTTCGTCGCTCATCCGCTGTCCTCGAAACTTCGGGACAGCGATGAGGAACAGCCAACAAGGCTAAACGACGAAGCCAAGTTGCTTGCAAAATCAGCGAGCGAGTCGCACAACTAGAAACGCGCGTTTCGCCGATTATTTCATCGAAAAACGCGTCGGAAACGAATCCGAAACTCCGCGAAGGGCTAGAGGGGTTGGGCAACCAGCCCATAAGGTCTCAAGGGTCAAGCCCTTGCTGCCCATAGCGTCGCAACGCTGCCACAAAAGCCTAAGTCCCAAAACAAGCGCAAATACATACATACAAGCAATAATTTAAGCCGTTAGAGCAATCCGTGCAACCGCACGACCTTCCGCAAGCACCAGCGGATAGGTAACGGCGTAACGGAGGCCGTGCTCACAGTACCACTACGACAGGACCAGTCGCAAGCCGGGAAATCCCATAAAAATAGTGCCTCCAAAAGAAGAAATCACTCCACATAGGCCGAACAACAAAATAACTCAACCAAACCAGATTCTAAGGTGAGCATGATGATCAGCGCATCGCTGCGATCATCGTGCTCACCTTCCCGGACTTCAAGAGGCATCGGGGAGCTCAAATACCAAAGCTCGGCCAAAACAAAGCAAAAAGGGACCCCGGCCGGAGCAACCAGCTCCGGCCGGCTGCCGGCCGGCATTCACGGCCAGCGGCGGCCAGGGTCGGCTGCGGAGGTGGCAAGGAAGAGGAGGCTCACCTCAGCCGGCAGCGGGAAGTGGCGGCGGCGGCGCGGGAAGAAAGGCAGCCCTCGGGTGGCTAGGGCACGGCGACACCGGCAACGAACGGCGACGGCGGCCGACGGCGACACGAGCACCGAAAAGAGGGGGTCGTCGGACGTCGTCCTGCCGGTGACCACGACAAAAACAACCGGGGGTGGCGGCGGCGGAGCAAACTCGGCCGCGGCTGCCAATGATGCCCTAGTCGAGCCCGCGGCGGCTGCGGCGGCGCTCCGGCGGCACGGCGTCGGCCGGGGAGGAATGGACCGGCGGCGGCGGTCCTGAAGGTGTCGGCGCACACCCTCAGAGGCGGCGGAAGGCGGCGGCGGCTCGGCCTCCAGCTGCTCCTACCCGCAAGCAGCAGGCAAGAGCCGTAGGCGACGCGGCGGCGCACCGGCGGCACGGGGGCGACCGGGGAAGGAGGCGACGGCTGCGGCGGTCCTCCTGATGCCGGTGGGAGGTCGCTGCGGCGGCGGGAGGCGACGGCGGCTCAGATCTCGAGCCCACTGCCCGCACTCCCAGCAGCAGCCAGCTGCGGCGGCGGCGCTCTGACGGCACGGCGACGGCCGGGGAAGCAGGGGTCGGCGCCGGAGGACCTGAGGGTGACGGTGCTCACCCTCCCAGGCGTCGGGAGGCGGCGGCAGCTCGGGCCCACCAGCCTCGGCCCGCAGCTGCCCTAGCAGCAGCTGCAGCAGCTCGGCGGCTCCCGACGGCTGGGCAGGTCGTCGGCGGTCGTGCCACCTCAGGGGAAGCCCATGCATGGGTTCCCCCTGGGTGCACACCACAGGGAAGGAGAAGAAGAAGAAGGAGAAGAAGAAGAAAAGAGAGGGAGAGGCTTGGCCGGAGTTGCGCCGGCCAGGGGGGGTGGTTGGCGGCAGCCGGCCGAGCTCGGGGGGGGGGGTGGGTTGCTATGGAGCAGGGGGAGAGGAGGCTCACTGCTGGAGAGGCTGGTGAAGAGAGAGAGAGAGAGGGAAAACCAACTCCACTCACACACACACACAATGCACATACAAAAACACTATTGCACAATTGCAAAAACACCCCTCACACACAGCAAAATACCTCAGGGTCCCTCACAGCAAGCACAAAATGCCCAAACACCCCTCCACAAGCAAACTCACGCAAAACGGTACGAGAAACAGGGTCCAGATCGCGAAAACCAAAAGATGTACAATTCGACCTCTCGGCGAAGAAGATGGAAGATCTCTCAATTCGTCCGTTGCATGTCGAAACGGTTCATACCATCGCGTTCAGCACTGCCGAGACATCGAATCTACTATTTTGGATCGTCAGATTCGGACTCCGGATTGCGCTGTTAAGCCGTTCTCTCTCCGCGACAAAACTCAAAAACACTAAAACACAAATAAAAACCATTTATATACATATATATATATATATATATATATATAAATACCCGTATATATATATATGTATACAGATCAAAAACACAATATCAGGGGAGAGGAACACAGATTCTAAATTTCTAAAATTCGAAGTCTCACATCACTCCCACCTAACAAGAAGTTTCGTTTCCGAAACTTACTCACACACCATCCGCGAACAACAGCGGATACCTCACACGCAAAGCAGACTCCAGCTCCCAAGAAGTCTCACGCTCCTCGCGATTCGTCCACAGCACTCGCACAAACAGAAAGCTCCGATTCCTCCACAGCTTCGCCTTGCGATCCAAAAACCTCAAAGGCACCTCACCGCAGCTGAGATCCTCCCTCAGCTGAACCGTTGTCGGGCCGATCACACGACGCTCACCCACGTCAACCCAACCGATCAGTGATCGACAACGACGTCCATACAACGCCTCGCACGGTGCCAATCCAACACTTGCTTGGAAGCAGTCGCTGAAGGCAAACTCCACCAAAGAAAGATACCTGAATCAACCCTCACCAAAATCCAAAACGCATGTCCGGAGCATATCCTCAAAGGTCTGGATTACACGCTCCGACTGCCCATCACTCTGAGGGTGGTAAGCTGCGCTGAAGTCGAGTCTTGTCCCCAGTGCCTGCTGCAAGCTCCTCCAGAACTGGGAAACGAAGCAAGAACCCCAATCCAAAACGATTGACACTGGCACTCCAAGCAGCCTGACGGTCTCATCCAAGTAGCGCTGCGCCAGTCGATCCCGAGACTAAGTCGCGTGTACCAATAGGAAGTGAGCTGCTTTCGTCAGTCAGTCCACAAAAACCCAGATCGCAACATGACCTCGCTGAGAACGAGGCAACCCGGTGACGAAAATCCAAGGTAAACTGCTACCACTTCCCTACAGGTACAGGCAACGGTTGAAGCTTCCTTGCTGGTCGCTTATGCTCAGCCTTCACCTGGTGACAACCAGGCACAGTGCCACATGCTGAGCTACATCCAGAAACTCTGCCTCAAGTCGCGGTACATCTACGTCCCTCCAGGATGAACGGTGTACTGCGACCGGTGTGCCTCAGTCAAAAACTCTCGCCTCAAATCCCGATCACTGGGCACACACCTCCGTCCTCGAAGGAAACCATCAGCATGTAACATGAAGTCACCATCTCTACCCTGCTCGGCCTCTACTCGCACTCTCTGCAAGTACGGATCCATCAGCTGCCCACCGAAAATCCGATCCGACAAGGTGGGTTGCACTCCAAAGTTGACAACTGTGCAATAGCTCCATAAGGTAAAGTCCACAACTCCAGTCGACGAAACTCCACCACCAAACGTTCCGTACAGGTAGTGTCTCCAAAGCTTGAGAGCGAACACCACTGCTGCTAACTCGTGATCGAGCGCCAGATAGATCTCCTCATAGTCCATCAACTGGCGCGAAGCATTTGCGACGACCTTCTCTTGTAGCAAGAGCACGCACCCCAATCCTATCCAAGATGCATCGCAGTAGACCACAAAGATCCACACCAGACTGCGACAATGCTACGATAGGGGCACGAGTCAAACTATCCTTCAGCTCCTAGAAGCTCATCTGACAAGCGGGAGTCTACAGAAACTTCACGCCCTTCCTCGTCAACTTGCTCAAAGGGGTGGCGATCTTGAGAAACCCTCAACAAATCGCCGGTAACAACTCGCCAAGCCGAGGAAGCTCCTAATCTCCGCCACAAAAGTCGGAACAGGCAAATCCACTACAGAGTCCATCTTCCTTGGGTCTACCGCAATACCCACTGCGCCACGACGTGACCCAAGAAGGAAACTTCTCAAATAGATCAGTATGTCGTCAAAGGAGACCACGACAAATTGATCCAAGAACTGTCGAGAAACCCAGTTCATCAAAACCAAAAGCTGCCGGGGCGTTCGTCAGACCGAACGGCATAACCGTGACCTCGTAAAGCCCGTAACGAGTCCGGAAGACCGTCAACGCAACGTCCTCGGCCTTGATCCTCAGCTGAAGATAACCTGGCTACAGAGCACACTTCGAGAGTACCGAGGCTCCCTGGAGCCGGTCGAAGAGGTCGTCGATCTGCGGTAGAGGGTACTAGAATAACACCGTCATCTCGAAAAACTCGAACTCACAAACAAACCAACGAAAACCTTGCGAGTCCATCACTCTGGTGCACAGGGTTGCCAATCGCAGCAAGTGATAAAACACCAACGAAGCCAAACATCAGATCCAAGTGATCAGACACGCGCTCCAAACCAAGACTACACGAAAGTCGCGGCGAATACCTTGAACGCACACACAAGCACAGAGACCTCAGAGCCAACAACCAGGCTCCCGTTATCCCGAAACTGAGCTAAAAGGTAACCTGACTCAACCGGAGTCAAACCAACGACAGTGATGGCAAATTAGCTGCGCAAAAACCATGCCAGGATTAGCTCAAAGCTCACTACAAGATCAGGGATGACCACCACATGGCTTTCCCACAAGACGACGAAGAGAGATTGTCTTGCAAGAGAAAGTACCAACCCAATCCAGAAAGTCCCAAAAGAGATAGGGTATTTCGTCCTAAATTTTGACACTACGTTGTCTGCAGCCAACGTACTTATAAAAAAAAAACGAAATATCCCAAGATCAAAGGCCAACAACCAGTTGGCAACACCACAAAGGTACTTGGTCAACCAACTCCAAAGCCGGACCAAGTCACGAAAGAATCACCGAATTAACGGGAAACAGCAAACCGACCCACAAAGTCTGCCCTGAGCCAACTCCCTAGGAGTCTTCGGCTTCCAACAACAAACCGACGGCTACAGGCGACGAAGGGTCGTCAACCACACGAACCAAAACGAAGGAAGAACAAATCCAGCGTCGACTAACCAACGTCGAACGCGGTGAGACCTCCAACAAGAACCTGGAAGATCTCACGGCAACACGAAAGCCTACAAATACCACCAGAAATCCCAAAACACACCAATTTAGGCGTTAGGATAGCCGCAAATCATGTAGGCACCAACAAAAACCCGACACCAAACAGTGTCCACTCAGTCTAGTACACGTCCGTTTGACGCAAGAACTAGCTAAAGGTCGAAAGACCAACACTGACGATTCTACCAGCAATACATCAGAGGGGTAGGCTTCACCGCCCTACCCAACAAAATAGAGGAGGGTAACACCCAAACTGCGGTCGTAACCGCTCAAAACACCGTCTCCGTAGAGACGCTTGCAGAGGTCCTCGTGCTCAACACGGAAAGTGGGGACAGGGCAAGAATAGCCCAAACCACAACACAGATCCACCAAGTGACGTCACCTAGCCCACAAGGGCCACCACCTGCCAACGAGTGGTACGCAAAGGGAAAAACACCCTGCCACTTGGTATCTGTCTGGTACTCCACCACCACTTCTAGAAGGAGCACGAGTCTGCGAACAAGGGCAGATCGAAACTCAGGAAATCCGCCCAGCGTGCTCGGATGCGGCCACCACCCCCAACCATGGGGTCGGTGTCCACACGCGAAACAGCCGACATAGTCGTTGTCGTCGTCGCGGTCGTGGCCACAACGGCGTGGGTGCCACAGGAGGGTCTGCAGTCAGTGGGGCACTCGGCGAAGGAGGAGGAGGGGCTAGAGCGGCAGTCGCCGTAGCCTGCTGCAGCAAAAACTACCGTAACAAGCCGGAACATGCCGGAGAGGGTCGCCAGCTGACCCCTCACCTCGGCCTCAAGCACACAGGGTACGGTCCACACCAGGTTGTCCGCCTCCTGCCAGCTCCTCACTCGAACCAGCCGCAATAGCCCGAGCTTGAACACCAGCAGATGGCTCCGCAGGCACACGCCTACTACCACGACCCGGACGAGGAGGTCTACCACGACCGCAAGCCAACAACAAATCACAAAAACCAGCGCAAGAGAAAGGGGTCGACAACTCCCACAAAACACAAGCCGAAAACAAACCCCTCGAACTCGCGCACCTATACATCCTAGGTCTCCCTATGGGTCAGCCTAAACAGTGGTTCAGTTACAAGTTAATGAATGAATGAGTGTTTGTACCCTTTACGCTCTGATACCATCTTAATCTGTCACGCCCCGGGCTAGTTCTAGATGCGTAAAACGTGCCAATTTTTTTTTTTAAAAGCCTAGCCCGCGCCACGTACAGACCCGCCACAAATACAGGGTCCACTGTACACACGGACAGAGCCTCCCCTGTATTTGCACGGCGTCCACAACATACAACAGAATCACAACCACCATTTATTCATCACAACAACACAACAACACAAGAGATTCATAAAGCCAACAGTCCTTAAACCTGTATGAATCTAAGCAAGGCCTTAGGCGAAGGATGATGCAATGCACATACAACAGATCATTCTAGAAAACTGCTCCTTACACAGAAGCTTTATTTTTTAAACCCTAATCTCAAACATTGAAGAATCATTTGAAAACCGTTCTCTACACGAGAACTCTCTTTTGAAAACCCAAAAGTCGATCGATCGAAAATCCATTTGAAAACTGTTTCCCACACGGAAACCTTTATTTGAAAACGCTACCACGAGGGGTAGAAATCCAAAATAATGCGAAAAAAGCCCACAATGATAGATCTGAAAATATCTACATCCAAAAGTCTAAACATGCAATCTTCACCTGGATACTAAACCCAAAACCACGAGATCTAAGCATGCAAGACAATCATCCAACATAAAGCTGTGCCAAAATAAATCATGCTAGATAAAACAACCACAGTGTAACTGAACCATATCCATAACTAACTGGTAGATGATAAGGGTAATAACCAAATCTGGGGAAGTAGCCTCACAAGTCGGAACCTCTAGAGCTACTATCTAGGCGTGCCTCGCTGCGTCCCGACTCTCACCACCCTGCTCACCTGAAAACAACAACGAGGGCGGGGGGTGAGAACATGTAAACATGTCTCCCCTCCCAGTGGGTACTGCAAGCCGACGAAGGCGAGGTGTACACACCGGCACTAGGGTCAACAAAAGATAGATAAGATATACAGTAGCACAAGTAAGTATGAGTCTGACATACAACTGAAACAACTATGCTACTGTAAGCAACTAGTATATGCATCAAAGGAGATAATCACAAATTAAACCCAATCCATAGCCACCGGGATGCATCCCCGGCACTGTCACACTGCTCATCTCTCGGCACCTCAACCTTCTGCACGCAACGCAAAAAGGCTCACAGGTCGGAACAGCTCAACGACCCTTTTTCGGAAAAGAACACCCCTAGGCGACGGATCAGACCGCTGGTGTACGTGATGTGTTAGAAGAGCTATGACGATCGATGCGAATGCTCAATCCACAGAACGGCAACGAGCCGCGAAGCAACTGATAAACCACAACGAGGATCGCTCGGAACAACAGGCGATCACCACCGACCAACTGGGTCGTCTCAATAATCATGCAAACCACAACTACTCTACTATCCAAGCACACATAAGTAGAGTCAACGGGAGTCAAGTAAACTAATAACTGAAATGCAAGAGAAGGGATAGAAAGGTATCACCGTAGTCCACTGAACCGACTCCGGATCGAAGTACCCACCTGTAGGAACGATCAAGTCTAACTCCGACGGCTCTCGGGAAACGCGACAGGACCTACGAAAGACTCACACGGTCAAGGTCCACCAAGTCGACATCGAAACACAAACTCTCACATCCCGAAACCGACGGATCGCCCGGAAAACCCACCGGGACGATCCCGAAACCACACAAAGCCCCAGAGGGGTACTAAACAATCAAACAAGTCCCTCGCTATCCCTAAACACGTAAAACCAAGTGCTGGGACAGCGAGCACAAGCTCAGCGGACGACTACAAACGCACCCGAAAAGGCTTCCCGGGTTCCCGAAAAATGCCGAAATGGCACCAGAACCCTTCGTCGCTCATCCGCTGTCCTCAGAACTTCGGGACAGCGATAAGGAACAGCCAACAAGGCTAAACGACGAAGCCAAGTCGCTTGCGAAATCAGCGAGCGAGTCGCACAACTAGAAACGCGCGTTTCGCCGATTATTTCATCGAAAAACGCATCGGAAATGAATCCGAAACTCCGCGAAGTGCGAGAGGGGTTGGGCAACCAGCCCATAAGGTCTCAAGGGTCAAGCCCTTGCTGCCCACAGCGTCGCAACGCTGCCACAAAAGCCTAAGTCCCAAAACAAGCACAAATACATACATACAAACAATAATTTAAGCCATTAGAGCAATCCGTGCATCCGCACGACCGTCCGCAAGCACCAGCGGATAGGTAACGACATAACGGAGGCCGTGCTCATAGCACCACTGCAACAGGACCAATCGCAAGTCGGGAAATCCCATAAAAATAGTGCCCCCAAAAGAAGAAATCACTCGACATAGGCCGAACAGCAAAATAACTCAACCAAACCAGATTCTAAGGTGAGCATGATGATCAGCGCATCGCTGGGATCATCATGCTCACCTTCTCGGACTTCGGGAGGCATCGGGGAGCTCAAATACCAAACCTCGGCCAAAACAAAGCAAAACGGGACCCCGGCCGGAGCAACCAGCTCCGGCCGGCTGTCGGCCGGCATGCACGGTCAGCGGTGGCCAGGGTCGGCTGCGGAGGTGGCAAGGAAGAGGAGGCTCACCTCAGCCGGTGGCGGGAAGCGGCGGCGGCGGCGCGGGAAGAAAGGCAGCCCTCGGGTGGCTAGGGCACGGCGGCGCCGGCAACGAACGGCGACGGCGGCGACGCGAGCACCGGAAAGAGGGGGTCACCGGACGTCTTCCTGCCGGTGACCACGACAAAAACAACCGGCGGTGGCGGCGGCGGAGCAAACTCGGCCGCGGCTGCCAAGGATGCCCTAACCGAGCCCGCGGCGGCTGCGGCGGCGCTCCGGCGGTACGGCGTCGGCCGGAGAGGAACGAACTGTCGGCGGCGGTCCCGAGGGTGTCGGCGCGCACCCTCAGCGGCGGCGGAAGGCGGCGGCGGCTCGGCCTCCAGCTGCTCCTACCCGCAAGCAGCAGGCAAGAGCCGCAGGCGGCGCGGCGGCGCACCGGCGGCACGGGGGCGGCCGGGGAAGGAGGCGACGGCTGCGGCGGTCCTCTTGATGCCGGCGGGAGGTCGCTGTGGCGGCGGGAGGCGGCGGCGGCTCAGATCTCGAGCCCACTGCCCGCACTCCCAGCAGCAGCCAGCTGCGGCGGCGGCGGCGGCACTTTGACGGCAGGGCGACGGCCGGGGAAGCAGGGGGCGGTGCCGGAGGACCTGAGGGTGACGGTGCTCACCCTCCCAGCATCGGGAGGCGGCGGCGGCTCGGGCCCACCAGCCTCGGCCCGAAGCTGCCCTAGCAGCAGCTGTAGCAGCTCGGCGGCCCACGACGGCGGCTCCCGACGGCGGGGTAGGTCACCGGCAGTCGTGCCACCTCAGGGGAAGCCCATGCATGGGTTCCCCCTGGGTGCACACTGCAGGGAAGGAGAAGAAGAAAAAGAAGAAAGAGAAAAAGAAGAAAAGAGAGGGGGAGGCTTGGCCAGAGTTGCGCCGGCCAAGGGGGGTGGTCGGCGGCGGCCGGCCGAGCTCGGGGGCGTTGCTAAGGAGCAGGGGGAGAGGAGGCTCACTGCTGGAGAGGGTGGTGAAGAGAGAGAGAGGGGGAAAACCAATTCCACTCACACACACACACAATGCACATACAAAAACACTATTGCACAATTGCAAAAACACCCCTCACACACAGCAAAATACCTCACGGTCCCTCACAGCGAGCACAAAATGTCCAAACACCCCTCCACAAGCAAACTCACGCAAAACGGTGCGAGAAACAGGGTCCAGATCGCAAAAACCAAAAGATGTACAATTCGATCTCTCGGCGAAGAAGATAGAAGATATCTCAATCCGTCTGTCGCATGTTGAAATGGTTCGTACCATCGCGTTCAGCACTGCCGAGACTTCGAATCTACTATTTTGGATTGTCAGATTCGAACTCCAGATTGCGCCGTTAAGCCGTTCTCTCTCCGCGATAAAACTCAAAAACACTAAAACACAAATAAAAACCACTTATATACATATATATATATATAAATACCCGTATATATATACGTATACAGATCAAAAACACAGTATCAGGGAAGAGGAACACAGATTCCAAATTTCTAAAATTTGAAGTCTCACATCGAAGATCTCAACAAACCTTCCGTTTCAAAGGAACGCACTTCAAGAGATGAAAAGAAAAGTATTATTCGACCTCAACCTACTCAAAGTTGCATATGTCTTCACGAAGAAAAATCCAAATAAGACTAACATCGACAACACGACAGATGATGAACTTCTTGAACACTACAATAAGACTGAAAAAAATGAGTTAAGTCCACTAATTTCCAGATTTTATTAGAAATTAGAGATTCCATCTCATTAATTACAGTCTCTTTCCAAAAATAGCATCATTTGAAGATAAAGCTTATTTTAATAAAAATGGATTTTCTTGAATATTAAGAACAACATAATCAGGGCCAAATTATTTTCCGCTCTACTTCATTTGCTCCTTCTAGGTTTAAAAACATATTGTTCTTGATTTTGCAAAAAGGAGTTTGAAAAACACGATTTATTTGAAATACTTTGAAATTTTGGACCCCCACTATTCTTTGATTTAAAGAAGACTTTTCTTCATGAAAAATAGAATCTCTTGATTCAAAAATCACATTAGTTCTAATATCGAAAAATCTATAGGTTGTACTATTCAAAATATATCCAAGAAATACACAAATAGTAGCTCTAACACCCAATTTGGGTCTTTTAGGGTCTGGTTGTAGTGCTCTGAACTTCCGCAAATAGAGTTCTAGTGGAAATTAGCTTAAAGAGCTATTCAAACTTTCAGCAAGGATTGGGACTATTCAAGTATTTTCGGTGCAAATTGGATGTGAAAACGGACTTTAGGAAGTCAAATCTGCTGAAGTTGCAAATTTTGTATTATTAAGTACCGATACTAAAATTGAGTACCGGAACTCTGTTACTAGGAAAGAAAACCCACGGTCAGATTTTGAGGAACTCTTTTGGAATACCGGTACTGATTGAGTACCAGTTAGTAGAAAACCTAGAAAATCAGTGTTCGAGTTTTGCAGAACTAGGTTGGTGGTATCGGAACTAGAGGCCCTGTACCGATACTAAATCCCGAATACCAGTACTCAGTGCTACGAAAGTCCAGTTTTGTCTAGTTGCAAATAGGAGAATGTGGGAAAATTAATTGCAATTGTTGCAACCCCATTATATAGGGGAAAACTCAGCCATTTCCCTCGGTTGTACACAAAGGGGAGAAACACTCCTTTCTTCTCTCCTCTCTCATTCTTCTCCCGCTCTCTCTAGTGGAGTTCCTCTAACTCTTGGACTTGAGGAGATCAAGCTTAGGAGAAGCTTGGAGGTGTAGAACCTTTTTCCTGAGCAAGAAGAAGAAGGGGAGCTTGTGACAAAGGTGAGATTTTAGAGTTTTGAGTTAGAATTTTGGATTTACCTCTTGTAAATAAATTTTTATCAAACTGTAAGCTAATATAGGCTACAAATTGTAGAGATTAGCAATTGGATTTAGATTTTGCCATGGTTTTTGGGAAACCGTAGACGAAAAGAGGATTTTTGAATTTTGAGGGTTTAAAAATGTTTTGAACCTTTAGAACTCTAATTGAAGGTTAAAGAAACACGAGGAATAACTTTGTTTCGAGGAATTAAAGGATTTCGGAGATCAATTTGGAGTAACAAACCAGTTTTGGTATTTTTGGGGCAGGATAGCTCGAAGGAGAGCAAATAGCCTATCAGAACCTAATTGCAAGTGTCTGTAAGCAATTATGAGCTAATCAAGGTGGGTTGTGCTTTACCGAAGTGATTTGGTCACTTTCCATGTCTAAGGTGTAAATTACCTTAAGTTGATGCATGTGAAATAATAGTTTACCTAATAAATATGCATGTATGAGACATATGTTACGTAGAGGAAATAACTACTAAGGTGCAAGTAAAATGCATGTGTTATTCTATGAACCTAGATGTGGACAACTAGGGTTATGACATTATCTAAGAATAATAAAGAATTGATAATGGATAGTTTAACTTGTACACAAGCATATATGAGAGATATATTATTTAGAGTAAATAACTACTAATGTATAAGTAAATGCATATGTTATCATATTACATGGCTATGTTATGGACTAAGGTGTAGGTTGACATTCTCTAGGGATATTAGAGAACTCAACATGTGAACACTAGAGAACATAGTTTCATTGAACATAGATTGGAAAAGTTAGATAGGATGCCACCTGGACAAAATGACATGAATCTAGAGATGTTGACAATGCAGCGTAAAAACAATAGATCCTTGAGACCACGAAAGAGGTGATTCTGAAATCCCAAGACTCATTGCTGAGGGTGCGTGTGGTAGATTCCTCACCCGTCGGATGACCTATGGCCGAGGGTGCGTGTGGTAGATTCCTAACCGGTCGAATGACCTATGGTTGAAGGTGTGTGTGTTAGATTCCTCACCCCTTAGATGACCTATGGTCGAGGGTGCGTGTGGCATATTCCCCACCTATCAGAAGACCTATGGCTAGGGTGCGGGTGGTGAATACCCCACCCAATGCCAAGATGAAGGCGGCAATTCAGCCATGAATTGACCCACGACCGGTTCAGGTAACATGTGAATAGGATAATGAAATAATAAATGGAAATGGCATAATATACATGTATAGATTTCATTATCGCATGAGTAGAGGCATAAGCATGGTTATTATCATTTGCATAGAGTAGGGTTTATATGCTTATATGATTACATGTTGTTCACTCACATGCTTATGTTGCATCCTTTGGACCTGTTGAATTGAGCTTTTCCCTTGGGTGAACGTATCCACTGAGAAATATGTTTATAATTTTCACCCCTATATTTTTTATGTCCATCCGCAGGCGATGTGATGAAGCGAGGAAAGAACGTAGCATGGTAGATAACGTCCTTTTATCTTTGGTGTTTGAAATAGATGTACCCTTTTGGAGAAATGTAATTAAAAATATATATATATATATATGTAATCAAACATATGGGTCGTCTTTGGAAAGTGTATTGTAAATGTGATGAATGCAAAGAATGTTGAATAGAATAGTCGCTTTATATTTAAATGACATTCTCCTTATACAATTCTTGTATGTGTTGTTTCTATTTGGAAATAGCATTTGTACAGGTTGTGATGCCTTGGGCGGATAGGAAAAATTCTGTCCGTTCGGCAGGTCTGGTCACGTGCCCTGGAATGCTTCCGTTGCGGGCTCAGGGTGTGAGAATTCAGATATATTTTTATTGTTGTTTTATCTGCGAATCTGAATTTTGTGTTTTCCCTCATGTTACTGTGCTTTTGAACTGTATACGTGTATATATATACAGGTATAGGTATATATATATATATGTATATATAGTGTTTTTACTTAGTCGTTTGTGTTTTAAGTTTTTGTCGCGGAGAGTGTACGGCTTAACGGCGCAATCCGGAGTCCGATCCTGGCGATCCAAAATGGTAGATTCGATTTTTCGGCAGTGCTGAACGCAATGGCGTGATCCGCGTCGACATGCGACGAACGGATCAAAAGTTATTGCAAGATCTTCGCTGAGGGGTCGAATGGTACAGAATTTTGTTTCGCGATCTGGACCCTGTTTTCGCACCGTTTCGCGTGGGATTGCTTGTGGAGGGGCTTATGGGCATTTTGTGCCTGCTGTGAGGGGCCCATGTGCTAATTGTGTTGTTTGAAGGGTGTTTTTGCATTTATGCCCTTGTGTTTAAGTGTGTGTGTGTGTGTGTGAGAGAGAGAGTTCCCTCTCTCTCTCTCTCTCCCTCACTCCCCTCAGCCAGCAGCTGCGAGCCTCAGCTCCTCCTCCTCCTCTGCTGCCTCCCCGAGCCCCTCCGGCCGCCGCCGACCGCCCCAGGCCGGAGCTGCCCCCGGCCAAGCTCTCTCTCTCTCTTTTCTCCTTTTCTTCTTCTTCTTATTCGCCTTCTCCGAGGTGAGCACCCAGGGGGGGGGATACCCACGCCTGAGCTCCCCCTGAGGTGGCTGGGCCGCTGGTGTCGCCGCCGTGCCGCCGGAGAGCCGCCGGAGCCGCCCCCAGGCTGCTGCGGCTGCTGCTTGGGCAGCAGCTGGCCGAGCTGTGTGAACCCAGGCCGCCGCCGCCTCCCGGCGCTTGGAAGGGTGAGCACCATCACCCTCGGGCCCTCCTCCGCCGGCTCCTTCCTTCCCGGTCGTCGCCGTGCCGCCGGAGCGCCGCCGGAGCCGCCGCGGGCTCGGTGTAGGCACCTAGGGCAGCCGCGGCCTACCTTGCTCCGCCGCCGCCGCCGCCGGGTTATTCTTGTCGCGGTCACCGGCCAACTGACGTCCGGCGGGCCCCTCTCGCCGGTGCTCGCGTCGCCGCCGGCCGCCGCCGCCGTCCGTTGCCGCGCCGCCAAGCCCTAGCCAACCCGTGGGCTGTCCTCCTCCCCGCGCCGCCGCCGCCGCTTCCTGCCGCCGGTTGAGGTGAGCACCCCCTTCCTCACCTCCCCCGCATCCTCTCCTGGCCGCCGCGCGCCATGCATGCCGGCCGGCAGCCGGCCGGAGCTAGTTGCTCCGGCCAGGGTGATTTTGGCCTTGTTTGTGGCCGCATGTTGGGTTTTTGACCATTTGTTGCCTCCCGAAGCTCGGAAAGGTGAGCGCGATGATCGCGGCGATGCGCTGATCATCATGCTTACCCTAGTTTTCCATTTTGGTGGATTATTTTGCTGTTTAGCCCTTGTCGAGCATGTATTGGTATATTTTGCTGTTTTTATGGCTCGTTTGAACTTGCGACTTGCCCTGTCACAGTGGGGCTGTGAGCATGGTCTCCGTTACGTCATTAACTATCCGCTGGTGCTTGCGGAAGGTCGTGCGGACGAACGGAGCGCTCGAACGGCCTTGTTTATGCTTGCTTATTGCATGTATTCACTATTTTTATGGGTTTGCTGAGCTTGCGACTTGTCCTGTCATAGTGGGGCTGTGAGCACGGTCTCCGTGACGTCGTTACCTATCCGCTGGTGCTTGCGGAAGGTCGTGCGGATGTACGGATTGCTCGAACGGCTTTGTTTAGTGCTTGTATGTTTATATTTGTCGCTTATTTGTGGACTTTGGCGTTTGTGGCAGCATTGCGACACTGTGGGCAGCAAGGGTATGGTCCTCGGCGCCCTGTGGACTGGTTGTCCAACCCTCTCGCCCTTCGCGGAGTTTCGGATTCGTTTCCGACGTGTTTTTCGATAAATTAATCGGCGAAACGCGTGTTTTTAGCCGTGCGACTCGCTCGCTGATTTTGCAAGCGACTTGGCTTCGTCGTTTTGCCTTGTTGGCTGTTCCTCATCTCTGCCCCGAGGTTCTGAGGACAGCGGATGAACGACGAAGGGTTCCGGTGCCATTTCGGCATTTTTCGGGAACCCGGGAAGCCTTTTTCGGGTGCGTTTGTGATCTTAGCACCCCGAGCTTGTGCTCGCTGTCCCACCACCTCGTTTTGTGTGCTTGAGGGATAGCGGAGGACTTAGTTGACTGTTGGTACCCCTGGGGGGCTTTGTGTGGTTTCGGGATCGTCCCGGTGGGTTTTCCCGGCGATCCGTCGGGTTCGGGATGTGTGAGCTTTGTGTTTAGCGTCGACTTGGTGGACCGTGACCGTGTGAGTTTTTCGTAGGTCCTGTCGCGTTTCCCGAGAGCCGTCGGAGTTAGGCTCGATCGTATCGACAGGTGGGTACTTCGATCCGGAGTCGGTTCAGTGGACTACGGTGATATCTTTCTATCCCTTCTCTTGCATTCAGTTATTAGTTCACTTGACTCCCGTTGACTCTACTTATGCGTGATTGGATAGTAGAGTAGCTGTGGTTTGCATGATTATTGGGACGACCTAGTTGGTCGGTAGTGATCGCTTGTTGTTCTGTGCGATCCTCGTGTTGGTTTACCAGTTGCTTCACGGCTCGTTGCCGTTCTATGGATTGAGCATTAGCATCGATCGTCACAGCTCTTCTAGCACTTCACGTACACCAGCGGTCTGATCCACCGCCTTGGGGTGTTCTTTTCCGGAAAAGGGTCGTTGAGTTTGTGCCGACCCGTGAGCCTTGACGCAGTGCGTCCAGAAGGTTTATGTGCCGAGTGATGAGCAGGTGACAGTGCCAGGGATACGTCCCGGTGGCTATGGATTGGGTTTACCTTGTGGTTATCTTCTTTGATGCATACACTAGTTGATTTCAGTAGCATTGTTATTCAGTTGTATGTTGGCCTCATATTTACCTGTGCTACTGTTACCTTATCTACATATCTGTTGACCCTCGTGCCGGTGTGTACACCTCGCCTTCGTCGGCTTGCGGTACCCACTGGGAAGGGAGACATGTTTACATGTTCTCACCCCCCGCCCTCGTTGTTGTTTTCAGGTGAGCAGGGTGGTGGGAGTCGGGACGCAGCGAGGCACGCATAGATAGTGTGCTAGAGGTTCTGACCAGTGAGGCTCCCCCCAGATTTTGGTTATCATTCTACCCTTACCTGTTAGATGTGATTATGGTTCAGTTACCTTATGGATATTATGTTTTGCCATGCTTATGTTTTGTGGATTTATGTAGCATTTTATGTGATGGTTGCATGCTTGGACTAATTGGTTGTATATGTTTCTAGATCTTCCATTTATTGCTTACTCGGTTTTCTACCCCTCGTGGTAGTATTTTCAAAAGAGAGTTCTCGTGTGGAGAACGGTTTTCAAAGGGTTTTAAATGCTTGAGATTAGGGTTTCAAAGAAAGCTTCTGGGTAAGAAGCAGTTTTCTAGATGGATTGTTGTTTGTGCATTGCATCATCCTTCGCCTAAGGACTTATTTAGATTCATACAGGTTTAAGGACATTTAGCTGTATGGATCATGATTGTGATGTTGTTTGAGTGGTTAATGCATAAGTGATTGTGATTCTGTCGTTGTTGTTGTGTACGCCGTGCAAATACAGGGGAGACTCTGTCCGTGTGTACAGTGGACCCTGTATTTGTGGCGGGTCTGTACGTGGCGCGAGCTAGGCTTTCAAAAAAAAAAAGTACACGTTTTTCCGCTTCTTAAACTAGCCCGGGGCGTGACAGATTAAGATGGTATCAGAGAGTAAAGGATACAAACACTTATTCATTCATAAACTTGTAACTAAACCAATGGTTAGGATGACCCATAGGAAGACCTAGGATGCATAGGCGCGTGAGTTCGAGGGGTTTGTTTTCGGCATGTCGTTCGCCGAGTGTTGCCGACCCTCTTTTCTCTTACGCGGTTTCTGTGTTGCAGATGGCTCGTGGTCGTGGTAGACCTCCCCGTCCTGGTCGTGGAGGTAGGCGTGCACCTGTGGAGCCGTCTGCCGGGGTTCAGACACGGGTGACTGCGGCTGGATCGAGCGAGGAGCCGGCAGGAGGCGCGCAGCCCGGTCCTGACCGTACCCTGCAGCTTGAGGCTGACATGGCCGAGATGAGGGGTCAGCTGACGGCTCTCTCCGGCATGTTCCAGCAGTTCATGCAGCAGCATGCTACGGCGACTGCCGCTCCAGCCCCTTCTCCTCCACCGCCGAGTGCCCCGTCGACTGCAGACCCTCCGGTGGCACCCGCACCGTGTGTTACCACGACAACGACGATGCGGCGACTACGTCGGCTGTGCCGGGTAGGTTAGCCGACCTCGCGGGTGGGGATGGTGCCCACATCCGAGCACGCTTGGCGGAGTTTCGGAGGTTCGATCCGCCCCTGTTTGCGGGCAAGAAGGACGGTGGACGATCCGTCGAGCGATGGGTTCTTCAGATGGAGAAGCTCTTCCGTGACCTCCGCATCGACGAGCAGGACAAGTTCCCGTTGGCCACCCACTGTTTGGACGACGAGGCCTACGACTGGTGGCTACACCTTCTGACGACCCGTTACCAGGATGCCTATCCCTTGTGGAGCGAGTTCCGAGAGGTCATCTTCGGCCACTACTTCCGGGAGAGTACGAAGCAGAGTTTGGAGCGCGAGTTGGAGCGTCTCCGGCAGGGGAGCCGTACCGTGGAGGAGTACGAGCGGGACTTCTCCCGCATCATCAGCCTGATCCCTTTCGCCGCCCGAGACGCGTACCACAAGGCGCGCCTGTTTGCGAGGGGTCTGAGGCCGAGCATCCGCCTCCTGATCGCCTCCCACGGGGTGATGACCTTCGATGAGTATTACGAGCGCGCCCAGATGGTTCAGTATGAGACAGAGGAGGCGCGCGCCGAGCGAGATCAGCCCGAGAGGAACGCTGACCGGAAGCATTCCCACCCCAGTTCTAGCGGTGGTTCTTTCTCCAGGAAGAAGCCACCGAGGCACTCGAGGAGCCAGTCTGCCAGGAGCGCTCCATCTGGGAGCCAGTGGCAGGAGCCCCAGGCGTGTGTCATCTGCGGGCAGGGTCATCGGCCGAACACCTGCCCCCAGCGCCGTGACCACTGTTACCGGTGCGGCCAGAGAGGGCACTTGTCTCGGCAGTGCACGGCGGGTCCGGCTCCGAGTTCTACTTCTTCTCCGGCCACTACGAGGCAGAACCGGAGGAACCCGCCACCGACAGCTGCTGCTTCGTCTGGACGTCCCTCCTCTTCCCGCCAGCAGGAGGGGACACCCCAGGCTTCGGGTGGACGTGTCTTCAGCATGTCCCACCCTGAGGGAGACACCGGTGGAGACGTCGTGGTAGCAGGTATTACTTCTCTTTTCGGCTCTCGTGCTAGGACGCTGTTTGATACCGGTGCATCGCATTCCTTTATTTCCCGTTCCTTCGCACGTGAGCATGATCTGGAGTCGAGTCCGCTTCCTGTTCCTCTTCGGATCCAGACCCCTGGCAAGGGCCTTGGAGCAGACAGGTGGATTAGGGCTTGCCCGATGTTACTTGGCGACCAGGTGTTTTTGGCAAACTTGGTCGTGTTGCCGCTGACGGAGTTTGATGTGGTGCTTGGGATGGACTGGCTCACCAGGCACCACGCCACCATCGACTGTGACTTTTGCGGAGCCAGGCGAGAAGGAATTCATCTATCGTGCTTGTAAGAGTTCTTTCTTCGCCTTGTCTATCTCGTCCGCTCGTGCTAGGAGTTTGTTGATCGGTGGATGTGCGGCTTACCTAGCTTCGGTAGACGACATTCATCGAGTTGTACCGGCTCTGGAGGATATTCCGGTGGCTCGTGACTTCCCCGATGTCTTCCCTGCTGAGCTACCCGGGATGCCTCCCGACCGTGAGATTGATTTCTTTATTGATCTGGTTCCGGGCTCTACCCCAATTTCCAAGGCCCCCTACCGCATGGCATTTGCTGAGTTGAATGAGCTGAAGGCTCAGCTTGAGGATCTTCTGGACTTGGGCTTCATCCGTCCGAGTGTTTCTCCTTGGGGAGCTCCTGTCCTCTTCGTCAGGAAGAAGGACGGTAGTATGCGCTTATGCATTGACTATCGAGAGCTCAACAAGGTGACGGTGAAGAACAAGTACCCTCTGCCGCGGATTGATGATCTCTTCGACCAGCTTCAGGGAGCCTCGATTTTCTCGAAGATTGATCTGCAGTCCGGTTATCATCAGCTGAAGATCAGGGCCGAGGACGTTGCGAAGACCGCTTTTCGGACTCGTTATGGGCATTACGAGTTCACTGTGATGTCGTTCGGTCTTACGAATGCCCCGGCAGCTTTTATGGATCTGATGAACAGGGTGTTTCGGCAGTTCTTGTATCAGTTTGTCGTGGTCTTCATTGACGACATATTGATCTATTCTAGGAGCGATGTGGAGCATGAGGACCATCTTCGGCGAGTCCTCCTTACGCTTCGAGAGCATAGGCTTTATGCCAAGCTCAAGAAGTGTGAGTTCTGGCTTCGGGAGGTTTCCTTCTTGGGTCACATCGTGACGCAGTCTGGGATTGCGGTGGACCCAAGGAAGGTGGACTCTGTGGTGGACTGGCCTGTCCCGACTTCTGTGACTGAGGTCCGGAGCTTCCTCGGCTTGGCTGGCTATTACCGGCGATTTGTTAAGGGTTTCTCAAAGATCGCCGCCCCCTTGAGCAAGCTGACGAGGAAGGGTGAGAGGTTTATGTGGACTCCAGCCTGTCAGATGAGCTTCCAGGAGCTGAAGGACAGACTGACTCGTGCCCCTGTCCTAGCATTGCCGCATCCTGGTGAGGACTTTGTGGTCTACTGTGATGCTTCTCGGATTGGTCTGGGGTGCGTGCTCATGCAGCAGGAGAGGGTCATCGCGTATGCTTCACGCCAGCTGAAGGACTACGAGAGGAACTATCCGACGCATGATCTCGAGCTTGCAGCTGTGGTTTTCGCCCTCAAGCTTTGAAGGCACTATCTGTATGGAGCGCACTGCGAGGTGTTCACGGATCATCAGAGTTTGAAGTACCTCTTCACCCAGAAGGAGCTGAACCTCAGACATAGATGGTGGCTTGAGCTTTCTGAAGGATTATGACATCTCCATCCAGTATCATCCGGGCAAGGCGAACGTAGTGGCGGACGCCTTGAGCCGGAGGCAGCCTTCGGCGGAGCTTACTCTTATGATCACTGACCAGGAGCGCTTGGTGGAGGAGTTTCGTCGACTCGAGTTGGAGATTCTACCCCGTGGTGCTACCGCGCAGCTGTTGACTTTGATGGTGCAGCCCACCTTATCTGACCGGATTGCCAGTGGACAGCTGATGGACCCGTACTTGCAGAGGATGCGAGCAGAGGCCAAGCAGGGCAGAGATGGTGACTTCACGATCCACGCAGATGGTTCTCTTCGTTTCCGAGGACGGAGGTGTGTGCCCAGTGATCCGGATTTGAGGCATGAGATTTTGACTGAGGCACACCGGTCGCCGTACACCGTTCATCCTGGAGGGACGAAGATGTACCGTGACTTGAGGCGGAGTTTTTGGTGGCCCGGTATGAAGCTGGACGTGGCTGGGCATGTTGCTCAGTGCTTGATTTGTCAGCAGGTGAAGGCTGAGCATCAGCGACCAGCCGGGAAGCTTCAACCGTTGCCTGTACCAGTGTGGAAGTGGGAGCAGATCTCCATGGACTTCGTCACCGGGTTGCCTCGTTCCCAGCGAGGTCACGATGCGATCTGGGTTATCGTGGACCGATTGACGAAGGCAGCTCACTTCCTACCGGTGCACACGACTTGGTCCCGGGATCGACTGGCACAGCTCTATTTGGATGAGATCGTTCGGTTGCATGGAGTGCCAGTGTCGATCGTTTCTGATCGGGATCCTCGCTTCGTATCCCAGTTCTGGAGGTGTTTGCAGCAGGCACTGGGGACGAGGCTTGACTTCAGCTCTGCTTACCACCCTCAGAGTGATGGGCAGTCGGAGCGTGTTATCCAGACCCTTGAGGATATGCTCCGAGCTTGCGTGCTGGATTTTGGTGAGGGTTGGTTCAGGTACCTTTCCCTCCTGGAGTTCGCCTACAACAACAGCTTCCAGGCGAGCATTGGGATGGCACCGTACGAGGCCTTGTATGGACGTCGTTGTCGATTGCCGATCTGTTGGGATGACGTTGGGGAGCGTCGTGTGATCGGGCCTGACTTGTTAGAGGACGCAGAGGCCAGGATTCGCTATGCGAGGCAGAGGCTGCTGACTGCGCAGAGCCGGCAGAAAAGCTACGCGGACCAGCGACGACGGGACCTAGAGTTTCAGGTCGGTGAGCATGTGCTGCTCAGGGTGTCGCCGTCTCGAGGGATTAAGCGGTTCGGATTGCGGAGCAAGCTTAGTCCACGATTCGTGGGACCGTTTGAGATCCTTGAGCGTGTGGGTCCAGTGGCTTATCGGTTGGCTCTTCCTCCTAGTCTTGCTCGGGTGCACAATGTCTTCCATGTGTCCATGCTTCGGAAGTACATTCCCGACCCTTCTCACGTGATCAGCCCGACGACGGTTCAGCTGAGGGAGGACCTCAGCTACGACGAGGTGCCTGTGCGGATCTTGGCTCGCGAGGTGAAGCAGTTGAGGAACCGGAGCATACCGTATGTGAAGGTTCAGTGGACGAATCACGTGGAGCGCGAGGATACTTGGGAGCTGGAGTCTGCTATACGTGAGAGGTTTCCGCAGTTGTTCGCGGATGTTGTGTGAGGAAGCTTCGGGGACGAAACTTCTTGTATGGTGGGAGTGATGTGAGAATTCAGATATATTTTTATTGTTGTTTTATCTGCGAATCTGAATTCTGTGTTTTCCCTCATGTTACTGTGCTTTTGAACTGTATATACGTGTATATATATACAGGTATAGGTATATATATATATGTATATATAGTGTTTTTACTTAGTCGTTTGTGTTTTAAGTTTTTGTCGCGGAGAGTGTACGGCTTAACGGCGCAATCCGGAGTTCGATCCTGGCGATCCAAAATGGTTGATTCGATGTCTCGGCAGTGCTGAACGCAATGGCGTGATCCGCGTCGACGTGCGACGGACGGATCAAAAGTTATTGCAAGATCTTCGCTGAGGGGTCGAATGGTACAGATTTTTGTTTCGCGATCTGGACCCTGTTTTCGCACCGTTTCGCGTGGGATTGCTTGTGGAGGGGCTTATGGGCATTTTGTGCCTGCTGTGAGGGGCCCATGTGCTAATTGTGGTGTTTGAAGGGTGTTTTTGCATTTATGCCCTTGTGTTTAAGTGTGTGTGTGTGTGTGTGAGAGAGAGAGAGTCTCTCCCTCACTCCCCTCAGCCAGCAGCTGCGAGCCTCAGCTCCTCCTCCTCCTCTGCTGCCTCCCCGAGCCCCTCCGGCCGCCGCCGACCGCCCCTGGCCGGAGCTGCCCCCGGCCAAGCTCTCTCTCTCTCTTTTCTCCTTTTCTTCTTCTTCTTCTTCTCCTTCTCCGAGGTGAGCACCCAGGGGGGGATACCCACGCCTGAGCTCCCCCTGAGGTGGCTGGGTCGCTGGTGTCGCCGCCGTGCCGCCGGAGAGCCGCCGGAGCCGCCCCCAGGCTGCTGCGGCTGCTGCTTGGGCAGCAGCTGGCCGAGCTGTGTGAGCCCAGGCCGCCGCCGCCTCCTGGCGCTTGGAAGGGTGAGCACCGTCACCCTCGGGCCCTCCGCCGCCGGCCCCTTCCTTCCCGGTCGTCGCCGTGCCGCCGGAGCGCCGCCGGAGCCGCCGCGGGCTCGGTGTAGGCACCTAGGGCAGCCGCGGTCTACCTTGCTCCGCCGCCGCCGCCGCCGGGTTATTCTTGTCGCGATCACCGGCCAACCGACGTCCGACGGGCCCCTCTCGCCGGTGCTCGCGTCGCCGCCGGCCGCCGCCGCCGTCCGTTGCCGCGCCGCCAAGCCCTAGCCAACCCGTGGGCTGTCCTCCTCCCCGCGCCGCCGCCGCCGCTTCCTGCCGCCGGTTGAGGTGAGCACCCCCTTCCTCACCTCCCCTGCATCCTCTCCTGGCCGCCGCGCGCCATGCATGCCGGCCGGCAGCCAGCCGGAGCTAGTTGCTCCGGCCAGGGTGATTTTGGCCTTGTTTGTGGCCGCATGTTGGGTTTTTGACCATTGTTGCCTCCCGAAGCTCGGGAAGGTGAGCGCGATGATCATGGCGATGCGCTGATCATCATGCTCACCCTAGTTTTCCATTTTGGTGGATTATTTTGCTGTTTAGCCCTTGTCGAGCATGTATTGGTATATTTTGCTATTTTTATGGCTCGTTTAAACTTGCGACTTTCCCTGTCGCAGTGGGGCTGTGAGCACGGTCTCCGTTACGTCGTTACCTATCCGCTGGTGCTTGCGGAAGGTCGTGCGGACGAACGGAGCGCTCGAACGGCCTTGTTTATGCTTGCTTATTGCATGTATTCACTGTTTTTATGGGTTTGCTGAGCTTGCGACTTGTCCTGTCGTAGTGGGGCTGTGAGCACGGTCTCCGTGACGTCGTTACCTATCCGCTGGTGCTTGCGGAAGGTCGTGCGGATGTACGGATTGCTCAAACGGCTTTGTTTAGTGCTTGTATGTTTATATTTGTCGCTTGTTTGTGGACTTTGGCGTTTGTGGCAGCGTTGCGACGCTGTGGGCAGCAAGGGTATGGTCCTCGGGGCCCTGTGGACTGGTTATCCAACCCTCTCGCCCTTCGCGGAGTTTCGGATTCGTTTCCGACGCGTTTTTCGATAAATTAATCGGCGAAACGCGTGTTTTTAGCCGTGCGACTCGCTCGCTGATTTTGCAAGGGACTTGGCTTCATTGTTTAGCCTTGTTGGCTGTTCCTCATCGCTGTCCCGAGGTTCCGAGGACAGCAGATGAACGACGAAGGGTTCCGGTGCCATTTCGGCATTTTTCGGGAACCCGGGAAGCCTTTTTCGGGTGCGTTTGTGATCTTAGCACCCCGAGCTTGTGCTCGCTGTCCCGCCACCTCGTTTTGTGTGCTTGAGGGACAGCGGAGGACTTAGTTGACTGTTGGTACCCCTGGGGGGCTTTGTGTGGTTTCGGGATCGTCCCGGTGGGTTTTCCGGGCTATCCGTCGGGTTCGGGATGTGTGAGCTTTGTGTTTAGCGTCGACTTGGTGGACCGTGACCGTGTGAGTTTTTCGTAGGTCCTGTCGCGTTTCCCGAGAGCCGTCGGAGTTAGGCTCGATTGTATCGACAGGTGGGTACTTCGATCCGGAGTCGGTTCAGTGGACTACGGTGATATCTTTCTATCCCTTCTCTTGCATTCAGTTATTAGTTCACTTGACTCCCGTTGACTCTACTTATGCGTGATTGGATAGTAGAGTAGCTGTGGTCGGTAGTGATCGCTTGTTGTTCTGTGCGATCCTCGTGGTGGTTTACCAGTTGCTTCACGGCTCGTTGCCGTTCTATGGATTGAGCATTAGCATCGATCGTCACAGCTCTTCTAGCACTTCACGTACACCAGCGGTCTGATCCACCGCCTTGGGGTGTTCTTTTCCGGAAAAGGGTCGTTGAGTTTGTGCCGACCCGTGAGCCTTGACGCAGTGCGTCCAGAAGGTTTATGTGCCGAGTGATGAGCAGGTGACAGTGCCAGGGATACGTCCCGGTGGCTATGGATTGGGTTTACCTTGTGGTTATCTTCTTTGATGCATACACTAGTTGATTTCAGTAGCATTGTTATTCAGTTGTATGTTGGCCTCATATTTACCTGTGCTACTGTTACCTTATCTACCTATCTGTTGACCCTCGTGCCGGTGTGTACACCTCGCCTTCGTCGGCTTGCGGTACCCACTGGGAGGGGAGACATGTTTACATGTTCTCACCTCCCGCCCTCGTTGTTGTTTTCAGGTGAGCAAGGTGGTGGGAGTCGGGACGCAGCGAGGCACGCATAGATAGTGTGCTAGAGGTTCTGACCAGTGAGGCTCCCCCCAGATTTTGGTTATCATTCTACCCTTACCTGTTAGATGTGATTATGGTTCAGTTACCTTATGGATATTATGTTTTGCCATGCTTATGTTTTGTGGATTTATGTAGCATTTTATGTGATGGTTGCATGCTTGGACTAATTGGTTGTATATGTTTCTAGATCTTCCATTTATTGCTTACTCGATTTTCTACCCCTCGTGGTAGTGTTTTCAAAAGAGAGTTCTCGTGTGGAGAACGGTTTTCAAAGGGTTTTAAATTCTTGAGATTAGGGTTTCAAAGAAAGCTTCTGGGTAAGAAGCAGTTTTCTAGATGGATTGTTGTTTGTGCATTGCATCATCTTTCGCCTAAGGACTTATTTAGATTCATATAGGTTTAAGGTCGGTTAGCTGTATGGATCATGATTGTGATGTTGTTTGAGTGGTGAATGCATAAGTGATTGTGATCCTGTCGTTGTTGTTGTGTACGCCGTGCAAATACAGGGGAGACTCTGTCCGTGTGTACAGTGGACCCTGTATTTGTGGCGGGTCTGTACGTGGCGTGGACTAGGCTTTCAAAAAAAAAAGTACACATTTTTTCGCTTCTTAAACTAACCCGGGGCGTGACACAGGGTGTAACACTGATAGCCTCACATAAGCTAGACAACCCCATAATTTAAGATATCCCAAGTTAGGCTTATACTTTTTTCATAAATCAAAAGGTGTCATTTTAGATTTCTTATGTGGCACGTGATTCAAGACATAATATGTAGTTAAAATGGCTTCACCCCAAAGATTTAAGAGTACACTAGTATCAACAAACATAGCATTTGTTAACTCAATAAGTATTTCTATTTTTTCTTTCAGCCACTCCATTAGAGGCAGGCGAATATGGAGCTGTAGTCTTATGGATAATTTCTAAAGATTGAGCAAAAGTGTTGAATCCCATACATTCATACTCATGACCTCGATTCTAATTCTTTTAATCTTTGTATCGAATTGATTTTCTACTTAATAGAGTAAATTTTTAAATCTGTCAAAAGCATCACTTTTATCACTATTAGAGTACTTTCAAATTCACAAATATCAGTATAAATTAGCTCAAGTAATTCTATACTTCTTTCAATACTGTTACGAGATCGTTTAGTGATTTTTGACTTATTACATGTTTCATATTATCAAAATCTCTATTTAGTCTGGGAATTAATCCTAAACTATTCATTAGGCTAACATATCTGCTATTAATGTAACACAAACGAGCATGCTAAAAATTTACGGAAGAGAGCATGTAACAAAAGTAGAAGATGTTTTATTTTCAATGTTTAATTTAAGCATTCCATTTCATACATAACCTTTACTCACAAACTTTTCATTCTTGAAAGTCACATATTTATCAAACTCAATGGTCTGTTTGAAGCCAGCTTTATTAAGAAGAAAGCATGATATCAAATTCTTCCCAATAGAAGGTGTATACAACACATCTTTCAAGATGAGCACTCTTCTAGAAGTAAATTTTAACTCGACCTCACTACTCCCTAAAACTTCAGAAGTATGTGAATTACCTAGTATGTGTCACGCCCCAGGATTTTTTTTCGAAAATCTATTTTTGGAACAGCCAGCGAAAAGCGTATAAATTTTTTTTGAACACCCTTTAGGACACCCCGCGGACACGCACAGACCCGCCACATGGACATAGGATTCCCTATACGAACGGACAGAGTCTCCCCTGTACATGTACAGCGTAGAGCCGGATACAAGTCAACCACACATACAACCACACAACCCAAACAATCTAATGATCAGATAATAACAATAATCCACATACATCCATTATTATTTAAACATTAGTAGGTAAGGAACTAAACTAATCTCGCAAAAGGATAATAAATATCATCAACAGACAGATCTGGAACACAGCAATCTAGTATTATCCTCATCGTCCCGACCCTCACTGCCCGCGTCACTTGAAAAATGGTGGGGGGTGAGAACATGTAAACACGTCTCCCCTCCCAGTGGGTACCGCAAGCCGACGAAGGCGATGTGTACTCACTAGTAAAAAAAAGAGATAACCATAATCATGTGTAAGTTACGATACCCCAAGAATCTAATAGGTAAAACAATCAATTCGATGAAATAAAAATATAAGTGCGGAAAACTAAAGCAACACACCAAAAAATTTTACGTGGAAAAACTCTAAAAAAGAGTAAAAAACCCACGGGACCGATCACACGAAAATCCACTAAGAAAAATAGATTATAAGGTGATTTACTAAATCCAGGACTCAACCTTTACCCGAGACTCAAAGTAGATCCCCTTCGTTGGTCCCCGATCAATCGAACTCCTTCGATCGACCACACCGCGACTCCTCGCAGCAGCAACGCTCCGTCTCCACGAGCGTCCACCGAATCCTCGGCCTCACGCGAAGCCCTCGCGCAATCGCTCTGTCCGGAGCCTCGAAAATAATAGTTGATGGTGATTTCAACGCTTAGAGAAGTAAGGAATATGAGAGAAGACTTTCTAAGCGATCATCGACTTGATTCTAAGATGAAGATCAGAAATTAAACCCTAAGAATCAAGTCAACACAAGAGAGGAAGAAACTTGTCATCGAAAAGATGAATGAACGGCTCCGAGACAAGTTTTTAGGGTTTCCGAAGATAAATCTCTCTTGGGCACAGTTTAGAGAAGCCCCCATATCATATTTATAGGTTTAGAAGACATTAGAATCAGAGTAGAATTGAAAAACGCGATTTTGAAAAATTGCAAAGGGTCAGGGTCCGGACCGTGGATACAGGGTCCGGACTCTAAAACTCTCCAACGTTTCATAGTCCGGACCGCACACCTCAGGGTCCGGACCCTCCCTGCGAAACAGCATGAGAGGCTTACGGGTTTCGGACCCCGTAACATAAAATTTTCTGTTTTGTAAATATTTAACAAATAAAACCTATTCTAATGTCTCCAAACACTTAAATTAAATGTGTAAATCACCATTAACTATATTAAACATACCTAGGGGGCTGTGAGCTTCACAGATGAGTCTTCGAGCCTTTGAACTTGACGTCGTCTTCTTCGACCCTTCAAGACTCCACACGACTCGCAAAATCCGCCAACAAAAAATGCCGTAACAATCTCCCCCTTTGGCGATTTCGTGACAAAACAAAAAATACATACCCGAAACTCACTTAGCTACAAAAATAAAACAAACAGAGTTCGTCGCAATCACCAAATGACAAACTCCTCGCATGACCAATGCAAAAAAGTTCAAAATACATCCAAGTCAACTCCTAATACAAACTCTATGACTTAGACACGACTAGGAGTCTTGAAGTCTTGTACTTCCAACAAAAATATAGTCTCGACAAAATATAACATTAATACCATAAGACCAATAATACCACGAAAGTATAGAAGCAAAGTTCAACACACACACAAGCAAAGAAATTCAGCAAGAAGTTCAGCACTAAGAATCTAAGTCCAATCGTAAGGTCAAGTCAGTCCTATGTCAACCACATCTCCCCTTTTTTGTCACAAAATGCCAAAACACAAAAAAAGGATGCACATACGGAATCTAAAGATGCATGAAACAAAGATGAAACATGATCAAAGAAAGACACGAAGTCCACAGAGACCATCTACTCCGAGTCATCATCGTGCTGAGGAACATTACCGCTGCAACAGCCCAACTTGTCAAAAATTGCCTTCATAATCCGCTGGAGTTTACTGAGCTTCTTAGTGATCTTGGTCTGCTCAGCACCAAGACGCTCCTGCTCAGAGGAGATACGGTGAAGTTCAGTAGAAATCCGTTCTTGCTCAGAAGAAAGTCTCTGCTGCTCCCGATATATAGATGTCACCGAGACGTCCTCCTCAGAGACATGCTCAGGTGGCTGAGAAGAACTTTGACGCGGACGGGAGGAACCGGTTGGTCCGACAGCCGGGGAAGGACGTTCAGAAGGTCTTGATTTATTGAGCGTCGTTTCATTAATTTTACCAAGACTATGCTCATACGATACACAATGAATATCGACCCCTTTTACCAAGACTATGCTCATACGATACACAATGAATATCGACCCCTTTGTGTTTCAAAATTCGCATAATGATCAGTGGATATGGAAGACGGTCGATCTGATTTGAAGTCTTGATGTGACGCCCCAACTTCCCAGGGGGTCACCCATCCTAGGACTACTCCCGTCCTAGCACGCTTAACTCTCTTAACCTCTTGGGCCTAGCCACCACCCAAAATGTTTAACCCGGATTAAGAGTTTAGCCCTATTATATCTTATATATAGGATTACCTGGGGTCTCACAATCTCCTCCTCTTTAAGCCCTGACGTCCTCGTCAGGCTCAGACTCACAAGTACCAGGCGATGTGAAACTCGTATCTCTAGCCTAAACTGACCTTGTGTTGAGCCACGCTCCACCCACAACAGTAAACAGCATGAGAGCCTCGCTCTCCCCGCTGTACAATCCTGGCTCAGCTGAGACTCATCTCACACTTCCGGCTGGTAATTGGCTCTGATACCAACTGTGGCGTCCCAACTTCCCAGGGGGTCACCCATCCTAGGACTACTGCCGTCCTAGCACGCTTAACTCTCTTAACCTCTTGGACCTAGCCACTGCCCAAAATGCTTAAGCCGGGTTAAGAGTTTAGCCCTATTATATCTTATATATAGAACTACCTGGGGTCTCACACTTGATCTCCTTTGCCATGCGATGCCAGATGAGGAATGGAATGTTCAGATTAATCCCCCTTATCTCTGCCTCGGCGGGATGGCCAACAAGGTACATATACAACAAACGTTCCCAGCGGACCACATTTGTATTCATAGTGGGGAGAATGTTGTAGACAACAATAAAGTTCAAAAACTAATACTCTGGCCGCAGCTCTTTAGACATAACTGAATTTCCCGCCGACTGCGTGTCAGGAAGGCACACACCATTAACTACCTTTCGCCAATCGCGAAGTGATTCAATACCGCCCTTGAGATAATCAACACCATCGGTGCGAGCCTCCATATAAAGTGCGGTAGCTATCGTCTCTGGAATGACATCCAAAGTAACCCCACGCACTGTAGTCATGAACACATAAGGACCACCTTCAGCATCTTGAAGATAACCGGCTCACATGTAGAACTCGCAAATCAGCTCTAAACAGTAGCCCGTCTGCTTAGGAAAGGAACAAATGGCTGCGAGGTTACCATTGTCATACAACTGAGCAAAAGGAGGAGCTTCTTCAATGAGCTTCCGTACTGCGACGTCGCGCTCTCCAATACACAACTTAGAAGAATACATGGAGACGCGCTTGAATGAAACAGGCTCGTCGTGCTACGTACGGCGTCGTGGAGGCTCATAAACCGGTTCACGAATCTCGACGCCTCCCGAGCGCCTAGTGCTCCGCTTCGGAACCAACTTTTTCTTTCCTTTTCCTTTTGCAACTGCTGGTTCCTTCCATTTCCTCCTAGAAAGTACCTCCGGCGAATATGGTTCAGATTCTGTTTCAGACCCCTCGGAAGCTTGGTACTCGCTACCCTTCTCATCGGTGGAGCGAGCGTGTTTATGCGCCATAGTCTTCCTACGCCGCCCGCCCCAGCCAACACCACTCATGAGAACAACAAGCACCAAAAGCGATGACAAAGACATGTTGTAAAATCCTTGTTGATGATTTCAAACAAAATAGCGCATAAAAATCATAAATTCAGAAAATTAGAAAAATCACATCTAGAGGTTCCTAGGACCTTATAAAATCATGAGAAACTAATTTGCAACAACCAATATTATCCAAAATGCATAAACATGAAGTTTTAGAAAAACATCAAAAACTGCTCGAAAATCACGGTCGACGCAGATCCGAGCAAATGAGCATTTTAAATCGTGCAAAACATGTTAGAAAGCTTAGAAAATCACGTTTAGTACCAGATAGGAAACAAAAATTGCGGTTAAAAATAAGTATGTTGCAAAAATCGCATCTAAACAATCTAAAACCATGTGTTTCATTAAAATTTGCATGAAGAATGTAGAAAAGATCCAAAATACTCATGTGAAATCTGAAGAAACGTGAGAAAACAAGGTGAGAGACCTTCCTTCTAGAGTGAGAAACTCAGGAGCAAAAAGGTTGAAACAAAAAACAAGTGAGAAAAATTTGAACGAAAAACCATAATATGCAGGTTCGAGCGCAGGGTCCAGACTCTACAGCAGGGTCCGGACCCCGTACCAAATTTTCAATTTTTTTTATTTTGTTATTTTTTAAACATGTCGGCAAGGAACCACCATAACTTAAAAAAAAAAAATTCATGATACCCCAATTTTACAAAATTTCTATGGATATATCGAAAATTGTCATAGCGCCTTTTGAGAGAAAAATCTAACAAATTCTACAAACTTAGATTCATTAATTGTAACATATCAAACAGGATCTAAAGCATACGAAGACTATCAAAACAGTATGTTTCAGTGGAATATTGAATAGAAAACTCATAAAGATCAGAAGACTCAAGATAATACATCCAAATTGAATTATGCACCAATAAAATTCGGGGAGTGGCTCTTTGAGCATCTTCTTATCTAACCACCTTATCTCTTCTGGAGAGTGGCTCTATGAGCATCTTTCATCTACAATTACTTTCATTACCTATGTTAAAAGAATTTATCAAACAAAACTCTCCTTTTGTTTTTAAAATTCGCATTAATCACATAAACATGTAGTAGCTGCACACACTTTCCGAACGACCGGGGTGGTAGCTCTTTTCTCCATGTGGTGGTAGTTTTCACACTCCCTTGATGGGATGTAACTCTTTCCACATCTTAAATAGCATAAATTAAGATAATATGAAAAACTCCCCCTAAAATTGTGCAACCGTCAATTCGAAGGATTATCGAGTAATCAATCAATAATGAAATCGTTATTCATATTTTCTTCAACATTCTAATAAGATAGTAATGGTATCTAAAGTTCAAATGAGATGTGTCAAAATTAACTAACATAAGTAGAAAGAATTTGGAAAGATAGTTATCTCAAAGAGTATAACATATAGTGATAAACAAATAATAATCAAATAAAATAAGCATATCATGAAGCTATTAAAGTCATGTCAAGTGTTTTGCTTGCTTTGTAATGTTGTACGATGAAAAACAAAAACATCATCAAAAATCGACAAGTCATGCAAAAATTTAAAAAGATATGCAATGAATAACCAAAAACATGCATGACTATGGCCCGAAGAACTTATCTAGATAGTAGGATTCATCCCAATTGTCTTTCGTAAATATAGAAAATGTTTTTGATCTAAAGGCTTAGTCAAAATATCAGCTAGTTGATCATCGGTTGAAATATAAGTGAGTTGAAGAGTATTTGATTCAACTAGTTCACGCAAAAAATGATATCAAAGTTCAATATGTTTTCTTCGAGAATGTAAAATAGGGTTTTTTTTGAAATATTTATGGCGTTAGTGTTATCACAAAGAATAGTGACGATACTGGAGGGGATGCGGTAGTCACTCAATAAGCTTTTCATCCAAAGTAGTTGAGTTGAGCAACTTTCGGCGGCAATGTATTCCGCTTCAGCAGTGGACAAGGCAATACAATTCTATTTCTTACTATGCCATGCAATAAGACAATGACCTAGATAGAAACAAGCTCCACTAATACTTTTTTGATCATCCACAAAACCAACCCAATCGGCATCTGAACACCCAATCAAATCAAGAGATGTTCCCATGGGATACCAGATATCATGATTCACTGTACACTTCACATACCGGATGATGCGCTTAACAGCTTTCAGATGATTCTCTTTGGGATTTGCTTGATAGCGAGCACAAAGTCCCACACTAAATGCAATGTCTGATCGACTAGCAGTCAAGTACAGCAGACTCCCAATCATACTCCTATAAAGCTTCTCATCAACACTTTTTTCTTGGGCATCCAATCCCAGACCCTTATTACTTGTGCCCATCGGAGTAGGAAAATCCTTTTCAGTCTCCAAACCAAATTTCTTCACTAATTCTTTTGCGTACTTGGATTGGCAGAGATGAATCCCTTCACCAGTTTGTTTTACTTGTAATCCCAGAAAGTATGTAAGTTCACCCATTATTGACATCTCAAATTCACTTTTCATGACCTCGGCGAACTTTGCGGCATCTTTATCTTTAGTTACACCAAAAATAATATCATCAACGTAAATTTGTGCTACAATAAAATCATCTTTCAAATGTTTCACAAATAGAGTTCTATCGGCTCCCCCTCGGTTATAGCCCTTATCAAGTAAATGTTTGGTCAAACGTTCGTACCATGCTCGCGGAGCTTGTTTAAGTCCATAAATAGCCTTTTTTAAACGATAAACATGATTTGGATGATTTGAGTCAATAAAACCTTTTGTTTGTTCAACATAAATTTCTTCATTTAAAAAACTATTTAAAAATGTACTTTTCACATCCATTTGAAATAATTTGATTTTGTAATGACAAGCTATCGCGAACAAAATACGAATAGATTCAAGACGGGCAACCGGGGCAAACGTTTCATCAAAATCAATCCCCTCTATTTGTGAATAGCTCTGCGCAACAAGTCGTGCCTTGTTTCGGATTATAGTACCTTCCTCATTTTTTTTATTTTTAAAAATCTATTTGGTACCAATAATATTTTGTTGCGTGGGGCGTGGCACTAACTCCTACACATCATTTCGTAAAAATTGACCAAGTTCTTCTTGCATTGCATCTATCCAATATTCATCAAGAAGAGCTTTATCAATGTTCTTTGATTCAACTAAGGATACATAGCACGCAAATTCACACTCAAGTTGTCTCCTTGTCCGCACACCTTGATGGGGATCTCCAATCACATTGGTCAACAGATGATCTTTAGAGATTCGTGATGTTTGAGGATTAGTCGATGTGCTAGGAGCTTCGTGCGGTAAAGATGTGTCATGAGATGCAATGGATTCATGAGATGCAGCAGAGTCATGTGATGCAACAGTTTGATCAATAAAATCATTATCATGGGTAATTATCTTAAAAGGAGATTCAACATCATCATTCAGACGCAAATTAGATATGGGTTCATTCAAAGAAGTAGCAACGGAGGAAACTTCATCTACTTTTACATTAACCGACTCTACCACCGTCTTAGAGCGCAAATTGTACACACGATAGGCTCGGCTAGTAGTAGAATAACCTAGAAATATTCCTTCGTCACTTCGAGAATCGAATTTATCAAGATTTTCACGATCTCTAAGAATATAACACCGACTCCCGAAGACACGAAAGTATTTGATATTTGGCTTTCTACTATACCACAATTCATATGGAGTGTTCAAGGTACCCGGGCGTAAGTAAATTCTATTAATTATATAGACAGCCGTGTTTACTACTTCAGCCCAGAAGTGTAGTGCAACTTTCTTGCTATGAAGCATAACACGAGCCATCTCTTGTACAACCCGATTCTTACGCACAACCACTCCATTCTGTTGTGGTGTATAAGGAACAGAGAATTCATGTTTTATACCTTTTGAAACACAGAAGTCAATGAATTTAGAATTTATGAATTCTCCCCCTTGATCACTTCGGATGCGTACAATTTTTTCATTATGTTCAATCGAAAGAAGATGACAAATTTCAGAAAAGGAATCAAAAGTATCGGCTTTCTCACATAGAAAAGCAGTCCAAACAAAACGAGTAAAATCATCAACCATAAAAAATATGTATCATTTTCCACCCAGGCTTTGTACTCTAGTTGGCCCCATTAGGTCCATATGAAGTAATTCTAGAGGTTTTGTTGTCCCTAAGTGATTCAAATTCTTATGTGCAGTTCTAGTTTGTTTTCCCAATTGGCAATCCCCACACACAGTATTCTCTTTATAACTGATCTTAGGAACTCCTCTAACTACTTCCTTCTGTATAATTCTAGATGCTCCTTAAAATTAATGTGACCTAACCTTTCATGCCATAGGGTTTCAGTGTCTAATGTCGCTAGGTTACAATGTTCAATTGAAGTACAAGGAACTACGTAGCAATTGTTCTATGACCTAATACCTTTTAAGAAGAAAGCATTATCACAACCAGTCACAGTACACTCTTTAGCGGAGAATTGCACAGAGTATCCATTGTCACACAGTTGACTAATACTTATGAGATTTGTCTTAAGCCCTTCAACATAAAGTACATCATTCAATGTAGGGCCATCCGGAATTGTGATTGTTCCCTTTCCAACAACTTTTGATGACCGTCCGTCTCCGAAAACAACTAGACCTCCGGAGATCTTGTTTAAAGAAGTAAAATAATTTTTATCTCCGGTCATGTGTCGGGAACATCCACTATCTAGATACCAAGACGATTTATCATAAGCATGTAGTGAAGTGTGTATGACAAGGCAAGGAAAGAGTTCACCTTTGCGCACTCAAACCTTACGTGTTTTGGGTTGCGTCGGCCTATTGGAACTTGACATTTGTTGGTTTGAGGCCTTTTTGAGATCATGCTTCTTTGGAACGTGCTCTTTCGGTGTCCATGCTTGCTTCCTCGGTTCAACCCTTGATGTTTGTTGCGGGTTCACGCGCCGTTGCTCTCGGTTTGGTTGAGGAAAATTCTTCTTCAATTTTTGAATTTGTTGCGGTGGAGTTTTAGCATTTGCACTTGAGACTTGTCGCTTCGTTGTTCTAGCTTTCTTCATCCCTTGTTTGCAATTTCTTTTGATGTGACCTACAACACCACACACAATGACAAACTTTGTTAGCAAATTTATTCTTTTGTGTAGAAGTCATACCTTGGTTTGTTGAAGAAGATTGTGTCGAGTTCTTTGGGGCCGATTTCGAGACTTGTTCAACATAAATCCGTTCATATCCAAGTCCGAATTTGTTAGTTTGACCAAGTCCCAACATTTTATCTAGTTTAGAAGTGCTAGACGAAAGCTTATTGAGATCATTTTTGAGTTGAAAAATCGTCTTAGTCATTTTCAAGTTGGATTCTCTAGACCCAGTGTACTGCATGCTCGGAAAGAAAATTTATTTTATCTAAATGAGATTTATTTTTCTTTTCAAATAGTTTACACTTATCTAGTAAGAAATTGTTTGACTTGATCATACTTTCTCGCTCTTCCTCAAGTGACTTAGAGACGGTAGCGAAATTCTTGTTTTCTTCCTCGAGTTCAAGCAGTCTTCTCCTCAATTTCTTGTTGTGTTTCGCCATCTTCTTAGATTCCATCAATAATTGCCTAGTAGCCCCTTGGTCTCTCTCACTTAGCCAACACACCCTTAGACTGAAACCTGCACCGTAATCCCTCTCACAAAGAATTTTTTCCAAATCTTGGTATAGTTACCGTGATTTTAATAGAAAAATACTCTCGACAAATTACTTCTCTCTCAACTTCATCTCAGCGCTACATTGCACTCAAAACCCCGAATTTTGATAAATTTGAGATATACGATCCTCTTTGAGTCTACTTTCATGTAGATCCCTCCACTCGGCAAAACTGTAAAATTTCTCACATAAAATGGTAACCTCTTTGCAAAGTGCTCCAAATTTGCACTTTGCAAAACTGCAATTTGGCCCTCCAACCTTTGAGTTTCATACTTGGAATTCACCAATGCGTGTAACTTTTCCAGTGGGACCTTTCAAAAAAATTCCATGTAAAACGGAGCACCAACAATTTCTAAAAAGCAAAAACATCGAGTAATAAGAGGCCAATCTGTGATAAAAATAAATTTTCTCGAAAATCGTGCATCGAACATAAAATCGGACAATTCCATCACCTCCGGCACAGGTGAACCATCGAAAACGATCTATTGGATCGTCCAAAATGGTGTCCGATTCACGTCCGAAGCCATCCTCAAGCCGAGCCTCAAAATAAAACGTAGGTTACTATTCATTTAAGTGAATAGTACCAGTCACCATACACCTTTAATAAAAACTTATTTTTTTAAATTAAACTAATAAACTTAAATTAAAGTACCTATAAAAATATCACTAAAAAGTATTAAATTATACCATAAAAATTTCAGTCCTCACAATATGATACTTCTTAGCTGTTCATAGGGAGTATATATTTTAAACCAAGCCTTACCATGGCAGACATGCTTATTGGTACCATAATATGCGCACCATCCTTCATCATTCTCCACGAGCCATATGTCTATAATCATCTCCATAAGTGGCTCTTTGGTAACATTAGCTTGAGGTAAAGCTTTACGTTTTCGAAATTTGCAAATTCGAGCAATATGCCCACTTTTGCCACAGACGTAGCAAACTATAGAACTTTTTCTCAAACTACAGAACTTTTTTCTTGACAAAGAGGTCCTTGGTTGTTATTTAAGTTTTTCTTAAATTGAGGTCTACCACTATTCTTCCCTATTTTTCTTCTTAGGTTTCAAAGTATGTATTTCTAGAATGATTCTTATTAGATAAAAAAATTAGATAATACTAAGTTTACCTTAGTGGCGCTAGTATTATTCTTTTTTGCTTCAAGTGCATCTTGGCCTCTTGCCTCCTCCTCCACAGGAATGCGTGCAATTAATACCTCAAGGGATATCTCTTTTTGCTTGTGTCGAAGCATCTTTTGGAATTCCCTCCAAGAGGGTCGTAACTTGTTGATGATCCCTACTATAATTAAGTTATATCCGAACTTGACTCCATCGGAATGAACTTCATGGGTGATTATTTGAAAATTTTGAACTTGCTCCATTACGTTCTTTCCTTCTACCATTTGGTAGCGCTAGCTTGTTTTGTATCATACTTTAACTGCAATGCCTTCCAAATCTTCTTTGCAGAGAAGTATTTTCAATTGGTCTGAAAGATAGTTGAGTAGATAATACCAACAATTATACTCATCTTTCTGGTATTTTTCAGCTTTGTCATAGCGCTCAAGAAGTTCATCCTCCGTTATTCGATGTTAGTCTTCTTTGGATTTTTCTCCGTAACGACATATGCAACTTTGGGTAGGTTGAGGTAGAATAACACTTTTCCTTTCCACCTCTTGAAGTGGGTTCTTTTAAAGCGGAAGGACTTGTTGAGATATCCGACACTGTCATTGAACTTTTCATGTATAGCCTCCATCTCTGAATCTCCTTAAAATTGTTGGTGTAAATTATACAAAAATAGAGGTTAGACTACAAAAAATGAAAAGTGTCGACGAGTTGATCAAGCCGAGGCACGTAAATCTCGCTCTCTTTAAAGAGTTCAAGCCCTCAACAGTTGGGAAAGCCCTCGAACCGATGCAGCAAAATATTGGTTTGTCCCCTCCAAGATACAACGGCTCGACCATCGTCGTATGGTTTCACTAACTCTGCACAAGTAGATGAGTCCAAAGCTTCACCAAGAATAACACCTTTTTTTGGCCTCTCTCTAGTGGAATATAGAAAATATAATATGCAAATAATTTTTTGGTGTGTTGTGAAGAATGAACAAGGTCACTATATATACGCTTCACAAGCATATAAGTTACAACACAATAAAGCCATCAGTTTCATCTTATTTAATTTCAAATTCAAACACTAGGAGTTATAGGATCAAGATTAGTAGTGAATGTATGTGTGTTAAATCTCATTTGTTGTAGTTAAATGTCAAAAATAAACGAATCCTAGTTGATTCACATTTCAAGCTAAGTTTATTTCTAAAAAAAATAAACGAAGCGGGTAGCGTGCTACCTTTCTCTCAAAAAAAATATGTCAAAAATAAAAAATGCATAGGTTATAGGAATTCACAATGAATGCAAGAAGAAAAAGAATTGTAACGCCATTGTAGGGTATAAATAAAATTCATTTTATTTTAGGGCCTTTTTTGCAATTGGCCCCCTAAAAAGATTTTATTTTAAAAATAGCTCTGACAAATTTATAATTACAAAAATGACCGTACCCTTGCCACGCAGGCGCCACGTCAGCGCCACGCGGGCGGATGGGCGCCGGGTTGGCAAGTTGAACACGGTGAACCATTCACCATGTTCAAACACGGTGAATGGTTCACCGTGTTCAGTTACTTATACTGCCCCGAAAAGATAGTGTAGATCAATCCGCGCGAATAATAAAAGAAACACGGTAACCATTCACCGTGTTTGAACACGGTGAATGGTTCACCGTGTTTGAACACGGTGAATGAACTTGCCACCCCACCTCCCAGTCCGCCCGCGTGGCGCCTATGTGGCAGGGGTAGGGCTATTTTTGCAATTATAAGTTTATTGAGGCTATTTTTAAAATAAATTTTTTTCGGGGGGCCATTTGCAAAAAAAAGCCCTTTATTTTAATAATAAAATATTACAACATTACTTATTAACTATAGAAGCCGAAAGTGAAAGAATTTGAGCTTTCAGTTTCGAACGCCGAAAGGTGAAGGGGTATCCTATAGAGCCAGAGAGAGAACAGTTTCCGTTGGGAGTTGCTAAGGGGAGGTGGCTCCCCTGAGAGATGCAATTTGAAAGAAGAGGTTTTAAAAGAAATATCTATCACCATCCCTTCCTCTAAAGAATCCGAATTCCAAACCCATATATATATATATATATATATATATATATATATAGTAAGGCTGCTATCCTATTGATAGCACAGCCTTACTCATGCTAGTGAATTTTTTACCATTGGATCGCTTTGAGATCCGTGCTGGAACTTAATGGGAGATTAACGGAGAGGCAGCCGTTAAGTCCTTTTCACACTCTCTCTCCTCGTATCCCTCTCCCACCTCTCCCCTCTCTCTCTCTCTCTCTCTCTCTCTCTCTCTCTCTTTCTCTCACTCTCTCTCTACCTTTGGGACAGAGTACAAACCCACCATTTTCCTCGCTATACTGCCAACGGCGAACCTCGCCGCACTCCCCCGTCGCTCCCTTGCAACAACCCTCTCACTCTGTGCGAACAGCACCCAAGACCACCCACCCTCGCGCGCACTCCGCATCGTCCCTCTCTCTCTCCCAAACGAGGTATGTTTTCTTTTTTTCCTGCTTTGTTTCTTTGATTTTTTTTTTTGGGTTATTGCAACTAAAAAATAGATCTACAACCTAAGATTTGTTTGCTTGATTTGTTTGGTTTGTTTTTTTTTCCTCAGATTTTATTTATTTGAATTCTTTTTGACATTTGTAAAAACTTTAGATCTACAACTTTAGTTTTTTTTTTTTTTCAGATTTTCAGAGTTTGTTTGTCTGTAAAAGTCTGAAAATTTGCAGGATAAAAAAAAACTGATATGGCACATGTTTTTTTTACAAAACAATATAAAAAGTTTAGTTTTTTAAAAAAAAAACTAAACTGAGAGTTAATATTTTTTGAAAATTTGACTACTCATTGTACTCTTATTTTATTTAGATCTATTTATTAAGTTAGTATTCTCTAAGATTCAATTTCACTAACAATTATTTGTGAGATTACTTTCATTTTTGCTGAATCAAATAAGTAGTTCAATTATAATTGTGATAAGTTTACAATTTGTTGTAGGTTATTGATGGCATGTTCTTCTGAAGATGGGCCAGTTTTGTGCAAATGTAACGAGATAGAGAACTTGAAAATGAAAGTTGTCTGAGCAAATAGAGAACTTGAAAACTAAAGTTGCAAAAGTTTCTACGAGGACAATAATATTGACGGAAAGAATCGAAACAGAAAAAAAAAATATTTATTGTTTTTATTTTAGCAATTTTGTGTGTTAAAATTCTATTCTTTTATAGAGCAAAAAATTTGTATGAAAAAATGTAAGTTGCTATTACAATATGTAATATTGACTGTTGATGATTTAGTATTATTATGTTATCTATGCAAACCATTACAAATGCATTGTGGGTGATTCTTGTTCTATCTTATAAATTACATATAAAAATTTGCACAATACAAAATTAGTATTTAGAAAAAAACTGCATAATACAAAAAAGGCATAGAAAAAACTGCACCATAAAAAATTACACAAAATAAAAACTGCACAAACAGATTGCTTCATCTACTAAAACATACATGCACAAACGAAGATTCATCTACTAACATCGCACAAACAAAACTTCTACAGCACAGAAGGTGCAACGTACGACACTAAAACATTCATGCACATACTGAAACATACATCCAAAACATACATGCACAAACAAAACTTCTACACTATGAAAGCTACAGTATACAAAAGCTTCATATAATCTAGATTTATCATCATGCACAATAATCCAATCAAGTTGCTAAAATCTTTTTCTTCATATAATCTTCCATTATGCTTTCAAGACTCTTCTTCATCCGTTGTTTGAAGACTCTCGCTAGAAAATTCTCCAATAAATAGTATTTTATCAACAACCTGCAAAATATTATACTTGTTAACATGATGTGATATCGTAAAGGTAGAAACATTTGGCAAAAGTAAACAAAAAATTATTATGGTATTGAAAATAAAAAAAACATGTGCCATATCAGTTTTTTTTTATCCTGTAAATTTTCAGACTTTTACAGACAAACAAACTCTGAAAATCTGAAAAAAAAAAAAAAAACTAAAGTTGTAGATCTAAAGTTTTTACAAATGTCAAAAAGAATTCAAACAAATAAAATCTGAGAAAAAAAAACAAACCAAACAAATCAAGCAAACAAATCTTAGATTGTAGATCTATTTTTTAGTTGGAATAACCAAAAAAAAAAATTTAAAGAAACAAAGCAGGAAAAAAAAGAAAACATACCTCGTTTGGGAGAGAGAGAAGGACGATGCGGAGTGTGCGCGAGGGTGGGTGGTCTTGGGTGCTGTTCGCACAGAGTGAGGGGGTTGTCGCAAGGGAGCGACGGGGGAGTGCGGCGAGGTTCGCCGTTGGCAGTATAGCGAGGAAAATGGTGGGTTTGTACTCTGTCCCAAAGGTAGAGAGAGAGTGAGAGAGAGAGAGAGGGGGGGAGAGGTGGGAGAGGGATACGAGGAGAGAGAGTGTGAAAAGGACTTAACGGCTGCCTCTCCGTTAATCTCTCATTAAGTTCTAGCACGGATCTCAAAGCGATCCAATGGTAAAAAATTCACTAGCATGAGTAAGGCTGTGCTATCAATAGCATAGCAGCCTTACTCTATATATATATATATACACACACCATCCCTTCCTCTTAAAGAATTCGGATTATATATATATAGTATGCCTACTATACTCTTATAAGTATAGTCCCCTTTGTACTCATAAATTTTCGGCTGTTGGTCTGAAGGGATGTGCGGTTATAATGATAGTGGTCTCCGGTTTGGATGATAGTGGTCTTCTAGGGTTGAGTGGGTGGTTGGTTGAATAGCATGAGCTAACGAGTGGAAATGGTCAAAGGGGTAGATCTAACGACCGAAAACTTATGAGTATAAAGGGCTCTATACTCATAAAGAGTATAGTAGCCGAAATATATATATATATATATAGTTAGTATCGGAGCTCCAGTATTATAGTCTCGTTTTCGATCTTAGGGAGTTCAAATCAACGATCCACACTGCTAAATATCATCAAAAGTATATAAAAATTTTAGGAATAAAATTTTAATTTTTTTCGACATCGTTTACTCAGTAAGTAAATCATATCAAAATGAATGGTAAAAATTTAACAATCTTAAAAATTTGATGATAGGACTTTTGAATTCAAGATCAAGGATGCTAATCTTGATCTAGATAGTTTAAAGTATTTTCTATCAAAATTTGAATAAATTTAGATTCTTCTACATCGTTAAACTACAAACTCGCCATAGTAGCCATTAAAAATTGACAATTTTGACATGGTTTGATCATAAAGTAAACTATATCGAGAAAATATAAAATTTTATTCTTAAAAACTTTAAATATCCTAGATCAATATGATGTGATTGTTAATTTGAACATTCTAAGGTTAAAAACGGGACTATATTACCGGAGCTCGATATTATAGATATTATAGGAGCCTAACGCATATACTTCCATGCTTTTGGAAGCATATACTTCTAACTTTTTGGCCCTTGAATCTCTAGAGTTTATTAGATAGTGGTGGTAATAGTATGAATACAACAATCCAAAGTTGAAAGTTGGTTCTTCCAAAAACATAGTAACTTAAACTATATATATATATATATATATATATATATATATATATATATATATATATATATATATATATATATATATATATATAAAATTGAGCATCTATGCTTTGAAAAGTATCAAGTCGTTAGTGCTTGTAGATTTGGATGTGCGGTTAGGGTGATAGTGGTCTCCTAGAGTTGAGTAGATGGTTGATTGAATATTATGATCTAACGGATGAAAATGGTCAACAGAGTAGATCTAACGGCAGAAAACTTACAAGCACCAAGTGTTTGGTACTTGTAAAAGCACCATAGCCGGACTCTATATATATATATATACACACACACACACACACACACGCACACACACATAGAGAGAGAGAGGGAGATATAAATAGAGACAGAGAAAGAGCTAGGCTTGTGTGTTTTAAGAAGCACTTGCTTTCGTGCTATTAAGTCTTTTTCGATGCTGAGAATTTCGAATTGACGATCGGCTCTCTTAAACTTGATCTAAAGTATTTGAAGTACTTAGAAAATAAATTTCGTAATTTTTCAATATCGTTTATCTAATGATAGAAGGGCCCAAAATCAACAATTTTAATGGTCCTGGTGAGCCGTTTGCAAGTTAGCTATGTAGAAATATCCAAATTACGTAAAATTTTGATAAAATTTTTTTTATACTATATAAAATAAAATCAATATATTTGATCTAAAATTTTAGGACGCGTTTGGTTCGAGTTATGTAGAACTACAGATTATTTCAATATAATCAGATATCTAAGATTTCTAAATCATATTACTAGTAATGTTGCATTACTGCGTTTGGTTTAATGGAATAATCTAATACTGAATTATAGTGTATATTGAATTACTATACTTGGTTCAGTTTATAAAATTTAGTAATCCTGACAGTAAAGTATAATCTATTCCAAAATTATCCTTATGGTGATATTTATTATTATTATTATTATTTTACTTAACTAACTTAATATAATTTGCACTTAAATAAATTCTATTAGTAAGCAATATAAATAAAAAGACCACACATTAAAAAAACTATAAAGTAAATTCAACCTATATAAAAATAAATACGAAAAAGACCATATTACATAATCCTACGATCATTCAAGGACAAATAAATTTTAATTTAGAAACACCTTATAAGGGTTCACGTGAATAGGAATAGAGGGAGAGAGGGAGAGAAATAGAGAGAGATAAAAATCTATTACTATATACTAAAGTACGTGGGGTATTTCTCTTTGAATGACATGTGTCCGGTTCAAATATTCGATGCACTCGGTGCACCATAGACCATTAATTGTGGGCATGTGTATGTAAGGGTGTCAACGAGCTGAACACGAGCGAGCTGGGGTCGGCTCGTGTTCGGCTCGTTTAATAAACGAGCCGAACACGAGCTGGCTCGTTAAAGTATCGAGCTGAAAAATCCGGCTCGTGTTCGGCTCGTTTATTAAACGAGCCGAACACGAGCTGGCTCACGAGCTGACCCACGAACAACAAGTTAAAACAATTAGATTGAATACATATAAAAAATAAATTTATAAAATCTTGTCCATTAAACTTTGATTTAATGATTGAAACTTTGCATATAAATGAGTCTTTTTATAATTAAATTCGACTTTATATTTTAAGTTTTGTTAAAAATTAAATAATAAAAATATATACTATATATATAAATATTTATCTATATATAAATACAAAATATATAAATTATATAAATATAAATATATGTATTCGAGCTGTTATCGAGCCAAACACGAGCGAGTTGACCCCAGCTCGTGTTCGGCTCGTTTATTAAACGAGCTGAAAAACTCAGCTCGTGTTCGGCTCGTTTACTAAACGAGCGAGCCGATCTCGAGCTCATTTCGAGCCGAACACGAGCTGGCTCGCGAACAGCGAGCTGGATTGCCACCCCTATGTGTATGGCCTATAGAGGAGTCTTGGGTGCATATGGTTTATTTCTATCTACTCTTTCCAACACTAAAGGAGGGTTTGGGGGATGACACATGTCCCCAAAACCTTCCCTTCTCTCTCTCTCTCTCTTTCTCTCTCTCTCTCTCTCTCTCTCTCTATATATATATATATATATATATATATATATATATATATATATATATATATATATATATATATATATATATATATATATGATTTTAAAAATTTTGTTACAAAATTTTAAATTTGGATATAGAAATTTTAAATTCCAATTTTAAATTTGAAATATAAAATTTATATTTAAATCCCTAAACTACATAAAATTAAATTATTCTTATTAATAATTAGTCGTATATATAATATAATTAATTTATATACACGTAATAAATAAAAAAAAATATAGAATTTAAATTTCACGTATAATATTTTAGAAATGTAGTGCATGTGTGTATATATAATTAATTTTTTATTAAACATTTTTTTCTACTATTTTATTTCTCTTTTATTTAGTATTTTTTGAAAATTATTATTATACATTTATTTCAAATCTTTTTTACATAAATTTTTATAAAGTAAGTTGTTATATAGATTTACGTTGTACATATACCAATTGTTTCACTCTATTACATGACTTCATATAATGTAAAAAAAATTTGCATATTCAGATTTTAATTACATACTGAGTTTTTTTATAAAAATTATTAGTTAGATTTAATTCTGTTGTGTGGCGTGAATAGTGTATAATATAATAATTACGAATTTACAAATTACATCCGCTGCAAAGCGCAGGTCCATTGCTAGTGATATGTTGAAAGGGTACGGAGAGGGAGGTTGGAAGGGTAAATTGTAATTTTACGCAACATTGAGATAAAAATAACATATTAAAAGGGTTTCAGGGATTGGTGTGGTAAAATTATAATTTTACGTAACATAAAATATTATCTACCATCAGTAATACAAAATACCCACATCTCAGCTCGATAATATTTTCGAAGTAATCTTACACCATTTGTAATACTACCCGATTACAGAGTAGATGTACCAAACGCAGTAATTCTTACATGATTGCCTATAATCCTGACAAGATAATCTGAACCAAACGTGCCCTTAGTGTCATATCTTCACTTTTTCTTTTTAGATTTTTATTTTCAGCTGTTGATTTTGTGCTATTTTATGATATCGAAAAATCACCAAATTTATTTTCTAAATATCAATATGGTAGATTAAGTCTAACCGGGCCGATCGTTAATTTGAAAGCCCGAACATCGAAAATAACTTAATAGCACGGATGCCACCATACTTCTAAAAACATACAAGCTTAGCTTAATTTCGAATTTTTCTCTATATCCCGGATAAAACAGAGCTGAGCTAAAATGCTTTTTAAGTACAAATACTCCATGCTTATGAAGTCATGTTTTATGAAAGTATTTCTGAATCCATTATCCGCACGCTAAAAATAACCTAGAGATTTTGAAGCATCTACAAGCCACATTTTATGATTTTTTAGATTTATTTTTTAGCACATCAAACGTGATTTTCAATTCAAGATCGAAATTGTTAATCAATTAGACAGTGACTTTGTGAGAATTCGAATTTTTTGAAATGAATTCTGTGTTCCTCGCCTGTTACTGTGTATTTGGTCTATATATGTGTGTATATATATAGGTATATATAAGTATATATGTATATAAGTTGTATTTTTTTATGTATTTTAAGGTTTTTGAGTTTTGTTGCGGAGAGAGAACGGCTTAACAGCGCAATTCGGAGCCCGATTCTGACGATCCAAAATGGTAGGTTCGGTGTCTCGGCAGTGCTGAACGCGATGGCGCGATCCGTGTCGACATGCGACGGACGGATTGAAAGTTGTTCCATGTTCTTCGCCGAGGGATCGTATTGCACATTTTGCTGTTTCGCGATCTGGACCCTGTTTCTCGCACCGTTTCGCGTGGGATTGCTAGTGGAGGGGTGTCTGGGCATATTGTTCATGCTGTGAGGGACTGAAGGCTTATTTTTCCTTTTTGAGGGTTGTTTTTGCAAAGTGACACATTGTGTATATGTGTTATTTGTGTGAGAGAGAGAGAGAGAGAGATCTCCTCACTCTCTCTTCTCCCTCAGCCACCCCAGCTGCGAGCCCCCAGCTCCCCCAGCTCCCTGCTACCTTCCCGAGCTCCGCCAGTCGCCGCCGACCACTCCCCTGGCCGGCGCAACCCCGGCCAACACTCTCTCTCCCTTTTTCTTCTCTTTCTCTTCTTCTCCTTCCCTGCGGTGTGCACCCAGGGGGAACCCACGCCTGAGCTCCCCCTGAGGTGGGACGACTGCCGGAGTCGTCGCCCTGCCGCCAGGAGCCGCCGGGAGCCGCCGCCAAGCTGCTGCGACTGCTGCTAGGGCAGCAGCTGGCCGAGGCTTGTAGGCCTGAGCCGCCGCCGCCTCCCACCGCCTGGGAGGGTGAGCGCCGCCACCCTTGAGTCCTCCGGCGCCGCCCCCTTCCTCCCTGGCCGTCGCTGTGCCGCCGGAGCACCGCCGCAGCCGCCGCCGCCGCCGCTCCCTGCCGCCGGCTGAGGTGAGCCCCCTCTTCCTTGCCTCCCCCGCAGCCGACCCTGGCCGCCGCTGGCCGTGCATGCCGGCCGGCAGCCGGTTGGAGCTGGTTGCTCCGACCGGGGTCCCTTTTTGCTTTGTTTTGGCCGCGCTTTGGTGTTTGAGCTCCCTGTTGCCTCCCGAAGCCCGGGAAGGTGAGCACGATGATCGCGGCGACGCGCTGATCATCATGCTCACCTTAGAATTTGATTTGGTCGAGCCGTTTCACCGTTCGGCCTTTGTCGAGCTATGTTATTGCATATTTCGTTGTTTTTATGCATTTTCTGGGCTTACGACTAGTCCTGTCGCAGTGGGGCTGTGAGCACGGCCTCCGTTACATCGTTACCTATCCGCTGGTGCTTGCGGAAGGTCGTGCGGACGTACGGATTGCTCGATCGGCCTAATTTATCGCTTGTATGTATGTAATTGTTGCTTGTTTGTGGACTTTGGCGATGGTGGCAGCGTTGCGACGCTGCGGGTAGCAAGGGCATGATCCTTGAGGCCCTGTGGACTGGTTGTCCAACCCCTTCGCCCTTCGCGGAGATCCGGATTCATTTCCGATGCGTTTTTCGATAAATTAATCGGCGAAACGCGTGTTTTTAGTTGTGCGACTCACTCGATGTTTTCGTGAGTGACTTGGCTTCGTCGTTTAGCCTCGTTGGCTGTTCCTCATCGCTGTCCCGAAGTTCCGAGGACAGCAGATGAGTGACGGGAGGTTCCGGTGCCAAATCGATATTTTTCGAAAACCCGGGAAGTCTTTTCGGGTGCGTTTGTGTTCGTGGCAGCCCGAGCTTGTGCTCGCTGCTCCGTCTCTTGGTTTTGTGTGTTCGGGGACAGCGAGGGACTTGGTTGGCTGTTTGGTACCCCTCTGGGGCTTAATGTGGTTTCGGGATTGTCCCGGTGGGTTTTCGGGCGATCCGTCGGTTTCAGGATGTGAGAGCTTTGTGTTTAGCGTCGTCTTGGTGGACCTTGACCCTGTGAGTCTTTCGTAGGTCCTGTCGCGGTTCCCGAGAGCCGTCGGTGTTAGATTTGATCTTTCGACAGGTGGGTACTTCGATCCGGATCGGTTCAGTAGACTACGGTGATACCTTTCTATCATATCTCTTGCATTACAGTTATTAGTTCACTTGACTCCCGTTGACTCTACTTATGTGTGCTTGGATAGTAGAGTAGTTGTGTTTGCATGATTCTTGAGACGACCTAGTTGGTCGGTGGTGATCGCCTGTTGTTCCGAGCGATCCTCGTTGTGGTTTATCAGTTGCTTCACGGCTCGTTGCCGTTCTGTGGATTGAGCATTCGCATCGATCGTCACAGCTCTTCTAGCACTTCACGTACACCGCGGTCTGATCCACCGCCTGGGGGTGTTCTTTTTCGAAAAAGGGTCGTGTATTTCGACCAACCCGTGAGCCTTGATGCGTTGCGTGCAGAGAAGGTTTATGTGCCGAGAGATGAGCAGGTGACAGTGCCAAGGATACATCCCGGTGGCTATGGATTGGGTCTACTTTGTGGTTATCTCCTTTGACGCATATACTAGTTGCTTACAGTAGCATAGTTGTTCAGTTGTATGTCAGCCTCATACTTACTTGTGCTACTGTTTACCTTATCTATCTTTTGTTGACCCTCGCTCCGGTGTGTACACCTCGCCTTCGTCGGCTTGCGGTTCCCACTGGGAGGGGAGACATGTTTACATGTTCTCACCCCCCGCCCTCGTTGTTGTTTTCAGGTGAGCAGGGTGGTGGGAGTCGGGACGTTGCGAGGCACGCCTAGATAGTAGCTCTAGAGGTTCCGACTTGCCAAGCTACTCCCCCAGATTTTGGTTATTACCCTATCCTTATCAGCTAGATGTGTTTGTTGTTCAGTTACCTTTTGAATATTTTATCTAGCATGCTTATGTTTTGTGGATTTATTTAGTATTCATATGTGGATTGCATGCTCAGACTCTTTGGTTGTCGATGTAATTAGATCTTTCATTTATCGCACATCTTGGATTTCTACCCCTCGTGGTAGCGTTTTCAAATAAAAGTTTTCGTGTGGGAAACAGCTTTCAAATGGATTTCGATCGATCGACTTTTGAGTTTTCAAAAGAGAGTTCTCGTGTGGAGAACAGTTTTCAAATGATTCTTGAATGTTTGATATTAGGGTTTTCAAAATAAAGCTTCTGGTTAAGGAGCAGTTTACTAGAATGATATGTTGTTTGTGCATCGCATCATCCTTCGGCTAAGGACTTGCTTAGATTCATACAGGTTTAAGGACTGTTAGCTGTATGAATCTATTGGTGCTGTTGTGCTATTGTGGTGAATGAATGGTGGTTGTGATCCTGTTGTATGTTGTGTACACCGTGCAAATACAGGGGAGGCTCTGTCCGTGTGTACAATGGACCCTGTATTTGTGGCGGGTCTGTACGTGGCGCGGGCTAGGCTTTCAAAAAAAAAAATTGGCACGTATTTCTGCTTCTAAAACTAGCCCGGGACGTGACAGATTGAGATAGTATCAGAGAGTAAAGGGTACAAACACTCATTCATTCATAAACTTGTAACTGAACCACTGGTTAGGCTGACCCATAGGGAGACCTAGGATGTATAGGTGCGCGAGTTCGGGGGTTTGTTTTCGGCTTGTCGCTTGTTGGGTGTAGCCGACCCTCTTTTCTCTTATCCGGTTTCTGTGTTGCAGATGGCTCGTGGTCGTGGTAGACTTCCCCGTCCTGGTCGTGGTGGTGGGCGCGTGCCTACGGGACGGGCTGCCGATGTCCTGATCCGGGTTTCTGCGGCCGGTGCGAGTGAGGAGCTGGCAGGAGGCGGACAGCCTGATGTAGACCGTATCCTGCAGCTAGAATTTGGGTTGGCCGAGGTGAGGGGTCAGTTAACGGCCCTCTTCGGCATGTTCCTGCAGTTCTTGCGGCGGCAGGCTACGGCGACTGCCGCTCCAGCCCCTCCTCCTCCTTCGCCGAGTGCCCCGATGACCACAGACCCTCATGTGGCACTCACGCCTTTCATGGTCCCAACCACGACGACGACAGCGACCACATCGACTGTTCCGAGCGAGGATGCCGACCTCGCGACTGGGGACGGTGGTTACCTTTTAGCACGTTTGGCTGATTCCCGGAAGCGTCCGCACCCCTGTTCTAGCGGTGGCTCTTTCCCTAATAAGAGGCCGCACTGCCAGGAGCGCTCCATCTGGGAGCCAGCAACAGGGAAACCCGACGTGTGTCATCTGTGGGCAGGGCCATCGGCCGACCACTTGCCCCCAGCGCCGAGACCACTGATACTGGTGTGGCCAGAGAGGACACATGTCTCGGCAATGCTTGTCGGGACCGGCGCAGAGTTCTGCTTCTCCTCGGGCCGCCGCGGGGCAGAACCGGAGGAGCCCGCCGCCGGCAGCTGCTGTTTCGTCTGGGCGTCCCTCCACTTCTTACCAGCAGAAGGGGACACCCAAGGCTTCGGGTGGACGTGTCTTCAACATGTCCCACCCTGTGGGAGACACCGATGGAGACGCCATGGTTGCAGGTATTACCTCTTTTTCGACTTTCGTGCTAGGACGCTGTTTGTTACCGGTGCATTGCATTTCTTACTTCGCGTCCTTTCGTTTGCTAGTATGATCTGGAGTCGAGTCCGCTTCATGTACCCCTTCGGGCCCAGACCCCTGGCAAGGGCCTTGATGCTGAAGGCGATGATTCTTTCGTGATCTTGGTCTAGCTTTTGAGTTGGTTGACCTGGTACTTTTGTGGTGTTGCCAACTGGTTGTTGGCATTTGATCTTGGGATATTTCGTTTTCTTTTGATAAGTACGTTGGCTGCAGACAACGTAGTGTCAAGAGTTAGGACGAAATACCCTATCCCTTTTGGGACTGTCTGGATTGGGTCGGTACTTTCTTTTGCTAGACAATCTCTCTTCGTCGTCTTGTGGGAAAGCTGTGTGGTAGTCATCCCTGATCACGCAGTGAGCCTTGAGCTGAGCCTGGAGTAGTCTTGCGCAGTTGATTTGCTATCACTGCGGATGGTTTGACTCCGGTTGAGTTCGGTTGCATTTAGCTCGGTAGTTGTGCCTTCACAGCTGAAAGGTTTGTTTTGCGTGGTGATCTCGATTTTTGCCAGGAGTTTTGGTGACCTGATGTCGGAAGCCTGGTTGTTGGCTCCGAGGTCTCTGTGCGTGTGCTCGCGTACAGGGTTGTCGTCGCGACTTCCGTGTAGTCTTGGTTTGGGGCGCATGTCCGATCAATTGGAGACAGGTGTTTGTCATCACTAGTATTTTTATCGTTTATTGCGATTGGCAACCCTGTGCACCAGAGTGATGGACTCGCAAGGTTTTTCGTTGGTTTGATTGTGAGTTCGAGCTCGGCGAGATGACGGTGATGTTTTAGTACCCTCTGCCGCAGATCTACGGTCTCTTCGATCGGCTCCAGGGAGCCTCGGTACTCTCGAAGATTGTTTTGCAGCCATGTTATCTTTAGCTGAAGATCAGGGCCGAGGACGTTGCGATGACGGCCTTCCGGACTCGTTACAGGCTTTACGAGGTCACGGTTATGCCGTTCGGTTTGACGAACGCCTCGGCAGCTTTTCGGATTTGATGATCTGGATTTTTTGGCAGTTCTTGGATCAATTTGTCGTGGTCTCCTTTGACGACATTCTGATCTATTCGAGAAGTGGCCTTCTTGGGTCACACCGTAACGCAATTTGGTATTGCGGTGAAACCAACGAAGGTGGACTCTGTGGTGGATTGGCCCGTTCCGACTTTTGTGGCTAAGATTAGGAGCCTCCTCGGCTTGGCGAGTTGTTACCGACGATTTGTTGAGGGTTTCTCAAAGATCGCCGCCCCTGTGAGCAAGCTGACGAGGAAGGGCATGAAGTTTCTATAGACTCCTGCTTATCAGATGAGCTTCTAGAAGCTGAAGGACAGTTTGACTTGTGCCCCTATCTTAGCATTGCCGCAGCCTGGTGATGATGTTGTGGTCTACTGCGATGCATCTTGGATAGGATTGGGGTGCGTGCTCATGCAGCAAGAGAAGGTCATCGCGTATGCTTCGCGCCAGTTGATGGACTACGAGAAGAACTATCTGGCGCTCGATCTCGAGTTAGCAACAGTGGTGTTCGCTCTCAAGCTTTGGAGACACTACCTGTACGGAGCGCATTGTGAGATGTTCACGGATCATCAGTGTATGAAATACCTCTTCAAGGAGCTGAACCTCAGACTGAGACGGTGGCTTGAGCTTTTGAAGGATTTCGACATCTCCATCCAGTACCATCCGGGCAAGGCGAACGTCGTGGCGGACGCCTTTAGCCGGAAGCGGCCTTCGACAGAGCTGTCTCTCATGATCACCGACCAGGAGCGATTGGTGGTGGAGTTTCGTCGACTAGAGTTGGAGTTTTACCTCATGGAGCTACCACGTAGTTGTTGACTTTGGTGGTGCAGCCCACCTTGTCTGATCGGATTTTCGGTGGGCAGCTGATGGATCTGCACTTGTAGAGAGTGCGAGCAGAGGCCGAGCAGGGCAGAGATAGTGACTTCGTTACATGCTGATGTTTTCCTTCGAGGACGGAGGTGTGTGCCCAGTGATCGAAATTTGAGGCGAGAGTTTTTTACTGAGGCACACCGGTCGCCGTACACCGTTCATCCTGGAGGGACGAAGATGTACCGCAACCCGAAGCGGAGTTTCTGGTGGCCAGATTTTGACGATGGATGTAGCTCAGCATGTGTCACGGTGACTGGTTTGTCAGCAGGTGAAGGCTGAGCATCATCTACCAACAGGGAAGTTTCAACTGTTGCCTGTACCTGTAGGAAAGTGGGAGCAGTTTACCATGAATTTCGTCACCGGATTGCCTCGTTCTCAGCGAGGTCATGTTGCGATCTGGGTTTTGTGGACCGATTGACGAAAGTAGCTCACCTCCTACCGGTACACACGACTTGGTCTCGGGATCGACTGGCGCAGCTCTATTTGGATAAGATCGTCAGGCTGCTTGGAGTGCCAGTGTCGATCGTTTCTGATCAGGATTCTCGCTTCGTTTCTCAGCTCTGGAAGAGCTTGCAGCAGGCACTGGGGACGAGGCTCGACTTCAGCTCAGCCTACCACCCTCAGAGTGATGGGCAGTCGGAGCGAGTCTTCCAGACTCTCGAGAATATGCTCCGAGCTTGCGTTTTGGATTTTGGTGAGGGTGGGTTCAAGTATCTCTCCTTGGTGGAGTTCGCCTACATCAGCAGCTTCCAAGCGAGGCTTTGTTTGGACGTCGTCGTCGATCACCGATCTGTTGGGATGACGCGGGTGAGCGTCGTGTGATCTGCCCGACAACAGTTCGGCTGAGGGAGTATCTCAGCTACGGTGAGGTGCCTTTGGAATTTTTGGCTCGCAAGGTGAAGCAGTTGAGGAATCGGAGCTTTCTATATGTGAGAATGTAGTGGGCGAGTCGCAAGGAGCGTGAGACTACTTGAGAGCTGAAGTTTGCTTTGCGTGGGGGGTATCCGCTGTTGTTCGCGGATGGTGTGTGTGTAAGTTTCAGGGACGAAACTTCTTGTTAGGTGGGAGTGATGTGAGAATTCGAATTTTTGGAAATTTGAATTCTGTGTTCCTCGCATGTTACTGTGTATTCGGTCTGTATACGTATATATATAGGTATATATATGTATATATGTATATAAGTTATATTTTTTTATGTATTTTAAGGTTTTTGAGTTTTGTTGCGGAGAGAGAACGGCTTAACAGCGCAATTCGGAGTCCGATTCTGACGATCCAAAATGGTAGGTTCGGTGTCTCGGCAGTGCTGAACGCGATGGCGCGATCCGTGTCGACATGCGACGGACGGATTGAAAGTTGTTCCATGTTCTTCGCCGAGGGGTCGTATTGCATATTTTGCAGTTTCGCGATCTGGACCCTATTTCTCGCACCATTTCGCGTGGGATTGCTAGTGGAGGGGTGTCTGAGCATATTGTTCATGCTGTGAGGGACTGAAAGCTTATTTTTCCTTTTTGAGGGTTGTTTTTGCAAAATGACACATTGTGTATATGTGTTATTTGTGTGTGTGAGAGAGAGAGAGAGAGAGATCTCCTCACTCTCTCTTCTCCCTCAGCCACCCCAGCTGCGAGCCCCCAGCTCCCCCAGCTCCCTGCTACTTTCCCGAGCTCCGCCGGCCGCCACCGACCATTCCCCTGGCCGGCACAACCCCGGCCAACACTCTCTCTCCCTTTTTCTTCTCTTTCTCTTCTTCTCCTTCCCTGCGGTGTGCACCCAGGGGGAACCCACGCCTGAGCTCCCCCTGAGGTGGCATGACTGTCGGAGCCGTCGCCCTGCCGTCGGGAGCCGCTGGGAGCCGCCACCAAGCTGCTGCGGCTGCTGCTAGGGCAGCAGCTGGCCGAGGCTTGTAGGCCTGAGCCGCCGCCGCCTCCCGCCACCTGGGAGGGTGAGCGTCGCCACCCTTGAGTCCTCCGGCGCCGCCCCCTTCCTCCCCGGCCGTCGATGTGCCGCCGGAGCGCCGCCGCAGCCGCCGCGGGCTCAGCTAAAGCATCTTTGGCAGCCGCGGCCGAGCTTGCTCCGCCGCCGCTGCTGCCGGTTATTTTTGTCGCGATCACCGACCACCCGGCGTCCGGCGACCCCCTCTTGCCGGTGCTCGCGTCGCCGCCAGCCGCCGCCGCCGTCCGTTGCCGCGCCGCCGTGCCCTAGCCAACCCGAGAGTGTGCTTTCTCCCCGCGCCGCCGCTGCCGCTCCCTGCCGCCGGCTGAGGTGAGCCCCCTCTTCCTTGCCTCCCCCGCAGCCGACCCTGGCCGCCGCTGGCCGTGCATACCGGCCGGCAGCCGGCAGGAGCAAGGTCCCTTTTTGCTTTGTTTTGGCCGCGCTTTGGTGTTTGAGCTCCCTGTTGCCTCCCGAAGCCCGGGAAGGTGAGCACGATGATCGCGGCGACGCGCTGATCATCATACTCACCTTAGAATTTGATTTGGTCGAGCCGTTTCACCGTTCGGCCTTTGTCGAGCTATGTTATTGCATATTTTGTTGTTTTTATGCATTTTCTGGGCTTGCGACTGGTCCTGTCGCAGTGGGGCTGTGAGCACGGCCTCCGTTACGTCGTTACCTATCCGCTGATGCTTGCGGAAGGTCGTGCGGACGTATGGATTGCTCGATCGGCCTAATTTATCGCTTGTATGTATGTAATTGTTGCTTGTTTGTGGACTTTGGCGATGGTGGCAGCGTTGCGACGCTGCGGGTAGCAAGGGCATGATCCTTGAGGCCCTGTGGACTGGTTGTCCACCCCCTTCGCCCTTCGCGCAGATCCGGATTCATTTCCGATGCATTTTTCGATGAATTAATCGGCGAAACGCATGTTTTTAGTTGTGCGACTCACTCGCTGTTTTCGTGAGTAACTTGGCTTCGTCGTTTAGCCTCGTTGGCTGTTCCTCATCGCTGTCCCGAAGTTCCGAGGACAGCGGATAAGTGACGGAGGTTCCGGTGCCAAATCGGCATTTTTCGAAAACCCGGGAAGTCTTTTCGGGTGCGTTTGTGTTCGTGGCACCCCGAGCTTGTGCTCGCTGTTCCGTCTCTTGGTTTTGTGTGTTCGGGGACAGCGAGAGACTTGGTTGGCTGCTTGGTACCCCTCTGGGGCTTAGTGTGGTTTCGGGATCGTCCCGGTGGATTTCCGGGCGATTCGTCGGTTTCAGGATGTGAGAGCTTTGTGTTTAGCGTCGTCTTGGTGGACCTTGACCTTGTGAGTCTTTCGTAGGTCCTGTCGCGGTTCCCGAGAGCCGTCGATGTTAGATTTGATCTTTCGACAGGTGGGTACTTCGATCCGGATCGGTTCAGTAGACTACGGTGATATCTTTCTATCATTTCTCTTGCATTACAGTTATTAGTTCACTTGACTCCCGTTGACTCTACTTATGTGTGCTTTGATAGTAGAGTAGTTGTGTTTGCATGATTCTTGAGACGACCTAGTTGGTCGGTGGTGATCGCCTGTTGTTCCGAGCGATCCTCATTGTGGTTTATCAGTTGCTTCACGGCTCGTTGCCGTTCTGTGGATTGAGCATTTGCATCCATCGTCACAGCTCTTCTAGCACTTCACGTACACCGCGGTCTGATCCACTGCCTGGGGGTGTTCTTTTTCAAAAAAGGGTCGTGTATTTCTACCAACCCGTGAGCCTTGATGCGTTGCGTGCAGAGAAGGTTTATGTGCCGAGAGATGAGCAGGTGACAGTGCCAGGGATACATCCCGGTGGCTATGGATTGGGTCTACTTTGTGGTTATCTCCTTTGACGCATATACTAGTTGCTTACAGTAGCATAATTGTTCAGTTATATGTCAGCCTCATACTTACTTGTGCTACTGTTTACCTTATCTATCTTTTGTTGACCCTCGCTCCGGTGTGTACACCTCGCCTTCGTCGGCTTGCGGTACCCACTGGGAGGGGAGACATGTTTACATGTTCTCACCCCCCGCCCTCGTTGTTGTTTTCAGGTGAGCAGGGTGGTGGGAGTCGGGACGTTGCGAGGCACGCCTAGATAGTAGCTCTAGAGGTTCCGACTTGCCAAGCTACTCCCCCAGATTTTGGTTATTACCCTATCCTTATCAGCTAAATGTGTTTGTGGTTCAGTTACCTTTTGGATATTTTATCTAGCATGCTTATGTTTTGTGAATTTATTTAGTATTCATATGTGGATTGCATGCTTAGACTCTTTGGTTGTCGATGTAATTAGATCTTTCATTTATCGCACATCTTGAATTTCTACCCCTCGTGGTAGCGTTTTCAAATAAAGGTTTCCGTGTGAAAAACAACTTTCAAATGAATTTCGATCGATCGACTTTTGAATTTTCAAAAGAGAGTTCTCGTATGGAGAACAGTTTTCAAATGATTCTTGAATGTTTGATATTAGGGTTTCCAAAATAAAACTTCTGGGTAAGAAGCAGTTTACTCGAATGATCTGTTGTTTGTGCATCGCATCATCCTTCGTCTAAGGACTTGCTTAGATTCATATAGGTTTAAGGACTGTTAGATGTATAAATCTATTAGTGCTGTTGTGCTGTTGTGGTGAATGAATGGTGATTGTGATCATATTGTATGTTGTGTACGCCGTACAAATACAGGGGAGGCTCTGTCCGTGTGTACAATGGACCATGTATTTGTGACGGATCTGTACGTGGCGCGGGCTAGGCTTTCAAAAAAAAAAATTTGACACATATTTCTGCTTCTAAAACTAGCCCGGAACGTGACAGACTTAAATTTCGCCATCAGAAATTTAACTACTTGGATTAGTTTGTATCGCTAATGAGCAAAGATGCCTCATTAAAGCTCTCTATTGGGTGACATTTGATTGTAACATAACGTCAAATAAATCATAAAATTAATTTTGCAACCAAGTCGATATTGTAGAATATATTTAACAGTATACTATCAACAAAAACAACTTAAATAATTCACATGTATCTAAGAAGGATCCATGCTCACAAAAACATTCTAGCTCAACTAGTAGTGTAAAGAAATCTCACCAGCACTGAAATTTAGAGCAATCTAATGCTTACAAACAATTGCACATCATTTTACAAAGGCAAGAAGATGTAGATCAAGCCGAGGTAGTCATAATTCACAAAACCTATAAGCTAAGTCAACTGTTATAAACAACAGCTTGTAAACTGTTATGAACTTAGTAAGCACAGCATTATCCGATTAACTTTCTAAATGACACACTGAGATTTTAACTGATATAAATTTTCATTTTTGAGTTATACTCCTCAGGACACAGATTTCAACTTCACTTAAAAATTATGGTTCCGACTTTTCCAAAATCAACGGTTCATTCTTTTACAACTAAAGACCGTCTAAAGAACAAAGAAAACATAAGGTCACTTCATACATAAATAGTGAAAAGCAAAACACATGGCATATCTGTATAATCAAATATCACAAGTTCAATAAGACCTCTCATAAGATTAGTTAATTGTGACGAACAAAACATGGTTCATTCCTCTTTTTCCTGCGAAGTTCTTTCCTCAACATAGGGATACTCGCTTGGGGAGATCCAAAGGCCCCATAAAATACACAGATGTAGAAAGAGTAATAATATGGAAGAATAGAAGTTTGACGGATATATGTTCCAGCAGACCTCGATGCCAAAAAAGAGAATAAGCCTGCATAGAAAAGCATATGAAGCAAAAAGAATAGATGTTCCTCGCCTAATCAGCACCACAATTAAAAATGAAATTTAAGAAAAAAGATAACAAAAAAAAATTTGCAAAGGAAAAAAAAATATTTAAGTGGTTCCTAAATTTTCGACTTATAATCTCAACCCGTCTTTTGGTAAAAATGTACGGAGATCTCCTAAACTATAGCTACATTAAAATAGATTGTCAACTTAATTTTATAAATATTGATTTTCCTCAACTTTTAAATGTTTTGAACAGTTTAACTGCTAACAAAACATGCAATTCCGTCGGTTGAAAAAGTGTTCGATACAGATAATTTAACAGAATCACTGATAAACTAAACAAAATTTCCAATTGAGGCTATAGTTAAAGGGGTTCTGTACATTTTTTGTGAGAATTCGAATTTGTAAACCTTTTATGAAATTTGAATTCTGTGTTCCTCTCCCCTCTTGCTGTGTATTTGATCCGGAGTCCGTTCCTGACGATCCAAAATGGTAGATTCGATGTCTCGACAGTGCTGAACGCGATGGCGCGATCTGTTTCGACATGCGGCGGACGGATCAAAAGTTATTGCATGTTCTTCGCTGAGAGGGTGTTTCGCGATCTGGATCCTGTTTCTCGCACCGTTTCGCGTGAGCTCGAATGTGGAGGGGTGTCTGGGCATTTTTGTTCCTGCTGTGAGGGACCCAGTGGCTATTTATTGTGTTTGAGGGACTTTTGTGCAAATTACCTTTGGGTATATGTGTATTGTGTGTGTGTGTGGAGAGAGAGAGTGAGTTCCCTCTTCTCCACTTCTCCCTTAGCTCCCAGAGGTGCCACCCCCTCTCCCCATCTCCTCTGCCATCTCCCCGAGCTCCGCCGGCCGCCGCCGATCACCCCTGGCCGGCGCAGGCTCCGGCAAGGCCCTCCCTCTTCCTTTTCTTCTTTTCTTCTTCTTCTCCTTCTTCTTCTCCTCCCCTGCCGTGTGCACCCAGGGTGAACCCACGCCTGAGCTCCCCTGAGGTAGCACGACCGCCGGCGACCTGCCCCGCCGCCGGGAGCCGCCGCCAGGCTGCTGCCAGCTGCTGCTAGGGCAGGCTCCGGCAAGGCCCTCCCTCTTCCTTTTCTTCTTTTCTTCTTCTTCTCCTTCTTCTTCTCCTCCCCTGCCGTGTGCACCCAGGGTGAACCCACGCCTGAGCTCCCCTGAGGTAGCACGACCGCCGGCGACCTGCCCCGCCGCCGGGAGCCGCCGCCAGGCTGCTGCCAGCTGCTGCTAGGGCAGCTGCGGGCCGAGGTGTTTGGACCCTAGCCGCCGCCGCCTCCCGTCGCCTTGGAAGGTGCGCGCCGCCACCCCCCGGACCTCCGGCGCCGTCGCCTTCCTCCCCGGCCGCCACCGCGCCGCCGGAGCGCCGCCGCAGCCGCCGCGGGCTTTGACTAGGCAGTTAGGGCAGCCGCGGCCGAGCTCCCTCCGCCGCCGCCACCGCCAGTTTTTATTGTCGCGGTCACCAGCCACCCGACGTCCGGCGACCCCCTCTTGTCGGTGCTCGCGTCGCCGCCGGCCGCCGTCGCCATCCGTTGTCGCGCCGCCGTGCCCTAGTCAACACGAGAGCCCTCTTCTCCCCGCGCCGCCGCCGCCGCTTCTTGCCGCCGGCTGAGGTGAGCACTCCCTTCCTCACCACCCCCGCACCCGACCCTGGCCGCCGCGCGCCGTGCATGTCGGCCGGCAGCCGGCCGGAGCTAGTTGCTCCGGCCAGGGTCTTTTTGTCTTTATTGTTGACCGCATGCTTGGTGTTTGGGCTTCCTGTTGCCTCCCGAAGCCCGAGAAGGTGAGCACGATGATCGCGGCGACGCGCTGATCATCATGCTCACCTTAGTTTGCTGTTTGGGTGTGGCGTTTCGCTGTTCGGCCTTTGTCGAGCTTTTTCTTCGCATGTATTCACTGTTTTTATGCAATTTCTGTGCTTGCGACTGGCCCTGTCGCAGTGAGGCTGTGAGCACGGCCTCCGTTACGTCGTTACCTGTCCGCTGGTGCTTGCGGAAGGTCGTGCGGACGTACGGAATGCTCGAACGGCCTTATTTACGCTTGTTATGTATGTAATTGTTGCTTGTTTTGGGATTTTGATGATTGTGGCAGCATTGCGACGCTGCGGGCAGTAAGAGGATGACCCTTGAGACCCTGTGGACTGGTTGTCCAACCCCTTCGCCCTTCGCGGAGATCCGGATTTATTTCCGATGCGTTTTTCGATAAAATAATCGGCGAAACGCGTGTTTTTAGTTGTGCGACTCACTCGCTGTTTTCATGGGTGACTTGGCTTCGTTGTTTAGCCTCGTTGGCTGTTCCTCATCACTGTCCCGAAGTTTCGAGGACAGCGGATGAGTGACGAAGGATTCCGATGCCAAATCGGCATTTTTTTCGGGAACCCGGGAAGCCGTTTCGGGTGCGTTTGTGTTCGTGGCACCCCGAGCTTGTGCTCGCTGTCCCGCCACCCTGTTTTCGTGTGTTTGGGGACAGCGGAGGACTTGGTTTGGCCGTTGGTACCCCTGTGGGGCTTAGCGTGGTTTCGGAATCGTCCCGGCGGATTTCCGGATGATCCGTCGGTTTCGGGATGTGAGAGCTATGTGTTTAGTGTCGACTTGGTGGACCTTGACCCTGTGAGTCTTTCGTAGGTCCTGTCGTGGTTCCCGAGAGCCGTCGGTGTTAGGCTCGATCGTTTCGACAGGTGGGTACTTCAATCCGGAGTCGGTTCAGTGGACTACGGTGATACCTTTCTATCCCTTCTCTTACATTTCAGTTATTAGTTCACTTGACTCCCGTTGACTCTACTTATATGTGCTTGGATAGTAGAGTAGTTGTGGTTTGCATGATTATTGAGACGACCTAGTTGGTCGGTGGTGATCGCCTGTTATTCCGAGCGATTCTCGTATATTGGCTTATCAGTTGCTTCACGGCTCGTTGTCGTTTTGTGGATTGAGCATTCGTATCGATCGTCACAGCTCTTCTAGCACTTCACGTACACCAGCGGTCTGATCCACCGCCTGGGGGTGTTTTTTTCCGAAAAAGGGTCGCGTGCATCCGACCCGTGAGCCTCTTAGCACGTGCATCTGCGGAGGTTATGTGCCGATGGTTGAGCAGGTTGTGACAGTATCAGGGATACGTCCCGGTGGCTATGGATTGGGTATACTTTGTGGTTATCTTCATTGATGTATATACTAGTTGCTTACAGTAGCATAGTTGTTCAGTTGTATGTCAGCCTCATACTTACTTGTGCTACTGTTTATCTTATCTATCTATTTGTTGACCCTCGTGCCGGTGTGTACACCTCGCCTTCGTCGGCTTGCGGTACCCACTGGGAGGGAGACATGTTTACATGTTCTCACCCCCCGCCCTCGTTGTTGTTTTCAGGTGAGCAGGGTGGTGGGAGTCGGGACGTTGCGAGGCACGCCTAGTAGTAGCTCTATAGGTTCCGACTTGCGAGGCTACTACCCCAGATTTTGGTTATCACCCTACCCTTTGATTCAGCTAGTTATGGACGAGGTTCAGTTACATTTTGGATGATTGTCTTGCATGTTTATATCTTGTGGATTTGGTTTAGTATTCATATGTGGATTGCATGCTTAGACTCTTTGGTTGTCGATACTCTTAGATCTTTCATTTATCGCATACCTTGGTTTTCTACCCCTCGTGGTAGCGTTTTCAAAAAAAAGAGTTCTCGTGTGGAGAACGGATTTCAAAGGGTTTTAAATGATTGAAATTAGGGTTTCAAATAAAGCTTCTAGGTAAGGAGCAGTTTTCTAGAATGATCTGTTGTTTGTGCATCGCATCATCCTTCGCCTAAGGACTTACTTAGATTCATACAGGTTTAAGGACGGTTAGCTGTATGAATCATGATTAGTGTTGTTGTTGTTGTTTGTATGGTGAATGAATAGTAGTTGTGATCCTGTTGTATGTTGTGTACGCCGTGCAAATGCAGGGAAGGCTCTGTCCGTGTGTACAATGGACCCTGTATTTGTGGCGGGTCTGTACGTGGCGCGGGCTAAAAATGGCACGTATTTCCGCTTCTAAAACTAGCCCGGTGCGTGGCATTTTTACCTTTGTCTTTTCATTTACTTAATCCCTGAACTTACCTAGTTTCTTGCAATGTCATCAATAGTTGCATTTTCTTTCAAAATCAGGATCTTAGCACACAACTAAGAACAACAAAGAATACAGAGTGCAAATGCACTCGGGGATGATGTTATTGCAAATTAGGCAGCTTCTGGGACTAAACATGCTAGCTCTACACCCTAAAAACGGGGTAGATCTTACACCCCCCATCCTAGGGTTTACAAACCCTTTCGGTTTTTAATATTATTAAAAAAAAAAAAAGATGACAAGACATGGGTGTAATAGTAGCCCTTGAATGATGGGGTGCAAGATTTACAACCACTTTTGGCGTGTACAGGTAGCGTTGCTCTTAAATAAAAAAAAAATTAGAGACCACATGGCAATTCATCAAAACTTCAGGGACTACCTGTACACTTTACCCTAGCAAAAGACTGCAAAGAATTTTTACCGTAGAGGAGTAAGATATGGTGTCTTCCACAGAAGAAAAGGCAAAGAGTAGAAGTACCTGAAAAAAATTAAGCACGTGAGTCTTCAAACAAAAACTTGTAAGAGTTTTGCCTGAATTCTAGCAATATCAGAAAAACGAAAATAGAACAAACAAAATGAAAAGTGATCACACCCAAAAACTAAAAGTAGTCAAATTTTACATCATAGCTAGCTCAAGATAAACTACAACTATACTTTTTATGTAAAACTAAAAGTAGTCAAATTTTACATCATAGCTAGCTCAAGATAAACTACAACTATACTTTTTATGTAGATGTATTATCCTCAACAATCTAACAGTATAGCTAGTTTTAGTATAAAAGAACTTACCATGAATAGAATTGGTAATGCAAAGACCGAGCACACACAATGCCGATGAAGTTCCCGACAAACATAACTTGCGCAATATCTAAATGAATATATAAAGATGAATTCAGTTTCATTTTGAAGGTCAAAAAAAAAAAGGTTACACAAATTATCATTTGCAGACACAACAGTTAGTTTACTAAAAGAACAGAAAAGCGTACGTTCTCCACTGAGAGTTTTGAATCTGGACTTGCAAGAGAGAAATTGCTGAATGGTTAAGGATTCTGATACAGCATCACTTAATCTAGATTTCAAGAGATTGACTAATCCTCCTTCATGCCTGCCAATATCTGTCAGTATTAGTGAATTCAATTATCTTCCAGACAGTCCATCATGATAAAAGGCAGAAGAAATCCATTTCTCAACATAAAAATTAAAATTACTATAACACAACTGAAAAACTATAAAAATATTGACAGCACACGAGCTGATTGTATATTTGAGTAGATAAGATGTACAAAAGACAGCACTTATTATCGACGAAAAATAAATAGAGTACTCACTTAGACCATCTATAATGAGCAAACACTAGAAGCAACATAAGATGAAGAACCAGCAAGGCACAGGCAAACTCTTTGGATACAAAAACATTGTCTGGTACAAATTTGAAATTGACTGACCTGAAATATTCAAAAGATTAAATATAGATATAAGCCAATAGTTGCAAGGAATATTTGTGAATATTAAAGAACAAATACGTGAGCATAGTTGGTCGAAGACATGGACCTCATTTTATTATACAATAGTCAGCATGAAATCAGGTATGGTGGCTTGTAAAACTCAGCGTGTTCCTTTTTGCAACAAATAAAAAATTAACATGAAACTGGAATAAGCATGCAACCATTTTGCAATTTTCATATGCATAAGCCTATTCAACAGGGTTGGAGATAGACTTGCGAACTGGATAAGAACCTCACTTTCCCAAGCTGGCAGGGTTACTCTTGTTAATTCAGTTGTTAGTGCTATGCCTAATCACATATTCTATATCTCTTTTGTCCCTAAAGGTGTTGCTTCATACGGTTCTAAAAAGATTAGAAATTTCATTTGGGAGAAGAACCCTTATAAAAAAGGTCTTCATCTTATAAACTGGGATTGTGTTACTACTGCCAAAACCTTGGGGGTTCTCGGTGTTCAGGATCCTATCGTAGGCCTAAAAGCTTTGTTGGGACCAAAAGTGTTCAAAATTTTAAATCGTAATCATTTTTTTTGGTCAGTCTTATGTACCACAAACATAAATCTTTTCATCCTTGGAAGACTAGTAGACATTCTTCTAAGAATTGCTCTCTCCTTATCAAACCCATAAAAGACTAAAGTGGTGACATGAGGGAAGGCTTGCGAAAATTTATTGGAAAGGGCAAGAACACTTCAATTGTTGATAATCCTTGGATTTTCAATAAGGCCCTGGCTTGGAAACCTAGTTTTATAAATGCTGACACATCCTTTGGCACGAAAAAGGTGGCTAGACTTATTAGAAATGGAAGTTGGAATATTAATAGCTTATATCAATAATTTGGTACTGAGCGGGTTAAGAAAATCTTAATCATTTCTTTGACTAACCACCCAGCTCCTAATGTGTGGGTTTGGACTCCTAACAAAATAGGCAATGCGACAGTAAGTCTATCACTTCCTTAAGGGTCAACCACATAACACTCTTAGTGTTTGTCGGAAATCCTTGTCGGTGTTGCCTGTTGCCCCTAGAATCAAAACATTCCTTTGGAAGGTAATGTGGAATCAGCTTCCTACTAAAGATGTTGCTCTCTGCAAATTGCTTCTAACCAATTTGCATCTTATGTGGCCAGCTGGAAGACCAAAATCATGTCTTCTTGCAACAAAAGTTGCTACACAAATTTAGGACATAATTATGTCGTGAACTGGCATTATTTTTTCTTTCAATGACGATTAGCTCGAGAGAGGATGGTTGCAGTAAGGCGAGAAATTGGAACCCAACCAAACCCTCTTTGTTAGAGCAATAATTGCCAATACATTATGGCAACTTTGGAAGTTACACAATGCCAGACAGTTTCGTAATGAAAACTTTTTCCCACATGTTCTTTTTCTGAAAATTATGAACATGACGCATGAATATTATAAGGTTCCTTCCAACCAACTCTTACATAAAACTACTAAAACTTATCGGAAACCACCGCCTTCAGGCTGGACCAAAATTAACATTGATGGGTCTTATCAACCTGAAGAGAACAGGGCTGGTGTTTGATTTGTAGCCTGAACCGATACTGCTGAATTATTGTTTGCTGCAGGTGCACCAATCAAAGTTGCTAATGCCATTGAAGCTGATATAAATGCTGCATATCTGGCTATTAAGGAAGCAAATCGCAGGGAGCTTATAAGAGTATGCCTCAAGTCTGATTCTAGTGAACTTGTCCAAATGATTATGTAAGAGTGATCATAACAGATTTGTAGCGGCATGGATCCTCCTTGGAGCTTAAAGTATACTCTTGAAAATATCATCTATGACTCTTAAAAAAAATTTGTCATTTGATGTGCAACATGTAAAATGAACAGCTAATATTGTGGTTGAATGGCTTGCTTTTGTTGGTAGAAGTAGGCAAACCTTCTTTTAGTGGAATGGATCAGGTCCTGCTGATCTAATTCACCTTTTGGACGAGGATAGAATAGGATACAAAGCTTCAAATGCTTGTATGGTCGATGACCCTCGGCTTCTGGCCGGTACTTGAATATGAAATTTTCTTTTTTTCTTAAAAAGAAGAAAAAAGACTGGCAGTATCACATTAACTTGAAACTAGCATATAAATCTATAAGCATGACCATCTTGGTGAAAAAGTTTTGCCACCTAGGATATATTATTTAATAAAACAGTACAATGCCCTGAAACTCATCTTAGTAATTAATGGCATAGGTAACCGGCAAGAAAGAAACCGCCTAAGAGAAGTTTTTTAGTAGCTTTAGTACAGAGAATCTCACTAGTGAATCCATTATAACAAGCACAAAGCTTTTACAGTATTGTAATATTTGAGTAACCTAGTCAGATTGTTGTCCATAGCTAAGATAGCAGAAGATAACAGAATCACTTACAATTTCATTTAATAAGAAAGGAATTGCCGCTTACCAAAGTATGAAAAAAACAGAGTAAAAATCAGGAAGTTTGGTAGTACATATTGGGAGCTCTTTGTTAAACCATCAATTATACTGCAAAATGTATCAACTTGTTCTACTGAGCGAACATAATTGTTTATTCCATAGAGGTTAATTAGTGTCAAAAAAGGGGTGCCATCCATAATCATCACATCTCTCAGTCCGAAATCATGGCGGCTAGGGGTTGACTTGCCTGCATGGCGCGTGTCATGCCGTGCTAATGCCATGCCATGCCAACATATAACATTCAAAAATACCTGTATGCCAACACGCTGTGGCATGAAATATTTATTGTGGCAATAGTATATTCTAATTGCTTACTATTTATCACTATCAAATCTTTTGCATCTTATAGATGTAACTAGTTACTAATTTCAAAGAAAAGAGAGTTTTCATCAGTGCCATCGGCACATAAATTGTATTGTACCAATATCTTGTCAGTACGGTACAGCATGGTGGGCACGACCTTTGTCGATGGGCACTTAAATTCTTGGTCCCTAGTCTTAGATTGGTTGTGTGAATTTAATAGTTTGTAGGATGAGAACACAAGGCTACCAAATTATGTAAGTCATCATTTTGTAGACATGGTGGAAACCCCCACCGATGAAACCCATATTATTTGGCAAAAGACTTTAACTCCTATATTGCAAGGTTCAATGTCTCAGTTTCTTCCTTACTCAAATCAGAGGTAGCTGGGAAGAATTCATTTTAGTATGGAAGGACTATTTGAGTGATTACGTAAGAAAATGACGATCAAAAGTGCCAGATATTAAAACGTACATTATGTTTTATCTAGTTATGATTTTAATTGATTAATCCAAATCTTATCAATTTCCTAGAATTCTAGAAGACGCTACATTTAAGCTCAAACCACAGTCTGAAAGTTCAGTTTCGGTTTAGGTCCATTGCCAAAACAAAACATTTGGCAGTGTCAAAAGTTTCATAAATACAACAAATTGGAATAGTTGAATTCAAAACTAATTCAAACTTAATTTTACAGCATTTTTATATACTAAAGTTATACTTCGTATGTAACGAATATTGCCATTTATTGTTGAAACAAAAATGTAATAAATAATATATCAGTACAATTTAAAAAAATTCTAATGTCAAATTGGAATAGTTGAATTCAAAACTAATTCAAACTTAATTTTACAGCATTTTTATATACTAAAGTTATACTTCGTATGTAACGAATATTGCCATTTATTGTTGAAACAAAAATGTAATAAATAATATATCAGTACAATTTAAAAAATTTCTAATGTTAGATCCTACAAGCTGATTTAATCACCAATTTATTTAGAATGAAATCCTACACCTTAGACTCATTATAGCTGAAATCGAAGTTTCTCGGTTCAGATTGCTTCAAAGCCTAGTTTCAAATCAGCAAGTAAACCACAATATTTCAGTTCTGATTTCAGAGTTTTGGCTGAAACTACATATGCAATAGACCCTTCTTTGTTTTTGTTTTTTTTAATATCAGACTCGTGAACTAGCATCATTTTACCACTGAATCAGACAATCATGAATTGGATTCAGCATAAGCTTCCATAGGATTAACTTATTTACACAACCAGTGACCAGCTACTGAATACATTCATGTGGAAGATATGTTTACAATCTTTAGCCTGAATTGGACAAAACAACAAGGCTAATTCTTCATATATGGAACTGATACAACCTTCAGTCTTCAGATAATTCTTGATGCCGTATGTAATTTGCCTATTTAAGTCACTTATTCCACATTCCTCTAAGTGAATGCTCTATGATGCTACCGATGTTGAATCTTCCAAGGATTTAAGTGCCGTGGCACGGGTTCGTGCCGGAAACTTGCCGGCACGGTGCGTGCCGGGCCGTGCCGATGCGTGCCGGTCACAAAAAATTCATGTGTGCCGACACATGATAGCATGAAATATTTATTTTCTTTAGCTACAAAATATTCTAACTGTTTATGATGTATTTTTATCAAATCTTTTGAACTTTATTGAGAAAATTACTTACTAATTTAAAGCATAGAGGGTTTTGAGCTGTGCCATCGGTACGGGGGCTGTATCGTGCCGATATCTTATTAGCACGATTAGCACGGGCACTTAAATCCTTGGAATGCTCTTTCAATATAGAAAGCATAAGTTCAACTAATAAATGTCAATAGTTGGTGAATACCCTGCAAACTACACTCCCTTTAGGTGCATTGGTTGTTTTTAAGAAGCGGCACCCTCAAGAATGCTTGCAATAGATAATAAGCAGTATGTTCCCCTTGCTGATCTAATATACATCCATGACAAAATAGAAACCTTATTTTTGTTCCCATCCCCACTACGTTAAATTACTCATGCCAAACGAATAGTACCAGAGCTCACAGTTCTTCGAATCCTGTAGACCAGAACATTGACAAGCCGGCAATTTTTCTTGAACTACATCATGACATTGAGTGAAACCTAAGTATGTATTACCAAATTGTTCTAATATATGCTATTAACTAATGGTGGATACAAAAAATTTCTAAGCAGATTTATGTAGATTATGAAACAGAATGATACTATGACCACTATTAGTGCTATAGGTTTTGTCTCAACATGCATAAGAAGTCTTGTATTCCATTTAGATGTTAAAAATCTACCTACGGTCACTAGCTAATTAATAAAGAAATTTTCATAGATTAACCAGAGACCAGAAAAACAAAGGAAAGATAAAAATATTGAAAAAGAGAAAAAAAATAAGTAAAGAAAAAGAACTTGCTATTGAAGGCCTCGAACAAACTTCTTCCACATCGAATTGGATATTCTTATATTCTGAATTGTGTAAAATACTCAACGAAATCCTTATAAATTTGTCCTTTATATAGGGGGCGTTTAGCTTAGCTTTTAGAAAGTAATTTTAGGGCCAAAAGTGATTTTTCCTTCAATAAAGCATTTAGTAACCTATTTTGTAAAATCTCATTCTGATTTTAGAATCAGATTTCTGATTTTAGAGGCCCCAAAATCAGAAGCAGCTAAAACCTGCTTCTTAAAAATCTGATTCTGACTTTGGATTCAAATTTCAAATTTAAATTTTGATCTTGTATCCGAATTCAAATTCAAATTTTATATTTAAAATTAATCCATTTTAAATTTTAAATTCTAAATTTCATAGTAAACTTTAAATTTTAAGCTTTAAATGTTGAATTTCGAATTTCAAAGTTTGAAATATCAAATTTTAAATTTTAAGTTTCAAAATTTTAGATTTAGATTTCAAATTTCAAATTTCAAATTCAAGATAAAATTTCAAATTTCCTATATCGAATTTCAAATTTTAAATTTTATATTTTCAATTTTCAAATTTTAAATTTTAAAAGTTCAAATTTCAAAATTTAAATTTTGAATCTAAAATTTTAAATTTCAAATTTCAAAATTTTAAAATTTCAAATTCTAAGTTTCAAATTTTAAATTTCAGATTTAGATTTGAAATTTTTAAATTTTATATTTTAAAATTTCAAATTTCAAATTATTAAATTTTTAAATTTTACAAAATTTATTTTTGAAAATTTGCCAAACAGCCTTACAAAATTATTTTAGAAAGGGATAATTTCATACAGCTCCCTGTAAACATATCGAATAGCAGATATATCCATATAAAGTTTAGGTTCTTAGATTTATCCCTTCAAAAGTCCAGTGATGTTCATATTTGTCCCTCTGATTTGTTACCGTTAGCTCACTGTTTATTTTTTAACAAAAGGTAAGCGAAATGTCAATTTTGCCATCACAAATATATCCTTCCAAAAGCTCCAACTGTTAGAATCGTGCAAAAACGTCCTCCCAAAAAGTTCCCAATGGTCATCTTCTTCCTTTATAAAAACTAACCCAATCCACCATTGTTGCAACCTCTCTCTACCTCTTCTCTCACTCCTTTTCTCCTTTACCTATCTAATAATGATTCCCTAGCACTCGACATGAGGCGAAACAACACGCGACGTGGATGAATGGGGACGGAGAAACCCTAGTTACGGATTCGAAACTAGCATGAAGGAGAGAGAGGAAGAGGAAAAGGAAGAGGAAGATGAAGATGAAGATGAAGATGAAGAAGAAGAAGAATTCCTATTGCTAGGGATTTGATTAAGAGAAGAAGGTATAATATCAAAGGGCTCATTCACTAACAGTGTTTTAAATAGCGGCCGCTATGCCCCCATAGCGGCCGCTATAGCGGAGTTTATGTGTTACCGCTACGCTATAATACATAAAGCGGTATATAGCGGATTGGGTTCATAGCGGCCGCTTTAGCGGCATAGGGCCCGCTAAAGCGGCCGCTATAAAGCGGTTGGAAAGCGGGCGCTATGAGCCCAAACCTTTAAAAAGTGCAAACGGGTTAAAGTAGCTTATCGTGTCGGATTCTAAAAGAAATATAAAGATCAAACCCTGTTTCTAAGGGTTTGAAAGATAATTATTTACCTAAGATATCTTTTTTGACATCCATTTACAAATTATTTAGATTGTTAATGGATTATAGATTTTCAAGTTTTATGTCTTTTTTGTTTGCTAAATATTTTAAAGTTAATCTTAGATTCTTAATAGATAATGACATTAAATAGATATAGGCTTGCAATACTAAAAAAAAGAATGATTAGTTGTCTTTTCTTCAAAATTATATGTATTTTTTATAAGGAATATAAACATATTAAATTTGCTTTTATGAAATCCGCTATGGGTTCATAGCGCCCGCTATGGCGCCCGCTATCCGCTTTCTGCTATGAGACTCTCCAAACGCTATGTACCCGCTATCCGCTATTTACAACCTTGCTCACTAACCAAGTTAACTATTTTATCTATGGTTAACTACCTTTTTCTAACGAACACTCAACAACAGGGGTATATTTGAAACCATTAGGACTTTTCGAGGGACAAATCTAAAAACTTGAACTTTGTAGGGATATATTTACTATTTGATATGTTTACAGGGAGCTGTATGAAATTATCCCTTTTTGAAAAATCACTTTCTTGCCAAACTCAGCAAAGCGCTCTATAGCTTTTAACTAAAAGCAATTCTCCAAACCAAAATCAATTCAGCGGAAATCACTTCTCCAAAAGCTAGGCCAAACAGACCTATAGTCTTCAACCCAATATAAATTCATAATATAATTAAATTGTTAAGTTTCAAGCATGATACACACCAGAAATGGATGAAGACACGCCCAAGATTGAAGGCTCTCGAAATGTACGCAATTGGATGAAATAACAAGAAAGGCAAGCCCAAAAGAATCTGAAAAGAAAAGGGAATAATATCAATGTGTACGAACATGCGGCTAAGAAGTTGGCACTTGCCAAGCGGCCCAACATATAGATCATCTTTGCACCTTTGCACTAAAAATGTAAACAATTCTGGTTAATATACATAAGCATTGAAGAAATTGACCACTAATAGAAAAAAAATATAACACAAGATTAAAAAGAAAAAAAGAACCACAAGAAGCTGCAATAACATGGCACATACTATCTGCCTAATGACAGCTCACACTAAAGGAATGACTTGACAACTTTAAATAGCACTAAATCGCTATTGTTGATTGTAAGACCAACAAATATCATACTACTTAAGTTCAATCAACACAGTCCTCATACTCATATAAGTATTCTATGCACTGTTCCCACAAGTCTTTAGAAGGGATAAGGTATCTAATATGTCCAGCTTCCATCTTCATACCAAAAAATACAAGATCTCCAAGAAACTGCAAAAAACGCATGAAAGAAACCTTAAAATTTAAACCTATTTCAAATTGAAACTGATATGCAAGATGGCATGAGCACCTCAAAGCAGAAGATAAAGTATCAGTCAAAGATTGAAAACTAGGATTTGAACCAACATGAACGAGGAGATATAGATTTGATAAGTGAAGTAAATAAGGACGGCTGCAGGAACAAATTCATAAAAGCACATTCAATGGCATAGAAAATTGGAAGGAGAATGTAATTACCCTGACTCACCGCAACCCGTCGAGGATGAGATTGTTCTGAGACGTGGATGGCGGCGGGGATGATGGTGAGCCCGGAGAGTGAAATTGAGGTAATTGATTGAGAAGAAGGGAGAATGAGAGTAGAGAGTAGGAATTGGAGTGAGGGTTTGAGAGAATTGGGAGAATTGGGAATTTGGGGAAGAATTGGGGAAGAGTTGGGGAAAGAAGAGGAGATGAGAGAGGGAGAAGAGAATTGGGGAGAAAGAAGCTGCAAATATTTTCATTATCCCATCTTTCTTTACATCTGTTACATATATACTTGCCTACTTAGTACTGAAATGAAACACTTTATAAAGTATGGGCTAAACTGTAAATAAGCAACATATGGCTAATGGGCCTTGTGGGCCTAATTTGGTGTTGAAGTGAGGCATTCTAGGCTGGTGGAGATCTCTGGATCTGTTGATGCTTATCAGGTTGACTCCGATGCTTCCGACCGCCCAAAGGGAGTTTAAGTACCTCCATTTTCCAACTGGGAAATCACTAGATCCTCCTTGACCACCTTTTTCTCCTCGGTAGAAACCGATCGGAACCCTAGTAGCAGCCTAGTTCCCTTCCGCCTGATGTCGCTGGTTACCCTCCTTTCTCAATCCCCTCCTTCTTCAAGAATCAGCTTCTCCAAGACTTCCAAAGGCTACTATTTTCCTTTCTTTTCTTATTCTTCACTATTGCTCCATTGCTAAGCTATGTATATATATTTCTACTAATATCCTTTTATTTGTCAAATGCTACAATTCCCCCTTGCTTGAGAAGATCCTTGACCTCGAGGATCGAAGTCCGAGAACTGGGATTTCAAGAACTAGTAGTCCTCCCAGCTCGCGGCATCCGCGCCAAGGTTCTCCCACTTGACTCGCACCTGGCTCATAGCGCGATTTTCCCTCTTGATCATGCATCTATCTAAGATCCTCTTCGGTCGCGCAAGTAGTTGACCTTTATCTCCTACCAGTGGCACTGTTGTGGTTAACATGGAACTTGGTGGGGGACTCTTTTTAGGCAGCGAAACGTGAAAAACCGGGTGGATCCGAGACCCCTCTGGTAGTTGCAAGTAGTAGGCCACCTTGCCGATCCTCTCCTCAATTTTGAAGAGTCCGAAATAGCGCGTTGCGAGTTTGAGGTTACATCAAACTGCAACACTAGTCTGGCAGTAAGGTTGCAGTTTTAGGTATATATATTCTCCTGCCTAGTACTCCTTGTTCACTTTAACTGTCAGCATTTTGTTTCATGCGATTATGGGCTTGTAGAAGTTTCACTTTCAGCATTTGCGTCATACCTTCATGTTCTCTTCCCCATTCCTGTACAATAGGTGTCACCTCCATGCCTAGGTTTACTACCAAGTAGTTAGGCGGGGGATGCCCGTACAAGGCCTGGTACGGTGTCATCTTGAGTGAACTGTGATGGTTGGTGTTATACCACCACTCTACTAGCGTCAGCCACTTGTGCCATTTGTGAGGGCTCTCGAAACACAAACACCTCAAATAGGTCTCCACGCACTGATTGAGTCTTTCGGATTGCCTGTCGGTTTGTAGGTGGTAAGCTGAACTCATTAGCAATTTAACCCCCATGAGTTTGAAGATCTCTTGCCAAACTTGGTCTTGATCAGTCAGAATGGTTCTCGGCAACCCGTGCAGTCGATAGACTGTGTCGATAGACTGTGAACACCTTGTCTTGCTGGAGGCAAAGAGCGAGTGGGTTAGCGATATAAAGTGAGCATACTTTGTGAGCCGATTAATCACAACCAAGATAGTATCCTTGCCCTCGGAATTCGGTAAGGCATATATGAAGTCCATCGTGATCTCCTACCATGCTTGAGTAGGTACGAGGAGAGATTGTAAGAGTCCAACGTAGGGCTGGTTACCCACCTTGTTTTGCACACAAACAGCGCAGCCCTTCACCATACTCTCTATATCTTGTCTAAGGCCTTGGCCAATAGAAAAACTGTTTTGCTTGTTTATAAATATGTAAAATACTTGAGTGGCCTCCTAATGCTGAGGAGTGTAACTTTTGTAGCACCATTGAAGGACGTTGCCTTGTTTACCTATGTCTATCCTTCCTTTATACCTCAACAACTCTTGAGCATAGGTGTAGTTCAGGAGTTGATTAGGTCAGAGCAGCAAGCCTGTTATGATTTGTTGGCATTGTTCATCGCCCTCGTTGTAGTACACCGAACTTCTACAAATTGTGGAGTTATAGTGAAAAGTAGCCAAAAAGACTTTAAATAGTTTCGGCGAGGTTTGGGGAGTATTCGAGTGTTTTCGGCGCAAACCGGGCGCGGAAACGGACTCCGAAAAGTCAAATCTGTTAAAGCTGCAGATTTTGTATTGTGTACGGTTACTGGAATTCGGGTGCCGGAACGCAATACAAAATAGAGAGGAACTAACTCTCGGGTTCTGAGGAACTGAATCTGAGTACCGATACTGAAAAACTATGTACCGGTACTGAAAAACTGAGTACTGGAACACAATAAAAAATTTGAGAATCCAACGTTCGGGTTCTGAGGAACTGGATATTGGGTACCGGAACTAAATGCCTGTGCACCGGTATGCCAATTCGTGTACCGGTACGCAGTATTGCAAAATGCAGTTTTTGAAGGTATTCTGGTAATTTGTGGTGGGTGCTTTTATAAAAGGGAGAGCCCTCTCCCCTTTCCTCTGTAAACCCCACACACACACACAGAGGGAGAAAAAAAGAGAGATAGACACTCTCTCTCACTCTCTTCTTTCTCTCTCTCTAGAACTTCACCAAACTTGGAGATTTTGGTGGAAATCGAGCTTGGGAAGCTCGAAGGAGTGGTGGATCGAGCTCTAGAGCGCGTAGCGGCTCGGGAGACTTGGGATCCAAGGTGAGTTTTTGGATTAAAGTTTAGGGTTTTATGGTAAATTCTTTAAAATTGAGATTGTTGAGTTCTCTAGATGGTTTTACACTAGTTTAATCAAAGATTCTCCACGGATTTCGAGGTATTTTTGGAGAAATTGGGATCTAGGGTTGGGTTTAGGGTTTTGGAGTTTTGAGATTCTAGAACCGAATTGACCCTCTAACTAATTGAAGGTTAGAGGAGAGCCCTAGACAACTTTAATTTGGAAATTGACGGGCGTTCGGTGATCAATTTCAAGTAACGAACCGAACCAGGCGACGTTGGCCATACGGGCTCAAAAGGGAGCGATTGGCCGCGGGAGCCTAATTGCAAGTGTCTACGAGCAATTAGGAAGAGTTGTGAGGTGGGTTGTGCTTCATCGAAGTGATTAGGTCACTTCCACGTCGAAAGAGTAAAATTTAATATTGTTTTACTTGATGCATGTAATGGTAGGTTAATTGGTAAATATGAATGTATGAATCATATGTTACTAGATTAAATTAACTACCATTGGACAAGAATAGTAGGCACGTGAGACATATAGGTACGTATATATATGTATGCCTAGACATGGATAATGAGATATGTTGACATTCTCTAGGAATATTAGGGAACTCAATAAGTGATCAAACAAGGACTAGATGTCAAGGACATCATGAATCCTAGGTGTGGACAACTAGGATAAGAAAAAACATGATTGGGTATTGAACCTAGTGTCATTGAACATAGATTGAAAAATGTAGTGGTGGGAAGACCACTTGGATTGGAAATTCATTGAACCTAATGTCATTGAACGTAGGTTGGAAAACATTGTGGTAGGAAGACCACATGGACATGAAAAATAAGAAAACCTAAAAAGGTTGATAACATAGGGTGAATGGTGAATCCTTGAGACTAGGAAAGTGGATTCCGGAATTTCGAGACTTGTGAGCTAGTGTACATGTGGCATGTTCCTTACCATATTAGGGATCTTTGGCCGCGGGTGTATGTGGCATGTTCCTCTCCCGCAGGGGGATCCCTGACTGAGGGTGTATGTGGCTTGTTCCTCACCCGTCGGGCGACCTGGCACTAGAGGTGCATGTGGTATATTCCTCACCTGCCGAGTGGATTTAAGGCTGAGGTGCATGTGGCACGTTCCTCTCCTCAGGCCTGGACAAGAGCAGTAGTCCGCTGATGATTGACTCAAGAGTGAGTCGGGTGGTATAGCTTGGCTAAGGTCAGAGAAACCTTAGGAGCGGATTGGATGAGATATGGGTAATGAAATAAAAAGTAGAAGAGGAAAATCTACTTGCATGATTTTTATTATCGTATTTACTTGAGGCATGCGCATATTTATGATTGTGCATATAGTATAGATTTACATTTCAGCTGGTATGTATTTACTATATGCTTTTGATGCCTCCTTTGGACCTGGTAGATCGAGTTTTTCCCTTGGGTGGCCGTACCCACTGGAAACTATATTTATAGTTCTCACCTCCATGTTTTACAGGTCTCGACGGCGCAAGGAAAGAACGTAGCTCGATAGTTAGCGTCCTACTATTGTGACAAAGATAGATGTACCCTGGGACAACGTAGCTTAAGGGTATTGAAAAAAAAAGAGATTGTAATAACAATTTGATTCTATTTGGAAAGAAAAAATATAAATGTAGTTTGAATAAGACGAATGCTTGTAATAACGTAGTTGTTTTATATTTATAATACTTATACAATCTGTGTATGAATTTTGTTCCTATTTGGAATGTTTTGAATTGTACTGATTGTGACGTCTTGGGCGGACAGGAAAAACTTTGTCCGTTCGGCGGGTCTGGCGCACGTGCCCGTGTGGGGCTTCTTCCACTATTTGGGGAAAGGACGGCGGGGCGTGACACTCGTAGCTTTAGACCACCTCCGTTATCCAGCTTGGTCTACAATAATGGCAAGATTGGTCCCTTCTTCAAAACCTCTTTTTGATAATGAGTCCACAGCTCGATTCTCCTTACCTGCCTTATAGTGTATGACATAATCATGCCCCATGAGTTTAACCATCCTTTTTTGTTGCACGGCCGTGGTAATTTTTTGCTCCAATAAATATTTAAGGCTCTGATGATTGGTTTTGATAATAAATCGTTGGCCGCATTTCCGCTAATCGAGGAAATTTGGAGGTGATTTTTGGTATATATACATGTAGTGTGTTGGTAGATCCGAGAGAGGATGGATTTGCCGTGAATCCGCGACCAATTCAGGTGAAACAAAATCGTGATCTCGATGGTTCGGCAGTACTGAACGCGCCGGCATAATCCGTTTGGAAATCCGACGGACGGATCACCGAATATCACACGATTATCAAGGAGAGTTTAAATCAACACTTTTGTATTTCGCGCGAAACCCCCAATATTTTATGTGCGAAATCATTAGAGACTTTGTGGGGTGGTGCGGGAAGGTGTCACATACACTCTGTTAGGATCTCGGCGAAAAACTCCGCAAAATGAGGGTGATTTGTGCGAAGTTGCGCGACTATTTATATCAAATTCTAGGGTTTCTTCATGGAAACCCTAACCCTAGCCTTTTGTCTTCAGCCGAGCCCTCCCTAGCCACCTCCCCTCTCCTCTGCACTCCCTGCGCGCAGCCGCCGCCGCCGCCGCCGCCGACCTGCTCCAGCCGGCCAACCGCCGCCGCAGCCTCCCTCTCCTTTCTCTTCTTCTCTCCATCACCACCACCATCTCCCCTCTCCCTCTCCTCGGACGGGAATCCTGCAAGCATGCGGCCCCCGCTCCTGACCTCACCGGCGTCACCCTGGACCGCCACCGAGGTGCCCCCGAGGACCGCAGCCGCCGCCGTGCGCCGCCCGTGCCACTGCGGGCTTGGATTGGGTGCCTGCAGGGTTGGGCTCGCGCCGCCTCCCGTCGCCGACCGGGGTGCGCGTCAGCCTTCCCCTGTCGGCCGCGCCCCCTGGCCGATGACACACTCGCCGTCGGAGTCTTCGCGGCCGGAGAAGAAGCTCCCGACCCGAGCCCTAAGTCGTGCGGGCTCGGGTTAGCCCCGCACTGTAACCGCCGCCTCCCGCCGGTAGCCCCCGCGCGCGCCGGACCTCCCTCGTCGGCCGCACCCCCGTTGCCGCCGGCACGCCGCCACCGGAGCTGCTGCCGGCCGGGTCTGGGCCCCAACTCTCCCTTGGCCTGTGTGGCTAGGGCATCAATGGCCGCCGTCCCGGCCACCTCCCGTTGCCGGCCGACGCGAGCACCGGCTCCCCCTGGTCGACCGCACCCACCTGCCGCCGGCGCTCCTGCCGCCGGAGCCGCCGCCGGCCGGTGTTAGACCCGAGCTCCCTGCCTTGTCCAATTGGGGTTTCTTTTCGATCATCGCTCTGGTTTGAAGGCCCCGGACCTCCCCGAATCCCACGGAGGTGAGCACGGCGACCCCGAGACTTCCACGATCACAATGCTCACCTCGGTTGCTATCGCGGAGGCCCGATACGTGTTGTCCACCTTCGTCGCTCCCCGTTCGCCTCGATCGCTGAAGTTCGGGTTGCTCCCGCGCGCTCCTCGGCCATCCGCTGTGCTCCGGGCAGTGAGCACGGCCTTTGCCTCGTCGAGACCTGTCAACCAGCGTCTCGGCAGACCTCGATATCGCTCGGAACGAGGTATCGGCCCATAAACTCTTCCTATTGTACATATTATTGCGATTATTGGTAGTTGTAGGGGTTATTATGCAATTGTCTCACTGTGAGCAGTGTTTATACGTTGTGTGTGACCTCTGGACTGATTGTCCAAGGTCTGCTATCTTTCGCGAAACTAGAAAATAGGTTTCGGTGCGTTTTTCGGCGAAATCCGTCGGGGGAACGCGGTTTCGGTTCGGAATCTATCCAACGTTGTTTGTTTGCCTAAGGGCTTGCCGCTGAGCCTTGTTGGCTGGTCATCATGGCCGTCTCGAGTGTTCGGAGACGTCCGGTGAGCGGCGGTGGGTTTCGGTGTTGAAATTGACACTTCCGGGAACCCGGATCGGAAGGATTATCCGACGATAATCGTTTAGACGTGGGATCTAATGTTTGCTGCCGAAACAGCCAAATGGATGTGTTTCGAAGCAGCGGTTGACTCGTAGAGCGAGTCGGTACCTTTCGGGACTTTTTGTGGGTCCCGAGGACGTCCCAGTGCGATTTCAGGACTTCCGGCGATTTACGGAAACCGATTTTTGGGAAACCGAGTCTCGGGGTTTTGGGATTGTGTGCATGTATCTTTTGATTGAGTCATTTGAGGCCTGTCTCTAACTCGGTGGGCCTATCGTAGGTCCGGTTGATTTGTGGCGCGTTCCGGATTCCAACGCGACTGTGACAGGTGGGTACTTCGACCCGAAGTTGGTCTAGTGGTGCATGCTCGGTGACGTTCCTTCTACCCTTCCCTTTTCATTTCCTCATATAAATATATGTGATGAGTTGAGCCGGCACCTTGAGATCTTTACTTACTCTGCTTGCATTCCTTATTTGTTCTAGCAGTAGAGTGGACATGATTGCATCAGTATCTGACGGGATATATTCGTGACCTTGTTGGTTGGTTCTTGACACTGTTGTGCGATGACCTATACGGTCGGTTTACCCTGCGGGGTAGGATTATCAGCTAGTTGCCGATGGATGGCTATTGATCATACCAGCATTGATCGCCACAGCTCGTGAGCATCTTCACGTACACTAGCGGTTTGGCCACCGCAAGAGGGTGTTTTTTTCCGAAAAAGTGGTCGGTCGCCGACCCGTGAGCCCGGTGGTCATTTGTGCCAGGGTTGTATGCCAGGGTAGCCCGGTGGTCGTTTGCGCCAGGGTTGTATACCAGAGAGAGAGCATTACGTGGCATTACCTGAGGTCTTTAGACCGACACGGCGGATTCAGATTGGGTATACTTGGACCGTTCGTTCGTTTGATGCATTACATTTACAGTAGCACTAGTGTACTTGTTTACTTCTCTACTTACTTGCATGGAACCTGTATTACTTTCCTTTCAGTTTTCTGTCTGCCAGTGTGCCCGGCCTTCGTCGGATTGCGATACCCACTGGGAGGGGGAGACATGTGTACATGTTCTCACCCCCCACCACCATTTTTCAGGTGACTTGGGAGGTGGGAGTCGGGACGGTGTGTGAGGCGCGGTGGACGATCGATCTTTTGGTCCCGACTAGCATAGTTGGTTTAGTACCTACCCTTTACTTTCATGCACTTAGACTTATTGGTGGTTCAGTGACTCTTGGTTTTATTATCACGATGTGGATGTTTTAATAAATGACTCATAATGGTTTTATTGGATTTGCAAATGATGTCTCCTACCCTTCGAGGTAGCTAGTTTTCAAATAAAAAGACTTTCAAGTGATTTTCGTTCTTTTGGCTACTAGTGTTTCAAAAATGAGGTTCCTGTGTGGGGAACGTTTTAACTGATAGATGTAATTTATTTACAGTTTATGAATGTAAATGGTTGTGAGTTGGATGGTCTGTTTGTATATTGTAAACTGTGTGACGCCGTGCAAATACAGGGGAGACTCTGTCCGTTTGTAACGGGAAATCCCTGTATTTGTGGCGGGTCTATCACCCTTGGGTCAAGGTTTTCAACAAAAAAAAGGGCACTTTCCGCTGTATTCTGGTTTTCAAAATGGCCCGATTATTTCGGCTTATTAAAAGGGAGCCCGGGGCGTGACAAAATCAGTATCTCGTCGAAGAATACCAGCATGAACTTCCTTAGGTATGTTGCAAAAACATCGTTCATTACATATTGGAAGGTGGTCGGCGCATTGGTTAGCCGGAAGGGCATAATCAGAAACTCATAGTGGCCTGAGTGAGTGTGAATGGTTGTTTTTTGGACATCCGCCGCACATTCTAATCTGGTGGTAGTCGGATCTTAAGTCGGTTTTGGAGAACTAAGCGGCTCCACCTAATTCATCTAATAAACCATCGATCAAGGGAATGGGGTACTTATCTTTAACCGTTGACTACTTCACTTGGCGGTGGTCGACACAAAATCGCCATGTCTTGTCCTTCTTCTTGACTAGCAGCACCGAGGAGGCGTAAGGGATTGTACTTGGTTGTATGATGGACAATTCCAACATTTCCTTGACTTGTCGCTCGATTCGTTCTTTTACTCGTAGGAATATCGACACGGCCTAATATTAGGTGGGTTTGCGCCGCTTTGTAAAGGTATCTTGTGATCCTGTTGCCTTGCTGGTGGTAGTCCTTTAAGCTCCTCGAATACTTCCTCATACTGATCAAGCAATCTCTGGACCACTAGGGGTGTTTCCAGCTCCTCTTCCTTGATTTGCATAATTTGGGCTATGGTGCAAAAGGCTCCTCCTTGACACTCTTTGTGCCACTCCTTAGCGGTCAACATCTTAAGCTTGGACCCTTCAGTTAAGCCTTTGAGTGTCAACTGCTGTCCATCTCTGTCTAGTACCACGGTGTTGTTGGCGTAGTCAAAAGTGACCTTGCCATAGGTCTTTAACGAGTCAATGCCCAATACCACACTGGAGCCTTCTAATCTAATTACTCTCAAATCTGTTTTAGACGATTGACCATGCTTGGTCCATGAAAACCCAAGGCATCTGAGCTTGCTTATCACCTTATGGACGTTAGCCACCGTCACCAGTAAAGGTGTCGCCGGTTCAATGTGTGCTTTCACCTCCTCAGCCACTCTGAAATCGATAAAACTATGCGTGCTCCCCGTATCAACCAGCACCCTTAACATCTTGTTACCTACTTCCCCTTGTATTTTTATGGTTTGCTATTGGTTTTCTCCGCTAAGGGCATTCACAGATAAGCCCATCTCCTCGGTTTCTTCTATGGAGTTGTTTTCTACCTCGTCCTCACACTCTTCCTCTTCGACCAGGCAGTCCTTGTCATACACTTCCAGCATGTTGTCGGTTGCTGTCAAGCTAAACGGGGACTTATTCTTGCATTGGTGTCCGGGATGATATTTCTCCCCACATTTAAGCACTGTCCTAAAGCCCTTCTCTACTCGATTAGCTGTCGATTTCCTTGGTGCTGGTTGGCAATTGTTTTTTGCTGATCATGGTACTGAGGTTTAATCACCTCCGCAGGTTTGTAATAACTTGATCCAGGGGCTGCCCTTTGACTATATGGAGGATTGGCCCTCCTGACATCTTGGTAGTTAGCTTGTTCCTCCTATTAATCATGTTTAAGGCCCTTTCGTGAAGTGTGGCTTGCTCGTAAACTTCTTCGAGTGTGAATGCGTGGGAAATATCCATGAAGGGTATCAGTTCTTCCTTCAAGCCATTAATATAACAAGAGACGAAGTGCTCTTCGCTGAGGTGCAAGTTATAATGGAGCATTTGAGATCTTAGCTCTTCAAACCTTTCTTGCTACCTTTTGATGCTCCAGTCTACTTGTGGTTGGTAAATTCCCTAATCAAATACCTTTCCCCCACATTAGCATACCGTTTGCAAATAGCTTCACAAAACTCATCCCAAGTGACTCCTGGTCTGTTAATGAAGTAGCCTTGCTTCCAGACCCCCGCCTTCCCCATGATGTGCATTGTAGCTATGCGCAGCCACTGTTGCTCAGGTATTTGGTATATATCGAAGTACTACTCACAGTTCTCCAACCACCCTTTGGGTCTTCTCCACTAAATGTTGGAAAGTCTAACTTCAGATACGGAACATGCCGATGCTGAATTTGGTTTCTTGCAGGCATGTGGAGACTGAAATCCTCATCTAATTCCCGCGCCCTTAGTAATGTTGGCAGAATTCCCTTGCCTTTATTCTCCCTTATGGTTATGGGTGTGCTGCTGCCGCCTCCAGGCTGGTTGTCATCTGGGCCTCTATTCTCAGCCCTTGCTGTTGGAGCATTGTAGGTTGCCTGTAATCGAGATGGCTGTGTGGATAACACCCTCAGCAACTCTTCATGTTGTTTGGCTAATTCCAATTTGAGAACTTCAATTCCCCTCTTCCCTTCTTCTCAGAATTCTGCCAACTGGTTGGCTAGCTCACTGAGTTGAGTTTGATGGCCGATGCTTAACTGTTGCAGCCTTTCCTCGAAGGAATTGACATGTTCGCTCAGGTCCCTCATCCGGGTACCCTCCACCATCTTGCTTTATTTGGTTGTGAATCTGAACCGGTTTTGGCTCCTTTGCCCAATGCTTTTGATGTTGGTTTTCCTTGTGATTCGGTTTCTTTTCTCTCTTTTCTTGTTGTGGTTCTACTCTTCTCTGGTTTGGAAACTATGGTTGCTAAGCTGAGGCCCTATTGCTATTCCAACTAATGGAACAGTAGCAGGTACCTCCTGCTCTATTTGGGATAGTATGATGGGTAATGCAGAACAAAGTTCAATTAAAGGGAGTTGCTAGCATGTAACCAAATGTGGCCAAGGTGTTTGATAAATTGCTCAACCCTTGTCTGCTACCGGCAGTAGCCTTTTCCTTGAAAGCGGGATTCATCCGCAATCTCTGCGGACACCAGGTAAGGGATCCAACAATTCAGTGAGCTAGTTCCCTCAATTTAAGCTGTGGCTCTAAGGTCAGGTTGAACCTAGCAGTGGTGGCCTCCTTTGTCAGTTTCCACCTGGAGGTGAAATCCGCAGCTCGGATGGCTGTGAAGCGGTGCCTATTCAATAGATCCTTGAACCAGAATTAGCTAGCTTCTACACTGCACCTTATACTGGGATCATACCGCTCTAATACCAATTTGTAATTACCCTGACTCGCCACAACCCGTCAAGGATGAGATTGCTCTGAGACGTGGATGGCGGCGGTGATGATGGTGAAGCCGGAGAGTGCAATTGAGGTAAATGATTAAGAAGAAGGGAGAATGAGAGCAGAGAGTAGGAATTGGCGTGAGGGTTTGGAAGAATGGGAGAGAATTGAGAATGTCTACTTAGTACTGAAATGAAATGCTTCATAAAGTATGGGCTAAACTGTAAATAAGCAAAATATGGCTAATAGGCCTTATGGGCCTAATTCGGTGTAGAAGTGAGGCCTTCTGGGCTAGTGGAGATCTCTGGATTTGTTGATGCTTATCGAGTTGACTCCGATGCTTCCAACAGCCCGAACTGATTCAATGGGGGTTTAAGTACTTCAAGATTCCAGGGAAGTCACTAGATCCTCCTTGACCCCCTTTTCTCCTAGGTGGAAGCCGATTGGAACCCTAGTAGCGGCCCGGTTCCCTTCCGCCGCCTGATCTCGCTGGTTACCCTCCTTTTTCGATCCCCTCCTCCTTCAAGAATCAAGTTCTCCAAGACTCTCAAAGGCTACTATTTTCCTTTCTTTTCTTATTCTTTATTATTGCTCCACTGCAACGCTATATATATATATATATAATATATATATATATATATACATACACACTAATATCCTTTTATTTGGCAGATGCTACAGAGAATGGCTAGCAGATTGAGTTGGAAAATTGAAGGAATGGGTGTATGAACCAATGCATGTGAACCATACCAGTTGGACAAATAATAATGAAAATAAATAGCAGCGTTTTACATGCAATGCGTTGGGAGGCCATAAAGAAACTGGATATGTCGAAGGAGAAGAAACCAGATCATAGAATATAAGTGGAGACAAAGTGGGCCGAAATTTGGTAGCAGAACAAGAACAAGGGAAAAACCAAAGGTTACTCCAGTCACCTTAAATTAGACCAAAATATTAGGGCACATCAGATTCATGATAAGAAATTTGCCCAAACCAAGAAACCAAAAATATAAATATATAGAGCTTTAATATTTTATGAAATAAATAGATATGTCATTCTTTTCTATCAAGTAGAACCATATTATTGTCCTAAAAAGAGGAAAATTAAATCAAAACAGTGCACATTAATTTTATTCAAAAATCTCAAAGACAAGTGGAAACTATTAATTTGTTGGCAAATAACTGAATCCAAGAGAACAAGACGAAGATGTAAAGAACCAATAGTTGAATATGTGCAAAAAGTAACAACATATATTATAATACCTGCAATGATGCAGCTCCTAACAAGGCAAAGAAAACACCTTTAATGCTCATACCCTACAATAGAAAGATATTGCAAGCAGAATAAATAAAAACTCTATTTAGATGGAAAAGAAAAGAATATCAACTACAAATACCTTCAACATAAGCAGAAATAAAGGAGGAGCATAAAGAAGAACGTTCATCTTGATTGACACAGCAGCACTGTTAAAAATACAAGTAGGAAAAAGAAGTTGCAAACTAATCATAAACCTACATCTAATTAATTAAACCACGTAAAATAAGTTAATTGATAAGCTATTAATGACGAATGATCAAATCACCAATTACCTGAAAATGATCATGGCAAGGTACCAATGTTCTAGAAGAAGCAAAGCCACTGAAGTATGAAGCAGCGTCATCGCAAAACAGTCGTTAAATAGACGAAGCACAAATATAGAATGAAGTCTCTTTGACAAACAAAGTAAACCAAAAGCCCACCATGGAAGCTGTCGTAGTCATCAAAGAACATAAACATCAAACTTAGAAAAGTTAAAAATGTGCACAGTTAACATTGACAAAAACATGAATGAGTGGATGACACACGAACTTAGAAAAGCCAATATATAGTAAGATATTTTGAGAAAACAGGGAGGACGTGATGAAACAGTTGTGCATTAGTTTGCTTTATATACCCTTTAACATAAGTAAAGTAGGCGCAGCAATTTGTGTTGGCAAGTCATCAACAGATTGTGTCAGGACATGGGTATGAAGAACATATAGGTCAACCCAAACCGAACCATTTAATAGAAAGATGGTTAAGACTATTTAAATCATAAATTATATTATATATGATTAAGATGTGTGTTATATACAATATAAATCTTATATATCTCTGTTTATATTTATATATAAAAATTTTAGGTTTAATATTAAACAGGTCATTAATGGGTCAAGCAGGTTAAGCAAATAAACTTTGGTACGAACTGTTTAATAGTCAGGATAAGTGGCTCACTCGTTTTTCACCCAAACCTATTTAGGCTAAACCCAAACATGCTAACTTCATATTGGGTCGTCTAGGTTTACGTGGGTTATATCAAGAATTGCCACCCGTAAAGCAAGGGATACCTCAATCTAGGGGTGTAATCTAGGCCGTGTCGTGCCAACACCACCCAGATTTTTTCGGGCCAAATCGGGCCACAAGGTGGTTTGACCCGGCCCAGATTCGGAGCCGTGCCGTGCCGGGCCGGGCTGCCTTTCACTGAACCATGGCCCAGCATGGCCCAACTGTGTCGGGCCGGCCCACGGGCCGCCCAGCCTGTTTTACACCTCTTCCTCAACCCATTAACTAAACATTTACAATTTATACCAGTATTCCAACCAAATCAAGTGCATATACTTCAATATAGCAGTTATTGCCATACAAATAAAACGCAATTTATGTCTCCCACGAAGGAGGTCAATGCGCAAGCAAGGCGTGCCTGGAGCTTAATGGGTTTGGTTCCAACTAATGGTTTAAAAACTTGAAAAAAAAAAACCAAAACCTAGTCTAACGGGTTCAGAAACACTAAACATCAATCTCTTCATCCCTCTCTCTCTTTCTCGCTCACCTCTGAGGCTTCGCTCCTCCGCTTCTTCCCTCCTCGGCACCTTCCGTCGGCCACCTCCTGTTGGCGTCATCTCTTCCCTCCTCCTGATGTAGGACGGGATATAGGGTCCTACGTCTTAGAGGACTCCAAAATATAATTTATGATTTTGAAAACTTTTTTGGAATTATGAAAGGTTTTTTGGAATTTTGAAAAATTTTGAAATATTTTTTTAATATTTTTTATTTGTTTAGAAATTTTCGTAATTAAAAAAAGAAATTATGAAAATTAAATAAAAATGGAAAATTCAAAAAGTAAAAAAAAAAGAAAGGAAGAAAAAAAATTAAAAAAGATAATCAGAACTCACTTCTGAACCGAGCTCGCTTCGGGACTGGCCTCACTCCAGGGTGACGCATTCGTGAAGGAAAAGAAAAGACATCATTGCCAAAGCATTTGTCTTCATTATAGATTCATAATTCATATCCATCCTCATACAAAGAAGTCTTATGCCTTATTTATATTATTCTTAATCTTACCTATACATAACTAACTTAGGATTTAATCTTATCCTAAATAACCAATTAAAACAACTGTATCTAAAGATTAACTAAAAAATTAAAAACTTAAAATAAATACAGATAATTTTAGCATTAGGGTCTCCAGTTGAACTTTTACTTGGATCCATCGATACTGATCTCTTACCTTATCCATCCATTGAAAATCATCTTCAGTAATTTTATCATCATCTTCAATATCTTTCAACCTCCCTTCTTCTTTCTCCAAAAATATTCTGTTAAAATTAAGATGAGATATTTGCCTTTGTCTATACCACCATCTCAAGTCATCTAGTATTTCAATCTGAATATCGTTTCTTTTTCTCTCAAAGTATGTCTTCTGATCGTACAGCCATTAATCAAACTCGACTCTTGTTATCTCACAAAATTCTTTCGATGACTCTATATGTATCCATTTTTTCTGCCATACTTCTGAAGAACTTTTTCAAGACACTCTTTTGCATCCATGATTTCTTCTTTTTACTCTCCATTTTTTTTAATCCACTCACTTTTCTTTCAACTTTTTTTTCACTCCACTTTTTTTATAATACTTTTTCTCACTTTTTTTTCAATTCTCACCCTGTTTTCTTTTACAAGCCCAGAACTTTTGACGAAACAGAACCATCAAATAGCCTAAGCTCTAATACCAAATCTTATGTAGGACGGAATATAAGGTCCTACGTTTTGAAGGGTTCCAAAATATGATTTATAATTTTGAAAACTTTTCAAAATTTTGAAAATTTTGAAATATTTTTTTGAATATTTTTGATTTTTTAGAAATTTTTGTAATTAAAAAATTATGAAAATTAAAGAAAAATAGGAAATTTTAAAAAATAGAAAAAATAGAAAAAATAATCAAGACTCACTCTTGAACAAAACTCGCTAGGGCGACGCATTCGCGAAGGAAGAAAAGACATCATTGCCAAAGCATGTCTTCATTATAAATTCATAAATTCATATTCACCCCAATACAAAGAAGTCTTACACCTTATTTATACTATTCTTAACCTTACTTATACATAACCAACTTAGGATTCAATCTTATCCTAAATAACCAACTAAAACAGCTTTATCTAGGGATTAACTAAAAAATAAAAACGAAAAATAAATACAATGAACTAAATCGGTTTAATCTAATCTACTCTAATCTAATTTAAAAAACGATGAACTAAATCAGTTTAATCCGATCAACATAGGTTCAAGCCTATTCTGCATCACCTCCGCTTCCTCCCTTTCCTCGACACCTCCCGTCGCCGTCATCTCTCGACAACTTCCCTCTCCTCAGCAACTCATCACCTCTTAGGCGTCCCTCTCTTTTTTTTCTCTCTCTCAGAGCACTCTCTTTTTTATCTCTCACTGTGACACCTCGCTTCCCAGTGGGTTACCTATTCTAGAACTACTCTAGCTCTAGCAAGCTTAACCCTCTTAACCTCTTAGGTCTATCCACTGCCCACCTATTATCCACCATCCACCTATTATATCTTATATATAGGACCATTCCAAATCCTGGGAGTGTCGCATTCCTCCCTTCTTTAAGCTCTGATGTCCTCGTCAAGCTCAAGCACACTCACAAGCACCAAGCGATGTGAGACTCGTCTCGCTAGCCTTAGTTGACCTTATGGGGAGCAACGCTCCACCCACAACAATCATCAGTCGGGGAGCCGTACTCCACCCATTGTATAACCCTTGCTCAGCCGAGATCCATCTCACACTTCTGTCTGGTGATTGGCTCTGATACTAACTATAACACCCCACTTTCCAAAGGGTCACCTATCCTAGAACTACTCTAGCTCTAGCACGCTTAACTCTCTTAACCTCTTGAGAATCCACCTCCCAACATGCTATAACCGGGTTAAGAAATTTAGCCCTATTATATGTTATATATAGGACTATTCCAAATCCTGGTTGTGTCACACTCACATTCTCTCTGAGCTCTCTTTTTTTTTTATTTCTTGTGACCTTTGTCCATATGGGAATAGGATGGGGTATAGTTGATTATGTGGGAAACTAGGAATAAATGAAGTAAATTTTGCTTTTTTTCACAGTATTTTACTTTTTTAAATATAATAAGGTTATAACCTATTTTAAGTGATTTATTAACTCTCCTACATAATACATATTATCAGGATATAGGATGGTGTAAATTGAAATTTTATATTTTCTTAAAACAGTGATTCACTCATTTTTTAAAGTAAAAAATGTGGAAAGGATAATCCTATTTCAGAATTTCTTAAAATAGTATAGTGCAAACTACATAAAATGATGCATTTGTCTTTTTTTCCGACAACATGATTATTTGCTTATTTATAAAATATTTTTGTGGTAATATGATTTTTAAAGAGTCTTTAGTGTTCTTTAACAATTGTTAGGAAGTATACTTTTATTTCAATATTTTGTGGAGGTGTGCACCTCACCTTTCTCAGGCACGCGCCTACACCTTGCGCCTGTGCCTTGCGCCTAGACTCTAATAGCCCTTTGAGCCTTGGTGCGCCTTGGGCTTTTTCAAACACTGCTAAGTAGAAACCAACTAAGTATCAAGTAGACACCAAAAATAGGCCAAACTTTTCCACAAAAGGTAGGGCTGCTAAGTAGTCGAGGCCAATTTGTCACCCATGGGCCTCCTTGGAATCAAGCCAAAGTCGAGGAAGAATGGAACTAGTCATGAGTTCCCGCAAAAAGGCCCTGTTTGGCACCCAAGATCTAATTTGCTAGGTTGAGACAAGAGAGCAATATTGGGGAAGAGACTAGGTTTAGCAACTTGAAGGCATCGAGGTCGCAATGGGCAGGTGTTGGGACCGGTGAAATATAATAGGATTTTTTTGAAATCCAATCGTCCAATATGAACTTCTAGGAAGGGATTTGATTACCTTGTTGGAGCAAGATTAATTAACCTGACCAAGATTATTTGACCTGAACATACTCAGTAATCCAAACATCTCTGACCGTAGATTATTTGACCAGACCATACTCAAGAATCCAAACCTCTCATGACACTTGATACCTCTGAGTGGCTAAATCTTGAGTGCCAAACAGGCCCTAAAGGTATAAGTTGTGGATCAAAGATATTCCAAGTAGCCTAAACTTGAACGTAGCAATCTAGTTAAAAGAAGACTACGATAAGCCCAAGTCCAGTTGCTTTTACAGTAAGAATTGTCAAGACCTATGTTGGATTTCTAAAAATAACCTAAAAGAAATTTATGGCATGCCAATAAATTACAAACCAAAAACTATAAACTCAAATCCTGAAAGTGGTTCTCACTATGGGTTTTTTGAAAATTGTACTGCATTAGCAAGAAATTAATTCTTCAAACGATAATATAAATTTCACCCAGTTTGTGATATACAATGATTTATCTAGCTTAAAAGGCTTCTTAAATTAGAAACAAACAGTTGTACAAAAGGTTGGCGTAGATGCTTCTACAAAACTGATAAACTGCAGAGTGCACACACTTGATATGTACTGAAAGCCTGAAATTACTGATGCAGGTACCATGATCTTACAAAAAGGTATATAATATTTCAGATGTATTTTTTCATACCTATTAAATTACTAATAATTCATATAGCATTTTAAATCAACAAAAAATTTCCAATAAAACAAAAATTCTATAAGAGTTCCCCAGATGTTTCCATACCACATCAGTCTTCAAGTATATGAAGAAAACAATACCCAGATTAACAATGTACAAAATGCCAAACAAAATCTGCAAGCACACAAATAAAATCACAAAGTGAGAACTGATGATATAATAAAAATTTGACAAAGGAAAGCATAATATGACATTCTGACCAAGAAAATACCCAGCTGCTGAAATAAACTATTCCAACTATTCCAATACAGAGGACACTTACAAAACTAAAAGAAAAAGAAAAAGTGAAATATCTATGCAAATTTTATTTTCCATTAGGCTTGATATTTGAATCCGCTTAAGCAGCATGTAATAAAAAAGACAAGTAACATTAATACTCCACCGTTGTTATAAAATCTAGTAATGCATCAAGCAAGCATGCATTGGAATAACAACAATTCAGCTATATATCTTAAATAAAACATAGTCTCAAAAAAAACTGAATTAGATGTCTAGGAAATCAAAATGCACATGTGAAGAATACAAATAGGATATATTTCACCAAAGTTTACAGAAAAACTATATTATACAGAAAATCGAATCTTAAAAAGCAGCCTTAGGAAGTAAATCCACATAAACAAAAGTAATACAAATGTTAATTGCTTGGAAAATTACATCAAATGAGCTACAATCTCAGTAAGATGTTTAAAAATGCAAGAAGAAGAAAAATTTAGAATCTTTATGTCAGCTTCATAATTAGATAGGATGCAAAATTCTATTTTTCAGATGATTCCCTTATTACATGGGTGCCGTCAACATCAACTAAACACCATGACTCAATTGACCAAAGCGGTTTTTCTAAGTCTACATTGTTCTTGAATTTGACAAGTCATATCGAGCATCTTGAAACAAATTGCTCCAATCAGCAATTAAACATTCCAAACTTTATAAAATCAATGTAGACGAACAAGCAACAAATTTTCGAGCATTGTTTTGGCAACAAGCTGAAATGAACTTCAAGACCCAGAAGCAAAAGCTCCAATTTAGAAAGCTAATGAGAAAATTTTGTTGAAAATTGTATTTATACTTCTTCAAATAGCTCTAATTAAACAACACATCTAGAAAAGCTCTAAGCAGGCCAAATAGGCCGAAAATTTAGCGTCGGTGCAAGGCAAATGATTTCCAAATGAGTTGAATAGATCCGCACTAATTTCTAATATCCATGTTATGCTTCTTCTTCATGTTGATTCATCAAGAAGATTGGTAAGCTCACATTTATAGTCACAGCAATCTCTATCATACTTGTTAATACAATAATTAATTCTAAGCTGCATCTCTTGAATGTTCAATAGAATGACTACCTAAATTGGCCGCCTACTTTTCAGCACGTGACAATCATAACTCTCTAGTTAGGCCGTCCAATACTCATCTCCCCTTCCGACCAAATCAACAATAGTGTTAGCGATAAACATCATGATAGCATAGATAACCAAAGAGGTAATGCAGCATTCACAAGTAGTTAACTCTGATGAATACTATCAACATAACCTCAAGCTCCAGACAACAAAAAATTTACTCAAGGAAAAGTAATTCAACAATGTTAGGTTCGTACCTGAGCAAGATAGACCTGACCACCAGTTATAAACTGGATAATGGAGTACATATAGAGAAATCCAGCTGGATATACCAAAGGCCCTGTGTCCCCTTTCAGATTAGTGTAGTCCCTCTCTCCGTCAAGAAACCCCTCTACCTGCTCTTCACCGCGAAAAGGAAAAGAAAAACAGAGAAAAAGAAAAAAATATGAAAATGGTAAAAAAATATATATATATTTTATGTATCAAAATTATTAAAATTTGTTAAAGAAGAAAAATGAAGCCAAGGTTGGTTTTGAAGAATCTTCACCTGGGACATATATGCATCCCAATCTATCTTGGTATCTAAATTAAGATCCGATGGAAAGAGAAACCAACATTAGAACAGAAAACAAAACGAAAAGAAATAAAAGTTGGAAAGAGAGGAAGGGAGAGAGACTTGCTTACATGGGACATAGGAGATGATTAGGGCAACTAAGATGGCATCGAAGAGCAGCAAGATAAAGGCAAAGAGTGGCTTAGAAATCTTATAGCTGTTGAGGACATTGGGAAGGCTTTCCCTCATTGATCTGATTTCCCTAGACATTGGGAAGGTTTACCCTCTCTCGCTTTCCTCAGGATTCACCGCCAGGTAGCCAAAAAAACGATGTTTACAACAACTGGTTCGATCTGTGAATTGGAGAAGTTATTAGTTTGCGGGTCACTAATTCGATAATTCTCTAACTGGTTGAGCCAGTAATATCAGCATGATATCATAAATAATTATTTATTATTATTTTAAAAATAAAAGATTATATAATTCTATTTGGTCTTACAAATAGAAAATACTAGAAAACCTGTGACAACTATCTGAAAAAGCCCAAGGCGCACCGAAGCGCACAGGGTTGTCAGAGCCTAGGCGAAAGGCGAAAGGCGCAAGGTACAGGCAAGCGCCCGAGCAAGGTGAGGTGCGCACTTCCATAAAAATTTGAAATAAACAAGAAACTCTTTAATATACTTTCTAACAATTGTTAAATGGCACTAAAGGCTCTTAAATCATATTACCACAATAAACATTTCATAAGTAACCAAATAATCATGTTTTCAGGAGAAAAAAAATAAAGAGAAGAAAAGAAACCAGCATTAAAAGACAAATTGAAAAACAAATTAGACCCCATTTTATTCTATTCCACATATAATGCACGAGAGAGAGAGAGAGGGAGAGATGAAGACCTCTGTGCAGGAAGATGGCCGCAGGGGAGGGGCAGAGCTTCGGAGCTGCCCGCAGGGGTAGCGGAAATGCGAACCAGCAGACGAGCGGAACGAGCGTAGAAGCGGAGCTGCCTGCAGAAGAGCCGAGGAGCGCAGGCGACGGAGGAGGGAGGAAGCGAAGGGGAGCGAGAGAGAGGAAGAGAGGGAGAAAGGGCGATCGTGGTTTAGGGTTCTCAACGAATTTTTTAAAAAAATAACCCTATTAATTTTTATAATTTAAAAATTAGTCCTGTGAAAATTTTATTTGTAAAAATAGGCTTGGAGTTACCACGGCGGCAAAAAAAATGATGTATGCGGTGAATGGTTCACCGCTTCCATTATGCGGTGAACCATTTACCGCATTCATAGGTCTATTCTCAACTTAATTCAGATAACTATATTTACCACCAAAAGCGGGGAACGAATCACCGCTTTTAAAAGCGGTGAATGATTTACCGCTTTTAAAAGCGGGAAACGATTCACCGCTTTTATAAAGCGGTGAACGGATTACCGCATTTATATGCGGTAAATCGTTCCCCGCTTTCATTAGTAATACCCAGCCCGCCCGAACCCTTCCTCCTCCTTCCTCACTCTTCCCCGAGCCCTCGAACTTCCTCACTCTTCCTTCCTCTCCCGAGCTCCCGAGCCCCCCTGCCAGCGCCGCCGACGTCGCCGCCGCCGCCGCCGACGTCGCCGCCGCCGCCGCCGCCGCCACTGACGTCGCCGCCGCCAAGCCTTCCGCCGTGGTGCCCACATTTTCCCACATTATCTCAATTAGTTTGTAGGTAAGAAATTTCGAAAAAATATGTTTACAAATTTTTTAATGTTTGGTTCATCAGAAATTAAAACTTCTTAGGGCATGTTTGATTCATGATTGGAATAGAAATGGAACATGGAATGAATTGCTTTACAAAAAATCCTAGTTGATCTTAAATTAGGGCATAATTTGATAAATATGTTTATATTAGGAAATTGATTGTTGAAAACAGATTGACTGATCCTAGTTGATCTTAAATTAGGTCATAATTTTTAATGGCTATTTTAGTTTACAAATTTTATAATTTTTTGCAAGTTAGGATGACGCGTAGTAAAGTGGCCATTAACGTTCATTGGAATGGACACGTAATGGTGCAAGATGGCATTCCACAGTATTTTGGCGGTCGTAAGAAATTAAGTGGCATCCCAGTGGATATTACATTTACGGAATTCGAGAGAAAAATATATAGATTGACAGATATTCCTAGAGATGAGTATCGTCTAATTATCAAAGTACGATATTCGACCGGGGGAAATCAATTCGATGTGGGTGACGTTACGGACGATGACTCATTATATGGACTCATTATATGGGATGATGGCTTTGTCGGAGAACTGTGAGTGTTTGGTAATTTTTGTTGAAAACAGATAGTTGAAACTCAGGGGTATTATTCAAGAATGTTAAATAGTGATTTCGATGTTGGTGTATTATCCCCTGGCCCCAGAAGAGAATTCGTCCGTGCTGACATTGGAGCAGGAGCTGATGCACCTAGGTTAGTTTTGCAAAATCTGATTTTCGTATAGTTATTTTGATTTAAGAAATGTTTAGATTGCTTTCTCCAATCAATTGCAGAGAGTACGAAGTTCCAAATGTAGTTGTTGGTGGTCGTCCTTCCCTCCCACATACTACTCATCATGCCACGGCATCTAGTTCTCATGCCCCACTGGACGGACAACAAGGTGTCCCATATGAAGAAGGGTTAGAATATATTATAATTTATTTAATCACAAAATTATTCCTTTAGTTCCGAAATAAATAATTACGACAAAATTACAGATTTCCTGCCTCTCATGATTTGCATGACTTTGGATCTTATCCATTGGGAAGCGAGTTTCAAGTTGGGATAGAAAATCAGGTGGAGGTAGCTGAAGACGATTCCCATACTGATCGAGAGGGTATTGAACATGAACCTCGGAATTTGGCCTTAAGTGAGAATATCGTAGCTGAAGGTCGTCACAGTGATGAGGATCATGATGGCGGACTAGGAGTCCTCGCAGATATTATATATGCTGAGATTGATGATCCAACTGCCAATAATGAATGCGTTGACGATCCAGATGAAGGTGCAGAGTTTATAGATCATCCAGAGCATTTTGTAGAGGATGCTGATTGGATGGACCAGTATGTGGTCGATAACAGTGAATTTGATCGTTCACAGATTGAGCAGTGCCCTCCTAGTGTTGATGGCTCATGGGTTGGTTGAATATTTCACGATAAACCAAGTTTATTGCACACTCTAGGGGAATGGCATATTGCTCACAACGTACAAATGAAAGTAATAAAGTCGACGACAAAAGCTTATACAGTGAAATGCATGGTAGATACATGTCATTGGAGACTACATGCTTCGGTGCCAAAAGATGCGAGTTATTTTAGAGTCAAAACATATACCGGGCCACATACCTGTTTAGTTCCGGTGCTTAACACTGCACATCGAAATTGTACTACATCTCTTATATGTCGACATATTCTTCCATCATTGAGGGCTAAGCTTACTTTGACGCCGGCGGAAATAATCGAAATTGTGCGTACTGATTTGCATGTAGACATACCTTATTCGAAGGCGTGGCAGGCTAGAAGTAAAGCTTTGCAGATCATTTACGGGGGTTGGGAGGAGTCGTACAGCGATCTTGGTCGCTTCCTATCTACACTACAACGCGTGAATCCTGGGACTCAATGGCGTCTTGATCATAAAATACTACCGAATGGCGTTCGGCAGTTTGGACGAGTATTTTGGGCATTCGGGCCGTCAATTAATGTGGGTTTTCTTTTTGTCAACCATTGTTGAGCATTGATGGAACTCATATGTATGGAAAGTATCAAGGGCATGTTCCTGACAAAAGAAGCTGGCCACGCCCTCAAGGACCACCACTGGCGCCCCCACCTTTTCTTTTTGTCGACCATTCCATTCACGTTTATCCCACCCTCTGATGTTCCATCCACATCGGAGGTTCCTCGCGATGTTGTATATCGACGTAGACGACGACGACAGGCTGATATTGCCACTGAGCTTATAGTTGAGTCGCAGCCTCCGATAGTGTCATCAGCCATTGACACGCAAGAGATAGAGCCGATTGTTGAGGGCATCGCCATCGAGCATATTGATCAGATGCATGGCATTGAGCCCGTGCATCCTGAGATAGAGCATGATGTGCATATTCGAGGACGAGGTCGAGGACGCGGACATGGACGTGGCAGGGGACGAAGGCGAGGGCATGTGAGAGGCATCGAGAGGGCTTGATTTTGATTTTATTGTAATCTTTTGAATTCTCATGTATATTTGATATTTTTGAACTTTTGGACATGAATTTTTTATAATATTATCTCAGTTTATTCATATTGAAGTGTGCTGTAATGTTTGGTAAAAATTTTACTTTGTAAAATGTGGGGATTTTTGCAAGATTGCTGCACAGGCTGGTGAAAACAAAGGAGACGGTGAATGGTTTACCGCATTTAAAGGCGGTGAATGGTTCACCGCTTTTAAATGCGGTGAATGGTTCACCGCTTCTAAATGCGGTAAACTATTCACCGTCTTTAAAGACGGTGAACCATTCACCGATTTATATGAATTTTTCCCGATTTCTCTTTTTAACAAGAAGGCGGTGAACCATTTACCGCCTTTCCAGGATTTTAAAATTTTAAGAATACGGTGAACCGTTTACCGCTTTCAGTTGAAAGCGGTAGATGGTTCGCCGTCTTTACGAAATTCCCAGCCTGTGTCCATTTCAGGCCTATTTTTGTAAATTTTAATTTTGTGAGTCTATTTTTACAATAAAAGTTTTAGAGAGGACTAATAGGCTAAAATCTCCGTTCTCAACGGACTTTTTTTCCACTTTAATCCTTTACAAATTCATAATTAACAAATAACCCTGTATTATTTGACTCAATAATTCTTCCTGTCGAACTTAGTCGTAAAATAAAAATATCCCTACATTGTTCAACATTTTATTTTTATTCCTACAAAAGTCCGACGTTTCAAATATATCCATACTGTTAGGATCCGTTAGAAACATGTAGTTAATCGTAAGTAAAATACTTAACCCTGGTTAGTGAATGAGTTAAATTGATCTTTTTATCACTCTTATATTATTGAATAAAATACTTTTTGAAAGGACGTTTTTGTATGATTCTAACAATCGGGGTTTTTTAAGGAATATAATTGTAAGCGCAAAAATATCATTTCATTTATTTGCTATTTAAAAAGAAACAATTTTCTAACGGTAACAAATCAGAAAAGCAAATATGAATATTACTGGACTTTTGCAGGGATAAAAATAAAAAGTTAAACTTTGTAGTGATATATTTGTTATTCTATATGTTCACACTGGGCTGTATGCGAGTAATCCAAAAATAATTGGAAGACGGTGTCACGCCCCGGGCTAATTTTAGAAGCGGAAATACGTGCCAAATTTTTTTTTTAAAAGCCTAGCCCGTGCCACGTACAGACCCGCCACAAATATAGGGTCCACTGCACACACGGACAGAGCCTCCCCTATATTTGCACGGCGTACACAACATGTCACAGGATCACAACCACCATTCATTCATCACAACAACACAACAACTCAATCAGGTTCATACAGCTAACGGTTCTTAAACCTGTATGAATTTAAGCAAGTCCTTAGGCGAAGGATGATGCGATGCACAAACAACAGATCATTATTAAAAATTGCTCCTTACCCAGAAGCTTTATTTTGAAACCCTAATCTCAAACATTGAAGAATCATTTGAAAACCGTTCTCCACACGAGAACTCTCTTTTGAAAACCCAAAAGTCGATTGATCGAAAATCCACTTGGAAACTGTTTCCCACACGGAAACCTTTATTTGAAAACGCTACCACGAGGGGTAGAAAACCAAGATACGCGATATAAAGCCACAATGATAGATCTAAAAGTATCGACATCCAAAAGTCTAAGCATGCAATCCACACATGGATACTAAACCAAAACCATGAGAACTAAGCATGCAAGACAATCATCCAAAATATAACTGTACCAAATCATAAATGCTAAATAAAACAACCACAGTGTAACTGAACCATATCCATAACTAACTGATAGAGGATAGGGGTAATAACCAAATCTGGAGAGGAAAGCCTCACAGGTCGGGACCTCTAGTACCACTAACTAGGCGTGCCTCGCTGCGTCCCAACTCTCACCACCCTGCTCACCTGAAAACAACAACGAGGGCGGGGGGTGAGAACATGTAAACATGTCTCCCCTCCCAGTGGGTACCGCAAGCCGACGAAGGCGAGGTGTACACACCGGCACGAGGGTCAACAAAAGGATAGATAAGGTAAACAGTAGCACAAGTAAGTATGAGGCTGACATACAACTGAACAACTATGCTACTGTAAGCAACTAATATATGCATCAATGGAGATAACCACCAAATATACCCAATCACCACCAGGCCACAGGGATCCGTATCGCAGACCACTGGCACTGGCACTGTCACAACCTGCTCATCTCTTGGCACATAAACCTTCTGCACGCAACGCATCAAGGCTCACGGGTCGGTCGAAATACACGACCCTTTTTCGGAAAAGAACACCCCCAAGCGGTGGATCAGATCGCGGTGTACGTGAAGTGCTAGAAGAGCTGTGACGATCGATGCGAATGCTCAATCCATAGAACGGCAACGAGCCGTGAAGCAACTGATAAATCACAACGAGGATCGCTCGGAACAACAGGCGATCACTACCGACCAACTGGGTCGTCTCAAGAATCATGCAAACCACAACTACTCTACTATCCAAGCACATATAAGTAGAGTCAACGGGAGTCAAGTGAACTAATAACTGAAATGCAAGAGAAGGGATAGAAAGGTATCACCGTAGTCCACTGAACCGACTCCGGATCGAAGTACCCACCTGTAGGTAAGATCAAGCCTAACACCGACGGCTCTCGGGAACCGCGACAGGACCTACGAAAGACTCACAGGGTCAAGGTCCACCAAGTCGACGCAAAACACAAAGCTCTCACATCCCGAAACTAACGAATCGCCCGGAAACCCACCGGGACGATCCCGAAACCACACTAAGCCCCAGAGGGGTACCAAACAGCCAACCAAGTCCTCCGCTGTCCCCCAAGCACACAAAATGAGGTTGCGGAACAGCGAGCACGAGCTCGGGGTGCCACGAACACAATTGCACCCGAAAAGGCTTCCCGGGTTCCCGAAAAATGCCGAATTGGTACCGGAACCCCTCGTTACTCATCCGCTGTCCTCGGAACTTTGGGACAGCGATGAGGAACAGCCAACGAGGCTAAACGATGAAGCCAAGTCACTCACGAAAACAACGAGTGAGTCGCACAACTAAAAACACGCGTTTCTCCGATTAATTTATCGAAAAACGAGTCGAAAATGAATTCGGATCTCCGCGAAGAGCGAAGGTGTTGGACAACCAGTCCACAGGGTCTCAAGGGTCATGCCCTTGCTGCCCGCAGCGTCGCAACACTGCCACAATCGCCAAAGCCCCAAAACAAGCCACAAATACATACATACAAGCAATAAACAAGGCCGTTCGAGCAATCCGTATATCCGCACGACCTTCCGCAAGCACCAGCGGAAAGGTAACGACGTAACGGAGGCCGTGTTCACAGCCCCACTGCGACAGAACAAGTCGCAAGCACAAAAATGGCATAAAAACAGCGAAACATGCAATAACATAGCTCAACAAAGGCCGAACGGCGAAACGGCTCACCCAAAACAAAATCTAAGGTGAGCATGATGGTCAGCGCGTCGCCGCGATCATCGTGCTCACATTCCCGGGCTTCGGGAGGCAACAGGGAGCTCAAACACCAAAGCGCGGCCAAAACAAAGCAAAAAGGGACCCCGGCCGGAGCAACAAGCTCCGGCTGCCGGCCGGCATGCACGGCCAGCGGCGGCCAGGGTCGGCTGCGGGGGAGGCAAGAAAGAGGGGGCTCGCCTCAGCCGGCGGCAGGGAGCGGCGGCGGCGGCGCGGGGAGGAAACCAACTCTCGGGTTGGCTAGGGCACGGCGACGCGGCAACGGACGGCGGCGGCGGCCGGCGGCGACGCGAGCACCGGCAAGAGGGGCCCGCCGGACGTCGGTTGGCCGGTGACCGTGACAAAGGAAACCGACGACGGCGGCGGCGGAGCAAGCTCGGCCGTGGCTGCCCAAGATGCCCTAGCCGAGCCCGCGGCAGCTGCGGCGGTGCTCCGGCGACGGCCGGGGAGGTAGGGTGCGGCACCGGAGGTCCCGAGGGTGACGGCGCTCACCCTCCCCGGCGTCGGGAGGCGGCGGCGGCTCAGGCCCACAAGCCTCGGCCTGCTGCTGCCCTAGCAGCAGCTGGCAGCAGCTCGACGGCGGCTCCCGACGGTAGGGCGCGTCGCCGGCGGTCGTGCCACCTCAGGGGGAGCTCCGGCGTGGGTTTCCCCTGGGTGCACACCACAGGGAAGAAGAAGAAGAAGAAGAAGAAGAAGAAGAAGAAGAAAAAGAAGAAAAGAGAGAAAAGGAGAGGGTGGCTTGGCCGGGGTTGCGCCGGCCAGGGGGTGGTCGGCGGCGGCCGGCGGAGCTCGGGGAGGCTGCTAATGAGCTGGGGGAGAGGAGGCTCGCAGCTGGGGAGCCTGAGGGAGAGAGAGGAAGTGAGGACTTTACTCTCCACTCACACACACACAATGCACATATACACATGCGCAAAATTGCAAAAACACCCCTCACAAACAGCAAAAAAGTCCCCAGTCCCTCACAGCTGGAACAATATGCCTAGACACCCCTCCACAAGCAATCCCACGTGAAACGGTGCGAGAAACAGGGTCCAGATCGCGGAACTGTAAAATGTCCAAAACAACCCCTCGGCGAAGAACATGCAATATCTCTCAATCCGTCCGTTGCATGTCAACACGGATCACGCCATCGCGTTCAGCACTGCCGAGACATCGAATCTACCATTTTGGATCGTCAGAATCGGACTCCGAATTACGCCGCTAAGTCGTTCTCTCTCCGCAACAAAACTTAAAATCCTAAAAATACATATAAATACAACTTATATACATATATATATATATACCTATATATATATATATGTATACAGATCAAATACACAGAACAAGAGAGAGGAACACAGAATTCAAATTTCCAAAAATTCGAATTCTCACATCACTCCCACCTAATAAGAAGTTTCGTCCTCGAAACTTACTCACACACCATCCGCGAACAACTGCGGATGCCTCTCTCGCAAAGCAGACTCCAGCACCCGAGTAGTCTCACGCTCCTCGCGACTCGTCCACTGTACTCTCACATACAGAAAGCTCCGGTTCCTCAACTGCTTCACCTTGCGAGCCCCAAAAACCTCAAAGGCACTTCACCGTAGCTGAGATACTCCCTCAGCCGAACCGTTGTCGGGCCGATCACACGACGCTCACCCACGTCATCCCAACAGATCGGTGATCGACAACGACGTCCATACAACGCCTCGCACGGTGCCAATCCAACGCTTGCTTGGAAGCTGTCGTTGAAGGCAAACTCCACCAGAGAAAGATACTTGAACCAACCCTCACCAAAATCCAAAACGCATGCCCGGAGCATATCCTCGAGAGTCTGGAAGACTTGCTCCGACTGCTCATCACTCTGAGGGTGGTAAGCTGAGCTGAAGTCGAGCCTCGTCCCCAGTGCCTGCTGCAAGCTCCTCCAAAACTGGGAAACGAAGCGAGAATCCCGATCAGAGACGATCGACACTGGCACTCCAAGCAGCCTGACGATCTCAACCAAGTAAAGCTGCGCTAGTCGATCCCGAGACTAAGTCGCGTGCACCGGTAGGAAGTGAGCTGCTTTCGTCAATCAGTCCACAAAAACCCAGATCGCAACATGACCTCGCTGAGAACGAGGCAACCCGGTGACGAAAATCCATGGTAAACTGCTCCCACTTCCCCACAGGTACAGGCAACGGTTGAAACTTCCCTGCTGGTCGCTGATGCTCAGCCTTCACCTGCTGACAAACCAGTCACAGTGCCACATATTGAGCTACATCCATCGTCAAAACCAGGCCACCAGAAACTCTGCCTCAAGTGGCGGTACATCTTCGTCCCTCCAGGATGAACGGTGTACGGCGACCGGTGTGCCTCAGTCAAAATCTCTCGCCTCAAATCCCGATCACTGGGCACACACCAACGTCCTCGAAGGAAACCATCAGTATGTAACTTGAAGTCACCATCTCTGCCCTGCTCGGCCTCTGCTCGCACTCTCTGGAAGTGCGGATCCATCAGCTGCCCACCGGAAATCCGATCAGACAAGGTGGGCTGCACCACCAAAGTCAACAACTGCGCGGTAGCTCCGTGAGGTAAAACTCCAACTCTAGTCGACGAAACTCCACCACCAATCACTCCAGGTCGGTGATCATGAGAGACAGCTCCGCCGAAGGCTGCTTCCGGCTAAAGGCGTCCGCCACGACGTTCGCCTTGCCCGGATGGTACTGGATGGAGATGTCGTAATCCTTCAAAAGCTCAAGCCACCGTCTCAGTCTGAGGTTCAGTTCCTTGAAGAGGTACATCATACTCTGGTGATCCGTGAACATCTCACAATGCGCTCCGTACAGATAGTGTCTCCAAAGCTTGAGAGCGAACACCACTGCTGCTAACTCGAGATCGAGCGCCAGATAGATCTTCTCCTAGTCCATCAACTAGCGCGAAGCATACGCGATGACCTTCTCTTGCTGCAAGAGCACGCACCCCAATCCTATCCAAGATGCATCACAGTAAACCACAAAAATCCACACCAGGCTGCGACAATGCTAAGATAGGGGCACAAGTCAAACTGTCCTTCAGCTCCTAAAAGCTCATCAGAGAAGCGGGAGTCTACCGAAACTTCACGCCCTTCCTCGTCAGCTTGCTTAAAGGGGCGGCGATCTTTGAGAAACTCTCAACAGATCACCGGTAACAACTCGCCAAGCCGAGGAAGCTCCCAGTCTCTGCCACAAAAGTCGGAACAGGCCAATCCACTACAGAGTCCACCTTCCTTGGGTCCACCGCAATACTAGATTGCGTCACGATGTGACCCGAGAAGGAAACTTCTCGAATAGATCAGTATGTAGTCAAAGGAGACCACGACAAATTGATCCAAGAACTGCCGAAAAAATCCAGTTCATCAAATCCAAAAAGCTGCCGGGGCGTTCGTCAAACAGACGGCATAACCGTGACCTCGTAAAGCCCGTAACGATTCCGGAAGGCCGTCATCGCAACGTCCTCGGCCTTGATCTTCAGCTGAAGATAACCGGACTGCAGATCAATCTTCGAGAGTACCGAGGCTCCCTGGAGCCGGTCGAAGAGATCGTAGATCTGCGGTAGAGGGTACTAAAACATCACCGTCATCTCGCTGGACTCACAATCAAACCAACATAAAACCCTACGAGTCAATCACTCTGGTGCACAGGGTTGCCAATCGCAACAAACGATAAAATCACCAGTGATGCCAAACACCTGACTCCAAGTGATCGGACACGCGCTCCAAACCAAGACTACACGAAAGCCGCGACGAAAACCTTGTACGCCAACACACGCAGAGAAACCTCGGAGCCAACAACTAGGCTCCCAACATCAGGTCACCAAAACACCTGGCAAAAACCGAGATCACCTCGCAAAACAAACCTTTCAACTGTGCAGGCACTGCTACCGAGCTAAGGGCAACCAAACTCAACCGGAGTCAAACCATCCGCAGTGATGGCAAATCAACTGCGCAAAACCACTCCAGGATTAGCTCAAGGCTCACTGCGTGATCAGGGATGACCACCACACAGCTTTCCCACAAGACGACGCAGAGAGATTGTCTTGCAAAAGAAAGCGCCGATCCAATCCAGAAAGTCCCGAAAGGGATAGGGTATTTCGTCCTAACTTTTGACACTACGTTGTCTGCAGCCAACGTACTTATAAAAAAAAAGCAAAATATCCCAAGATCAAACGCCAACAACCAGTTGGCAACACCACCAAGGTACCAGGTCAACCAACTCAAAAGCTGGCCCAAAATCACAGACGAGTCACCGAATTAACGGAAAAAAGCGAACCGACCCACAAAACAAAGTCTGCCCTGAGCCAACTCCCTAGGAGTCTTCGGCTTCCAACAACAAACCGACGGCTACAGGCGACGAAGGGTCGTCAACCACACGAACCAAAGCGAAGGAAGAACAAATCCAGCGTCGACTAACCAACGTCGAACGCGGTGAGACCTCCAACAAGAACCTGGAAGATCTCGCGGCAACATGAAAGCCTACAAATACCACCAGAAATCCCAAAACACACCAATTTAGGCGTTAGGATAGCCGCAAACCGTGTAGGCACCAACAAAAACCCGACACCAAACAGTGTCCACTCAGTCTAGTACACGTCAGTTCGACGTAAGAACTAGTTAAAGGTCGAAAGACCAACACTGACGATTCTACCAGCAATACGTCAGAGGGGTAGGCTTCACCACCCTACCCAACAAAACAGAGAGGGTAACACCCAAACTGCGGTCGAAACCGCTCAAGGCACCGTCTCCGTAGAGACGCTCGCAGTGGCCCTCGTGCTCTACACGGAAAGTGGGGCCAGGGCAAAAATAGCCCAAACGACAACACAGATCCACCAAGTGACGTCACCTAGCCTACAAGGGCCACCACCTGCCAACGAGTGGTTATGCAAAGGGAAAAACACCCTGCCACTTGGTATCTGTCTGGTACTCCACCACCACTTCTAGAAGAAGCACGAGTCTGCGAGCAAGGGCGGATCGAACCTCAGGAAATCCGCCAATCGCTCTCGGATGTGGCCACCACCCCCAATCACGGGATCGGCGTCCACACGCGAAACAGCCGACGTAGTCGCTGTCGTCGTCGCGGTCGTGGCCACAATGACGTGGGTGCCATAGGAGGGTCTGCAGTCATCGGGGCACTCGGCGAAGGAGAAGGAGGGGCTGGAGCGGCAGTCACCGTAGCCTGCTGCTGCAAAAACTGCCGGAACAAGCCGGAACATGCCGGAGAGGGTCGTCAGCTGACCCCTCGCCTCGGCCTCAAGCACACAGGGTACGGTCCACACCAGGCTGTCCGCCTCCTGCCAGCTCCTCACTCGAACCTGCCGCAATAGCTCGAGTCTGAATACCAGCAGACGGCTCCGCAGGCGCACGCCTACCACCACGACCCGGACGAGGAGGTCTACCACGACCACAAGCCATCTGCAAAACACAGAAACCAGCGCAAGAGAAAGGGGTCGGCAACACCCACAAAATACAAGCCGAACACAAACCCCACGAACTCGCGCACCTATACATCCTAGGTCTTCCTATGGGTCAGCCTAACTAGTGGTTCAGTTACAAGTATATGAATGAATGAGTGTTTGTACCCTTTACGCTCTGATACCATCTTAATCTGTCACGCCCCGGGCTAGTTTTAGAAGCAGAAATACGTGCCAAATTTTTTTTTTTAAAAGCCTAGCCCGTGCCACGTACAGACCCGCCACAAATACAGGGTCCACTTCACACACGGACAGAGCCTCCCCTGTATTTGCACGGCGTACACAACATGTCACAGGATCACAACCACCATTCATTCATCACAACAACACAACAACTCAATCAGGTTCATACAGCTAACGGTCCTTAAACCTGTATGAATCTAAGCAAGTCCTTAGGCGAAGGATGATGCGATGCACAAACAATAGATCATTCTAGAAAATTGCTCCTTACCCAGAAGCTTTATTTTGAAACCCTAATCTCAAACATTGAAGAATCATTTGAAAATCGTTCTCCACACGAGAACTCTCTTTTGAAAACCCAAAAGTCGATCGATCGAAAATCCACATGGAAACTGTTTTCCACATGGAAACCTTTATTTGAAAACGCTACCACGAGGGGTAGAAAACCAAGATACGCGATATAAAGCCACAATGATAGATCTAAAAGTATCGACATCCAAAGGTCTAAGCATGCAATCCACACATGGATACTAAACCAAAACCACGAGAACTAAGCATGCAAGACAATCATCCAAAATATAACTGTACCAAATCATAAATGCTAGATAAAACAACCACAGTGTAACTGAACCATATTCATAACTAACTGATAGAGGATAGGGGTAATAACCAAATCTGGAGAGGAAAGCCTCACAGGTCGGGACCTCTAGTACCACTAACTAGGCGTGCCTCGCTGCGTCCCGACTCTCACCACCCTGCTCACTTGAAAACAACAACGAGGGCGGGGGGTGAGAACATGTAAACATGTCTCCCCTCCCAGTGGGTACCGCAAGCCGACGAAGGCGAGGTGTACACACCGGCACGAGGGTCAACAAAAGGATAGATAAGGTAAACAGTAGCACAAGTAAGTATGAGGCTGACATACAACTGAACAACTATACTACTGTAAGCAACTAATATATGCATCAATGGAGATAACCACCAAATATACCCAATCACCACCAGGCAACAGGGATCCGTACCGCAGACCACTGGCACTAGCACTGTCACAACCTGCTCATCTCTCGGCACATAAACCTTCTGCACGCAAAGCATCAAGTGTCACGCCCCGGGCTAATTCTAGATGCGGAAAAACGTGCCATTTTTTTTTTTGAAAGCCTAGCCCGCGTCACGTACAGACCCGTCACAAATACAGGGTCCACTGTACACACGGACAGAGCCTCCCCTGTATTTGCACGGCGTCCACAACATACAACAGGATCACAACCACCATTCATTCATCACAACAACCCAACAACACAAGAGATTCATACAGCTAACAGTCCTTAAACCTGTATGAATCTAAGCAAGTCCTTGGGCGAAGGATGATGCAATGCACATACAACAGATCATTCTAGAAAACTGCTCCTCACATAGGAGCTTTATTTTGAAACCCTAATCTCAAACATTGAAGAATCATTTGAAAACTGTTCTCCACACGAGAACTCTCTTTTGAAATCTCAAAAGTCGATCGATCGGAAATTCATTTGAAAACTGTTTCCCACACGAAAACCTTTATTCGAAAACGCTACCACTAGGGGTAGAAACCAAGACATGCGATAAAAGCCACGATGATAGAATACGGGTGCCGACATCCAAACGTCTAAGCATAATAAACCTCACATGAATACTAAACGAAATCCACGAGATCTAGGCATGAAAGATAATCATCCAACATAGAACTGTACCAAAATATATCATGCTAGATAAAACAACCACAGTGTAACTGAACCATATCCATAACTAACTGGTAGATGCTAAGGGTAATAACCAAATCTGGAGTAGGAAAGCCTCGCAGGTCGGGACCTCTAGTACCGCTAACTAGGCGTGCCTCGCTGCGTCCCGACTCTCACCACCCTGCTCACCTGAAAACAGCAACGAGGGCGGGGGGTGAGAACATGTAAACATGTCTCCCCTCCCAGTGGGTACCGCAAGCCGACGAAGGCGAGGTGTACACACTGACACGAGGGTCAACAAAAGATAGATAAGGTATACAGTAGCACAAGTAAGTATGAGGCTGACATACAACTGAAACAACTATGCTACTGTAAGCAACTAGTATATGCATCAATGGAGATAACCACAAGTAAACCCAATCATAGCCACCGGGACGTATCCCTGGCACTGTTACACTGCTCATCTGAGCGCGTTTGGAAGGAATATAATGCATTACTACAAAATGCATCACCTTGAGTGCATGAGCACACAAAATTCCAGCAAATTCAAATATTTTACAATTACAAGATACTTTCTCCTCGGCTTCAGCCATGAAAATAATATATGAATAAATATTTTGGTTGGAAATAGAAGGTTTTGATATAGTGTGTACCTTGTATACATTCTTTTCTAATTCTATCAATCTATAGTCTGTAAGTGCCTTTAATTGGTCTCTAAAGTCGGCAAAAACATTCTTTGTGTAGATTTCACGCGCTTGCTCTTTGTTGGATTTAAGGTCCAAAGGGTAGCCTCTCCATCTTTCGTTTTGAATTCTTCTTCATTCTCTTTTTTATATCTACTTGCCACTAATTTCTCAAATTGGATTACAAACTTATAGATTGAAGTGTGAGAGTTCAAATATATCTTTAAAAATGCATTTATATCTTCACTACATTGTGAGGAAGACATGTTTGCGAAGAACGTATCTCGAAAATAAATCGGTGCCTATTGATGACGATCAGACCATACAAACATAGATGGTTGTTATCATGTAAGTCATACTGCTCAACCATGGCTGCCATCGACTCTCAAATTCATCAATAATCAGACCATCATTTATACATGAAAAAAAAACTCTTCTTTGAAGCCTCTCTTTGTGCCATAGAGTATTCCTAGCTGCTCTCTTGCCTTTCTTATGATATGCCATTGATAGCATCTGTGAATAGTATTTGGAAAGACACGCTCGATTGCCTTTTTTATTGTCAGGTCTTGGTCTGTAATAATAGCTCCTGGATACCGATAAAAAGTATTAGCACTTTCATTTCTAAGTAGAGCACAACAAAAAAAAATAGATTGTTTATGATGGTTAACACCTACAAATGGTGCAAAGGACATAATATATGTGAGAATTCGAATTTCGGAAATTTGGATTCTGTGTTCCTCTCCCCTGTTACTGTGCTTTTGATCTGTATACGTATATATTTATACGTATATATGTATATAAGTTGTTATTGGTGTTTTATTATTTTTGGAGTTTTGTCGCGGAGAGTGAACGGCTTAACGGCGCGATCCGGAGTCCGAATCTGACGATCCAAAATGGTAGATTCGATGTCTCGGCAGTGCTGAACGCGATGGTGCAATCCGTGTCGACATGCGACAGACGGTTTGAGAGATCTTTCATCTTCTTCGCCGAGAGGTCGAAAGTCACATTTTGTTGTTTCGCGATCTGGACCCCGTTTCTCGCACCGTTTCACGTGAGTTCGAATGTGGAGGGGTGTCTGGGCTTTTGTACCTACTGTGGGGGGACCCAGGGGTGAATTGAGGGGTTTTGAGGGGCTTTTGTGCATTTGTGAGGGTGGTTGAGAGTGGTTGAGAGTGGTTGAACCACTCCCTCCCACTCCCTATCTCTCCCTCTCTCTCCCTCTTTCTTCCTCAGCCCTGTATGAGAGCCTCCTCTCCCCCTGCCCCTTAGCTCTCCTCCCCGAGCTCCTCCGGCCGCCGCCGACCACCTCTGGCCGGCGCTGCCCCGACAATCTCCTCCTCTCTTTTTCTTCTTCTTCTTCTTCTTCCTCTTCTTCTTCTCCTTCTCTGAGGTGAGCACCCAGGGGGAACCCACGCTTGAGCTCCCCCTGAGGTGGCTGGGCCGCTGGAGTCGCCGCCGTGCCGCCGGAGAATCGCCGGAGCCGCCGCCAGGCTGCTGCGGCTGCTGCTTGGACAGCAGCTGGCCGAGCTGTGTGAGCCCAGGCCGCCGCCGCCTCCCGACGCTTGGAAGGGTGAGCATCGTCACCCTCGGGTCCTCCGGCGCCGACCCCTTCCTTCCCGGCCATCGCCGTGCCGCCGGAACGCCGCCGGAGCTGCCGCGGGCTCGGTAGAGGCAGCTTGGGCAGCTGTGGCCAGCCTTGCTCCGCCGCCGCCACCGCCGGTTGTTTCTGTCGCGGCCGCCCCCTACCCGACGTCCGACGACGCCAGCTTGCCGGTGCTCGCCGTCCGGACCGCCGCCGCCGCCGTTCTTTGCCGGAGTAGGTGTGGCAGAGCCTTCCCGGAGCTAGGGCTCTCCCCTACGCCGCCGCCGTCGCACCCCGTCACCGTTTGAGGTGAGTGCTGTCGCCCTTGGGTCCTCCGGCGCCGCCTCCTACCTACCCCCGCCGCCGTCGCCGTGCCGCCGGAGCGCCGCCGTGGCCGCCGCGGGTTGAGGCTGAGCACCTTGGGCAACTGCGGCCGAGCTTGCTCCGCCGCCGCCGCCCGCCGTTGTTTTTGTCGCGGTCACCGGCAGGACGACGTCCGGCGACCCCCTCGTGCCGGTGCTCGCGTCGCCGCCGCCGGCCGCCGTCGCCGTTCGTTGCCGGCGCCGCCGTGCCCTAGCCGCCCGAGAGCTCCTCTTCTCCCCGCGCCACCGCCGCCGCTTCCTGCCGCCGGCTGAGGTGAGCCCCCTCTTCCTTACCACCTCCTCTGACGACCCTGGCCGCCGCTGGCCGTGCATGCCGGCCGGCAGCCGGCCGGAGCTGGTTGCTCCGGCCGGGGTCTTGCTTTGTTGGTTTTTGGCCGTACCTTGGTGTTTGAGCTCCCCGATGCCTCCCGAAGTCCGGGAAGGTGAGCACAATGATCGCGGCGATGCGTTGATCATCATGCTCACCTTAGATTCTGTTTTGGGTGAGCCGTTTTGCTGTTCGGCCTTCGTAGAGCATTTTCCTCTTATGTTAGCTCTGTTTTTATGGGTTTTCCTGGCCTGCGACTGTTCCTGTCGCAGTGACGCTGTGAGCACGACCTCCGTTACGTCGTTACCTATCCGCTAGTGCTTGCGGAAGGTCGTGCGGACGAACGGAGCGCTCGAACGGCCTTAATTATGCTTGCTTATTGCATGTGCTCACTGTTTTTATGGGTTTACTGTGCTTGCGACTAGTCCTGTCGCAGTGGGGCTGTGAGCACGATCTTCGTGACATCGTTACCTCTCCGCTGGTGCTTGCGGAAGGTCGTGTGGAAGTACGGTTTGCTCGATCGGCTTTGTTTAGTGCTTGTATGTATGTATAAGTTGCTTGTTTGTGGACTTTGGCTTTTGTGGCAGCGTTGCGATGCTGTGGGTGGTCCTCGGGGTCCTGTGGACTGGTTGTCCAACCCTCTCGCCCTTCGCGAAGTTTCGGATTCGTTTCCGACGCGTTTTTCGATGAAATAATCGGCGAAACGCGCGTTTCTAGTTGTGCGACTCGCTCGCCGATTTCGCAAGCGACTTGGCTTTGTCGTTTAGCCTTGTTGGCTGTTCCTCATCGCTGTCCCGAAGTTCCGAGGACAGCGGATGAGTGACGGGGGGGTTCCGGTGCCAATTCGACATTTTTCGGGAATCCGGGAAGCCTTTTCGGGTGCGTTTGTAGTCGTGGCACCCCGAGCTTGTGCTCGCTGTCCCGCCCCCTCGTTTTGTGTGTTCGGGGACAGCGAGGGACTTGGTTGGCTGTTTGGTACCCCTCTGGGGCTTAGTGTGGTTTCGGGATCGTCCCGGTGGGTTTCCGGGCGATCCGTTCGTTTCGGGAATGTGAGAGCTTTGTGTTTAGCATCGACTTGGTGGACCTTGACCCTGTGAGTCTTTCGTAGGTCCTGTCGTGGTTCCCGAGAGCCGTCGGTGTTAGGCTTGATCTTACCTACAGGTGGGTACTTCGATCCGGAGTCGGTTCAGTGGACTACGGTGATACCTTTCTATCCCTTCTCTTGCATTCAGTTATTAGTTCACTTGACTCCCGTTGACTCTACTTATGCGTGCTTGGATAGTAGAGTAGTTGTGGTTTGTATGATTGTTGTGACGACCTAGTTGGTCGGTGGTGATCGTCGTTGTTCCGAGCGATCCTCGTTGTGGTTTATCAGTTGCTTCACGGCTCGTTGCCGTTCTGTGGATTGAGCATTAGCATCGATCGTCACAGCTCTTCTAGCACTTCATGTACACCAGCGGTCTGATCCACCGCCTAGGGGTGTTCTTTTCCGGAAAAGGGTCGTTGAGTTTGTGCCGACCCGTGAGCCTTGACGCAGTGCGTCCAGAAGGTTTATGTGCCGAGTGTTGAGCAGGTGACAGTGCCAGGGATACGTCCCGGTGACTATGGATTGGGTTTACCTTGTGGTTATCTCCATTGATGCATACACTAGTTGCTTACAGTAGCATAATTGTTTCAGTTGTATGTCAGCCTCATACTTACTTGTGCTACTGTATACCTTATCTAGCTTTTGTTGACCCTCGTGCCGGTGTGTACACCTCGCCTTCGTCGGCTTGCGGTACCCACTGGGAGGGGAGACATGTTTACATGTTCTCACCCCCCGCCCTCGTTGTTGTTTTCAGGTAAGCAGGGTGGTGAGTGTCGGGACGCTGCGAGGCACGCCTAGATAGTAGCTCTAGAGGTTCCGACTTGTGAGGCTACTCCCCCAGATTTGGTTATCACCCTACCCTTATCTGTTAGATGTGATTGTGGTTCAGTTACCTTTTGGATATTATCTAGCATGCTTATGTGTTGTGGATTTATTTAGTATTCATATGTGATTGTCTTGCATGCTTAGATCTTGTGATTTTGGTGTAGTTTCCATGTGAGGATGTCGATGCTTTTATTCTATCATTGTGGCTTTTATCGCACGTCTTGGTTTCTACCCCTCGTGGTAGCGCTTTCAAATAAAGGTTTCCGTGTGGGAAACAGTTTTCAAATGGATTTTCGATCGTTCGGCTTTTGTGATTTAAAAAGAGAGTTCTCGTGTGGAGAACGGTTTCCAAATGATTCTTGGATGTTTGAAATTAGGATTTCAAAGAAAGCTTCTGGGTAAGAAGCAGTTTTCTAGAATGACTGTTACTTGTGCATCGCATCATCCTTCGCCTAAGGATTTGCTTAGATTCATACAGGTTTAAGGACGGTTAGCTGTATGAATCATGTTTATGATGTGATTGTTGTGTGGTGAATGAATGGTGGTTGTGATCCTGTTGTTTGTTGTGTACGCCGTGCAAATACAGGGGAGGCTCTGTCCGTGTGTACAGTGGACCCTGTATTTGTGGCGGGTTTGTATGTGGCGGGGGCTTGGCTTTCAAAAAAAAAAAAAATTTAGCACGTTTTTCCGCATTTAGAACTAGCCCGGGGCGTGACAGACACAGATCGCGCCATCGCGTTCAGCATTGCCGAGACATCGAATCTACCATTTTGGATTGTCAGATTCGGACTCCGGATCGCGCCGTTAAGCCGTTCACTCTCCGCGATAACTCAAAAATAACCAAAATACATATAAAACCATTTATATACATATATATATATATACCAGTATATATATACGTATACAGATCGAAAACACAGTATCAGGGGAGAGAAACACAGATTCCAAATTTCCAAAATTCGAAATCTCACATCAAGGCTCACAGGTCGGTCGAAATACACGACCCTTTTTCGGAAAAGAACACCCCCAGGCGGTGGATCAGATCGCGGTGTACGTGAAGTGCTAGAAGAGCTGTGACGATCGATGCGAATGCTCAATCCACAGAACGGCAATGAGCCGTGAAGCAACTGATAAACCACAACGAGGATCGCTCGGAACAACAGGCGATCACTGTCACGTCCCGGGCTAGTTTTAGATGCGGAAAATACGTGCCAAATTTTTTTTTTTTGAAAGCCTAGCCCGCGCCACGTACAGACTCGTCACAAATACAGGGTCCACTATACACACGGACAGAGCCTCCCCTGTATTTGCACGGCATACACAACTTACAACAGGATCACAACCACCATTCATTCATCACAACAACACAACAGCTCAAAAAGATTCATACAGCTAACAGTCCTTAAACCTATATGAATCTAAGCAAGTCCTTAGGCGAAAGATGATGCAATGCACAAACAACAGATCATTCTAGAAAATTGCTCCTTACCCAGAAGCTTTATTTTGAAACCCTAATATCAAGCATTCAAGAATTATTTGAAAACCGTTCTCCACACGAGAACTCTCTTTTGAAAACCCAAAAGTCGATCGATCGAAAATTCATTTGAACACTGTTTCCCACACGAAAATCTTTATTTGAAAACGCTACCACGAGGGGTAGAAATCCAAGATATGCGATAAAAGGCCACCATGATAGATCTGAAAGCATTGACATCCAAAAGTCTAAACATGAAATCCAAACATGGATGCTAAACCATAACCATGAGATCTAAGCATGCAAGACAATCAACTAAAATATAACATGCTAGATAAAACAACCACAGTGTAACTGAACCATATCCATAACTAACTGATCGAGGATAAGGGTAATAACCAAATCTGGGGAAGTAGCCTCACAAGTCGGAACCTCTAGAGCTACTATCTAGGCGTGCCTCGCAACGTCCCGACTCCTACCACCCTGCTCACCTGAAAACAACAACGAGGGCGGGGGGTGAGAACATGTAAACATGTCTCCCCTCCCAGTGGGTACCGCAAGCCGACGAAGGCGAGGTGTACACACCGGCATGAGGGTCAACAAAAGGATAGATAAGGTAAACAGTAGCACAAGTAAGTATGAGGCTGACATACTACTGAACAACTATGCTACTGTAAGCAACTAGTATGCATCAATGGAGATAACCACAAAGTAAACCCAATCATAGCCACCGGGACGTATCCCTGGCACTGTTACACTGCTCATCTCTCGGTACCTCAACCTTCTGCACGCAACACATCAAGGCTCACGGGTTGGTCGAAATACACGACCCTTTTCCGGAAAAGAACACCCCCAGGCGGTGGATCAGACCGCGGTGTACGTGATGTGCTAGACGAGCTGTGACGATCGATGCGAATGCTCAATCCACAGAACGGCAACGAGCCGTGAAGCAACTGATAGACCACAACGAGGATCGCTCGGAACAACAGGCGATCACCACCGACCAACTGGGTCTTCTCAAGAATCATGCAAACCACAACTACTCTACTATCCAAACACATATAAGTAGAGCCAACGGGAGTCAAGTGAACTAATAACTGAAATGCAAGAGAAATGATAGAAATGTGACACCCCAGGTAGCCCTATATAAAAGATATAATAGGGCTAACCTCTCAACTCGGCTTAAGCATTTTCGGCGGTGGCAAGGCAGAAGAGGTTGAGAGAGTTAAGCGTGCTAGGACGGGAGTAGTCCTAGGATGGGTGACCCCCTGGGAAGTCCGGGGCGTCACAAGAAAGGTATCACCGTAGTCCACTGAACCGACTCCGGATCGAGGTACCCACCTGTAGGTAAGATCAAGACTAACACCGACGGCTCTCGGGAACCGCGACAGGACCTACGAAAGACTCACAGGGTCAAGGTCCACCAAGTCGACGCAAAACACAAAGCTCTCACATCCCGAAATCGACGGATCGCCCGGAAAACCCACCGGGACGATCCCGAAACCACACTAAGCCCCAGAGGGGTACCAAACAGCCAACCAAGTCCCTCGCTGTCCCCGAACACACAAAACCAAGTGACGAGACAGTGAGCACAAGTTCGGGGTGCCACGAACACCAAACGCACCCGAAACGGCTTCCCGGGTTCCCGAAAATGCCGATTTGGCACCGGAACCCCTCGTCACTCATCCGCTGTCCTCGGAACTTCGGGACAGCGAGGAGGAACAGCCAATGAGGCTAAACGATGAAGCCAAGTCGCTCACGAAGACAGCGAGTGAGTCGCACAACTAAAAACACGCGTTTCGCCGATTAATTTATCGAAAAACACGTCGGAAATGAATCCGGATCTCCGCGAAGGGCGAAGGGCGAAGGGCGAAGGGCGAAGGGGTTGGACAACCAGTCTACAGGGTCTCAAGGGTCATGCCCTTGCTGCCCGCAGCGTCGCAACGCTGCCACAATCAACATAATCCCAAAACAAGCAACAATTACATACATAAGAGCAATAAACAAGGCCGTTCGAGCAATCCGTACATCCGCACGACCTTCCGCAAGCACCAGCGGATAGGTAACGATGTCACGGAGGCCGTGCTCACAGCACCATTGCGACAGGACCAGTCGCAAGCCCAGAAATCCCAAAAAATACTGCCAACATGCGATAGCATAGCTCGACAAAGGCCGAACGGCGAAACGGCTCAACCGAATCGAAAACTAAGGTGAGCATGATGATCAGCGCATCGCCGCGATCATCGTGCTCACCTTTCCGGACTTCGGGAGGCATCGGGGAGCTCAAACACTTAAAAGCGGCCAAAAACTAGCTAGCAACACACCCTGGCCGGAGCAACCAGCTCCGGCCGGCGGCCGGCCGACATGCATGGCGCGCGGCGGCCAGGGTTGGATGCGGGGAAGATGAGGAAGAGGGGGCTCACCTCAGCCGGCGGCAGGAAGCGGCGGCGGCGGCGGCGGCGCGGGGAGGAAGCCCACTCTCGGGTTGGCTACCCGAAGCTAGGGCACGGCGCCACCAGCAACCAACGACGACGGCGGCCGGCGGGGACGCGAGCACCGGCAAGAGGGGCTCGTCGGACGAGGCTAAACGATGAAGCCAAGTCACTCACAAAAATAGCGAGTGAGTCGCACAACTAAAAACACGCGTTTCTCCGATTAATTTATCGAAAAACGCGTCGGAAATTAATCCGGATCTCCGCGAAGAGCGAAGGGGTTGGACAACCAGTCCACAGGGTCTCAAGGGTCATGCCCTTGCTGCCCGCAGTGTCGTAACACTGCCACAATCGCCAAAGCCCCAAAACAAGCCACAAATACATACATACAAGCAATAAACAAGGCCGTTCGAGCAATCCGTATATCCGCACGACCTTCTGCAAGCACCAGCGGAAAGGTAACGACGTAACGGAGGTTGTGCTCACAGCCCCACTGCGACAGGACAAGTCGCAAGCACAGAAATTGCATAAAAATAGCGAAACATGCGATAACATAGCTCGACAAAGGTCGAACGGCGAAACGGCTCACCCAAAACAAAATCTAAGGTGAGCATGATGATCAGCGCGTCGCTGCGATCATCGTGCTCACCTTCCCGGGCTTCGGGAGGCAACAGGGAGCTCAAACACCAAAGCGCGGCCAAAATAAAGCAAAAAGGGACCCCGGCCGAAGCAACAAGCTCCGGCTGGCTGCCGGCCGGCATGCACGGCCAGCGGTGGCCAGGGTCGGCTGCGGGGGAGGTAAGGAAGAGGGGGCTCACCTCAGCCGGCGGCAGGGAGCGGCGGCTTGTATTTATATATGTATATAAATACAACTTATATACATATATATATATACCTATATATATATACTGTAGTACCCCTGGGGCCTAACTGACGGAATGACTGTAGTATTTTAGACTGTCCGACACTTCTGGAGAAGGTCGAGACAAGTCGGAGTCGTTTCGGCGTCAAATAGACGCGAAAACGGACTCGGAGCACCGAAGCGAGCCAAAACTGAGTTTTGGGCTTTTGAAGTTTCGGGCGCCCAGATGCTCTGTTTTGGGCGCCCAGTTGTCCAGTGCCCCTTTTCTGAAAATTACTAAGTCATTTCGGATCCATGTTTCGGGCGCCCGGAAAGTGAGTCCGGAAATCCTGCCTCGTGAGTATCGAACGGCTCGACACGTGTTGATCGGTTGGTGTGATCCGCCGGACCAGGTTTGGGCGCACCGGACCACGGCGGAGAGTCCGATGGTCGAGTTGGTGCAGGCTGAAGAACCGGGCGCCCACTTCATGAGTTTCGGGCGCCCGGAAGTGTGGTTTTCTGCTGAGGACAGGTTAGTGTAATTCTGTTCTTGAGGCTCATTGCACCGAAACTAGTGGTCTTTAAAAGCATTGGACGACCTCCCCTGAGGCTCCTTTCTCCCCTCTTCAAGGTGAACTCGGAGCTTGCAAGGGAAACCCTCTCTTCTCTCCCAATTTCATCTTCCTCCATTGATGAACTTGGTTTCCTGCTGAAACTGCAACATCGACCTGGAGTGTTCGTGCTCGTGTGCAGTGTAGGAGTATCCAAATCCAACGAAACTTGGTTTGTTGGATAGAGGACTCGCAGAGGAAGAAGTGGAATCTTTCCAATCGCGATTTGGACAGGTATGTAAGCTACAGTTGATGTTTTACTGGACCCCTGGTGTTCTTGAGCTGAAACTTGGGTTTTTCCTTGGTTCTTGGGATCCAATCTCTTGGGAGCTGGAATTACGAAGTGAAGATTGATCCTTCCACTTTCCTTGCTGGTTTGGAGGTCCTTCCCACTGGAATTGAGGATTCAAAGGTGAGTTCTAGCTCAGATTTTGAGTAATTGCTTAAATGCTGAATTTTTGGGTCATTGATGGAATTTCTTGGATTTTTAGATCCAGATCTTTGTGAGGATCTTTGGAGAGGTTTTGGATTGTTCCATCACTGTTTTTGAGAGGTTTGTGACCCCTTTCTATGAGCTAGATTCGTTGGAATCCTTGAATTCTTGCTGTTTTTGAGTTTTGCTTAAGTGCTGGAACTTCTGGATCCATGTGCAGGAGGGTCCAGATGTTGACCTGATTCAGTGTTTAGGCTTTTTGGACATCGAGTCGAACTCCGATTTGGCTGAAATTTGGAGGGTTTGTTCTTGAACCTCTGCTGGTGAGTTGAGCCAAATTTCACTGCATTTGGACTTAGGATTTGGATTTTATCGCATGTTGATCACATGTGGGTTGTGCTGCCAGGCTGCAGTTCTGGGCTGATGTTCTGGGCGCCCAGAACAGTGCGCAGGTGGGTCCGAATCTCGAGGTTGCAGATTTGAGCTCGATTTCGGCCGGCGTTGTTTGGAGGCCTTCCACTCGACTCCTAGCCGCTGTTGGATAGCTTTCGAGGTGGGTTGATGTTACCGAAATCGCCGGATTTCCTCCTAAGTATAGAGAGTGCAGCATGCTGTTTTATTATCTGTTAAATCATGTTAGTAGCTCGAATTCGTGAATTTGCATGTGTTATATGAAATCTGAATTTGGAGCATAAATTGATAATTTATCGACATGACTTTACATGCTGAACTGGGAATTGACTTAGGAGAAAACTTGCGAACATACAACCGTCACTTTTCGAACTGTTACCAGAGTTAGCTCTAGGAGCCGTTTCTGTTCCTGTATCACCGCTGTTAGTGCGAGGTGGATACTTAGTTCGTTATAGGACGAGTTTACGCTCGTGCTGGGATGCCGAGCTTGTATTTACAGCAGGGTTAGACTGTTCTGTTTTACCGGGTGCCGTCGGGGTTGACGGTGGACCCAGACTCTTGTTTTAGCTTCTGGTTGTGCTGAGGGCACGTGAGCTGAGAGTCTTTGACCCCTTTTGACCCTTTGTTCTTTGACTATAGCCTGCCGGAGCCTGTTTGTGCTCGACAGAGATACGCGTACTAACTCGGCTGGGTAGCTTCCCCGAGTGCCGCTCCGGAGTGAGGCCTCTTTTGCGTTGATGTCGCTACAGATTGTGGATCTGGTTTGGACCGGCTACCCTATTTGGTAGTGTGCGGTGTGGCTAGGCAGTTGGCTGGACGAGCCCGTTTGGGCGGTTCCGATAGATTGGGTCAGGGATGATTTCTCACTTTGGTGGTGCTTACTTGAGAGTTGACTTGGATAGTGGTAGGGTAGTGGCATGATAGCTGTTGAGTTTATTCCAGCTTACTTTGTTGTTCTTTACCTACCAGCTATACTGTTAGTCTCGTAGACTTAGTGGGTGGACCGTAGAGGTCGGTATCGGTACCCACTGAGGACTACTTCTTTTGATAGTAGTTCTCACACCCTTTATTGCCACCTTTTTGCAGAGCCTTCTTCTGTTGCGGCTGCTGCGCCTGTTTCCGCGGATCGAGGTAAGGGAGTCGCGAGCTAGATCCCTACCTGTCCCTGTTGTTCCTAGAGGAGGACCCTACTGGAGATAGTTTCTTTTTGGAGTTGTGCCATGTACATATACTATGGTTTTGTACCTATTTTGGTTGTGGTGGACCTGTTGTATTTTGGACTCTATATGTACAGGTGGCTTTTGTTATTAGTCTGTTTTATTTCAGCTCTATATATCTCTTGTAGTGGCTTGTATGTTTGTTTACAGGTTAGCTATCGCTTCGTATACATAGAAAAATCTATGTATACGGCGGATCTGTTGTCGAGCCCGGGGAAACGAGTAATCCGGGGCGTGACAATATACATATACAGATCAAATACACAGAACAGGAGAGAGAAACACAGAATTCAAATTTCCAAAAATTCAAATTCTCACAGACAGTCAATCGTTTAGTGGCTTTAATAAATTTAGAAGATGGTGAACCATTTACCATCTTTTTCTTAACAAAAAAATAGTCGATAATTTACCCTTTCTTTCTATTATATATATATATATATATATATATATATATATATATATATATATATATATATATATATATATATATATATATATATATATATATATATATATCTTAAATAAAACATAGTCTCAACAACAACAAAAAATGGAGTAAATGTGCAGGAAATCAAACGGCACATGTGAAGAACACAAATAGGATATATTTCACCAAAGTTACAGAAAAACTATATTATACAGAAAATTGAATCTTAAAAAGCAGTCTTAGGAAGTAAATCCACATAAACAAAAGTAATACAAATATTAATTGCTTGGAAAAATCTTAAATTACATTAAATGAGCTTCAATCTCAATAAGAAGTTTAAAAATGCAAAAATAAAAAAATTTAGAATCTTTATGTCAGCTTCATAATTAGATAGGATACAAAATTTTATTTTTCAAATGATTCCCTTATCATGTGGGTGCTGTCATCATCAACTAAACACCATGACTCGGTGCCGTCAACATCAACTAGACACCGTGACTCAATTGACCAAAGCGGTTTTTCTAAGTCTACATTGTTCTTGAATTTGACAAGTCATATCGAGCATCTTGAAACAAATTGCTCCAATCAGCAATTAAACATTCCAATCTTTTATAAAATCAATGTAGACAAACAAGCAACAAATTTTCGAGCATTGTTTTGGCAACAAGCTGAAATGATCTTCAGGACTCAAAAGCAAAAGTTCCAATTTAGAAAGCTAATGAGAAAATTTTATTGAAAAATTTATTCATACTTCTTCAAATAGCTCCAATTAAACAACATTTCTAGAAAAGCTCTAAGCACATCAAATAGGCCGAAAATTTAGCGTCGGTGCAGGGCAAATGATTTCCAAATGAATTGAATAGATCCGCACTAATTTCTAATATTCAAGTTATGCTTCTTCTTCATGTTAATCCATCAAGGAGATTGGTAAGGTCACGTTTATAGTAACAGCAAATGTCTATCATACTATTTGTTAATATAATAGTTAATTCTAAGTTGCATCTCTTGAATGTTGATGAGAATAACTACCTAAATGGGCCACCTACTTCTCAGCAGGTGACAATCATAAGTCTTTAGTTAGGCGATCCAATTCTCATCTCCCCTTCCGACTAAATCGACAATAATGTTAGCGACAAACATCATGAGAGAATAGATAACCAAAGAAGTCCGGTCATACACTAACTCAGAATAAATATGCCATATAACCCAATTATACACAAATGTAATATATAATCCAATCATACACCGACCGACTCAAAAGTCAGGTCAAGCCTGCGCCTGCCTACTGCCCGGAGTACACTCCCCTAGGTGCGCCCGTCAATAAGTAGGCTATGCCTCCAGCCCAGATACCACTTCCGCAGGTGGTCCATCTTCCCGAAGACAAATATCTCTGCTAAATCATAAGCTAGCGCTCCGGAGCGCTTATCATATGTCACTATCAAGCTCAATGTGGCTCTGCAGGCTATGGTCGATGCAATGATCAAAGAGATCACAAGTACCCAATTTGGCGTCCTCAACACAAGCATAGAATATTCACCAATTCATATGTCATAATAATACCATCATATATCCAAAAACATCTGTTTACTATCCCTCGCTAACCCATGACCTTTATCACATTTCTCATGGCATGTCCTATGCAAATGAAAAATAAAAGACTCATTACTATGCACAAGATATCAACCGGTCCCTCTCGGCCTATCTAATGTATAGCAAAGTAATATACTAATACAATCCAACAAACTGTAACCATTGTACTTATAATTTATACAATGCAACATAGATTAATATCCACATGCAAACATGCTACAAACCATTTTTCTACTAAATTTCCTGCTAATATAGCCCTCTAACATTATGTATGACATCTACTCCTAAGCATAGTTAGTTAATTCGGATTCGCCAAAAATTCGGTACGGGTATAATACGAATAAAATTTGTATTCTAATTTTTAAATTCGTTGAAAAATACGGCTTAAAAACAGGTTCGCCAATTATTTGGATACGCGATTTTTATGAAAATTATACGTTCATCAATTAAAAATTCGAGATAAAAAATTCGGCTATTAAATTAAACTTTTTTTTTCTAGATTTATGTTACTAGCGTAAATAGTTATAATTCTTAAGAATATAAAAATAAAGAGCTACAAAATAAAGTAGACTAAGTAAAAAAAATAATATCAAACTACATTATACACCACGATATATAATAATCAAGCAAAAAAGAGATTAAGATAGTCCATAATTAGACATAAAATATATAAGACTTTTTTGAGCAAGCAAACAGGGAATTCATATTTAAACATAAAATATAAGATAGTCCATTCTTAAACATAAAAAATATAAGGTTTTTATTTGAGTTTTAATAATTCGTGAATAATTTGCGAATAATTCAGGTAGCCCCAAAAATTCGCGTTTTATTCCCTTTTTTGGGAAAAAATAGTATACGGACTGTTTTGTTCGGAGTCTCAATAATTTGCGAATAATTTACGAATAATTCATGAATTAACTAACACAGCTATCAACATAACCTCAAGCTCCGAACAACAAAATGTTTTCTCAAGGAAAAATAATTCAACAAAGTTAGGTTTGTACCTGAGCAAGATAGACCTGACCACCAGTTATAAACTGGATAATGGGGTATGCATAGAGAAATCCAGTTGGATAAACCAAAGGCCCTGTGTCCCCTTTCAGATTAGGGTAGTCCCTTTCTCCCTCAAGAAACCCCTCTACCTGCCCTTCACCATGAAAAGGAGAAAAACAAATAGAGAAAAAGAAAAAAAATATGGAAGTTGTAAGAATGATAGATTCTAGCATAAAAAATATCAAAATTTGATATAGAAGAAAAATAAAGCCAAGGTTGGTTTTGAAGAATCTTCTCCTGGGACATATATGCATCGCAATCTATCTTGATATTTAAATTAAAATTCGATGGAAAGAGAGACCAACGTCAGAATAGAAAACAAAACAAAAAGAAATAAAAGTTGGAAAGAGAGGAAGAGGGAGAGACTTGCTTACATGGGACATAGGAGATGATTAGGGCAACTAAGATGGCATCGAAGAGCAGCAACATAAAAGCGAATAGTGGCTTAGAAATCTTATAGTCGTCGAGGACATTGGGAAGAATTTCTCTCATTGATTTGATTTTCCTAGACATTGGGAAGGTTTACACTCTCTTGCTTTCCTCTGGATTTCGCCAGCAAGTAGCCCAAAAATAATGTTTATAAAGACTAGTTCGATCTGTGAATTTGAAAAGTTATTAGTTTGTGGGTCACTAATGCGACTAGTAATTCTCCACTGGCTGGGAGAGTGATATCAGCATGATGTCATAAATAATTATTACTTATTATTTTTTTAAAAAAATTTATGTAATTCTATTGGTTGGAAGATTGATATCAGTATGATGTCATAAATAATTATTAATTATTATTTTTAAAAGTAACAAATTATACAATTCTATTTGGTCTTACAAATAGAGAATACTAGAAATCATGTGACAACTATTTGAAAAAAATCCAAGCACACTAAAGTGCAAGGCTGTTAGAGCTTAGGCAGAATGCTTGAGCGAAGTGAGGTGCACACTTTCATAAAATTTTGAAATAAACAAAAAACTCTTTGATATACTTTCTTACAATTGTTAAATGGCACTAAAGGCTCTTAAATCATATTATCATAATAAATATTTCATAAGCAACCAAATAATCACGTTTTTAGGACCAAAAAAAATGAAGAGAAGAAAAGAAATCAGCATTAAAAGACAAATTAAAGAACTGTTTGAAAAACAAATTAAACCCCATTCTTGTAGTACACCAATTTTCTAATATAGAAGCAAGTGTAAGTAAAAATAGTGTGAGATACTATTGTTATTAGACTTAGAAAGGTAAAAGATAATTTAGAAATGATCTGTGGTTAAATTGAAATAAAAAAAAGAGATTTGAAAAGTTTATAAGGAACATGGATTATATTTCGGCTGAAAATTTCACAGTGGAGAAAAATTATAAAACTTTGAGAATTTGTTGAAACTATTTTTCTGAGACCAGATTTAAAGTTTCGTGTTATTCGGATACCCAAGCAGTGAAAACGGAGCCTAACAGCAATCTGTTAAAGATTTTAATCGGCAGTGCTTTCGGTGACCTAAAATGATTCAAAACTGAAAACTTAGGATAAAACTTAATATGTCAAATTTGAGCGCAAACGGACATTCAGAAGGGCTCCAATTAAATTTATCAAATTAGAATTGAACTAAAGGTACAAGCACGCGCCCGAGCAAGGTGAGGTGCGCACTTCTATAAAATTTTGAAATAAACAAGAAACTCTTTAATATACTTTCTAACCATTGTTAAATGGCACTAAAGGCTCTTAAATCATATTACCACAATAAACATTTCATAAGTAACCAAATAATCATGATTTTAGGAGAAAAAAATAAAGAGAAGAAAAGAAGCCAGCATTAAAAGACAAATTGAAAAACAAATTAGACCCCATTTTATTCTATTCCACATAATAATGCACTGAGAGAGAGAGAGAGAGAGAGAGAGAGAGAGAGAGAGAGAGAGAGAGAGAGAGAGAGAGAGAGAGAGAGAGAGAGAGAGAGAGAGAGAGAGATGAAGACCTCTGTGCAGGAAGATGGCCGCAAGGGAGGGGCAGAGCTTCGGAGCTGCCCACAGGGGAGGAGCGGAGATGCGAACCAGCAGACGAGCGGAACGACATAGGAGCAGAGCTGCGGAAGAGCCGAAGAGCATAGGTTACGAAGGACGAAGGAAATAGAGGCGAGCGAGAGAGAGAGGGAGAAAGGGCGATCGTGGTTTAGGGTTCTCAACGAACTTTTTTTCAATTTAATCTTTTAAAAATTTATAATTAACAAATAACCCTATAAAAATTTATTTGACTAAATAATTCTATTTTGTTCAACTTAGTAGTAAGATAAAAAATAATTAGAAAATGGCCAGTCATTTAGTGTCTTTAATAAATTTAGAAAACGGCGAATCATTTACCATCTTTCCCTTAACAAAGAAAATAGTCGATGATTTATCGTTTCTTTCTAGTTTATATATAATCCTAAGAAAATGGTGAATGATTGACCACTTTCTAAAGGCACTAAACGATTCATTGTATTTCTCATTTTTGTCCAACATGGCACTGGATTGGCAAAAAAGGGTTAGTTGGCCAAATAAAATTTCAGAAGGGTTAGCAAATTAGAAATATTTATATGGTTATTGTAAAAAAAGTGTAATGTACTGGATCTTGTCACATGGCCAAGGTCGCAGTAGGAGTAGTTGGCTAGTACATCTGTAGAATGTCGGACTGAGTTGAAGCCGTTTTGGCGCGAAATGGACGTGAAAACGATCTCGGGATCGAATCCTTGCGGAAACTACATTTTCAAGGTGATTCAAACGCCCAGAAGGTGATTAGGGCACTCTAAACTAACGAGTAGGCATTGATGTTAATTCGGATCCCAGAACCGAACGCCCGAAAGTACTGTAGCAATCCGAATTTTGTGTTGGTATTGATTTGACTGCAGCGGTGACATGTGCACAGTGGCTCACAAGATATTCGAGCGTAGGGTCCGACGCCCGAATGTAACCGGGCGCAGCTACGACGACTACGTGCTTCTGTTCGGGTGCCCGAATGTAAGAGAGGGCGTATCTTCAATGGATTCGGATGCCGAAGGATTGGTTTCTAGTGTCTGAAAAGTCACTTTTGGGTTGAGAGACATTATTTTTTATTTTCTGAGGGCTTCTCTGATATTTTTTTTTTCACTACATATATATAGCTCAAGGGTGAGTTCCCTTTACTCTTTTCTCACTCCTTCCACCTGAGACCTCCCTTAACACATATTCTTCTTCCTCTTCCCTTCTTCTTCCTCTGTTGGAGCTGGAACAGTGAGCTCCATTAGAGGGAGCTTGGATTAGAGTCTTGTCCACAATGGTGCTGTCAAGGACAGTGGACTATTGCGTCGAAGAAGGAAGAGGACCTGAAGAACATCTCTTTGCCTGGATTTGAGGTAGGTGACTACTGTTTTATCAGGTGGTTTTGGAAGTGTGAATTTTGTTGGATTTCTTGAGCTCGTTGGGTTTAGCAGTGGGTTTCTACTATTGGTTTTCGGAGTGGGATTTATAGAGGATTTTCCTATGGACTTCCTGGACTTCCTGGTGCTGTGAGGAGGAGGTTTTGCTCATGCTATTGTTTCTTCTTCTATTTTCGTGGACTAGCTATTATAGGTGGGTTCTATGTCGTCGAATGTGGCAAACTCATTTCTATGTCTACTTAGTATTTTCGGTATTTCTGATTCTGTGAGTTGTAGATGTTCTTATGTTATCGGTAGATCAGTCAGCATATATGATTATATGTGAACACTATATCAGCATGTGGGATGTGGATAGATAGGTAGTCTTACTGTTAGAACAATGTTTGCATGATTACATTGTTAACAAATAATTGTAAATAAAGCTAAGAACAATGCCATGTACAAATAGATTGTGACTAGTATTCGATTACGCCTGGGGCACCTAGACAGCTGATAATGATTTGTTTGATCATCCTATTTGACTACAGTCTGCATGAGGCACATTGAGCTTGACAGATATGCACGCTATTATACTCGGTGTGATCGCACCCCTCAAGTGCCGCTCCGAAGTTTGGCCAGCTATATGATTTTGCAGTAGCCCTTGTATTGATAGACCACCTATGGGAGTGGTGATTGATCATAGGGAGCAACCTATATATTGACGGGCCACCTGTGGGAGTGGTGTCGTGGCAGTAAGTGAACACAGGCTTGACCAGACTGTAGAGTTGGTCGTTATGATTGGGTTATATAGCTTTTCTTATCCAGCTTGGTAGTTGATGCATACTTGTCGATTCCCTGCTTTTATTCAGTCCCTGCTTTTATTCAGCTAGTATAGAAGCATAATAGTGGTAGTTTCTTTCTTCCGGCTCAGTTATTTACTATTATTTACTATTTATACCTCCAATAGACCTAGTGGCAAAGGTCGTCGTTGTCGTTGACTATACCAATCGGATGTTCGAAGCAAAAATATTTATACTGTGCGAGATAAATTGATTCTAATAGAATTCGATCTTATCTATAATAAAAATCAATTAGATTTGGATTCATATGGTTCTACTTTTAACAGATTTCAGGTGTGCCTACAATTTTCGTACCCAATAGCCATAAACAAGCCCATCCAATATGCCTTGAGCCTATTCCAGCCCAAGGAACACCATCTAGGCCCAATCAATTTGGACTCAGCCTACTCCATTGGATGACAGCCACTTCACATGAAAAAAATTCAAATTCAAATTCAAATTTTAAAAATATCATGTTGAAACTTAATTTTGAATTTTTAAATCTTCAACCAACTAGAAAATATCCCTCATATCATACATATCCCTTTTCATTCAAAATTCGATTTTGAATTCTAAATCCCCAACCAACTAGAAAATATCTCTCATCTCATACATATCGCTTTCCATTCAAAATTCAATTTCGAATTTTGAATTCTCAACCAATTCCCAAAATATCTCTTAACCAATCACATCCCAAAATTCAATTTTGAATTTTGTTTTTTTAAACATCTAACCCACTAGAAAGTAGGGGTGGCAATCCAGCTCGCTGTTCGCGAGTCAGCTCGTGTTCGGCTCGAAATGAGCTCGAGATCGAATCGCTCATTTAGTAAACGAGCCGAACACGAGCTGAATTTTTCAGCTCGTTTAATAAACGAGCCGAACACGAGCTGGGGTCAACTCGCTCGTGTTCGGCTCGATAACAGCTCGAATATATATATTTAATATTTATATTATTTATATAATTTATATTTATATATAAATAAATAATTATATATATATATATATAAATTTTTATTATTTGATTTTTAGTCCAACCTAAATATAAAGCCCAACTCAATTATAAAAAATTAATTTATATGTAAAATTTCTACCGTTAGATCAAAGTCTAATGGGTAAAATCTCATAAATTTATTTTCTCTATATATATCCTTTCTAATTATTTTAACTTGTTGTTCCTGAGTCAGCTCGTTTTCGGCTCGTGTTCGGCTCGTTAATAAACGAGCCGAACACAAGCTGAATTTTTCGGCTCGATACTTAAACGAGCCGAACACGAGCCGGCCCCAGCTCGCTCGTGTTCGGCTCGTTGACACCTCTACTAGAAAGTATCTATTCTCTCAACAACCTGATTCAAAATTTAATTTTGAATTTTGAATCCCTAACCGACTCCTCAAAATATCTCTCGCTCTACCCTACAAATCGCTCCGCTCTCAAAACAAAAAAAAAAATCTAAACCCACTTATACGATTCCTCAGACTTTTCCATTTTACTAGAAGTAGGGGATAAAAAAAAAGAAGGTGACAGAGAGAAAGAGAAAGGGGAGATAATAGCAATTCCACTCCTACTACACGCATTCCTACATACAAAAAAAATCCAAAGAAGGAGAGATCTTCGACCGCACCGCCGCGTCGCTTCATCCAGTCCGTCATTCTACTTCCACCGTCTGATCATCAGGTAATAAATAATAAAAAAAAACTTCTTCCTTCCCTCCCCTTAGCCATACGGCTAGGAGGAGAAGGAAGTCTCTCTCTTCTCCTCCCAAAAAAAATAAAATAAAATAATACATATCAGAATAAAAAAAAAATCTCTTTTCTCCCTTTTCCTTTTTTCCTACCCCGCATAGGTCATGCCATCGTCATCTTCTACGCCGTCGTTGCCAAATCTCATCTAAACGTCTTCGATGGGAGAGGGGAGGAGGATCAATGATCCTCCGTTTCTTCGGACCTCTTTATATCTCATTCGAAGTCGTTAATTGATGGGACAGATGGTTCACATTACCGCAATTGCCTTCCACATCGGTTCGACGTTTTCGAAGGAAGAGGGGAGGGGAATCAATGATTCCCCGTTTCTTTGGACCCTTAAACCCCTTTTGAGAACGTCGATTCAAGCCCGCCAGTCATCATAATCTATGCCACCGTCGTTATCTACGCCGCAGTCATCTTCAACCTCGTCGGTTTGGCGTTTTCAAAGGAAGAGGGGAGGGGAATCAACGATTTCCCGTTTCTTCGAACCCTTCAATCTTTTCGAGAACGTTGAATCAAAACCCCATAAAAAAAATAATAATAAATCTCATTGCGGATGATTTCTTCGGACATCTGTGCTCAAGATTCATTCATTTTGACTCAAACCAGTTCAGATGATTTCTTCGGACATCTGGATTTTGGTTCAATCAAAATTAAAAAGGGGAGCCCAAAATCAGATCGCAATAAAATTCGAAAAGGAGATTTCTTCGGACCCCAAAATCAGATTGCAATAAAATTCGAAACGGGGATTTCTTCGGACCCCAAAATCGAATTGCAATAAAATTCGAAAAGGGGATTTCTTCGGACCCCAAAATTGAATTGCAATAAAATTCGAAAAGGGGATTTCTTCATACCCCAAAATCGAATTGCAATAAAAGTAAAAAGGGGATTTCTTCGGACCCCAAAATCGAATTGCAATAAAATTAAAAAGAGGATTTCTTCGGACCCCAAAATCTAAAATTGCAATGAATTAAAAAGAGAATTTCTTCGGACCCCAAATCAAAATTACAAAGGGAATTTCTTTGGACCCCAAAATCGAAATGCAATTAAATTGAAAAGGAGGTTTTTTCGGACCCCAAAATTAAATTGCAATTAAATTGAAAAGGGGATTTCTCCGAACCCCAAAATCAAAATCGCAATTTTAAAAAGAGGATTTCTTCGGACCCTTAATTCAAATTGCAATAAAGAGGCTTTCTTCGAACCTCAAATTCAAATAAAAATAAATTCAAAGGAGTATGCTGTGAGAATTCAAATTTTTTTTGGAAATCTGGAATTCTGTGTTCCTCTCCCCTGTCTCTGTGTTTTAGATTTGTATACGTATACGGGTATTTATATACATATATGTATATAAGTGATTTTTTTATTTGTGTTTTTGTGTTTTTGAGTTTTGTCGTGGAGAGTGAACGGCTTAACGGCGCGATCCGGAACCCGAATCTGACAATCCAAAATGATAGATTCGATGTCTCAGCAGTGCTGAACGCGATGGAGCAGTCCGTGTCGACATGCGACGGACGGATTGAGAAATCTTCCATCTTCTTCGCCGAGAGGTCGAATGGTACATTTTGCAGTTTCGCAATTTGGACCCTGTTCTCGCACCGTTTCGCGTGAGGTTGCTTGTGGAGGGGTGTCTGGGCATTTTGTGCTGGCTGTGAGGGACCCAGGGGTTTTTTGCTGAGAATTGAAGGGCTTTTGTGCAATTGTGCACATATGTATATTTGTATTTGTGTGTGTGAGAGTGAGAGAGTGAGAACTCTTTTGTCTCCCTCTCCTCCTCAGCTCCAGCTGCGAGCCCCAGCACCCAGAGCTCCACAGCCACCTCCCCGAGCTCCTCCGGCCGTCGCCGACCGCCCTCTGGCCGGCGCAACTCCGGCCAAGCCCCCTCTCTCTCTTTTCTCATTTTCTTCTTCTCCTTCTTCTTTTTCTTCTTCCCGGAGGTGTGCACCCAGGGGGAACCCACGCCGGAGCTCCCCTGAGGTGGCACGACCGCCGGCGCCGTCTCTCCGCCGTTGGGAGTCGCCGCCAGGCTGCTGCGGCTGCTGCTGGGGGCAGCAGCTGGCCGAGCTGTGTGAACCCAAGCCGCCGCCGCCTCCCGCAGCCTTGGAGGGTGAGCATTGCCACCCTTGGGACCTCCGGCGCCGCCCCTGTCTCCCCGGCCGTCGCCGTGCCGTCGGAGTGCCGCCGCAGCCGCCGCAAGCTTCGGCTTGGCAGCTAGGGCAGCTGCGGCCGAGCCTGCTCCGCCGCCGCCACCCGCCGTCTTTGTTGTCGGGGTCACCGGCCAACCGACGTCCGGCGACCTCCTCTTGCCGGTGCTCGCGTCGCCGTCGGCCGTCGCCGCCGTCCGTTGCCGCGCCGCCGTGCCCTAGCCAACCCGTGGGCTGCTCTTCTCCCCGCGCCGCCGCCGCCGCTTCCTGCCACTGGTTGAGGTGAGCACCCCCTTCCTCACCTCCCCCGCATCCTCTCCTGGCCGCCGCGCGCCGTGCATGTCGGCCGGCAGCCGGCCGGAGCTAGTTGCTCCGGCCAGGGTGATTTTGGCCTTGTTTTTGGCCGCATGTTGGGTTTTTGACCTTCTGTTGCCTCCCGAAGCTCGAGAAGGCGAGCACGATGATCGCGGCGACGCGCTGATGATCATGCTCACCCTAGTTTTCTATTTTGGTAGGTTGTTTTGCTGTTTAGCCCTTGTCGAGCATGTATTGGTTTGTTTTGCTGTTTTTATGGCTTGAATGAGCCAGCGACTGTTCCTGTCGCAGTGGGGCTGTGAGCACGGCCTCCGTTGCGTGGTTACCTATCCGCTGGTGCTTGCGGAAGGTCGTGCGGACGAACGGAGCGCTCGAACGGCCTTATTTATTCTTGCTTATTGCATGTGTTCACTGTTTTTATGGGTTTACTGTGCTTGCGACTAGTCCTGTCGCAGTGGGGCTGTGAGCACGACCTCCGTTACGTCGTTGCCTATCCGCTGGTGCTTGCGGAAGGTCGTGCGGACGTACGGATTGCTCGAACGGCCTTGTTTATTGCTCTTATGTATGTAATTATTGCTTGTTTTGGGATTATGTTGAGTGTGGCAGCGTTGCGACGCTGCGGGCAGCAAGGGTATGACCCTTGAGACCCTGTGGACTGGTTGTCCAACCCCTTCGCCCTTCGCGGAGATCCAGATTCATTTCCGACGTGTTTTTCGATGAAATAGTCGGCGAAATGCGTGTTTCTAGTCGTGCGACTCACTCGCTGATTTTGCGAGCGAATTGGCTTCGTCGTTTAGCCTCGTTGGCTGTTCCTCATCGCTGTCCCGAAGTTCCGAGGACAGCGGATGAGTGACGAGGGGTTCCGGTGCTAATTCAGCGCTTTTCGGGAACCCGGGAAGCCTTTTCGGGTGCGTTTGTGGTCGTGGCACCCCGAGCTTGTACTCGCTGTCCCGCCACCTTGTTGTGTGTGTGTGTTTGGGGACAGCGGAGGACATGGTTGGCTTTAGGTACCCCTCTGGGGGCTTTGTGTGGTTTCGGGATCGTCCCGGTGGGTTTTCCGGGCGATCCGTCGGTTTCGGGATGTGAGAGCTTTGTGTTTAGCGTCGACTTGGTGGACCTTGACCCTGTGAGTCTTTCGTAGGTCCTGTCGCGGTTCTCGAGAGCCGTCGGTGTTAGACTTGATCTTTCGACAGGTGGGTACTTCGATCCGGAGTCGGTTCAGTGGACTACGGTGATACCTTTCTATCCTTTCTCTTGCATTACAGTTATTAGTTCACTTGACTCCCGTTGACTCTACTTATGCGTGCTTGGATAGTGGAGTAGTTGTGGTTTTGCATGATTCTTGAGACGACCCAGTTGGTCGGTGGTGATCGCCTGTTGTTCCGAGCGATCAATTGCTTCACGGCTCGTTGCCGTTCTGTGGATTGAGCATTTGCATCGATCGTCACAGCTCTTCTAGCACTTCACGTACACCAGCGGTCTGATCCACCGCCTGGGGGTGTTTTTTTCCGGAAAAGGGTCGCGTGCATCCGACCCGTGAGCCTCTTAGCACGCGCATCTGCGGAGGTTATGTGCCGGTGGTTGAGCAGGTTGTGACAGTATTAGGGATACGTCCCGATGACTATGATTGGGTTTACTTCGTGGTTATCTCCATTGATGCATATACTAGTTGCTTACAGTAGCATAGTTGTTCAGTTGTATGTCAGCCTCATACTTACTTGTGCTACTGTTTACCTTATCTATCCTTTTGTTGACCCTCGTGCCGGTGTGTACACCTCGCCTTCGTCGGCTTGCGGTACCCACTGGGAGGGGAGACATGTTTACATGTTCTCACCCCCCGCCCTCGTTGTTGTTTTCAGGTGAGCAGGGTGGTGGGAGTTGGGATGTTGCGAGGCACGCCTAGATAGTAGCTCTAGAGGTTCCGACTTGTGAGGCTACTTCCCCAGATTTGGTTATTACCCTTATCCTCTGCCAGTTAGTTATGGATATGGTTCAGTTACACTATGGTTGTTTTATCTAGCATGATATGTTTGGTACAGTTATATGTTGGATGATTGTCTTGCATGCTTAGATATCGTGGATTTCGTTTAGTATTCATGTGAGGTTTTCATGCTTAGACTTTTGGATGTCGGTACCTTTATTCTATCATCGTGGCTTTTATCGCATGTCTTGGTTTTCTACCCCCCGTGGTATCGTTTTCGTATAAAGGTTTCCGTGTGGGAAACAGTTTTGAAAGGGATTTTCGACCGATCGACTTTTGTGATTTCAAAAGAGAGTTCTCGTGTGGAGAACATTTTTTAAATGATTCTTCAATGTTTGAGATTAGGATTTTCAAAATAAAGCTTCTGTGTAAGGAGCAATTTTCTAGAATGATCTGTTGTATGTGCATTGCATCATCCTTCGCCTAAGGACTTGCTTAGATTCATACAGGTTTAAGGACTGTTAGCTGTATGAATCTCTTGAGTTGTTGTGCTGTTGTAATGAATGAATGGTGGTTGTGATCCTGTTGTATGTTGTGGACGCCGTGCAAATACAGGGGAGGCTCTGTCCGTGTGTACAGTGGACCCTGTATTTGTGGCGGGTCTGTACGTGGCGCGGGCTAGGCTTTCAAAAAAAAAATTTGGCACATTTTTCCGCATCTAGAACTAGCCCGGGGCATGACAGATTAAGATGGTATCAGAGCGTAAAGGGTACAAACACTCATTCATTCATATACTTGTAACTGAACCACTGGTTAGGCTAACCCATAGGAAGACCTAGGATGTATAGGTGCGCGAGTTCGAGGGGTTTGCTTTCGGCTTGTGTTTTGTGGGAGTTGCCGACCCCTTTCTCTTGCGCTGGATTCTGTGTTTTGCAGATGGCTTGTGGTCGTAGTAGACCTCCTCGTTCGGGTCATGGTGGTAGGCGTGCGCCTGCGGAGCCGTCTGATGGTGTTCTGTTTCGGGCTTTTGTGGCTGGATCGAGTGAGGAGCTGGCAGGAGGCGGACAGCCTGTTGTGGACCGTACCCTGTGTAATTGAGGCCGAGGCGAGGGGTCAGCTGGCGACCCTCTCTGGCATGTTCCGGCTTGTTCCGGTAGTTTTGCAGCAGCAGGCTACGGCGACTGCCGCTCCAGCCCCTCCTACTCCTTCGCCGAGTACCCCGATGACTGCAAACCCTCCTGTAGCACCCACGCCGTTGTGGCCAAGACCGCGACGACGACAGCGATTTCGTCGGCTGTTTCGCGTGTGGACGCCGACCTCGTGTTTGGGGGTGGTGGCCGCATCTGAGCGCGCTGGGCGGATTTCCTGAGTTTTGATCTGCCTTGTTCGCAGACTCGTGCTCCTTCTAGTAGTGGTGGTGGAGTACCAGACAGATACCAAGTGGCAGGGTGTTTTTCCCCTTGCGTAACCACTCGTTGGCAGGTGGTGGCCCTGTCGGGCTAGGTGACGTCACTTGGTGGATCTGTGTTGTGGTTTGGGCTGTCCTTGCCCTGTCCCCACTTTCCGTGTTGAGCACGAGGGCCCCTGCGAGCGTCTCTACGAAGACGGTGCTTTGAGCGGTTTCGACCGCAGTTTGGGTGTTACCCCCCCTCTCTGTTTTGTTGGGTATGGCGGTGAAGCCTACCCCTCTGACGTATTGCTGGTAGAATCGTCAGTGTTGGTCTTTCGACCTTTAGCTAGTTCTTGCATCAAACTGATGTGTACTAGACTGAGTGGACACTGTTTAGTGTCGGGTTTTCGTTGGTGCCTACATGGTTTGCGGCTTTTCCAATGCCTAAATTGGTGTGTTTCGAGATTTCTGGTGGTATTTGTAGGCTTTTCGTGTTGCCGCGAGATCTTCCAGGTTGTTGTTGGAGGTCTCACCGCGTTCGACGTTGGTTAGTCGACGCTGGTTTTGTTCTTCCTTCGCTTTGGTTCGTGTGTTTATCGACCCTTTGTCGCCTGTAGCCGTCGGTTTGTTGTTGTTGGAAGCCGAAGACTCCTAGGGAGTTGACTCAGGGCAGACTTTGTTTGGTGGGTCGGTTTGCTTTTTCCCGTTAATTCGGTGACTTGTCTGTGTTTTTGGTCCAACTTTTGAGTTGGTTGACCTGGTACCTTTGTGGTGTTGCCAACTGGTTGTTGGCCTTTGATCTTGGGATATTTCGCTTTCTTTTGATAAGTACGTTGGCTGCAGACAACGTAGTGTCAAAAGTTAGGACGAAATACCCTATCCCTTTTTGGGACTTTCTGGATTGGGTCGGTGCTTTCTCTTGCGAGACAATCTCTTGTCATCGTCTGGTGGGAAAGCTGTGTGGTGGTCATCCCTGATCTTGTTGTGAGCCTTGAGCTGATCCTGGCGTGGTTTTTGCGCAGTTGTTTTGCCATCACTGCGGATGGTTTGACTCCGGTTGAGTCAGGTTGCCTTTTAGCTCAGTTTCGGGATGACGGGAGCCTGGTTGTTGGCTCCGAGGTCTCTGTACTTGTGTTTGCGTACAGGTTTTCGCCGCGACTTTCGTACAGTCTTGGTTTGGAGCGCGTGTCCGATCACTTGGATCTGATGTTTGGCATCACTGGTGTTTTTATCGCTTGTGGCGATTGGCAGCCCTGTGCACCAGAGTGATGGACTCGCAAGGTTTTCGTTGGTTTGATTGTGAGTCCTGCGAGATGTCGGTGATGTTTTAGTACCCTCTACCGCAGATCTGCGATCTCTTCGACCGGCTCTAGGGAGCCTCGGTTCTCTCGAAGTTTGATCTGCAGCCAGGTTATCTTTAGCTGAGGATCAGGGCCAAGGACGTTGCGATGACGGCCATCCGGACTCGTTGCGGGCTTTACGAGGTCACGGGTATGCCGTTTGGTTTGGCGAACGCCCCGGCAGTTGGGTGGTTTTGATGAACTGGGTTTCTCGGCAGTTCTTGGATCAATTTGTCGTGGTCTCCTTTGACGACATACTGATCTATTTGAGAAGTTTTCTCCTTGGATCACATCGTGACGCAGTTGGTATTGCGGTAGACCCAAGGAAGGTGGACTCTGTAGTGGATTTGCCTGTTCCGACTTCTGTGGCGGAGATTAGGAGCTTCCTCGGCTTGGCGAGTTGTTACCGGTGATTTGTTGAGGGTTTCTCAAGATCGCCGCCCCTTTGAGCAAGCTAACGAGAAAGGGCGTGAAGTTTCTGTAGACTCCCGCTTGTCTGATGAGCTTCTAGGAGCGGATGGACTGTTTGACTCATGCCCCTATCTTAGCATTGTCGCAGCCTGGTGAGGTTTTTGTGGTCTACTCCGATGCATCTTGGATAGGATTGGGGTGCGTGCTCATTCAGCATGAGAAGGTCATCGCGTATGCTTCGCGCCAGTTGATGGACTATGAGAAGATCTATCTGGCGCTCGATCTCGAGTTAGCAGCAGTGGTGTCCGCTTTCAAGCTTTGGAGACACTACCGACCAGGAGCGATTGGTAGTGGAGTTTCGTCGACTGGAGTTGTGGACTTTACCTTATGGAGCTATCGCACAGTTGTCGACTTTGGAGGTGCAGCCCACCTTGTCAGATCGGATTTTCGGTGGGCAGCTGATGGATCCGCACTTGCAGAGAGTGCGAGTAGAGGCAGAGCAGGGCAGAATTGGTGACTTCATGTTACATGCTGATGTTTTTCCTTCGAGGACGGAGGTGTGTGCCCAGTGATCAGGATTTGAGGTGAGAGTTTTGACTGAGGCACACCGGTCGCCGTACACCGTTCATCCTGGAAGGACGAGATGTACCGCGACTTGAGGCAGAGTTTCTGGTGGCCTGATTTTTGACGATGGATGTAGCTCAGCATATAGCACTGTGACTGGTTTGTCAGCAGGTGAAGGCTGAGCATCAGCGACCAGCAGGAAAGCTTCAACCATTGCCCGTACCTGTAGGGAAGTGGGAGCAGTTTACCTTGGATTTTCGTCACCGGGTTGCCTCGTTCTCAGCGAGGTCATGTTGCGATCTGGGTTTTTGTGGACTGATTGACGAAAGAAGCTCACTTCCTACCGATACACGCGACTTAGTCCCAGGATCGACTGGCGCAGCTCTACTTGGATAAGATCGTCAGGCTGCTGGGAGTGCCAGTGTCAATCGTTTTGGATTGGGGTTCTCGCTTCGTTTCCCAGTTCTGGGATGATTGTAGCAGGCACTGGGGACGAGGCTCGACTTCAGCGTAGCTTACCACCCTCAGAGTGATGGGCAGTCGGAGCGTGTAATCTAGACCCTTGAGGATATGCTCCGGGCATGCGTTTTGGATTTTGGTGAGGGTTGGTGCAGGTATCTTTCTTTGGTGGAGTTTGCCTTCAGCGACAGCTTCCAAGCGAGCGTTGGATTGGCACCGTGCGAGGCGTTGTATGGACGTCGTTGTCGATCACTGATCGGTTGGGTTGACGTTGGTGAGCGTCGTGTGATCGGCCCGACAACGGTTCAGCTGAGGGAGGATCTCAGCTACGGTGAGGTGCCTTTGTGGTTTTTGGCTCGCATGGCGAAGCAGTTGAGGAACCGGAGCTTTCTGTTTGTGAGAGTGCAGTGGACGAGTCGCGAGGAGCGCGAGACTACTTGGGTGGTGGAGTCTGCTTTGCGTGTGAGGTATCCGCTGTTGTTCGCGGATGGTGTATGAGTAAGTTTCGGGGACGAAACTTCTTGTTAGGTGGGAGTGATGTGAGAATTCGAATTTTTTTTGGAAATCTGGAATTCTGTGTTCCTCTCCCCTGTCTCTGTGTTTTAGATTTGTATACGTATACGGGTATTTATATATATATGTATATAAGTGATTTTTTTATTTGTGTTTTTGTGTTTGTGAGTTTTGTCGCGGAGAGTGAACGGCTTAACGGCGCGATCCGAAGCCCGAATCTGACAATCCAAAATAATAGATTCGATGTCTCGGCAGTGCTGAACGCGATGGAGCAGTCCGTGTCGACATGCGATGGACGGATTGAGAGATCTTTTATCTTCTTCGCCGAGAGGTCGAATGGTACATTTTGCAGTTTCGCGATTTGGACCCTGTTCTAGCACCGTTTCGCGTGAGGTTGTTTGTGGAGGGGTGTCTGGGCATTTTGTGCTGGCTGTGAGGGACCCAGGGGTTTTTTGCTGAGAATTGAAGGGCTTTTGTGCAATTGAGCACATATGTATATTTGTATTTGTGTGTGTGAGAGTGAGAGAGTGAGAACTCTTTTGTCTCCCTCTCCTCCTCAGCTCCAGCTGCGAGCCCCAGCACCCAGAGCTCCACAGCCACCTCCCCGAGCTCCTCCGGCCGCCGCCGACCGCCCTCTGGCCGGCGCAGCTCCGGCCAAGCCCCCTCTCACTCTTTTCTCATTTTCTTCTTCTCCTTCTTCTTTTTCTTCTTCTTCCCGGAGGTGTGCACCCAGGGGGAACCCACGCCGGAGCTCCCCTGAGGTGGCACGACCGCCGGTGCCGTCTCTCCGCCGTTGGGAGTCGCCGGGAGCCGCCGCCAGGCTGCTGCGGCTGCTGCTGAGGGAAGCAGCTGGCCTAGCTGTGTGAACCCAAGCCGCAGCCGCCTCCCACAGCCTTGGAGGGTGAGCATTGCCACCCTTGGGACCTCCGGCGCCCCCCCTGTCTCCCCGGCCGTCGCCGTGCCGCCGGAGCGCCGCCGCAGCCGCCGCAAGCTTCGGCTTGGCAGCTAGGGCAGCTGCGGCCGAGCCTGCTCCGCCGCCGCCACCCGCCGTCTTTGTTGTCACGGTCACCGGCCAACCGACGTCCGGCGACCTCCTCTTGCCGGTGCTCGCGTCGCCGTCGGCCGTCGCCGCCGTCCGTTGCCGCGCCGCCATGCCCTAGCCAACCCGTGGGCTGCTCTTCTCCCCGCGCCGCCGCCGCTGCTTCCTGCCACCGGTTGAGGTGGGCACCCCCTTCCTCACCTCCCCCGCATCCTCTCCTGGCCGCCGCGCGCCGTGCATGTCGGCCGGCAGCCGGCCGGAGCTAGTTGCTCCGGCCAGAGTGATTTTGGCCTTATTTTTGGCCGCATGTTGGGTTTTTGACCTTCTGTTGCCTCCCAAAGCTCGGGAAGGTGAGCACGATGATCGCGGCGACGCGCTGATCATCATGCTCACCCTAGTTTTCTATTTTGGTAGGTTGTTTTGCTTTTTAACCCTTGTCGAGCATGTATTGGTTTGTTTTGCTGTTTTTATGGCTTGAATGAGCCAGCGACTGTTCCTGTCGCAGTGGGGCTGTGAGCACGGCCTCCGTTGCATCGTTACCTATCCGCTGGTGATTGCGGAAGGTCGTGCGGACGAACGGAGCGCTCGAACGACCTTATTTATGCTTGCTTATTGCATGTGTTCACTGTTTTTATGGGTTTACTGTGCTTGCGACTAGTCCTGTCGCAGTGGGGCTGTGAGCACGACCTCCGTTACGTCGTTGCCTATCCGCTGGTGCTTGCGGAAGGTCGTGCGGACGTACGGATTGCTCGAACGGCCTTGTTTATTGCTCTTATGTATGTAATTATTGCTTGTTTTGGGATTATGTTGAGTGTGGCAGTGTTGCGACGCTGCGGGCAGCAAGGGTATGACCCTTGAGACCCTGTGGACTGGTTGTCCAACCCCTTCGCCCTTCGCGGAGATCCGGATTCATTTCCGACGCATTTTTCGATGAAATAGTCGGCGAAACGCGTGTTTCTAGTCTTGCGACTCACTCGCTGATTCCGCGAGCGACTTGGCTTCGTCGTTTAGCCTCGTTGGCTGTTCCTCATTGCTGTCCCGAAGTTCCGAGAACAGCGGATGAGTGACGAGGGGTTCCGGTGCCAATTCGGCGCTTTTCGGGAACCCGGGAAGCCTTTTCGGGTGCGTTTGTGGTCGTGGCACCCCGAGCTTGTACTCGCTGTCCCGCCACCTTGTTGTGTGTGTGTGTGTTTGGTGACAGCGGAGGACATGGTTGGCTTTAGGTACCCCTCTGGGGGCTTTGTGTGGTTTCGGGATCGTCCCGGTGGGTTTTCCGGGCGATCCGTCGATTTCGGGATGTGAGAGCTTTGTGTTTAGCGTCGACTTGGTGGACCTTGACCCTGTGAGTCTTTCGTAGGTCCTGTCGCGGTTCCCAAGAGTCGTCGGTGTTAGACTTGATCTTTCGACAGGTAGGTACTTCGATCCGGAGTCGGTTCAGTGGACTACGGTGATACCTTTCTATCCTTTCTCTTGCATTACAGTTATTAGTTCACTTGACTCCCGTTGACTCTACTTATGCGTGCTTGGATAGTAGAGTAGTTGTGGTTTTGCATGATTCTTGAGACGACCCAGTTGGTCGGTGGTGATCGCCTGTTGTTCCGAGCGATCCTCGTTGTGGTTTATCAGTTGCTTGACGGCTCGTTGCCGTTCTGTGGATTGAGCATTTGCATCGATCGTCATAGCTCTTCTAGCACTTCACGTACACCAGCGGTCTGATCCACCGCCTGGGGGTGTTTTTTTTCGGAAAAGGGTCGCGTGCATCCGACCCGTGAGCCTCTTAGCACGTGCATCTGCGGAGGTTATGTGCCGGTGGTTGAGCAGGTTGTGACAGTATCAGGGATACGTCCCGGTGACTATGATTGGGTTTACTTCGTGGTTATCTCCATTGATGCATATACTAGTTGCTTACAGTAGCATAGTTGTTCAGTTGTATGTCAGCCTTATACTTACTTGTGCTACTGTTTACCTTATCTATCCTTTTGTTGACCCTCGTGCCGGTGTGTACACCTCGCCTTCGTCGGCTTGCGGTACCCACTGGGAGGGGAGACATGTTTACATGTTCTCACCCCCCGCCCTCGTTGTTGTTTTCAGGTGAGCAGGGTGGTGGGAGTCGGGACGTTGCGAGGCACGCCTAGATAGTAGCTCTAGAGGTTCCGACTTGTGAGGCTACTTCCCCAGATTTGGTTATTACCCTTATCCTCTGCTAGTTAGTTATGGATATGGTTCAGTTACACTGTGGTTGTTTTATCTAGCATGATATGTTTGGTACAGTTATATGTTGGATGATTGTCTTGCATGCTTAGATCTCGTGGATTTCGTTTAGTATTCATGTGAAGTTTTCATGCTTAGACTTTTGGATGTCGGTACCTTTATTCTATCATCGTGGCTTTTATCGCATGTCTTGGTTTTCTACCCCCCGTGGTAGCATTTTCGAATAACGGTTTCCGTGTGGGAAACAGTTTTCAAAGGGATTTTCGACCGATCGACTTTTGTGATTTCAAAAGAGAGTTCTCGTGTGGAGAACAATTTTTAAATGATTCTTCAATGTTTGAGATTAGGGTTTTCAAAATAAAGCTTCTGTGTAAGGAGCAGTTTTCTAGAATGATCTGTTGTATGTGCATTGCATCATCCTTCGCCTAAGGACTTGCTTAGATTCATACAGGTTTAAGGACTGTTAGCTGTATGAATCTCTTGAGTTGTTGTGCTGTTGTGATGAATGAATGGTGGTTGTGATCCTGTTGTATGTTGTGGACGCCGTGCAAATACAAGGGAGGCTCTGTCCGTGTGTACAGTGGACCCTGTATTTGTGGCGGGTCTGTACGTGGCGCGGGCTAGGCTTTCAAAAAAAAAATTGGCACGTTTTTCCGCATCTAGAACTAGCCCGGGGCGTGACATATGCAAAATAGCCGCAAATAAATTAAATTTAATGCTGACCCAGAATCCAGGCCCAGTCAACGTTACGAGCTCCAATTCAAGCCCAGTCAACATGCAGGCCCAGACTGGCTCAGCTTACATACATGCTCAAATACGGGCCTAGTCAACATGCAGGCCCAGAATGACTCAGCTTACATACGGGCTTCAATTCAGGCCCAATCCCAAAATGACAACCAAAATCAGTTCTAGCCCCAAATAAAAATTCAAACCCAATGAAGTCCACAAATAAAATTCAAACCCATTCATAAAAATCCAAACCAGATCTATTTCACCATAAAACCCAAACCTATCCCACATAAAACCCAAAAACCAACCTAAGCCCACATAAAAAATTCAAAACCAAAAACCAACCCAAGCCCACATAAAAACCCTAACCCAAAAACCAACCCAAGCCCACATAAAAATCCAAACCCAAACCTAAACCAAGTCCACCATAAAAAAACCCAAACCCAAACCAAACCCACATAAAAATCCAATCCATGTCCACATAAAAACCCAATCCAAGTCTACATAAAACCGGAACCCAAACTAAGTCCACCATAAAGCCCAAACCCAAATCAAACCCACATAAAATCCAAACCTAAGTCCATAAAAAAATCCAAACCCAATTCCACACAAAAATCCAAACCCAAATCAAGTCCACCATAAAACCCAAATCCAAACCTAGCCCAACATAAAAATCCAAACCAAAGTCTACATAAAAATCCAAACCCAAACCAAGTCCACATAAAGGCCTAACCCAATCTAACCCAAACCCACCTTCAAACATAGGCTTTTATCAGGAACCGAGAATGGATTATTATCATGAATCATGAGCCAAATCCCATATATCAAGTTCATGAGTCAAATATTATGAGCCATATATTCCATACACTAAATCATATGGACCAAATTGTATGGATCACGAATCAAACTCCATACCCAAATCTCACGAACCATGAACCAAGTTCATGAGTGTCACGCCCCGGGCTAGTTTTAGATGCGGAAATACGTGCCAATTTTTTTTTTTTTGAAAGCCTAGCCCGCGCCACATACAGACCCGCCACAAATACAGGGTCCGCTGTACACACGGACAGAGCCTCCCCTGTATTTGCATGGCGTACACAACATACAACAGGATCACAACCACCATTCATTCATCACAACAACACAACAGCTCAAAGAGATTCATACAGCTAATAGTCCTTAAACCTGTATGAATCTAAGCAAGTCCTTAGGCGAAGGATGATGCAATGCACAAACAACAGATCATTCTAGAAAATTGCTCCTTTTCCAGAAGCTTTATTTTGAAACCCTAATATCAAGCATTCAAGAATCATTTGAAAACCGTTCTCCACACGAGAACTCTTTTTTGAAAACCCAAAAATCGATCAATCGAAAATCCATTTGAAAACTGTTTCCCACACGGAAACCTTTATTTGAAAACGCTACCACGAGGGGTAGAAAACCAAGATGCACGATATAAAGCCACAATTAGAGATCTAAAAGCATCGACATCCTCACATGGAAACTAAACCAAAACCACGAGATCTAAGCATGCAAAATAATCATCCAAAATATAACATACTAGATAAAACAACCACAGTGTAACTGAACCATATCCGTAACTAACTGATAGAGGATAAGGGTAATAACCAAATCTGGGGAAGTAGCTTCACAAGTCAGAACCTCTAGAGCTACTATCTAGGCGTGCCTCGCAACGTCCCGACTCCCACCACCCTGCTCACCTGAAAACAACAACGAGGGCGGGGGGTGAGAACATGTAAACATGTCTCCCCTCCCAGTGGGTACCACAAGCCGACGAAGGCGAGGTGTACACACCGGCACGAGGATCAACAAAAGGATAGATAAGGTAAACAGTAGCACAAGTAAGTATGAGGCTGACATACAACTGAACAACTATGCTACTGTAAGCAACTAGTATATGCATCAATGGAGATAACCACAAAATAAACCCAATCCATAGCCACCGGGACGTATCCCTGGCACTGTCACACTGCTCATCTCTCGGCACCTCAACCTTCTGCACGCAACGCAAAAAGGCTCACGGGTCGGTCGAAATACACGACCCTTTTCCGGAAAAGAACACCCCCAGGCGGTGGATCAGACCGCGGTGTACGTGATGTGCTAGAAGAGCTGTGACGATCGATGCGAATGCTCAATCCACAGAACGACAACGAGCCGTGAAGCAACTGATAAACCACAATGAGGATCGCTCGGAACAACAGGCGATCACCACCGACCAACTGGGTCGTCTCAATAATCATGCAAACCACAACTACTCTACTATCCGAGCACACATAAGTAGAGTCAACGGGAGTCAAGTGAACTAATAACTGAAATGCAAGAGGAGGGATAGAAAGGTATCACCGTAGTCCACTGAACCGACTCCGGATCGAAGTACCCACCTGTCGAAAGATCAAATCTAACACCGACGGCTCTCGGGAACCGCGACAGGACCTACGGAAGACTCACAGGGTCAAGGTCTACCAAGTCGACACTAAACACATAGCTCTCACATCCCGAAATCGACGGATCGCCCGAAAAACCCACCAGGACGATCCCGAAACCATACTAAGCCCCACAGGGGTACCAACAATCAAACCAGGTCCTCCGCTGTTCCCAAACACACCAAAACAAGGTGACAGAACAGCGAGCACAAGCTCGGGGTGCCACGAACACAAACTCACCCGAAAAGGCTTTCCGGGTTCCCGAAAAATGCCGAATTGTCACCGGAACCCCCCGTCACTCATCCGCTGTCCTCGAAACTTCGGGACAGCGATGAGGAACAGCCAATGAGGCTAAACGACGAAGCCAAGTCACTTGCAAAAATAGCGAGTGAGTCGCACAACTAAAAACACGCGTTTCGCCGATTAATTTATCGAAAAACGCGTCGAAAATGAATCCGGATCTCCGCGAAGGGCGAAGGGGTTGGACAACCAGTCCACAGGGCCTCAAGGACCTTGCTCTTGCTGCCCGCAGCGTCACAATGCTGCCACAATCGCAAAACAAGCGACAAAATACAACATACAAGCAATAAACAAGGCCGTTCGAGCAATCCGTACATCCGCACGACCTTCCGCAAGCACCAGCGGATAGGTAACGACGTAACGGAGGCCGTGCTCACAGCCCCACTGCGACAGGACCAGTCGCAAGCCCAGAAAACCTATAAAAATAGTGCCAACATGCGATGACATAGCTCGACATCGGTCGAACAGCGAAACGGCTCAACCAAAAAGCAAACTAAGGTGAGCATGATGATCAGTGCGTCGCCGCGATCATCGTGCTCACCTTCCCGAGCTTTGGGAGTCAACAGGAACCTAAAATACAAGCATGCAAGCCACAAAACCACAAATAAGACCCTGGCCGGAGCAACAAGCTCCGGCCGGCTGCCGGCCGACATGCACCGCCAGCGGCGGCCAGGGTCGGATGCGGGGGAGGTGAGGAAGAGGGGGCTCACCTCAGCCGGCGACGGGAAGCGGCGGCGGCGGCGCGGGGAGGAGAGAAGCTCTCGGGTTGGCTAGGGCACGGCGGCGCGGCAACGGACGGCGACGGCGGCCGGCGACGATGCGAGCACCGGCAAGAGGAGGTCGCCGGACGTCGACCTGCCGGTGACCGCGACAAAAAAGGCCAACGATGGCGGCGGCGGAGAGAGTGCGGCCGCGGCTGCCCTAGTTGCACCAGCCGAGCTTGCGGTAGCTACGGCGGCGCTCCGGCGGCACGGCGACGGTCGGGGAGGTAGGGGGCGGCGCCGGAGGTCCCAAGGGTGGCGGTGCTCTCCCTCCAAGGCGGCGGGAGGCGGCGGTGGCTCGGGCCCATTAGCTTCGGCCTGCTGCTGCCCAAGCAGCAGCCGCAGCAGGTTGGCGGCGGCTCCCGGCGGCTCTCGGTGGCGGCGCACGACGCCAGCGGTCGTGCCACCTCAGGGGGAGCTCAGGCGTGGGTTCCCCCTGGGTGCACACCACAGGGAAGAAGAAGAAGGAGAAGAAGAAGAAGAAAAAGAGAGAAAATGGAGAGAGGGTTGGCCGGGGTTGCGCCGGCCAGGGGGTGGCCGGCGGCGGCCGGAGGAGCTCGGGGAGGGAGCAGGGGAGCTGGGGGAGCTGGGGGCTCACAGCTGGGGAGGCTGAGGGAGAGAGAGGGAGTGAGGAGGTTTCTCTCTCTCACACACACACAAACACAAACATATACACAATGCACAATTGCACAAAAGTCCCTCAAACAAAGAGAAATACCCCTGGGTCCCCCACAGTAAGCACAAAATGCCCAGACATCCCTCCACAAGCAATCTCACACAAAACGGTGCGAGAAACAGGGTTCAGATCGCGAAACCAAAAATGTACAATTCGACCTCTCGGTGAAGAAGATGGAAGATCTCTCAATCCGTTCATCGCATGTCGACACGGATCACGCCATCGTGTTCAGCACTGCCGAGACATTGAATCTACCATTTTGGATCGTCATATTTGGACTCCGGATCGCGCCGTTAAGCCGTTCACTCTCCGCGACAAAACTCAAAAATACTAAAACACATATAAATACAACTTATATACATATATATATATATATATATATATACCTGTATATATATATATATATACCTGTATATATATATATATACAGGTATATATATATATATATACCTGTATATATATACGTATACAGATCAAAACACAGTAACAGGGGAGAGGAACACCGAATCCAAATTTCCAAAAATTTGAATTCTCACATCACTCCCACCTAACAAGAAGTTTCGTCCCCGAAACTTACTCACACACCATCCGCGAACAACAGCGGATACTCTTCATGCAAAGCAGACTCCAGCTCCCGAGTAGTCTCGCGCTCCTCGCGACTCGTCCACTGCACTCTCACATACAGAAAGCTCCGGTTCCTCAACTACTTCACCTTGCGAGCCAAAAACTTCAAAGGCACCTCACCGTAGCTGAGATACTTCCTCAGCCGAACCGTTGTCGGGCCGATCGCACGACGCTCACCCACGTCAACCCAACAGATCAGTGATCGACAACGACTTCCATACAACGCCTCGCACGGTGCCAATCCAACGCTCGCTTGGAAGCTGTCGTTGAAGGCAAACTCCACCAAGGAAAGGTACCTGAACCAACCCTCACCAAAATCCAAAACGCATGCCCGGAGAATATCCTCAAGGGTCTGGATAACACGCTCCGACTGCCCATCACTCTGAGGGTGGTAAACTGAGCTGAAGTCGAGCCTCGTTCCTGGTGCCTGCTGCAAGCACCTCCAGAACTGGGAAATGAAGCGAGAACCCCAATCCAAAACGATCGACACTGGCACTCCAAGCAGCCTGACGATCTCATCCAAGTAGAGCTACGCCAGTCGATCCCGAGACTAAGTCGAGTGTACCGGTGGAAGTGAGCTGCTTTCGTCAATCAGTCCACAAAAAAACCCAGATTGCAACATGACCTCGCTGAGAACGAGGCAACCCGGTGACGAAAACCATGGTAAACTTCTCCCACTTCCCTACAGGTACAGGCAACGGTTGAAGCTTTCCTGTTGATCGCTGATGCTCAGCCTTCACCTGCTGATAAACCAGGCACAGTGCCACATGCTGAGCTACATCCATCGTCAAAATCAGGCCACCAGAAACTCTGCCTCAAGTTGCGGTACATCTTCGTCCCTCCAGGATGAACGGTGTACGGCGACCGGGGTGCCTCAGTCAAAAATCTCTCGCCTCAAATCCCGATCACTGGGCACACACCTCCGTCCTCGAAGGAAACCATCAGCATGTAATATGAAGTCACCAACTCTGCCCTGCATCGGCCTCTACTCGCACTCTCTGCAAGTGCGGATCCATCAGCTGCCCACCGAAAATCCGATCTGACAAGGTGGGCTGCACCTCCAAAGTCGACAACTGTGCGGTAGCTCCATAAGGTAAAATCTCCAACTCTAGTCGACGAAACTACACCAATCGCTCCGTACAGGTAGTGTCTCCAAAGCTTGAGGGCGAACACCACTGCTGCTAACTCGAGATCGAGCGCCAGATAGATCTTCTCATAGTCCATCAACTGACGCGAAGCATACGCGATGACCTTCTCTTGCTGCAAGAGCACGCACCCCAATCCTATCCAAGATGCATCGCAGTAGACCACAAAATCCTCACCAGACTGTGGCAATGCTAAGATAGGGGCACAAGCCAAACTGTCCTTCAGCTCCTAGAAGCTCATCTGACAAGCGGGAGTCTACAGAAACTTCACGCCCTTCATCGTCAGCTTGCTCAAAGGGGCGGCGATCTTGAGAAACCCTCAACAAATCGCCGATGACAACTCGCCAAGCCAAGGAAGCTCCTAATCTCTGCCACAGAAGTCGGAACAGGCCAATCCACTACAGAGTCCACCTTTCTTGGGTCCACCGCAATACCAGATTGCGTCACGATGTGACCCAAGAAGAAAACTTTTCGAATAGATCAGCATGTCGTCAAAGGAGACCACGACAAATTGATCCAAAGACTGCCGAAAACCCAATTCCTCCAATCCAAAAAGCTGCCGGGGCGTTCGTCAAACCGAACGGCATAACCGTGACCTCGTAACGCCCGTAACGAGTCCGGATGGCCGTCAACGCAACGTCCTCGGCCTTGATCCTCAGCTAAAGAAATAACCTGGCTGCAGAACACACTACGAGAAAGTCGAGGCTCCCTAGAGCCGGTCGAAGAGATCGTAGATCTGCGATAGAGGGTACTAAAACAACACCGTCATCTCGAAAAACTCGAACTCACAAACAAACCAACGAAAACCTTGCGAGTCCATCACTCTGGTGCACAGGGTCGCCAATCGCAACAAGCGATAAAATCACCAGTGATGCCAAACATCAGATCCAAGTGAGCGGACACGCGCTCCAAACCAAGACTGCACGAAAGTCGTGGCGAAAACCTTGTACGCAAACACAAGCACAGAGACCTCGGAGCCAACCACCAGGCTCCTGTCATCCCGAACCGAGCTAAAAGGCAACCTGACTCAATAGGAGTCAAACTATCCGCAGAGATGGCAAATCAACTGCGCAAAAACCACGCCAGGATTAGCTCAAGGCTCACTACTAGATCAGGGATGACCACCACCACACAGCTTTCCCTCAAGACGACATAGAGAGAGACTGTCTTGCAAAAAAAAGCACCGACCCAATCCAGAAGGTCCCAAAAGGGATAGGGTATTTCGTCCTAACCTTTGACACTACGTTGTCTGCAGCCAACGTACTTATCAAAAGAAAAGCGAAATATCCCGAGGTCAAAGGCCAACAACCAGTTGGCAACACCACAAGGGCACCAGGTCAACCAACTCAAAAGCTGGACCAAAAAATCACAAACGAGTCACCGAATTAACGAAAAAAAGCAAACCGACCCACAAAACAAAGTCTGCCCTAAGCCAACTCCATAGGAGTCTTCGGCTTCCAACAACAAACCGACGGCTAGAGGCGACACAGGGTCGTCAACCACACGAACCAAAACGAAGGAAGAACAAATCCAGCGTCGACTAACCAACGTCGAACGCGGTGAGACCTCCAACAACAACCTGGAAGATCTCGCGACAGCACAAAAGCCTACAAATACCACCAGAAATCCCAAAAGACACCAATTTAGGCGTTAGGATAGCCGCAAACCAAGTAGGTACCAACAAAAATCCGACACCGAACAGTGTCCACTCAGTCTAGTACACGTCAGTTCGACGCAAGAACTAGCTAAAGGTCGAAAGACCAACACTGACGATTCCACCAGCAATACGTCAGAGGGGTAGGCTTCACCGCCCTACCCAACAAAACAGAGGGGGTAACACCCAAACTGCGGTCGAAACTGCTCAAAGCACCGTCTCCGTAGAGACGCTCGCAATGGCCCTCGTGCTCTACATGGAAAGTGGGGACAGGGCAAGAACAGCCCAAAAAACAACACAGATCCACCAAGTGACGTCACCTAGCCCACAAGGGCCACCACCTGCCAACGAGTGGTTACGCAAAGGGAAAAACACCCTGCCACTTGGTAACTGTCTAGTACTCCACCACCACTACTACAAGAAGGAGCACGAGTCTGCGAACAAGGGCAGACCAAAACTCAGGAAATCCGCCAAACACGCTCGGATGTGGCCACCACCCCCAAACACGGGGTCGGCGTCCACACGCGAAATAGCCGACATAGTCGCTGTCGTCGTCGCGGTCGTGGCCACAACGGCGTGGGTACCACATGAGGGTTTGCAGTCATCGGGGCACTCGGCGAAGGAGGAGGAGGGGCTGGAGCGGCAGTCGCCGTAGCCTGAACATACCGGAGAGGGTCGCCAGCTGACCCCTCGCCTCGGCCTCAAGCACACAGGGTACGGTCCACACCAGGCTGTCCGCCTCTTGCCAGCTCCACACTCGAACCAGCCGCAATAGCCCGAAACTGAACACCAGCAGACGGCTCCGCAGGCGCACGCCTACCACCACGACCCGGACGAGGAGGTCTACCACGACCACAAGCCATCTGCAAAACACAAAAACCTGCGCAAGAGAAAGGGGTCGGCAACTCCCACAAAAACACAAGCCGAAAACAAACCCCTCGAACTCGCGCACCTATACATCCTAGGTCTCCCTATGGGTCAGCCTAACCAGTGGTTCAGTTACAAGTTTATGAATGAATGAGTGTTTGTACCCTTTACGCTCTGATATCATCTTAATCTGTCACGCCCCGGGCTAGTTTTAGATGCGGAAATACGTGCCAATTTTTTTTTTTGAAAGCCTAGCCCGCGCCACGTACAGACCCGCCACAAATACAGGGTCCACTGTACACACGGAGAGAGACTCCCCTGTATTTGCACGGCGTACACAACATACAACAGGATCACAACCACCATTCATTCATCACAACAACACAACAGCTCAAAGAGATTCATACAGCTAACAGTCCTTAAACCTGTATGAATCTAAGCAAGTCCTTAGGCGAAGGATGATGCAATGCACAAACAACAGATCATTCTAGAAAATTGCTCCTTTCCCAAAAGCTTTATTTTGAAACTCTAATATCAAGCATTCAAGAATCATTTGAAAATCGTTCTCCACACGAGAACTCTCTTTTAAAAATCCAAAAATCGATCAATCGAAAATCCATTTGAAAACTGTTTCCCACACGAAAACCTTTATTTGAAAACGCTACCACGAGGGGTAGAAAACCAAGATGCACGATATAAAGCCACAATTAGAGATCTAAAAGCATCGACATCCTCACATGGAAACTAAACCAAAACCATGAGATCTAAGCATGCAAAACAATCATCCAAAATATAACATGCTAGATAAAATAACCACAGTGTAACTGAACCATATCCGTAACTAACTGATAGAGGATAAGGGTAATAACCAAATCTGGAAAAGTAGCTTCACAAGTCAGAACCTCTAGAGCTACTATCTAGGCGTGCCTCGCAACGTCCCGACTCCCACCACCCTGCTCACCTGAAAACAACAACGAGGGCGGGGGGTGAGAACATGTAAACATGTCTCCCCTCCCAGTGGGTACCGCAAGCCGACGAAGGCGAGGTGTACACACCGGCACGAGGGTCAACAAAAGGATAGATAAGGTAAACAGTAGCACAAGTAAGTATGAGGCTGACAGACAACTGAACAACTATGCTACTGTAAGCAACTAGTATATGCATCAATGGAGATAACCACAAAGTAAACCCAATCCATAGCCACCGGGACGTATCCCTGGCACTGTCACACTGCTCATCTCTCGGCACCTCAACTTTCTACACGCAACGCAAAAAGGCTCACGGGTCGGTCGAAATACACGACCCTTTTCCGGAAAAGAACACCCCCAGGCGGTGGATCAGACCGCGGTGTACGTGATGTGCTAGAAGAGCTGTGACGATCTATGCAAATGCTCAATCCACAGAACGGCAACGAGCCGTGAAGCAACTGTTAAACCACAATGAGGATCGCTCGGAACAACAGGCGATCACCACCGACCAACAGGGTCGTCTCAATAATCATGCAAACCACAACTACTCTACTATCCAAGCACACATAAGTAGAGTCAACGGGAGTCAAGTAAACTAATAACTGAAATGCAAGAGAAGGGATAGAAAGGTATCACCGTAGTCCACTGAACCGACTCCGGATCGAAGTACCCACCTGTCGAAAGATCAAATCTAACACTGACGGCTCTCGGGAACCGCTACAGGACCTACGAAAGACTCACAGGGTCAAGGTCCACCAAGTCGACACTAAACACATAGCTCTCACATCCCGAAACCGACGGATCGCCCGGAAAACCCACCGGGACGATCCCGAAACCACACTAAGCCCCACAGGGGTACCAACAACCAAACCAGGTCCTCCGCTATCCCCAAACACACCAAAACAAGGTGACAGAACAGCGAGCACAAGCTCGGGGTGCCACGAACACAAACGCACCCGAAAAGGCTTCCCGGGTTCCCGAAAAATGCCGAATTGGCACCGGAACCCCCCGTCACTCATCCGCTGTCCTCGGAACTTCGGGACAGCGATGAGGAACAGCCAACGAGGCTAAACGACGAAGCCAAGTCACTTGCGAAAACAGCGAGTGAGTCGCACAACTAAAAACACGTGTTTCGCCGATTAATTTATCGAAAAACACATCGAAAATGAATCCGGATCTCCGCGAAGGGCGAAGGGGTTGGACAACCAGTCCACAGGGCCTCAAGGACCTTGCCCTTGCTGCCTGCAGCGTCACAACACTGCCACAATCGCAAAACAAGCGACAAAATACAACATACAAGCAATAAATAAGGCCGTTCGAGCAATCCGTACATCCGCACGACCTTCCGCAAGCACCAGCGGATAGGTAACAACGTAACAGAGGCCGTGCTCATAGCCCCACTGCGACAGGACTAGTCGCAAGCCCAAAAAACCTATAAAAATAGTGCCAACATGCGATGACATAGCTCGACATCGGCCGAACAGCGAAACGGCTCAACCAAAAAGCAAACTAATGTGAGCATGATGATCAGCGCGTCGCCGCGATCATCGTGCTCACCTTCTCGAGCTTCGGGAGTCAACAGGAACCTCAAATACAAGCATGCAAGCCACAAAACCACAAATAAGACCCTGGCCGGAGCAACAAGCTCCGGCCGGCTGCCGGCCGACATGCACGGCCAGCGGCGGCCAGGGTCGGATGCGGGGGAGGTGAGGAAGAGGGGGCTCATCTCAGCCGGCGACGGGAAGCGGCGGCGGCGGCGCGGGAAGGAGAGAAGCTCTCGGGTTGGCTAGGGCACGGCGGCGCGGCAACGGATGGCGACGGCGGCCGAAGACGACGCGTGCACCGGCAAGAGGAGGTCGCCGGACGTCGGCCTGCCGGTGACCGCGACAAAAAAGACCAACGGTGGCGGCGGCGGAGAGAGTGCGGCCGCGGCTGCCCTAGTTGCACCAGCCGAGCTTGCGGCGGCTGCGGCGGTGCTCCGGCAGCACGGCGACGGCCGGGTAGGTAGAGGGCGGCGCCGGAGGTCCCAAGGGTGGTGGTGCTCTCCCTCCAAGGCGGCGGGAGGCGGCGGCGGCTCAGGCCCATTAGCTTCGGCCTGATGCTGCCCAAGCAGCAGCCGCAGCAGGTTGGCGGCGGCTCCCGGCGGCTCCCGCACGACGCCGGCAGTCGTGCCACCTCAGGGGGAGCTCAGGCGTGGGTTCCCCCTGGGTGCACACCACAGGGAAGAAGAAGAAGGAGAAGAAGAAGAAGAAAAAGATTGAAAAGGGAGAGAGGGTTGGCCGGGGTTGCGCCGGCCAGGGGGTGGCCGGCGGCGACCGGAGGAGCTCGGGGAGGGAGCAGGGGAGCTGGGGGAGCTGGGGGCTCGCAGCTGGGGAGGCTGAGGGAGAGAGAGGGAGTGAGGAGGTTTCTCTCTCTCACACACACACAAACACAAACATATACACAATGCACAATTGCACAAAAGTCCCTCAAACAAAGAGAAATACCCCTGGGTCCCCCACAGTAAGCACAAAATGCCCAGACATCCCTCCACAAGCAATCTCACGCAAAACGGTGCGAGAAACAGGGTTCAGATCGCGAAACCAAAAATGTACAATTCGACCTCTCGGTGAAGAAGATGGAAGATCTCTCAATCCGTTTGTCGCATGTCGACACGGATTGCGCCATCGCGTTCAGCACTGCCGAGACATCGAATCTACCATTTTGGATCGTCAGATTCGGACTCCGGATTGCGCCGTTAAGCCGTTCTCTCTCCGCGACAAAACTCAAAAATACTAAAACACATATAAATACAACTTATATACATATATATATATATATACCTGTATATATATACGTATACAGATCAAAACACAGTAACAGGGGAGAGGAACACCGAATCCAAATTTTCAAAAATTCGAATTCTCACAATGAGCTATATATCCCATACACCAAATCATATGAACAAAATCTAATGAACCACACACCAAATCCTATGAATCATATACCAAGTTCATGAACCAAATCTCATGAACCATACACCAACTCCCATGAACCACACCCAACCCTATACACCAAATATCATGAATCATAAACTAAATTTCATAAACCATACACCAAATATCATGAACCATGAACCAAAGCTCATGAACTATGAACCAAATCTCATGAACCATACACCAAATCCCATGAACCATACACCAAATTCCATGAGTCATATGAAGCTCTCTCTTGAACCAAATAAAATGTGGAGTTCTATAACGAACCCGACTATCCTGTGGGCTAAGTTCGTTCATAAACTAAACCCAACCTCATCATGAATCTCGACCTTTTGCTCCAGCCCATATTCTAGAGTAAAAATCAAATACAAAATTGACTAACCCTAATACATATACTTAGGGTTAAGTCAATCACATCGCCTTAGCACATATAACTAAGGCAAAATCATCTCCAAACCGACATAGTTTTAAACTACATACTTGGAACTCCGTCAAATCCATATGCTATCGAGCTCTAATACATATACTTAGAGTTCATTTAAAACCCGACTAACCCTAACACATATACTGAGGGTCTAGTCAATCTTTTGCTCTAGCACATACAACTATGTAAGATAGGGGGTGCCCTAGGATCTATCTAGAGTATATCAATCACCTAGAGGGGGGTGAATAGGTGTATAAATAAAAATCACAAATCTCAATGCGATAAAGTAATGCGGAAAATAAAATCAGCACACCGAGATTTACGTGGAAAACTCCACCTTGGAGAAAAACCCACGGGACCAACACGCGAAAAAACAATTTACTAAGAGTAAAGAATTACAAGGTGATTACCGACTCCACGGACTTAACCTCTCCCTTCTCTTCAGCGGATCACGCGCACCAACGGGTTGTCCACGCCCCACGTCCGAATCCACGGACGCCACGCCTCGAATCCACGAGACGCCCAACTTCGAATCCACGAAGCCTTCAACACGTCGAATCCACGACGCTCACTCGAATCCACGAGCGCACTCCATCCGGGGCAAGAACAATAAAGTTGATGATGGTTTATTGCTTAGAATATCATGAAAAATCTGTGGGAATAATCTCTAAGCAATCCTCAAATTGATTCTAAAAGAATATTAGGAATTAGAGCACCATGAATCAATTTGAGAGAAGCTTGATGTAGAAGATGAGGAAAACGGTTACCTACAAGCTTCTAGGGTTTCTAAAAGATAATCTATGCTTAACCCACGTTTTAGAGACACCCCCACATCTTATTTATAGGTTTAGAAGCAATTTGAAATAGATTAGGATTAAAAACAGATTTTGGAAAGGTTTGAAAGCAAACCGATTTCGACTAGGATTGAAAAACTGATTTTAGAAAGGTTTGGAACCAAATTAGGATTGCTAAGATATTTTAAGGAATCTACCATCTTATTTACATGTTTGGGAGACATTAGAATTAGAGTAGGAATGAAAAAATAACTTTCCAAAACTTCGCGACGAGTCGGGGTCCGGATCGCGGGTATGGGGTCTGGACCTTGAAACTCTTCAGGCGTTTCATTGTCCGGACCGCAGCCATCAGGGTCCGGACTCGCTCTGCGAAACAGCCTGGGGTCCGGACCTCAGCCCTCAGGGTCCGGACCTCCGCCCTCAGGGTCCGAACCTCATCCCTCAGGGTCCGGACCCTCCCTGCGTGACAGCCAGGGAGGCGTACGGGTTCCGGACCTCACCTCAGGGTCCGGACCGGGTCTGCGAACCAGCATAACCTGCTCACGGGTTCCGGACCTCATGTTCCAGGGTCCGGACCTCATAGCATGAATTTTTTCGAATCGTTTATAAATCATTAAAAACCTATTCTAATGTCTTCCAAACACTTAAATTAGATATATAAATCATCATCAAGATTATTTAAACTTACCAAGCATCGTGAATTCATACGTTGAGTCTTCGAGTCTTCAATCTTCGTCTTTTCTTCTTTGAACCTTCAAGACTCCGACTCACTTCACGAAATATGCCAATATAAAATCCGTAACAATCTCCCCCTTTGGCAATTTCGTGGCAAAACCCAAAATTACATAAAACACTCACGATGCTCATCTCTCAAAAAAATGAAACTCATTGCCATCACCAAAACAATGAACTTCTCGCGTGAAAGATCCAAATAAAATTTAAAATTACACTTTAGTAACTCCTAAAACAAACTCTATGACTTAGACGAACATGGAGTCTTGAAGTCTTGAAAGACCTGCAAAAAAGTTTTCATTCTCCACGAACAAAGTTAGTAGAACAAATATATCTAAATCTCTCCCCCTTTGTTCATGCGTCAAAGTTAATCTCTCCCCCTTTGTTCATGCGTCAAAGTTCATCACCTCTCTCCCCCTTTTTGTCAAAAATTGCCAAAAGAGAACACCAAAAATAGAGAGAGTTTCGAGAGAAATCAATCAAAGTAAAAGTTTAAAGCTTTTTCAATTTTGAAACCACTTGTGATAAAATTTCAAGCAATGTTAGTGCATAAGAAATATAAGTTCACATTGATTTCTTTCAATCCTTATCAATTTCATAAGAATTAAGAATTTTACTACACAAGCACCATGATGTAGATAAATTAGTATACGATTTCTTAATTCATATATACTTCAAAATCAAGTCATCAAAAAAATAATCTAAAGGCTCAAAAGCTATCAAGATGTAAACGGATTATGAAGATGACTTAAGGGATTCATCAAAGAGACAGAAATTGTCGCATAAACGTTCAAATTTTGAGATAAACTTTAATTACAAGGGGTGGCTCTTTGAGCATCTTACTTGTATGTGGACCACCTTATAACGCCGAAAAATAAAATTTTGTGACTTTTTCCTTTTGCATACTTTTGCACTTATATATATTTTTTCGGATATGCAATTTAATTCTCATGTGGTAGCTGCACACACTAACCGGACGACCGGGGTGGTAGCTCTTTCCTCCATGTGGTGGTAGTTTTCACACTCCTTTAAGGATGTAACTCTTTCCACATCTTTCAAAACATATGAGCAATTTTTAATATAATAATAACTCCCCCTCGCTTAAGCAATCTCTTAGTTGAAAGAACATGTGACAAATTTTAGTCCATAAGAGAATGACTATTCATCAAATTCAACACACACAACCGAGATAGGTTAAGGTCCTAGAGATTACACATGATTGCCCAAATTTGATGAATATAAGAGTTAAGAATTCTCATAATAAATTATCTTCAAATATAATAAAAATAAAGTAAAACCGATAATTAATATGAGATTAATTAGGAGTGAATGAAAGTGAACCTATTGATATTCAATGCACTATTTAAAGTTCTAATCATTCAAAGAATCTAAAAACTGTAACAATGAAAGCACCATGACGTGTAATGCAATGATCAAGAGATATGCAATAAGAACCGATCAATGCACTACATAAAGTCAAAAACAAATTAAGGTTTAAGACAAGGAAAGATATCACCTTTCCGAACCCAAACTTGTCGGATTGTTGGTTGTCTTGGTTTGTTGCGGTTGAGCACCGATTGTTTTGACTTTTGATCATCCGTTGGTCGCCACGTTGTATTTGACTTTGTAGAAACCGGTTGTTGTGGCTTCGACTTTTGGTTGATCTGGGGTACTCGACTTGGTTGTTGTTGCTTTTGAAACCGTGGGGGTTGTCGAGTGTTGGAAGATGTCGATAGATGTTTAGAAGATGCCTCTTGAGTTTTCTTATCTTTTCTAGGGCATGTCTTCTTGATGTGTCCTTTCTTTCCACATCTATGACATAATTTCTCTTTTACACTTGTTGAGACTTTAGGAATAGAATTTTTAACCTTCTCAACAAATTTTCGCTCATATCCAACACGAAGTTTATCCGTTTGACCCAATCCGAGCATGTCATCAAGTTTCTTTGATCCGGAGGAGAATTTTTGTATGTCGGACTTGAGTTCATGGACTTGTCTAGTCAAGACTTGATTAGAAGTATGAATTTCCTTGATTTGATGTTCTAGAAAACCAATCTTCTCTTGATGTGATTTAATCGTCGTCTCCGATTGGTCTAGCTTCTCTTGGAGGATCTTATTACTTGTTAGAATTTGTTCCCTTTCCTCCGCAAGAGCTTTAGTTGAGGTCTTCAACATTTTATTTTCATCCTCAAGTTCCAATAGACGGTTCCTCAACTTCTTATTGTACTTAGCCATCTTCTTTGATTGCTTAAAAAGTTGTTGATACGCCACTACGAGATTTTCCTCGTCCGACTCTTCTTCACTCTCATCAAATAGAAGTGGCCGACTAATATTACTATCTTCTTCACCCATTATGAAAGATAAAGCCTAGATCCCGCTCTGATACCAATTGTAAGATAGGGGGTGCCCTAGGATCTATCTAGAGTATATCAATCACCTAGAGGAGGGTGAATAGGTGTATAAACAAAAATCACAAATCTCAATGCGATAAAGTAATGCGGAAAATAAAATCAGCACACCGAGATTTACGTGGGAAACTCCACCTTGGAGAAAAATCCATGGGAACAACACGCGAAAAAACAATCCACTAAGAGTAAAGAATTACAAGGTGATTACCGACTCCACGGACTTAACCTCTCCCTTCTCTTCAGCGGATCACGCGCACCAACGGGTTGTCCACGCCCCACGTCCGAATCCACGGACGCCACGCCTCGAATCCACGAGACGCCCAACTTCGAATCCACGAAGCCTTCAACACGTCGAATCCACGACGCTCACTTGAATCCACGAGCGCACTCCATCCGGAGCAAGAATAATAAAGTTGATGATGGTTTATTGCTTAGAATATCATGAAAAATCTGTGGGAATAATCTCTAAGCAATCCTCAAATTGATTCTAAAAGAATATTAGGAATTAGAGCACCATGAATCAATTTGAGAGAAGCTTGATGTAGAAGATGAGGAAAACGGTTACCTACAAGCTTCTAGGGTTTCTAAAAGATAATCTATGCTTAACCCACGTTTTAGAGACACCCCCACATCTTATTTATAGATTTAGAAGCAATCCGAAATAGATTAGGATTAAAAACAGATTTTGGAAAGGTTTGAAAGCAAACCGATTTCGATTAGGATTGAAAAACTGATTTTAGAAAGGTTTGGAACCAAATTAGGATTGCTAAGATATTTTAAGAAATCTACCATCTTATTTACATGTTTGGGAGACATTAGAATTAGAGTAGGAATGAAAAAATAACTTTCCAAAACTTCGCGACGAGTCGGGGTCCGGATCGCGGGTATGGGGTCCGGACCTTGAAACTCTTCAGGCGTTTCATTGTCCGGACCGCAGCCATCAGGGTCCGGACCCGCTCTGCGAAACAGCCTGGGGTCCAGACCTCAGCCCTCAGGGTTCGGACCTCCGCCCTCAGGGTCCGGACCTCATCCCTCAGGGTCCGGACCCTCCCTGCGTGACAGTCAGGGAGGCGTACGGGTTCCGGACCTCATCTCAGGGTCCGGACCGGGTCTGCGAACCAGCATAACCTGCTCACGGGTTCCGGACCTCATGTTCCAGGGTCCGGACCTCATAGCATGAATTTTTTCGAATCGTTTATAAATCATTAAAAACCTATTCTAATGTCTTCCAAACACTTAAATTAGATATATAAATCATCATCAAGATTATTTAAACTTACCAAGCATCGTGAATTCATACGTTGAGTCTTCGAGTCTTCAATCTTCGTCTTTTCTTCTTTGAACCTTCAAGACTCCGACTCACTTCACGAAATATGCCAATATAAAATTCGTAACAAACTAGAGTAGAAGTCAAATCAAATTTGACTAACTCTAACATATATACTTAGGGTTTAGTCAACCTTTTGCTCTAGCATGTATACCTAGAGCGGAAGTCATATCAAGCTCGACTAAACATCTATACTTAGGGTCTAGTCAGCATTTTGCTCTAGCATATTATCTAGAGTGAAACCCATATCCAATCAAGCTCTAATACATATACTTAGAGTTCATTCTCACTCTAGCACATATAACTGGAGTGAAAAATATATTCGGTTAATCCTGATACATACACTTAGGAATTAGCCACTCTTTACCTTCGGGTAACATCAAATCCGACCCACCTCAATACATATACTTGGGGTTTGATCACATTTTCATCTTGGAACATACAACCAATGTGAAATCAAATATGATTGGACTCTAAAACATATACTTAGAGCCAATTAGACTCTAATACATATACTTAGAGTCTAATATCGATTAGGTCCTAATACATATACTTATGAGCTAGTCAATTTCAAATCCGACTGAATCCTGACACATATACTTAGGATTCAGTCAATCATCAGGATACAGTTCATTCCATCCTCTCTATGAAGGTCTCTTAATCAAAGGTGCCCCAATCTCCAGGGGGTAATTAACAGTAGATGCTTGCATCTATTGGAAGCCATGGATCCGCAATACCTGATATCTATATACATATGAATACTAATCTGAATCATGAATATTATCCCATGGGAAATCCATCGAATCGTGCGAGGTGCGTCATTCGTGGTGGTAGACACCGGAGACTACTGTTTAGTAGTTCTCACACCCCCTCTTTGTTATTTTTCTATTTTAGACCCCTCATGTAGTATTCCAAAAAATTTATCTGTCGGAATGGCAATAGTTTTGGCAACTGGTCAACACTCCCGTAGAGTGCCGGGATGTGCTGGAATCGTTTTGACGCAAAATTGACGCCACAAACGATTTCCAAACTGGATATAATTTTAGCCAGAGTATGTTAGTGGACTTATGTGATGCCAATGGTGCAACTTAACCATTATCTACCTCTACATGAGGATTTTGGCATGTAGCATCTTAACCCAGCTGAAACCCTCTCTCTCTTTCTTCTACATCTCTTCTCCTTCTTCCTCATCTTCTTCTTTCTTTCTCTTCTCTCCTTCTTTCCCTCTTGATTCTCCCTACTGGTTGACAGCAGCACCAGCAAAATTCAGCAACAGCAGTATAATTCAGCAGGTACCAGCAGCTGTGGGCAGTGAGCAGCAGCAACAGAAGCAAGATGCAGCCAGTAGCAGCAGGCTGCAGGTTCTGCAGCAGCAGCAATAGCAACAGCAGCGGCAATAGTTGCAAGGGGAATAATTGGATGATTTTGAAGCCTCCAACTGTTAAATTGGAATGTGCTCGTGAGTTGATGTCCAATTAAGGTAATTTTGGTTAAATGCTACATTTTGGGTTTTAGAAGCTATATTGCAGCATGTTGAGGGATTTTTGATTAATTTCCACATCCTAACTTGATAGCTGAGTTCTTGCTGGCTTGTGCTGAGTTATCCTTCAAGTCCTCAGGGTTGTGGAGCCAATTCTAACTGAAATTTTAGGTTAGATAGTTTGTAATTGCTGAAATTGTAATTATAAGCTGAAGATTGAGTTTTTGTGGATTTTCCTTAATTCTTTGATCCGATTCTTTGTAGCAGCGGAATTGCTGGATGTTAGTGAGTTTTTTCTTTCTCTTCTAATGGATTCGAGGCTACTTCTATCTAGATTACATGTAAACTGAGGTTACTGGTCAATTAGAGTTTTTTGGATCCGAACTGAACCTTTGTTGGATTTTGAATCCATTTTTCGTTTCCAGCAGTTCTTTGGTTTATAGCTGAGATTTCTTGGACTATCTGTGAGAATTTGAATTTTTTATTTTTTTTGTAAAATTTGAGTTATGTGTTCCTCTCCCCTTTTGCTGTGTATTTGATACGTATTTGTAGATAAATACATGTATAGTTATATATATATATATATATATATATATATATATATGTATATATGTTGTATTTTTAGGGTTTTTATTGTTTTAAGTTTTTGTAGCGGAGAGAGAACGGCTTAACGGCGCAATCCGGAGTCCATTTCTGACGATCCAAAATGGTAGATTCGATGTCTCGGCAGTGCTGAACGCGATGGCGTGATCCGTTTCGACATGCGATGGACGGATCGAGAGATATCGCAAGTTCTTCACTGAGAGGTCGAATGGTACAATTATTGTTTCGCGATCTGGACCCTGTTTCTTGCACCGTTTCGTGTGAGTTCGAATGTGGAGGGGTGTCTGGGCATTTTGTTCCTGCTGTGAGGGACCCGGGGGCAATTTGCAAGGTTTGAAGGGCCTTTTTGCAAATTTACCATGTGTATATGGTTGTGTGTGTGTGAGTGGAGAGAGAGAGTGTATTCACCTTTCCCTCTTCTTCTCCCTCAGCTCCCAGAGGTGCAACCCCTCTCCCCAGCTCCTCTGCCATCTCCCCGAGCGCCGTCGGCCGCCGCCGACCACCTCTGGCCGGCGCAAACTCCGGCAAAGCTCCCTCTCTCCCTTTTCTTCTTTTCTTCTTCTTCTTCTTCTTCTTCTTCTTCTTCTCCTTCCCTGCGGTGTGCACCCAGGGTGAACCCACGCCTGAGCTCCCCTTGAGGTGGCACAACCGCCGGCGACCTGCCCCGCCTCCGGGAACCACCGCCGTGCGCCGCCGAGCTGCTGCAGCTGCTGCTAGGGCAGCTGCGGGCCGAGGCTACTGGACCCGAGCTGCCGCCGCCTCCTGCCGCCTTGGAGGGTGCGCGTCGCCACCCTCTGGTCCTCCGGCGCCATTGCCTTCCTCCCTGGCCGCCGCCGTGCCGCCGGAGCGCCGCCGCAGCCGCCGCGGGCTCAGCCTGGGCAACTAGGGCAGCCGCGGCCGAGCACCCTCCGCCGCCGCCGCCGCCGGGGGATTTTGTTGTCGCGGTCACCGGCATCCCGACATCCGGCGACCCCCTCTTGCTGGTGCTCGCGTCGCCGCCGGCCGCCGTCGCCGTCCGTTGCCGCGCCGCCATGCCCTAGCCAACCCGAGAGCTTCTCTTCTCCCCGCGCCGCCGCCGCCGCTTCCTGCCGCCGGCTGAGGTGAGCACCCTCTTTCTCACCACCCCCGAATCCGACCCTGGCCGCCGCGTTTTTTTTTTTTTTTATTTTTAGTGTTTTTTTGTTTTTTGATTTTTATTTTTATTATTGTTTCTTTTTACATTTTTTTTTATTTTTGATTTTTTCTTTTTTTTTTTATTTGTTTTGTTATATTTTTTTTTTTATTTTTTTTTTTTTTTATGATTTTTTTTTTATTTATTTTTGTTTTTGTATTTTTTTATATTTTGTTTTTCAGTTTTAATAATTTTATTATGTTATAGATTGTTTTAGGTTTTTTGGTTGTTTTTTTTTAATTTTTTTTTTGATTTTTAAGTGGATTTGTTTTTTATTATGTTATTGTATTTTTTATTTTTTGTAATTTATTTTTTTTTTTAATTATTTTATTATTTTTTGATTTTGAGATTTTGGTAAATGTTTATATTTTTTTTTTTTTTCTGTTTTTTTTTTGGATTTTTATTTTTTTTTGTTTTTGATTAATTAATTTTTGTTTTTTGGGATTTTTTTTTTTTTTCTGGGTTTTTTAATTTGACAAAAAATATGATTTTTTTATTTTTTTTATTTTTTTTTATTTAGTTTTTTATTTGTTTTTTTTTGTGATATTGTTGGTATTTGGGGGATATTTTTGATTGATTAATTTTTAGTTTTATTTTTTTATTTGTTGTTTTATTTGTTTTAATTTTTTTGTTTTTTTATTTTTGATTTTTTATTGTTTTTAATTTTTTGTTTTTATTTGATTTTGTTGTTATTTTTTATTTTTGTATGTAATTATTATGTTTTTGGTTTTTTTTTTTTTTTTTTTTTTTTTTTATCTTTTTTATGTGATTTAAGTTTTTTTTTTTTTTTTTTTATTCCGTATATTTTGTTTTTTTTGAATTTTTCTTTTGTTTTTTTTTTTTTTTTGTATTTGAGTTTTATAATTTTGAATGATTTTTTTTGTTATTGTTTTTTATGAAATTGCGATTTAATTAGTGTTTTTTTTTTTTTGATTATTTATTTCTATTTTTTTTGTTTTTATGTTTAGTATTATTTGGTATTAATTTCAGTGATTTTACGGTTTACCTTTCTTGTTTTATGTTGCATTTCTAGTATGGCATTTTATGTATTTCTTTAGCCTTGATTTGTTGTAACTCTACTTATGGTGTGGTTTTTGGATATTTTTGGTAATGTTAGGTTGTTGTGGTTTGGTGTTGTTATTTTATTTTTACTTTTTTTGTTATTTTTTATTTATGTTTATTTATTTTGATTTTTTATTGTTTGATTTTTTTTTTATTTTTTTATTTTATTTTTTGGTTTTTCGGGTTGGGGGTGAAAATTTTTTTTTGTGTTATTTTGTTTGTTAATTTTATTTTTTTTTTGTTTGAGTCTTTTTTATTTTTGTTTTTTTTATGTGATGTTAGGTGTGGAAAGAGGGTTTTTTTGTTTTTTTAGGGGTTCGTGTTTTGGAATTATTTATTTTTTTGTTTTTTATATTTTTGACTACACGATTTTTTTTTTTTATTTGGCTTTGCCCTCTGAGTTTGGTTTTTGTGGGTTGTTTTTTTTATTTTATTTTTTTTATATGATACTTTTGGTGGGGGTATGTTTTGTGGATTTTTGGTTGAATTTTTTATTTTATTTATTTATTTTTGGTATTTTTTGTTTTTTTTTTTTTTTTGTTCTTATTTTATATAATTATATGTTTTTTTTTTAGATTTTTATATATTTAAATTTATTTTTTTTTTTTGGGTTTTTATTTTTATTTTTAGTATTTAGTTTTTTTTGTGTTTTATTTGTGTTCTGTGTTTTGGTATGGGTGGTTGTTTATTTTTTTATATTTTTTGTTTTTATTTTTTTTTTTTGTTAGTTTGTTGTGTTTTATTTTTGATTATTTTGATTTTGTTTTATTTATATGATTTTTTTTGTTTTTTGTTTTTAGATTTTTTATTGTTTTTTTATATTATTTTTGGTTTTTTTTTTCAACTTTTTTTGTTTTTTTGTTTTTTGTTTTTTTTTTTTTTATTATATTTTTATTTGTTTTTAGTATTTTATTGTGTATTTTGTTTGTTGTATTTATATGATTTATGTTTTTTTTTTTTTTTTTTGAGTTTTTTTTTTTTTTTTATTTAATGTTTTTTTGATTTTGTGTTTATTTTTAATATTGAATTTATGTTTTTTGTTTATTTTTAATTTTTTTTTTTTTCTGTGTATTTTCTTCGCTGAGAGGTCGAATAGTACAATTATTGTTTCGCGATCTGGACCCTATTTTTCGCACCGTTTCGCGTGAGTTCGAATGTGGAGGGGTGTCTGGGCATTTTGTTCCTGCTGTGAGGGACCCCGGGGCAATTTGCACGGTTTGAAGGGCCTTTTTGCAAATTTACCATGTGTATATGGTTGTGTGTGTGTGAGTGGAGAGAGAGAGAGAGTGTATTCTCCTTTCCCTCTTCTTCTCCCTCAGCTCCCAGAGGTGCAACCCCTCTCCCCAGCTCCTCTGCCATCTCCCCGAGCGCCGTCGGCCGCCGTCGACCACCCCTGGCCGGCGCAAACTCCGGCAAAGCTCCCTCTCTCCCTTTTCTTCTTTTCTTCTTCTTCTTCTTCTTCTTCTTCTTCTTCTTCTTCTCCTTCCCTGCGGTGTGCACCCAGGGTGAACCCACGCCTGAGCTCCCCTTGAGGTGGCACGACCGCCGGCGACCTGCCCCGCCGTCGGGAACCGCCGCCGTGCGCCGCCGAGCTGCTGCTAGGGCAGCTGCGGGCTGAGGCTACTGGACCTGAGCCGCCGCCGCCTCCCGCCGCCTTGGAGGGTGCGCGCCGCCACCCTCTGGTCCTCCGGCGCCGTCACCTTCCTCCTCGGCCGCTGCCGTGCCGTCGGAGCGCCGCCGCATCCGCTGCGGGCTCAGCCTGGGCAAGTAGGGCAGCCGCGGCCGAGCACCCTCCGCCGCCGTCGCCGGGGGTTTTGTTGTCGCGGTCACCGGCATCCCGACATCCGGCAACCCCCTCTTGCCGGTGCTCGTGTCGTCGCCGGCCGCCGTCGCCGTCCGTTGCCGCGCCGCCGTGCCCTAGCCAACCCGAGAGCTTCTATTCTCCCCGCGCCGCCGCCGCCGCTTCCTGCCACCGGCTGAGGTGAGCACCCTCTTCCTCACCACCCCCGCATCCGACCCTGGCTGCCGCGCGTCGTGCATGTCGGCTGGCAGCCGGCCGGAGCTTGCTGCTCCGGCCAGGGTCTTCTTTTGCTTTGTTTTGGCCGCATGCTTGTGTTTGAGCTTACTGTTGCCTCCCGAAGCCCGGGAAGGTGAGCACGATGATCGCGGCGACGCGCTGATCATCATGCTCACCTTAGTTTTCTGTTTGGATGTGCCGTTTCGCTGTTCGGCCTTTGTCGAGCTATATCATCGCTTGCTTTCACTATTTTTATGGATTTTCTGTGCTTGCGACTGGTCCTGTCGCAGTGGGGCTGTGAGCACGGCCTCCGTTACGTCGTTACCTATCCGCTGGTGCTTGCGGAAGGTCGTGCGGACGTACGGAATGCTCGAACGGCCTAAATTAATGCTTGTTTGTATGTAATTGTTGCTTGTTTTGGGACTTTGATGATTGTGGCAGCGTTGACGCTGCGGGCAGCAAGGTCATTACCCTTGAGACCCTGTGGACTGGTTGTCCAACCCCTTCGCCCTTCGCGGAGATCCGGATTTATTTCCGGTGCGTTTTTCGATGAAATAGTCGGCGAAACGCGTGTTTCTAGTCGTGCGACTCACTTTCAGTGTTTGCGAGTGACTTGGCTTCGTCATTTAGCCTCGTTGGCTGTTCCTCATCACTGTCCCGAAGTTCCGAGGACAGCGGATGAGTGACAAAGGGTTCCGGTGCCAAATCAGCATTTTTCGGGAACCCGGGAAGCCGTTTCGGGTGCGTTTGTGTTCGTGGCACCCCGAGCTTGTGCTCGCTGTCCCGCCACTCTATTTTGGTGTGTTCGTGGCACCTCGAGAGTTGTGCAGGTGGTGACAGTGCCTGGGATCCGTCCCGGTGGCTATGGATTGGGTATACTTTGTGGTTATCTCTATTGTTGCATATACTATTTGCTTACAGTAGCATAGTTGTTCAGTTGTATGTCAGCCTCATACTTACTTGTGCTACTGTTTACCTTATCTATCTATCTGTTGACCCTCGTGCCGGTGTGTACACCTCGCCTTCGTCGGCTTGCGGTACCCACTGGGAGGGGAGACATGTTTACATGTTCTCACCCCCCGCCCTCGTTGTTGTTTTCAGGTGAGCAGGATGGTGTGAGTCGGGACGCAGCGAGGCACGCTTAGTTAGAGGTGCTAGAGGTCCTGACCTGTGAGGCTTCTCCCCCGGATTTTTGGTTATCACCCTATCCTTTTATTCAGCTAGTTATGGACGAGGTTCGGTTACATTTTGGATGTGCTTTCTTGCATGATTAGATATTGTGGATTTGGTTTATCTTCTATATGTGGATTGCATGCTTAGATCTTTTATTATGCTTTATATCGCATACCTCGGATTTCTACCCCTCGTGGTAGCGTTTTCAAATAAAGGTTTCCGAGTGGGAAACAGTTTTCAAATGAATTTTCGATCGATTGACTTTTGGGATTTCAAAAGAGAGTTCTCGTGTGGAGAATGGTTTTCAAATGATTCTTGAATGTTTGAGATTAGGGTTTCAAAATAAAGCTTCTGGGTAAGGAGCAATTTTCTAGAATGATCTGTTGTTTGTGCATCGCATCATCCTTCGCCTAAGGACTTGCTTAGATTCATACAGGTTTAAGGACTGTTAGCTGTATGAATCTTATTGTGTTGTTGTTGTATGTGTGATGAATGAATGGTGGTTGTGATCCTGTTGTATGTTGTGTACGCCGTGCAAATACAGGGGAGGCTCTGTCCGTGTGTACAGTGGACCATGTACTTGTGGCGGGTCTGTACGTGGCGCGGGCTAGGCTTTCAAAAAAAAAATTTGGCACGTTTTTCCGCTTCTAAAACTAGCCCGGGGCGTGACACTATCCACTAGTTTTGGAGCTGAGGAGCTAGAGAAATTCCAATTCTAGCTGGTAGCAAGGCAGGATGGTCCACATTTGCTCAAATATTAGGTTTTGGCTTCAAATTCCAGCATTGATGCAATTACTGTGTTGTTTTAGTAGAATTCTCTCTCTACTGTGATTGAGTGGCTTTTCCCTTTGATTTCTTATTGGAATTGGGCTAAAGAGAGGTGTGGTGGTGATTGAGTCCTTCCCATGGTTGGATTTGCTTTAGAGATGGGTTTAATTTATCGAATTCAGCAAAATTTTCATTAAGTTGCAAGATTTTAGCATGTATATTATTTGTTGTTCAATGTTATTGATTTAGCTTCAAATCTTTGGATTTGCATGGATAGTGATGAAATCTAAACTTTGAAGAATGCTAAACCTATTTTTAGTCAAATTCAAATGCTGAAATTAAACCTCTTTTTATGCCAAAATTTGTACTATTCCTTTCCGACGCCCGTCGTTAGTAGTTAGCGTCGATAGCTGTTTTTACTTGTTTCTTGCCCTGGTTAGAGGGTTGTTAGCTTTTGGATTAGTGTAGAATGAGTTTAAGCTCGTGCTAAGGAGCGGAATGACTTTCTATAGCAGTTTTTAGACTGATCTCTATATTAGGGTATCGTTTGGCTTGACGGTGGTTTCAGATCTTTGATTTTTGCATTGGATCCTGGAGCACGTGAGTCATAGTTTAATGATCTAATTGATCATCCGCATCAAGTACTGCCTGCATGAGCCAGATCCGAGCTCGACAGAGACTATGCTTTTTGCTTGGCTAGGTAGCTCCCCCGAGTGCCACTTCAAAGTGAGGCCTTTTTGCGTTGGTGTTGCAGCAGCCCCTTTTGGACGACCTACCTTGCACCAGCCACCCTCAAGGGTGGTGCGTGGTAGTAGGTTGGCGTAGGCTTGACAGGCCCTAGAGGCGGTCATGTGGATTGAGTTGGTTGTGTGGACTCTATAGTTAGTTGATGCATTCATCATAGTAGTAGTTTTACTTGAGTATTAGTAGTCTAGATGCATAGTAGCTGTAGATTTCTTTCCAGCTCTACTACTTCTAGCTCTTCTACTCACCCAATTTTTACTTTCAGCATTTGTAGACTTAGTGGGTAGGCCATCGACGTCGGTGACGGTACCTACTGAGGACTACTTGTTTATAGTAGTTCTCACGTCCTTTGTTGCTCCCTTTTTCTTGTAGAGCCCTCCGCCCCTGTCACTGCTATTGATCGAAATAAGGAAGTAGCGAGTTAGATCCCTACCCACCTGTATGGGCCTAGTTATAGGGTGCCCTAGTGGCAGTTTTTGGAGAGTAGACATTATACATATTGATGTTTATGTTTGTATTTTCAGCTTTGAAGGTGGCTTTGTACTTGATGGATCATATCAGTTAACTATTTTGAGCTTACGTATGTACAAAGGTTTACTTATTAGCTGTTAGCAATTTCACTTCAGCTCTAATACTTGCTTGTAGTGTAATATCTGAGATTTTTATTTTGAGAGAAATTCAAATTTGAATTTGAATTTGAATTTATATATATAACTTGTATTTATATATAGGTGTATATATGTGCTGACGGAGAGAGGAGGGTTTTGTCGCGAATCGGCAACCGATTCTAGCAAAACAAAATCTCAAGTCTGATTGTCTGGCAGTGCCGGAAGTGCTGGCACAATCCGTTCGTAAATCTGACGAGCCGACCGTCCGAAATTGCACATTGATCGAGGAGGGGTCGATATTGAGCACGGTGACCTAGAGTCGTTGCTGATCACCGTGCTCACCTCGGTTCTTGTCGGAGAGGCCCTGTTTCGCCACTTTTGCTTCGTCGCTCTCGAAGCCCTTTTATTACTATTTTCAACATAGCCCCGACGCGCTCCTCGGCCATCTTTCGTGCCCCGAGTAGCGAGCACGGGCTTCGTTGCATTAAGACCTATCCGCTGGTGCACTCATTTGGTCTCGCAATCGTGCAGTGTTCGGTATCGGCCCTAAATATCGCTTTTATTTACGTATAATGCTATTTGTCAATAGTATAGGGGCTTTTATGGCGTGGGCTGTCTCGGGCAGCGTAAGACCACTTATTGTGCCCCTCTGGACAGATTGTCCAAGTTCTCAATGCCCTCACGGGATCGAAATTGATTCCGAAGCATTTTTCAGCGAAAACGCCAATGGAACGCGGTTATCGATGTGGGGTCCACTTTCTGTTAGTGTGAATACCCCAGGTTTGTCACGAGCCTTGTTGTCTTGTTGCACTTGCAGTCTCGAGTTTTCGGAGACAATGGGTGAGCGGCGGAGGGTTCCAGTGCCGAAAACGGCATTTTCGGGAATCCGAAACGGCACTAAGTGCGTTGTTATATGTCTATATTCCTTTGGCATGTGATCGCTGTTCGAACACCTATGTTGGTGCATTTCGGGATAGCGGGTGACTTGTGATGTACAACGGTACCTTCCGGAGTACTCCGTTGGGTTCAGAAGTGTTCCGGTGGACTTTTCGGAACTCCCGGCGATTCTGGGGTTGTGTGTTTAGTGTTTTGGAGTCGACTTGGTGGACCTTGAATTGGTGGTTGTTTTGTAGGTCCAGTCGAAATCCCTGTGCGCCTTGGGTGTTAGACGCTACTACGGTTTCAGGTGGGTGCCTCGATCCGAAGTCGGTACAGTGGTGCTAGCTCGGTGATGTTCTTCCCTTACCATTTTTCATTGCTTTTGCATATTATTGATGAGCACTACACCACTAGACTTCCAATTTACTTACTCTACTTCTGCTCTATCATGCGTTAGTAGTAGGGTGGTGTTTGATATATTGCATGATCTCTATCTGCGGGCCTTGATTGGTCAGTGTTGGTTAGTTCGGTGACATGGGTGATCTAGTTTGGACAGGTGTTAGTTGTTGACTTACTCTCGGCTATTTGCCGTCTTGTTGACTATTGAGCATTGCGCGTCGATCGTCACAGCTCGTGTAGCATGTCATGTACACCAGCGGTTTGGCCACCGTGTAGGTGTTCTTTTTCAAAAAAGTGGTCATTTCCTCCACCCGTGAGCCCCTTGCAAGGTGCTAGCTGGGGTTATATGCCAGTGGGTGAGCATACTGTGGCACTGCCTGCGGTCTTTAGACAAATATGGCGAGGTGTTTGGATATCTGTTTTATATACAGTTGATGCATATGTTATTGTTTACAGTAGCGGTAGGTGCTTACTATTGTTCATACCTGTATTTTTTTACTTGCTACTGTACTTGAGTATCTATCTCTCCTTGTTTGTATTCTCTCACCAGTGAGTACACTCGCCCTCGTCGGCTTGCGGTTCCCACTGGGAGACTCCTGTTGGTTTCTCACCCCCTGTAAGGATAGAGATTTTTATTAAATAATTTAACTCTCCGTTGACGATGTTTTATGTGTATTTTAATTACATAACCACTCGTCAAGTTCCGGGTGGAAACAAGTTGGAATAAAAGAGTTACGCGATTTTTAATATTCATTTAAGTGAATAGTAACTCTGGTTTTTCGGTGAAGCCAATTAATAGAGATGGCTTCTGGAGTGTGTCGGACTCCGTTCATAGTGGTCCAATAGCTCGTTTTCAACCGTCCGATTACTCTGGACTTGATGGCACTGATAGATTTTAGATTTGATGCACGGTTTCTGAGAAAAGCCTACTTAATGGTTGAGGGACCAAATTGTAAATGTACATGTGAACCGTAAAGGGGTTTATTGATCTGCGAATCGGCAATCAAATCGAACAAAACAAAATCAAGAGCTCGATGCCTCGACAGTGCTGAACGCGCTGGCACTATCCGTTCGGAAATCCGACGGACGGATCGCAAGATATAATGTGTTTTCCAAGGAAGGGTCAAAATGTCAATTTTGATGTTTCACGAAAAGTCCCAATATTTTATGCGCGGAATCGCGCGAAATTGTACGTGGAGGGACTTACGTGCAATTTATGCGAACTGTGATGGACCTAGCAACAAATGTTGGGTTTCGGGGGACTTAATTGCAAAATTGCAAATGCATATAAATAAGGTTTTAGGGTTTGCATGAGCAAACCCTAACCCTATTAGCCTCCACCCCCTCCACAGCACCCTAACCGCCTCCCCTACCCTCGGACTGATCTCCTTGGGCTGCCACTGCCGCCACCGGCCAACCGCCGCCGCGCCGGAGGCCCTGCCAGCCCAACCATCTTCCTTCCTCACCTCTATTCTCCCTTCCTCTTCTCCTTCCTTGGCTGGATCTGATTAGGAAGAACCTCTGCTGGTTGTTGCGGGTTTTCCGGCGCCGCCATCGACCTCCGACGCCGCCATCGACCTCCGACGCGCTGCCCCACCGTCCTCGGCCGCCTCTGCGCACCGCTGTAGCCCTGCTGCCTTGGCCGGGCCGCAAGTGGCCTGTGCGGGCTGGTGGTGACAGAGACCACCAGCCGCCGCCGCCCGAGGCCTTCCGCCGATCCCGCTCGACTTCCCTACACCGCCGCGCCCGACCCCTGCCATCGCCGTCGCCGCCGATCACGCTGGAAGCCGCCGCGGCCGCGTTTGAGCCTGAGACTTTCGGGCTACCGCACGGACCTGCGCGCCGTCGCCGCTGCTCGGGCCGGCCTCCCCTTTCTTCCTCGTGATCCTGGCGTGCTCCCCGTCACCTCCCGGCGCCGCCCCAACGCCGCCGTCGCCGCCGGAGCTCCGCCCTAACTCCCTATACAAACAGGGCAGCTAGGGCATAGCCCCCCCCCCCCCCCCCCCCCCCCCCCCCCCCCCCCCCCCCCCCCCCCCCCCCCCCCCCCCCCCCCCCCCCGCCGGCTGTCACCTTGGCTGGTGGTCCCCGGCCAACCGCATCCCTCCCCCGCCGGCGCGCCCTCCGCCGTGGCCGCCGCCGGCCGGCACTGCTTGAGTGCTCTCGGGTTTGGCTCTGGCTGAACCCGAGTTTGGCCGAACACACTGTTCCGGCCACCCCGACAATCTCTGTTGGTCCCGCTGGTGAGTACGGCCCTCCCGACGTGCCGTTTACGTCCGTGCTCACCTGTTCCGCTGTCAACGGAGCTCCGTTCAGTGGACTTGCGATTGTCGCTTCCGGACCACCTTTCCGATCAAGGTTTTGGTCGATCCCGCGCGCTCCTCGGCTGTTCACTGTGCTCCAGACAGTGAGCACGGTCTCTGCCTCGTCGAGACCTAGCAGGGTGTGTCCCGGTGGGCCTCGATAATGCTCGGATCGAGGTATCAGCCCATAATTTCACTATTTATATGCTTATATTGCAATATTGTTGAATGTTAGGGGCTTTGATGCGATTTGTCCACTGTGGGCAGCGTGTTTACACTAATTGCAATCTGTGGACTGATTGTCCAAGTTCTGCTGCCCTTCGTTTGTCCAAAAATGAGTTTTCGGAGCGTTTCCCGATAAAATTTGTCGGCGGAACGTGGTTTTCGGCTCGAAAATTATCCGACTCGATGTTCGTACCATGTGGGCTGCCACTAGGCCTTATTGGCTGGTTGTTCCGGCCGTCTCGTGTATTCGGAGACGCCCGGTGAGCGGTAGTGGCCGGTGTCGAAATCGACACTTTCGGGAACCCGGATTGAAACGATTGTACGACGATGATTGTTTTGATGTTCGATCTTGTGCTTGCTGCCAAGACACCCAAATGGATGTGTTTTGGGGCAGCGGTTGACTCGTGGATCGAGTCGGTATCTTTCGGGACTGTTCGTGTGTCTCGGGGACGTCCCGGTGCGATTTTTGGGACTTCCGGTGTTGTTCGGAGATCGGTTTCGGGGAAACCGAGTCTCGGGTTTTGGGGGTTTGTGTGAGATGCGTATATTAAGTCATTTGAGATTTATATCTGACTCGGTGGGCCTATCGTAGGTCCGGTCGATTTGCGGAGCGTCCCGGAGTCCGACGCGACAGTGACAGGTGGGTACTTCGATCCGAAGTCGGTTCAGCGGTGCACGCTCGGTGATGTTCCCTTCATCCCTACCTTTTACTAACATATATACATGTTCAGTACTTGAGCTCTTCACCACATGACTTTGACTCTTGCTCTACTTAGTATACTCTCCTGTTGGCCATGACATAGAAGTAGAGCGGTAGTGACACTTGCATTTATATTCCTGTTGACCTGAGAGGTCGGTGCCCGTGTACTTATAGTGTCATTGATCTCACACTTTTTAGTTGACCAGAGTGGCCGGTTCTTCTATACTCTTGTCGTTGTTGACTCGTACTTTCTTGTTGACCTAAGTGGTCGGTACTTGCATACTTTTGGGAGGATGTTGAGTTGTTCCATCCTAGTTGACCTGAGTGGTCGGTACTTGTGTTTCTTTACGATTCGATGACCTATTGGTCGGTGTGCCCCGAGGGGCCGTGATTGTCGGCTATTCGCTGACGGTTGGCTATTGATCATATTCGCATTGATCGCCACAGCTCAAGAGCATTTCACGTACACCAGCGGGCTGATCCCCCGCAGGAGGGTGTTCTTTTCCGGAAAAGTGGTCGGTCGCCGACCCGTGAGCCCGGTGGTGGTTTTCGCCAGGGTTGTATGCCAGGATGAGCGGTTTCGTGGCATTGCCTGAGGTCCTTGACCGACACGGCGGTTTAGATTGGGTATATTTGGACTCTTTGTCCGGTTGACGCATATAGCTACAGTAGCGGTTGTTGCATGCATACTTACAGTTCCTTTCTTATCACTTGTATTGCTACTGTAGGCCTTGCTTTACATTACTTCACCTATATTTAATTATCTCTTCCTTTGCCGGTGAGTACACTTGCCTTCGTCGGCTTGCGGTACCCACTGGGAGGGAGAGACATGTTTACATGTTCTCATCCCCCCACCACCATTTTTTTCAGGTGACTTCGGAGGTGGGAGTCGGGACGGTGCGCGAGGCGCGACGGGCGAGTGACTCTTTGAGCCCGACTAGTTAGCGGTCTAGTTTTCCTACCTTTCCATTTACTTATGCATTAGACCTTGTGGTTCAGTGGATTTTGGAATTTGATTTTGGCATAAACTTTGTAATAACTAACTTGAATAGGTTTTCTGTGGATTTTTGTGGAAAATGATGTCTCCTACCCATCGAGATAGCCGTTTTCGAAAGAAAAGGTTTTTCATACAAATATGACTCTTAGTGTTTCAAAAATAAGGTTCCCGTGTGGGAAATTGTTTCAACTGATAGATGTAATTGTTTATGTATCGTAATTGTGAATGGTTGTGAGTGGATGGAAATGTTTGTACATTGTATATTGTGTGACGCCGTGCAAATACAGGGGAGACTCTGTCCGTTTGTCACGGAGAATCTCTGTATTTGTGGCGGGTCTGTTGCACGTCCTTGGGTCAAGATTTATAAAAAAAAAATGGGCACTTTCCGCTGAACTCTGAATTTTCAAAACAGCCCGATGATTTTGGCTTATAGAAAGGAACCCCGGGGCGTGACACCCCCCCTTTCAGGTGATCTTGGTGGTGGGAGTCGGGACGGTGCATGAGACACGGTAGCTAGCGAGCTCTAGAGGTCTCGATTGGTCGACACTGGTTATGGTTATTATGATCAGACCCCTTTTCTTTTATTCGCTAATAAGTTAGACTTTGGTAGTTCAGTTAACTGTTTCATGGTTGGTTGATTTATGAGTTTTCAGTCCTTGTGGATAGTTGACTATTTGCAAATAATTTGGATGGTGATGCTCTTGTGATTACTGATGACGTTGTGGTTTTGGTTTTATGACATGTGGTTTTCTACCCCTCGAGATAATCGGCTTTTCAAAAGAATGAGTTTCCGTATGGGAGACAGTTTCCAAATGACCTTCTGGATTTATTGATTCTTAGTATTTAAAGACGAAGTTTCCGGGTGGGAAACACTTTTAAATAATAGAATTGATTGTCGTAATGTGCATTCGCATCATCCTTCACCTAAGGAGTGCTTAGAGCATGCATCATCTCAAGGATGGTTAGTTGACTGGTTACCATGAGCATCTGCATTGTGAATACTGTTTGTGTGAATGGATGTTTGTGTTGCAGCATATACTTGTAGTGGTACGCCCTGCAAATACAGGGGAGACTCTGTCCATGTGGACATGGGAACTCCTGTAATTGTGGCGGGTTTGTTCCGTTTTGTGGGCAAGTTTGTATCTAAAAAAGAAAAAGGCATTTTTTGCTGACTATACTTTCGAACTGGCCCGTTCTTCAAAAAGGCTTTAAAAAAGGGGCCCCGGGGCGTGACATGTAGTGGCTCTTGTATTGATTACAGGTAATTTTTTTCCTTCGTTGACATAGGGCTTCATAGGATCACGTCTATTGACGAGCCCGGGTTCGGCTGCAACCCGGGGGTTGACACCTCAACTCTGGCTGCATCTGAATGAGGTAAAATATTGCGTGATAGATAATGACTCCTACCCAGGCATGCAAGTACTAAAGGAGGACCACTGATAGGGCCTATTTTGTAGCAAACTGTACATATTTGATCTAGTGAGGCCAATGGTAGTTGCATTTATTTTATAGTCTCATTCTGAAGATTTATGATGTATAGGGGATATGTATGTATAGTGTTGCTATATGATTCCTGTCACTATGATAATCTGATGCCTATTAGTTGTGGACTTCTAGAACTTATTTCTTTCGATAGGTGGTTTGACGCTTCATATGTGCGGGGTGCTTTCTGTGCATATAGTGGATCTGTTGGCGTACCCGGGGCTTCGCTGCAGCACGGGGCATGACAAAAAGTCCGTTAGGGTTTGGATTTTCTTTATATATAGTAACAATTAACTCGTGCGATGTACGAATTTTAAATTTATTTTTTAGTTTACTTATTTACTTTAGTTAACTTTCGATATAGAGAAGAATTCAACAAGATCACTAATGAAAAAAATTGTATAAAAAAGTTAAAAAGGAAGAAAAGAAAGACTTATTTATATTGTGGAAATGAAAGAAAATTATACACAACTCACAATGTATTTTTTAAAAAAGATTTAGAAGGAAATTAGAGAATCCCTGTCACGCCCCGGGCTAGTTTTAGATGCGGAAATACGTGCCAATTTTTTTTTTTTTTGAAATCCTAGCCCGCGCCACGTACAGACCCGCCACAAATACAGGGTTCACTGTACACACGGACAGAGCCTCCCCTGTATTTGCACGGCGTCCACAACAAACAACAGGATCACAACCACCATTCATTCATCACAACAACACAACAACTCAATAAGATTCATACAGCTAACAGTCCTTAAACCTGTATGAATCTAAGCAAGTCCTTAGGCGAAGGATGATGCAATGCACAAACAACAGATCATTCTAGAAAACTGCTCCTTACCCAGAAGCTTTATTTTGAAACCCTAATCTCAAACATTGAAGAATCATTTGAAAACTGTTCTCCACACGAGAACTTCTCTTTTGAAATCTCAAAAGTCGGTCGGTCGAAAATCCCTTTGAAAACTGTTTCCCACACGGAAACCTTTATTCGAAAACGCTACCACGAGGGGTAGAAAACCAAGACATGCGATAACAGCCACGATGATAGAATAAAGGTACCGACATCCAAAAGTCTAAGCATGAAAACCTCACAAGAATACTAAACGAAATCCAAGAGATCTAAGCATGCAAGAAAATCATCCAACATATAACTGTACCAAAACATATCATGCTAGATAAAACAACCACAGTGTAACTGAACCATATCCGTAACTAACTGAAAGAGGATAGGGGCAATAACCAAATCTGGAGAAGATAGCCTCACAGGTCGGGACCTCTAGTACCACTAACTAGGCGTGCCTCGCTGCGTCCCGACTCTCACCACCCTGCTCACCTGAAAACAACAACGAGGGCGGGGGGTGAGAACATGTAAACATGTCTCCCCTCCCAGTGGGTACCGCAAGTCGACGAAGGCGAGGTGTACACACCGGCACGAGGGTCAACAAAAGATAGATAAGGTATACAGTAGCACAAGTAAGTAAGAGGCTGACATACAACTGAAACAACTATGCTACTGTAAGCAACTAGTATATGCATCAAAGGAGATAACCACAAAGTAAACCCAATCCATAGCCACCGGGACGCATCCCCGGCACTGTCACACTGCTCATCTCTCGGCACCTCAACCTTCTGCACGCAATGCAAAAAGGCTCACGGGTCGGAACAGCTCAACGACCCTTTTCCGGAAAAGAACACCCCCAGGCGGTGGATCAGACCGCTGGTGTACGTGATGTGCTAGAAGAGCTGTGACGATCGATGTGAATGCTCAATCCACAGAACGGCAACGAGCCGTGAAGCAACTGATAAACCACAACGATGATCGCTCGGAACAACAGGCGATCACTACCGACCAACTGGGTCGTCTCAAGAATCATGCAAACCACAACTACTCTACTATCCAAGCACACATAAGTAGAGTCAACGGGAGTCAAGTGAACTAAAACTGAAATGCAAGAGAAGGGATAGAAAGGTATCACCGTAGTCCACTGAACCGACTCCGGATCGAAGTACCCACCTGTCGAAAGATCAAATCTAACACCGACGGCTCTCGGGAACCACGACAGGACCTACGAAAGACTCACAGGGTCAAGGTCCACCAAGTCGACACTAAACACAAAACTCTCACATCCCGAAACCGACGGATCGCCCGGAAATCCCTCGGGACGATCCCAAAACACACTAAGCCCCACAGGGGTACCAACAACCAAGCTAGGTCCCTCGCTGTCCCCGAACACACAAAACCAAGTGATGGGACAGCGAGCACAAGCTCGGGGTGCCACGAACATCAAACGCACCCGAAACGGCTTCCCAGGTTCCCGAAAAGCGCCGAATTGGCACCGGAACCCCTCGTCACTCATCTGCTGTGCTCGGAACTTCGGGACAGCGATGAGGAACAGCCAACGAGGCTAAATGACGAAGCCAAGTCGCTCGCGAAAACAGCGAGTGAGTCGCACGACTAGAAACACGCGTTTCACCGACTATTTCATCGAAAAACGCGTCGAAAATGAATCCGGATCTCCGCGAAGGGCGAAGGGGTTGGAAAACCAGTCCACTGGGTCTCAAGGGTCATGCCCTTGCTGCCCACGGTGTCGCAACACTGCCACAATCAACATAAATCCAAAACAAGCAACAAATACATGCATAAGAGCAATAAACTAGGCCGCTAGAGCAATCCGTACGTCCGCACGACCTTCCGCAAGCACCAGCGGATAGGTAACGACGTAACAGAGGCCGTGCTCACAGCACCACTGCGACAGGACCAGTCGCAAGCCCAGAAATCCCATAAAAAGAGCAAGGACATACAATGCAAAAGCTCGACATCGGCCGAACAGCACAAAGGCTCACCCAAACTGAAAACTAAGGTGAGCATGATGATCAGCGCATCGCTGCGATCATCGTGCTCACTTTCCTAAGCTTCGGGAGGCAACAGGGAGCTCAAACACAAGAGTACGGCCAAAAACCATCAAAAGGAGACCCTGGCCGGAGCAACCAGCTCCGGCCGGCTGCCGGCCGGCATGCACGGCCAGCGGTGGCCAGGGTCGGCTGCGGGGGAGGCAAGGAAGAGGGGGCTCACCTCAGCCGGCGGTAGGAAGCGGCGGCGGCGGCGCGGGGAGAAACAGAGGTCTCGGGTTGGCTAAGGCACGGCGGCGCGGCAACGGACGGCGACGGCGGACGGCGGCGGCCGGCGGCGACGCGAGCACCGGCAAGAGGGGGTCGCCGGACGTCGTCCTGCCGGTGACCGCGACAGAGAAAATCGGCGACGGCGGCGGCGGAGCAAGCTCAGCCTCGGCTGCCCTAGCAGCTCAGTCCGGGCCGGCGCGGCGGCTGCGGCGGCGCTCCGGCGGCACGGCGACGGCCAGGAAGGGAAGGACCGACGGCGGCGGTCCCGAGGGTGTCGGCGCGCACCCTCAGAGGCGGCGGGAGGCGGCGGCGGCTCGGCCTCCAGCTGCTCCTGCCCGCAAGCAGTAGGCAAGAGCCGCAGGCGGCGCTCCGGCGGCACGGGGGCGGCCGGGGAAGGAATCGACGGCTGCGGCGGTCCTCCTGATGCCGGCGGGAGGTCGCTGCGGCGGCGGCGGCTCAGAACATTAACCCACTGCCCGCACTCCCAGCAGCAGCCAGCTGCGGTGGCGGCGGCGCTCCGGCGGCACGGCAACGGCCGGGGAGGAAGGAGGCGGCGCCGGAGGACCTGAGGGTGACGGTGCTCACCTTCCCAGGCGGCGGGAAACAGCGGTGGCTCGGGCCACCCACCCCCTGCCCGCAGCTGCCTTAGCAGGAGCTGCAGCAGCTCGGCGGCCCACGGCGGCGGCTCCCGATGGCGGCGCACGACTCCGGCAGTCGTGCCACCTCAGGGGAAGCCCATGCATGGGTTCCCCCTGGGTGCACACCGCAGGGGAGGAGAAGAAGAAGGAGAAGAAGGAGAAGAAGAAGAAAAGAGAGAGGAGGAGTTGGCCGGGGTGGCGCCGGCCAGGGGATGGCCGGCGGCGGCCGGCCGAGCTTGGGGAGGTGGCTGATGAGCTGGGGAGGCTGGGGCTCACCTCAGGGGGGGGCTGAGAGGGAGAGAGGAAGAGAGGGGAGCTCTCTCTCTCACACACACACACAAACACACATATACACATGCACATTTGCAATTACACCCCCCCAAACCTCACGAATTGCTCCTAGGCCCATCACAGCAGGAACAAAAAGCCCAGACACCCCTCCACAAGCAACCTCACGCGAAACAGTGCGAGAACAGGGTCCAAATCGCGAAACTGCAAAATGTACAATTCGACCTCTCGGCGAAGAAGATGGAAGATCTCTCAATCCGTTCGTCGCATGTCGAAACAGATCACGCCATCGCGTTCAGCACTGCCGAGACATCGAACATACCACTTTGGATCGTCAGATTCGGACTCCGGATCGCGCCGTTAAGCCGTTCACTCTCCGCGACAAAACTCAAAAACAATAAAACACAAATAAAAACCACTTATATACATATATATATATATATATATATATATAAATACCCGTATATATATACGTATACAGATCAAAAACACAGTAACAGGGGAGAGGAACACAGATTCCAAATTTCCAAAATTCGAAATCTCACAATCCCTATTATGTGGAAGTTGCTAAATAAAATGAGATATTTTATAGGAAGAAAGTAGGCAAATATAGAGAATTAATAATTAATAAGAAATTATTTTGAGAAATAAATAAGAAAAATAGCTAATTAAATCATTACTAAAAAAAAAGGAAAGAACAATAATCAAGTCAGTTATACATTCATAAATCATTTTGCTGAATGATAATTTAGAAGGCCACCAGTTATCTACAATTAAATTTGAAAGTTTAAATAGGGGGATTACATGGAGAATTAATAACAAATGGATAAAAGAAATTGATCAGAAGAGAAATAATTGAGAAAAGAGACGGTGGAAATGTCCTAAATCAAATGATAATTGATAATTTAGAAGGTCTCATAGGTTAAGTTATCTAATTAGGGTGATTAATGAAGCAGTGTAAAACTAATTTAATTTAATTTTGAATATTTATTTATTTAACCTACCACAGAACTTCGCCATATGTCAATTTAAGATTAATTTCGAAATCATATATATAATCTATTTAATTAATGATAGCTCACCCTTAAAGCTAATAAGTTACATAAGAAAGTGGAATGGATTTAGTAAACTAAAAATATTAATTAGCAATTAAAAGTTCTGAGGATAATAAGAAAGGATAAACTGAAGTGTGCTGGAGCCAAGTAGCCGGGTCTGGGTATAGAGGAGGTAATTGATCAACACATCCATAGAGTGTTGGGCCGAGCGGGAGCCGTTTTAGTATGAAATGGACGTGAAAACGGACTCGAAACGCCAAAAACGGCTAGAACTAAAGTTTTTGGCATTTTCAGGTGCTTGAAAGATCTATTGGGCAGTCGGAAACATTGTAGCAACTTAATGTGATTTCGGACCGTACCTCCCCGAACGCTATTTCTACTGTAGCAGTCCGGTTTTGAGTTGATGAGATTTGACCATCGGATCGACACATGTGTAGTGACTTATTGAGGATCCGGGCGCCGAAAACAATCGGGTGGACAACGCATTTGGACCCTCCCTTCGGGCACCCACGAGCTGTTCGGATGGTGCATAGAGGTTTCAAACACCCAGAGGATCAATTTGGGCGCTCGAAAGGTCCCATTTCTGTAGCAGTGAGTTTTTTCTTTTTTCTTTGAGGGCTCTTTTGCAATTGTTTAGTTCCCATTATAAATTGACCAGAGGGCCTACAACTCATCTTTTTTTCTCTTCCTGTACCAGAGATCCTTCCTTCATCCCTCCTTCTTCTCCTCCTCATACTTCTTCTTCCCTGTTGGTTGAAGAGCCACCAGCAGTAGCCGCAGCAGCAACGACCTCTAAAGTTTGAGCAACTGGACGCATGGGAGCTTTAGGCTGCGGATTCAGCTCATGCTCATGACTAAGGGGAGGAGAAGAGCTAGTGTTATGCCTTTTCCCAAATGGAATTGAGGTTGATTGAAGTGAATTTTGGATTTAAATCAGAATTTGGAGCCGAATCAAATTTTTGTTAGATTTTTTTTATTCTAATTATTATAGCAAAGTTGTTGCCGGATTTTTGGAGGATTTGCTGATATTTCCAACTGAGTTAGAGTAGTGAGGAGGTGTCCTTCGAGTGCCATTCCATTCTATTGTTGGATTTGTGACCCTAGGTGGGTTAAAATTACCGAAAATGACGAATTCCTCATTATGTCTAGTTATCCTACGTTATTCGTGTTTTTAGTTATTGTAATCTGAAATCAGCAGAATAGCATGAGTATTACTTTCTTTCCATTTCATATTACTACTCACAATACAACATTTTGTATTAAAGCTGGCTTTTTAGGGATACCTATAGCGGCTTTTCGAAAAGCCGCAAAAATAAGTATCGCCACTTCAAAAAAGCCACAAAAATAGCTGGTGAAAACTGAGGTGGTATAGGTTTATGTCAATATTGCAGCATCATAGGAAAGCCGCATTTTAGTGCCTATAGCAGCTTTATAGAAGCCACAATGTCTTAATTTTTACAGCTTATAACTGTCACGCCCCGGGCTAGTTCTAGATGCGGAAAAAACGTGCTAAATTTTTTTTTTTTTTTTTTGAAAGCCCAGCCCGCGCCACGTACAGACCCGCCACAAATACAGGGTCCATTGTACACACGGACAGAACCTCCCCTGTATTTGCACGGCGTCCACAACATACAACAGGATCACAACCACCATTCATTCATCACAACAACACAAGAGATTCATACAGCTAGCAGTCCTTAAACCTGTATCAATCTAAGCAAGTCCTTAGGCGATGCACAAACAACAGTCATTCTAGAAAACTGCTTCTTACCCAGAAGCTTTCTTTGAAATCCTAATCTCAAACATTGAAGGATCATTTGAAAACTGTTCTCCACACGAGAACTCTCTTTTTAAATCACAAAAAGCCGAATGATTGGAAATCCATTTGAAAACTGTTTCCCACACGGAAACCTTTATTTGAATGCACTACCACGAGGGGTAGAAAACCAAGACATGCGATAAATGAAACGATCTAGAACATGTATACATCCAACTAGCCCAAGCATGCAATCATCACATAATGATAAAGAATGAATCCACAACACATAAGCATGCTAGAATATATCCAAAAGAAGGGTAACTGAACCACAAATCACATCTATCAGATAAGGGTAGGGCGATAACCAAATCTGGGGAAGTAGCCTCACGAGTCGGAACCTCTAGAGCTACTATCTAGGCGTGCCTCGCAGCGTCCCGACACTCACCACCCTGCTCACCTGAAAACAACAACGAGGGCGGGGGGTGAGAACATGTAAACATGTCTCCCCTCCCAGTGGGTACCGCAAGCCGACGAAGGCGAGGTGTACACACCGGCACGAGGGTCAACAAAAGCTAGATATAGTATACAGTAGCACAAGTAAGTATGAGGCTGACATACAACTGAAATAACTATGCTACTGTAAGCAACTAGTATATGCATCAAAGGAGATAACCACAAAGTAAACCCAATCTGTAACCACCGGGACGCACCCCGGGCACTGTCACAACCTGCTCATCTCTCGGCACCTCAACCTTCTGCACGCAAACGCAAGAAGGCTCACGGGTCGGAACCAATCTCAACGACCCTTTTTCGGAAAAGAACACCCCCAGGCGGTGGATCAGACCGCTGGTGTACGTGATGTGCTAGAAGAGCTGTGACGATCGATGCAAATGCTCAATCCACATAACGGCAACGAGCCGTGAAGCAACTGAATAAACCACAACGAGGATCGCTCGGAACAACGGCGATCACTATCGACCAACTGGGTCGTCTCAAGAATCATGCAAACCACAACTACTCTACTATCCAAGCACGCATATAAGTAGAGTCAACGGGAGTCAAGTGAACTAATAACTGAAATGCAAAGAAGGGATAGAAAGGTATCACCGTAGTCCACTGAACCGACTCCGGATCGAAGTACCCACCTGTCGAAAGATCAAGTCTAACACCGACGGCTCTCGGGAACCGCGACAGGACCTACGAAAGACTCACAGGGTCAAGGTCCACCAAGTCGACGCTAAACACAAGCTCACACACATCCCGAAACCGACGGATCGCCCCGGAAACCCACCGGGACGATCCCGAACCACACTAAGCTCTACAGGGGTACCAAACAGCCAACAGGGTCCCTCGCTGTCCCCGAACACACAAAACCAAGTGACGGGACAGCGAGCACAAGCTCGGGGTGCCACGAACACCAAACGCACCCGAACAGGCTTCCCGGGTTCCCGAAAAATGCCGAATTGGCATCGGAACCCCATATCACTCATCCGCTATCCCCGGAACTTCGGGACAGCGATGAGGAACAGCCACGAGGCTGAACGACGAAGCCAAGTCGCTCGCGAAAATAGCGAGTGAGTCGCACGACTAGAAATACACGTTTCGCCGATTAATTCATCGAAAAACGCGTCGGAAACGAATCCGAAACTCCACGAAAGGCGAAGGAGTTGGACAACCAGTCCACAGGGCCCTTAGAACCAAGCCCTTGCTGCCCACAGCACCGCAACAATGCCACAAAAGCCAAAATCCACAATCAAGCAACTTATACAAGCATACAAGCAATAAACGAAGCCGCTAGAGCAAACCGTACGTCCGCACGACCTTCCGCAAGCACCAACGGATAGGTAACGACGTCACGGAAGCCGTGCTCACAGTCCCACTGCGACAGGACTAGTCGCAAGCCGGGAAATCCCATAAAAACAGCGAGCGCACGCACAAAAGCAAGCATAACTAAGGCCGTTCGAGCAAACCGTACATCCGCACGACCTTCCGCAAACACCAGCGGATAGGCAACGACGTAACGGAGGCCATGCTCACAGCCCCACTACGACAGGAACAGTCGCAGGCCGGGAAAATGCATAAAAACAGCGCAAACATAAGTCGAAATGGCTCGATAACGGCCGAACACCCAAACGGCTCAACCAAACAGAGAAATAAGGTGAGCATGATGATCAGCGCATCGCCGCGATCATCGTGCTCACCTTCCCGAGCTCCGGGAGGCATCGGGGAGCTCAAACACCAAGGTACGGCAAATCAAAAACACAGCAAAAGGGACCCCTGGCCGGAGCAACCAGCTCCGGCCGGCTGCTGGTCGACATGCACGGCCAGCGGCGGCCGGGGTCGGCAGAGGAGGTGGCAAGGAAGAGGGGGCTCACCTCAGCCGGCGGCGGGAAGCGGCGGCGGCGGCGCGGGGAAGAGCCCTAGCTCCGGGAAGGCTCGGCCACCCCTACTCCGGCAAGGAACGGCGGCGGCGGCCGGCGGTGACGCAAGCACCGGCAAGAGGGGCCCGCCGGACGTCGTCCTGCCGGTGACCGCGACAAAAAAAGCGGCGGGTGGCGGCGGCGGAGCAAACAAGGCCGTGGCTGCCCTAGCTACCTAAGCCGAGCCCGCGGCGGCTCCGGCGGCTCTCCGGCGGCACGGCGACGGCCGGGGAGGCAGGGGGCGGCGCCGGAGGTCACGAGGTTGAGGATGCTCACCCTCCAAGGCTGCGGGAGGCGGCGGCGGCTTGGGCTCACCAAGCTCGGCCAGCTGCTGCCCCAGCAGTGGCCGCAACAGCTCCGGCGGCCCACGGCGGCGGCTCCCGGCGGCGGCGCGCCACTTCGGCTGTCGTGCCACCACAGGGGAAGCCCATGCATGGGTTTCCCCTGGGTGCACACAGCAGGGAAGAAGAAGAGGAAGAAGAAGAAGGAGAAGAAGAAGAAAAGGGAGAGAGAGATGGCCGGGGGGGGGTAGCTCCGGCCAGGGGGTGGCCGGCGGCGGTCGGCCGAGCTCAGTGAGGAGGCCAAGGGGCTGGGGGAGTTGATGCTCACCTCTGGGGAGCTGAGGGGAAGAGTGGAAGTGAGAGAGGGAGTGAGAGGAGTGAGAGGGAGTGGTTCAACCACTCCAACCACTCTCCAACCACTCTCACAATTGTAATTTAGCCCACCAAACAAAGTAATTCACTCCTCAGTCCCTCACAGCCAGCACAAAATGCCCAGACACCCCTCCACAAGCAATCTCACGCGAAACGGTGCGAGAACAGGATCTAAAATGCGAAACCAAAAAACATGACATTCGACCTCTCGGCGAAGAAGATGGAAGATCTCTCAAACCGTTCGCCGCATGTCGAAACGGATCACGCCATCGCGTTCAGCACTGCCGAGACATCGAACTTACTATTTTGGATCGTCCGAATCGGACTCCGGTTCGCGCCGTTAAGCCGTTCACTCTCCGCGACGAAAATCCAAAAACACTAAACCCCCAAAAAACTCACTTATATACATATATATATATATATACCTGTATATATATACGTATACTGATCGAAAACACAGAATCAGGGGAGAGGAACTCAGAATCCAAATTTCCAAAATTCGAATTCTCACATCACTTCCACCTAACAAGAAGTTTCGTCCCCGAAACTTACTCACACATCATCCGCGAACAACAGCGGATACCTCTCACACGAAGCAGACTCCGGCTCCCAAGAAGTCTCGCGCTCCTCGCGACTCGTCCACCGCAGTCTCACAAACAGAAAGCTCCGGTTCCTTAACTGCTTCACTATGCGAGCCAAGAACCTCACAGGCACCTCACCGCAGCTGAGATCCTCCCTCAGCTGAACCGTTGTCGGGCCGATCACACGACGCTCACCCATGTCAACCCAACAGATCAGTGATCGACGATGACTTCCAAACAACGCCTCGCACGGTGCCAATCCAACGCTCGCTTGGAAGCTGTAGAAGAAAGCAAGCTCCATCAAGGAAAGATACCTGAACCAATCCTCACCAAAATCCAAAACGCATGCCCGGAGCATAACCTCGAGAGTCTAGAAGACTCACTCCGACTGCCCAACACTCTGAGGGTGGTAAACTGAGCTGAAGTCGAGCCTCGTCCCCAGTGCCTACTGCAAGCTCCTCCAGAACTGGGAAACAAAGCGAGAACTCCAATCCAAAACGATCGACACTGGCACTCCAAACAGCCCGACGAACTCATCCAAGTAGAGCTGCGCCAGTCGATCCCAAGACTAAAACGAGTGTACCGGTAGGAAGTGAGCCGTTTTCGTCAAACAGTCCACAAAACCCATATCGGAAACCCGGTGACGAAAACCAAGGTGATCTGCTCCCACTTCCCTACAGGTACAGGCAATGGTCAAAGCTTCTCTGCTGATCGCTGATGCACAGCCTTCACTTGCTGACAAACCCGGCACAGTGCCACATGCTGAGCTACAACCAGAAACTCAGCCTCAAGTCGCGGTACATCTTCGTCTCTCCAGGATGAACGGTGTACGGCGACTAGTGTGCCTCAGCCAAAACTCTCACCTCAAATCCTGATCACTGGGCACACACCTCCGTCCTCGAAGGAAAACCAACAGCATGTAGCACGAAGTCACTATCTCTGCCCTGCTCGGCGTCTGCTCGCACTCTCTGCCAGTGCGGATCCATCGGCTGCCCATCGAAAATCTGATCCGCCAAGGTGGGTTGCACCTCCAAAGACAACAACTGTGCGGTAGCTCCACAAGGTAAGGTCTCCAACTCTGGTCGACGAAACTCCACCCCCAATCGCTCCTGGTCGGTGATCAAAAGAGACGGCTCCTTGAAGAGATACAACAGACTCTGGGGATCCGTGAAGATCTCACAGTGCGCTTCATACAGGTAGTGTCTCCAAAGCTTGAGAGCGAACACCACAGCTACTGACTCGAGATCGAGCGCCAGATAAATCTTCTCATAGTCCATCGACTAGCGCGAAGCACAAGCGATAACCTTCCCATGCTGAATGAGCACGCACTCCAATCCTATCCAAGATGCATCGCAGAAGACCGCAACAACCTCACCGAGCTGCGACAATGCTAAGATAGGGGCACGGGTCAAACAGTCCATCGGCTCCTAGAAGCTCATCAGACAAGCGGGAGTCTACAGAAACAACGCGCCCTTCCTCGACAGCTTGCTCAAAGGGGCGGCGATCTTGAGAAGAACCCTCAACAAATCACCGGCAACAACGCCCAAGCCGAGGAAGCTCCTAATCTCAGCCACAGAAGTCGGAACAGGCCAAACTACTACAAAGTCCACCTTCCTTGGTTCCACCGCAAAACCAACCCGCGTCGCAATGTGAACCAAGAAGGAAACTCCTCGAAAAGATCAGTATGTCGTCAAAGGAGACCACGACAAATTGATCCAAGATCTACCGAAAATCCAGTTCATCAAATCCAAAAAGCTGCCGAGACGTTCGTCAAACCGAACGGCAAAACCGGGACCTCGTAAAGACCAAAACGAGTCCGGAAGGCCGTCGACGCAACGTCCTCGGCCTTGATCTTCAACTAAAGATAACCTGGCTGCAGAACACACTTCGAGAATACCGAGGCTCCCTGGAGCCGGTCGAAGAGATCGAAGATCTGCGGTAGAGGGTACCAAAACATCACCGACAGCTCGCAGTACTCGAACTCACAAACAAACCCACGAAAACCTTGCGAGTCCATCACTCAGGTGCAGAGGATTGCCAATCGCAACAAGCGATAAAAGCACCAACGATGCCGAACATCAGATCCAAAGATCGGACACGCGCCCTAAAGCAAGACTACACAAAAGACGCGGCGAAAACCCTGCATGCAAACACAAGCACAGAGACCTCGGAGCCAACAACCAGGCTCCCGTCATCCCGAAACCGAGCTAAAAGGGGCACCCTGACTCAACCGGAGTCAAACCAACGGCAGTGATGGCAAATCAACTGCGCAAAACCACTCCGGGATCAGCTCAAGGCTCACCACTAGGACAGGGATGACCAACACACAGCTTTCCGCAAGATGACCAAGAGCGAGAAAAGTCTTGCAAGAGAAAGCACCGACCCAATCCAGAAAGTCCCCAAAAGGGATAGGGTATTTCGTTCTAACTTTCGACACTACGTTGTCTGCAGCCAACGTACTTATCAAAAGAAAACGAAATATCCCAAGATCAAAGGCCAACAACCAGTTGGCAACACCACAAAGGCACTAGGTCAACCAACTCCAAAAGCTGGACCAAAGTCACAGACGAGTCACCGAATTAACGGGAAAAACAGACCGACCCACCAAACAAGGTCTGCCCAGAGCCAACTCCCTAGGAGTCTTCGGCTTCTCACAACAAACCGACGGCTATAAGCGGCAAAGGGTCGTCAACCACACGAACCAAACCGGAGGCAGAACAAAACCAGCGTCGAACGCGGGGAGATCTCCAACAAGAACCTGAAAGATCTCGCGGCAGCACAAAAGCCTACAAATACCACCAGAAATCCCAAAACACACCGATTTAGGCGTTAGGATAGCCGCAAACCACGTAGGCACCAACAAAAACCCGACACTAAACAGTGTCCACTCAGTCTAGTACACGTCAGTTCGACGCAAGAACTAGCCAAAGGTCGAAAGACCAACACTGACGATTCTACCAGCAAGACGTCAGAGGGGTAGGCTTCACCGCCCTACCCAACAAAACAGAGGGGAAACACCCAAACTGCGGTCAAAACCGCTCAAAGCACCGTCTCCGTAGAGACGCTCGCAGAGGCCCTCGTGCTCAACACGGAAAGTGGGGACAGGGCAAGAACAGCCCAACAACAACACAGATCCACCAAGTGACGTTCCCAAGCCCACAAGGGCTACCACCTGCCAACGAGTGGTTACACAAGGGGAAAAAGCACCCTGCCACTTGGGATCTGTAAGGTACTCCACCACCACTACCAGAAGGAGCACGAGCCTGCGAACCAGGGCAGATCAAAACTCAGGAAATCCGCCCAAACACGCTCGGATGTGACCACCACCCCCAAACACGGGGTCGGCGTCCACGCGCCCAATAGCCGACAAAGTCGCTGTCGTCGTCACGGTCGTCGCACAACGGTGTGGGTGCCACAGGAGGGTCTGCAGTCATCGGGGCACTCGGCGAAAGAGGAGGAGGGGCTGGAGCGGCAGTCGCTGTAGCCTGCTGCTGCAAAAACTACCAGAACAAGCCGGAACATGCCGGAGAGGGTCGCCAACTGACCCCTCACCTCGGCCTCAAGCACACAGGGTACGGTCCACACCAGGCTGTCCGCCTCCTGTCAGCTCCTCACTCGAACCAGCCACAACAGCCCGAAACAGAACACCAGCAGACGGCTCCGCAGGCGCACGCCCACCACCACGACCCAGCCGAGAAGGTCTACCAAGACCACAAGCCAACAACCCAACACGGAAACCTGCGCAAGAGAAAGGGGTCGGCAACTCCCACAAAACACAAGCCGAAAACAAACTCCTCGAACTCGCGCGCCTACACATCCTAGGTCTTCCTATGGGTCAGCCTAACCAGTGGTTCAGTTACAAGTTAATGAATGAATGAGTGTTTGTTCCCTTTACTCTCTGATACCATCTTAATCTGTCACGCCCCGGGCTAGTTCTAGATGCGGAAAAAACGTGCTAAATTTTTTTTTTTTTTTTTTGAAAGCCTAGCCCACGCCACGTACAGACCCGCCACAAATACAGGGTCCACTGTACACACGGACAGAACCTCCCCTGTATTTGCACGGCGTCCACAACATACAACAGGATCACAACCACCATTCATTCATCACAACAACACAAGAGATTCATACAGCTAGCAGTCCTTAAACCTGTATGAATCTAAGCAAGTCCTTAGGCGAAGGATGATGCAATGCACAAACAATAGTCATTCTAGAAAACTGCTTCTTACCCAGAAGCTTTCTTTGAAATCCTAATCTCAAACATTGAAGGATCATTTGAAAACTGTTCTCCACACGAGAACTCTCTTTTTAAATCACAAAAAGCCGAATGATTGGAAATCCATTTGAAAACTGTTTCCCACACGGAAACCTTTATTTGAATGCGCTACCACGAGGGGTAGAAAACCAAGACATGCGATAAATGAAACGATCTAGAATATGTATACATCCAACTAGCCCAAGCATGCAATCATCACATAATGATAAAGAATGAATCCACCACACATAAGCATGCTAGAGTATATCCAAAAAGGGTAACTGAACCACAAATCACATCTATCAGATAAGGGTAGGGTGATAACCAAATCTGGGGAAGTAGCCTCACGAGTCGGAACCTCTAGAGCTACTATCTAGGCGTGCCTCGCAGCGTCCCGACACTCACCACCCTGCTCACCTGAAAACAACAACGAGGGCGGGGGGTGAGAACATGTAAACATGTCTCCCCTCCCAGTGGGTACCGCAAGCCGACGAAGGCGAGGTGTACACACCGGCACGAGGGTCAACAAAAGCTAGATATGGTATACAGTAGCACAAGTAAGTATGAGGCTGACATACAACTGAAATAACTATGCTACTGTAAGCAACTAGTATATGCATCAAAGGAGATAACCACAAAGTAAACCCAACCTGTAACCACCGGGACGCACCCAGGGCACTGTCACAACCTGCTAATCTCTCGGCACCTCAACCTTCTGCACGCAAACGCAAGAAGGCTCACGGGTCGGAACCAATCTCAACGACCCTTTTCCGGAAAAGAACACCCCCAGGCGGTGGATCAGACCGCTAGTGTACGTGATGTGCTAGAAGAGCTGTGACGATCGATGCAAATACTCAATCCACAGAACGGCAACGAGCCGTGAAGCAACTGAATAAACCACAACGAGGATCGCTCGGAACAACGGCGATCACTATCGACCAACTGGGTCGTCTCAAGAATCATGCAAACCACAACTACTCTACTATCCAAGCACGCATATAAGTAGAGTCAACGGGAGTCAAGTGAACTAATAACTGAAATGCAAAGAAGGGATAGAAAGGTATCACCGTAGTCCACTGAACCGACTCCGGATCGAAGTACCCACCTGTCGAAAGATCAAGTCTAACACCGACGGCTCTCGGGAACCGAGACAGGACCTACGAAAGACTCACAGGGTCAAGGTCCACCAAGTCGACGCTAAACACAAGCTCACACACATCCCGGAACCGACGGATCGCCCGGGAAACCCACCGGGACGATCCCAAACCACACTAAGCTCTACAGGGGTACCAAACAGCCAACAGGGTCCCTCGCTGTCCCCGAACACACAAAACCAAGTGACGGGACAGCGAGCACAAGCTCGGGGTGCCACGAACACCAAACGCACCCGAACAGGCTTCCCGAGTTCCCGAAAATTGCCGAATTGGCACCGGAACCCCATATCACTCATCCGTTGTCCCCGGAACTTTGGGACAGCGATGAGGAACAGCCACGAGGCTGAACGACGAAGCCAAGTCGCTCGCAAAAATAGCGAGTGAGTCGCACGACTAGAAATACACGTTTCGCCGATTAATTCATCGAAAAACGCGTCGGAAACGAATCCGAAACTCCACGAAAGGCGAAGGGGTTGGACAACCAGTCCACAGGGCCCTAAGAACCAAGCCCTTGCTGCCCACAGCACCGCAACAATGCCACAAAAGCCAAAATCCACAATCAAGCAACTTATACAAGCAATAAACGAAGCCGCTAGAGCAAACCGTACGTCCGCACGACCTTCCGCAAGCACCAGCGGATAGGTAACGACGTCACGGAAACTGTGCTCATAGTCCCACTGCGACAGGACTAGTCGCAAGCCGGGAAATCCCATAAAAACAGCGAGCGCACGCACAAAAGCAAGCATAACTAAGGCCGTTCGAGCAAACCGTACATCCGCACGACCTTCCGCAAACACCAACGGATAGGCAACGACGTAACGGAGGCCATGCTCACAGCCCCACTGCGACAGGAACAGTCGCAGGCCGGGAAAATGCATAAAAACAGCGCAAACATAAGTCGAAATGGCTCGATAACGGCCGAACACCCAAACGGCTCAACCAAACAGAGAAATAAGGTGAGCATGATGATCAGCGCATCGCCGCGATCATCGTGCTCACCTTCCCGAGCTCCGGGAGGCATCGGGGAGCTCAAACACCAAGGTACGGCCAAAAACACAGCAAAAGGGACCCTGGCCGGAGCAACCAGCTCCGGCCGGCTGCTGGTCGACATGCACGGCCAGCGGCGGCCGGGGTCGGCAGAGGAGGTGGCAAGGAAGAGGGGGCTCACCTCAGCCGGCGGCGGGAAGCGGCGGCGGCGGCGCGGGGAAGAGCCCTAGCTCCGGGAAGGCTCGGCACCCCTACTCCGGCAAGGAACGACGGCGGCGGCCGGCGGCGACGCAAGCACCGGCAAGAGGGGCCCGCCGGACGTCGTCCTGCCGGTGACTGTGACAAAAAAGGCGGCGGGTGGCGGCGGCGGAGCAAACAAGGCCGCGGCTGCCCTAGCTACCTAAGCCGAGCCCGCGGCGGCTCCGGCGGCTCTCCGGCGGCACGGCGACGGCCGGGGAGGCAGGGGGCGGCGCCGGAGGTCACGAGGTTGAGGATGCTCACCCTCCAAGGCTGCGGGAGGCGGCGGCGGCTTGGGCTCACCAAGCTCGGCCAGCTACTGCCCCAGCAGTGGCCGCAACAGCTCCGGCGGCCCACGGCGGCGGCTCCCGGCGGCGGCACGCCACTTCGGCGGTCGTGCCACCTCAGGGGAAGCCCATGCATTGGTTTCCCCTGGGTGCACACCGCAGGGAAGAAGAAAAGAAAGAAGAAGAAGGAGAAGAAGAAGAAAAGGGAGAGAGAGATGGCCGGGGGGGGTAGCTCCGGCCAGGGGGTGGCCGGCGGCGGTCGGCCGAGCTCAGGGAGGAGGCCAAGGGGCTAGGGGAGCTGATGCTCACCTCTGGGGAGCTGAGAGGAAGTGAGAGAGGGAGTGAGAGGAGTGAGAGAGAGTGGTTCAACCACTCCAACCACTCTCCAACCACTCTCACAATTGCAATTTAGCCCACCAAACAAAGTAATTCACTCCTCAGTCCCTCACAGCCAGCACAAAATGCCCAGACACCCCTCCACAAGCAATCTCACGCGAAACGGTGCGAGAACAGGGTCTAAAACGCGAAACCAAAAAATGTGACATTCAACCTCTCGGCGAAGAAGATGAAAGATCTCTCAAACCGTTCGTCGCATGTCGAAACGGATTGCGCCATCGCGTTCAGCACTGCCGAGACATCGAACTTACCATTTTGGATCGTCCGAATCGGACTCCGGTTCGCACCGTTAAGCCGTTCACTCTCCGCGACGAAAATCCAAAAACACTAAACCCCAAAAAAACTCACTTATATACATATATATATATATATACCTGTATATATATACGTATACTGATCGAAAACACAGAATCAGGGGAGAGGAACTCAGAATCCAAATTTCCAAAATTCGAATTCTCACAATAACTGTGGCACTAATTTAGCCGCCTTTGATTATCTCTAGCGGCTTGTTGTAATGCCACAATGCTATAATTTCTACAGCTTTTTAGAGCTATGGTAATAAGTAAGCCGCCTTTAATTACTGTAGCGACATCTCTTATAACACAATGCTATAATTTATGGCTTTTTTATGTTAATAAAATTATATTGTGGCTTTTTTATGCTGTTAGTAAAATTATGTTGTGACTTTTTGAAAGCTGATAATATGTATATACAAAGACTTTTGATAAAGCTACTATTGATTGAAATATATCAACTTTTTAATACGTATATATACTTCGTCGCTATTAGCTACGGATAGTAGTTGTATGTAAGATACGATACAAATATGACACATTCATATCCAAAAGAGTTGTTTAATACATGTATAAGCCAAGAGTATCGAATGAAGCCAAAATACTAATTGTTTCATAATATCCTTATCATCAATAAAATGATAAAGAAACTATAATCTCCAAAACAGTTTTCTAGAAAGGACATAGTAGCTCAAAAATATAAAATGATACCAAAAGGCAATAGGTCCAAATATAGAAGAAATGATCAAATATCATTGGAGGGATTTGATGATACTGACGTATAGCGGGTGCCTGAAGACTCGAGATCCTGTAACAAAAACAAGAATTTCTTTCAATAAAATAAGAATATAGTTAATAATTAAAATATAATTATAATATCGATAAAACTATCTAGATAAAGTCATTTTTCCTACCCGAGGACTGCCACCAAGGTTACAATCAGGCACTTTTTGTCTTATAAATTCCATAACGGCAACTAATTGAGACTGCAATTGAGAAACCATTTTTTATTCTCTTGCATTTCCTCTCTTAACTTTTGCACTTCCTTCGATGATTTCGAGTGATAACACACACAACTTTCAAATAGGATCAATCCTAGCCCTCCCACTTGCCCATCGTAACTAATTTAGTTCTTCTTCTTTTTTAAAAAAAATTGATTTCACATAGAAAATGAATAAAAATATTGTAGCACTAATTTACATAAAAAAAAATTGATCGACGAAGCAAGCGATCTAATCTCAAGCATCACAAGCATGCTCATAAGGCGAAAATAAGCAAAGCGGCTCTGATACCAATTGTAGGAATTAGAGGCAGTGGAAACTTATAATCTGGATAGCCAACGTATTCAGGAACCGAAATCGGATCGGGTTGCTTGTTTTACTAGCCTCCAGGATCGTCCTCGTGTTGATGGTTCTGGATCTCCCACATATCTCGCCTTCTCCAATGCCTACGCCTTGCGTCACGGATCGGATGCATCGGACACGGATCGAATGCAAGTCGGATGCGACGAATGCAAATCGAAGAGGGCTACTAGAGTCCTCTTCTATGTCCACACTCCAAGACCCCAGAAATGTAGGTGTATATTCCAGAGAGAAGGGAGAGAGAGAAGAGAAGGAAGAAATCTAGAACGTGGATTCTCTTAGATTCTTATGGATACCAAATCTCAATGAAAGGAAGGAGTATTTATATGTAATATCTGAGATTTTGAATAAAAGGAATTCAAATTTGAATTTGAAATTTGAAGTATAATTGATTTATATATATATATATATAGGTATATATATATATAGGTATATATATATATATATATATATATATATATATATATATATATATATATATATATATATATATATATATATATATATATATATATATATGTGTGTGTTTTTGGTGGAACGAGAGAGGATGGGTTTTGTCACGAATCTGCAACCAAATCTGGCAAAACAAAATTATATTTTCAATGTTCCAGCAGTGCTGGACACGTTGGTGCAGTCCATTCGCAAATCCGACGGACGGATCTCCTGAAATTGCATGATGAACGAGAAGGGGTTGAAAATGGCAAAACGGGAACTTCACAAAAGTCGCTATATTTTATGTACCGTTTTTCTTGAAATCGAACGTGAGGATACGTACGCGCGTTTTACACGCGCTGTGGGGGACTCAACATTAAATACTGAGTTTCGGTGGACTTATGCGCAATTAAACCACCTTGTATAAATAGGCTATTAGGGTTTACATGAAGCAAACCCTAACCCTAGCCCCCTACTACCCTCATCCGAGCCACTGTTCCCTTCTCCTCCCTCCCCTGCCCTAGCCGCGCGCACCTCGGCCGCCTGCGCACGCCGCCGTCCGCCGGAGAGGCCTCCTCCTCCCTCTCTCTCTCTATTTCCACCTTCTTCTTCCACCTTCTCTGCCGAGTGCAAAGTTGGGTGACCCCTCACCCTTGGGGCCCCCCGCAAGCATCTCACCTCCGGCAACCCTCTCCCATCGACTGCTGCCGCCCCCTCGCGCCGCCGTTGCCGCTGCAACAACCTGCGGCCATCCTGGGCTGGATCTGTCCAAGGAAGCCCTAGCTCTCCTTCCTCGCGCCACTGCCGCCTTGGGCCGCCCTTGCCGCCTCCCTTCGGCCTCCGACGACCCGTCGTCGTCGCCCCGAGGCATCCCGGCCACCGCCGTGGCCGCGGGGGGAAGCCCGAGCCCGAGTTGAGGCTGTGCGGGCCCTGGCTACTCCAGCGTCGCCACCGCCGCCTTCCGCCACCGGCCAGTGTGTGCGGCGATCTCCGCCCACCGGTCGCACCCACCTGCCGCCGGCGCGCCCACCGCCGTGCTGCCGCCGGCCGTGCCCTAGCTTCCCCCTGCCCGGTAAGCTGTTTAATAGCTTCCTGATTACTATGTCTGGGTTGCGCTTACTATTCCGACGACCTGGGGCTGTTCCGATGCCTCCGAAGGTGAGCACGGTGATCGTTGATCACTGCTGATCACAATGCTCATGTGACACCCCAGGTAATCCTATATAAAAGATATAATAGGGCTAACCTCTCAACCCGGCTTAAGCATTTTCGGCGGTGGCTAGGCCGAAGAGGTTGAGAGAGTTAAGCGTGCTAGGACGGGAGTAGTCCTAGGATGGGTGACCCCCGGGAAGTCCGGGGCGTCACAGTTGGTATCAGAGCTCTATATCTACAAGCTAAACTACTGTACATAAAGTACTACATCAAGTAAAACTCATTTCCAAAAGAAAGGGGCCTAGCTCGCCAATACATGTATGTAGTACGCGATAGCACTCTATCTGGTGGCCTTCTAATGTATAGACACGCTGGTAGAGAATGCTATCTACTATGCTATCTGCCTCACCTCGTTCAACCGTCGCTGAACGTATTCCTGAAAAACAAACCACAACCGGGTGTGAGAACTACTGAAAGGTAGTTCCCAGTGGGTACGATCAGCGATTACCACGACCTTCCCACTAAGTCTACTGGAGGCCGGGCTGATGAAAGGATAGTAAAAGCTGCAATAAATGAATAACAAAAAGATAAACTGGCAATACTGTGAACAGGTAAATGATCTGAACAGATAAAAATAAAGTACAGAAACTAACTACCTGGCTATAATCTGCATAAAGAAGTGTCAGGCAACAGTAAATGAATAATGACATATACTATAAATAGATCTCTGTCCAGGTAATGCGAAAAAGATAGTGTATGCATCAATGTCACTACAACAGCAAATACTATAATCATACCCAATCGCAACGACCGACTCGCTCGTCCGGTCAAGCCTGCATCCGCCTAGTATGAGGACACACTCCCATGAGTGTGACAGCACCCTCCTAGGCTACCGTCTCAACTAACACCAGCCAGCAATCCGGAGTGACACTCGAGGGGAGCGACCCCTACCGAGTAATATAGCACATCGCTTATATACCAACAAGCTCGAAGTGGCCTTGCAGGCTATGGTCAAAATCATGATCAACAATGTCACAATATCACAATGTCATAGCGTAACCATAATCACACCAGATCAATCCAATGTCGTCAGAGTAGTCATAAGGTAAGCAGATGGTCAAACATCCTAGAGAATATGCATACTACTCAATGGAGACACTGGAGCCAAATGTAACAATATCACAGTTCTCAGCAAAGTCAAGTGCTTTGTTATAGCTAGACAAGATGTATAGATGACAGGTGGCTCGCATAACTCGAGGGTAATAGGGACTCATCAAAATGCATAAGCTGTCAACTGGCCTCCCACGACCTAAGTTAAAATGTCAACTATGAGATATTGCTAACTATCATCATTAGACGAAGGAATGGTTGAGAATCACAAGCAATGTTCAAAGAACTCGACTCTACTATGGAAGGTCCACAGCAAATCTATTCTCACATGGTTTATATGTTTTCAGCCTCGAACATGTAACCAGGGCACGTTTGATGCAAGAAAGAGATAATTTCATGTACTATGTGCTAAATACGATATCTGAGTCACAACGGATAAGTCTATGTGTCATTATTCAAGAAGCTAAATCAGATAGAAACCATATATATGAATTCAAGCATACGGCATCTTGCTATAATAGACATAGGGGGAAATTCGCCATTTTCGGCGACTCGGAACCCACCTCAACGCAAGATGTCGAGCCAATTCAAGAGAAAACAGCTCATGATCCCTTTCTCGACTTCCTATCACCCGACAACACTAACAAGTCAAAGCGGCCAGATTTTCCAATCAAAAATCTAAATTTTCAATTACGCATAATTCTCTCAAATTGAACGCCAAATACCTTAATTCACGACTATTCGGACGCGCGCCACGAGTAATTACACGTTTCCAGGCACCCTCCCTGTAAGCGTCAATTTGACAATTAGAAATATGATTTTCGTCAAATTTCACTTTCCGAATCGGCCGCTCAATTTCATGTTTCACTCGATCTCTCTTTCTCTCGATCGTTTCTCCATCTTTCCCTCTTTTTCTTTCCTCTCTTTTTCTCTTTCTCCTTCTCCTCTCTTTCTCCTTCTTTTTTTCTTTTTTTTTCTTCTTCTTTTCCTGCTGTCCCTACAGCAGAAGCAAGCTGCAGCTGCTGCAGGGCAGCCTGCAGCAGTGGTTTCTGCTACTCTAGCAGCAGCAGCTCATGCTGCTGCTGCGCCCGCTATAGCAGCAATCAGCTACTGCTGCTGCAGAAACTGCAGCAGTAGTCAGCAGCTGCTGCTGCTGCTGAATACTGCAGTAGCAGCTGCAGTAATAAACTGCTGCTGCTGTAGTAATTCCTACAGTAGCAGCAACAGTGAGAGGAGAGGGAGAAGGGAAGAAGAGGGAAAAGAAAAGGAAAAAGAAAAGAGAAGGAAAGGAAAGGAAGAAAAAGGAGAAGAAAAGCTTACCTTCTTCTTCTTCTTCTTCTTCTTCTTCTACTTCTCCTACTTCTTCTCTTTTTCTTCTTTTCTTCTCCTCTTTTCTTTCTCTTTCTTTTCTCTGCAGGGACTAAGAAAAATCGGAGAAAGAGAGAGAAGGAGTGGAGATTTTTAGTGGAATTCCACTAAACATGCAACTTTGCATCCTAACCCACTACTTTATCTATTTGCATTCTAATCCTCCTCATGCACAAATTAGCTTATTTAATTCGTTTTCGTGTCAATTTCGCGCCAAAACGAAATCATTCGATCCCAATTTCACGCTCACACAATAACCGGCAATCTTCGCAACATGCAACTACAAAATCAATATTCCACATCAATTTTTCGTATTCGCGGTTTAGATCCTCGTAGTAATAACTTCAACACTAATCGCCCAATCCACGTCCAATTCACACCAAAGCATTTTCATCTCATTACAACTCCACACTTACGCACTGGGCGACATCCTACACTGTGTCCGAATTGCAGGTCGGTATTCTACATCCTCCCCTCCTTCAAAAAGTTTCATCCTCGAAACTAATATGCTAGCCCCACTTCATTATCCCAAAGTCTAATACTCTGAAGTCCCAAGTCTGTGCTACCATGATGTGATCACTTCACTTCTGCGATAGTTGAGCTATCTGATAAGCCACTACCACTCGCCCTTCCAAGGCCAGAATTGTTGTGGCCCCATCCCCGGCCACATGGATAGCTACGCATGATAGAAACATTAACCTTCCCTCAATCCACACTGATCGGATCCGTGTGGTTCCATACATATCACTCATTGCTCTATCCGTTCGACGGGTCTGTTGACGTCCCCGTAGGCTCCCGCTGCGATCTCGGGGCGTGACTCTACCCAGGGTTTATGGGTAGAGCGCGGCTCCCCCGGTTTAGGCTAGCGAGATGAGTCTCACACTGCCTGGTACTTGTGAGTCGGAGCCTGACGTGGACGTCAGGGCTTAAAGGGGGGGTGATTGTGACACCCCAGGTAGTCCTATATAAAAGATATAATAGGGCTAACCTCTCAACCCGGCTTAAGCATTTTCGGCGGTGGCTAGGCCAAAGAGGTTGAGAGAGTTAAGTGTGCTAGGACGGGAGTAGTCCTAGGATGGGTGACCCCCTGGAAAGTCCGGGGCGTCACAGCTCACCTCCTTTGTGGTCTTCGGTTTCGAATCTGCGGATTCGGCGCGATCTACGCTTAGTGCGCGAAGTTTGCTGAACTTCGAGTCGCTCTCGCGCCTTCCACAGTGAGCCGCAGTGCTCCGGACCATGAGCACAGTCTCCGGTATGTCGAGACCTGTCAGTCCGTTTCTCGGGTGACCTTGAAAATCATCGGTTTGTAGTATCGAGCCGGAAACTTCGTTATTCACATAAAATAATGTGATTTTATGTATTTGTAGGGGCTTTTATGCAATTTTACATCATGTGCTGCTGTGGGCAGTACGTGTGTATGGTGGGTGATCTCTGGACTGATCGTCCAAGATCCGAAGCCCTTCGCGAAGATCGAATATCGATTTTCGATGCGTTTTTCGGCAAAATTCGCCGACGAAATGCGGTTTCGATTCGGATTTCTTCCGACATAGTTAGAGTACACTATACTCTATCACTGAGCCTTGTTGGCTGGTCACTTACGTCGTTTCGGAGGTTCGGAGACGACGGGTGAGCGACGGTGGGTTCCGGTGTCGAAATTGACACTTTCGGGAACCCGGATCGGAACGGTTATCCGACGATAATCATTTCGATGTCAGTCATGGTGTTTGCTGCCAGGACACCTTTAATATGGTGTTTTGTTGCAGCGGGTGACTCGTGGCACGAGTCGGTGAGTTCCGGGACACTTCGCGGGTTCCGGCGGAGTCCCGATGCGATTTTTGAGACTTCCGGCGAGTTACGATAATCGGTTTTGGGAAACCGATTCCCGTGGGACACCAGCGGTTTGGCCACGGCAACGGTGTACTTTTCCAGAAAAGTGGTTGGGATTACTAGCCCGTGAGCCCAGGAGCTTATGCTGGGGTCATATGCAGGTTAGAGCGGTAGTGGCACAGGCCTGAGGTCTTTGGACCGAAATGGCAGGTTTCTGGATTGGGTATATTTGGGACTGTTCGTCCGGTTGATGCATTACATTTAGAGTAGCGGTAGTGTACTTATTTACTTCTCTACTTACTTGCATTGCTACTGTATTACTCTTCCTTTCGATTTCCTGTTTGCCAGTGAGTGCCCTGCCTTCGTCGGCTTGCGGTACCCACTGGGAGGGGAGACATGTGTACATGTTCTCACCCCCACCATTTTTAAGGTGACGTTGATGGTCCGAGTCGGGACAAGGCGTGAGGCACGTTATTAGCGGTCGATAGAACTTCCAACCCGATTCATTTGGTTTAGTTTCTACCCTTGCTTTCTCAGAATAAATGACTTAGACGTTTTATGTTTCAGTTGATTCTATTTCTGTTGGATATATATATGGTTTTGTGAACTTCGATAAAGTTGCTTTATAATTATCATTTAAGTTGTGGAAATGGCTTTCTACCCATCGTGGTAGCGTTTTAAAGAAAAGGTTTCCGAGTGGTAAACGGCTTTTAAAAGGTTTTCTAGTGGAATGTAAATGTATGTTGTGTGGTGAATGATTTGTGGTTGTACTTGTACTCGTGCGACGCCGTGCAAATACAGGGGAGACTCTGTCCGCGTGAACAGTGGGTTTCCTGTATTTGTGGTGGGTCTATCATCCCTTGGGTCAAGATTTTCAACAAAAAAAAAATTATTGGGCATTTTTTCGCTGATTTATAAACTAAAGAGACCCCGGGGCGCGACATTATAGGTTATCGGGACCCCCTAAAATATCCTGAATCTCACATAGAGATTATGATTAGGATATCTACTAGGAGATATGTTTCTTAATTAATAAGAAACGTATAACCCATCCCTATCCTTAACATATTAGGATAAAACCCCAATCTATATCTTATATGAATCAGGTCAAATCTAAACGGGCCAATGTGGACACACCACATGTCAACAATACTCAATCACAGAGACCCTAAGTAGTCATGTATATAAGATATAATAGGCTAAACTCTTAACTCAGGGGCAATGGCTAGACCCAAGAGGTCAAGAGAGTCAAGCATGTTAGACTAGAGTAGTCCTAGGATAGGTGACCCCCTGGAAAGTGGGGCATCACATTGGGTCTCGTGGGTGATATCAAGAAGGTCTTTTCTTCTCTGCCATCATGCCGAAAACTCTATAATTTTGCAGAAAAAATGCACCTTTTTTAAACATGTTTGAGTCAATGTTGTTGGTCAAGTTGGGGCTGCCAACTTAAATGTATATCATCAAAGAAGATCCCACCTTCTTTCTCACATTCTACGAGAATAAAACCGGTGTCAATGACATCAATGAATATCTCCTTCAAAAGAGTGTCGAAGCTTGTGGCTATTCATGGTGCTGGGAAAGATGAGGATGTTGATGTATGTGGCTTCCAAGTTTCTAGGTTTTTATTATATCCAACATGTCATTATTAATTACAGCATGCTTGCTAAGATTGACATTTGCCATTTACGTGCACCAGATTTGCGCACAGGGTGGTGCAGGAAGACAAATGTTGTCACCACATTCATAAACAAGAACCGAATAGGAGACAAACACTTTTTCGCTTAATAAGATTACCACCCACTTATCTTGGCAGAGTTGAATGACTCGATGGTACTTATCTTGGCAGAGTTGAATGATCCGATGGAGGATGGAGGATGCAATTACAAATGCAAGTGGAGTGAAGGGATGCGCATATTGTGGTGGGCAGGGACATCGTATTAAGGACTGCATGCCCAAGTTGCAGGAAGGATTATTTTGGTTCGGGTGGCTACAAGGGAGAGAACCCTGTTTTGCGTATGTACAAATTCATCGATCTCAACATGGAATTGCTTCTGCTATTTCATGGCTTAAGGATGACAAAGTTTTGTTTTTATTTTTGATTCAATTTGAATTTTGCGTATGGGTTGTACATTCAATTGTAAATTTTTTAATTAGGGATATGAATTAGATTAGATTTTGAATTTAAATTTAACCATAATTTTTATTTAAATTATGAATTTTTATTTAAATTCAAATTATAAATTTAAATTTTATCTAAATACGCATATCAGTTTTAATTCAAATTAAGTTTGACTTTGCGTTGGGTTTATTGCACTAATGGTTCCAATCCTTCACCCGATTTCATATTGTTGGCATTTGGTTAAAACCGAATCAGGTGCGCCCATGATCGGGCTCGATCCGATGGTTATTATGTTGTCTGATTAGGTTAGGATTAATCTCGCTTTTAAATTGGAAAGCTAATTAGAGATAAATCCTAGTCAGATTAGGACAACGTAATATAAACCGATTTGGCCTTATCTTTACTTGCCCATTTGGATTTTGGAATCCCTTATAAATATACGGGCTATCTCTCATATGACATGAGACAAGAAAAATAGAGAGAGAAACCACCTCCTCTATTAACCTATTGTTTTAGAGGGTCTTGAACGGTGGATTAGAGATCGTGCTCGTTTGTAATTCGATCCGCCGTGAGTTAGGAGCGATAGAAGACTTTCGTAGATGATCCAAGGACATGTGAATCAACCTATTCGATCCAGGCTCATCGCATCCTAGCGCGAACGCTTCCACAAAAGGTACGAACGAACCAAACTATACTTTCGCTGCGTTCTACACATATGTTGGTCATCAACCATTTAATTTAATTACTGTAATTAGGTTCATAACTTTTATTATTTGATTGTAAGGTCTTCGTTAACTCTAGTCTTGTCACATGACAATACTTTACCATATAACAATATTTGTCCAATTGAAAGACAATTTAGGAACTAATTCAAACAAATAACAAATATTAGAGAATACTTAGAAAGTAAAACCAAAGTGAAAAAATCATGTAAGAAAATTATTAATTTAACCAATTGTAAGATTTTAAAATGCAAAATAAGATTGGACCTTGAAAATCTGAAGGTTAAAAATTTTACTATCTAGTTATAAAATAACATCAACAATTTGAAGAATAATATTATCTATTTGATAATTAAATAGTCTTCAAAATCTACGATTTTATTTTCTCTACCTTTTAATATCGTAAGACGCAATATCCAACTTATTAGATTTTGGCATCGATGAATTTCTTGTTTCCAAATATCCCTGATAAGTAAATGATGTATTTATAATGACTTCAAATTTCTCAATTAATCAATTAAGCTGATACAATAAAATAGCTCAATTAATTAATTTTCTTAAGTTAAATAGTTCAACTATCTTTATTTAATTCTTCCTAATTTTTTAAAGTTTAGAGGATAGGAGATACTATGCAACTCCACACATGTTAAGATTATACATTAATTCTTCTATGCATCCTTTTTTTAATAAAGTCATAAAAAATTATGGCCTCAAATTTTTAATGCATAAAATAAAAATAGCTTAGTCTTTGTTTTGTATTATTTCTCTTTTTTTATTTTTTTCATATAATTTTTTTATATGATTAGATATTTTAGATGATCAATTTTTTTATTCTTGTCATGGTTGGTCAACTTGCAATGCATGTAAATTATATGTGAAATAATAACTTTTTAGAGTGTGAGAGTTTAGGGGATTGATACCCACACAAATTTCATGAATATTCGTACTATACATATTTTTTTCCTATACATTTTTCTTCTTATAAAGTCATGATAAATTATTACCTACATAGTTTATATTGTACTATATAATTTTTTTTTCTATACATTTTTCTTCTTATAAAGTCATGACAAATTATTACCTTCAAATTCTTAACTTATAGAGTAAAAAGTAGCTTACGGCTTGTTATGTAGTATTTATCTTTCTTTATCTTTTCAAACACAATTTTTATGTGATTAGATATTTTGTTGGATGAACTTTTTTATTCTTGCTCTGATTGGTTAGCTTATAATACATCTAAACCATAAGCAAAATAAAATTTTGTTTAATTTTTTATTTCTCACTAACAAACAAGCTCATAAAATTCAAGGACAATAGGTCAAGGACAATAGGTAAATTCATCATTTACTCCCATACTTTTCACGATGAATTTTTATGTGCGGAGAAAAATTAAAAATATTAGCAATGTTGAAGAAGACCTTAGATAATTAATTTAGTTAAGAATAATAATCAACTGATCACTATAGTACCAATGCAAATACCATGCATGCTATTACTATACACATTTTTATCCTATATATATTCTGATAATAGAGCCTCTCTGTAATCACATCACTTCTTCTTTTTCTTCTTTGAATTCTTTGTGTCAGGTGTATTTTATTAATATACGATATCATCCCCACTTAGTGTATTTTTGACGCAATCTCATAGCCCCACATGGTAGTGATTTTATTACATATTAATTGCAAAGAGTTTTAATGCGCTAAAGATAAGCAAAAGATATATAAAATTTATCTATGGTATGATTAGTTTTGATCTCAACTAATATTTTAATTTTTTTATCTTAATTTTTTAAATATCCTAATTCTATTACATTATCTTTCAAATGTTTGACTCTGCCTATTTGGTGGCTATTTTATTGCAAATTTAGATATATTTGTCGTCTTAATAGAAATGCAATCACGTAAATAATTTTAGATATTTTAATCAAGCCCATAAAAATATAACACACCTAATTGTACAAAGATTATTAAATAATTCATCATAAATAATGCTTGTTATTTATAATGCTTGTCATATACACAATATAATTTAGTACGTGTTTGCTTGCCATCATTCTTATAAGTTTGTTATATATATGACAGGAATCATTTGATTTATGACTGAGTAGGAGAGTTAGATATGAAGTTGGAAATTAAGAAAGATGTCGTAAGAATACTTATAAAAAATTAATACAATAATGATTATTTTATTAACTAATTTATTTTTTATCCAATAAATTATTTGAAGAATGCTGCTACGCATTTTCATCCACCGCCCTAGTAGAAGCCGAATATGCAATCCAATATGGGCATCTGGTTGAATTATCGAAGCAAGAATTGGTAAATTGCGTTCATACAATGTACCCATCATCTTCTAGCAGGCAGAATATAGATAGTGTTGAATCCACGCGGTGTACTCATAGCAAGTGTTTGGAGTATATTAAAACACATGGCATCGCACTTGAAAATGATAATCCATATGTTGGACGAAGACAATACTGCTAAATTGACGAAGATGTAAGTTAAATTATTTTATAAAATTTATTTAGTATTAGTATATCTTTTAATTTTTTTATAATTGTAAATTTATTTTGCAGAGAATAAGAGTGAAAATTTGAGATTTCCAAAAAAATTTGGAAACACACAGTGAGGACACGATAGAGGATATTTTGAGGACGTGCCCTATTATTGCTTGCCTTATGGTGTTTGATAGCTTTATATATCTACCAAGAGAGGTTAGTAAATATTTAAGTTACGATATTTAATTTTCGATAATAATTTATTTATTTATTTATTTATTATACTAGGTTGTGTACATGTGGCCCCAAGTTGGAGAGACAGCCCATGGAATGCACTCGGTGACTATTATTGGATATGAAAATGAAAACAGTGTGAAGTACTACATAATAAAATATTCTTGGGGTAGTAACTGGCGTACTGACAGCGATGTGAAGGTAAAGCGTGACCTTTTGAGTTGCATGTCTATAGCGATAGGTGCCTATATTGTTTAAAAAAATATTTTTTTGTATAATATATAAACTTTAGTATATTGTCTATTTTATAGAAAACTCCTTGTAAAATATATATATAGAAGATGATCTATGATGTATTTTATTATATATATTATATTTTTTACAACTCATTAATTTTTTTATTGAATTTGCTAATATATATTTGCTTATGTACTCTATTCCTAAAGCCATAGAAAATAATCTTATTTCTTAATTGAAGAAAAAGATTTCATCTCTCACCTAGCTATCAAGTGGAGAATGTAAATAAAGAATCTTATTATATAACTACGAAACCAAAATCGTTCCTATTTTAGTTTGGACCCATAATTTGAATAATTTAAATTTAAATATAAAATTCAATTCAGATGTCAATAGTTAGACCCAACTAACTTACATGTCATAGTTAGACTTAAAATCAAATTCAAATCATTAGGCATAAAATTCAACCCATAAGTCAGTTTAATAAAGAGTATATTTCAACAACTTGAATATTTAATGTAAAAGCTTGAAGGTGAATTAAACTTTCATAATTGTTATCACTTATTGTCTCTAGTAAATTTACTAACATCTACATAGATATCAGTTGATGCGAAAAATCAATAAGCATACGAAAATAAAAACTTAGCATCTAAAAAAGTCCTGCCTCACAAACACCAAAGTAAACATCCAATTACGTCACAATGGTTCAAGTTGTAGAGTACGTCTCCTACGCTTTCGAAAGTATGGAGGCCTCCGTGCTTGTAAGTTGTTTTCGATGATAGGACATCTGATTCGACGATCGGCTCCGTCAGGCATGATCTACGCTATTAGAACTATTTAGAAACCAAATTTCATAATTTTTCGATATTATTTATCAAGTAATCAAACGATCTAAAAAATAACTATTTTAATGGTCGTGTGGCACGTTCGTAGGTTCAATGGTGTAGAACAATTCAAATTTTATAAAACTTTAATAAAAAGTTCTACTTAACATCAAGAGCAAGATCGATACTTTCGATTCAAAATTTGAGTCTTTTACTGTCACGCCCTGGGGTTCGTTTTGTAAGTCTTTTTCGAAAGATGAGCTAGTTAGAAAACAGAGTCAGCGGAAAATACCCATACATTTTTTTTTGAACAAACTCCCACAAGACGCAACAGACCCGCCACAGATACAGAAATCTCCCTGTCCACCTTGACAGAGATATTTTTATACCTGCACGGCGTACCAACATCATGATCACAACAACACACCCATCCACTCATCCAATCAACAAACACAATGCAAATGTCACATATCATTCAGCTAACCATCTTTACGATGATGCATGTCCTCTAAGCACTCCTTAGGCGAAGGATGATGTGACGCACATTACATCAAGCAATTCTATACTTTGAAAGTGTTTCCCACACGGAAATTTTATTTTGAAACGCTAAGCTTCAATGAATCTAAAGATCATTTGAAAACTGTTTCCCACAAGGAAACTCTATTTGGAAACCAAAAGCCGATCAATCCGAAAACCATTTGAAAACTGTTTCCCACACGAAAACTCTGAGAGGTAGAAAACCACAAACCACGCAACATTACTAGAAATCCAAAAGCATTCCGAAACAAGACCCATCAACCAAACAGATAAGTAACTAAACCATAACTATAATGTCTACTAAATAAAGAAGAGTCATGGGTGATAACCAAATCTGAAGAGTGACAGGTCGGGACCTCTACGGCACACTAACTATCGCGCCTCACACTGTCCCGATTCCCACCACCAAGGTCACCTGAAAAAAACAACGAAGGCGGGGGGTGAGAACATGTAAACATGTCTCCCCTCCCAGTGGGTACCCCAAGCCGACGAAGGCGAGGTGTACACACCGACAAGGAGGAGCAACAGATAGATAGGTATACGAATACAGTAGCAAAAGATAAGCATGAGTATAAACAGATATGAACGACTAAGCTACTGCAAGTAACAACCTTATGCATCAACTGTAGATATGTAATAACCCAATCACCATGCCCTATAGATCCGCAGATCGTAGGCAAAGTCACAGTACGCTCACCCACCGGCACAAAACCTCTGCAAAGCACCTAGCAAGAGGCTCACGGGTCGAAAACACGACGACCACTTTTTCTAAACACCCCCACGGTGGCCAAACCGCTGGTGTACGTGAAGTGCTAAATGAGCTGTGACGATCGATGCAGAATGCTCAATCCACAGGACAGCAACAAGCTGAGAATAGCAACTGATAACCGAAGTACCAAGGATCGTTCAGAACAAGAAGCGATCAACACCGACCAATCAGGTCTCATCATAAGATCATCGAACCATCAGGAAACACAAGTACCAATCACTTAGGTCAACCAGGATGGAACAACTCAACATCCTCTCAAAGATATGTAAGTACCAACTACTCAATATCAACTATAAGATATGCAGAAGAACCGAACAATAGGTCACAAGAATGTCAAGTCATGTATCAGTATAATCCAGAATTATCCGTCAGCCGCTAGCCGACAATCCTACCCTTAGGGTACACCGACCTCATAGGTCATCAAGCGACAGGAGTAACTGAAACCGACCAACTACGTCACACGAATGTCACAATGTACAAGGTATAATCAAGACTGCTCTACTTCTAAATCATGGTACGCAAAAGATGAACACACTAAGTAGAGCTAAAGTCAAAGTCATGTGGTGTAAGGCTCAAATACGAAGCATATGTAGAATGTAAAAGATAGGGGTGGAGGGAATATCACCGAGCGTGCTCCACTGAACCGACTTCGGATCGAAGTACCCACCTGAACAGAAGAAGAGCCTAACGCCCAAGGCTCGTAGGAACGCCAACTGGACCTACGAAAGACCTACCAAGTCAAGGTCCATCGAGTCGACACACAAAAACACAATACTCACACTCCCCAAAACCGTCGGTGTAGTACCCCTGGGGCCTAACTTGTGAGATTTCGAATTTTGGAAATTTGGAATATGTGTTCCTCTCCCCTGATACTGTGTTTTTGATCTGTATGCATATATATATACAGGTACTTATATATATATGTGTATATAAGTGATATTTATTGTGTTTTAGTTTTTTGAGTTTTGTCGCGGAGAGTGATCGGCTTAACGGCGCAAACCGGAGTCCGATCCTTACGATCCAAAATGGTAGATTCGATATCTCGGCAGTGCTGAACGCAATGGCGTGATCCGTGTCGACATGCGACGGACGGATCAAAAGTTACAGCATCTTTTTCGCCGAGAGGTCGAATGGCATTTTTGCAGTTTCGCGGTCTGGACCCTGTTTCTCGCACCGTTTCGTGTGAGATTACTTGTGGAGGGGTGTTTTGGCATATTTGTCACGCCCCGCCGGCCCTTTAACACCAACTAGGTGGAAAGGATAACCGCACGGGCACATGCCCCAGACCCGCCGAACGGATAGAGTCCTTTCTACCCGCCCAAGGCGTCACAACACAAGCTTATCCACAATGTTCCAACTAGGAACGGAGTACAAGAGTTGCACAAGGAAAGCATCAAGATAAAGAAGTTCTACTTCTATTACATCACATGGCACAATATACATGTCCAAATGTTTCTTTTCTTTCACTTTCATTCCATACATCATGTTCCAAAACTATGGAATATACAACATTCATACAAGAATGAAAATCCCCCTATGCTATCATAGTCCAAAAATAGGGGTACAACTCTATGCATCACCAAAATGGAAGGGCCGCTATCTAAAGAGCCAAACCCTTGCCTCGCTCCGCCGCCTCACTCGCGGAAGGACCTGGAAAATGTGTGGGGTGAGAACTATAAACATAGTTCCCAGTGGGTAAGGCCACCCAAGAGAGAAGCTCGACCCACCAGGTCCAAAGAAACACCATATGCATAAGTTAGATCATATATAACTATGCAACAATTATTTACATGCTTAGTAAATAAACATAAAGGATGCAACCAAATGAAATATAATTTATCATCTCTCCTAGGTTCATCCTATGTTCCACATTGACTAAGTTCTTTTACTTGTCATTTACTTATGGTTTCGGAATCGCCGTCTCACCATATTTGTTCCAACATTCAAGGAGTGAGCTTGTCACCTCCTAGTTCGAGTAACGAAATCGTCGCATACTCGGGATAGCGAAATCGTCGCATACCCCGTCTCAACACCGCCATCACATGGCATGGTAGCGAAATCGTCGCATACCCGGGATGGCGACCTTGTCGCACATCTCCCCCTCGACACCGCCAACACGTGGCGCGGTAGCGAAATCGTCGCATACCCGGGATCGCGAAAACGTCGCCTATCCCATGTCGGCACCGCCAACTCGTGGCATGGTAGCGAAATCGTCGCATACCCGGGATAGCAAAATCGTCGCACATCCCATTCTTCACATTACTTGCCAACCTAAATCTCATGATCTTAGGTTCAAGTCACTAAGTCTCGCCTATGTTTGATAACACTAGGCTTACTTTCTCATTGCCAACCTAGGTTCCATGACTCTAGGTTCAAATCACATGTCCAACCTATGTTCAATGACACTAGGTTTCAATCTCACATGTTCCAACCTATGTTCAACAACACTAGGTTTAAATCTCACATGTTCCAACCTATGTTCAATAACACTAGGTTTAAATCTCACATGTTCCAACCTATGTTCAATAACACTAGGTTTAAATCTCACATGCAACCATGCAACAAGTATCAATAATTGAATTGTACTTGAAATATCCATCATGCAATAGGAGCTCATTGTTCTACCTATCATGATTTTACCTTTGCCAACATGCAAAATGCTAGGGTTCTCAACACATACCATTTTATTTTTAAATGGATAATTACCCTAGACATGGAAGTGACCTAATCACTTCGGTAAACACAAACCCACCTCAAGAGCTTTCAAATCTTGGTATTCTTCAAGCTCCTAAGTGTCCAAGCCTAGAGTTCTTGCTTCAACCCAAGCTTCTACAAGAAAACGGTTCGTTACTCGTTACGAACCCTAAAATCAACTCAATATATGAAATCAAGTGCTCCAACATGATTTCCTAAGCCTCAATTGCAATTATCGAAGGTCCAAATATTTTTAGAACCTCACATTGCAAAAGCCCTCATTCTACCTAGGGTTTGCATGCATGCAAGCCAAACCCTAGATTTCATGGCCAAACACCCACCATTTGTGGTTTAGATTGCCAAGGGTTCCCAAAAACCTCATTTCAAAGGATTAAATCCAAGGTTTGAACCCAAAACGTGAGGTACTAACCTTAATCACGAAATCCCCAAGCTCCTTCTTGCACTAAGAAGCTTCTTTTCTCCTTTGGAAGCTTTTTCCAAGATCAATCTACCTTTTCTCCAAGTTTTGGAGAGATCTCTAGAGAGAGAAAGTGGGAGAGATGGAGAGGAGAAGTGGAGAAGATGATCTCTGAGAAAGGGGGGTGTTCCCAGCCTTTCTAATACCCCCACGCATGTGAAAAGACCAAAATGCCCCTCTCCACAAACAACACAACAACCAGCCAAAATCTGGACATTGTATACCGGTATGCGCATATGCATACCGGTATACCTCAGGAATCCTGCAGAATCCCGAGAGCTGGTCTCACTGTTTCGCACATTGTATACCGGTATACCATTTCTCATACCGGTATGCCCCGAAAAATTCCGCAAACCCGAGAGCTGGGTTTCTCGGTTTTAACACAGCATTCCGGTATACCATTTCACATACCGGTATACCAAGCTCCAATTCCGGTATTGGAGTTCACATACCGGAATCCAGTGCAGACTTCCCAAGTTCGCAGTTTTTAACTTATCGAAATCTATTTTCGCGCCTCAATTGCGCCGAAAACACTTCGCACAGTCCCGAACTTGGCCAAAGCCTCACATATAGCCTCTTATGCCATTTTCTCACTAGAACTCTACAATTTGTAGAAGTTCAGTACGATACACTGAAATTCAGTGTACTACATTCCACCCCCCTTAAAGAGAGTTTCGGCCGCGAAACTAAAATCATACCTCAGCTGGACTCAGCGAAGAGGTAAGGAAACCGCTCTTTCATCGAGCTTTCCAATTCCCATGTAGCCTCGCGCTCACCGTGATTCGTCCATTGTACCTTTACATAAGGAATTTCACGGTTCCTCAAACTTTTCACCTCGCGATCCATGATACACAAGGGAAACTCCTCATAAGTCATATCCTCATGAAGCTCCATAGGCACATACTCGAGGACGTGCGCCAGATCATACACATACTTGCGGAGGGTCAATACATGAAACACATTGTGTATCCCCGCAAGTTTCGGCGGCAAGGCTAGCCGATATGCCACGGATCCCACACGTTCCAAAACCTCATAAGGTCCAATGTAACGGGGACTCAACTTACCCCAAACACCAAATCGCTTCACCCCTCTCATGGGTGATACTTTCAAGAAGACGCAGTCTCCTACCGCGAACTCCAAATCTCGTCGACGCCGATCCGCATAACTCTTTTGTCTACATTGCGCCGTCGATAAGCGTTCACGTGCCAAGCGGACCTTTTCCTCCGCTTCACGCAACACGTCCGGTCCTAAGACCCTTCTCTCGCCGACTTCACTCCAATGAATAGGAGAGCGGCATTTTCTTCCATACAAAACCTCAAAAGGTGCCATACCGATGCTAGCTTGATAGCTATTATTGTAAGCAAATTCAGCCATCGGCAAATGAGTAGGCCACGCACCTTTGAAGTCCAACACACACGCTCGTAGCATATCCTCCAAAATCTGAATTGTCCTTTCCGATTGACCGTCAGTTTGAGGATGAAATGCTGAACTGAAATCGAGTCGTGTACCCAAAGCTTCTTGCAAGCTTTTCCAAAAATGCGATTGGAAACGGGGATCTCGATCTGAAACTATCGAGGTCGGGACCCCGTGCAATCGCACAATCTCGTCCAGGTAGACTTGTGCTAACTTGTCTCCCGACCAAGTGGTGTGGATTGGCAAAAAGTGTGCCGACTTTGACAAACGATCCACCACCACCCATATTGCATCGTGGCCACCTAGCGATCGAGGTAAGCCCACAACAAAATCCATCGCGATATTCTCCCACTTCCAAACTGGAATGGGCAATCCTTGTAACTTTCCCGCCGGAAAGCGGCGTTCGGCCTTTACTTGTTGGCATACTAAGCATTGTGCCACGAAGCGTCCAACATCAAGTTTCATCCCCGGCCACCAATAATGCACTTTGAGATCCTTGTACATTTTAGTGCCGCCCGGGTGAATCGCATAGGGAGAAGCGTGAGCTTCTTTCAAGATCTCCCCCCGAATATCCTCAACTTTTGGCACGCACAATCGGTTTCGAAACCGAATTGCGCCCCTCGAGTCCACATGAAAATCACCGGCACGCCCGCTCTCGATAGTACCCCGCACCTTTTGGAGCTCCGGATCACCGGATTGCTTTTCCTTTATTTGCTCCAACAAGGTCGGCCACACCTCGAGACTCATAAGTTTAGCGGGGACGCCCGGGGCCACGACCTCCAAGTCAAACCGGCCCATTTCCTTGATTAACGGCATTTGTCCCGTCATCTCAATCGCGAAGTTCTCCACGGATTTTCTACTGAGCGCATCGGCCACCACATTGGCTCTACCAGTGTGGTACAAGATGGTCAAGTCGTAATCTTTTATCAACTCTAACCACCTCCGCTGCCTCAAATTCAACTCCTTTTGAGTGAATAAGTACTTTAAACTTTTGTGATCCGTGTAAACCTCACAATGCTCCCCGTATAAGTAGTGTCTCCACAACTTGAGTGCGAAAACCACCGCCGCAAGTTCTAAGTCGTGGGTGGGGTAATTCTGCTCATAGCTCTTCAGCTGTCGAGAGGCATATTCTATTACTTGTCCTCTTTGCATAAGCACACACCCAAGACCACGATGTGATGCATCGCTATACACCACAAAACCCTCCCCCGCAATCGGCAAGGCGAGTACCGGAGCCGAAGTCAACCTTTCCTTTAGCTCCTTAAAGCTTTGGTCGCATTCTTCGCTCCAAACATATTTGGCTCCCTTGCGGGTAAGACGCGTTAGTGGACCGGAGATTTTTGAAAATCCCTCCACGAACCGCCGATAGTATCCCGCAAGACCCAAAAAGCTTCGTATATCCGTGACATTGGTCGGGCGAGGCCAATCCTTGACTGCCTCAACTTTCATTGGGTCCACCGATACTCCTCCCGCGGAGATCACATGACCCAAGAAAGCAACCTCACGGATCCAAAATTCGCACTTTTTCAACTTGGCGAATAACTTGTTCTCTCGAAGAACTTGAAGCACAATCCTTAGGTGCTCTTTATGTTCCTCTTCACTCCGAGAGTAGACAAGAATATCATCTATGAACACAACCACGAATTTATCCAATAGTGGTTTGAACACACGGTTCATTAAATCCATGAACGCTGCCGGGGCATTGGTAAGCCCAAAAGGCATAACCGTGAATTCATAATGTCCATACCGCGTTCTAAACGCGGTCTTATGCACATCCTCCGGTTTGATCTTCAATTGGTGATAACCGGATTGCAAATCAATCTTTGAGTACACCCGAGACCCTTGCAACTGATCGAACAAGTCATCAATTCGGGGTAACGGGTACTTATTCTTGACGGTCACTTTGTTCAACTCGCGGTAATCTACACATAACCGCAGCGAACCGTCCTTTTTCCGCACAAATAGAACAGGGGCTCCACAAGGCGACACACTTGGCTTTACGAAACCCTTGTCCATTAAATCTTGCAATTGTGCTTTCAATTCCTTCAGTTCCGCGGGTGCCATCTTGTACGGGGCCTTAGAAATCGGCGCCGTACCCGGGAGCAAATCGACCACAAATTCTATTTCCCGGTCCGGTGGCATTCCGGGCAACTCCGCCGGAAACACATCCGGAAACTCTTGGACTATAGGAATGTCCTCAAGTCCCAACACTTCCTTTCGGTCATCCACTACCGTCGCCAAGTAGGCAATGCATCCACTAGCAATAAGCTTCCTTGCTTGCGACGTGGACACCATTGAAGCAAAGAGCGAACTCTTACACCCATGGTACACAAACTCTTTGTGCCCGGGTTCTCTAAACCTCACTATCCGGCTCTTACAATCGATAGTAGCATGATACCTCGAGAGCCAATCCATTCCTAGGATCAAATCATATTCATTCATTCGATTTAATACCAGCAAATCAGCTGGCATGATCCAGTTTTCAACCCTCACGGGGCAATCCATACACAAATGATGTATACAAAAAGTGTGTTCAGGTACTTGCACAGTTCTTGCATGCGTGGCATCTATAATTTCTATTCCATGTGCAATAGCAAAAGATCGAGCAATGAATGAATGCGATGCACCAGTATCAAACAAAGCTCTACATCGAATGCTTTTAATTATCACAATACCTGCCACGACGTCATCCTGGGCAGAAGGCTCCTCTACCTGAGAGGCGAATATCCGCCCACTGGGCGCTGGCCGCTGGCCCTCCACTGGTCTCGGCGGCTGTGCACGGCCTGCCGACATCGCCGCGGGTGGGATGCCCGCGAGCTGTCTCGGCGATGCAAATGCCGATGCCGACGACGGTGCTCGGCCATCATCCATCGGGCAATTGTACCGCATATGCCCTTGCTGTCCGCACTTGTAGCACCGGCCCTCACGATAGTCACACTGCTGAGGGCCGTGGGGGCCGCTACAAATCGGACACTGGGTTGCGGGTCGGTTCCGTCGGAACCCCCGCGATTGGTTTTGCGACTGCGAGTGCTTCGGGGGCCGCTTAGAGCTAGACTGCCCACCCGAGCCACCCGCCGGTCGCTTCTTTCCTTTCTCTTTTTCTTTTTCTTTCTCCCAAGACTCGCGCTCCTCGCGCGCACATGCATTCCCGTGCTCCACCCAAAGAGCACGGTCCAAGACCTCCGCAAAGGTCTTAAGCTTAAGGGCGTGTACCGCCCGAAAGATCTCCGGTCGAAGCCCGCGCACGAAGCAATCGACCTTGTCCAACTCTCCGCGGACAACGTGCGGTACGCAATTTATAATGTACGAGAACTCCCTCTCGTACTCGCGCACGGTGCGGTTCCCTTGTTTCAACTTACGGAACCTTTCTTGCAGTTTTCTTTTCTCGCTATCGGGGAAATAGGTGGCGAACACCATACCCCGAAACTCTTCCCACGACGGTGGCGGAAGGCTAGAGAGTCTATCCCGTCGGACTCCCTTCCACCACACCTTCGCCGACCGCTCTAGACAATGAACGGCGAGATGCACTTTGTCCCTCTCCAAGGTATAAAGATCCTCGAAGAGCGTTTCCACAGCATCGATCCATGTCTCTACATCCCATGGATCCACGTTCTCCCCGTTAAAGATAGGCGGGTTGAACTTCTTGAACCTCATGAGAGCCGCAAGTGCGCGCTCTCGCTCCGCATCCTCCATGTCGGAATCGGGTATAGGGGCACCCGACCCCTCGGCCACAACCGGTAGCGCAGATGGCACCACGGCCGGCGCCGGTGTCACCTCCTCGGCCGGTGCCGAAGCAGAGGCCGGATGTACTCCCGTCCTCTCCTCCCGAATCGCAGCCGCTTGCTGCGCCATCTCATCTTGGAGCTTTTTAATCTGCTCCTCCTGTCGTTGCATGGCTTCGGCCTGTCGCCGAACCACGCCCATCAACTCGGTCAACTCATTACGAAGACCCGAGTTCTCGCCCTCCCCGAGTTGTTCGGGAGCCGCGCTCGCTCTCCCGAGCCTAGCCCTCAAAGGAGGCCGTCCACGTACCATTATCCTGAAAACACAATGACTTTGGTCATTTCGTGACATTCAAAGTCATTTGTAACATAACGTTTCACGAAAATAAACGTGAACCCAATCTAGGCGAAAATCACACAAGGGTCCTTATTCCCCTCACTTAGTTTCATGTTGTCGGCCGCCAACACGAACACACTTGGTGAAGAATAAGACACACCTCGAATCTACCTCTATTTCCAACTAGAGGCATAAGGACATAACCCAATCTCTTATCTTTCGCCATAATCAAAGATCTCGTCACTCACGAGCCTACACTCCTAGGGTCTTTTCATCCTAGGGTTCTTAGGTCAACCTAGACCGTTTCTACGCTCTGATACCACCTCAGTCTGTCACGCCCCGCCGGCCCTTTAACACCAACTAGGTGGTAAGGATAACCGCACGGGCATATGCCCCAGACCCGCCGAACGGATAGAGTCCTTTCTACCCGCCCAAGGCGTCACAACACAAGCTTATCCACAATGTTCCAACTAGGAACGGAGTACAAGAGTTGCACAAGGAAAGCATCAAGATAAAGAAGTTCTACTTCTATTACATCACATGGCACAATATACATGTCCAAATGTTTCTTTTCTTTCACTTTCATTCCATACATCATGTTCCAAAACTATGGAATATACAACATTCATACAAGAATGAAAATCCCCCTATGCTATCATAGTCCAAAAATAGAGGTACAACTCTATGCATCACCAAAATGGAAGGGCCGCTATCTAAAGAGCCAAACCCTTGCCTCGCTCCGCCGCCTCACTCGCGGAAGGACCTGGAAAATGTGGGGTGAGAACTATAAACATAGTTCCCAGTGGGTAAGGCCACCCAAGAGAGAAGCTCGACCCACCAGGTCCAAAGAAACACCATATGCATAAGTTAGATCATATATAACTATGCAACAATTATTTACATGCTTAGTAAATAAACATAAAGGATGCAACCAAATGAAATATAATTTATCATCTCTCCTAGGTTCATCCTATGTTCCACATTGACTAAGTTCTTTTACTTGTCATTTACTTATGGTTTCGGAATCGCCGTCTCACCATATTTGTTCCAACATTCAAGGAGTGAGCTTGTCACCTCCTAGTTCGAGTAACGAAATCGTCGCATACTCGGGATAGCGAAATCGTCGCATACCCCGTCTCAACACCGCCATCACATGGCATGGTAGCGAAATCGTCGCATACCCGGGATGGCGACCTTGTCGCACATCTCCCCCTCGACACCGCCAACACGTGGCGCGGTAGCGAAATCGTCGCATACCCGGGATCGCGAAATCGTCGCCTATCCCATGTCGGCACCGCCAACTCGTGGCATGGTAGCGAAATCGTCGCATACCCGGGATAGCAAAATCGTCGCACATCCCATTCTTCACATTACTTGCCAACCTAAATCTCGTGATCTTAGGTTCAAGTCACTAAGTCTCGCCTATGTTTGATAACACTAGGCTTACTTTCTCATTGCCAACCTAGGTTCCATGACTCTAGGTTCAAATCACATGTCCAACCTATGTTCAATGACACTAGGTTTTAATCTCACATGTTCCAACCTATGTTCAACAACACTAGGTTTAAATCTCACATGTTCCAACCTATGTTCAATAACACTAGGTTTAAATCTCACATGTTCCAACCTATGTTCAATAACACTAGGTTTAAATCTCACATGCAACCATGCAACAAGTATCAATAATTGAATTGTACTTGAAATATCCATCATGCAATAGGAGCTCATTGTTCTACCTATCATGATTTTACCTTTGCCAACATGCAAAATGCTAGGGTTCTCAACACATACCATTTTATTTTTAAATGGATAATTACCCTAGACATGGAAGTGACCTAATCACTTCGGTAAACACAAACCCACCTCAAGAGCTTTCAAATCTTGGTATTCTTCAAGCTCCTAAGTGTCCAAGCCTAGAGTTCTTGCTTCAACCCAAGCTTCTACAAGAAAACGGTTCGTTACTCGTTACGAACCCTAAAATCAACTCAATATATGAAATCAAGTGCTCCAACATGATTTCCTAAGCCTCAATTGCAATTATCGAAGGTCCAAATATTTTTAGAACCTCACATTGCAAAAGCCCTCATTCTACCTAGGGTTTGCATGCATGCAAGCCAAACCCTAGATTTCATGGCCAAACACCCACCATTTGTGGTTTAGATTGCCAAGGGTTCCCAAAAACCTCATTTCAAAGGATTAAATCCAAGGTTTGAACCCAAAACGTGAGGTACTAACCTTAATCACGAAATCCCCAAGCTCATTCTTGCACCAAGAAGCTTCTTTTCTCCTTTGGAAGCTTTTTTTTTTTCCAAGATCAATCCACCTTTTTTCTCCAAGTTTTGGAGAGATCTCTAGAGAGAGAAAGTGGGAGAGATGAGATGGAGAGGAGAAGTGGAGAAGATGATCTCTGAGAAAGGGGGGTGTTCCCAGCCTTTCTAATACCCCCACGCATGTGAAAAGACCAAAATGCCCCTCTCCACAAACAACACAACAACCAGCCAAAATCTGGACATTGTATACCGGTATGCGCATATGCATACCGGTATACCTCAGGAATCCTGCAGAATCCCGAGAGCTGGTCTCACTGTTTCGCACATTGTATACCGGTATACCATTTCTCATACCGGTATACCCCGGAAAATTCCGCAAACCCGAGAGCTGGGTTTCTCGGTTTTAACACAGCATTCTGGTATACCATTTCACATACCGGTATACCAAGCTCCAATTCCGGTATTGGAGTTCACATACCGGAATCCAGTGCAAACTTCCCAAGTTCGCAGTTTTTAACTTCTCGAAATCTATTTTCGCGCCTCAATTGCGCCGAAAACACTTCGCACAATCCCGAACTTGGCCAAAGCCTCACATATAGCCTCTTATGCCATTTTCTCACTAGAACTCTACAATTTGTAGAAGTTCAGTACGATGCACAGAAATTCAGTGTACTACAATATTATTCATGTTGTGAGGGACCCAGGGGTTATTTATGTGTTTTGAACGGTTTTTGTGCAATTGTGCTAGTGTATATGTGTTGTGTGTGTGTGAGAGAGGGAGGTGTGAAGCCCTCTCTCCCTCTCTCTTCCTCAACCACCCCAGCCCGAGCTCCCTCTCCCCCAGCTTCTCTGCAACCTCCCCGAGCATCTCCGGCCGCCGCCAACCACCCCTGGCCGGCGCTGTCCCCGGCCAAGCTCTCTCTCTCTTTTCTCTTTTTCTTCTTCTTCTTCTTCTTCTTCCTCTTCTCTGTGGTGTGCACCCAGGGGGAACCCACGCCGGAGCTCCCCTGAGGTGGCACGACCGCGGGCGCCGTCGTCGTGCCGCCAGAGCGCCGCCGGGAGCCGCCGCCAGGCTGCTGCGACCACTGCTGGAGCAGCAGCTGGCCGAGCTTCGAGGGCCCAAGCCGCCGCCGCCTCCCGCCGCTTTGGAGGGTGAGCACCGTCACCCCCGTGACCTCCGGCGCCGCCCCTTTCTTCCCCGGCCGTCGCCGTGCCGCAGGAGCGCCGCCGCAGCCGCCGCAAGACTCGGTGGGGCCGCTAGGGCAGCCGCGGCCGAGCCTTCTCCGCCGCCGCTTCCCGCCGCAGTTTTTGTCGCGGTCACCGGCGGGGCGACGTCTGGCGACCCCCTCTTGCTGGTGCTCGCGTCGCCGCCGACCGCCGTCGCCGCCCGTTGCCGCGCCGCCGTGCCCTAGCCAACCCGAGGGCTACCTTCTTCCCCGCGCCGCCGCCGCCGCTTCCCGCCGCCGGCTGAGGTGAGCCTCCTCTTCCTTGCGACCTCCTCTGCCGACCCTGGCCGCCGCTGGCCTTGCATGCCGGCTGGCAGCCGGCCGGAGCTGGTTGCTCCGGCCGGGGTCTAGTTTTAATGGTTTTTGGCCGCGCCGAGTCTTGTGAACTCCCTGTTGCTTTCCGAAGTCCGGAAAGGTGAGCACGATGATCGCGGCGATGCGCTGATCATCATGCTCACCTCAGATCTGGATTTGGTTGAGCCGTTTCGTCGTTCGGCCTTTGTCGAGCTTTATTAGTGCATGTCCCACTATTTTTATGCAATTTTTCGGCTTGCGACTTGTCCTGTCGTAGTGGGGCTATGAGCACGGTCTCCGTGACGCCGTTACCTATCCGCTGGTGCTTGCGGAAGGTCGTGCGGATGCACGAATTGCTCTAATGGCTTAAATTATCGCTTGAATGTATGTAAATTGTGCTTGTTTTGGGACTTTGGCTTTTGTGGCAGCGTTGCGACGCTGTGGGCAGCAAGGGTATGGTCCTTGAGGCCCTGTGGACTGGTTGTCCAACCCCTTCGCCCTTCGCGGAGTTTTGGATTCATTTCCGATGCGTTTTTCGATGAATTAATCGGCGAAACGCGCGTTTTTAGTTGTGCGACTCACTCGCTGTCTTCGTGAGTGACTTGGCTTTGTTGGTTAGCCTTGTTGGCTGTTCCTCATCGCTGTCCCGAAGTTTCAAGGACAGCGGATGAGTGACGAGGGGTTCCGGTGCCAATTCGGCGCTTTTCGGGAACCCGGGAAACCATTTCGGGTGCATTTGGTGTTCGTGGCACCCCGAGCTTGTGCTCGCTGTCCCATCACTTGGTTTTGTGTGTTCGGGGACAGCGAGGGACCTGGTTTGGTTGTTGGTACCCCTCTGGGGCTTAGTGTGGTTTCAGGATCGTCCCGGTCGGTTTTCGGGCAATCCGTCGGTTTCGGGAATGTGAGAGCTTTGTGTTTAGCGTCGACTTGGTGGACCTTGACCCTGTGAGTCTTTCGTAAGTCCTGTCGAGGTTCCCGAGAGCCGTCGGTGTTAGATTTGATCCTTCGACAGGTGGGTACTTCGATCCGGAGTCGGTTCAGTGGACTACGGTGATACCTTTCTATCCCTTCTCTTGTATTTCAGTTTTTAGTTCACTTGACTCCCGTTGACTCTACTTATGTGTGCTTGGATAGTAGAGTAGTTGTGGTTTGCATGATTCTTGAGACGACCCAGTTGGTCGGTGGTGATCGCCTGTTGTTCCGAGCGATCCTCGCTGTGGTTTTTCAGTTGCTTCACGGCTCGTTGCCGTTCTGTGGATTGAGCATTCGCATCGATCGTCACAGCTCTTCTCGCACTTCACGTACACCAGCGGTCTGATCCACCGCCTGGGGGTGTTCTTTTCCGGAAAAGGGTCGCGTGCATCCGACCCGTGAGCCTTGCTGCGTTGCGTGCAGAAGGTTTGTGCCGTTGGTTGAGCAGGTTGTGACAGTGCCCGGGGTGCGTCCCGGTGGTTATGGATTGGGTTTACCTTGTGGTTATCTCCTTTGATGCATATACTAGTTGCTTACAGTAGCATAGTTGTTCCAGTTGTATGTCAGCCTCATACTTACTTGTGCTACTGTATACCTTATCTATCTTTTGTTGACCCTCGTGCCGGTGTGTACACCTCGCCTTCGTCGGCTTGCGGTACCCACTGGGAGGGGAGACATGTTTACATGTTTTCACCCCCTGCCCTCGTTGTTGTTTTCAGGTGAGCAGGGTGGTGAGAGTCGAGACGCAGCGAGGGACGCCTAGTTAGTGGTACTAGAGGTCCCGACCTGTGAGGCTTTCTTCTCCAGATTTGGTTATCACCCTACTCTTATCTGTTAGATGTGATTGTGGTTCAGTTACCTTTTGGATATTATCTAGCATGCTTATGTTTGTGGATTTATTCAGTATTCATATGTGATTGTCTTGCATGCTTAAATCTTGTGAATTTTGGCGTAGTTTCCATGTGAGGATGTCGATGCTTTTATTCTATCATTGTGGCTTTTATCGCACGTCTTGGTTTTCTACCCCTCGTGGTAGCGCTTTCAAGTGAAGGTTTCCGTGTGGGAAACAGTTTTCAAATGAATTTCTGATCGTTCGGCTTTTGTGATTTTTAAAAAAGAGAGTTCTCGTGTGGAGAACAGCTTTCAAATGATTCTTCAATGTTTGGCATTAGGGTTTCAAAATAAAGCTTTTGGGTAAGAAGCAGTTTTCTAGAATGACTGTTGCTTGTGCATCGCATCATCCTTCGCCTAAGGACCTGCTTAGATTCATACATGTTTAAGGACGGTTAGCTGTATGAATCATGTTTGTGATGTGATTGTTGTGTGGTGGATGAATGGTGGTTGTGATCCTGTTGTTTGTTGTGTACGCCGTGCAAATACAGGGGAGGCTCTGTCCGTGTGTACAGTGGACCCTGTATTTGTGGCGGGTCTGTACGTGGCGCGGGCTAGGCTTTCAAAAAAAAAAAAAATTGGCACGTTTTTCCGCATCTAGAACTAGCCCGAGGCGTGACATAACTGACGAAATGACTGTAATATCCTAGACTGTTCGACACTTTTGGAGATTGTCGGGACGAGTCGGAGTCGTTTTGGCGCAAAATATATGCGAAAATAGACTCGGAGCACCGAAATAAGCCAAAACGGAAGTTTTGGACGTTTGGTACTTTAGGGCGCCCGGAAGTTAGGTTTTGGGCGCCCAGATGTTGAGTGCTATTTCTTTGAATTGCTGAGTCATTTCGGATCCAGGTTTAGGGCGCCCAGAACTTGAGTAGGGAGGATCCGAATCCTGGTTTGGCTGGTTTGAGCCCGATTTCAGCTGGTTCTGTTTGGAGGCCTTCCACTCGACTCCTAACCTTTGTTGGATAGCTTTTAAGGTGGGTTAATGTTATCGAAATCGTCGAATTTCCTCCTAAGTTGTAGAGAGTGCAGCATGTTATTTTATTATGAGATTTTTATGTTAGTAGCTCGAATTCATGAATTTGCATGTGATTATATGAAATCTAAATTTGGAGCATAAATTAATGATTTATAAACATGATTTACATGCTGAACTGGGATTTGACTTAGGGTGTGTTTGGTTCCACGTAAAACGGTGGAAAAAAAATTTTCATGAAAATTTTTTTCGGAGGAAAGTAAGTTTTATGTTCTTTAGCGTTTAGTTTGTAGGAAAAGAAAAGTACTTTTCCATTACGGTTGTTTGGTTGGAAGGAAAGGAAAAATAAATAAAAAACTATTTGATATATTTTTATATTATATATATTATTTATATATAATAATTACTATACTATATATATTATTATTATTATAATTTATACTTATAAAATAAATTATATTATATAATAAATATATAACATAATATATCAAAAATATATATTTTCTCTTATTTTATATATTATATATTATTAATATATAATAATTAATTATGTAATATAATATATAAAAGTATATATTTAACACTATAAAATAAATTACTTTATATTTATAAATAATATATTATATAGTAGAATTTTATATTAAAAATAAAATACAATTTCTAATATATATATATATATAAGAAAAGAGGAAGGGGGAGAGAGAGGTCCACCGTGGACCTCTCTCATGCGGTCCACGAGGTGCAGTATACCTCGTGGACCGCGTGCCCCCACGACCTCGTGGACCGTGTGCCCCCACGAGAGCTCGCTGCCCCAACGCCGCGATTTTTCGCGGCGTTGCTTTTCGTTCGCATAGAGCGGAAAACAAAAAGTTGCCTTTTTTCTAGAATCTATAAAAAATATTTTCCATGAAAATTTTTTTACAAGCAAACAAACACAAAAATTTTATTTTTCAGCAGAAAAAAAATTTTCAGGCTCCTTTTACGCCGAAACAAACACACCCTTAGGAGAAAACTCGTGAACCTACAACCGTCATTTTTCGAAACTGTTATCAGATTTAGCTCTAGGAGCCGTTTCTATTCTTGTATCACCGCTGTTAGTGCGAGGTGGATACTTAGATTGTTGTAGGGCGAGTTTACACTCGTGCTGAGATGTCGGGCTTGTTTTTACAGCAGGGTTAGACTGTTTTGTATTGCCGGGTGCCGTCGGGATTGACGGTGGACCCAAATTCCTGTTTTAGTATCAGATTGTGCCGAGGGCACGTGAGCTTGGAGTCTTTGACCCATTTGACCTCTTTTCATTTGATTATAGCCTACCGGAGCCTGATTGTGCTCGACAGAGATACGCTTACTAACTCGGTTGGGTAGCTCCCCCGAGTGCCACTTCGGAGTGAGGCCTCTCATGCATTGATGTCGTTGCAGATTAGTTGGATATGATACTTGGACCGGCTACCTTTTGGTAGTGTGCGGTGTGGCTAGGCTGTTGGCTGGACGAGCCTTTTTGGGCGGTTCTGTTAGATTGGGTCAGGGATGACTATTCACTTTGGTACGTGATGCATACTTGAGAGTTTGACTTAGATAGTGGTAGGGTAGTGGCATTACAGTTGTAGAGTTATTCCAGCTTACTTTATTATTTCTTTACCTACCAGCTATACTGTTGTCTCGTAGACTTAGTGGGTGTTGAGGTCGGTAGCGGTACCCACTGAGGACTACTTCTTTGGATAGTAGTTCTCACACCTATTGTTGCCACCTTTTCTTGCAGAGCCTTCGACTGTTGCGGCTGCTGCTTCTGTTCCTGCGGATCGAGGTAAGGGAGTTGCGAGCTAGATCCCTATCATTCCCAATTTTTTCTAAAGGAGGACCCTACTGGAGATAGTTTTATTTTGAGTATGCCATGTACATATAGTGTGGACTGGTTGTTCCTGTGAGAGGTGGACTTGTACCTATTTTTGGCTTTAGAAAAATTATTGTATTTTGGATCCTATATGTACAGGAGGCTTTTGTTCTTTTAGTATGATCTTATTCAGCTCTATATCTCTAGTAGTTGCTTGTATGCTTTGTTTACAGGTTAGCTATCGCTTCGTATACATAGAAAATTCTATATATACGGCGGATCTGTTGGCGAGCCCGGGAAAACGAGTAATCCGGGACGTGACAGATTAAGTTGGTATCAGAGCTTAGGAATAGGTCGTTGGGACTTAGTAAACCCCAGGCTTTGGCAGACCCTAGGAGTGCAAGACGTGAGAGACGTGACTTGCTGCGAAAGTCATCGATTTGACTGTTGAACTCATCCTTAAGTGGAGGGAGTGATCGAAGGCGTGCGTCCTTTCCTGCCGTGAACTTGTGTTGGCTGCAGACAACGTCAAGCAGCGGGGGAAAATAGGTGACCTTCTAGACTTTCGCTTGATTGGGTCAAGAGTTGTTTGTGTTTTGAGACTGATGTGTGTGTTGTGTAGGTGGTCATGACGCCTCCCCGACACCGAGGTCGACCCCCGACGCGGGCTACCCCCGCGCCTTCTGAGATGCCAGAGCAAGCGAGACCTAGTGCACCCCCTGATTTGAGAGAGCAGTTGGCTGCCCAGGCTGAGTCATCTAGGCAGCAGGGTCTACTATTGCAGAGGGTGTGTGATACTTTTACTCATCAGTCGAGCGCAGCACCCAGAGCGATGGAGTCACAGGAGCCACTTCCTTCTATTCTAGTGGATGTTCCAGCTACAGCCGCACCCCCATCAGCGGCAGTTCCGGCCGCGCCGATTGGCGATGCTTCGCAGTCAGGTGGACAAATGTCAGAGGCCGAGCAGGAGCGGATGACTGAGAGGCTGGCTCGTTTTTGCCGGTTTGATCCACCTCGCTTTGATGGTAGCCACACCGAGCCATAGGTGGTGGAGGCCTGGGTGGGCGAGATGGAGAAGCTATTCGAGGATCTCTTCATACCAGAGCGGGAGCAGGTTCACTTGGCGGTTCATTGCTTGACGGGTGACGCACGTATCTGGTGGAGGAGGACGAGATAGAGCAGGTCGCTGGATGCGCTGTGGTTGAGTTGGGATGAGTTTTGCGGGATGCTATACGGGTCCTATTTCCCAAACAGCATGAAGCAAAAACTCGAGGAGGATTTGAAGAACCTATTTCAGGGAGACCGCACAGTGCAGGAGTACACTCGAGAGTTCACTAGACTCCTGAACTGTGTCCCATTTGCAGCGCGAGATGAGGCTCACAAGGTTTACTTATTCGAGCGGGGTTTGAGACAGGAGATTTTTGTTTTAGTTCAGGCGCAGAGGTTGCAGACCTTGGATGCGTCGATCGAGCAGGCACTATGGGTCGAGCGAGGAGCCTTGACGGCGAGGGAGCGGGCAGCCGCGTTGAGTCAAAGTCTGGATAGGAAACGCCCAGCTCCAGACAACGGAGGACAGACCAGCGGCAGACGTCCGCTGAGGCCTCCACGATCACGTTCTTAGGGTCCTGGGTTTTCGGGACGACAGAGGTCTGGTGGATCCCGTCAGCAGCGACGGCAGCAGAGGGGAGCACCGAGATGTGTCATCTGTGGAGGACCACATTGGCCTAGGCAGTGTGAGCAGCAGGAGGGCCGATGTTTTGGGTATGGTCAGCCAGGACATCTGCGGGCAGCTTGTCCCCGAGCAGCGTCGTTAGTACCATCGACAGCATCGGCACCCCCAGTTTATCAGCAGGCCTATGGAGCTCTACCGACTCATAGCCAGACGGACCGGGCTTCAGTGCCACGCCCGGTTGAGCGACGACAGCAGGCGCAGAGCGGCAGGTCTTTGCGGCTCAGGTTGAGGACTCCATGGCAGCAGATCATGTGGTGGCAGGTATCATTTTAATTTCTGGCATTAGAGCCCGTGCATTATTTGATACCGGTGCATCACATTCATTTATTAGTCGAGCATTTGCATCACTGCATGGACTAGTGTTTGGGCCATTACCATATGCACGAGAGGTACAAATTTCCGAGCATGTTTTGCATGTGGCGGAGTGTTGTTGGGCTTGTTCGGTGCAGCTTGGACCTTGGGTGATGCCCGCAGATCTATTGGTCTTGGGGCGATTGCAGGATTTCGATGTGGTGCTCGGCATGGATTGGCTGGCGCGCTATTTCGCGACGATCAACTGCGGCGAGAGGACCGTGACGTTTCGCGAGCCAGGCCAGGAGGAATACATGTTTAGAGGCTGCAAGAGCACATTGTTCGCGACGTAGATTTCGTCGGCACGAGCGAGACAGATGATGAGTCGAGGATGTACTGCATTCCTGGCGACTGTCGTAGAGGTGCCTACGGTGGCACCGAAACTCGAGGACATCTCTGTAGTCCGCGAGTTTCTGTATGTGTTTCCCCCTGAGTTGACTGCTATGCCACCGGACAGGAAGGTCGAGTTTGTGATTGACGTTGTCCCTGGAACTGTGCCAATCTCGAAGGCACCCTACCGAATGGCACCGACTGAGCTGAGAGAGCTTAAGGCGCAGCTTCAGAATTTAATGGATAAAGGGTTTGTGAGACCCAGTGTATCGCCTTGGGGAGCGTCGGTGTTATTCGTGAAGAAGAAAGATGGTTCACTTAGACTTTGTGTGGATTATCGAGAGTTGAATAAAGTGACCATCAAAAACAAGTATCCTTTGCCGCGCATTTATGATCTGTTTGATCAGCTGCAAGGATCTTGTGTCTTCTCTAAGATTGATTTGCAGTTCGATTACCACCAATTGAAGGTGAAGGCCGAGGATATTCCCAAGACGGCTTTTAGGACTCGGTACGGGCATTATGAGTTTACGGTGATGCCGTTTGGATTGACTAATGCCCCTGCCGCATTTATGAATTTAATGAATCGAGTGTTTAAGCCGTTCTTGGACCAATTTGTAGTGGTGTTTATTGATGATATCCTGATCTACTCTCGGAGTGATGCTGAGCATGAGGAGCACTTGAGGATAGTGCTGCAACTTCTGAGGGAGAAGAAGTTGTATGCCAAGTTGAAGAAGTGCGAGTTCTGGCTGCGAGAGGTAGTTTTCTTGGGCCATGTGATTTCAGCCACTAGAGTGGCGGTGGACCCGCAGAAGATTGATGCTGTTCGGAATTGGCCCAGACCGACGACGATTACCGAGGTAAGGAGTTTTCTTGGTTTGGCTGGATATTACCGTCGGTTTGTGGAAGGCTTTGCGAAGCTCTCCACACCCCTCACTCGTCTGACGAGAAAGGGGATTAGATTTGTTTGGAGTGCTGAGTGCCAGCGTAGCTTTGAAGAGCTGAAGGAGAGACTGATGTCTGCTCCCATCCTTACCTTCCAGTTATGGGGGAAGGATTCGTGATTTATAGTGATGCATCACACAGTGGCTTGGGATGTGTGTTGATGTAGCATGGTAGGGTAATTGCCTATGCCTCCCGGCAATTGAAGGATTACGAGAAGAATAACCCTACGCATGATTTGGAGCTGGCAGCTGTGGTATTTGCACTGAAGCTGTGGCGGCACTACACTGTGAGATTTTCACGGACCATAAAAGTCTCAAGTATCTGTTCACTCAAAAGGAATTGAACCTGAGGCAACGCCGGTGGTTAGAGTTGTTGAAGGATTATGATATTACCATCCAGTATCACACTGGCAAGGCGAATATAGTGGCAGATGCGTTGAGCAGGAGATCAGTGCAGAGCCTTAGTATGATGATCACTCAGCAGGCGCCATTACTTGAGGAGTTGAGGCGGCTTGAGCTGGAGGTGGTATTCCCTGGGGTTACTGCAAAACGTATGTCTTTGGTTTTGCAACCCACTTTATTGGATAGGATCCGAGAGAAACAGAGTGTGGACCCCTATTTGATGAGGATTCGAGATCAAATTGCCAGTGGGCAAACAGGGGACTTTAGTATTGACAGTTCGGGAGTACTGCGGTACAAGGACCGATTGTGTGTGCCTACGAATTCTGAGATCCGAGTGGAATTTTGAGAGAGGCTCATTACTCGCTTTATACGGTTCACCCCGGTGGAACCATGATGTATAAGGATTTAAAGTCACACTATTGGTGGAATGGAATGAAGCGGCATATTGGGAGATTTGTGGCTCAGTGTTTGACTTGTCAACAAGTAAAGGCAGAGCACCGAGTACCTGCTGGCAAGCTTCAGAGTCTCCCAATACCCGAGTGGAAGTGGGACCAGATCGCCATGGACTTTGTCGTGGGATTACCGAGGACGCAGGCTGGTTTCGATGCCATTTGGGTGATAGTGGATAGGCTGACCAAGTCTGCCCACTTCTTACCAGTGCAGACTACTTGGTCCAGGGATAGACTTGCTCGGTTATATTTGGACGAGATAGTGAGGTTGCATGGAGTGCCTACCTCGATTGTGTCAAATCGAGACCCACGGTTCGTCTCGCAGTTTTGGAGGAGTCTACAGACAGCACTGGGTACTCAGCTCCGGTTTAGCACGTCATTTCATCCACAGACCGATGGTCAGTCTGAGCGGACCATTCAGACTCTGGAGGACATGTTGAGAGCATGTGTCCTAGACTTTGGTGGAGGGTGGCATCGACACTTAGGACTGGTTGAGTTTGCGTACAATAATAGCTATCAAGCGAGCATCCAGATGACTCCGTTTTAGGCATTGTATGGGCGCAAGTGTCGATCGCCCTTGCATTGGAGTGATGTGGGTGAAAGGAAGACCTTGGGCCCTGACATCATGTTGGAAGCAGAAGAAAAGGTCAAGATGGTTCGACGACATCTTGAGACCGCCCAGAGTCGACAGAGGAGCTATGCGGACAGTAGGAGACGAGACTTGGAGTTCCAGATTGGAGAACATGTATTCCTGAAAGTCTTGCCGTCCAGAGGGATTCGCCGTTTTGGAGTTCGTGGAAAGCTCATTCCACGGTTCATTGGCCCGTTTGAGGTGTTAGAGCGAGTGGGGCCGGTAGCGTAAAGGATTTCCCTACCACCGCGACTTTCCGGAGTCCACGATGTGTTTCATGTCTCGACCCTCAGGAGATATGTGTTCAACCCCTCCCATGTGATTGACTTCACCCCACATGAGTTGGCTGAGGACCTGAGGTACGAGGAGCTACCGGTGCAGATTTTTACTCGCGAGACGAAAGAATTGCGCAACCGGGTCATACCGTACGTGAAAGTGCATTGGAGTAATCACGAGGAGCGAGAGGCGACTTGGGAGCCAGAGACGGTGATGCGGGAATCCTATCCCTACCTCTTCGAGTTTTCTATTTGAGGTATGAGTTTAAGTTTCGAGGACGAAACTTTTCGTAGGGGGAAAGGATGTAGTACCCCTGGGGCCTAACTAACGAAATGACTGCAGTATCCTAGACTGTTTGACACTTCTGGAGATTGTCGGGACGAGTCAGAGTCGTTTTGGCGCAAAATAGACGCGAAAACGGACTCGGAGCACCGAAATAAGCCAAAATAGAAGTTTTGGACGTTTGGTACTTTAGGGCGCCCGGAAGTTAGGTTTTGGGCGCCCAGATGTTGAGTGCTATTTCTTTGAATTGCTGAGTCATTTCGGATCCAGGTTTAGGGCGCCCAGAACTTGAGCAGGGAGGATCCGAATCCTGGTTTGGCTGGTTTGAGCCTGATTTCAGCTGGTTCTGTTTGGAGGCTTTCCACTCGACTCCTAGCCTTTGTTGGATAGCTTTCGAGGTGGGTTAATGTTACCGAAATCGTCGGATTTCCTCCTAAGTTGTAGAGAGTGCAGCATGTTGTTTTATTATCAGATTTTCATGTTAGTAGCTCGAATTCATGAATTTGCATGTGATTATATGAAATCTGAATTTGGAGCATAAATTAATGATTTATAAACATGATTTACATGCTGAACTGGGATTTGACTTAGGAGAAAACTCGTGAACCTACAACCGTCACTTTTCGTAACTGTTATCAGATTTAGCTCTGGGAGCCGTTTCTGTTCTTGTATCACCGCTATTAGTGCGAGGTGGATACTTAGATTGTTGTAGGACGAGTTTACGCTCGTGCTGAGATGCCGGGCTTATTTTTACAGCAGGGTTAGGCTGTTTTGTATTGCCGGGTGCCGTCGGGATTGACGGTGGACCCAGATTCCTGTTTTAGTATCAGATTGTGCCGAGGGCACGTGAGCTTGGAGTCTTTGACCCATTTGACCCCTTTTCATTTGATTATAGCCTGCCGGAGCCTGATTGTGCTCGACAGAGATACGCTTACTAACTCGGTTGGGTAGCTCCCCCGAGTGCCGCTTCGGAGTGAGGCCTCTCATGCATTGATGTCGCTGTAGATTAGTTGGATATGATACTTGGACCGGCTATCTTTTGGTAGTGTGCGGTGTGGCTAGGCTGTTGGCTGGACGAGCCTTTTTGGGTGGTTCCGTTAGATTGGGTCAGGGGTGACTATTCACTTTGGTGATGCATACTTGAGAGTTTGACTTAGATAGTGGTAGGGTAGTAGCATTGCAACTGTAGAGTTATTCGAGCTTACTTTATTGTTTCTTTACCTACCAGCTATACTGTTGTCTCGTAGACTTAGTGGGTGGACCGTTGAGGTCGGTAGCGGTACCCACTGAGGACTACTTCTTTGGATAGTAGTTCTCACACCCATTGTTGCCACCTTTTCTTGCAGAGCCTTCGACTGTTGCGGCTGCTGCTTCTGTTCCTGCGGATCGAGGTAAGGAAGTCGCGAGCTAGATCCCTACCATTCCCAATTTTTCCTAGAGGAGGACCCTACTAGAGATAGTTTTATTTTGAGTATGCCATGTACATATAGTGTGGACTGGTTGTTCCTGTGAGAGGTGGACTTGTACCTATTTTTGGCTTTGGAGGAACTGTTGTATTTTGGATCCTATATGTACAGGTGGCTTTTGTTCTTTTAGTATGATCTTATTTCAGCTCTGTATCTCTAGTAGTTGCTTGTATTCTTTGTTTACAGGTTAGCTATCGCTTCGTATACATAGAAAATTCTATGTATACGGCGGATCTGTTGGCGAGCCCGGGGAAACGAGTAATCCGAGGCATGACAGTCGGAATGTCCGGAACACCCACCAGAACGATTTCGAACACAAGAGGAAGCCCCAGAAGGGTACCGACACACAAACCAAGTCACCCGCTGTCTGGAAATGCACCAACTCAGGTGGTCGGACAGCGAACACAAGTCCAGGGTGCCACGAACACCAACGCACCCAAAAACCGCTTCCCGGGTTCCCGAAAGATGCCAATTTCGGCACCGGAACCCTCCGTCGCTCATCTGCTGTCTCCGGGTCTTCGGGACAGCGATGAAGGACAGCCAACGAGGCTAAGCGACGAAGCCTGGTCACTTATGACCCCAACAAGTGGATCCCACGACCAAACGCGCGTTCCGCCGACTAATTTGTCGGAAAACGCATCGAAAATCAAAATTTCGCGAAGGCATCACAAATCCGGACAACCAGTCCAGAGGACCACAAGGTTAAACCCTTGCTGCCCGCAACGACCCCACGCTGCGACAATCGCAATCAAGCCCCTAAACAAACATTATACACTAAAAGCATTCAGGAAGGCCATTAGAGCGCACCGCGCGTCTGCACGACCAACCGCGAGCACCAGCGGACAGGTCTCGATGCTACGGAGGGCAAGCTCACAGCTCGGAGAGACAAAAACAGTCGCAAGGCACAAACGCCCCAATAACATAGCATTCACATGAAATATAAGGGCTCCACAAAGCCGAACCAACAAGCGGGGCTTCCCCGACGAAAACGAAGGTGAGCACGATGATCAGCGCGTCGCTGCGGTCATCATGCTCCCCTCCTCGGTGATCGGGAGGCGATGGGGGGCTCGGTGCAATGTGCGCTGCTCCAAACACAAAGAAACCTGGCTCGGCCGGGCAAGCTAGTTTCGGCCGGCAGCCGGCGGCCAGGCAGCACGCGCGGCGACCAAGAACGGATGCGGATGAGGTGAGGGTAAGGGAGCTCACCTCGGCCGGTGGCGGGAAATGGCGGGAAGCGGCGGCGGCGGCGGCACAGGAATGAGCCACGCTCTCGGCTCGGCTAGGGCACGGCTAGGGCACGGCCGAGCAGCAACCAACGGCGACAGCGGTGACCGGGGAGGCCGGCGGCAGCGGCGGCAGGTCTTCGGAGGCCGGAGGAGGGTGGCCGCGACGACGAGGGGCAGCGGCGACGGCGGTTCAAAGATCCGCGGCCGCTTCTGCCCGAGGCTGCAGCTGCGGCGACCGGCTGTGGAGAGTCGCCGGGGTCGGAGAAGGACGAAGAAAGTGGCCCCAAGCGGCGGCGGCGCGAGAGAAGAAGAGGAACGCCTCCTCGGCCCGAGCCAACCCGAGATGGCTGCAGTCTTCCCGTGGCGGCGGCGGCGGAAGTCGTCGGACGTCGGGGCACCGCCAGAGAGAGAGCCCAAGGGTGAGGATCCGCCTAGATGGCTCTCGGGCAGAGAAGGAAAGAAGAAGAAGGAGATCAAGAAGGTGGAGAAGAAGGTGGAGGTGGCGGCTGCTGTCACGCCCCGCGACCGCCACTTTGGTCGGTCCGGGCGCGCGCACAGATCGCCGAACGGACAGAGCCTCCCATGTCCGCCCAAGGCTCAACAACATCATGTACATAGAGTTTTGCGCAGAGAAAACAATCAACATACATGAATTGCACGAGGGCATATCACAAGAGCGAGAATATAAACTAACTATTACAACACTTGAAGCATTCACGTTTACATACACTTTTCAATTGTAATACATGCCATTTTTCTCAAATACAATAATACATGCCATTTTTCTCAAATACAACTTTCGCTCTCAATTACATTTACATTTATTTACATTCCTTGCTTGTACATAGGGTGACCTAAAACTTGGTGACCCTGCTATCTAGGGCGCGATGCCCACGCCTCGGTCCGGTGCCGCTCCGCTAATGGTGGCTCTGCAACAACAGGGGGGTGAGAACTAAAAGAAGTTCCCAGTGGGTTCGGCCGCCGACCTCGCCGACTTTCCCACTAGGTCCAATAAGGCATAGTAATACGAAAGGAGATAGCAATGCGATATATAAGCAACTGAATGTGTAGTCTACCACTACTAAACATACAACATGCAACAATGACTACTACTATGCCTTACAATAAGGAATGAATGTCATGATTCTATATGTTCAACAGTGTCCCTCACACACTCTTGACCCAATTCATTCATGACCCAATCGGGGCTTCTCACAAAACCAAGCCCAACTCACAAGAATATCATGATCGACCCCACACACAACATGTGACCTCACTATGCTCGCTCTCTACACAAGATGCAACAATGCAAGTAGCATAGGGTACAATATGGTCAATCAACCTGTCTCTTTTCTCTTTGACCCAATCTTACCGGCTCACCCGAAGGTCAAGCCAAAATCACAATACTAGGGCCCGCAGGGAGATAGTCCCTCAACCATCTAGGGCCGCCTGCTGGGGAGATAACCCTCAACCCATAAGTGTGACTACTCCGGAGCTCACTGCCTGTGGTGTCGCGAACACCAACAACCCGAACAGACAATGTGAGTGCGATCTAGTCCTCTCAACCCGAGGACACCCTACTGACCAGGGTAACAACACACGGGGATCTACCAATCCCTAGCATGGTCCAGAGGATCTATTTCAATCCCTCGCATGCTCATCACAAATCCTGTGCAACTACGACAACAAACCCACATATACTCGAGAGTTTACTAAACTCATGTCGCGTGCATCAATAGGATAAACAAACACCACACTATGTGGACACAAGCAACTATGCAATGCTTCATGGACTATGGCCTCACATTCATGCAATGACCCAATTTCACATTTAATCGTCACAATGACATCTAGCATCTCACTTGTTTCAATGTCCACTACTTGCTTTCTATGTCCAATCCACTAGTTTTCCTCTACTAGTTCAACATGTCACTAGGGTTCATATGTCGCTAAATTCATGCATCCTAGGTTCCAAGTTATCACCACAATTATTCATGTATACATCATAGGAGGCATGCAAGTTTCTATAACAAGAAAATACTTGAACCCTATCATACATAATCAATACATATATATATGCTCAACAAAGTGATTTAGACATAGGGAGAAATCCAACCATTCTGGATAGCACCACCCACCTCGTATCGATACCAAGATGCGAGAACCCAAGTCCCGCGATTTATCGTCGCCGATTTAGCTCGACCCAAGCCTAACGAAGGCAAAACGGTAATTTTTACCAATTGAACACCGTAGGCTCGTAGGGATTCCAATCCAAGTTGCCCAACGTGTCGATTTACCCTTCAATTAAGGTTTTACAAGATCAATTTAGATCAAAACGCATTAGGGACAAAAACCCCAATTCTAACCCTAGGTTTCATGCTCTACAAGAGAATCCCAAAATTCATAGTGAATATTTGCCCAAGCTTGATTAGAATCATCTAGAGATCCTAAATATCTCATTTACAAAAGATTTAATCCAAACCCTAAACTCAAACCATGAAACTCACCATGGCAACCTTGCTCTCCAAGCTTCTCCATCATTAGAGAGCTTGCTTCACCACCAATCAAGCTTCTTCTCCACCAAATCCTCCAACCTTAAGGAGGGATTACAAGAGAGAAAGATAGAGAGAGAGGTGCTAAAGAGAGAGAGAAAAGGGTTTTCCCTTTGCTCCTCTCGTGTGGGAGGAAGGGAATGAGAGGAGAAAGCTATTGGGGCCCTTTATATAACCCCCAAACAGTGCAGGGTCCGGACCCTGCATCAAGGTCTGGAACCCGTGAGCAATTTCAGCATTTTCGCAGCTGGGGTCCGGACCTCAGATCTGGGGTCCGGACCCGGACACGATGAACAGTGTTTTCAGCCTTTTTATTTTCTTCTCATTTTCGTTACAAAACTCCGATTTTCATTCCGTTTTCTTTCCAAATCAAATCCAACACAACCGAAACTCCTCTTACACATATAGGACACTTTCAAAGTTGGAGATTTATAATTTTTCCTTATAAAAACCATTAGATTTCGAAGTACACTCATTTCTCAAAAGTTTCTATTTCCTCCCAACTTTCTCCAAGTTTCACCGATACCTCTTCTAATCGTTCTAATGCTCTCGGAACCCAACATAGAACTCATCAAATCCACAATTCATCCAACTTGACTTAAGCTCGGGGAGGTATACAAAAATTCGGTTCACTACACATCCCCCCCCCCCCCCCCCCCCCCCCCCCCCCCCCCCCCCCCCCCCCCCCCTTAAAAATAGTTTCGTCCGCGAAACTCAAATTCATATCTCAGCTCGACAGAAGAGGTGAGGGTAGTGTTCTCGCATCACGTCCTAATTACTCTATTGGACTGTAACATACGGAATCACATGATTCCGCAATTCCTTCTCCTCGGGAGCTAGAATACACATCGGGAACTCCTCCCAAGACATAGCTTCCCGCAGTTCACGCGGCTTATAATAGAGGACACCAAACAGGTCCATCATACTGGGCACTTTGTTTTATTCCGCACTCCAAACTACTTCACCCAACTCACGGGTGGCACATCCAAATGATGCGATCATCTACCGCAAACTTTCATATTTGCCAATCACCGTCTGCACAGGTTTTCCTTGTCATGCTTGCGCCGTCAATACCCGTTGACGCGCAACTTCACTAACTCCACTGTGTAGTACATCCCTTACGAGCTTCATCGATTTGGCCCGTTAAAGAGTCTACATCATACAGTACGACTCTTTCTTCACATCCACCAATCTAATCCGGAGCTTAATTTGGTCCATCCTCCGGTATTGCTCACAAGCAACTCCCATTTGGTGTTTTCTTTCATCACGAGTGGATCCTACCACACATAGATTTCCAGCTCCACAACGACATTGTCACGCCCCAGGTTACCTCTTCCCAGGCGCATGACCAGATCCGCCGCATACATAGTATCTCTACCATGTATACGAAGCGAAAACAACATCAACAATAATCACACAGAGCTAAAGGTATCAACAGAGCTGCTATATAAATATATCAAAAGATCACTGTACATACATCATCCATAACTCTCATATATAACTCACATATACAACACTGATATCTCAATCACACTGTATGTACAGACTCAACCATCTATCAAAATGGGTATACCTCTAGCCAAGTATCCGGGGAATAGCTCTACCCGACGGTCTCCTTTCCGCGCTCAGTATGCACAACTGGGGAAGAAGACTCTGCAAAAAGATGTCACCAATGGGTGTGAGAACTACTATCAAACAAGTAGTCCTCAGTGGGTACCGCCACCAGCCTCAGCGGTCTGCCCACTAAGTCCTCAATCTCAAGAGATATATAGAGCAATAAAGAAAGTAGGAGATATACTACCACTACTATGCACAAAGCTCAACTGTCAGTATGAATACCAATAAACTGAATATGAGGACTATCCAAAACACAATAATACCAGCGAACCAGCTAGTAGAGGAAACCCCGTCTGTACCTAGCTCAATCCATAATACCATACAATACCTCACAATGCGATACCTGCGGCCTGATCATGCTCAACCCTCCAGGGAGCTGCTCAACCCTCCAGGGAGCTGACTAGTACAGGAAGCCCGTCTGTAACTAGCCCCTCGTACAACCCTCTGTACGGAATATGCCAACTCTAGAGTGGTACTCGTGGGAGCGACCCAACCGAGTAAAGTAAACCCAAGTATACGCCAAGCACCCGCAGGTATATGATCGACACGATTGGGTCAACAAGGAATCACATGCCCTCGGCATCTCAAAGGATAATCGACAAGTATGACCCAATCCATGATCTCACAAAGAATCACGTGCCCTCGGCACAATCAATGCTCCAGTGCTTACAATCAATCTCAACTCTATCACAAGAGGAGGCTCTCAACTCTACCACAAAGAGGAGGTACAATAACATAGCACGAGCCACAACATGATCACCTACACTACATGTACAACAACTGGTACAAAGGATATCAACAAGATAGGTGTAGGCCAAATCATGCAACAAGGATACAAAGAAATGCATGCTCATATATATATCATTAGCACATCTAAGATCATAACAAGCCCATGCAGTCTATAAATCAGTCTCAAACTAACATGGCATCTCTAACATAATCTTAGCATGGCATACTATCATAATCCCAATATCATAATCCAATATCCACATATCATAATCCAATCATCATATCATGCTAACATAATCCAAACAACATCATATCATATTATGCTAACATGAGATAAAACACGTAGGAGGAAGTCCACTGAATCTGGCAAACATCAACCCACCTCACAAGCTAATCCAACCACGGTGGGGAAAGAACAGTATCCTCAGATCCAACCCTCCAGATAACGAACTCCGGCAGCACTCCGATCTGTCTAAACCTCCAAGGAACTGCTAACTCCAGCAGAATAACAGCTTGGCACCAGATCAGATCAGCAGAGTAGAAGAGAGCAAGCTAGGTTACAAACTAATGCCAACACATGGCCCTAAACCCACTTTCTCTCTCTAGAAAATAGGATCTCGAAGTGGAAAATGAGCCAAAGTGATCAGGGACTCGCCTATTTATAGGCTCCCAAAATCCCACTTTCGGGCGCCCACTTCACAACTTCCGGGCGTCCGAAAACCCTGCAGTCCAGGTGTCGTCGTGCGGTCAAGCGGTCGGTCGGCGGTCAGCAGGCGGTGGGGCGGCGTGTCTCCGGCGATCGACACGTGTCCTGCGTCGCGACACGTGGCTCTCCACGTCACAACTCAATTCGGATCCTCAATCCGGGCGTCCGGTTCATGCGTCCAGATCCGATTTCCGTCGGCCACAACCGGATCGTCCACAAAGTGCACTGGATCCACAACTTTCGGGCGTCCACTTCGCCACTTCCGGGCGCCCGAATTCCACCAAGTCCGCAAACCCTAAATCTCAAAATTTTCCGAGTACTGCATTCTCCCCTCCTTAAAATAGTTTCGTCCTCGAAACTAAAGCACTCACCTCAAGATGCAAACAGGTGGGGATAAGATCTCAGCATAACAGTCTCCAACTCCCATGTCGCCTCTCTATCATCATGAAAATCCCACTGTACCTTGACATAAGGTATGACTCGATTACGCAATTCCCTCGTCTCACGAGCAAGAATACGTATCGGTCGCTCCTCGTACTGCAAATCCTCAGTAAGCTCTAGTGGAGAAAAATCTATCACATGGGAAGGATCATGCATGTATCTCCTCAGAACAGATACATGGAAGACGTCGTGCACTCCTGCTAGTCGAGGCGGAAGGGCTATCCGATAAGCCACGGGTCCTACTCTCTCCAAGACCTCAAAAGGACAATAAATCACGGACTAAGTTTTCCGCGAATCCCAAATCTCCGTATGCCCTTCGATGGTGAGACCTTCAAGAAAACATGATCACCAACATGAAACTCTAGATCTCGCCTCCGAGTATCAGAATAACTCTTCTGCCTACTCTGAGCCGTCTCGATATGCCGTCGTATCAACTTAACCTTCTCCTCGGCTTCAAGCAAAAGGTCTGGACCCAACGTTTTCCTTTCACCAACGTCATCCCAATACAGAGGTGATCGACATTTGCGTCCATACAATGCTTCAAACGGAGCCATCTTAATGCTCGCTTGATAGCTATTGTTGTACGCAAACTCTACTAATCTCAGATGTCGATCCCAACCTCCACCAAAATCCAAGACACAAGCTCTCAACATATCCTCGAGTGTCTGTATAGTGCGCTCGGACTGACCATCAGTCTGGGGATGAAACGCAGTGCTAAATCGAAGCTGAGTCCCCAAAGCTGTCTGTAAACTCTTCCAGAAATGAGAAACAAACCTTGGGTCTCTATCAGATACTATTGAGATTGGCACTCCATGCAATCTCAATATCTCATCCATATACAGCTGTGCAAGTCGCTCACGTGACCAAGTAATCTGCATAGGCAGAAAATGAGCAGACTTTGTCAGCCTATCAACAATCACCCAAATAGTATCATAGCCGCTCGAAGTCCTCGGCAATCCTACGATGAAATCCATCGTGATATGATCCCATTTCCACTCAGGTATTGGAAGACTTTGTAGCTTACCAGCTGGTACACGATGTTCAGCCTTAACTTGCTGACATGTCAAACACTGAGCTACAGCTCTACCAATATCCCGCTTCATACCATTCCACCAGAAGTGAGTCTTCAGATCCTGATACATCTTTGTCCCTCCAGGATGTACAGAATAAGGAGAATAATGTGCTTCCTTTAGTATCTCCTCTCGAATCTCCTGATCTGCTGGTACACACAGACGTCCTCTATAGCGAAGAGTCTCAGAATCATCATAAGTAAAGTCTTCAAGATCACCGCTCTTCAGTTGATCTCGAATTTTCATCAGATAAGGATCTTCACTCTGTTTCTCTCGAATCCTATCTAACAGAGTGGGCTGTAAGATCAGAGTCATCAGTCTCGCTGTCATCCCGTGAGTAACCACCTCAAGGGACAACCTCCGCATCTCCTCCACTAGGACAGGCTGTTGAGTAATACACAAACTCAAAGTTGCCACAGCCTTCCTACTCAAAGCATCGGCAACAACGTTCGCCTTACCGGGATGGTATAATATAGAAATGTCATAATCCTTCAATAATTCTAACCATCTCCGTTGCCGTAGATTCAACTCTTTCTGTGTAAACAGATACTTGAGGCTCTTGTGATCAGTATACACTTCACAATGCTCTCCATAGAGATAGTGGCGCCATAGCTTCAGAGCAAAGACTACCGCCGCCAACTCCAGATCATGAGTGGGGTAGTTCTTCTCATATTCCTTTAGTTGTCTTGAAGCATATGCAATCACTTTGCCATGTTGCATCAGCACGCAACCCAAGCCACTATGCGAAGCATCACTATAAATTACAAATCCTTCGCCCATCACAGGTAGTGCAAGAATAGGGGCTGTCATCAATCTCTGCTTAAGTTCATCAAAGCATTCTTGACACTCATCACTCCAAACATACTTAACTCCTTTCCTGGTTAATCGAGTAAGTGGCGTAGAGAGTTTTGCAAAGCTCTCCACGAATCGTCGATAATACCCGGCTAAGCCCAGAAAACTCCGCACTTCAGATATGGTCGTCGGTCTAGGCCAATCACGAATCGCCTCAACCTTCTTTGGATCAACAGCTACTCCCGAAGCTGAAATCACATGGCCTAAAAAGGCAACCTCTCTCAACCAAAACTCACACTTTTTCAGTTTTGCATACAACTTCTTCTCTTGCAAGAGTTGTAGCACTAATCTCAGATGCTCCTCATGCTCCGCATCATCACGGGAGTAAATCAAAATATCATCAATAAAGACTACCACGAACTTGTCCAAGAAGGACTTAAAGACTCGGTTCATCATATCCATAAATGCAGCAGGGGCATTAGTCAATCCAAACGGCATGACTGTAAACTCATAATGCCCATACCGAGTTCTAAAAGCTGTTTTAGAAATATCCTCGGCCTTCACCTTCAACTGGTGGTAACCGGACTGAAGATCAATCTTAGAAAAGACACACGCTCCCTGCAATTGATCGAACAGATCATCGATACGTGGGAGGGGGTATCTATTCTTGATGGTCACTTTGTTCAATTCCCGATAATCCACACACAACCTAAGTGAACCATCCTTCTTCTTCACAAACAACACAGGCGCTCCCCAAGGCGACACACTTGGTCTGATAAAACCTTTATCCATAAGATCCTGCAGTTGCGCCTTCAACTCTCTCAACTCAGCTGGTGCCATTCTATAGGGTGTTTTCGAAATTGGCGCGGTTCCTGGTACCACATCAATTACGAATTCAATCTCCCTATCAGGAGGCATCGAGGATAACTCAGAAGGAAATACGTCCGGAAACTCACGGACAATAGGAATATCCTCGAGTCCTGGTACAACAGTGGGCACCTCAGTCACCGTTGCAAAATAGGCCATACATCCACTATTTAACATCTGTCTGGCCTTAGAAGAAGAGATCATCACTGCGAACAGTGAACTCTTACAACCTTCATAAACATACTCCTCATGTCCAGGCTCACGAAAGATTACCGTCTTAGATCCACAATCGATCGTAGCAAAGTATCGAGATAACCAATCCATGCCAAGGATTACATCAAAATCCTGTAACTGTCTCAATACTAATAAGTCAACAGGCATGATCCAAGGTCCTACTTGCACAGGACATTCTAAACAACCCTCAGTCACCTGTAAATTATGGTCAGGTACCCGCACCTCCTGTGCCTGGGGTAACAATCCTATCTCTAGACCATGATGCAATGCAAATGCCCTACTAACAAAGGAATGCGATGCACCAGTATCGAATAAAGTACGCGATCTAATGCCACAAATCAAAACTATACCTGCCACCACTCGATCAGCTATCGAGGCATCCTCAATCTGAGCGGCATAAACTCGTCCGCTCGCCAGTGGCTGGCGTCGATCCTGCTGTCGTGGCATAGAAGATCGCTCCTGAGAAAATACCGGGGAGGCTCCAGAATACTGCGGTGGAGTAAAAGGTACGGATGCCATAGAAGGAGTTGCTACAAGTCTGGGACAAGCCCTCCTGATGTGTCCTGGCTGTCCACACTCATAACATCGGCCCTCTCGTCTATTACAGAGATAGGCGAAATGAGGTCCTCCACAAATCACGCATCGGGGAGATCCCCTCGACTGCTGCTGCTGCTGACGATATCCTCCAGACTGCTGGCGAAATCCTCCAGACTGCTGGCGACTAGAAGATCCACGTCCCTGGAAACGCGATCGCTGGGGAGGTCTAGGTGGTCGTCTGCTACTTGATTGCCCTCCATAAGGTGCCGGACGCTTCCTTTCCTGACCCTGAGCTGGGTCCATAGGCTGTCCTCTCGTCACAAATGCCCCTCGCTCTACCCACAGAGACTGCTCGATAGTAGCATCCAAAGTCTGAAGTCTCTGCGAGTGGACAAATGGAAAGATATCGGGTCTCAAACCCTTCTCATACAGATAGACCTTTTGTATCTCATCTCTCGCTGCTGAGGGAACACAGTTAAGCAACCTAGTAAATTCCCTCGCATACTCCTGCACCGAGCGATTCCCTTGCTTCAGGTTCTTCAAGTCTTCCTCTATCTTCATCTTTACGCTACTGGGAAAGTATGCTCCATACATAATCCCCCGAAACTCACTCCAAGTCATCTGTAGAGGATTCAGGGACCTATGATCACGGGTCCTCCTCCACCAGACATGTGCATCACCAGATAAACAATGCACTGCCATATGCACCTGCTCCCGTGCTGGCACAAAGAGATCCTCGAACAATTTCTCCATCTCACATATCCAGGCTTCTACCACCCGCGGTTCTATACTACTACCATTGAATCGCGGTGGATCAAACCTACAGAAGCGAGCCAATCTATCTGCCATCCGCTCCTGCTCCTTTTCAGAAAGCACTTGGCTAGGCTGAGTACTTCCTTCTCTGGGTTGAGATGTAGTTGGAGTTGTCGCCGCCTGAGGTTCCATAGCTCGAGGCGTAGAGAAAGCATCACACATTTTCTGTAACAAGGCACTCTGCTGCCTTCCAACTGCAGCTATGTCTGCTAGCTGTTCCTGCAGAGCGGGCCGTTCACTAGGTCCCGTCTGCTCAGGCATATCCGAAGGCGTCGGATGCGCTCGCGTCGATGGTCGTCGAGGAGGCATAGTAATAATCCTGCAACAGAATACCCGATTAGGACCACAAACAACTCACGACCCAATCCAACGAAAGTCTAGAAGGACACTTCTTTTCTTCTCAGATTATTATGTCGTCTGCAGCCAACATAATTCATCCGATAAGAGAAGGCATAATCCCTCAATCACTCTTCCTACCCAAGGAAAGATTCAAAAACCCAATCTTTGACTTTCGCGATCAATCACGTCTCTCTCGTCATTCTTAGGTCTGTTTATCTTAGGTTTCCTAGGCCCTCTTGACCTATTCCTAAGCTCTGATACCAACTTAATCTGTCACGCCCCAGGTTACCTCTTCCCAGGCGCATGACCAGATCCGCCGCATACATAGTATCTCTACCATGTATACGAAGCGAAAACAACATCAACAATAATCACACAGAGCTAAAGGTATCAACAGAGCTGCTATATAAATATATCAAAAGATCACTGTACATACATCATCCATAACTCTCATATATAACTCACATATACAACACTGATATCTCAATCACACTGTATGTACAGACTCAACCATCTATCAAAATGGGTATACCTCTAGCCAAGTATCCGGGGAATAGCTCTACCCAACGGTCTCCTTTCCGCGCTCAGTATGCACAACTGGGGAAGAAGACTCTGCAAAAAGATGTCACCAATAGGTGTGAGAACTACTATCAAACAAGTAGTCCTCAGTGGGTACCGCCACCAGTCTCAGCGGTCTGCCCACTAAGTCCTCAATCTCAAGAGATATATAGAGCAATAAAGAAAGTAGGAGATATACTACCACTACTATGCACAAAGCTCAACTGTCAGTATGAATACCAATAAACTGAATATGAGGACTATCCAACACAATAATACCAGCAAACCAGCTAGTACAGGAAACCCCGTCTGTACCTAGCTCAATCCATAATACCATACAATACCTCACAATACGATACCTGCGGCCTGATCATGCTCAACCCTCCAGGGAGCTGCTCAACCCTCCAGAGAGCTGACTAGTACAGGAAGTCCGTCTGTAACTAGCCCCTCGTACAACCCTCTGTACGGAATATGCCAACTCTAGAGTGGTACTCGTGGGAGCGACCCAACCGAGTAAAGTAAACCCAAGTATACGCCAAGAACCCGCAGGTATATGATCGACACGACTGGGTCAACAAGGAATCACATGCCCTCGACATCTCAAAGGATAATCAACAAGTATGACCCAATCCATGATCTCACAAAGAATCACGTGCCCTCGGCACAATCAATGCTCCAGTGCTTACAATCAATCTCAACTCTATCACAAGAGGAGGCTCTCAACTCTACCACAAAGAGGAGGTACAATAACATAGCACGAGCCACAACATGATCACCTACACTACATGTACAACAACTGGTACAAAGGATATCAACAAGATAGGTGTAGGCCAAATCATGCAACAAGGATACAAAGAAATGCATGCTCATATATATATATCATTAGCACATCTAAGATCATAACAAGCCCATGCAGTCTATAAATCAGTCTCAAACTAACATGGCATCTCTAACATAATCTTAGCATGGCATACTATCATAATCCCAATATCATAATCCAATATCCACATATCATAATCCAATCATCATATCATGCTAACATAATCCAAACAACATCATATCATATTATGCTAACATGAGATAAAACACGTAGGAGGAAGTCCACTGAATCTGGCAACATCAACCCACCTCACAAGCTAATCCAACCACGGTGGGGAAAGAACAGTATCTTCATATCCAACCCTCCAGATAACGAACTCCGGCAGCACTCCGATCTGTCTAAACCTCCAAGGAACTGCTAACTCCAGCAGAATAACAGCTTGGCACCAGATCAGATCAGCAGAGTAGAAGAGAGCAAGCTAGGTTACAAACTAATGCCAACACATGGCCCTAAACCCACTTTCTCTCTCTAGAAAATAGGATCTCGAAGTGGAAAATGAGCCAAAGTGATCAGGGACTCGCCTATTTATAGGCTCCCAAAATCCCACTTTCGGGCGCCCACTTCACAACTTCCGGGCGTCCGGAAACCCTGCAGTCCAGGTGTCGTCGTGCGGTCAAGCGGTCGGTCGGCGGTCAGCAGGCGGTGGGGCGGCGTGTCTCCGGCGATCGACACGTGTCCTGCGTCGCGACACGTGGCTCTCCACGTCACAACTCAATTCGGATCCTCAATCCGGGCGTCCGGTTCATGCGTCCAGATCCAATCTCCGTCGGCCACAACCGGATCGTCCACAAAATGCACTGGATCCACAACTTTCGGGCGTCCACTTCGCCACTTCCGGGCGCCCGAATCCCGCCAAGTCCGCAAACCCTAAATCTCAAAAAATTTCGAGTACTACAGACATGGCTCATCCTCGAGCACTTACCCATTCCGGGACATAGTCCCCATTTCGCATTTGGCTTCTACTATCCCAAAGTCTCACACGGAGCACGTTGCTCTACTTCCACATGCCACAGGTTGGCATCACGATACTCTTACGACGAGTCCATACGAACCCCCAGTTCGTAATTTCGATTCCACCTCCGCGATAACGCTAGGCTCTGCGAGTTGGTGACTCTACCAATCAAGCGAGCGACATGACTGGGCCTTTGCCCTTTTGGTCAATACCCTCCACCTTCACGCAAGCCACTAACGCTCCCTTTAGAAGAGCCCTCGGCTTACCTGTTTAATCCAGATTGCTACGGGGGTCCACCGACCGACAAGCCTTTATAGGCCCACAGCGTAAAGTCTGACGCGACAGCGTGCAACGTCTTTCACTCTCATGTGCGGACCCAATCATCACATGGTGGAGTCCTCATTTGGGACCACGCATCGAAACTCCAACAAGGAGTAATTACATTGCAAGTCATCGTAACCCTATGGCCATTCGCACCTACACTCTAGGTGTACCAACAAACTCACGGTTCCACACGTGGCACTCTACGTCTTCGGGTCATCGCTCGGACTACCGTCCCGACCATGAATCCTAGCCGAGCTCTACCCTCAGGTTCAGAGCTGCTATCACACGATACCTACTGCGCCTGTCCCTAAGGCCCCAGGCCCACAGTCCACGCATGGTCCAGGCACGAGTAATCCCCAAGCAATGCCCTCAAACCGTCACCACGTGACCAAGGTGCTCCAAGCGCATTATGCTTTGGCCATCCAACACTTAGGTATTCACCCGAAACTTCACCTCAGTGAAACCACCAAAATGCCCTCAAACCGGGCGTTCCGCGAGCGAAGAGTTCGAATCCTTATCCCAAAGTCTAAACTTGATATGCTCTCTGCCCAACAAAAACATCAAGGTCCGAATCCTGATGCCACGGTCCGGAACCCGAGAGTCCCTCAGCCCAGACTCCTTGCTTCCCAAAAATTTCATCTTCGCTTCTCGGAGCTCTAGCTCACTCGCAATCATTCCGAAACCCGCGAAATTTTGATTCTAAGTACATCTAATTCACTTTCCATCGGACTTCATCCGATTTGGCTAACGTTCAGTATAGCTCTACTCTGTTGAGTATCATATACTAGCCACTAGGCACCCTGAAGGAACCACTAGCCCCCTTGAGTGGTCCTCGGCTCCCTTCACACTTGGCCAACACCCGAGTGCTACTGCCAACGAACCCTCATCAGCTGAACCATCACTTCGTGCCTCCGTGGCAACTCTACAGCCGAGCGCACTATGCCTCTACTCTATCTCGTGTTGGCTACAATCACCAAGCAAACCCTGCTTCATTATCCTTTACCTGCCATGAGCGCTCTCTCATTTTGAGCCGCTGCACCTCAAGGCTAACTCATCCAAATCTAGCAATCGTCACACCAATTCTATGGCAGCGAAATTATTCCCATGACCAATCCGTCAAAGGGTTCCAATTTAGTGTACGACCCTAAGTCGTTACTTCTTCATACGCGGTCACTACCGTATCCATAAAGGTTTCATATCCCTCGTTCACTTTCCCTTTCCTTCAATTACTTGAGATTATCATCTCAGGGAAGGATTCGCTCAACCACCATAACCTATCCCCAATACCATGGCTCCAAGGCTAATGCGCACGTCCATCACACATCCAAATGCTCCTAAGCTCATGTTCAGCCTAGAGCTCTGACATTACTAAGTTCCACCTTAGGACACAAAAGGGCTAAAACCCTAAATCCTCCCGGCACGCAACCAAATCATATTTAGTTTAATTGCCAACAACAACACATACTAATATCCCAAGAATCTAAGGACAAGGGAAGATCAAATCACTTCGAAAGCATTCCCTCTCATTTTCTTCGATCTTCCTCAAGATCAAATTAAGCTTCGGTCCATACTAACAAATCACTCCAATAGCGCCTTATACATCATTAATAGCATACTGCACATCTCGTTAGCATTACGACTGGGCTAATCACTCTATAAGCCCACTCGGCCAATTCATTCTCGTCGTCCGATCATAGTTCGGTTTTACCTACACCGTTCCCCCATGGGTCGTGCCTTTGCACCCCTCATCAAGGATCGTGCACCACATCCATCACTCAGGGTCGCACATTGCATCCATCACCCATCTTAGCTGGGGCAAACGCGTCCATATCCCCCGAGACGAGAATTATCAGATCTCCACATCTTCCAATCCTGACACTAAGTCAGGGCACGTATCGGCTCCTCAAGACCACGCATCTCGGCCACAACGAGAGGCCACGCCCTTAGCGACTCTTAGCTCGCAACATCGGAGGGCTATCCAGTCCTCCACAACATCCCTACTACCACGTGACTCGCCATGGTCACTCGAGGGATAACACGCATGCCTAAGAGACCCCAACGCTCGAACCGATTCCGTCGCGCAACCGACGACCCAATCAACGAAAGTCATAGGGTACCCCTACTCCACTTTCGACATCATGTTGTCTGCAGCCAACATGATCATCTAAATAGAGTAGTTGCAACACCTTCAATCCGCCTCCAAAAACTATTGGAGACACACTTTGACCCAATCACTCGACTTTTGCCACAAGTTACGGACATTCACGAGCCTAAGTCCTTAAGGCTTTCCAAGTCTAAGGTCTCCTAGGTCCTCCTAGACTCATTCTACGCTCTGATACCACTTTATCTGTCACGCCCCGCGACCGCCACTTTGGTCGGTCCGGGCGCGCGCACAGATCGCCGAACGGACAGAGCCTCCCCTGTCCGCCCAAGGCTCAACAACATCATGTACATAGAGTTTTGCGCAGAGAAAACAATCAACATACATGAATTGCACGAGGGCATATCACAAGAGCGAGAATATAAACTAACTATTACAACACTTGAAGCATTCACGTTTACATACACTTTTCAATTGTAATACATGCCATTTTTCTCAAATACAATAATACATGCCATTTTTCTCAAATACAACTTTCGCTCTCAATTACATTTACATTTATTTACATTCCTTGCTTGTACATAGGGTGACCTAAAACTTGGTGACCCTGCTATCTAGGGCGCGATGCCCACGCCTCGGTCCGGTGCTGCTCCGCTAATGGTGGCTCTGCAACAACAGGGGGGTGAGAACTAAAAGAAGTTCCCAGTGGGTTCGGCCGCCGACCTCGCCGACTTTCCCACTAGGTCCAATAAGGCATAGTAATACGAAAGGAGATAGCAATGCGATATATAAGCAACTGAATGTGTAGTCTACCACTACTAAACATACAACATGCAACAATGACTACTACTATGCCTTACAATAAGGAATGAATGTCATGATTCTATATGTTCAACAGTGTCCCTCACACACTCTTGACCCAATTCATTCATGACCCAATGGCGCCGGCCAGGGGATGGCCGGCGGCGGCCGGCCGAGCTTGGGGAGGTGGCTGAGGAGCTGGGGAGGCTGGGGCTCACCTCAGGGGGGGCTGAGGGGGAGAGAGGAAGAGAGGGGAGCTCTCTCACACACACACACACACAAACACACATATACACATGCACATTTGCAATTACACCCCCCAAACCTCACGAATTGCTCCTAGGCCCATCACAGCAGGAACAAAATGCCCAGACACCCCACCACAAGCAACCTCACGTGGAACGGTGCGAACACAGGGTCCAAATCGCGAAACTGCAAAATATACCATTCGACCTCTCGGCGAAGAAGATGGAAGATCTCTCAATCCGTTCGTCGCATGTTGAAACGGATTGCGCCATCGCGTTCAGCACTATCGAGACATCGAACCTATCATTTTGGATCGTCAGATTCGGACTCCGGATCGTGCCGTTAAGCCGTTCACTCTCCGCGACAAAACTCAAAAATAATAAAACACAAATAAAAACCACTTACATATATATATATATATATATATATATATATATATATATATATATATATATATATATATATATATATATATATATATAAATACCCGTATATATACATATACAGATCAAAAACACAGTAATAGGGGAAAGGAACACAGATTCCAAATTTCCAAAATTTGAAATCTCACATCGGGTTCTCCTGCCACTGGCTCCCGGATGGAGCGTTCCTGGCTGACTGGCTCCGCTGATGCTTCGGCGGCCTCTTCTTAGAGAAAGAGCCATCGCTGGAACTAGGGTAGGAACGCTTCCGGTCAGCGTTCCTCTCGGAATGATCTCGCTCGGTGTGCGTCTCCTCCGTCTCGTATTGGACCATCTAGGCGCGCTCATAATACTCATCAAAAGCCAACACCCCGTGGGAGGCGATCAGGAGGCGGATGTTCAGCCTCAATCCTTTGGCGAACAGGCGCGCCTTGTGGTACTCGTCCCGGGCGGCAAACGGAATCAAGCTGATGATGCAGGAAAAGTCCTGCTCGTGCTCCTCCACTGTACGATTCCCCTGCCTGAGGCGCTCCATCTCGCGCTCCAGGCTCTGCTTCGTACTCTCCCAAAAGTAGTGATTGAAGATGAGCTCCCGGAACTCCTTCCAGGATGGGTAGGCTGCGGCGAAACGGGTCCTCAGGAGGCTCAACCACCATCTGTAGGCCTCATCATCCAGACAGTGCGTGGCGAGGGGGACCTTGTCCTGCTCGTTGATGCGGAGGTCGCAAAAAGCTTCTCTATCTGCTCGACCCACTGCTCCACCGATCGTCCACCATCTTTCTTGCTCGCGAACTTGGGCGGGTCGAACTTTCGGAACTTGGCTAAACGTGCCCGGATGTGGCCACCATCCCCGGTCACGAGGTCGGCATCCTCGTTCGGAACGGTCGACGTAGTCGTTGTCGTCGTCGCGGTCGTAACCACGATCGGTGTGGGTGCCACAGGAGGGTTTGAAGTCGCCGGAGCACTCAGCGGAGGAGGATGAGGGGCTGGAGCGGTAGCCGCCGTAGCCTACTGCTGCAGGAACTGCTAAAACATGCCGGAGAGGGCCGTCAGCTGACCCCTCACTTCGGCCATCTCAGCCTCAAGCTGCAGTGTACGGTCCACTCCAGGCTGCTCGCCCCCTGTCGGCTCCTCGCTCGAACCAGCCGCAGTCGCCCGGGCTTGAACGCCATCAGACGGCTCCGCAGGCGCACGCCCACCACCACGACCAGGACGAGGAGGTCTATTACGACCACGAACCATCTGAAACACAGAAAACTCGTAAGGAAACGGGGGTCGGCAACACCCGAGAAAACACAGCCGAAAACGAAACCTCGTACTCGCGCACCTATGCATCTTAGGTCTTCCTATCGGTCAACCTAACCACTTGTTCAGTTACAAGTTTATGAACGATTGAATGTTTGTAACCTTTACGCTCTGATACCATCTTAATCTATCACGCCCCGGGCTAGTTTTAAATGCGGAAAAATGTGTATATATATATATTTTTTAAAGGCTAGCCCGAACGACGTACAGATCCGCCACAAATACAAGTCCCTCTGTCCACACGGACAGAGTCTCCCCTATAGTTGCACGGTGTACCGCAAAACATACAGGATCACAAACCTTCATCCATTCCACAACAAATCACAATCTCATCCATATACGCATACAAATTCATACAGCTAACAGTCCTCAGTACCTGCATGAATCTCAACAAGTCCTTAGGCAATAGATGATGCGATGCACAGACAACAAGTCATACTACAAAAGCGCTCCCCATGTGACACCCCAATAGTCCCACACCGGATGGGAATGGGATTGTCATTGGGTTTATAAGGGACTTGGGCCACTAGTAATAATAACTGGGCTTAAGCATTTTGGGTTGTTGATTGGGCCCAACGAGTTATTGTTGCTAGTGGGCTGGGTCGTTACATTTGGTATCAGAGCCGTTTCACCAGCCGGAAGTGTGAGATGAGTCTCGGCTGAGCCTGGTTGTACAGCAGAGAGAGCGAGGCACTAATGCTGTTGACTGTTGTGGGTGGAGCGCGGCTCACTACAAAGTCGGTTTAGGCTAGCGAGACGAGTCTCACATCGCCTGGTGGTGATCTTGGGCTGTGTGTGTTTAGGACTGACTAGGACGTCAGGGCCTAAAGGGGGGGAGTCTGTGACACCCCAATAGTCTCACATCGGATGGGAATGGGATTGTCATTGGGTTTATAAGGGACTTGGGCCACTAGTAATAATAACTGGGCTTAAGCATTTTGGGTTGTTGATTGGGCCCAACGAGTTATTGTTGCTAGTGGGCTGGGTCGTTACACCCCACCCGGAAGCTTTATTTTGAAAACCCTAGGTTTATTCATATGAAATTTCTTTGAAAACTGTCCCCCCACATAAGGGCTCTCTTTTGAAAAACCAAAAAAAGCTGATCAATCGAAGATCATTTGAAAACTGTTTTCCACCCGGAAACCTCTTTTGAAAACGCTACCACGAGGGGTAGAAAACCATAATAAGAAACGAGGATAGATAAGTCTCATAATATCCAAAACGTAATAACATAAAACTTAACCAACTCCAAACATGCAGGGCAAAAGCAAAGTGTAACTGAACCACATCCACATCTAGCTAAAAGAGATAATAGGGCAGTAATCAAACCGAGGTAAAAGTCTCACAAGTCGGGACCTCTAGTACCACTATATACGCGCGCCTCGCCGCGTCCCGACTCCCACCACCCTGCTCATCTGAAAACAACAACGATGGCGGGGGGTGAGAACATGATAAACGTGTCTCCCCTCCCAGTGGGTATCGCAAGCCGATGAGGGCGAGGTGTACACACCGGCACGAGGGTCAACAGACGGGTAATATGGTAAGCAGTAGTAAGAGTAACCAAAGAGCGAGTAAAAGAAGCGACTACACTACTGCAGTAAAGAAAGCAGATGCATCAATAGTAGATAAATGCTAAGGTACCCAATCACCAGGCCATAGGGAAACGAAGCCCTGGCATTGTCACCACATGCTCTCAAACCTGCACGAAACCTCCGCAGATGCACATGCGTCGAGGCTCACGGGTCGGATGCGCGCGACCCTTTTCCGGAAAAGAACACTCTTAGCGGTGGATCAGACCGCTGGTGTACGTAAAGTGCTAGAAGAGCTGTGACGATCGATGCAAAATGCTCAATCCACAGAACGGCAACAAGCCGAAATAGCAACTGATATACGAGTAACAAGGATCGCTCGGAACAACAGGCGATCACCACCGACCAACCAGGTCATCTCAATGAACCATACAATCACCCTACTCTACTAGTGGCAAGCTCACAAAAGTAGAGATAATAGGGGTCTAGTGAACCAATAACGAAATGCAAGAGAAGGGATAGAAAGGTATCACCGTAGTCCACTGAACCGACTCCGGATCGAAGTACCCGCCTGAAGGTACCGAAGATCTAACACCGGCAGCTCACGGTAAGTCGACTGGACCTATGAAACACTAACAGGGTCAAGACCCACCGAGTCGACAGTAGTAGACACAAACACACAGCCCGAAACCGTCGGATCATTCGGAAAACCCGCCGGGACGATCCCGAACCCAAACCGAGCCCCAGAGGGGTATCAACAAAGCACCAGGGTGCTCTGCTGTCCAAAACCATACCAAACAAAGTGGTTGGGCAGCGAGCACAAGGTCGGGATGCCACGATACCCTTGCATCCAAAACAGCCTTCTGGGTTCCCGAAAAGTGCCGAGAAAGGCACCGGAACCCTCCGTCGCTCATTCGTTGCCCTCGGAACTGTGGGGTGGTGAATGGGCCTAGCCAACAAGGCTAAGTGACGGAGTCAGGTCGCCCACGAAACCAGCCAGTGGGTCCCACAATCGAAACGTGCGTATCGCCGACTATTTCATCGGAAAACGCACCGAAAATCAAATCGAATTTTTGCGATGGCGAAGTAAGCGTGGACAACCAGTCCACGGCGACACAAGGGTCGAGCTCTCACTGTCCGCAGCATCCCCACGCTACGACAAGGATCGCACAAGTCCCAACAAGCATACAATCAACATACAAGCTACCAAACATGCACGTTAGGGCACACCGCAAGTCCGCACGACCCTCCGCGAGGACCGGCGGAGAGGAAACGGCGTGTCGGAGGCCGTGCTCACAGCCCGGAGCGATGAAAACAGTCACGGGCTCGCGCGGCTCACAAAAACAATAAACTACATGCGATAAAAGGCCTCGACAAAGCCAAACACGCATTCCGGAGCGTCGCTGCCAGAGACTGAGGTGAGCACGGTGATTAGCGTGCTGTCGCGATCTCCGTGCTCACCTCCCCGAGGTTCGGAAGGCAGCCAGAAGGCTGAAACCAGGAGCTTGGCTCCGGGGAGGCCCAAACCGAGCCCGGCCGGAGCAAAGACAGCTCCGGCCGGCAGCCGGCGGTCAGGGGTGCACGCGATGGCACGGATCGGTCACGGGGTAGGGTAAGGACCGAGGGCTCACCTCAGGAAGCGGCGGGGTGCAACGACGGCGGCGCTCGGACACGGCAAGCCCACGGACGGCTAGGGCACGGTCCGAGCGGCGACGAATGGCGACGGCGGCCGGCGAGGACGCGAGCACCGGCAAGAGGGCCCTCCGGGCGACCGAAGGAGGGGCGGCCGCGAGCAGGGGGAGGACGGTGGCGCGCGGTTCAAGCGGCTGCGGTCGCTGCTGCAGATCAGCCGCGCAGGCCGCGGCGGCTCCGGGGATAGGGGCCGACGATCGAGGCGGCACCGGGGGAGAGGTCTCAGCTGCGGGTCCTCCCCCTAGGTGCACCTCGGACAGAGAAAGAGAGGGAGAGGAGCTAGAAAAAGGTGATGAAGAAGGTTGAAGCCGGGTTCCTGCCGGGCAAGGAGGTGGCCGGCGGCGGCGCTCGGGGGCAGGGTCAGGGAGAAGTGGACGGCGGCTGGGGGCTAGGCGCGGGGTTCAAGGGTTAGGGTTTCACTAACACACACATGCACACATATATATATATAGCAACATATATATGCATAAATGCAGAAAAGTCCCCTAACTCCTGGAATTCCAACCTAGGTCTTCCACAGCGCGTATAAAACGCGCCGACACCCCTCCACGTCCGATCCCACGCAATTCGGCACATAAAATATGGGCCCTTTTGCGAAAAGATCCAAAATCGGATTTTCGACCCCTCGACAATGATATCGCGATATCTCGCGATCCGACGGTCGGAATCGCGAATGGACCGCGCCATCGCGATAAGCACTACCGAGACATCGAACTCATGATTTTGGATCTCCGGAAACAATCGCCGATTCGCGACAAAACCCATCCCCTCGCGATCAACCGAAACATCGAGCAACAAAAACCGTCTCAACATCCCCCGACAAGCAAAACCACAGCTAAAGTCCCCCAACACAGGCTATCTCACGTATGTACGTCTCTACTCACGGAGATACATACAAGACGGGGCACAAAACATTACCAAAAAGCAAACCAACAAGAACAAAAACCCTTTTAAGTGGTAAAGTTTGTATTTCTCAAAAACCGTGCGTCAAAAGTCAAATCTGATAGCACCATAGGTTCCGGAATAGCTGAGACATCTAAAATGAGCTATTGGATCGCCAGAATCGGAGTTCGATTCGCGTCTGAAGCCCTTCTCTTCTCCTGGCCCGTTCCAGAAACGCCGGTTACTATTCATTTTAAGTCATTTTTAAAAATCGTGTAAAAACTTTATTTTAAATCATTTATCATTGAAATCAGACAGGCAAGTCTAAAAATAAATTACGCACGATAACATTGAAAGAAAAGTCGAACAATCATAAAAGAAAATTTTCAGTCTTCACACAAAACCTAAGTTAGAATAATATTTTACAGTAATTGATAAAGATAATATCTCTATTGCAAAACGATTGTTATGAATGGGGCAATATGGAAATATTAAAAAGAGCCACAATTTACTAAAACAATTTGGCGTCATTGGTAACGCTAGCAATTATTCTATGTGTAAGGCCCGCAATCCACTATTTAAAAAGTGCGTCAGAGGCGGGCGCCTAGGTAGCCCCTAGTCGGGTGACCTCACTTAGGCATGTGACTAAGTCTAGGGTATAGGAAAGGCGCTCCTCGCGTACATAGATTTAATGGGTTTGGATCATGTGTAAGGCTTCAGAACCCAGTGTTTAAAAAAGTGTGTTTAAGGTGTGCGCCTAGGCCCCAGGCGCAGGCTGCTGTGCCTAAGCAACCCCTACACGTGCGACCTTACCTAGGTGTGCTCTTTGGGCGTTTAGGTACATGCCTAAGCTGGAAAGCAGGCCCATTAAAGGCACAACTCATGTACATGGGGCTTATACTTATCTAATAAGTTTCAAATATTAAAAAACAGGTCAATTGCATTGTTGGTCCCAATCTTGTCACATTTTTTTCCCTTTGGACCCCAACCTTTTTTTTCGCAGCCGGGTCTCCGACCTCTACATTTGTTGCAATTAAGTCCCTGCTGTTAGGTTGCTCATTAACCTTAATGCTGTGGGCTCTATCAGCGGTTAATTGGCATTTATGTATCTATTTTTTGAAAGAAATTTAAATTTAAATTCATATTTTCAATTAAAATTTCAAGTTTCAATTATATTTTGAATTAAAATACAAATTCAAAGCTAGAATTTGAATTCAAATTTCAATTTCAGTTTTCTTATCTTTTGAATATTCAAATTAAATTTGTTAAATTTTGAATCTAATTTTGGATTTCAGTTAATTCAATAAGAGATAAATGGGAGATAGCACTCGATTCAGTTAATTTAAAATTTGATTTTGGATTTGAATTTCCAATTTAAATTTAATTTCAATTTTAAATTTAGATTTTTGTACTTAATTTTAAATTCAAATTCATATTTTGAATTCAAATCTTAAATTTAATTTCAAATGTGGATTTAAAATCGAATTTCAAATTCAAATTTAGATTAAAATCAAATTTTAAATTAAAGTTCAAAATTTAAATTTAAATTTAAATTCAAATTTAGATTTTGAATATGTTTTAAAATTGAAAATTAGATTTTGAATTCAAATTTTACTTTAAATTAAGATTTTGAATTTAAAATTTTCTTTTAAATTCAAATTATGAATCCAAATATCAATTCGAATTTGCACTCAAATTTTGTTCAAAATATCAAATTTTAGTTTAAATTTAATTTTGATTGATTCTGAATGTCGAAATTAAAAATAAAAAATTTAAATTTAAATGTAAAATCAAATTCAAAATTTGAATTCTAACTCAACTTTCTAATTCAATGTGAGAATTCAAATTTGATTTTTGAAATTTGAATTTGAATTCAGCATTTTCCCCCCCTCTACTTTATTTTTGTATGCTACGTATTTGTATATGTATATATATATGTATAGGTGTATATATATATGTATATTTATAGTATTTTTATTAGTTTTGAGCTGTGTTGGAGGAGAGAGGATGGATTGTGTCGCAATTCGGAGTATGTTTCTGACAATCCAAAATGGTAGATTCGATGTCTCAGCAGTGCTGAACGCGATGGCGTGATCCGTTCGCACATGCGACGGTTGGATCGTGAGATATCGCGAGTTCTTCGCTGAGAGGTCGTAGTGTACGTTTGATCGTTTCGCGAACTAGACCATGTTTCACGCACTGTTTTGCGTGAGATCGAGTGTGGAGGGGTGTATGTGCATTTTGTGCATGCTATGAGGGACACGGGACTAAATTCCCATGTTGCGAGGGGCTTTTTGCAATTGTGCAAGGTGTTTATGTGTGTGTGTGTGTGTGTGTGTGTGAGTGGAGAGAGAGAGAAACCTTGTTGCTTTCTCTTCTCCCTCAGCTCCCCAGCAGGGTGCCACCCTCCTCCTCAGCTCCCCTGCCCACCCCCTGACCGCCGCCGACCTCCCCTGGCCGGCGGGAAGCTCCGGCAACCACCCTCTCCCTTTACTTCTTCTTTTCTTCTTCTTCTTCCCTGCAGTGTGCACCCAGGGTGAACCGATGCCCTACGTCCCCCTGAGGTGGCACAGCTGCCGGCGACCTGCCCCGCCGTCGGGAGCCGCCGCCGAGCGCCGCCGCGCCACAGCTAGCTGCTGCTAGAGCTGCTGCGGGCTGAGGGTGTTGGACCCGAGCCGCCGCCGCCTCCCACCGGCGCAGCAACCTCCGGCCAGCTCCGGGAGGACCTCCGCCGTCGTCGCCTTCCTCCCCGGCCGCCCCCGTGCCGCCGGTGCGCCGCCACAGCCGCCGCTATTGTAGCTAGGGCTGCTAGGGCAACCGCGGCCGAGCGCCTTGCGCCGCCGCCACCGACGGCCTTTCTTGTCGCGGTCACCTACCTTCCGACGTCCGGCTGGCCCCTCTTGCCGGTGTTCGCCGTCCCGACCGCCGGCGCCGCCGTTTGTTGCCAGCGCCGCCGTGCCCTAGCCACCCGAGAGCTCTCACTCTCCCCGCGCAGCCGCCGCCGCTTCCTGTCGTCGGTTGAGGTGAGCTTCCCCTTCCTCACCTCCCCCGCGTCCGACCCTGGCCGCCGCGCGCACTGCATGTCGGCCGACAGCCGGCCGGAGCAAGCTGCTCCGGCCAGGATTATTTTTTTGGCTTGTTTGGGCCGCATGCATGGCCAGGAGCTCCCTGTTGCCTCTCGAAGCTCGGGAAGGTGAACACGATGATCACGGCGATGCGCTGATCACCATGCTCACCTTACTTTGCTATTTTGGCAAGCCGTTTCGCTGTTTAGCCTTTGTCGGGCATTGTTATTGCATGTGGGCGCTATTTTTATGGGTTATTTGTGCCTGCGACTGTCCCTGTCGTAGTGGGGCTATGAGCACGGCCTCTGTTACCTCGTTACCTATCCGTTGGTGCTTGCGGAAGGTCGTGCGGACGAACGGAGTGCTCAAACGGCATTCTTTATGCTTATTTATGTGTGAATGTTGCTTGTTTTGGGACTTTTGTGATTGTGGCAGTGTTGCGATACTGCGGGCAGCGAGGGCATGACCCTTGAGGCCCTGTGGACTGGTTGTCCAACCCCTTCGCCCTTCGCGGAGATCCGGATTGATTTCCGGTGCGTTTTCCGATGAAATAGTCGGCGGAACGCGTGTTTTAGTCGTGCGACTCACTTGCTGGTTTTGCGAGTGACTTGGCTTCATCATTTAGCCTCGTTGGCTGTTCCTCATCGCTGTCCCGAAGTTTCGAGGACAGCGGATGAGTGACGAAGGGTTTCGGTGCCAAATCGGCATTTTTCGGGAACCCGGAAAGCCGTTTCGGGTGCGTTTGTGTTCGTGGCACCCCGAGCTTATGCTCGTTGTCCTGTCACCTTGTTTTGGTGTGTTTGGGGACAGCGGAGGACTTGGTTTGGTAGTTGGTACCCATGTGGGGCTTGGTGTGGTTTCGGGATCGTCCCGGTGGGTTTTCCGGACGATCCGTCAGTTTTGGGTTGTCAGCGCTTTGTGTTTAGTGTCGCCTTGGTGGACCTTGACCCTGTGAGTCTTTCGTAGGTCCTATCGTGGTTCCTGAGAGCCGTTGGTGTTAGGCTCTATCATTTCTACAGGTGGGTACTTCGATCCGGAGTCAGTTCAGTGGACTACGGTGATACCTTTCTATCCCTTCACTTGCATTTCGTTATTAGTTCACTTGACTCCTGTTGACTCTACTTATGTGTGCTTGCCTTAGTAGAGTAGTTGTTGTTTGTATGATTATTGAGACGACCTCGTTGGTCGGTGGTGATCGCCTGTTGTTCCGAGCGATCCTCGTATTTGGTTTATCAGTTGCTTCACGGCTCGTTGCCGTTCTGTGGATTGAGCATTCGCATCGATCGTCACAGCTCTTCTAGCACCTCACGTATGCCAGCGGTCTGATCCACCGTTTGGGTCTTCTTTTCCGGAAAAGGGTCGCGTGTAGTCGACCCGTGAGCCTCGACGCATGTGCGTCTGGTAGGTTTTGTGCCGAGGGTTGAGCAGGTTGTGACAGTGCCAGGGATCCGTCCCGGTGGCCTATGGATTGGGTATACATTTGTGGTTATCACTGTTGATGCATATACTATTTGCTTGCAGTAGCATAGTTGTTCAGTTGTATGTCAGCCTCATACTTATTTGTGCTACTGTTTATCTTATCTATCTATTTGTTGACCCTCGTGCCGGTGTGTACACCTCGCCTTCGTCGGCTTGCGGTACCCACTGGGAGGGGAGACATGTTTACATGTTCTCACCCCCCGCCATCGTTGTTGTTTTCAGGTGAGCAGGGTGGTGGGAGTCGGGACGCAGCGAGGCACGCTTAGTTAGTGGTATTAGAGATCCCGACTTGTGAGGTTCCTCCCTTCAGATTGGTTATCGCCTTTATCCCTTTATCAGTTAGTTGTGGATGTGGTTCAGTTACACTTTGGTTGATTGTCTTGCATTTTTGGTTATGGTTCGGTTTTTATGTGTTGATTGCATGCTTAGACATTATGGATGACGTTGCTTATTAGATCTTTAATTATGGCTTAATATTGTGTATCTTGGATTTCTACCCCTCGTGGTAGCGTTTTCAAATAAAGGTTTCCGTGTGGGAAACGGTTTTCAAATAGATTTCAAAAGAGAGTTCTCGTGTGGAGAACGGTTTTCAAAGAATCTTTAAATGATTGAGATTAGGGTTTCAAATAAAGCTTCTGGGTAAGGAGCAGTTTTCTAGAATGATCTGTTGTTTGTGCATCGCATCATCCTTCGCGTAAGGACTTGCTTAGAATCATACAGGTTTAAGGACTGTTAGCTGTATGAAGCAAGGATTGTGATGTTGTTGTTTGTGTGGGATGAATGATGTGTGTAATCCTGTATGTATGTTGTGTACGCCGTGCAAATACAGGGGAGGCTCTGTCCGTGTGGACAGTGGGCCCTGTATTTGTGGCGGATCTGTACGTGGTGCGGGCTAGGCTTTCAAAAAAAAATGACACGTATTTCCGCTTATAAACTAGCCCGGGGCATGACAGATTGAGATGGTATCAGAGAGTAAAGGGTACGAACACTCATTCATTCATAAATTTGTAATTGAACCATTGGTTAGGCTGACCCATAGGAAGACCTAAGATGTATAGGTGCGCGAGTTCGGGGGGTTTGTTTTCGGCTTGTGTTTTGTGGGAGTTGCCGACCCCTTTCTCTTGCGCGGTTTCTGTGTTTTGCAGATGGCTCGTGGTCGTGGTAGACCTCCCCATCCTGGTCGTGGTGGTGGGCATGCGCCTGCGGAGCCGTCTGCTGGTGTTCAGACTCGGGCTACTGCGGCTGGTTCGAGCGAGGAGCCGGCAGGAGGCGAGCAGCCTGCTGTTGACCGTACCCTATTGCATGAGGCTGAGGTGGCCGAGGTGAGGGGTCAGCTGACGGCCCTCTCCGGCATGTTCCAGTAGATTTTGCAGCAGCAGGCTACGGCGACTGCCGCTCCAGCCCCTCCTCCTCCTCCGCCGAGTGCCCCGATGACTGCAGACCCTCCTGTGGCACCCACGCCGTTCGTGGCCACGACCGCGACGACGACAGCGACTACGTCGGCTGTTCCGCGTGTGGACGCCGACCCCGTGATTGGGGGTGGTGGCCACATCCGAGCGCGATTGGCAGATTTTCGGAGGTTCGATCCGCCCTTGTTCGCAGACTCGTGCTTCTACTAGAAGTGGTGGTGGAGTACCAGGCAGATACCAAGTGGTAGGGTGTGTTTTCCCTATGCGTAACCACTCGTTGGCCGGTGGTGGCCCTAACGGGCTAGGTGACGTCACTTGGTGGATCTGTGTTGTTGTTTGGCTGTTCTTGCCCTGGCCCCACTTTCTGTGTAGAGCACGAGAGCCACTGCGAGCGTCTCTACGAAGACGGTACTTTGAGCGATTTCGATCGCGACTTCCGTGGGGGCTACTAGAGTGTAGCCCAAGGTTTTGGTAGCGGTTTTGGACGACCGCAACTTTGGTGTTACCTTCTCTATCTTTGTTGGGTGGGGCGGTGAAGCCTACCCCTCTGACGTTTTGCTGGTGGAATCGTCAGTGTTGGTCTTTCGACCTTTAGCTAGTTCTTACGTCAAACTGACGTGTACTAGACTGAGTGGACACTATTTGGTGCCAGGTTTTTCTTGTTGGTGCATACATTGTATGCGGCTATCCTAACGCCTAAATTGGTGTGTTATGGGATTTCTGGTGGTATTTGTAGGCTTTCGTGTTGTCGCGAGATCTTCCAGGTTGTTGTTGGAGGTCTCACAGCGTTTGACGTTGGTTAAACGACGCTGGAATTTGTTCTTCCTTCGCTTTGGTTCGTGTGGTTGGCGACCCTACGTCGCGAGTAGTCGTCGGTTTGTTGTTGGAAGCCGAAGACTCCTAGGGAGTTGGCTCAGGGCAGACCTTGTTTTGTGGGTCGGTTTGCTTTTTCGTTAATTCGGTGATTCTTCCGTGAATTTGGTCCAGCTTATGAGTTTAGTTGGCCTGGTACCTTTGTGGTGTTGCCAACTTGTTGTTGGCATTTGATCTTCGGATATTTCGTATTTCTTTTGATAAGTACGTTGGCTGCAGATAACGTAGTGTCAAAAGTTAGGACGGAATACCCTATCCCTTTTGGGACTGTCTGGTTGGGGTCGGTGCTTTCTCTTGCAAGACAATCTCTATAGGTCGTCTTGTGGGAAAGCTATGTGGTGGTCATCCCTGATCACGTAATGAGCCTTGAGCTAATCCTTGATTGGTTTTGCATAGTTGATTTGCCATCACTGCGGATGGTTTGACTCCGGGTTGAGTCTGGTTGCCTTTTAATTCGGTAGCTATGCCTTCCCAGCTAAAAAGGTTTGTTTTGTGTGGTGATCTCGGTTTTGCCAGGAGTTTTGGTGTCTTAGCGATCGAATGTCGGGAGCCTGGTTGTTGGCTCCGAGGTCTCTGTGCGTGTGTTTGCGTACAAGGTTTTCGTCACGGCTTTCGTGCAATCTTGGTTTGGATTGCGTGTCCGATCACTTGGAGACAGGTGTTTGGCATCACTGGTGATTTTATCGCTTGTTGCGATTGGCAACCCTGTGCACCAGAGTGATGGACTCGCAAGGATTTTTTTTCGTTGGTTTGATTGTGAGTTCGAGCTCAACAAGGTGACGGTGATGAACGAGTACCCTCTACCGCGGATCGACGATCTCTTCGACCAGCTTCAGGGAGCCTCGGTATTCTCGAAGATTGATCTGCAGTCGGGTTATCATTAGCTGAAGATCAAGGCCAAGCACGTTGCGAAGACGGCCTTCCGGACTCGTTACGGGCATTACGAGTTCACGGTTATGCCGTTCGGTTTGACGAACGCCCCGGCAGCTTTTATGGATTTGATGAACAGGGTTTTCCGGCAGTTCTTGGATTAGTTTGTCGTGGTCTTCATTGACGACATACTGATCTATTCGAGGAGCGACGTGGAGCATGAGTATCACCTTCGGCGAGTCCTCCAGACGCTTCGAGAGCATAGGCTGTACGCTAAGCTCAAGAAGTGTGAGTTCTGGCTTCGAAAAGTTTCCTTCTTGGGTCACATCGTGACGCAGTCTGGTATTGCAGTGGACCCAAGAAAAGTGGACTCTGTGGTGGATTGGCCTGTTCCGACTTCTGTGACGGAGATCAGGAGCTTCCTCGGCTTCGCGGGTTATTACCGGCGATTTGTGGAGGGTTTCTCTAAGATCGCCGCCCCTTTGAGCAAGCTGACGAGGAAAGGCGAGAGGTTTCTGTGGACTCCCGTTGTCAGATGAGCTTCCAGGAGCTGAAGGACAGACTAACTCGTGCCCCTATCTTAGCATTGCCGCAGCCTGGTGAGGATTTTGTGGTCTACTGCGATGCGTCTCGGATAGGATTGGGATGCGTGCTCATACATCAGGAGAAGGTCATCGCGTATGCTTCGCGCCAGTTGAAGGACTACGAGAAGAAACTATCCGACGCACGATCTCGAGCTAGCAGCAGTGGTGTTCGCTCTCAAGCTTTGGAGACACTACCTGTACGGAGCGCATTGCGAGATGTTCACAGATCATCAGAGTCTAGAGTACCTCTTCACCCAGAAGGAGCTGAACCTCAGACAGAGACGATGGCTTGAGCTTTTGAAGGATTACGACATCTCCATCCAGTATCATCCGGGCAAGGTGAACGTCGTGGCGGACGCCTTGAGCCGGAGGCAGCCTTCGGCGGAGCTGTCTCTCATGATCACCAACCAGGAGCGCTTGGTGGAGGAGTTTCATCGACTAGAGTTGGAGATCCTACCTTATGGAGCTACCGCATAGCTGTTGACTTTGGTGGTGCAGCCCACCTTGTCTGATCGGATTTCCAGTGGACAACTGATGGACCCGCACTTGCAGTGAGTGCGAGCAGAGGCCGATCAGGGCAGAGATGGTGACTTCACGATTCACGCCGATGGTTCCCTTCGTTTTCGAGGACGGAGGTGTGTGCCCAGTGATCGGGATTTGAGACGAGAGATCTTGACTGAGGCACATCGGTCACCGTACACCGTTCATCCTGGAGGGACGAGGATGTACCGCGACCTGAAGCAGAGTTTCTGGTGGCCTGGCATGAAGATGGACGTGGCTCAGCATGTGGCTCAGTGTCTGATTTGTCAGCAGGTGAAGGCTGAGCATTAGCGACCAGCAGGGAAGCTTCAACCGTTGCCTGTACCTGTATGGAAGTGGGAGCAGATTACCATGGATTTCGTCACGGGGTTGCCTCGTTCTCAGCGAGGTCACGATGCGATCTGGGTTATTGTGGATCGACTGACGAAAGTAGCTCACTTCCTGCCGGTGCACACGACTTGGTCTCGGGATCGACTGGCGCAGCTCTACTTGGATGAGATCGTTAGGCTGCATGGAGTGCCAGTGTCGATCGTTTCTGATCGGGATTCTCGCTTCGTTTCTCAGTTTTGGAGGAGCTTGCAGCAGGCACTGGGAACGAAGCTCAACTTCAGCTCAGATTACCACCCTCAGTGTGATGGGCAGTCGGAGCGAGTCATCCAGACTCTCGAGGATATGCTCCGGGCTTACGTTTTGGATTTTGGAGAGGGTTGGTTCAAGTACCTTTCCTTGGTGGAGTTCGCCTACAACAACAGCTTCCAAGCGAGCATTGGGATGACACCGTACGAGGCTTTGTATGGACGTCGTTGCCGATCTCCGATCTGTTGGGATAGCGTGGGTGAGCGTCGAGTGATCGGGCCTGACTTGTTGGAGGACGCAGAGGCCAGGATTCACAGTGAGAGGCAGCGGCTGCTGACTGCGCAGAGCCAGCAGAAAAGCTACGCGGACCAGCGACGACGTGACCTAGTGTTTCAGGTCGGTGAGCATGTGCTGCTCAGGGTGTCGCCGTCTCGAGGGATCAAGCGGTTCGGATTGCGGAGCAAGCTTAGTCCGCGATTCGTCGGACCGTTCGAGATCCTTGAGCGTGTGGGTCCGGTGGCTTATCGGTTAGCTCTTCCTCCTAGTCTTGCTCGGGTGCACAATGTCTTCCACGTGTCCATGCTTCGGAAGTACATCCCCGACCCTTCTCATGTGATCAGCCCGACGACGGTTCAGCTGAGGGAGGATCTCAGCTACGACGATGTGCCTTTGAGGATCTTGGCCCGCGAGGTGAAGCAGTTGAGGAACCGGAGCATTCAGTATGTGAAGGTTCAGTGGACGAATCACGAGGAGCGTGAGGCTACTTGGGAGCTGGAGTCTGCTATGCGCGAGAGGTACCCGCAGTTGTTTGCGAATGGTGTGTGAGTAAGTTTCGGGGACGAAACTTCTTATATGGTGGGAGTGATGTGAGAATTCGAATTTAATTTTTGAAATTTGAATTTGAATTCAGCATTTTCCCTCCCTCTACTTTGTTTTTGTATGCTACGTATTTGTATATGTATATATATATGTATAGGTGTATATATATATATGTATATTTATAGTATCTTTATTAGTTTTGAGCTGTGTTGGAGGAGAGAGGATGGATTGCGTCATAATTCGAAGTCCGTTTCTGATGATCCAAAATGGTAGATTCGATGTCTCGGCAGTGCTGAACGCGATGGCGTGATCCGTTCGCACATGCAACGGTCGGATCGTGAGATATCGCGAGTTCTTCCCTGAGAGGTCGTAGTGTATGTTTGATCGTTTCGCGAACTGGACCCTGTTTCACGCACCGTTTTGCGTGAGATCGAGTGTGGAGGGGTGTCTGTGCATTTTGTGCATGCTGTGAGGGACTCGGGACTAAATTCCTATGTTGCGAGGGGCTTTTTGCAATTGTGCAAGGTGTTTATGTGTGTGTGTGTGTGAGTGGAGAGAGAGAGAAACCTTGTTGCTTTCTCTTCTTCCTCAGCTCCCCAGCAGGGTGCCACCCTCCTCCTCAGCTCCCCTGCTCACCCCCTGAGCGCAGCCGACCGCCGCCGACCTCCCCTGGCCGGCGGGAAGCTCCGGCAACCACCCTCTCCCTTTACTTCTTCTTTTCTTCTTCTTCTTCCTTCTTCTTCTTCCTTGCAGTGTGCACCCAGGGTGAACCGATGCCCTAGGTCCCCCTGAGGTGGCACAGCTGCCGGCGACCTGCCCCGCCGTCGGAAGCCGCCGCCGAGCGCCGCCGCGCCGCAGCTAGCTGCTGCTAAAGCTACTGCGGGCCGAGGGTGTTGGACCCGAGCCGCCGTCGCCTCCCGCCGGCGCAGCAACCTCCGGCCAGCTCCGGGAGGACCTCCGCCGTCGTCGCCTTCCTCCCCGGCCGCCCCCGTGCCGCCGGTGCGCCGCCGCAGCCGCCGCTGTTACAGCTAGGGCTGCTAGGGCAGCCGCGGCCGAGCGCTTTGCACCGTCGCCGTCGCCGCCGCCGGCCTTTCTTGTCGCGGTCACCTATCTTCCGACGTCCGGTGGGCCCTTCTTGCCGGTGCTCGCCGTCCCGACCGCCGGCGCCGCCGTTTGTTGCCGGCGCCGCCGTGCCCTAGCCACCCGAGAGCTCTCACTCTCCCCGCGCCGCCGCCGCCGCTTCCTGCCGTCGGTTGAGGTGAGCTTCCCCTTCCTCACCTCCCCCGCGTCCGACCCTGGCCGCCGCGCGCGCTGCATGTCGGCCGGCAGCCGGCCGGAGCAAGCTGCTCCGGCCATGGTTGTTTTTTTGGCTTGTTTGGGCCGCATGCATGGCCAGGAGCTCCATGTTGCCTCTCGAAGCTCGGGAAGGTGAGCACGATGATCACGGCGATGCGCTGATCACCATGCTCACCTTACTTTGCTATTTTGGCAAGCCGTTTCGCTGTTTAGCCTTTGTCGGGCATTGTTATTGCATGTGGGCGCTATTTTTATGGGTTATTTGTGCCTGCAACTGTCCCTGTCGTAGTGGGGCTATGAGCACGGCCTCTGTTACCTCGTTACCTATCCGTTGGTGCTTGCGGAAGGTCGTGCGGACGAACGGAGTGCTCAAACGGCCTTCTTTATGCTTATTTATGTGTGAATGTTGCTTGTTTTGGGACTTTTGTGATTGTGGCAGTGTTGCGATACTGCGGGCAGCGAGGGCATGACCCTTGAGGCCCTGTGGACTGGTTGTCCAACTCCTTCACCCTTCGCGGAGATCTGGATTGATTTTCGGTGCGTTTTCCGATGAAATAGTCGGCGGAACGCGTGTTTTAGTCGTGCGACTCACTTGCTGGTTTTGCGAGTGACTTGTCTTTGTCGTTTAGCCTTGTTAGCTGCTCCTCATCGCTGTCCCGAAGTTTCGAGGACAGCGAATGAGTGACGAAGGGTTCCGGTGCCAAATCGGCATTTTTCGGGAACCCGGAAAGCCGTTTTGGGTGCGTTTGTGTTCGTGGCACCCCGAGCTTGTGCTCGTTGTCCTGTCACCTTGTTTTGGTGTGTTTGGGGACAGCGGAGGACTTGGTTTGGTTGTTGGTACCTCTGTGGGGCTTGGTGTGGTTTCGGGATCGTCCCGGTGGGTTTTCCGGACGATCCGTCAGTTTCGGGTTGTGAGCGCTTTGTGTTTAGTGTCGCCTTGGTGGACCTTGACCCTGTGAGTCTTTCGTAGGTCCTGTCGTGGTTCCTGAGAGCCGTTGGTGTTAGGCTCTATCGTTTCTACAGGTGGGTACTTCGATCCGGAGTCGGTTCAGTGGACTACGGTGATACCTTTCTATCCCTTCACTTGCATTTCGTTATTAGTTCACTTGACTCCTGTTGACTCTACTTATGTGTGCTTGCCTTAGTAGAGTAGTTGTTGTTTGTATGATTATTGAGACGACCTTGTTGGTCGGTGGTGATCGCCTGTTGTTCCGAGCGATCCTCGTATTTGGTTTATCAGTTGCTTCACGGCTCGTTACCGTTCTGTGGATTGAGCATTCGCATCGATCGTCACAGCTCTTCTAGCACCTCACGTATGCCAGCGGTCTGATCCACCGTTTGGGTCTTCTTTTCCGGAAAAGGGTCGCGTGTAGTCGACCCGTGAGCCTCGACGCATGTGCGTCTGGTAGGTTTTGTGCCGAGGGTTGAGCAGGTTGTGAATAGTGCCAGGGATCCGTCCCGGTGGCCTATGGATTGGGTATACATTTGTGGTTATCACTGTTGATGCATATACTATTTGCTTGCAGTAGCATAGTTGTTCAGTTGTATGTCAGTCTCATACTTATTTGTGCTACTGTTTACCTTATCTATCTATTTGTTGACCCTCGTGCCGGTGTGTACACCTCGCCATCGTCGGCTTGCGGTACCCACTGGGAGGGGAGACATGTTTACATGTTCTCACCCCCCACCATCGTTGTTGTTTTCAGGTGAGCAGGGTGGTGGGAGTCGGGACGCAGCGAGGCACGCTTAGTTAGTGGTATTAGAGGTCCCGACTTGTGAGGTTCCTCTCTTCAGATTGGTTATCGCCTTTATCCCTTTATCAGTTAGTTGTGGATGTGGTTCAGTTACACTTTGGTTGATTGTCTTGCATGTTTGGTTATGGTTCGGTTTTCATGTGTTGATTGCATGCTTAGACATTATGGATGACGTTGCTTACTAGATCTTTAATTATGGCTTAATATTATGTATCTTGGATTTCTACCCCTCGTGGTAGCGTTTTCAAATAAAGGTTTTCGTGTGGGAAACGGTTTTCAAATGGATTTTCGATTGATCGACCTTTGGGATTTCAAAAGAGAGTTCTCGTGTGGAGAACAGTTTTCAAAGGATCTTTAAATGATTGAGATTAGGGTTTCAAATAAAGATTCTGGGTAAGGAGCAGTTTTCTAGAATAATCTGTTGTTTGTGCAATGCATCATCCTTCACCTAAGGACTTGCTTAGAATCATACATGTTTAAGGACTGTTAGCTGTATGAAGTAAGGATTGTGATGTTGTTGTTTGTGTGGGATGAATGATGTTTGTGATTTTTTATGTATGTTGTGTACGCCGTGCAAAGACAGGGGAGGCTCTGTCCGTGTGGACAGTCGGCTCTGTATTTGTGGCGGATCTGTACGTGGCGCGAGTTAGGCTTTCAAAAAAAAAATGACACGTATTTTCGCTTATAAACTAGCCCGGGGCGTGACATTCAATTTAAAATCTAAATCAAAATTGTAGGTTTAAAATTTAAAGTTAAAATTTTAATTTTAGATTTTTACTTTAAATTTAAAATTTAGCTAATGCTAACACAGTGCTGAGGTGGCGCGGAAACGACACTTCAGCGACACTGACATTGCATTGGCAGTTAAATTTAACTTATTATTTTTTTATCATTAGGGACTTGATTATAGAAATATATAAGAGGTTAGGATTCAAATGCAAAAAAAATAAAAAATAAATGCAAAAAAAGAAAAAAAAAAAAAGAAAAAAGAAAAATATTGAGAAGGACATTTTATAAAAATATAAAAAGGTCGGGTACCGCCGGTCCAATTAACCCAAATAACCCAACCCTAACCAATGTGTTGAGAACCCTAAGCCACGATCGGCCCTTTCTCCCTCTCTTCCCCTCTCTCTCGCTCGCCTCCGCTTCCTCCCTCCTTCGTCACCTGCGACTCCTCGGCTCTTCCGCAGCTCCGCTCGTCTGCTGGTTCGCATCTCCCCTGCGGGCAGCTCCGAACCTCTGCTCCTCCCCTCCCCTGCCCTGCGGCCATCTTCCTCCACAGAGGTCTTCATCTCTCCCTCTCTCTCTCTCTCTCTCTCTCTCTCTCTCTCTCTCTCTCTCTCTCTCTCTCGTGCATTATTATGTCGAATACAATAAAATGGGGTCTAATTTGTTTCTCAAACAGTGCCTTAATTTGTCTTTTAATATCGTCATACATATTTTCTGGTTTCTTTTCTTCTCTTCATCTTTTCTTTTTCCCCCTGAAAACATGATTATTTGGTTACTTGTGAAATATTTATTACCTGCACTAACTTGTATAGTTAAGTTTGATTTTGATATAAAGAAAAACAAGAACAAAAACAAAGGGCTCCATTAAGTTCAATTAAGCAAAGGGCTCAGATAGTTCAATTCGGCATTCATAGCAAAGCGAAGTCATTTTGCTTTTTTTCTCACCCATCCAAATAAACGTATTATTATAAGCATTCTAGAAATGACTTTTTACTGTACATTTTGTAGACAATTGTTCCTCGTCTTGACCCGCTTCCCTCCAATGACTTTGGTGTAGGAGAAATTAATGTCTCGACCAAATTCATTATGTTTTATTATTTTTTTAAATTTAATATTATAGTTATTAAGTAAAATTTTAAACTTTTAAATATGGTTTATAACATTTAAAAGAATTACATGTTCAAAATTATACGTTTTTAAAAAGATGGTCCATGGTGGATCTAGATGATCGTCTTAACCTTCATCATCATGGGGCAAATTTTCTCAAATTTGAAAATGATGGCGGATATGTGGTCTATGCTGGAATAACTCTCGACAAAAAGTTCTGTAAGGACAATACACCTGCAAATTTAGAGTAGAAACCTTGTTATCATAAAATGGAATTCATTTATTCCGATTTCCATTCCAAACTCTAGTTCCCTCAACCCAACACTTAAAAAATCTACATTTTGAAAATTATAATTTTTACAGGCCTATTGCCATTCCAAATTCGAAAAAATTTGATCTATGATGGAGCAGGTTTGGGCAATCAATCCTTTAGACTTAAGTAGTACATTAATAAGAAAAAACATTTGCGCGAACCAAGCCTACTATGAACTGTTTTTTGAAAACTCAGTCTTTAGGTAAAACTTCATTCAAATTGATTGTTATCTGCTCTTAAAAAGCACCAAGACAGCAATAAAGACATACTTTTAAAAAAAAAGTTATAGTTGAAGGACCCATTTAGAATGAATTAGTTGAGGGGGACCTTTGTGCATTGGTAGGGGGAAGAACCAGGTGTATACCTATATTTTGCATGAATGAACCCTGTGTAGATCTATATTTTAATATATCATGATTAATATTTTTCTATATTTTAATTTATCATGATTAATATTTTATTTTACGAGTAGATTTCAATAGACGTCATTTCAAATTCTTTAATAATTTATATAGGAAAAATAAAACAACCTATACAAAATATGAATTAAATTAAGTTCTCTATTATACAAATTTACAGGTGTAGAAGCGATGTACCTATACATCGGGTATGAGGAAAAAAGTGTTGAACCTCTAGTTGGTAAAAGTTTAGGGACCTCCCATTTAAATTTACTTATAAATAAAGAAATCCTAAAAGCCAATATTTGATTGTGGTAACTCGGGCCTCTCCAAGACCTCACGCCATCTCTCAGTGCGCACCCACCTCCCTCCTCCGCCACATGCCCCCTCGTCCGTCCTCAAACCCTACTCCCCACCTCCGCCGCCGCCAGCCCATCGCCTTCCCTCCAATCCGACTTCACCGACCACTCCTGCTCTACCTCCCTCGCCCGCAGTGGCGGATCCACCTTAACATCAGTGGGGTGTATTGACCCCACTGATGTAAACCAACGAAGGGCCTCTCGGCCTTTCATTGGCTCTTTGACCCCACTTTGGGGCCAGTTGGCCCCAAAGTGGCCCCAAAGTGGGGTCAATGAAACAAAATGTGGGCCCACGTGGTGGTGGGCCCACAATAAAACATAGAGGGTTACAAGACGAACACAAAAAAAAGTAGTGGTTCTGACAAAATATCGAATCCACAAACTCATTTGGTTCCTTAGATAAGCAACAACAATATCATTTTAAAAAAATCCTAACTTCTTATCATCCCATATTTTTAACCTTTTTATAACAATATTCTCATCTAACTAATATATTATTAAAACTTCTAAGGCCAAACCCAACCTCACTTAGGTACTCACTAAATTTCTTTCCATCAAATTTTTTAATTGGGTTGCAAGGAATTAGGTATGTGTATTGACTTTTATTTACGTTTTATTAATTGTGAATTTATTTTTTTGGTTTGTTAATAGTCATTATTTTGAGTTGTTATAGTACATAATATAATTCTTTTTTTAAAATATTTGTTCTTCATGATATATTGACCCCACTAAAAAAAATTTTAGATTTGCCACTGCTCGCCCTGGTCACCTGCATTGTCTGTCTACTTCCTCCACTTCGTCATTGCTGACCATCGCTGCTTCTTTGGCCCTGCCATCTTCGCCACGAAGGTCTCCCTTCCCGCTTCCGCTTCCCCTTTCCCTTCCTCTTCTAGGATTTCTTCAATTCTTGCTCTCATTTTGATTTATGAATATAATTACCTGTTTATATCTTGTACCATGTATAATCACATTTTAGATGTTGAAAACAATGCCAATTCGAAGGATAGGTTTAAAAGTTAGCAGCGTGAATGACATTTTTGATACTAATCTTTTTGTGAGGATCAGTTGGGTTGATCCTGTTTGTGAATATGGTGTAATTAAAGATACATGCTATTGCATATGCAACAACTCTATTTGCATTTAGCAGGTTGCAGTTGAGAGTGCTGTAACTTTGTTTGGATGGGTGCCGTTAGGAGATGCATATGCAAATATTATTATTTTATATGGGCGATAATGGGATTACCCCTAGAAAAGAGTGATTTCACTCTTTTTGTTTAAAAGACTAGAAAAGCGCACGTGCAATGCACGCCACACAATTTTCAAAGGGATACTACTTGGTCTATAAATTGCCATCCATTATTTTGCCTCTCTTTCGTCCAAGCGGCTGTCTTGCTAGGCTCTGTGCAGCATAATTTGATATTATGGTATACGATTTTTTAGTTGCAGTTGTTCTTTTACTTTGATATCATCACGCTGATTTGTTTCAGCCAATTTCGTTGAAATCGGCCAGCATAAATGTAGTAGAGCCTTTTGTTTTTGTGTCTTATATCAAAATCAAATTTAACCATATAAGTTAGTTTAGGGGAATTTAGGCCAACATTTTTAGGTAAGGCCTTCTTGGAGCCATTTTTCGAGCCATTTTATGGTTTTTGTTTGTAGTTTCCAATGGGTGACTTAAGTCAAGATGTTTTGATTTTGGTTTAGCAGTTCATAGTGAAACTTGAACCATGAACTCATATATAAGTAAGCCAAATTGAAGATCAACACCTTTTACTTTGGTGAAAAACATTTATGTTATTTATAACTGTGAGATCATTTAATTTGGAGGTTGTATTGTTAGTCATAAAGTGTATCAAACATTAGGCAGATTGAATAGTAAGATATTTTTAATATTTGTATTGTAGAAGTATCAGAAAGTTACGATCATCAATTTGGAAGTTTTAAATGTGTGTATTGTGATCATCTATGTGGATTTTTGAATTGAAAGGCTCACATGTGTTTTTGAAACTTGGTTCGTAGTAGAGAATATTTTCTAATATAAGAATTTTGGGTGGTTTTCACTATTGGGTGAGTATATAAAAAAATTAGAATTTTCTTAGGCATTGAATTAATAAATAAATTTATCATTTGATAGAGCTTAATTTACTATATGATATATCAAATAGTCTAGTTCATCTTTTTGGTTTCAGATATGGTTCCAGTGCCTTTTAGCAGGTTAGGTTTTTCTACTATTATAAAACCATTTAATTCAGTTACGGTTGTGGGTTTGGTGTTGGATTATGGTTTGGTTTCAATTTTTCTGAAAACTGCACCAATCCGGTCCATTGGCATATCTAGAAGTTGAACATGATTGGAGAGGAGATATCTTTTGGAGTTTGGAAATCTTCATTAGTTGGTAAATGTCTTGATTCTTGATGTCCCCCCCTTCATTTCGGAGTTGCCATACAGTTGATTTTTGAACTTAACAATCAAAGTTTGAACCTTTGATTTTTCTTAATTTTCTTTTGATTTCTTGGATAAGTTCTTCGTTTTTGAAATTTGTGTATTGTTTGTTTGGAACATCCTCTTTTTTCTTTGGTTCTGTTTTGTCACATTTTGAGGTTTACTTTCTAGTGGCATAATTTAGTTTTTGATATGGGTTCACAAACATATTATAAGAAGCGGGGCATTATTTGTCCGAGATTGTCCCATGCATTTCCACCACTTTGAATGACAGGGTCTTTTTTTAGGGTCTTGGATGAACTTCTCTTCTTTTCCAGCACTTTTGAGTGATAGGTGTCTTTCTGCTTGGGGTCCTGGACTAACTTTCTATCTATGATTTGGTAATTTGTTTTGAGCTGGATGAGCTTGATCTAGCTTAACTATAAAAGCGAGCAACAAAGGGCCAGGATTCCCTAGCTCATCAAGAGCTTGAGCGGAGCTCTTAGCTCGCTAGAAGTTATTTCCCATCTAAGCTTGAGTAGACTCCAACTCACTTGTGTTCAACTTGGTTACACCCCTAATAGTGACAACATTGAAAATATAAGTAACATACTGTTTCCTCAATGACTAGTTATGGCAATTCAACATATGATTTAATGCCGTGGAAGGTTCTGTGTAGGGAATATAAATGTACTATTAGTTCTTTGTTTTCTAAAATTGTGAGTTACATAGGCATACAACATTTTCTTATCACCATTCAAGTCTGCTGTTTTGAACATTTTTTTATCACCATTCAGGTCTGTTGTTTTGCTCGTAAATGCTTTAAGATGAGTTGTGAGCTCATCTTGATTCAGGAAAGGTTCTATATAGGGTGAAGTGCGTTTTCAAGATAAAACTAGGGAGTTGGTAGGTATATTTCAGATTAGTGAGCAGGTCCGAGGTAGTTGCCTTTATTTATCTCATTACGAGTAACTTTTGTAAGCCGGACTTTGGATTGGCTCATTTCGTGGTGGTTTGCATGGTAAAACAAGAGCTATGACACATTAATGGTTGTAGTCTGTAGCTAGACTCTTAAAACTGTGAGGCCCCAAAGAAAGGAAAAGAAACTGGAAAAAGGAGAAAAGGAAAAAACAACAACAATATTGATGGCTCCAGACTTCAGTAACGTTTTTTTCACCTCTAGGACTTAACCGGTGCTCCCTATGCACCAATTCATTGGTAGCATTAAGTGAGAGAGGCTATCCAAACTGGACTTTGAAATAGTATTTGTAGTCATCACAAATTAGAAGAAATTTGAGAAATAAGGTTCTTTAGTTTATTATCACGCAAAGTAAGGCACTTACTGAAATTGTTCTATCACTTTTAACATTAACTTAGAATGAATTTGTTTGCCTGCTTGCTACACTTCTAAGATCACTGAAATTGTTTGAATCTTTCATTCAAATTTCAGAATCCATTATTTACTGGGTTTTCGAATTTGTAGATAGTTGGGGCAAGGATTTAATTGTCGTGGCATGGGTCGTACCGGAAACTTGCTGGCACGGTGCGTGCCGGGCCGGGCCGTGCCGATGCGTGCCGATCACAAAAAATTCATGTGTGCCGACACATAATAGCATGAAATATTTATTTTCTTTAGCAACAAAATATTCTAACTGTTTATTATGTATTTTTATCAAATCTTTGAAATTTATTGAGAAAATTACTTACTAATTTAAAGAATAGAGGGTTTTGAGCTGTGCCATCGGCACGAGGGCTGTATCGTGCCGATATCTTATTGGCACGATATGACATGGTAGATACGGCCCGTGCCGATGGGCACTTAAATCCTTGAGTTGGGGGATGTATTTATTAGTTGTAACGTTACATGAATCGATGATAAAAGAGTACATCTATCTGCAAAACTGAAGTAGATGTTGAGAGGATGTTAGTCCTTAACATATCTTTTTAAGTTTAAAAACTGATATATATCTGCACATCCCTTCATCCAAGGGCCAAAAACCTAATAGCATCAAGTGCTTGGTACTATTAATAGTATAGTAGCCTAATTATATATATATATATATATATATATGTATATATAGTTCAGCTGCTATACTGTCGTCAGCACGGAGGCCTCCGTGCTACCAAGTTGTTTTCGATGATGCCGCTTTCGAATCGACGATCGGCTACATTAGACTTGATCTACACTTTTGAAATCAAATTTCATAGTTTTTAGACATCATTTACCTATCAAACGAGTAGTCTAAAAATGAACGGCTGAAAATAAAAATCTCATGAAAAATGATGATAAAATACTTGTATTTAAGATCATAGGTATTGATCTTACTCTAAATAGTGAAGAGAATTTTCTATAAAAATTTCATCGGATTTGAATTGTTTTACACCGTTAAATTCACAAACGCATCACATCGGCCATTAAAATTGTCAATTTTGAGACCTTTTGATCACTAGTCAAATAATGTCGAAAAAATATGAAATTTGGTTTTTAAATATTTCTGATAGCGTAGATCATGTGTAACGGAGCTGATCGTCGATTCGGAAGCCGCATCATCGAAAACAACTTGATAACACGTAGGCCTTCGTGCTACCAAGATAGTACAGTACCCGGACTCTATATATATATATATATATATATATATATATATATATATATATATATATATATATATATATATATATCATGACTTATATTTATATTCATTGCTAATAATATTCTATAAAGTAGTTGAATATTGTGAGCCCCAAGATATTGCAGAGCACTTAAGCGACTGCACATGCCCATGCTTGCACGGTTTAGATATTACCATTAATTCTTTAAGAATGTGGAAGGTGTGAAAAATAAGAAAACAAGCAATTAATTTGAGTTATAATTGACATAATGAAAGAGATGTATTCTAAGGAATGGCGATAATCAACATGTAGAAAAGATGTAATTTTAATGCTTGATTAAAATCCACACATATAGGCTTTCGTGCTCCTAGTCACCGAGTTATTGAATGACTGTCGAGTAAATAAAATGATAAATTGCATAAGTGGAACAAATATTTGTTAGTAACTTATCTAGACTTGAAAAATATACTTATAAAAGAAGTCCTTAGATCTTACTTTTTATCGATAAAGAATTGTGCAGGTATTATTTCCGTGGTATTATATGTATTTATATGATTTATAAACGAAAAATAACCATCGTAAAAATATCATACTTACAGTAGTTCCAGCAGAAGAACTTGTCGGATCGTCGCACTCATCTTACGGCCTCCTGGATCTTTGATCGGACTTGTGTCGAGATCTCTATGCTAGATCGTCGTGGAAGGCTACTAGAGTCTCCACAATTGTCTACCCTCTAAAACCTCGAGAACGTAGGTGAAAATCCTAGAGAGAACGTAGAGAGAAGAGAAGAAAGAGGAATTTCCTTTTTTTTTAATTTCACATGTCAAAATTGAGAGAAGGGGTTTATATATATAGATATTAGAATCCCTTAAAATATTCTAATTCTCACATAGAGATTACGACTAGAATATATATTAAGATATTCATTAGGAAATATGTTTCTTAACAAATAAGAAATATATAATTTATCTTTATCCTTAACTTATTAGGAAAATTTCTAATCCACATTCCATGTGGATTGGGTTGAATTAGAACCAGCCAATGTGGACACACCAGATGGCAACAATTTACATGACGTAAAACTTTCTTTGTGAAATTATGATTTTCATGTGAAATAGGAAATTTTAATTTAAATTTTGAATCAGATAATTTTGGCTTCTCGTGAGATAAATCCTGGCTTTGCCTTTGAATGTGACTACCTACATACCTTTTAATTTGCATTCCGATTTTTAATAAAAATCTGTTGTTTGAGTTTCCGGAGAATAATGTTTCCAAAGAATAGTTTGTAGTGCTAAATTCAGCATTTCTTTCTATATAATTGCACTAGTTGGTAGTGGTTTTTATCTTTATGTTTTCAGTTGTTGTATCTTAAATCAAATTAGTTATCCTTTTGTCTCATCTTGTAGGATAATAGAGAGATACTTTTTGTTCTAGTTAGTGATTTTTTACCTGTTATTAGCAATTTCTTCTTTCTGTTGTTTTGTCATTTCAAATTACAAAATTAGAATAAGGAGTTATTGGGTACCATTGCTGTTTTCTTTCTTTCTTTCTTTCTTTCTTTCTTCGAATACCAATTCTATACTATTGGATGCGCTGATGGATAGACGTCTCTATCTGTCTTTGTTGGTTAGCTTGCACCAATGGATGAGGAATGACACCTTCAAAAATGAAGAAGCAGAAAAAAGTTACCAATAAGTTTTTGCATTTCGTTTCCAAACAAAACTTATAAATTTGTCATTAACCCGCACACTCCCTTGCAAGGCGTGCCATTGTTTGCCTGGCACGGTACGGCATAGGCACGCTTCCGTGCTGATGGATACACATGACCTCCTAATGGCACGCTTTGGCACGGACTTATTTTAATTTTTTTAGTCCTAATAAGTTCTTATAATGTTATTTTGAAAGGTTTAGTCAAATAATTATGAATATTAGCTATATATAGTTTACAATACTCACCAATTAACATACTGGTAAGCTTTTTTAAATGTAAAGTACAACTATACCTAGAGAATAGAAATTAAAATACAATAATAAATTTCACAAGTACAATAATTGTATAAATTTACATCTTTACAAAAAGATGACTACTTAATTCCACATAGATCGTGGCGGTGGATTATAAAAATTTGTTAGATCTATCCATAAACATTTAGCAATAAATTATACAACAAATAAATTATAAATTTAAGTATCAATTGATTTAATTTAACTTTTAATTTTATCAGTATTTTCAATCTTCTAACTCCAAAAATAGAATTTTATGTTAGATGTGTCTTGAAATTTGATTATCGAGTTCGATTTTGTGCCCTGATTCGCCAAAAGCTTCATGGTGCGACAAATTTTGAAAAAATAATTTGTGAAGAAAAAATGGATGTCTGGGTTATCGCGCTGTCTCGCGCGATACCCTGTGGGTATCGCAGCATGGGGGCGGTCCTGTGAGACCCCCCTGTACCGTGCCCCCATATTGGGGGCACGGTACGTGCCACCCCGTGCCGTACGGCACGGGGCGGCACTTTAATCCATGCTCCCTTGCATAATACATACATCCAGAAAAGCAAGGAAAATGACAATGGTAGCAAGTTAAACCAAAAGAGCTCATGCTGTTTCATAGAGAAACAACCACAGCTCTGATTTAGAAAATATCGTCATGCTTCGACATGCCATCCTTTGTTCTTAATTAGCATTATCATTATAATCACCTATTTCGTTGCGCATTTGCTGCAATTGTTTTAACTTTTTCATAGTACATCATCTATGGATATGTGCATTTTTATTTATTCATCTTGGATTAAAAAGATCTGCTATATTTATAGGTCCAGTTCTAAGCATTATGGGAAGCAAAGGACGTATGCCTTCTCAACCTCGGCGGCCATTTCCGGGCCCTGGTGTGCTGCATCCAGACCCATTTGGTCCGGGGATCCGCCCGCCACCTGGGCCCTTTCCATTTGATATGTTGCCTCCCCCTGAAATCATGGAGCAGAATCTTGCTGCGCAGCATATGGAGATGCAAACTCTCGCAACCGAAAACCAAAGGCTCGCAGCTACCCATTCATCGCTAAGACAGGAATTAGCTGCTGCTCAACAGGAATTACAGAGATTGCACGCTCACATGGATGCTGTAAAAGCTGAGCAAGAGCAACAGATGAGGGCTCTAATGGATAAGATGGCGAAGATGGAAGCCGACCTAAAATCTTCCGAACCTGTAAAAGTTGAGTTGCAACAAGCCCATGCAGAAGCCCAAAGGTTAGTTGTCACCAGACAGGAGCTAATGTCGAAAGTGCAACAGCTGAATCAGGATCTGCAGAGGACCCACGGTGATGTTCAGCAAATCCCGGCTTTGATGAGCGAATTGGATGCACTTAGACAGGAGTACCAGCATTGCAGGTCTAAAGTTCTTTCTTTTGGAAAGTTTATTATGATGATGGTTTTTCTCAAAATTGTATACATGTTTTTTCAATCTGCAGAGCTACATATGACTATGAGAGGAAAATTCGGGTCGACCATTTTGAATCACTTCAAGTAATGGAAAAGAATTACATTTCAATGGTGAGAGAGGTGGAGAAGCTACGTGCTGAGCTGACAAATGCTACTAAGCTGGATAGAAGTGGCACCAATGCTTTTGGTATGATCTCTCCCTCTTTGGTTCTTACTTACTTCACAGAGGTAGTGATGTTTGTCCTTATGGTTCTCATTTGAATTGAGCTTCAAGGTTAGATATTGTTATGAATAGGTGGTGGGCCATATGGCTCCAATACTGCAATGAAGGAGAATGAGTCATCTACCCATCATTCTGTTGGACAAAATTCTTATGAAGATGGCTACGGAGTTCCACAGGTCAGCATCATCTTCCATTGCTTTTTGTGTAACCAGTGATTTTTTAGAGCTTGAACTAGTTTTGAATCTATATTTGTTTCCGTTCTTATTCATTGTGAGAGATTATCCAAGATTCAGAGTGAACCCCTGCAACAACTGTATTCTCACCTTTCATGATTGCTATACACCTTTAATGCTTTCAGGCGCTCTTTGTGCTTTCCGTTCCCAACATCTTTTCCCATAATTTTAACGCGCAGCTACTTTTGAGTGTACGAATCCCATCAGCGGGCTTTTTCTATTAGTAAGCTGTTTTAAGAGTTCGTTGTTGCGCTCAGATACATTAGTGCATATATTTAATCTTACTGCTTTACTGGGCTAATTGATGGCACCATGGAAAGAAAATACGTTGTTTCCCCTGTATTCAAGGAGTTTCTGTGAACCTGCAACACCAATTTGTATGATTTTATATATCATCCGGTTTTCAAGCTCTTAGCAACTTGAGTAAATTCCCTTTTATCTCACACTGTTGTCTTTAGTTTCCAGTGTCTCAGTTCTCCTCGTTTTATACATTCTGTTTTGTAAGAGAAAACATTTCTGTTGTGAAACAGGCACACGGGCCTTCGGGTGGCGCCGCTGCATATGGTGGAAACCCGGCTGTAACTGCAGCACCAGCCAGGCCTGGATACGATGCCTCCCGTGCTGGCGGCTATGATGCTGCCAGGTCTGGAAGCTACGAGGCCCCCAGAGGCATGGGCGGCTACGAGTTTGAGGCCTCTAAAGCTTCTGCCTATGATGCTTCGCGAGGAGTTCAGGGGCCTGGAAGCAATGCTTCTTCCCATCATGGATCAATGGCACAAGCACCATCTCCTTATGGAGCAACGCAGGCACTGCCGGCCGCCTATGGACCTGCTCAGGGACCCCTGGTGGCGGCACACTATGGGTTGCCCCAGCTCAGTGGCCCGGCGGTGGCACAATATGGGTCTGCACAGCTTGGCGGGCCTGCCCAGGGCCAGGCGGCTGCATCACCTTATGGATCGGCACAACTTGGTGGGCCGGCGCAGGGCCCAGCGGCAGCGGCATTGCATTATGGGACCGCACAGCCTGGTGGGCTGGGTCAGGGCCCTGCGGGTGCACCACATTATGGGTCTGCACAGCCTAGCGGGCCAGCTCAGGGCACGGTTGGCGCCAAGTATGGTTCCGCACATGCTCCTGCTCCGAGCTATGGATCGGGGCAGACCCCAACTCGGTCGGGAGCTCCGTATGAAGCTCCTCGTGGCAATGCCGGGCGGAGATAGGAGATTATTGTAAGATCCATTCTGGTGTTCCCCGTTGACTCGCGAAGGGAAGAGAAATATGCTAGGCGCGGCCTTTGCTCCACCGAGTAGATGCTCGAGCGAACGATTTGGGGTTTTGCTTGTTTTCGGAACCCCTCCTGAAGAGATGATGTAAGCTTCTCTAATCATCATCCTGAAGTTTTTTTTTTTTGCTTGTTTTGTAACAACCTAACGTCGAGAATGATTGGGGGTAGGGAGCAGCATGAGTTTCATTTATCATTTTGTAATTCAATGTTAATATCCTCTGCCTATCAGTTTTCGAACTGTTTGCTTTCCTCAGCGATTATATAGCTTGTTGCTGTGGTTACATCTCTGTTTGCTCCAGTGTAGCTGCTTAGGTTGAGCTTTCATCCTGTTTAATTCGTCCGGTTTAAAAATGGAATTACTCGTAAATTCTATTTATGTTGAACCAACCGTGAGTATCTATGGTCGGAGACCACTTAACCGCACTTTTGAGGAAATCAAGAGTGAGAAGTGGAATTCTGGTGTAAGTAATAGCATCCGTTTGTTTGCTTTAGAGTATGTTTGGTTACTCAAAAGTAGTTTAAGTGAAAAAAAAATTATTTTTAGAAAGCGATTTTGTAAAAAGTGAATTTTCAATTCGATTGTTTGATTGGTTATAAAGTGAAATATAAAAAATTATAGTTTTACAATTTTTATTCTTTAATTATATATAAAAAATAAAAAATAAAAAATAAAAAATATAAACAAACAGTTTATACTCACAATTTAAATTTAAATTTAAATTTAACTTTATATTTAGAATTTAGAATTTAGAATTAAATTTTAAATTTTAAATTTAAACTTAAATTTTAGTTGAATTTAAAATTAAAATTTAAGACGTAAATTAAATTACAATTTGAACTTAAAGCTTAAGTTACAACTCAAAACTGAAATTAAATTCTAAAATAAAAGTTCAACACAGAAATTAGAATATTTATTCCAATTTGAATTAATAATTTTAACTTATAATTTGAATCATATTTTAATTTACTCTTTGATTTTAAATTCTAAATTCACACAATTTGAATTAATATTTAAATTAAAATTAAAATTTGAATTTTAACCACAATTCAAACTGAACATTTGAATTCATAATTCCAGTTGAAAGTTCAAACTAAAACTCATTATAAAATTAAATGTAAATAGCAAACTTAAACTTGAATTTGAATTTCAACCTAAAATTTTAAATTTTAAATTCAAGTTTCAATTAATAATTTGAATTTATAGTTGGAAAAATTTAAATTCAAAGTTCAAATTGAAGTTCTTAGCTAAAAATAATTTGATTAAATTTAAAATTTAAATTTAAATTTTAATACTAGAATTCAAATTTAAATAAAAAAATTAAAAATTTAAATTTAAATATAAATTCACAAACTTGAATTTAAAAATTTTATGTTGAATTTGAATTTAGAAATAAAATTTAGAATGTGAAATTAAATTCATAATTTTAATTCAAATTTAGAGTGAAATTTAACTTTAAAAATAAATTCAAAGATTAAAGTTAAAACCAAATATAACATTTTAGCTAAGCTCTTCACTTTCCGTAATTTCGGAATTTTTTAAACCAAGTTAAAAAAGTAAAATTTAGTTATAATTCACTTTATTAACCAAACAACCAGTGTGAAGAAGTATTATAATTAAGTGATATTTTTTTCATCAGTGTCTTTATTTAAAATTCATCCCATACGGGAGCGAAGTCGTCGTTCTCCGCTCTTCACTTTTCATAGATATTGTTAGAATAATATGTTCAAAATTATTTGCCTAAACTTTGTTTAAATATTTAGGAAATTTAGAATTAGGGGATTTATGTGAAACAAATATTGGTAATGCCTTAAAATCATTTATAATATAGCCAATAAGTTCCAACAAAACAAATATAGAAGGTGACAGAATTTCACTTTCGTGCTTGCGACTTTCATCTAAACAATCAGCTGAAGAAAAAGTTTACTTTACAGAAACTTAAATTTCACTCAATTCGAGTTCTACAAAAGTTAGCTTCATCAATCCAAACATACCTTTAGGAGAACATGTGCAATTGGTACTAGGTACATATGCCATAGATTTGTGTGCTTGGATTCCGTGGTTCCCAACCAGACACAGATTTATTATGTGAGCACATAAATGTCACCAAAATCTTCGATCTCACCTGGTTTTATGGTTGTTATTTTATTTTATTTTATTTTATTTTCTAAAAGCATTCCATGCAATAGAGTGTGCAGGTAGTCGTTGGATTGGTTGTAATCTACATTTTTTATTGAGTTTGCTTGGCAACAAAAAAGCAGAATTTTCGAGGTAACTTTTTTTTTTTTTTTTTTTTTTTTTTTTTTTTTTTTTTTTTTTTTTTTTTTTTTTTTTTTTTTTTTTTTTTTTTTTTAAGGTCTTTCCCTTTCATTTTGTGAGCAAAACGTAAGCTGCTAACTAATAATAATAAGAAAAAATAAGAATAGAGAAGTTTATATGTACTGCTTAGGTCTCTTCTAATATTATAGTTGTTTTGTTTTTGTGTTTCCTAAACAAATTTCATGCAATGGAGTCGGTAGCCTGATTATAGAGTTCGATTGGCATTTCTATTCATTATTTTTCTTGAAGAAAGATAGGACATTAAGGGGGTGCTGGGTGCATCATTAAGTTAATAAATTATAGTACAAATGAAAATTCCATGTAAGAATGAATCCTAAGAGTAGCCAAATTAGGATTTCGGATTGTAAAGAGGTCTACTAAAATGACTGATGGCAAGGCTGCTTATGTAATCATCGCATGCTCTCGTCAAGGAAAAGTGCATCGGACCGTGAGTAATCTTTGTCCTCGTCCATCGATAGCAAAGACGGATTGTCCTGCGAGGATAAATATGGTAACAAATTCGGATTCATCTGGTGTAATAAGCAAAATCAAACTTGAGCATAATCATGCCTTAAGTCCTTATAAGTCTCGACTTTTTTCCTACAATCGAGTTATAGATCAAAGCGTCAAGAGACAGCTTGATCTTAATGATCGTGCCGGAATCAGATTGAATAAAAGTTTCAATTCTTTTGTTGTTGAGGCTGGTAGGTATGAAAATTTAATATGTGAAGAGAAAGACGCTCGTAACTATATCGATAAAATCCGCCGGTTACGACTTGGTGAAGGTGATGGCGAAGCCATTTGTAATTATTTTAGAAGCATGCAAGAGAGGAATGCAAACTTTTTTTATGCCATAGATCTGGACGATGATTCTCGGCTTCGCAATGTATTATGAGCAAATACTCGAAGCAGAGCAGCCTATGAATATTTCGGAGATGTAATTACTTTCGACTCGACATATCTAACGAATAAGTACGACATACCGAGTAGGTGAGAAGTTATGGTGAATATCATTCGATTAGGAGCATTATGATGGATGCTATTTATGAATCACTGACAGAAGTTGAATTTGAAAAAAAAAGACGAATGATAGTTTGTTGCGGACTTGAAAATAATAAATAGTTGTCAGGCCTGTACGAGGAAAGACATAAGTGGGTGCCAGTTTATGTGAAGGATACATTTTGGGTTGGAATGTCTACGACACAGCGAAGCGAAAGTATGGATTCGTTTTTTGATAGGTATGTGAACTCGAAGACTTCGTTAAAATAATTCGTTGAGCAGTATAAAAGCACTATAAAGAATAAATCTGAAGAAAAAAAAATAGAATTAGACTACAAATCATTCAGCTCAGTCAACCCGTGTATCAGCTGTTATGCATTTGAGAAGCAATTTCAAGAAGTATACACGATTGCGAAATTTAGAGAATTTCAGGCAGTGTTGAAGAAATTAATTGTCACGCCCCGCCGGGCCTTTAACACCAACTAGGTGGAAAGTATAACCGTACGGGCGCATGCCCCAGACCCGCCGAACGGATAGAGCCTCTTCTACCCGCCCAAGGCGTCACAACACAAGCTTATCCACGAGGTTCCAACTAGGAACGGAGTACAAGAGTTGCACAAGGAAAGTATCAACATAAAGAAGTTCTACTTCTATTACATCACATTGCACATTTATACATGCCCAAAATTTTCTTTTCTTTCTTTTCATTCCATACACCATGTTCCAAAACTATGGAATACATAAGTTTCATACATGTAATGGAAATCCCCTATACTATCAAAGTCCAAGACTAGGGGTACAACTCTATGTATCACCAAAATGGAAGGGCCGCTATCTAGAGAGCCAAATCCTTGCCTCGCTCCGCCGCCTCACTCGCGGAAGGACCTGGAAAACGTGGGGTGAGAACTATAAACATAGTTCCCAGTGGGTAAGGCCACCCAAGAGAGAAGCTCGACCCACCAGGTCCAAAGAAACACCATATGCATAAGTTAGATCACAAATAACTATGCAACACATATTTACATGCTTGTAAATAAACATAAAGGACGCAACCAAATGAAATGTAAATTATCATTCTCTCCTAGGTTCATCCTATATTTCACATTGACTAAGTTCAATTACTTGTCATTTACTTATGGTTTCGGAATCGCCGTCTTACCATAAGGGTTCCAACATTCAAGGAGTGAACTCGTCACCTCCTAGTTCGAGTAGCGAACTCGTCGCATACTCGGGATAGCAAAATTGTCGCATACCCAATCTCAACACCGCCATCACATGGCATGGGTAGCGAACTCGTCGCATACCCGGGATAGCAACCTCGTCGCACATCCCATCTCGACACCGCCAACTCATGGCGTGGTAGCGAAATCGTTGCATACCCGGGATAGCAAAATCGTCGCACATCCCGTGTCAACACCGCCAACTCATGGCATGGTAGCGAAATCGTCGCCTACCAGGGATAGCAAAATCGTCGCACATCCCGTTTCAACACCGCCAACTCGTGGCATGGTAGCGAAATCGTCGCCTACCCGGGATAGCAAAATCGTCGCACATCCCGTTGTTCACATTTTTCACTTGCCAACCTAAGTCTCATGACCTTAGGTTCAAGTCACTAAGTCTCACCTATGTTGAATAACACTAGGTTTACTTTCTCATTCTCAACCTAGGTTCAATGACACTAGGTTTCATTCTCACATGTTCCAACCTATGTTCAATGACACTAGGTTCTATTCTCACATGTTCCAACCTATGTTCAATAACACTAGGTTCTATTCTCACATGTTCCAACCTATGTTCAATGACACTAAGTTATATTCTCACATGTTCCAACCTATGTTCAATAACACTAGGTTCTATTATCACATGTTCCAACCTATGTTCAATAACACTAGGTTTACTTTCTCATTCTCAACCTAGGTTCAATGACACTAGGTTTCATTCTCACATGCAACCATGCAACAAGTATAGATAATTGAATTATACTTGAATTCTATATCATGCATTAGGAGCTCATTGCTCTACCTATCATGATTTTACCTTTGCCAACATGCAAGTTCTAGGGTTCACAACACATACCATTTTATTTTTAAATGAATATTTACCCTAGACATGGAAGTGACCTAATCACTTCGGTAAACACAAACCCACCTTAAGAGCTTCCAAATTCTTGTATTCTTCAAGCCCCTAAGTATCCAAGCCTTGAGTTCTTGCTTCAACCTAAGCTTCTACAAGAAAACGGTTCGTTACTCGTTACGAACCCATAATTCAACTCAATACTCGAAATCAAGCATTCTAACATGATTTCCTATGCCTCAATTGCAATTCTCGAAGGTCCAAATATTTTTAGAACCTCCCAAGGCAAAAACCCTCATTTAACCTAGGTTTCACATGCATGCATGTAGAACCACAAAATTTCTTGGCCAATCTCCACATTTTGTGTTTTAGATTGCCTAGGGTTCCCAAAAACCTCATTTCAAAGGATTAAATCCAAGGTTTGAACCCAAAACGTGAGGAACTAACCTTAATCACGAGTTCCCCAAGCTTCTTCTTGCACCAAGAAGCTTCTTTTCTCCTTTGGAAGCCTTTTCCAAGATCAATCCACAATTTTCTCCAAGTTTTGGAGAGATCTCTAGAGAGAGAAAGTGAAGGAGATGGAGAGGAGAAGTATAGAGGAAGACAATGAGAATGGGAGAGGGTCTCAGCCCTTCATACACCCCCAATACATGTGAAAAGACCATTTTGCCCCTCTCCACAAACAACACAACAACCAGCCCAAAACTGGATTTTCGTAACACTGTATACTGGTATGTGCATTACATACCGATATACGGGTGCTATTCCGGTATACCCCGGAGGATTCCGTAGAATCCGAGAGCTGGGTTCTCGGTTTCAACTATAGCATTCCGGTATACCCCTCATCACATACCGGTACTAATCACTTCAGTACCGGTATGGAGGTCCACATACCGGAATCCAGTGCAGACTTCACAAGTTTAGCAGTTTTAACTTTTCGAAGTCCGTTTTCGCGCCTCATTTGCGCCGAAAACACTTCTCACAAGTCTCAAACTTGGCTGAAGCCTCACATATAGCCTCTCTTGCTATTTTTCGATCGGAACTCCACAATTTGTAGAAGTTCGGTACGATGCACTGAAATTCAGTGTACTACATTAATGCATTGCGAAACATCTTTACTGTCTTCGAAGGGTACTGCGCATTCTTATCTAGTTAATAAGTATGGCAATGGAGGTAAAGATATAGTCTTCACAGTATATTTTGATGAGTGTACATAGTCTTCATAGTATATTTTGATGAGTGTAGCACCCTAATAAGTTGTATTTGCCGACATTTTGAGTACAAGGGTATTTTATGCCGACATTCAATTGCCGTCCTAATTCATAGAAAGCTGATAATTGTCCCAAATTCTTACATATTAACACGATGGAGGAAGGACGTCAGACGGAGGTATACCCGGGTGAAAGTATGGCATAATAACTTAGGGAGCACCGCTGAAATTAGTCGATATGAAGAAGTATGTAGTCATATTTATAACATTGCAGACATAGTTGCTGAGTCCGATGAGAAATGTGAAGTAGCGTTATGTACGCTGCGAGATTTGAAGACCAAAGTGGAAAACACTTCATCATCAAAGGAAGCAATGATGTCGAATGTTCGCAGATTGAGCTAACACCTTCGAATGGTGGTTCGGATGTTAGAACTAACGACCGGAGAGTACTGAGCCCGCTACCAATTCGCAGTAAAGGCCGCCCACCAAGCAAAAGAAAGGAGTCGATGACCGATAAAGCTGTACGACGGTTGAAGTGTTAGAAATTTTAAAATTGCGTACGGTAAAAACGCAGCGGAAAGAAAATCAAACAAATTTGATTTTAAAATTTCGAGATCCGATCTCAAAAACCACGCAATTAGGATCCCTCATGTTATTCAAAATTAAAACGAGATATAATCTTCACCTTTGCGCGGGTAGTTCTTCACCGCAATCTGATGATCGTGGAATTAGGTTCTCTTAAAGCCGCACGCGCGTCCGGCCTCTATAGGTATCCACACGAGGTTGACGATCCAATCGTTGTTCTCACCTAGGTGCTAGCTCCCTTACAAAGAACGTCTTTGTTGCTAGAGGAAGAAGAGAGAGATTGAGAGAGATGACGGCTAGGATTTTCTAAAAACTCCCATATATTATATATAGGGATATAATTCTCTTTTAATAATATAATAACCATTAAGAATAAGAATAAATCTAGGTTTAAATTTATCCTTTCCTTAATTGGTTAGATCGATCAAATTCTAATTTGATTCAACTTGAACTTTATCCTAATTTGATCATATCAAATTAATAATGCAATATTTGCACATAAGCCCTCTCATAAATTACTAACTATTAGTAAGTCCTCTTTTGTAATATTTACACTTTAATACCACTAATTTGTAATAATTACAACTTAGTCTAATTATCAACATATTGACAATTAGGTCCTCCGGCGATTCAAAAATCGCAATCTAGCTATCAGATCAGTCACAACCTCTTATGTGTGTGACCCCATAGGTTCTATTCTATCTGGTAGTGAGATATATTCTGATCAATATCATCAATATCACTGAAACTCCTTTCAGTGGGTCGGAACAATTCCAACTCAGCCTAATGAGAATTATCGATCATCCAGATAATTATCTTGAGTCTCACAATCCGCCAGTGACGCCTAGCAGCATGTAGTGGCATTCCAGTAGAATGGAATACTGAACCTCTTGGTGCAATTATCGTGTGATACAATCCTTCTATCATGAGCCCGAATAGACGGAGGTCATGGAAGAACTCGTCAAACCCCATCATCTGTCATATGTCAAATTTATTCGACTCGAGTTTCTAATATCGGAAACCCTTTTCGCTATTTATCCTGCCTTGGCCAAGGTCTTCTAAACTCGGTCTCATAAATCACATAGGACTAACGCCCCTATCTACCAAGGGAGATAGATTCCATATAGGTGCACACCCTATTCCTACAACGAACCTACTGCAGCCAACATGCACCGCAAGGACCTGAATAGCTAGGGACCAAGTGTATGTACAGTCAAACTACAGTAACCTCATTGTGAATAGCCGAGGCACCGCAGGTCAAAAGACCAGTCACACTACTACAACATTGAGTAAGTCACTGATGAGTGAGTAGACATCCAAGTGACTTCTCGCGTTGCTCACGATCGGTACCCTTGTTCTTTAACAACCACCTGCACATTCGCTCCAGTGTCTCCACACTGTTGACTCGAGACTCATCTACCCAAAAGGGAAGCAACCTGTGCACCAATCTCATCGGATCAATCACCGTCCCCGCGATGATCCATCGATCGGGAGCATTTAGGAATTAACCACCAATGACACATGTCTCAAATTCTCAACTCTTGAGAATACATGTCATCATCTTATTAATTCCTTGGACGATTCATGGACACATACACAACATGAATGGAAATAAGAACCCATATTTATTCATAATATTTAAAGTCAAATACAAATTTATGTCCTAAAAGGAATACATGTGTCGGCCTGATTGGCTTCTAGGGCATACATCTAACAATCTCCCACTTGCACTAAAGCCAATTAGCCATATTACTAAGTCCCATCTTCTCAAGGTGGGCTTCAGTCTTCTGCTGGCTAAGCGGTTTAGTCAATGGGTCTGCCACGTTATCCGCGGAGTCTACTCTCTGCACCTCGATGTACTTCTTGTCGAGATAGTCGCGTATAATATGAAACTGCCGCTCTATGTGCTTGGACTTCTGATGAGACCTGGGCTCCTTAGCTAGGGCTATGGCGCCATTGTTGTCGCAATAAAGTGGTATGGCATCTGATGGCATCACACCTAGTTCCGCGACAAACTTCTTAAACCAGAAGGCTTCCTTTGCAGCTTCAGATGCGGCGATATACTCTGCTTCCATGATAGAATCAGCAATAATTGGTTGTTTGGAACTCTTCCAAACCACCGAGCCACCATTGCACAAGAACACGCATCCTGACGTAGACTTTCTATCGTCAACATCAGACATAAAGTCCGAATCAGTATATCCTTGTATTTTCAACTCTCCTCCTCCAAAGACCAAGAACATATCCTTAGTTCTTCTCAAGTACTTAAGTATGTTCTTCACAGCAGTCCAGTGCTCCTCGCTTGGATTAGACTGATACCTGCTTGTGACACTCACAGCAAACGCGATATCAGGTCGTGTACATTGCATGGCGTACATAAGACTCCCTATAGCTGAGGCATAAGGGATCTTACTCATACGTTGAATCTCTTCAAATGTATTGGGGCACATTTTCTTGGAGAGATAAATTCCATGCCTAAGGGGTAAAAGTCTCCTTTTTGAGTTTTCCATGCCGAACCTTTTCAGCACCTCTTCTATGTACATTTTCTGTGAAAGGCCTAACATCCTCTTAGATCTATCTCTATAGACTTTAATCCCCAAAATATAGGATGCTTCCCCTAGATCTTTCATGGAGAATTCTTTAGATAACCACACTTTAACCGAAGTCAGCATTGGAACATCGTTTCCAATTAGGAGAATGTCGTCCACGTACAATACGAGGAATGTGACAGCACTCCCACTGACCTTCTTATAAACACATGATTCCTCCTCGTTCTTAATGAAATCAAACGATTTGATCACGTCATTAAAACGAGTATTCCAACTCCGAGATGCTTGCTTAAGTCCATATATGGACCGTTGCAGCTTGCATACCTTATGACGTTCGTCATCGGAAGTGAAACCCAGAGGCTGCTCCATATAGATATCTTCCTCAAGATATCCATTTAAGAAGGCAGTTTTTACATCCATTTGCCAAATCTCATAATCATGGTATGCTGCAAGGGCAAGCAATGTTCGAATGGATTTAAGCATGGCCACAGGCGAAAAGGTCTCCTGATAGTCAACGCCTTCACGCTGACTATAGCCTTTCGCTACCAGCCTTGCTTTATAGGTCTCCACCTTTCCATCCGAACATATCTTTCTTTTGTAGATCCATTTACATCCAATAGGTACTATACCTTCTGGTGGATCTACCAAAATCCAGACCTCGTTGGAGTACATAGAGTCAATTTCTGACTTCATGGCTTCCAACCATTTCTCAGAATCGATGTCAGATATCGCATCGTTGTATGTTTTTGGGTCATCTCCATGTTCCCTATCTTCCATGAGAAACATTTTCTTTACACCCTCTGTAAGAATACCTAAGTATCTTTTGGTAGGATGGGAGATTCTACTCGACCTACGAGGTGGATGAGGTACTACATGTACTGGCTCAGCTTGAATGGGTTCTATAGGTTCGACGACTCGTTGCTCTTCGGAGACTCTCTCTTCAAGATCAATTTTTCTCCCACTAGTCGCTTCTTGAATAAACTGTCTTTCCAAAAAAGTAGCATGTCGGCTCACAACTATATTGTGATCCTCTGGGATATAAAAATAGTAACACAAAGTTTCTTTAAGATATCCAATAAAATGAGTCTTCTCAGACCTAACCTCTAACTTGCCTGCCTGTAATCGCTTTACATGGACAGGACATCCCCAAATCCTGATATGATCAAGACTTGGTTTCTTACCATGCCACATCTCATACGGCGTAGTAGGAACTGATTTAGAAGATACCCTATTTAACAAGTAAGCTGCAGTAAGCAAAGCATGTCCCCAAAGAAATAAAGAAAGATCAGTGAAGCTCATCATGGATCGAACCATATCCAATAAGGTTCGGTTTCTCCATTCTGACACCCCGTTGAGTTGAGGTGTTCCCGGAGGAGTCCATTGTGAGACTATACTGTTTTGTTTGAGATAGTTTAGAAACTCTCCACTAAGGTATTCTCCTCCTCGATCTGATCGAAGAACCTTGATGGATTTTCCAGTTTGCTTTTCTACTTCATATCTGAATTATTTGAACTTTTCAAAAGCTTCAGATTTGTGTCTCATAAGATACACATACCCATACCGTGAATAATCATCAGTAAAGGTTATGAAGTAGAGATAACCACCCCTGGCTTGCACATCAAATGGGCCACACACATCAGTATGTATCAGGGCAAGTATCTAAGTGGCTCTTTCCCCTTGTCCTACAAAAGGTAATTTGGTCATTTTTTCTTGAAGACAAGATTCACAAACCGGATAAGACTCTGAAGTCAATGAGCCAAGGAACCCATCTTTATCCAATTTGTTAATCCTTTCTTCTCCAATATGACCAAGCCTAAGATGCCATATATACTTTAAGTTCATCTCATCTCTAGGTCTCTTAGACCCAACGGCACTCATTACTTGCTCAGAAATATTCATAGATACATCCATATGTAAATGATAAAGACTGTCAATCATAAAACCACGACCAATAATTTTATTTCTAAAATAAATTATGCAGTAGTCTTTATCAAAATTAAAAACATAACTGTCCTGTGCTAAAGAAGAAACATAAATCAAATTTCTGCTAGCAGCAGGTACATAATAACAGTCTCTAAGTAATAAAACATGTCCTGACGGTAGTCGCAAAGGATAGGTGCCAGCAGCCACAGCAGCAACTCTTGCCCCGTTGCCTACCCGTAAGGTCACTTCACCTTCCCTGAGCCCTCTACTTTCCCTTAAACCCTGCATTGAAGTACACAAATGAGCACTAGAACCAGAGTCTATGACCCAACTGGAAGTAGAGGAAACCGTAAGGTTAGTTTCTATTATGAGCAAGTCTGACATACCTTCCGAAGGTGTGTCCTTCTTCTTATTCTTCAGGCTCTCCAGGTAGACGGGACAGTTCCTTTTCTAATGACCATCAACATTGCAGTGGAAACATTTTCCTTTGTCAGTGGTCTTTATCTTAGGAGCTTCCCTCTTGGGCTTGTTCTCCGTCTTTTATTTCTTCGCGGGTTTCTTCTTCCAATTAGACTTTCTTTTGGAAGAGGAAGCCCGCTCCACAGCGAGAACCGAGCCCTTTGAACTTTTCAGTCCCCTCCGTTGTTACCAACATATTTAATAACTCAGCATTGGTGCAATCAATTTTATTCATATGATAGTTTACAATAAACTGTCCATATGATACAGGAAGGGATTGCAGGATTAGATCAACTTGCAATTCCTTATCCATTTTCACGCCGAGCTTCTCAAGCTCCTCGAGGTCTTTGATCATTGTCAAATAATGATCATGTACAGACTGCCCTTCTTGCATCTTAGCTTTGAAGAGTCTTTTGGACACTTCAAAACGAGCTGATCGGCTTTGCTCACCATACAACTCTTTGAGGTGAGCTATCATTTCTTTAGCAGTCTTCATATCCTCATGTTGGCGTTGAACTTCATTTGACATCGACGCCAAAATGTAGCACCTTACTTTGTTATCGTCATCCGTCCATTTTTCTTGAGCTGCCCTTTGGTCAGCTGTAGGATGATTTGGCAACGTGGGAGGGTCCTGGTCGAGAACATAACTGAGCTTTTCGGAACTCAAAACAATTTTTAAGTTCCTTAGCCAGTCTTTATAGTTAGTTCCGATTAAGCGGTTTGTTTCGAGAATACGAGAGAGAGGATTGGAAGCGGACATTTTGTTCTGTAGAGAGTAAAGATCCAAATTAGATATTTGTATTTATTTTGAAAATTTTATTTTAGGGATTTTAAAAACAAATTTTAGCCTCCCACTATTTTCTCGAGTCTCTTACACTCCTCGGGTAGAGAAACGGAAACCCAACGCGACAAAAGATTTCAAGTGGGTACTGCGGTCCCACCAGTTTAACGCACCACCTCACCTGACAGATATTGGCGACACGCAAACCGATGAGTGGACAACTCTTGTCCAATGCTTCTCAAGCAAATTGCAGTGATCGGTCTCTAAGTCCTGTAGGCCTCACCTGACAGATATTAGCCTCATTTCTTAGTTAAGTCAGACCCACCGTTCAAACGCGTAAGCAAAGCCGTCATTGGGTCCCTCACCTGACAGATATTGGGCCCAACCCCATCTCTACTCCGCAGCATCTCATACTAATAGAGTGGTTGCGCCTTCCCGATGCAACTGACCACTGTAACCAGCCGTGCCAATCAACACCAGAAAAACGCTCGCACTTCTACAACGGCGGAAGACCGCTCGACTTAATATTTGTGAGGAGATTAAAATTTAGGTCTCAAATTTTATTTTATTTATTTACATCTAATGCAAATAAAAATAAACCGCGCATAAAACATAATGCATACATCTAACATGAAGATGAAAGCCAATAAGCAACAAGTATATCTCCACCTACGTAAATCAATTATTGTTGGCTTCTAATTTACGATAGACGTTAATAATTGATATTTTTTTATATATTTCAATATGTTGGGCAACATTTTGGGGACAGAATATATAATGGTGAATGTTTCATCTATAATCGTGTCTCATCATCACACTCAGCCTCCTCCCAATAAAGTGTAAACATTTTATACTTCTTTATTTATGCATTTGATTTTCTTAATTCCGGATATATAGTTCGATTTTACTTTCTTTTTTTTTTGTAATTTTCGATCTCTTATTCTTCGGCACCAACCGATTTATTAAAATAGGTTCATCTACGAAGTACTACGATTAACAATTTGTCGCCAAGCGACTTACCTTATAGGATCGGTGAACATAGCGTCCCAGCCATTATCGTAACAGTATTATTAATTAATTTTTTGCTAGACGATCATTTAATATTATTTTGTTGCATATACAAACACTCTAATTTAATTTTTGTTTCTTTTATGTGAGACAATGTGGGGTCCTAAAGATATATACATATCGTCAGATCCTATCATGTACCCTCATAGAGTGGATATAAGTTAGAAATCTATAAATCAGAATCCGACTGCTCGTAACGCACATGCCACACTCGACTCACTTGCAACAGGTATTGACAAATTCTCGATACAATCCATATATGTGTACTCTATGCTTGGCTTTAATTTGAACTGATTAACTTTTTAAACAGTTGCACGAAGAGGAGATATCACAGGAACAACAATTTCAGCATAGCGGAGGAGGACTGGCCAATTGAAAGCAACAACCATTGCATTGACTATATTGTTACAGCATTGAGAATTGATCTGTGTTGTACAGGTTTGATCGGGAGTTTCGAACTATATAATAGTGATTTAACACTTTTTTTACATTTTCTTGCTGCTATTGTAGCATTGCATATAAGATTGGGAACAATTATAATGACGTGCTTATATTTCTCGTATCTGAAAGTATGAATGTTATTGTTTTCTTTTTATTTTTTAACTACTGCGTATATTTATTGGTGAATCTGTGTTGTAGTATTATACACATTGTATATTTATCTATATTTAAGATGCTCCACATTTCATTCTCCTTGTACTTATTTTATCTCCTGATGTTGTATGGGTGTTGTTTGACAAGATTCTGCTGTTGGAGTAGTCGCGTACTCTAATATTAACCAAAATGGTGAATGGCTTGCAATACACACATATGAAATATCCTGAGATGATATTTGGTACACTTATAATTCACATATAACTGTCATATTTGGCACAATATTGAATGGCTACTTGTTAATACATTTGGAACACCTATAGGTCAAAATTGTGTAAATTTAATGAAAAACTTAGATTGTTAATGGTCATATAACTGTTGAGAAAAATCAGAACCTATGTAAGCATAGGTGATGCAGCTATTCGCTGGATCTGCAGACATTGTCTCTACCTTTTTGAGGTGTCAAAGTACAACAGGTGTTAATCTGCATGATGAGACCTACCACTAGCTTACACCATTATTTTGTATTTCATCTATATATGGTGAAAGGTGTATCTGGGACCACTATAGACAATCCATTTCTATAAGAACAAGTCATGAAGCATTGTGCGGCGTCCGACGTATTCATCCATCCCAACACCTTTATGAGTGTTAATAGTGTATTGTCAAATATGACAGTTCCGTTTTGACCTAAAGGTATATATATGTATTAGTATGCTACTTTTTGCACACCTATATAGCATATGGGTACACTAATACCCAGGTAAAGCACAGTACTCAATAACTTGCCCTGCATGAAAAAAAGTGATGGCTATAGATTAGCCAATGTACACCTCTAAAGTTATAGCCAATATCTATATGATTCAGTGACATGTCTTCTCTTGCAAGTTAGTACCTGCTTTGACTTGATTCATCCCGCAGGTGCAGACAATACCTGTATCATGCATGTAGATACTGCTATTACATGGCAATAAATAACTTAATGCCTGTTTTATAAATAATCTCTTTATCTCACACCCCACTATCATGTAGTGCGTCCTTCACTTCTTATACATAAGTAATAATCATATTTAACTCTAACTCTTCTCGTCCAAGTATATATAATTAGTCCGTTTGAGTTAAATATTATTATTCTGTATGACCTTACAAGTGTGCAACAATCCACATATAGTTGTTCCTTTATTATACATAGCAGCTTTTCAGTGTGATACCAAATACTATCAGGACCTGCCAAATACGGCCTCACCGTGCATCTTGAAGCCATTGTCTGCACCTGCTTGAGGCGTTATACTGTAGACAGATGCTAGTCTGTATGATGAGACATGTCATTTTTCTTCGGTATTGTCCTGTATGTTGCTAAAGGTGTATTTTAGTTCACTATAGGTATTCCATTCGACATAAAGAAAGTTAGGACTATACGGATGGACCTTCATAGTTATTTTATATAGTTAGCACTGTATGATAGGATCATATAGATGTACTAAATGTCATCTGTAGGAGTTCCATATAAACCATTATTCATATATTTTCATGTAAATACCCATTATGCTTGACGGAGCTTTCTATATTTGTTTTCCTTTTTAACAATCTATATTTCTTAGAGATGGATCAGGTAAAAGACTTATATCCCAAATGCATCCACGATGTAGCCTGTTGGCCATGGGCACTTGAACAAGATGATATGTTCAAGTACCCAATACCAGCTCGCTTTCTCTCTTCCCAACAGGTACAAAACAAGATGCTAGAGGGGTGGGAATATAGGGTCTCATAATCTAATGAGATATTTGAGGTTTTGATGGAATCGGGTATGAGATATACGCGTCGTGCTATTTTTCTTCGAAGAAACGATCTAGACACATTACTAACTGCTTTTAATGTAATTCGTGAGCAAAACAACCAAATGGCCTTAATGATGCTTGACGAATATCCAGAAGTGTCCATGCCTATTCCCCGAACTTATGCTGTTTATATAAGACAATCAGATGAATTCAACCTTGCTGAGTAAAGATCGGAAGTCAGTAGAGATACATACTGCCGCGAATTGTACAATAATTGGGCTACTCGGTTGGCACAAATTAACGAACTTGTTGACGACCTTTTTGCTCTGTCAGCCCCAATCCCTCTAGTACCTTTCACATTTTCTCTAGGAAACTCAAGATGACTTGAGAGAGAGATTGTTACGATGCGAAAAGCGGTTAAGAAAATGGTGGTGCCCCGAGCTAGGCACACTATGCTTTCATATGCTATCAGGTTCTGCAAAAATAATGACTTAGATATTAATAGCAAAATGTTTCATCGTATTGTATCGTATCCTGACTATGCATCGGACTTTTACCTTTCAGTCCGAATGATACATGATAATGGTATTTCAAAACAAGAAGTGTAAACATTATAATGTATGCCTGAAAAGAATGTCGAGGTGAAAAAATTGTTATGTTGCTGAGGCATTACTCCAATATATGTGTGCTAAAAAAGTAACAGTATATGAATGTTTCATTGAACCTTATACTATTAAATGTGTCTCAAATAACTGTATCGAATATAATTTATACTATTCATAAAGAGTCATTAATAATTGTGTAATGCTGAGGCATTATTCGAAGTCATTAGTATAATGTCACATGTGACTGTTCTAGAGTGTACAACAATCTACATATAGATGTTCCATCTTTTTCTCGTTAAAAGTGTTCTACGAGCCCTTGTAGGCGTTCAGAAACTCATTTAGTGGTGCTGAGATAATTTTCTGCAACTATTAAATGGCAATCACATATATCATTATAAGTGTGCCCAATTCAATCTATAAGTGTTTTGTATGCCATTATAGCCACGATTATGTACAGAGCATAAAGTATGTAGGGAACACCTATATCAGCGAGTGAGAGGTCCCCTCCTGCAGGTTAGTATAGAAGAAAAATGCTAAGTGACACCTATAACTGAGCAACTGTACGGCTTAAACTATGTAGGGAACGAACACCTATATCAGCCTGTGAGAGATCTACACTCCCCCTTTTTGGATGTACAAGAAGTATTTTTCTAAAAAAAAATAAGGAATATGCTATGTGACAGCTATATATGAGCAACTGTACAGCCCTAAACATGAAGGGCACACCCTTATTAGTGAGTGAGAGGTCTCCTCTGCGAGTTAGTACCAACTTTGATTTGATGTATCGGGCAAGTGCATTGATTTGACCTGTAAGATGTAGTGACATAATATTTTAGATAGATTCGGATATTAGATGGCAACGATGATTTAATGCTTGCCCTACAAATAAGCCTTTTACTTCACCCCTTACTCTCCCATAATGTGGATGCGCTCATTCTTCTAACTAGGCAGTCATCATGTCAAGTTCTAACTCCACACGTTCGAGCAACAACTACTCTTTTATTCCCTTCAGTAATAGATATTTCGATACTAATATTTTGATGGATCGTGCAGCACAGATGATCATTTTAGCTTACGACACTAAAGATGATTGCTCAAAGGATGGCATGGCTTCTTTCCTAACTCAGCAAGTAGGTGGAGATCCCTGCAATTTTGGATTTGCAGAATGTCCAGTTGGTTATTTCATAGCATTCTTTCCTAGCGAGAAGAGCCGGAATAAAGTTATCTGCCAGTCGGCACTTCAGACCAACAAACTCACCATTACGGTCTCGCCGTGGGAATTTAACCTTGGTAGAAACCGTCCAAGATTTTAGTATTATGTATGGATTCGCTTGCATGAATTATCGCTCCACTGCTATGGGTACCAAGATTTACAAACTATTATTTCAAGTTTCGGATGATTTATAGTGGGGATGACCGTAGCCATCTTTGCGAAATGTAAGGTTCTATCCTTTGTTGCTCAAATGTATTGATCTCCAAATCATTTCGAAATGTCTTACGATCGTTTTGGGAAATCGTGAATAGAAAATAAATGTTGAAATAGAGTCCTGGGAATCTTGCTGTGGACCGGCAGACCTTAATGTGCTGCCAACGTCACCTAAATGCATGTTGGAATTTTTTGAAACTAATCACTGTTATTTTTGTTATTTCTATAATTATTTTATACCTGCTCTCGACATGATGTATGCTTAATCTGAATCGGTATATGGATTAGTAATATTTTACAACTAATATGGAGTAGTCATCTCTATTTGATAATATATTTTTATCCCTATATAGGTGTTGAAGTAGATAAGATCTCCAGTAGGAGGCACAATATTGTAGGACTTGCACTACATACAATTGGAACACTTCTAAATGGTGCGAAGTCCCTTTATAATTGTAAATAGAGTAGAATGTTAGCAGTATACTTTTAACACAACTCCAATAGTGAATAGGCACAATGCTGAATGGCTTGCTTTATGAATCGGCTCGATTCGGGCTCAGCACTTCCGAACCAGGCGAAGTTATATAATCAGTTTAGTAAATTGACTGACATACCGATCTGGTTTGGATCATAAGTTATAGAGCCTACTCACATATGTAACCCAGTTCGGTTGACTCCGATTCAATCAATATTTTGGGGGTTCTTTTTTTTCTGCTAAGGAATCTCGGTCCAGTAGGGAACCCACCTCCAGATCTAGGGCTCCAACCTCCCCCCTTCCCATTTTCCCCTTCGTTGGCTCCACCACCGGCCCCTCTCAAGCCTCCCCCTCATACCTTGTCTCCTCTCCATAGATTGGCTGTGGTGGAGCCCATCTCGAGCCTCCTCCTCCTTCTCCCCCACCTACTTCTTCTATCGCTTTCGACAGGTGGTGGAGCCCCTCTCGAGCTTCTCCCTTCTACTTCACCGACAGCTCCACAGATTTGTCCACCTACTCTCCCTCTGGTACGGCTTTTTCCCTCTCCAGTACATGTATTGATTTTATCAGATTGGTAACCTAAGTGGAGCGGAGTGATTTCAGCACCATAATTTCAGCTTTGGTATCCTGAACTTAACAATTTAGTATTTAATAATAATTGCAATTTTTCTTTCATTCCAAGTCATAATAGTGTAACACTGTAATTGTTCATAAATATTGTAGGTTGAGTTTAAAATCATGCACAGAAAACCAGACTTCAAGTTATTAAGTAGGGGTGGAAATGGCGAAGCACATACAAGTGTAAATCAATTAAGAGTAAATATGCCTTCCAATGGTACAATATATGATACCATTGATACCGACGATGATTTTGCTGATCCACCACCCAGATACCATATAATATTTGGAGGGAAGAGGACTGTGAGGTGTGAACTACGAATAATTAGAATAAACACTAGCTGTGATAGTGATGATGACTTTGTTGATCCTCCACCTATATCTGTGTATATTAGACGATATACTTCGAAATTGACGTTATGTACATATAACTCTATCAAATCAATTTTTTGGATTAATTGATGATGTCTTCCATATCTATGATCCATATTTCAGCTTCATCGCTGTCGTATTATTGCGTCGGTTTGTATGCATTTCTTATAATTCTAATGATATAAGTTAGATGGATTCGAGCTTTACATCCTCGAACAATTGAAGCAACCGAACTACATCTTTTTGCTATTGTGGATTGTTTTGTATCATTAAGACATCTTGGACGCAGAACAATCCGGGATAGAGATTTTACGGCTGTCCAAGATATAGGGTAAAACTATATAGTACATAATATTTCTTCATCCATCATAATTATTAGATATCTTAATTATATTACCTCCTAATTGCAGGAGAATGGCGCGTGTAATTATTTTAGTTGATACGACCCACGATTTACGAGCCGAAATATCTCAGTGGTTAATGGTTTACTAGTAAACAACAATAAGTTGCAGGATGAAGCTGGAGCTGCTGCAAAAAATAAGATGGGGATAGGCCTTTATTATAATGTATTTGAAAGATGGGCAAAAGAGCATACCCTCATGGGTTGTATTAACGTAAAATATATAGTACAAGAGATAGTCTTTCTATGGTAACAATGACAACCATAGTAATAATATAATTAGGATTACATGCTATATAATCCTACGCTATAGATGGCAAGTAATATATAGTATCTTAATATATAGAAACAATAGAAGTAATACTAAATATATCGTAACATCCCCCCGCAAGCTAAGCATCAGGTGGACGGATGCGAAGATTGAGCCGTAATATCGAAAACCGAGAGGGTGACAAGGGCTTGGTGAAAATATCAGCAAGTTGTTTATCAGAAGAACTCCAAATCACCGGTCTGAACTTTGTCGCGCAAGAATTGATGATCAAGTTCAATGTGCTTTGTGCGAGCATGAAGAACAGGATTGGCCGCTAGATAAGTAGTGCTTAGATTATCACAATAGATGATGATGGGTCGCCAGAGGGAAACACGAAGGTCACGAAGTAGACGACGGATCCATATCGTCTCAGCAAGCACGTAGGCGACAGTACGGTACTCCGCTTCAGAACTAGAGCGAGAAATAGTGGGCTGCTTCTTGGCGGACCAGGAGATAAGATTGGGCCCCAAAAATATACAATATCCAGAGGTAGACCGGCGTGTATCTGGACAACCAGCCCAATCAGCATCCGCAAATGCGACAAGAGAGGGATTGACGCAGCGAGATATAGGCAGTCCATAAGTCAGCGTGCCCCGAATATACCGTAGAATGCGCTTAACCGCTTGCATGTGTGGTTCACGAGGAGCATGCAGATACTGGGCAACGGAGTTGACAGCAAATGATATATCTGGTCGGGTGAAGGTAAGATACTGAAGAGCACCAACAAGCTGACGATAGCTATAGGGATCCTCAAGAAGTCGCCCCTTATGAGAAGAGAGACGAGAGGCCGGAGAGAGAGGACTAGAGACGGGCTTGCTATCAAGAAAACGATGTCGCTGAAGCAGCTGATGCGCATATTTGTGCTGAGTCAGATGAAAACCAGAAGATGAGCGATTTACCTCAATGCCCAAGAAATAACGTAGAGGCCCGAGATCCTTCATTGCAAATTCCTGCTGTAAGGTGGTAATAAGAGCCCGTAGAAGAGAGGAGGAGTTGTCAGTGACAATAATATCATCAACATATAACAGGAGAATAAGAGTGCCAGAAGAAGAGTGACAAATGAACATTGAAGGATCAGCAGTGCTCCCAACAAAACCAATTTCAGAGAGAAAGGAAGTAAACCGCTGAAACCAAGCCCGTGGTGCCTGTTTAAGACCATAGATGGCTTTGCGTAGACGACAAACATGATGCGGAAAAGAGGGATGCACAAAGCCAGGTGCTTGTTTCATATAAACCTCTTCAGAGAGTGTGCCATGAAGAAAAGCATTCTTCACATCAAGTTGTCGAAGAGACCACCCTGAGGAAAGAGCCACCGAAAGAACAGTACGAATAGTGGTCGACTTGACAACGGGAGAAAAGGTCTCATCAAAATCAATTCCTTGTTGTTGTTTATAACCTTGAGCCACAAGCCGAGCTTTGAAACGCTCGAGAGACCCATCCGCCTTCTGCTTTACTTTGTATACCCATTTACAACCAATAAGATTAACGGGCGAGGGAGGAGGTACAAGATCCCAAGTAGCGTTTGTCAGGAGGGCATCAAACTCCTCAGCCATGGCAGCACGCCAATCTGCATCGTGAAAAGCCTCATGAAAGGAGTTAGGCTCAGTAGGCAGAGTAGAACCCGCAGAGGCCAGTAAGGAGGTAGACTCAGTTAAACCCTTGGTCATAGATCGAGTGCGCATAGGATGTATGCGGAGAGGTGAAGAAGGCTCAGCAGGGGGAAGAAGGCACGATATTAGGCTGAGGGGAGAGCGGACGATCAGAGGTGGATGGTGGCGGTTCAACAAGAGTAGGTGTAGTAGCAGCAGATCGGAGAGTGTGTCGTCTGGTATAGACCCGGAGTTCGGATGGACCAGCGACAGTGGCATCGGTCCCATTCCTAACCTGTGAGTCATCAGAATTCAACGTGGAAGGAAACATTGATAAATCCTCAGACAGTGAAACAGGGGTACGTGTACCGGAACCACTATCAGCAGAGGAGCGTGTGAAGGAGAAGCCAGAGATTGCATCAATGGTAGAAGGACTCTCACCCAACAAGGGAGGATTTGAAAGAAATTGTTGAAACATATCAAAGTTGGAAAAAGTGGAGGAAGGAGAAGAAGAGAATTTAGAAAGACAAGAAAATGGAAAAATAGTTTCAACAAAGGTAACATGCCGAGAAATAAAAACCTTACCAGTGCTGGGATGGAGACATCGAAAACCTTTATGTTTATCAGAGAGTCCTAAGAAGACACAAGGAAGTGACCGAGGAGAGAGCTTGTGAGCTGCAATGTCCTGCACATCGGGATAGCACAAACATCCAAAAACATTGACAAGTTGCAAGTCAGGGGAAAAGCAACCATGCAGAATTTCATATGGCGATTGTCCTTTCAAAACAGTAAGAGAAGGAATTCGATTCACGAGAAATACAGCAGTTTGAATAGCATCAGCCCAGAAATGAGGAGGCATGCAAGCTTGAAACAACAAACTTCTAATAATATTAGTTAAATGTCTATGCTTCCTTTCGGCGATGCCATTTTGTTGAGGAGTATAAGGACAAGAAAAACGGTGAAGAATTCTATTTTGTGAACAAAGGTTGGAAAACTTATCATTTACATACAAACTCCATACCATTGTCAGATTGAAAAATCTTGATTGAGCTATGAAATCTGTTTTCCACCATTGCTTTAAATTCGAGAAATTTGTCAAAAACTTCGTGTTTAAATTTCAAAAGGTAAAGCCAAGAAAACCGAGAATAATCATCAATGAATATAACATAATATTTATAGCCAGAAACAGATGGAACATGTGATTGCCATACATCAGAATGCACAATATGAAAGGGAAAAGTAGATTTAGATTCAGAATCAGAAAATGAGAGTTTAACATGTTTGCCCATATTACAAGCATTGCAAACAGATAATGTCAAAGCAGAATTACCATCAGAAACAATGTTATTGTTTTTAATAAATGCCGAAAGAACAGGAAGACTAGAATGACCTAACCGTCTATGCCAAACATCACTACTAAACCTAGATGCAACTAGACCAATCTGTTGCTTATTCCCTACACTTGCAACTTTAGAAGAAATTGGATAGAGTGATGTTCTCGAGCTAGGGCGGTGCAGAAGCTCCGCCCTGGTTTCCTTGTCCTTCACAGAAAAACCAAAAGAGTCAAATTCAAAAACGGAATTATTGTCATGACAGAATTGACGCACTGAAAGTAAATTTCTCTTAATAGAAGGAACAACAAGAACATTTTTAAGAGCAAAGGAGTTAGAAGATGTATTCAATCGAGTTTCTCCTGTCTGAGTAATATCAAGTAAATTTCCATTACCAACTAGAATTTTCTCATGCCCAGAATAAGGTTTGGAAGAGGAGAGAATACCAGAATTCGCGGTCATGTGATTTGACGCTCCAGTGTCTGGATACCACACTTCCTCACCAGGTTCATGAAGAGTCATAGCAGCAAAAGTCTGAGGGACATCATCGGCCACGAATGAATGATTGAAGCGTTGTCTACATTGAAGAGCAGAATGGTTGTACTTTCCACAGATCTGACACTGTGTGCCAGACTTCGGAAAATAAGATTGCTGATTTGGAGTGTAAGGATGAGGAGGATTATTGGGTGAAGAATGTGGATAGATTCCAGGAGATCCACGACCAGGATATGAGTTGTGTCTACCGCGCTGTCCTCGACCACCACGATATCTGCCTCCACGATCTCCACGAGTTTCGCGTCCACGATTTGCATAAAGAGCTGTGCCGTCAATAGTGGGAATGGCAGGTGATGTCGTCGAACTAGTATGACGTTGAACTTCTATTTCCTCTTGCATTAGAAGTGAACGAAGTTGTTCAAAAGTGGGCTTATTTCGATGTGTATTAAGGGCACTGACGAAACCTCTATATTCTTCTGGTAACCCGAGAAGAACGGTCATGACCAAATTATGGTCTGACTCAGTTTCACCGATCGCCTGTAGGGCATCACCAATTGATTTAATCTTTTGCATGTAATCGCTCATGTTCATTGAACCTTTCTTGATGCTTCGCAATTCAGACTTTAGAGAGAAAGCCGTGGAAGCAGTTTTATCAAGAAAATATGCTTCGATAGTTTTCCAAGCATCATACGCAGTTTTAGGAGAGCTAGAAACAACCATCTGTAATATGCTAAGCGAAAGAGTGGCATTAATCCACGAGATTATAGTGGTGTCTTCCCTTTTCCAATTTAGGTATTCCGGGTTCACAATTGTTTTCTTATCAGAAGTGTCAATAGTCTGAAGTGGTATAGTACCAGTTCCGTCCACATGCGGAGTAACACCAAAACTCTCCAAAACATTAAGAAAAACTTGTTTCCACACAAGATATGTGGAATCTGTTAGTTCAAGTGGTATGAGAGTTTTGATGTTGACCACTGGTAAATTCGAGGAAGAAGACATATTACCACAAAAAGAAAATTCCACCACGAGAGAGTAAAAGAGACAAATCCGACGAGTAGAAAATAAGACCAAGTAGTCACAGATCCAGAATAAAGAGAAGTGAGTCAGATTAGAACCCGGCAGGACAAGCTTGAATGAACCAAAGTTGAGCCTGATAGCACCAGAGAAGAACCGGACTGCACCAGGGAACAAGTACACGTCTGAGCGGCACCAGAACAGCAAAGAGAGGCTGAAATTACTGTAGTGCGACTGTAGCGATAGACTGTAGCACCGGTACTGTAGCACCGATACTGTAGCATCAGTACTGTAGCGCTGACTGTAGCGATGGTACTGTAGCAGTACAGTAGTGTGGAGAAAGAAGTCCAAAAAATAAAAGAACACCTATGGAAAAAAGTGAGATTTGTGGTCGATGATGGCTATGGATCGATATAAGATTTGTGGTCGATGATGGCTATGAATCGATATCTCCAAATTAGGGTTCCCTCTCTGATACCATAAAAGATGGGCAAAAGACCATACCCTCATGGGTTGTATTAACGTAAAATATATAGTACAAGAGATAGTCTTTCTATGGTAATAATGACAACGATAGTAATAATATAATTAGGATTACATGCTATATAATTCTACGCTATAGATGGCAAGTAATATATAGTATCTTAATATATAGAAACAATAGAAGTAATACTAAATATATCGTAACAGTATTGGGTTGTAAATAGAATTTTTTTTGTTATCATGTTATAACTTGTGTGGCAAGAGTTGGTCGTTTCCTACAGAGGAGCCACTGTTAAGCTCCCAACATCTCGTGAGGTCCTTTGTCATCCCTCACCTAAGGACTAATTATTTTCTACTTGACCAACAGCAATCTTTTTACTCTAAGAACTTCGATAGAAAATAGATAATTAACATTTTATTAAAACATTGCAATCTTTAACACAGTTTTTTATATTAAAGGTTGTTAAGACCTGATCATGGAGTCCCAAATGTATTAAACGTACTAAATGCATTATAGCAGTACTATGAACCAAAGATCCATTCAACAGTCCCAAAATTGAGCAAGATATATCTAAATTAAATGAGAAATAAACGCAAGATCATAGAGTCTACCAACGACAACCATGGTACATATTCCTAAATATGCATCTCACCGAATTAACGCCGATGCGCAAAATATTATTTTGACATAAGATGATAAAAGTTTGAGTAACCAAATTCTCATTTTACAGAAGAAAGTTCCTCAGCTTATTCAATGCTGCCAAAATCCAGACAAAACTAACAATTTATTGCAGAAGCATTATTATTGAAGATTAAACTACATAACCTAGTAGATTGTAGTTTTAGGCATTTAGGGTACAACTTGAGGAACAGCAGCTAAAGAAGCTTGGACCTTCTCAGTGGAGTAGGACAGATCAATCATATCTCCTTTTAAATATTTGTCATACGCGGCAAGGTCAAAATGGCCATGGCCACACATAGCCATCAAAATGACTTTCTTTTCTCCGCTCGCTTTGCAATTTAGCGCTTCTCGAATCGCTGCTGCAATAGCGTGAGCCGGCTCTGGAGCTGGAATCAGACCCTCTGTGCGAGCAAATTGTACAGCAGCTGCAACAAAAAAGGACACAAAACATTAACCATCACAATGTACCACATTACCAGCATGTAGGGCTGTAAATGAGTGGAACATGAGCAAGCTGTTAAGTCAATTCGAGACCGGCTTGAAATAATTCGATCCGGCTGGTGTTCATCTCGAAATAAAAACTCAGTTGGAATTAAACTTTACTTAAATATTAATACTAGCTATAATTAGTATTATTACTATTTTTTTATAATTAGTCCTTGCTTTTGCTCTTAGCATTACTAATTAGTATTAAGATCTAAAAATCTTTTTAACAAAAAATTAAAATTTCAAAAGAAAAATTGCCACGTATCAAGGTAAAAGTTATATATATATATATATATACACATAGAGAGAGAGAGAGAGAGAGAGGAGAGCTATTATACTTTCGGAAGCATAAGGGAGTTCGTGCTTCCAACTTTTTGGCCCTTGGATCAACTCTTTTGACCATTTCTGACCTTTGGATTAATATTATTATCCTAGGGGGACCACTCAACCCTAAGGGGAACCACTATCATCCCGACCCTACAATCCTTGATCCAAGAGCCAAAAAGTCCGGAAGCACCAACTCCCTTATGCTTTCGATAGCATAGTAGCTCTACATATATATATATATATAGTAGGGCTATTATACTCTTATGAGTATAGAGCTTTTTGTACTCATAAGTTATTGTCAATGATGGAGCTTCCGAATCAACGATCCACACCGTTAAACATAATCTAGAGCATTTGAAACTACTAAAAAATAAATTTCGTACTTTTTCAAAATTATAATAAAATCCATCAAGCGGGCATAAAATGAACGGTCAAAATCGAACGGCATCCTAAAAATGAATGATCAGATCCTTCAATTCAAGATCAGAGTTATTGATCTTTATCTAGATAGTGAATAGAATTTTCTATCAAAAATTCAACCAATTTCGATTCTTTTACACCGTTAAACTAGCAAGTATCTCATACCGGCCGTTAAAAGTTATCAATTTTGAGATCTTTTGATCATAAGGTAATGATGTCGAAAAATTATGAAATTTGATTTCTAGAAATTTTAAATACTCTAAATTATGTTTAACGATATGGATCGTTGATTCGGAAGTTCTATCATCGAAAACGACTTATGAGTACGAAGGCAATCGTACTCATAAGAAGTAGCGGGACTCTCTCTCTCTCTCTCTCTCTCTCTCTCTCTCTCTCTCTCTCTCTCTCTCTCTCTCTCTCTCTCTCTCTGTATATATATATATATATATATATATATATACAGAGAGAGAGAGAGAGTTGGGCTAGAATACTCTTAAGAGAATTCGGGCTCCGATACTACTGTGTCATTTTCAATGATGAGACATCCGAATCGACGATCCACACCGTTCAAGTTGGTCTAGAGTATTAGAACTTTATAGAAGTTTCATAATTTTTTGAAGTTTTTCTAGTTCGTCAAGTGGTCTCAAAATGAACGACCAAAAAAAAAAATCAACCACTAAAAATCTATGAAACAATTCTTAAATTCAAGATCAAGGTTATTCATTCTGATCTGGATAGTTTAAAGAATTTTCAATCAAAAATTTAATTAATTTAAAACATGCAACACCGTTAAACGAGAAAGCGTATCACATAGACTGTTAAAATTGTTCAATTTTGAGACTATTTGATCGCAAGTTAAATGATATCGAAATATTACAAAATTCAATTTCTAGAATGTTTAATTGCTCCAGATCAACTTCAACGGTGTGCATCGTCGATTTGGATATCTCATCATAAAAAATGACTCAATAATACCAAAGTCCGAATACTCTTAAGTGCATTCTAGTCCAACTATTATATATAGAAAGAGAGTCCGGCTATAATGCTATCAATAGCACCAAGCCCTTAGTGTTACCAAATTTTCTGCCGTTAGATCTACCCCTATGACCATTTCCGCCCCTTAGATCATACAATTCCACCAACCACCCACTAAACCCTAGGGGACCACTATCATCCTAACCACATATCACTTCATCCAAGGGCCGAAAACCTAATAGCACTAATGATTTGGTGCTATTAATAGTATTCTAGCCTAGTTCTATATATGTATATATATATATATATATAGAGAGAGAGAGAGAGAGTCCGACTATGGTGCTTCCGGAAGCACCATTCATGTGGTGCTTCCAACTTTTTAACCCTTGAATCAACTCTTTGACCATTTCTAACCTTTGGATTAGTATTATTTCCCTATAGAAGACCACTAAACCCTAGGAGAACCACTAAACCTTACAGGGGACCACTATCATCCCAACTCTATAATCTTTTATCCAAGGGTCAAAAAGTTGGAAGCACCAACTCCTTTATGCTTCCGGCAGCATAGTAGCTTTACACTGTATATATATATATATATATATAGAGAGAGAGAGAGAGAGAGAGAGAATTGAGGTCCTATGCTTTAAAAGCACCATAGCCGGACTTACTAGGCTACTATAATATTAATAGCATCAAGTTATTGGTTCTATTAGGTTTTCGGCCCTTGGATGAAGAGATATGCAGTTAGGATGATAGTGGTCTCCTAGAGTTGAGTGGGTGGTTGGTTGAATAGTATGATCTAATGGGTGGAAATGGTCAAAAGGGTAAATCTAACAGCGAAAAACTTGGTAGCATCAAGTACTTGGTGCTATTGATAGCATAGTAGCCGGACTCTATATATATAGAGAGAGAGAGAGTCCGGCTACTATACTCTTATAAGTATGATCGACTTTGTACTCATAAGTCGTTTTCGATGATAGAACTTTCGAACTCATAAGAGTATAGTAACCCTACTCATATATACATATATAATATATGTATATATATATATATAGTATATAGAGTTGAGCTAGAATACTATCGATAGCAAACGGACACTTTTGCCACCCATTTGTTTTCGATAATGGAGCTTCCAAATCGACGATCGGTACCGTTGAACATGATCTAGAGCATTTAAAGTATCTAGAAACCAAATTTCATGATTTTTCGATATTGTTTTCTTGTCCATCAAGTGGACACAAAAATGAATGGTTGAAAATAAATATCCTTTAAAAAGTGATGATAGGAGTTTTGTAATCAAGATCAAGAGTATAGATCTTGTTTTAAATAGTTTAAAGAATTTTCTAACAAAAATTCAATTGATTTGATATCTTTACACCGTTAAACAAGAAAGCGTCTCATATCGACCATTAAAATTACAAAATTTGAAACCCTTTGATCATTAGGCCAATGATGTCGAAAAAGCATGAAATTTGGTTTCTAGATACTTTAAATACTCTAGATCATGTTCAACGGTGCCGATCGTCGATTTGGAAGCTCCATCATCGAAAACAAATGGGTGGCAAAAGTGCCTGTTTGCTATCGATAGTATTCTAGCTCAACTCTATATATATATATATATATAGGCTCCTATGCTTTCGAAGTATGGAGGTCTCCGTGCTTGTAAATTATTTTCGATGATGGGACATCCGATTCGGCGATCGGTTCCGTTAGACATGATCTACGCTATTAGAACTATCTAAAAACCAAATTTCATAATTTTTTGACTTCATTTGCCTAGCGAATGAGTAGCCTCAAATAAATGGTTGAAAATAAAAATTTCATAAAAAAACAATGCTGAAATACTCAAATTTCAAATCAGAAGTATTGATCTTGCTATTGATGTTAAGTAGAATTTTCTATTAAAGTTTTATGTAATTTGGATTGTTCTACACCGTTGAACCTAAAAATGTGCCACATCGACCGTTAAAATAGTCATTTTTGAAACCTTTTGATCACTTGGTAAATGCTGTCGAAAAATTATGAAATTTGGTTTCTAGATAGTTCTAACAGCGTAGATTATGCCTAACAGAGCCGATTGTCGAATCGGATGTCCTATCATCGAAAACAACTTACAAGCACAGAGACCTCTGTAGTTTCGAAAGCATAGGAGACGTACTACATATATATATAGAGCAGGGCTACTGTGCTATTAGGAGCACAGCAGCCCATGTGCTCCTAAGTTTCTAACTATCCATCAATTTTGATGGGTGGTTAGGATGAGAGAGAAAAGAGAAATTGGTGAGAAATTAGGTGTCTGAATTTCTCTTCAATTTCTCTTCTCTCTCACCCTAACCACCCATCAAAATTGATGGATGGTTAGGACCTTAGGAGCACAAGGGCTGCTGTGCTCCTAATAGCACAGTAGCCCTACTCTATATATATATATATATATATATATATATGTGTGTGTGTGTGTGTGTGTGTGTGTGTGTGTGTGTACACACACACAATATATATATATATATATATATAGAGTTGAGCTGGAATACTATTAATAGTATTTGGGCTCTTTTGCTATCGATTTTTTAGCCGTTAGATCTACACTTTAATCAATGCCACCCTTTAGATCATACTATTCAACCAACCACCCACTCAACCCTAGGGGGACCACCACTAAACCCTAGGGGACCACTATCATCCCAACCCTACAATTTTTTATCCAAGGGTTAAAAACTCGATAGCATGAACAAGGCATCCGACAGCGTGTCATACAATGGTGGCAAGTGCTCAGCACGACTGCATGAATCCTTGCTCAAGATTATCATTGGTTTGAGACTATCAGATAATTTTCTTTCTTGATGAGCAAAGCTCAACAATCATTATATCTCTGCGCAATTTAGGGCCTGTTTGTTTGGGTGAAAGTGGAGAGGGGTGAAGTCGTTTTCGGCTGTAAACGATCACTTCCGCTGTTTGTTTCGCCGTAATAAAGATATGGTCGAAACTCGAGTTACAACAGCGACCCGGGCCGAAGTCAATTACGGTGAAGAGAGATGAAGAAACAATAATAAAATAATACAATAAGTGATGCTAGTTATATTTAAATATATTTAATTATGGTACTAATTACTCTTTTATTTAGTTTGTATATTTAAAATATGATAAAATTTGATTAGTTAAGTTTTAGTATTTCCTTTATTTAGTTTGTACATTTAAAATATGATGAAAATTGATTAGTTAAGTATTTATATATTTTTATTACTTTATAATTTTATTGTTGTATTATTATAATTTATATATAAAAAAATAATTTAGTTGTTTTAGATTAATTTTTTTTAATTATATATGAATATATTATATTATTTTTATTTATTATATTATAATTTATTATTTATTATCTATATATAAATTATAGGTTTACATCATTCACTCTCTGCCAAACAAACAACAGAACTGAAGAAACTTCACTTCCATAGCTATGAAACAAACAGCAGGAGAGAAAAAGTTTTCACCGAACTCCACTTCAACCGAAAGTCCACTTCAACCCAAAGTCCAGTTTCAGTGAAACAAACAAGCCCTTAGTGAGTTTGTTGCTCATCTAATCTAATCATCAAAATTATTTGTAACATGTCATACTGTACAACATAATATACATTAAACATAACTTTATATTACTGAATTTCAGACATATAGATTGTAAGATTTTTTAGAGTTTTCCCATATTTACATGTACTAATCATGCGGTATCCAAATACTGTGATCATGTCTATGCATTTAATGATGTGGCTTTATCGCAAAATTGTGTCACATATGGAGCAATCACTATCGTAATTGTTTAGACAAAATCAATCATTATGATTGCATTTAATGATATTATGCAATGTTGTTGCTAATTGATCTCTCATTTTGTACAGGAAAATGACTTTTAATTTCGCCGAAAAAACAACTAACCATGTCATATCGCAAAATATGAATATGACTGGCAACAAGAGATTACTAAGGAACGTTATATCATACAAATTTAGATATTGAGTGACAACAGCTATCCTTTTCTACAAGTATATGTGTTATCCTTTTTCTTATAAGTAAACCAGCAGCTAAAGTTAGTTACCTTGGAAACATTCAGTTTGAGGTATTGCAACAGCTTCCATAAAACCCAACTCATAAACATGTGAAATTAGTGGGGCCATCCCATGGTAGCGAAGGCCACCTGCAGCAAGAGCACTCAACTCAACAAAGTTTACGAAAATCAACAGTAAACTAAAAATCCAACTAAATAATTCTTACCAGCATGTATAGGATCAGGAACAAAACCATGCCCTAGGGTGTGCATCTTCATCAGAGGAGTCATCCCTGCTGTATCACCATAATCATAGGCATAAATGCCCTTAGTAAGTGATGGGCATGCCGCGGGTTCTACAGCTCTAAATATTGGGCTCATTCTCCCTTTGAGCTTCTCACGAATAAAAGGGAAAGCTAATCCTCCAAAATTAGATCCACCACCAGTGCAACCAATTATAATGTCTGGTGTTTCATTTATTGCTTCCAATTGTTTGAGACACTCCTCACCAATGACTGTTTGGTGTAGCAAAACATGGTTCAGAACACTCCCCAGACAGTACTTAGTGTCGGCATTAGTTGCTGCCACCTCTACAGCTTCTGAAATTGCTATTCCTAAGCTTCCAGGGCTTGAAGGATCTGACTCGAGAATTTTCTTTCCAGAATTGGTTAGTGTGGAAGGAGATGGGTGAACTTTGGCCCCCCATGTTTGCATCATTAGCCTCCTATAAGGTTTTTGATCATATGATGCACGCACCTGCCAGACCTAGATGCAAGAATCTCACACCAATTATAATTTGATTATCATGAAGAAGAGGGTGACTTGCACTGGGAGTTATCAATCCTTTTCTTTTCCTCAATCTTTTAGTGTGTCTTAAGTTTGGTCCCTAACTTTCACATGTCACAACTGGGATGCTAGCCTTTGCAATCTTATCCTTCCAGTTAAATTCTTCAACAATTGGAAAAAATAGTTAGATAATTGTCATCTTACTGCCACATAAGGTACCTTTTGAACTTCTTGATGCAGAATAGGCCTGAACCAATGTTGATCGGATTAAACCGATTTAGTTCATCGTTTTTTTTAATTAGATTTGATTTGTTGAGCATATCTTTTAGTTAGTTAAATGAGGATTTGTAGCTATCCTCTTATTTGGTTTTAGATTTTTATTTTTAGTTAACTTCTAAATAAGGTTGTTTTAATTAGTTATTTAGGATAAGATCAAATTCGAAGTTGGTTATGTGTATCTACGTATCACGGACGCGGGGTTTCCCACCCGCGCGTCCGCGTCCGACTCGCGTCGGACGCGTACGGGGCATGGACGCGCGTGTGACGCGCGTCCATGCCGCGTCATGTGATCCGGGAAAGTTTGTTAATTAGGAATGGAAAAAGTTTGTTAATTAATTCCTAATTAGTTAGGATACTTAATATTGCCACATCATAATAAATTAATTAAAAAATATATAATTTGGAAAAAAGTATCGTACAATTTTAGAAAAAAATATAATTAAAAAATTATATAGTCCTATTCCTAATAAAAAAATTATCTAATTCTACTCTTAACACAAAAAAAAAAATTTATTGATCTCATCTTTGATCTTGCTGAGTTTCCCTTCAACAAAGCCTCTAAACTAAAGGTATTCTCTTTTTCTATCTTTTTTTTGAATTAATATTATAATTTTTTTGAATAAAAATTTATTTTTACTTTCATTCTAAAATATAGTTTTGTTTGCAAAATTAGTATATTATCTATAATGAATATGTATTATTATACTGAAAAAAAGTTATATTTTATTAGCCGTGTCTGTGTCTTTATATTTTGAACTTTGCCGAGTCGTCGTGTCCGAGTCGTGTCGTGTCCCGTGTCCCGTGTCCGTGTCCGTGACACATAGATGTGTATCTAAGGCTAAGGATATTATAAATAAGGTATAAATCTTCATTGTATGAAGAAGACGATGATATTAATAAATTAGTAAAAGATGATTCGGAACTTTGGTGCACGAGCAATTTTTTTTCCTTCGCGAATGTGTCGCCCTGGAGTGAGTCCAGTCCCGAAATGAGTTCGGTTCAGGAGTGAGTCCTGATTATCTTTTGTTTTTTTTTCATTTTCTATTTTTTTTGAATTTTCTATTTCTTTAATTTTCATATTTTTTTTAATTACGAAAATTTCTAAAAATATTTCAAATATGTCTTAAAATTTTTTAAAAAAAAACTTTCAATATTATAAATCATATTTTGAAACCCTCTATAGCGTAGGACCCTATCTCCCCGTCCTACATCAGATTTGGTATCAGAGCTTAGGCCATTTGACGGTTCTGTTTCGTCAAAAATTTTGGGCTTATGGAAGAAAACAGGGTGAAAATTAAAAAAAAAATGAGAAAAAGTATTATAAAAAAAATATGAAAGAGTAAAAAAAAAAAAATATGGATGCAAAAGAATGTCTTAAAAAGGTTTTTCAAAAGCATGGTAGAAGAAAAGGAAATCATATTAAGTCATTGAAAAAAATATGTGAGATGACAAGAGTCGAGTTTGACGAATGGTTGTACGATCAGAAGTCATATTTTGAGAGAAAAAGAAATAATATTCGGATGGAAATACTGGATGACTTGAGATGTTGGTATAGACAAAGACAAGTATCTCATCTTGATTTTAACAGAATATTTTTAGAGGAAGAAGAAAGAAGGTTGAAAAATATTGAAGATGATTTTCAATGGATGGATAAGGTCAGAGATGAATACCGATGGATCCAACTAAATGTTCAATTGGAGACCCTAATTACTCTACAGAGTACATCACCTATGACACAGTTGGGAGTCGACAATTCTGATCCAATTCCATCCACACCATCATATGACAACAAAGTTCCATATATGGCCGAGCTCAAGTTAGATTTGAAAAATCCATAGTTGAATCATGAAGATAAGATAAATCAGTGTGTTGAGGAGGCAACATTATCAATTGAATTACCCTCATTGCCCCAGCAATATGAGTCCTCCATACAAGAGCTTCAGATTGCACCGAAAACATCTTTCTTATTGGTATCAAACCTTACGAAATCTCATGAACTTATCAGTTGTTCTTCCTACTTCAATATCAAACCGGAAACTCAGATGATACAAGTGGTTCGACATGCAGGCATTGGGCTGCATCACTTTATTTTGCACAATTGGTTGTTTCCTATCACCTTGCAAATCCAACTGATCTCGAGGACGAGATTCTGCGCAGCGGAAGCGAATGATGCAGAATAGGCCTGAACCAATGTTGATCGGATTAAACCGATTTAGTTCATCGTTTTTTTTAATTAGATTTGATTTGTTGAGCATATCTTTTAGTTAGTTAAATGAGGATTTGTAGCTATCCTCTTATTTGGTTTTAGATTTTTATTTTTAGTTAACTTCTAAATAAGGTTGTTTTAATTAGTTATTTAGGATAAGATCAAATTCGAAGTTGGTTATGTGTATCTACGTATCACGGACGCGGGGTTTCCCACCCGCGCGTCCGCGTCCGACTCGCGTCGGACGCGTACGGGGCATGGACGCGCGTGTGACGCGCGTCCATGCCGCGTCATGTGATCCGGGAAAGTTTGTTAATTAGGAATGGAAAAAGTTTGTTAATTAATTCCTAATTAGTTAGGATACTTAATATTGCCACATCATAATAAATTAATTAAAAAATATATAATTTGGAAAAAAGTATCGTACAATTTTAGAAAAAAATATAATTAAAAAATTATATAGTCCTATTCCTAATAAAAAAATTATCTAATTCTACTCTTAACACAAAAAAAAAAAATATTGATCTCATCTTTGATCTTGCTGAGTTTCCCTTCAACAAAGCCTCTAAACTAAAGGTATTCTCTTTTTCTATCTTTTTTTTGAATTAATATTATAATTTTTTTGAATAAAAATTTATTTTTACTTTCATTCTAAAATATAGTTTTGTTTGCAAAATTAGTATATTATCTATAATGAATATGTATTATTATACTGAAAAAAAGTTATATTTTATTAGCCGTGTCTGTGTCTTTATATTTTGAACTTTGCCGAGTCGTCGTGTCCGAGTCGTGTCGTGTCCCGTGTCCCGTGTCCGTGTCCGTGACACATAGATGTGTATCTAAGGCTAAGGATATTATAAATAAGGTATAAATCTTCATTGTATGAAGAAGACGATGATATTAATAAATTAGTAAAAGATGATTCGGAACTTTGGTGCACGAGCAATTTTTTTTCCTTCGCGAATGTGTCGCCCTGGAGTGAGTCCAGTCCCGAAATGAGTTCGGTTCAGGAGTGAGTCCTGATTATCTTTTGTTTTTTTTTCATTTTCTATTTTTTTTGAATTTTCTATTTCTTTAATTTTCATATTTTTTTTAATTACGAAAATTTCTAAAAATATTTCAAATATGTCTTAAAATTTTTTTAAAAAAAACTTTCAATATTATAAATCATATTTTGAAACCCTCTATAGCGTAGGACCCTATCTCCCCGTCCTACATCAGATTTGGTATCAGAGCTTAGGCCATTTGACGGTTCTGTTTCGTCAAAAATTTTGGGCTTATGGAAGAAAACAGGGTGAAAATTAAAAAAAAAATGAGAAAAAGTATTATAAAAAAAATATGAAAGAGTAAAAAAAAAAAAATATGGATGCAAAAGAATGTCTTAAAAAGGTTTTTCAAAAGCATGGTAGAAGAAAAGGAAATCATATTAAGTCATTGAAAAAAATATGTGAGATGACAAGAGTCGAGTTTGACGAATGGTTGTACGATCAGAAGTCATATTTTGAGAGAAAAAGAAATAATATTCGGATGGAAATACTGGATGACTTGAGATGTTGGTATAGACAAAGACAAGTATCTCATCTTGATTTTAACAGAATATTTTTAGAGGAAGAAGAAAGAAGGTTGAAAAATATTGAAGATGATTTTCAATGGATGGATAAGGTCAGAGATGAATACCGATGGATCCAACTAAATGTTCAATTGGAGACCCTAATTACTCTACAGAGTACATCACCTATGACACAGTTGGGAGTCGACAATTCTGATCCAATTCCATCCACACCATCATATGACAACAAAGTTCCATATATGGCCGAGCTCAAGTTAGATTTGAAAAATCCATAGTTGAATCATGAAGATAAGATAAATCAGTGTGTTGAGGAGGCAACATTATCAATTGAATTACCCTCATTGCCCCAGCAATATGAGTCCTCCATACAAGAGCTTCAGATTGCACCGAAAACATCTTTCTTATTGGTATCAAACCTTACGAAATCTCATGAACTTATCAGTTGTTCTTCCTACTTCAATATCAAACCGGAAACTCAGATGATACAAGTGGTTCGACATGCAGGCATTGGGCTGCATCACTTTATTTTGCACAATTGGTTGTTTCCTATCACCTTGCAAATCCAACTGATCTCGAGGACGAGATTCTGCGCAGCGGAAGCGAATGATGCAGAATAGGCCTGAACCAATGTTGATCGGATTAAACCGATTTAGTTCATCGTTTTTTTTAATTAGATTTGATTTGTTGAGCATATCTTTTAGTTAGTTAAATGAGGATTTGTAGCTATCCTCTTATTTGGTTTTAGATTTTTATTTTTAGTTAACTTCTAAATAAGGTTGTTTTAATTAGTTATTTAGGATAAGATCAAATTCGAAGTTGGTTATGTGTATCTAAGGCTAAGGATATTATAAATAAGGTATAAATCTTCATTGTATGAAGAAGACGATGATATTAATAAATTAGTAAAAGATGATTCGGAGCTTTGGTGCACGAGCAATTTTTTTTCCTTCGCGAATGCGTCGCCCTGGAGTGAGTCCAGTCCCGAAGTGAGTTCGGTTCAGGAGTGAGTCCTGATTATCTTTTGTTTTTTCTCTTTTTCTATTTTTTTTGAATTTTCATATTTTTTTAATTACGAAAATTTCTAAAAATATTTCAAATATATTTTAATTTTTTTAAAAAAAAACTTTTAATATTATAAATCATATTTTGAAACCCTCTATAGCGTAGGACCCTATCTCCCCGTCCTACATCACTTCTTATATAGCCAGAAAAAAAATTTACTAAAAAGAATAGGATTGCAACTCCAACTGTAGCAACTGAAAGATTGGGAAATTAACAAAAACCTGCTGAAAGACTGGGGACTCCTTTTGCAAATTAATCATCAATAGTAGAAGCAACCAAACGTTGAATTATCGTGATAAAAGCTATATCAACAATCTAAGGCCTCGTTTGATGCTGTTTCCGTGTTTTTGGTTTCATTAACAAAAATTGTATGTGGTTGAATGCGGTGGATGAACTTCCCCTACTGTTATCATTATTAGCTAGCTGAAAGGCATCTTCTTTGAATAAACAAACCAAAAAAATAAAGAAGTTATTACTAAGTTTTTGGTTGCCAAACAGATCCCGCAGATTAGAGACTAAAAGCACAGCTTGCACACTCCACCTCATAAAATGTGTTTGAAAAATACAGGCTAGAAAAAAAGTACAAAGAAAGGCCTAAGTAACTTACTTCGCAATCAAGACCAAAAAGGCTGCAGGCAAAGGCTAGAGAGCTACCCCATTGACCAGCACCAGTTTCAGTCACAACTTTTTTCACTCCTTGTTTAGCATTATACCATGCTTGAGGAACTGCAGTGTTTGGTTTATGTGATCCAGCCGGGCTGGTACCCTCATACTTGTAGTAGATTCTAGCAGGTGTCTCTAGCAATCTCTCAAGTCTCTTGGCCCTTTATCCATATAAAAGTGTGAGGACGTGCATTTTTTCCTTAGGGTCTTCTGCATATAATGTAAATTGCACCGGTAGTCCCAAACTTGTAGTCAAGTTCCATTTTAGTCCTTGAACTTTTTAAATTGGACATTCAACATGCCAAACTTCTGAAAATGTTCACTACAGTCTTTTGCCTTAGAGGAAAAATAATTGTGCGCATCCGGTTCTTCCAGACATTCATGCACCACGAATCCATTCGTCATTCCTCCATCTCATACTTCTCATTGAACAATCCAAATTCTAAATAGAGAAAAGGCTGCAACTCAATGGGTGGTTGGGAAAGGAAAAGGAGATGGGATCAAGGGCTACAATGCATGGATGGGCAGTGCAGGCAATATTTACCAGTAACTGTTAGCGAGATACTTTCAAAGTTTGGAGTGTCAGATGTCCAACTCAAGAAGTTCAAAGACCAAAGTGAAACCAAGCTAAAAGTTTGAGGGTCAATGTGCAATTTACCTTCTTTATCTATAGATCTGTATTTTTAGATATTACCAATGTAAAAGTCTGAATTTTCATATATACCCCACAAAAGTGTAGCGTCTTACAAAAAAAATATCCTAATCCAAAGCTGTAAATACATCCAATTCATAGAGCCAATTGATTTCCTAGAAAAGTTTTTTTAAAAAAAAAGCAGCCTCTTTGCAAGCGCAAGGGCACGTATATACAAACTTCTACTTTTTGAAGACATGAATGAAATTAAGATTTTAAAGGGACATTAATGAAAAATAAATTTGGGAGGAGTATATATGCAAATATCACTTTTTTTTATTGGAAATTTGGAAATAATAATAATATAAGGTGATGAAAAAAATAATACTAACCTAATAAGAGGCGTTGGACGCCAAAGTCTAAATACATCGATAACTTCTTCTGGGATACTGATGAATCGTTCATTCGTCACTTCCTGCTTAATCAATTCATCTGGGAAAAGGGGAGATAGATCTTCAGGATTGAGCGGCTTATGAGTCTTTGGATGCAAAGGTGGAGGAGGTTTCACAGAGAGGTCCGCCACAAGATTATACCATTGCTTTGGGATTTCCACTCTTACATCACAGGAGCTTGCATTGGCTCTTGGCTGGTAGTGACTTTTACGCACAGAACTCTTTAACTTTAGTGTGAAATGATTCAGCTTTTCATCAGGGCCTGAAAGACAAGAAGAATACAATATTGCTTACTCACATTTGTTTGACCCTATAGACACAAAAGAATATATAAATACTCAGGAAACTGAAAATACGGAAGAAAACTACTAAAACATGTTTATGTTACTATATATATAGAATGTGTATGTGAGTAGTTCTATATATGTGCGTCATGAGAGGAAGCATGCTTTTCCTTGTACTGTTTTAGGTATAACAAGAAACCTATCACCTATAAATTGAAGAGACATAAACGTACTTCGTTTGTACTGTTTGAGGCATAATAAACAACATACCATCTATAAATTGGAGAGACATAACCAAAGGGCTTTTGCATTATCCACCCGATGCTTGAGCTGGCAGATTGTTAAACTTGGAACCTATGGGTCGTACTTAGCATAAATTAAACTACTCAACGAAGTGAGAGATTCACTTGAATTGATCTCCCAACAATAGACTACATTCTGCAACTTTTGAAGAAGTCAAAGGAGTTTATTCCAGCCAAATAAGTTTTACCTGGCAGTAATGCAGTAGCATTAGCAGTTCAATATATTGGGCGGAATACTCTTACACTGCACTTATTACACAAGCTTCTACGCAAGCCACAATGTGGACCACTTTTCACATCTTAATAGACTCCCCAAACCAAACACCAATTGAATTAAATTCCTTTTCCATGGAAAACACGTCTCCCCAAAAAATTGTTTTTAATAAAACGAAACACCACCTAAACAGCAGAACAGTTCAAGACAGGAGAGAAAGACGAAAACTTTAACCCAAATATGTCTTCACCCTGAAGGCCAATGAAGCAAAATCCCGTCGACTACTTAAATCATCAAGGTCATAACTCAGCGCAAATGAACATCCTGAAGGTTCAAGAGGAGAAGAAAAATAAACTCCAAATACCTCCTAATACAAGCGTGCATTGCCAGGTCCCTCGATTTTGCTAGCGGCCATAGCATCCTTAAAGAGAAAACTTTGGCACAATGCTCAGTATGTGAACTAAATTTCTTCTAGAAATGTCCAAGTAGAAATAAAATACTGCCTATATGTCCCTTGCTTCTAGTAGCACAACACAACAAGGAAACAGCAACTAGCACTGATTAAACAAGTAATTAAGGAAGCAAACTATCTACAACACATCAGATCGAAAGCCCAGACAACACATCAGATCGAAAGCCCCGAAAATGATGCACTCACCATTGTTCACTTGAATCTGAAACGTAAATTAGGTACAGCAGTCAGACCATAAACGTCTCTCTCGTTTTCCTTGCAAAGAAGGATGAATTTTCCGTTGTTGCCCCGTCCACACGAAACAGACGTGTTCACCTTAAGTTCAGCCAACAAGCTTCATGGAGTTTTGACTAACTGCCATGACCATCATGGAACCCTTACTAGATTTAGTAAAGCGAGCACATAATAAGAAAACTTTGTAGTGGTCCGGTATTGCTGCCATCTTTTTAAATAGAAAGTTTATGGGAAAGAGAGTGGGAGTGGACGGTGGATTGCTAGCGGTCCTTGCATCTAAGGTGTTGATTTTCAAACAAGAAATAAAAACGCCGAAGTAACATTCAGTTTGCTTTGTTTGTTTTTCCTTTCAAGAAGTTCTCGCCCCGCAACCGTCCAGGGAGTATTGCAAGCTAACCAACCACGATAAAAATGAAGTAAGTCCGTCTGCCAACGTAGTCTATTACATAAAATTGTGTTTAGAAAAGCAAAAAAAAATATTGGTAAGAGCAGACTAATACTATGGTATCAGAGCCGGTCCTAAGATGCTCTCTGTTCAAGAGATTCTAAATCCGATTCCCAAATCCGCCATTCTGTTATCCCTTCCGACAGTCCACGTGGCATTCTAGGCCATTTCCTACATGATCAATATTTCGGGGGTGTTAAGACCTAGCCTGGGCCGTTTTCTACAAGATGAAATCTCTTGAGTGGCAAAACGCGCAGACAGGTCCTCAGTTTAAACCAACATTCTCAGGGGAGAAAGCTCTTTTAACACACGATTCAAAGAAATTTTAATGTTGGACACACATTTTTAGTATACTTATTAGAGATGGAACTAGCAAATGAGTAGCTAGAAGCTATGAATAAAGGCATCCAGCGAGGGAGACGGGGGAGATGGCGAACCAAGGAATGGGCTCCGAAGAGAGGGGGCTCGCGGCGGTGAAGGTGAAAGCGCCGCCGCCATGAAATCTCTGTGGCTCGTCGAACGCCCTGCTTGAGCTTCAGCTTGAGCTTGAACTTGAGGATCCCATGGTATTGAATGGGAAAGCTTCTTTTTATGAGGAGGTGGTAGCTGAAGACGGCATTGGACTGGTCGTGCTTTGACTGGTGTGTCTTATTTTTAAAAAATTCTACTTGTAAACCTCGAAAGGATATAGATTTTACTGTCCTTATTTTAGAGTTCACAAAAATTTAAATAAATTTTAATAAAAATAAAAAAATTGATATGATAAGTAAAAAAAATTAATAGGCCTTGAATAGATTGGCTATAAGATATATATTCTACTTTGGAATGTACCATAGCATTGCTCCTTACTTCAAAAAAACCTTGTATATATACCCCTGACCTTTACCTCTTGTGCGAACAGATGCATAAATTTTTAATTTTGATAATTAGGCTCTCTAACTTCATCAAATAGTTCAACAGGTCTTCTTTTCAATTGAAGTTGTCGGTAACACATCCGTTTTGATTATATGTTCTGCATATAATCTTATAAATTTTCTTTTAAAAATGAAGAAATTTAATTTTTTATTCTAACATATAAAAAAGCCAATAAAAGTTGACGTAGGTTCGCCTTATGTCTCAATGCTCATACTTAATTAAAAAAAATTGAAAGAAAAAAAATAGGCTTCAATATCTTATGAAATTATGCAAACAATATGCCTCAGAATTACTGTCTTATCAGTAACTTCAATGGAAGAGATGGGTTTATTGACTTATATATTAAGTTTAGGAAGATCTAGTTACCAAAATTAAAAGTTCAATTATATGTTTGCAAAAGAGATAAAATTCAGGGGTCTTTGTATATTTTTTCTTATTTTTAAAAGGTTAAGCTCCCGAAATAACAATCTACTTGTGTACTTCACTCCTAGGGATGCAAATAGGGGGATATAGGGGTAGGAGGGCACCCCCTCCAGCATTGTTTTCTTGGCGGATCAGGATGGATTCGGCAAGAGATGATTTTTATCCTATTTTTTCCCCCTATTTATAGCTCCATTCAGGGCGGTCGAGATAGAAGTGAATTTTTATAGATTTTTGGTGAATTGAGACGGATTAAAGAAAAGAAGGGGTCCTCCCCTTCCAGTCCATTTCTTTAGCAGATCGGGGTAGATTTGAGGTAGATTAATTTTTCTCTTTTTTGGCTCCAACTTATCACCTCATTCAGGGCGAAAGCGACTCAGGAGCACAGAGACTTGCATGATCCTAAGAGCACAACAACTCTACTATATAGAGTATGGCTACTACACTCTTATGAGGACGATCACCTTCGTACTCATAAGTCGTTTTTGATGATAGAGCTTCCGAATCAACAATCCATATTTTTAAACATAATATAGAGCATTCAAAACTTTTAGAAAACGAATTTCATAATCATTTCGCTTTATTTACCTTACGATTAAAAGATCTCAAAATGGACAATTTTTAACAGCCGATATGAGATATTTGCTAGCTTAATGATGTAAAATAATCAGAATTGATTAAATTTTAATTAAAAAAAACTATTCACTATCGAGATAAAGATTAATAATTTCGATTTTAAATTGAAGAATCTGGTCCTTTATTTTTAGGAGGTCGTTCAATTTTGATCATTCATTTTATGCCCGCTTGATGGAATTTACTATAATTTTAAAAAATTACGAAATTTATTTTCTAGTAGTTTCAAATGCTCTAATCATATTTAACAATATGGATCGTCGATTCGGAAGCTTTATCATTAGAAACAACTTATGAATACAAAGGCCTTCGTACTCTTAAGAGCAAGGATTTAAGTGCCCATCAGCACTGGCCGTATCCACCGTGTCATATCGTGCCAATAAGATATCAACACGATACAACCTCCGTACCAACAGCACAGCTCAAAACCCTCTAGTTTTTTCAATTAGTAAGTAATATTTTCAATAAAGTTCAAAAGATTTAATAAAGATATATAATAAGCAGTTAGAATATTTTGTTGCTAAAAAAAATAAATATTTCATGCTATTATGTGTCGGTATATATGTATTTTTTGTGACTGGCGCGCATCGGCACGGTGCTGACGCACCATGTCATACTGTGCCGGCAAGTTTTTGGCACGACTCCGTGCAACGACACTTAAATCCTTGAAATATACCCTTCAACCCTTCAAAGCTTCAAAAATATCTAATATACCCTTGGTTGACCAAAATACCCTAATTGATTTTCAAAAATCTCTTCAAATATCTCCAGACTCGTGAGATTTACTAATGGGATTTCGATTTAGAAGGGTATTCTGGTAATTTTAGAGTAAATTTAAAATTTTGAATAGTAGTCAGGGGTAAATAAGTAATATACATGTAGTTCAGCTAGGATATTATTAATAGTATATATTATCTATTTTTTCATCCTTGGATCATTACTATTACACCAACACCCACTCAACTGTTATAACCCGCTTCCTAGGAGGTCACCCATCCTGAGAAGACGTCCTCGTCAGGCTCAAGCACACTCATAAGCATCAGGCGATGTGAGACTCGCCTCGCTAGCCTTAGTCGACCTTGTGGGGAGTCGTACTTCACTCACAACGATCACCAGCCGAGGAGCCGCACTATGCCCACTGTATAACCCTAACTCAGCCGAAATTCATCCCATATTTTCGGCCAGTGATTGGCTCTGATACTAATTGTGACGCCCCAACTTTCTAGGGGGGTCACTTATCCTAAGACTACTCTAGCCCTAGCACGCTTAGCTCTCTTAATCTCTTGGGCCTAGTCACCGCTCAAAATGCTATAGACGGATTTAGAGTTTTAGCCCTATTATATCTCATATATATAACTATTCCAAATTGTGAGAATCCGAATTTTGGGAATTTGAAATTCTCAGTGTTCCTCTCCCCCATTACTGTGTTTTTTATCAGTATACGTATATATATAGGTTTATATATATATATATGTATATAAGTGTCTTTTAGTGATTTTTGTTAGTTTTCGGATTTTCGTCGCGGAGAGTGAACGGCTTAACGTCGCGATCCGGAGTCCGTTTCTGGCGATCCAAATGCTAAGTTCGATGTCTCGGCAGTGCTGAACGCGATGGCGCGATCCGTGTCGCCGTGCGACGAACGGATTAAAAGTTATTTCATCTTGATCGCCGAGAGGTCGTACGTCACGTTTTTCAGTTTTCGCGATTTAGACCCTGTTTTCGCACCGTTTCGCGTGAGATCGCAAGTGGAGGGGTGTTTTAGCATCTTGTGCTGGCTGAGAAGGGGTTTTTGTGTTTTGAGTGAAGAGGGAGGTTGAGTGTTTGAGTGGGTTTAGTAGGTGGAGGGGGTGGGTGAAACATCCCCTCACACCCTCTCTCTCCCTCTCTCACTCCCTTCTCTCCCCTGCTCCCAGGGGGTGAGCACGAGGCTCCCCTGCCCCTTGGCCTCCTCCCTGAGCAGCGCCGGCCGCCGCCGGCCACCGCCTGGCCGGAGCAACTCCGGCCACCTCTCCCTCTCCCTTTTTCTCTTTTCTTCTTCTTCTTCTTCTTCTTCCCCTCCTCTGAGGTCAGCACCCAGGGGGAAACCACGCCGAGCTCCCCCTGAGGTTGCTGTGACGCGGGGGACCGCCGCCGTGCCGCCGGAGGACCGCCGGAAGCAGCCTGAGCTGCTGCGGCCAGCTGCTGGAGCAGCAGCTGGCCGAGGATGGTGAGCCCCTGCCGCCGCCGCCTCCCGCACCCTGGGAAGGTGAGCATCACCTCCCCCGCGACCTCCGGCGCCGCCTCCTGCCTCCCCGGCCATCGCCGTGCCGCCGGAGAGCCGCCGGAGCCGCCGCGGGCTCGGCTAGGGCAACCTCTGTCTCCTTGCCGCGCCGCCGCCGCCGGTTCCTGCCGCCACCTGAGGTGAGCCCCCGCTTCCTCACCTCCCCCGCACTCACCCCTGGCCGCCACCGGCCATGCATGGCGGCCGACAGCCGGCCGGAGCTAGCTGCTCCGGCCAGGGGTCACTTCTGTGGTGTTTTTGTTTTGTTGGGTTGTTTGAGCTCTCTGTTGACTCCCGAAGCTCGGAAGGGTGAGCCCGACGATCGCAACGATGTGCTGAACACCGTGCTCACCCTAGTTTTGGGTTTCGTTGAGCTGTCGTATGGTTCGGCCTTTGTCGGAGCTTTTGAACTCGTTTACTCGCTGTTTTTATGCAACTTCCCAGACTGTGACTGTTCCTGTCGCAGTGGGGCTGTGAGCATGGCCTCCGTTACGTCGTTGCCAATCCGCTGGTGCTCGCGGAAGGTCGTGCGGATGTACGGCTTGCTCACACGGCCTTAGTTAAGCTTGCTTTTGTGCGCGCACTCACTGTTTTTATGGGATTTCCCGGCTTACGACTGGTCCTGTCGCAGTGGGACCATGAGCACGGTCTCCGTGACGTCGCTACCTATCCGCCGGTGCTTGCGGAAGGTCGAGCGGACGAACGGTTTGCTCTAGCGGCTCCGTTTATTGCTTGTATGTATGGAATTGTGGCTTGTTTGTGGACTTTAGCTTTTGTGGCAGCGTTGCGACGCTGTGGGCAGCAAGGGTAGGGTTTTTGGGACCCTGTGGACTGGTTGTCCAACCCCCTCGCCCTTCGTGGAGTTTCGGATTCGTTTCCGACGCGTTTTTCGATGAAATAATCGGCGAAACGCACGTTTCTAGTCGCGCGACTCACTCGCTGTTTTCGCGAACGACTTGGCTTCATCGTTTAGCCTTGTTGGCTGTTCCTCATCGCTGTCCCAAAGTTCCGAGGACAGCAGATGAGTGATGTGGGGTTCCGGTGCCAAATCGGCACTTTTCGGGAACCCGGGAAGCCTTTTCGGGTGCGTTTGATGTTCGTGGCACCCCGAGCTTGTGCTCGCTGTCCCGTCACTTGGTTTTGTGTGTTCGGGGACAGCGAGGGACCTTGTTGGCTGCTAGGTACCCCTCTGGGGCTTAGTGTGGTTTGCGATCGTCCCGGTGGGTTTCCCGGGCGATCGGTCGGCTTCGGGATGTGAGAGCTTTATGTTTAGCGTCGACTTGGTAGACCTTGACCCTGTGAGTCTTTCGTAGGTCCTGTCGCGGTTCCCGAGAGCCGTCGGTGTTAGGCTTGACCTTTCGACAGGTGGGTACTTCGATCCGGAGTCGGTTCAGTGGACTACGGTGATACCTTTTTATCCCTTCTTTCGCATTTCAGTTTTTAGTTCACTTGACTCCCGTAGACTCTACTTATATGCGTGCTTGGATAGTAGAGTAGTGTGGCTTGCATGTTCTTTGAGACGACCCAGTCGGTCGGGGGGGGGGGGAGGGATCGCTTATCATTCCGAGCGATCCTAGTGTGGCTTGCATGTTCCTTGAGACGACCCAGTTGGTCGGAGGTGATCGCCTGTTGTTCCGAGCGATCCTAGTTGTGGTTTATTGGTTGCTTCTCGGCTTGTTGCCGTTATGTGGATTGAGCATTTGCATCGATCGTCACAGCTCTTCTAGCACTTCACGTACACCGCGGTCTGATCCACCGTTTGGAGGTGTTCTTTTCCGGAAAAGGGTTGTTGAGTTTGTGCCGACTCGTGAGCCTTGATGCAGTGCGTCCAGAAGGTTTATGTGCCTATAGATGAGCAGGTGACAGTGCATGGGATACGTCCCGGTGGTTTTAGATTGGGTTTACTTTGTGGTTTTCCCTTTGATGCATACTAGTTGTTTACAGTAGCATAGTTATTTCAGTTGTATGTTAGCCTCATATTTACTTGTGCTACTGTTTACCATATCTATCTTTTGTTGACCCTCGTGCCGGTGTGTACACCTCGCCTTCGTCGGCTTGCGGTACCCACTGGGAGGGGAGACATGTGTACATGTTCTCACCCCCCACCCCCGTTGCAGGTTTCAGGTGAGCAGGGTGGTGAGTGTCGGGACGCTGCGAGGCACGCCTAGATAGTAGCTCTAGAGGTTCCGACTCGTGAGGCTACATCCCCAGATTTGGTTATCACCCTACCTTCGCCTATTAGATGTCATTTGTGGTTCAGTTATTCTTTGGGCTTACTATAGCATGCTTGGATTTGATTGGTTGTATCCTTGTTTTCCAGTCGTTTCATTTATCGAGCATTTTGGTTTTCTACCCCTCGTGGTAGCGTCGTAAAACAAGGTTTCCGTGTGGGAAACGGTTTTCAAATGGATTTCTGATTGCTCGGTTTTGTGATTTCAAAAAGAGAGTTCTCGTGTGGAGAACAGTTTTCAAATGATTCTTGAATGTTTGAAATTAGGGTTTCAAATAAAGCTTCTGGGTAAGGAGCAGCTTTCTAGAATGTTTGTTGCTTGTGCATTGCATCATCCTTCGCTTAAGGACCTGCTTAGATTCATACAGGTTTAAGGACGGCTAGCTGTATGAATCTTTGGTGTCGTTGTGCTGTTGGGATGAATGAATAGTGGTTGTGATCCTGTTGTATGCTGTGGACGCCGTGCAAATACAGGGGAGGTTCTGTCCGTGTGTACAGTGGACCCTGTATTTGTGGCGGGTCTGTACGTGGCGCGGGCTAGGCTTTCAAAAAAAAAAAAATTTAGCACGTTTTTCCGCATCTTGAACTAGCCCGGGGCGTGACAGATTAAGATGGTATCAGAGCGTAAAGGGAACAAACACTCATTCATTCATCAACTTGTAACTGAACCACAGGTTAGGCTGACCCATAGGGAGACCTAGGATGTATAGGCGCGCGAGCTCGAGGGGTTTGTTTTCGGCTTGTGTTTTGTGGGAGTTGCCGACCCCTTTTCTCTTGCGCTGGTTTCTGCTTTTGCAGTTGGCTTGTGGTCTTGATAGACCTCCTCGTCCGGGTCGTGGTTGTGGGCGTGCGCCTGCGGAGCTGTCTGCTGGTTTTCTGTTTCGGGCTGTTGAGGCCGGTACGAGTGAGGAGCTGGCAAGAGGCGGACAGCCTGGTGTGGGCCGTACCCTGTGTGCTTGAGGCCGAGGCGAGGGGTCAGTTGGCGACCCTCTCCGGCATGTTCCGGCTTGTTCCGGTGGTTTTCGCAACAGGCTACGGCAGCTGCCGCCCTAGCCCCTCCTACTCCTTCGCCGTGTACCCCGATGACTGCAGACCCTCCTGTGGCACCCACCCCGATGTGCGACGACCGTGACGATGACAGCGACTTTGTCGGCTGTTTCGCGCGTGGACGCCGACCCCGTGTTTGGGGGTGGTGGTCACACTCAAGCGTGTTGGACGGATTTCCTGTGTTTGATCTGCCCTAGTTCGCAGGCTCGTGCTGTTTCTGGTAGTGGTGGTGGAGTACCAGACAGATCCCAAGTGGCGGGGGTGTTTTTCCCTTTGTGTAACCACCACTCGTTGGTGTGGTGGCCCTCGTGGGCTTGGGAAACGTCACTTGGTGGATCTGTGTTGTTGTGGGGCTGTTCTCGCCCTGTCCCCACTTTCCGTGTTGAGCACGAGGGCCTCTGCGAGCGTCTCCACGGAGATGTTGTTTTGAGCGGTTTCGACCGCAGTTTGGGTGTTTTTTTTCCCCCTGTTTTGTTGGGTAGGAAGGTGAAGCCTACCCCTCTGACGTCTTGCTGGTGGCATCGTCAATGTTGGTCTTTTGACCCTTGGCTAGTTCTGGCGTCGAACTGACGTGTACTAGACCGAGTGGACACTGCTGGGTGTCGGGTTTTTGTTGGGGCCCACATAGTTTGCGGATATCCTAACGCCCAAATTGGTGTGTTCGGGGATTCCTGGTGGTTTTGTAGGTTTGTGCATTATCGCGAGATCTTCCAGGTCCTTGTTGGAGATCTCACCGCGTCGACGTTGGTTAATCGACGCTGGTTTTGTTCTGCCTCCGGTTTGGTTCGCTTGGTTGACGACCCTTTGTCGCCCGTAGTCGCCGGTTCGTTGTTGGAAGCCGATGACTCCTAGAGAGTTGGCTCAGGGCAGACTTTGTTTTGTGGGTCGGTCTGCTTTTCCCGTTAATTCGGTGACTCGTCTGTGACTTTGGTCCAGCTTTGGAGTTGGTTGACCTGGCGTCTTTGTGGTGTTGCCAACTGGTTGTTGGCTTTGACCTTGGGGTATTTCGTCCTCTTTTGATAAGTACGTTGGCTGCAGACAGCGTAGTGTCGAAAGTTAGAACGAAATACCCTATTCCTTCTTGGGGACTTTCTGGATTGGGTCGGTGCTTTTCCTGGCAAGACTTTCTCCTTTCTTTGACGTCTTGTGGAGAGCTGTGTGTTAGTCATCCCCGTTCTAGTGGTGAACCTTGAGCTAATTCTAGCGTGGTTTTCGCGCAGTCGATTTGACGTCACTGCCGTTGGTTTGACTCCGGTTGGGTCAGGGTGCCCTTTTAGCTCGGTTTCGGGATGACGGGAGCCTGGTTGTTGGCTCCGAGGTCTCTGTGCTTGTGTTCGCGTGCTGGGTTTTCGCCGCGTCTTTCGTGTAGTCTTGCTTTGGAGCGCGTGTCTGATCTTTTTGATCTGATGTTCGGCATCGTAGGGGTTTTTTATCGCGTGCTGCGATTGGCAGCCCTGTACACCTGAGTGATGGACTCGTAGGGTTTTCGTTGGTTGTTGAACTGGGTTTCGGCAGTTCTTGGATCATTTGTCGTGATCTCCTTTGACGACATACTGATCTCTTCGAAGAGTTTCCTTCTTGGTTCGCATCGTGATGTGGGTTGGTTTTGTGGAGGAACCAAGGAAGGAGGACTCTGTAGTGGTTTGGCCCGTTCCGACTCCTGTGGCTGAGTTTAGGAACTTCCTCGGCTTGGGCGTTGTTGCCGGCGAATTGTTGAGGGTCCTCCTCAAGGTCGCCGCCCCTTTGAACAAGCTGTCGAGGAAGGGCGCGTTGTTTCTGTAGACTCCCGCTTGTCTGATGAGCGTCTTGGAGCCGATGGACTGTTTGACCCGTGCCCCTATCTTAGCATTGTCGCAGCTTGGTGTGGTAGTTACGATCGTCGGCAATGCATCTATGGATAGGATTGGGGTGCGTGCTCATGCAGCAAGAGAGGATTATTGGTTGTGCTCCGCGCTAGTTGATGGACCGTAGGAAGATCTATCTAGCGCTCGATCTTGAGTTAGCAGCAGTGGTGTACGCTCCCGAGCTTTTGAGACTGTACCTTGTGGAGCTACCGCGTAGTTGTTGCCTTTGGAGGTACACCCACCTTGACGGATCAGTTTTTCGGTGGGCAACCGATGGATCCGCACTGGTAGAGAGTGCGAGTTGGACTGAGAAGGTGACTTCGTGCTACATGCTGATGGTTGCCTTCGAGGACGGAGTTGTGTGCTCAGTGTTCAGGATTTGAGGTGAGAGTTTTGACTGAAGCACACCAGTCGCCGTACACCGTTCATCCTGGAGAGACAAGGATGTACCGCGACTTGAGGCTGAGTTTTTGGTTGTAGCTCAGCATGTGGCACTGTGCCGGGTTTGTCAGCCGAGAAGCTTTGACCTTTGCCTGTACCTGTAGGGAAGTGGGAGCAGATCACTATGGTTTTCGTCACCGGGTTGCCTCGTTCCCTGCAAGGTCAAGTTGCGATCTGGGTTTTGTGGACTGTCTGACGAAAACAGCTCACTCCCTATCGGTACATCTGTTTTAGTCTTGGGATCGACTGGCGCAGCTCCACTTGGATGAGTTCGTCGGGCTGTCTGGAGAGCTAGTGTCGATCGCTTTGGATTGGAGTTCTCGCTTCGTTTCCCAGTTCTGGTGGGGCCTGCAATAGGCACTGGAGACGAGGCTCGACTTTAGCTCAGTTCAACCCTCGGAGTGTTGGGCAGTCGGAGCGAGTCTTCTAGACTCTCGGGGTATGCTCCGGGCATACGCTTTGGATTTTGGTGAGGGTGGTTCAGGTATCTTTCTTAGGTGGAGTTTGCCTTCTGCAACAGCTTCCTAGCGAGCTTTGGTTTGGCACCGCACGAGGCGTTTTGTGAAGTCGTTGTCGATCACTGTTCTGTCTGGTTGACGTGGGTGAACGTCGTGTGATCGGCCCGACGACGGTTCAGCTGAGGGAGTATCTCAGCTGTGGTGAGGTGCCTGTGGGGTTTTTGGGCTCGCATTGTGAAACAGTTGGGGAATCGAAGCTTTCTGTTTCGTGAGAGCGGTATCCGCTGTTGTTCGCGGATAGTGTGTGAGTAAGTTTCGGGGACGAAACTTCTTGTTAGGTGGGAGTGATGTGAGAATCCGAATTTTGGGAATTTGAAATTCTCAGTGTTCCTCTCCCCCATTACTGTGTTTTTGATCAGTATACGTATATATATAGGTTTATATATATATATATGTATATAAGTGTCTTTTAGTGATTTTTGTTAGTTTTCGGATTTTCGTCGCGGAGAGTGAACGGCTTAACGTCGCGATCCGGAGTCCGTTTCTGGCGATCCAAATGCTAAGTTCGATGTCTCGGCAGTGCTGAACGCGATGGCGCGATCCGTGTCGCCGTGCGACGAACGGATTAAAAGTTATTCCATCTTGATCGCCGAGAGGTCGTACGTCACGTTTTTCGATTTCGCGATTTAGACCCTGTTTTCGCACCGTTTCGCGTGAGATCGCAAGTGGAGGGGTGTTTTAGCATCTTGTGCTGGCTGAGAAGGGGTTTTTGTGTTTTGAGTGAAGAGGGAGGTTGAGTGTTTGAGTGGGTTTAGTAGGTGGAGGGGGTGGGTAAAACATCCCCTCACACCCTCTCTCACTCCCTCTCTCTCCCTCTCTCACTCCCTTCTCTCCCCTTCTCCCAGGGGGTGAGCACGAGGCTCCCCTGCCCCTTGGCCTCCTCCCTGAGCAGCGCCGGCCGCCGCCGGCCACCGCCTGGCCGGAGCAACTCCGGCCACCTCTCCTGTCGCGGTTCCCGAGAGCCGTCGGTGTTAGGCTTGACCTTTCGACAGGTGGGTACTTCGATCCGGAGTCGGTTCAGTGGACTACGGTGATACCTTTTTATCCCTTCTTTCGCATTTCAGTTTTTAGTTCACTTGACTCCCGTAGACTCTACTTATATGCGTGCTTGGATAGTAGAGTAGTGTGGCTTGCATGTTCTTTGAGACGACCCAGTCGGTCGGGGGGGGGGGGGGGGGGGGGGGGGGGGGGGGGGGGGGGGGGGGGGGGGGGGGGGGGGGGGGGGGGGATCGCTTATCGCTTATCATTCCGAGCGATCCTAGTGTGGCTTGCATGTTCCTTGAGACGACCCAGTTGGTCGGAGGTGATCGCCTGTTGTTCCGAGCGATCCTAGTTGTGGTTTATTGGTTGCTTCTCGGCTTGTTGCCGTTCTGTGGATTGAGCATTTGCATCGAGATCGTCACAGCTCTTCTAGCACTTCACGTACACCGCGGTCTGATCCACCGTTTGGAGGTGTTCTTTTCCGGAAAAGGGTCGTTGAGTTTGTGCCGACCCGTGAGCCTTGATGCAGTGCGTCCAGAAGGTTTATGTGCCTATAGATGAGCAGGTGACAGTGCATGGGATACGTCCCGGTGGTTTTAGATTGGGTTTACTTTGTGGTTTTCCCTTTGATGCATACTAGTTGTTTACAGTAGCATAGTTATTTCAGTTGTATGTTAGCCTCATATTTACTTGTGCTACTGTTTACCATATCTATCTTTTGTTGACCCTCGTGCCGGTGTGTACACCTCGCCTTCGTCGGCTTGCGGTACCCACTGGGAGGGGAGACATGTGTACATGTTCTTCTCACCCCCCACCCCCGTTGCAGGTTTCAGGTGAGCAGGGTGGTGAGTGTCGGGACGCTGCGAGGCACGCCTAGATAGTAGCTCTAGAGGTTCCGACTCGTGAGGCTACATCCCCAGATTTGGTTATCACCCTACCTTCGCCTATTAGATGTCATTTGTGGTTCAGTTATTCTTTGGGCTTACTATAGCATGCTTGGATTGATTGGTTGTATCCTTGTTTTCCAGTCGTTTCATTTATCGAGCATTTTGGTTTTCTACCCCTCGTGGTAGCGTCGTAAAACAAGGTTTCCGTGTGGGAAACGGTTTTCAAATGGATTTCTGATTGCTCGGTTTTGTGATTTCAAAAAGAGAGTTCTCGTGTGGAGAACAGTTTTCAAATGATTCTTGAATGTTTGAAATTAGGGTTTCAAATAAAGCTTCTGGGTAAGGAGCAGCTTTCTAGAATGTTTGTTGCTTGTGCATTGCATCATCCTTCGCTTAAAGACCTGCTTAGATTCATACAGGTTTAAGGACGGCTAGCTGTATGAATCTTTGGTGTCGTTGTGCTGTTGGGATGAATGAATAGTGGTTGTGATCCTGTTGTATGCTGTGGACGCCGTGCAAATATAGGGGAGGTTCTGTCCGTGTGTACAGTGGACCCTGTATTTGTGGCGGGTCTGTACGTGGCGCGGGCTAGGCTTTCAAAAAAAAAAAAATTTAGCACGTTTTTCCGCATCTTGAACTAGCCCGGGGCGTGACACAAATCTTGGGGTGTCAAAAAAAAAAAGTGGGTCCCACCCTACCACTACAAAAAAATCTCAATATAAGGACGCTTTTTAGACGACGCTTGGGGTAAGCGTCCCCAAGCATCCCTATAATGTAGCAAATACCGACGCTTCAAAAAGCGTCGTCAAATGAACCATATATTATAATAAACTAATTTATTAAATGTTAAACTTTACTATTATTTTTAATTTTCCGACGTCTGAAAGCGTTAGGATTTTAAAAAATCATGACGCTTTAAAGCGTCAAAATATATTTTACCGACGCTTGGTATAAGCGTTGGCATAAGCGTCGGTATATACCTAACGACTCTTCATTTGCCGACGCTTTCAAATGCGACATTAGATTATATTGGGACGCTTTTAAGCATCCTTAACTATAGAAAAAAGCGTCCTTAAATGTAATCCTTTTTGTAGTGTACCCCTCTACCCAAATCAACTTGGAGAGAGAGAAGAAGAAAGAAAGAGAGACGAATTGTATATAAAACAAAGAAAAAGCTCTACCGGAGCCACCCTCCGCCTAAATCAATACAATAGTGCCATGTAGGATATAGGAACTGAGGATTCATAAATTTACTAGTGAAGATACCCGTGTATTGCGACGGGTTGATTTTGTAGAAATAAATAAATAAAGCTAAAGAAAGAAGAAACAGCACAAAAAAATAGAAGAGTCAAAGAATAAAAGAATACAAATAAAAGAAACTGAAGAAGAAGCAGCAGCTGCTACAGTAAAAGCATAAGAATAAAAATATAAGAAAGATAAAAAAATAAAAAAATTATAAGAATAATAAATTATATTTATAGCAGCAGTAAGAGTTGAGGATTAAAATGTCATATGCCTCATTATTCGAGCCAAAAATTACAACTAATTAAAGTTTGAGGACTAAAGCGTCATGTGCCTCATAATTTGAGTAAGAAAAAGTAACCCATTAAAATTCGAGGATTAAAGTGCGACACATCTTATAATTTGAAGACCAAAAGCATAATTTACCCTTTTATGTTTTATTTTTATTCCAGACAAACACAGGGTTGAGCATCGATCGGTTTTGTTCAAATAGTAATTTCAGTCGAGAAAAGAATATGTTATACTATCTAATAAATTTTAGAATGACTAAATATTAAAATTAAAATCGACTAATCATATTTTGAATATTCAATAAGTTTTTAAATGCGAAGTTGATCGCTTATCAGACTATAAATATGGCATTGAAGTTTGATATTAAAATCAAAGTAAAAACGTATAGAACTTTTTTGAACTATGAATCATTTTGAATCAGCTATCCAACCTTTCAAAATTTTGTTTTTATTATCCAACCTTTCTATATGTTAGATTTGAGTTAGTCAATGGTACTTTGACTTCAAAGTTTGAATGCATCATTTAGCTTTACATATTTAATTAGTATACTTCATATAATTCTCGCAATTAAATTTAGTAAAATAAGTAATTAACTTAAGCTCCATCAATCTCTCTTTTATTTTTTATTGTACAATCTAATATCTAAGTGATCAATATTATAAAACTAAAATTTATATTTAATATATGCAATCTAAACTATTTAAAAGCTATATGTAAAAAAGTTTGAATGTGTCGTTTAGCTTTACATATTTAATTAGTATTTTTCATATAATTCTTGAAATTAAATTTAGTAAAATAAGTAATTAACTTAAACTCCATCAATCTCTCTTTTATTTTTTATAATGAGAGAGAGGAGAATTATATTGGATTTAAAAAAAGGGCCCAATCCCCCTGTCCAAATTAGTGGAAAGAAAGAGAGAGAGAAATTAAGATAAAAATTTTTTAAAAAAAGCTAGGCCCACCCCGCACGGCTGGCCCCCACACTCTCTCCCTCCCCCTCCTTTTTAGTACCACGTGGATAGAAAAAAAAACTGAGAATTCATTACGCAGAATAGATATAGATTAAAAAAAAATGCTCCATCAGAGCCACCCTCCGCCCAAATCAATATGGAACAGATATAGACAAAAAAAAAAAGCTTTATCGAAGCCACCCTCCGCCCAAATCAATATGGAAGCACCACGTAAGAAATAGGAACTAAGGATTCATATAGATGATAATAATAATAATATATATAGAGAGTAGAGCTACCATCCTCTTAAGAGGATAGCAACTCTTGTCCTACTAATTTTTAAGCCGTCTATCTTGCTCCGAGATTCGTGCCAGGTAGGGAGGAGTTGTGCGCACTTTTTTTGACAGAGCGGTGTTAACGGAGCAAGCTTGTGTCAAAAGAGGGAAAAAGAAGGGAAAAAGAACAGGTGCCAAAAAAAAAACCCATTGCTACTTCCTAACCCATTTTATTCCTATGATCCCTCCCTCACCCCACCCTCCAATCCACATTTCCTCTATTCTCTTGCCATGCCGCGCCGCCTCCTACCAGTCGCCTAACCACATCGGCCCTTCCTCTAGATTCTTCGCTCAACTCGATCACCCAACTCCTCTCTTCTTTTTTTGATTTTTTTTTTCAATTCGGGCATCTTATATAAATCAAACTTTTTTAATTAAATTTTATTTTGTTATTTCAATATAGTGTGTGATTTGGTGTGATTTTCTTTCTCTTTATCTTTTTTTTTTCTGTAAAACTTGTTAATTACACATGAGATCTGTTATTTAGAATTTTTTTTTTTTATATCTATAAAACTTGTGTGATTTCTATATTTTAATTTTTTTAAAAAATGTTGCTCCATATATATTAATGCATGCCCAAACTTACTGTTCAAATTCTATATATTACTTGCCCTACCTTTATCATTGGAAACTCTATAATTAACTAAATTTTCATCATGCTTTAAATTTTCATGCACCATAGAAACTGACCATTTTCACTAATAACGATTTGAGAAGAGATGAATGGAATGAAATTACTAGGCCCTTCTTTGATGAGAAGCACACATTTTATATTCGATTAGTATAGTAAAAAAAATTTAAACTTTTTTGCATGTCTTTTTTTTTATAGGTCATTCATGGCATACTCTAAAAGAGATTTTTATAAGGATGGAGCTGTTCGTTGCAAATGTGATGAGATAGCGGTTATACAAGTATCACAGAAGCGGAGAACTAAAGAAATGCAATTCTATGGATGCCCCAAGTACGGAAATGAAAAAGTGAATTATTGTAATTTCTTCAAATAGGTAGATAAAGAATTAAGGAACAAAGAATCATCTGAAGCCTCAAGTTTTAACATTCAGAAAATAGAGAATAATTTTATTCCTAAGTCTCAAGACATGCATAGGATGCATAGGAAATTGTCAGATGAATGGGTTGTCTAACGCATAAACAATTTAGAAACAAAAATAGCTGATCAGATGCAAGTGCTAAAAGATCGAATTAATGCGGATAGAGCTGATGCCGAGAGAAGGGCGTACATCATACTCTTTCTTGTACTACTGATATATATTAAGTTTTTATTTGGTCTCTAAAGAGTGTTCCAATATGCAACTGGATGTAATGAAAATGTCGCGAAAGCCATCTTGAAGCTTTGTGTTTCACTTTGTGTTTCAATATCCAACTGCTTTGTGTTTTCCCTTTTTTTCTTGTTAATGTGCAATTCTATTTTGTGAGATCCTTTATATACTCAGAAGCTTGTATCATTTAATCAAGCATATAGACATTCCTGCACGAAGCTATTTAGTTGAATCATTTCGTCTACTTGTAACAACTCTGAAACAACCAAAATACCAATTCTACTAACTGGAATGGAAAAAATTGACATAACATTTCACGTTGAAGCTGAAAGCACTTTCTACTCCATGTCCTCGCTCTTTGTCATGACTATCTCTTGAATCTACTTTAGAATATGTTGCATCTTTAAATTTTTGCATTAAAATATATAATTAGCCTATGAAATAAAGAAGATAATTGGCCTATGAAATAAAGAAGGTGGCAGATACCTAAAAGGAATAACAAAGAGTAAAGTGAAACTTACCTCCTTACAAGTCCTTATATTATGACATTTTTTTGACAATTTGCGTAAGTTCTTAACTTTTTTGCGATCTTCTCAAGGGGTAGCTTGTGTTAGTGATAAACCCTAAAGCCAATCGGTGACATAGGCTTATGAACATATTTTGTATTTTTCTTATTTAATAAAGGGCAAGTTTTTATTCATGTTTATTGTTAGCAGTGCAATGTATTTACATGAATCGTCCGTTGAATCTTTGTTAAGAAAGTATATTCCTAAGAGTTAGAAATTTGAGATATATATTTCTTTGTACAAGATTCATAAACGCTCCTAGCCATAGGAATATCATAAGGGCGATGATATTTCCGGATAGGCCGGTGTATGCTATACTTCTAAGTTGAGGTGACGAATCTCAAGTCACTAGTGTAGGGACACTAAAGTAAGTATACAGGTGCTTATTAGTGAATAAGTACACTGAGCGTGACCATTTGGTTGAGCAGTCACATGGATTCATACTCGCCAGTGACTAGTTCATTTGTTAACAGTTGTGTGAAGTACTCCTTAGACCTGAGGCGTCATGGTTGCTTCACATATGGATTGCTACTGTTTGACTGTACTAATACTTAGACTCTAATCATTGGTCTACGTCTGGTACTGATTGACTGTAGTAGTTTATATGGGGAGGCATGTGATGCACAATAAGGGATTCAACACTCTCAATGTTGAGAGAGAACGTCCTATGTAGACTATCAGACTCGACTCAGAAAATCCCTGGCCAGGGTACATGGTGTGTGGAAAGGTTTCCAGCTGTGTTACCATATTGAGTCGATTTTAGATATTCTAATCATATGATCGAATAATAAGTTTTGGCGAGTAACCATGACTTTGATTCGATCGGGGCGTTGTGTGTTGAAAGGAATTAATCACACGGTAACTGTAAGCGGAAAGGTTCATTTTTCATCACCATTCTGGTTTGCCGTGATATACTGCTAGGTGTCACTTGCGGACAGTGAAAGGAGTAAAAATAATTTAAATAAATTATTTTATACATTAGAAGAGTTCTAATTCAATATTAAAGGGTTTGATATTGGATCCCACTGCCGAATGGTAATGGACCTATGCGGTCACACACAATAGGAATTGTGTACATCCAATATGACGAGATGAGTTTAATACACTAAACAGTTTAGTGAATATAATGAGAAATTATAATTTGAATATTCTTTATGAAAGATTTAATCTCTAATTAGATTAGAGAATAATTAAATATTCGTGGATTATTATGAGATAATATTCTAATTAGATATTTAATTATAATTTAATGGATAAGATCCAATTAAATTGAATTCATTAGAGAGAGATAAGAATTAATTGGATAAGCTTCAATTAGTTACTAATTATCCTAAGAATTAATTAGTTACTAGATTGATGCTTATCCTTGAGGCTTAATTAGTTACGTTCCGGCCAATCTCAAGGAGATATTAATTCACTCTTGGTAACCGTACGGTTGCAAGAAACTAATTAAGTTGGCCGCGTGAATCTAATTAAGTTGGCCGCGTGATGTTGGCCGCATGAAGATATATATAGGATCTTCCCTGATGTATAGAGACTAATTCAATTAGTCTTTTGAGGAGTTATTAAATCTTCTTCTTCTCTCTACATACCTTGTCTTTCATAAAGTTCAGAGTATTCAAAAAGGAGAACGTAGATATTAGAGGACTGCTAGCACCGTCTTCATAGTCTACAACTCATCTGTTCCGTGTGACGGAAGACGTTGGATCTGCATCAATTCCGTGTGGATACGCGTAGAGGCCGGGCACGTGTGCGGCTAATCGGAACCATAGATCGTCGTGTTCAGTTTCAACCGTACAGTAGATCAAGAGACCTTAACTGGTCCAAGGTGATGTAATCTGAACTTTAGATCTATATAGTTTAGATTATTTTACACTGTAACATGAGAATGATCCACCGGCACTGGATTGATTTTTGTTTTCGTTTTATTCCGCTGCGATTTGGATTTATTATTTTTGTGCCGGATAAATTCTTACAGTGGTATCAGAGCCGATTCTCATGTTCTATGTAAAAATATTAATGATCTGTACGGTTCGATTAAAATTTTTGGAGCCTTTTTCGATTAGATCGATGTTATTTTTCTTAAATTGCACGTACTGCGATTTATTGGTTTTAAATCATGATAGAACTACGTGCAGATTTGAGAAAATTATATTATTAAGTTCCAAAATTTTTTATCGATGTTTAGATCGATTTGGTTATTACTTTCTGTATAGTTTTTGAGTGGGAGATGATCATGGACCTTAGACATCTGTGATGTGATTATGGATGTATTTATGATTTGATTGTGGATGTATATGTGATGTTGTATTTTGTATGATTATAAATGGCCTGCGTGCCATCTTTATTTTAATTGGGATCTGTGAATCCTTGTAATTTTGATTAGATGAGATTAGGGTTATCTAGAGGAGGATGCACATCAAGCGTTGATGGATTGGCGTCGTAAATCATGACAGCATCAAAGGATGTATCAACCCAAAAGAAGAAGATGACCAGGCAATGCAATTTTTAAAAAGTTGAGATTATGTGTGTATTACCCCATAGACCGATTTGACTCATCGGCTCGAGTCAAATCAGAAAAGTCCATGATCATCCCTAAACTATACAGTTATTTTGTGTATGTGATACTTGTGATTTATGTTATATGAGATGTAACATGTGAATAATTATATGATGATGAGACTGATATAATATTAATGTCTTTAAACTCCCTATAAAATATTAAGTTGGAACGAAGGGTATTTGATGCTTTTTCGTGGCCTTCCACTGATCACAAGATGATCGTATTGTGTCAACATTGAGTAGTCACGCATGGTCCCATGGGACTGCTTGTGTTTGAACTATACGTACATCTTGTCATGAGATGCTACCATATGGCATTACCAACGGATCCAAGAAACCGTCCGGTGAGGGTCTTTTGATAATTCCATATTTGTAGGAGAGGTGGATATGACTTAACTGAGGTTGTTGCGCCAAGAAACCGTCCGGTGAGGCGTATAAACCTTAGAGGCCGAAGAACGATTGGATTACACATAAGATGTGTCGAGGTAAGATGTTACCCATTCATTAAATTGCGACTTTCCAAGAAACTGTCCGGTGAGGTAAGTTGTAATTTATGAAAACCCAATCACCACTAAGAAATCTAACGGATGAGGATTTCCGTCTTTCTACCTAGGGAGTGTAGAAATTCGATAAAATTAGTGGGAGGACCTTTTAAACTAAAAGACCCTAGTTTAATAGATTAAAATGAAAAATACTACTCTCACTAAAATCTCTACTTTCTGCAGACAAAATGAATGCCTCTAACCCTTTTTCTCGCATAATGGAATCTAACCGATTAACCGGCTCTAATTTTCAAGACTGGCTTCGTAACCTAAAAATTGTTTTAGGTATTGAAAAGCTTGATTATGTTCTTCAAGCTCCAATTCCCGAGCTTACCGCTGAGGCTACCCCTGAGGAAAATCAGGAGAGAGACAAGTGGGTAGATGATGACCATCGTGTCAAATATTACATGCTGGCCTCGATGTCGAATGAGCTGCAACGGCAGCATGAGAACTACGTTCGTGCATATGAGATGCTTATGCACTTACAAGAGTTGTATGGTGCGCAAAGCCGAACCGCAAGATATGAGATATCAAAGCGATTGTTTAGGGCTCAGATGACTCCAGGCACGTCAGTCAGTGAACATTGTCTCAAAATGATTGACGACATGGAGCAGCTGATAAACCTCGGCTTGCACCTGGACGCGGACTTGCAGATTGATCTAGTTCTACAGTCTTTGCCAGAATCGTTTTCTCATTTCGTCATGAACTTCAACATGAATAAGATTCATGCCACTCTGTCCGAGCTAATGAATATGTTAGTCACAGCGGAAGGCACTTTGAAAACTAACGGGATGGCGATGGCTATTGAGAGAACTTCCTCTTCCAAGAAAAAGTTCAATGGAAAGAAGAAGTTTTCCAAGTTCAAGTCGTCGGGTGGAGTAAAGAAAGCCAATTTTAAGAAATCCGACAAAAGTAAGGCTAAAGGAAAGTGTTTCCATTGCGGAAAGGACGGGCATTGGAAGAGAAATTGTAAGGAATATCTTTCTACTCTAAAAGAAAATTTGAAGGACAACCCTTCTGAAGGTACGAACCAAATGCTCATCGTTGAGGCCAATATGATTGGCTCTACTTCTTCTTGGGTATTAGATTCTGCATGTACCTTACACCTTTGTAATTCATTGCAGGATCTAAAGGGAAGTAGAACGTTGAAGGACGGCGAGGTGACCCTGCGTGTGGGAAATGGAGCAAGCGTTGCTGTGTTAGCCGTAGGGAGCTGTTCTTTGAAACTTCCATCAGGACATATTTTAGAATTAAAGAATTGTTATTATTCGTCTTTAGTTGTTAGAAATTTGATTTCTGTTACGGCTTTAGTACGAACTGGTTATCGTTTTATTTTTGAAACTAATGGTTGTTTTATTTATTTACAAAATAAATTGATAGCCACTGGTAGTTTAGTTAACAATCTCTACTTTCTAAATCTGGATGGAAATGTCGCTAATATTGAACATAAAGAGAATAATTCTCAAACCAAGAGACATAGAGATAATGATTTGAACCAAAAGTATCTATGGCATCTTCGACTAGGTCATATTGCAGAAGACAGGATAAACCGACTGGCCAAGGATGGGCACTTGAACACTTGTGCTTTAGAGTCCTATCCAGTTTGTGAGTCTTGTCTTCAAGGCAAAATGGCCAAGTCACCTTTTGTTGGACGAAGGGAGCGAGCCACTGAGTTACTTGCCCTTGTGCACTCAGACGTGTGTGGACCGTTTAGTGAAACGGCTCGGGGTGGTTATCTTTACTTTGTGACTTTTACTGATGATTATTCACGGTATGGGTCTGTGTTCCTTATGAAACACAAGTCTGAAACCTTTGAAAAGTTCAAAGAGTTCAGATATGAAGTAGAGAAGCAGACAGGAAAAAGCATCAAGGCTCTTCGATCAGATCGAGGAGGTGAATATCTAAGCGCCGAATTCCTCAATTATCTCAAAGAAAACGGTATTCTCTCGCAATGGACACCTCCTGGAACTCCAGAATTGAATGGACTTTCAGAAAGAAGAAATCGTACTTTATTAGACATGGTGCGATCAATGATGAGCTTTACAGACTTACCTTTATTTCTTTGGGGTTATGCCCTATTGACCGCAGCCTACATTCTGAATAGGGTGCCTTCAAAATCTGTTCCATGCACTCCACATGAGATGTGGTTTGGCAAAAAGCCGGGTCTCAATCATTTAAGGATTTGGGGATGCCCGGCGTATGTTAAAAAACTTAAAACAGATAAATTGGAGGCTAGGTCGGATAAAGGAAGATTTATTGGTTATCCCAAGGAGTCTATGGGATACTATTTTTATCTTCAAAGCGAACAAAACGTGATTGTTAGCCGACATGCAATATTTTTGGAAAAAGAGTTTGTCCAAGAAGGTGGTGCCGGAAAGGAGATAGTGCTCAAAGAGATGGTCTCAAATGAACAAACAATTTCTCTAGAACAATCTGAACAAGCTATTCAAACTGAACCCACTATTACACAATTACCTCGAAGATCTGATAGAATATCCCAACCTCCAGAAAAATATCGAGATTTCGTTATGGAATGCACAAAGGAAATGTTCCTCATTGGCGATAATGATCGCAGGGATGATCCTACCAGTTACGAAGAGGCGATGTCAGACATCGACTCAATAAAATGGCAAGAAGCAATGAAGTCCGAGATGGACTCTATGCATACCAATCAAGTATGGACTCTTGTTGATCCACCAGAAGGTATAGTACCTGTTGGTTGCAAATGGATTTTCAAAAGAAAGATTGGTGCGGATGGAAAAGTAGAGACATACAAGGCGAGACTTGTGGCAAAAGGCTACAGTCAGCGAGAAGGTCTCGACTATAAGGAAAATTTTTCTCCTGTAGTCATGCTTAAATCCATTCGAACATTACTTGCCATAGCCGCATACTATGACTATGAGATCTGGCAAATGGACGTAAAAACTGCTTTCCTCAATGGATTTATAGAGGAAGATATATATATGCAACAGCCTGAGGGCTTTGTGTCTGATAGCCAGAAGCATAAAGTATGCAAGCTTCAGAGGTCCATTTATGGATTGAAGCAGGCTTCGAGGAGTTGGAACATACGGTTCAATGACGCAGTCAAAACGTTTGGCTTCGTAAGAAATCAAGATGAACCTTGTGTTTACAAGAAGACCAGTGGGAGCCAGCTTGTCTTTCTCGTATTGTACGTGGACGACATTCTTTTAATTGGAAATGATGCAGGTTTGATGACCTCTGTCAAGGTTTGGTTGTCCCAAAATTTCTCAATGAAAGATCTAGGAGAGGCAGCCTACATCCTCGGAATTAAGGTCTATAGAGATAGATCTAAGAGGTTGATCGGTTTGTCACAGCAGATGTACATAGAAGATGTGTTGAAAAGGTTCAACATGGAAAATTCCAAAAGGGGTCTTCTCCCTCTTAGACATGGGATTAATCTTTCCAAGATGATGTGTCCTAAAACACCTGAGGAGAGAGAGCGTATGAGCAGAATTCCCTATGCTTCCGCAATAGGGAGTCTCATGTACGCTATGCTATGTACAAGACCAGATATCGCACATGCCGTAAGTGTTACGAGCAGGTATCAATCCAATCCAGGTGAAGAACACTGGACTGCTGTGAAAAATATCCTTAAGTACTTAAGAAGAACTAAGGATTTGTGTTTAGTGTATGGTGGAAATGAACTAAAGTTAGAGGGCTTCACAGATTCAGACTTCATGTCAGATGTTGATGATAGAAAGTCAACATCAGGGCATGTCTTCTTATTGAATGGTGGGGCTATTATTTGGAAGAGTTCCAAATAGAATACAACAGCAGATTCCACCACTGAGGCAGAGTATATTGCAGCATCTGAGGCATCAAAGGAGGCAGTTTGGCTTCGAAAGTTCGTCACGGAGCTAGGAGTGGTGCCCTCTATTGAGGAGCCTATGCCACTTTACTGTGACAATAATGGAGCTATAGCGCAAGCTAAAGAACCGAGGTCTCATCAGAAGTCCAAACATATAGATCGACGCTACCACATCATCCGACAATTTGTGGATGAGCGTCAGATTGTTGTGCAGAAAGTAGCATCCGTGGACAATATAGCGGATCCTCTTACTAAGCCGCTCATACTTCAAAAACTGGATGTGCATTTAGAAAGAATGGGTATGAGATATATGAGCGATTGGCATTGGTGTTAGTGGGAGATTGTTAGTGATAAACCCTAAAGCCAATCGGTGACATAGGCTTATGAACATATTTTGTATTTTTCTTATTTAATAAAGGGCAAGTTTTTATTCATGTTTATTGTTAGCAGTGCAATGTATTTACATGAATCGTCCGTTGAATCTTTGTTAAGAAAGTATATTCCTAAGAGTTAGAAATTTGAGATATATATTTCTTTGTACAAGATTCATAAACGCTCCTAGCCATAGGAATATCATAAGGGCGATGATATTTCCGGATAGGCCGGTGTATGCTATACTTCTAAGTTGAGGTGACGAATCTCAAGTCACTAGTGTAGGGACACTAAAGTAAGTATACAGGTGTCACGCCCCGGGTTACCTCTTCCCAGGCGCATGACCAGATCCGCCGCATACACAGTATCTCTACCATGTATACGAAGCGAAACAACATCCACAATCAAACACACAGAGCTAAAGGTATCAACAGAGCTGCTATATAAATATATCAAAAAATCACTGTACATACATCATCCATAACTCTCATATATAACTCTCATATACAACACTGATATCACAATCACACAGTATGTACAGACTCAACCATCTATCCAAAATGGGTATACCTCTAGCCAAATATCCGGAGAATAGCTCTACCCGACGGTCTCCTTTCCGCGCTCAGTATGCACAACTGGGGAAGAAGACTCTGCAAAAAGATGTCACCAATGGGTGTGAGAACTACTATCAATCAAGTAGTCCTCAGTGGGTACCGCCACCAGCCTCAGCGGTCTGCCCACTAAGTCCTCAATCTCAAGAGATATGAATAGAGCAATAAAAGAGTAGGAGATATACTACCACTACTATGCACAAAGCTCAACTGTCAGTATGAATACCAATGAACTGAATATACCAAATGAGGACTATCATACACAATACAATACCTGCGAACCAGCTAGTACAGGAACCCCATCTGTACCTAGCTCTAGCCATACAATACCTCTCAATACAATACCATACCTGCGGCCTGATCCCGCTCAACACAATAGGGAGCTGCTCAACACAATAGGGAGCCCAACTAGGACAGGAACACCATCTGTCACTAGTTCCTCGTACAATCCTGTGTACGGAACATGCCAACTCTAGAGTGGTACTCGTGGGAGCGACCCAACCGAGCAAAGTACAACCATAGTAACCGCCAAGCACCCGCAGGTATATGATCGACACGACTGGGTCAATAAAGGATCATGTGCCCTCGGCACCTCAAAGTATAGTCAACAAGTAAGACCCAATCCACTGTGCCCTCGGCACCACAAAGGATAGTCAACAAGTATGACTCAATCCATGCTCTCACAAAGAACCACGTGCCCTCGGCACAATCAATGCTCCAGTGCTCACAATCAATCTCAACTCTACCACAAAGAGGAGGTACAACAACATAGCACGAGCCACAACATGATCACCTACACTACATGTACAACAACTGGTACAAGGAATCAACAGAATAGGTGTAGGTCCAAATCATGCAACAGGGATACAAGGAAATGCATGCTCATATACATATCATTAGCACATCTAAGATCATAACATGCCCATGCGGTCTATAGATCAGTCTCACCCTAACATGGCATTTCTACATAATCTTAGCATGGCATACTATCATAATCCCAATATCATAATCTAATATCCACATATCATAATCCAATCATGCTAACATAATCCAAACAACATCATTTCATATTATGCTAACATGAGATAAAACACGTAGGAGGAAGTCCACTGAATCTGGCAAACATCAACCCACCTCACACGCTAATCCAACTACGGTGGGGAAACAACAAGCCTCAGATCCAACCCTCCAAGATAACGAACTCCGGCAGCACTCCGATCTGAGTAAACCTCCAAGGAACTGCTATCTCCAGCAGAATAACAGCTCAGCACCAGATCAGATCAGCAGGATAGAGGAGAACAAGCTAGATCACAAACTAATGCCAACTCATGGCCCTTACTCTAGCTTTCTCTCTCTAGAAACGAAATCACGAAGTGGAATTGCACCAAAAACCATCAGGGACTCGCCTATTTATAGGCTCCCAAAATCCCACTTTCGGGCGCCCACTTCTCAACTTCCGGGCGTCCGGAAATCCTGCCGTACAGGTGTCGTCGTGCGGTCAAGCGGTCGGTCGGCGGTCAGCAGGCGGTGGGGCGGCGTGTCTCCGGCGATCGACACGTGTCCTGCGTCGCGACACGTGGCTCTCCACGTCACAACTCAAACCGGATCCTCCGTCCGGGCGTCCTGTTCATGCATCCAGATCCGATCTCCGTCGGCCACAACCGGATCGTCCATAAAGTCCTCGGGGTCCGGAAACTTCCGGGCGTCCACTTCACCTCTTCCGGGCGCCCGAAATCCCCCAAGTCCCTAAATCTCAAAATTTTCGAGTACTACAACAGGTGCTTATTAGTGAATAAGTACACTGAGCGTGACCATTTGGTTGAGCAGTCACATGGATTCATACTCGCCAGTGACTAGTTCATTTGTTAACAGTTGTGTGAAGTACTCCTTAGACCTGAGGCGTCATGGTTGCTTCACATATGGATTGCTACTGTTTGACTGTACTAATACTTAGACTCTAATCATTGGTCTACGTCTGGTACTGATTGACTGTAGTAGTTTATATGGGGAGGCATGTGAATGCACAATAAGGGATTCAACACTCTCAATGTTGAGAGAGAACGTCCTATGTAGACTATCAGACTCGACTCAGAAAATCCCTGGCCAGGGTACATGGTGTGTGGAAAGGTTTCCAGCTGTGTTACCATATTGAGTCGATTTTAGATATTCTAATCATATGATCGAATAATAAGTTTTGGCGAGTAACCATGACTTTGATTCGATCGGGGCGTTGTGTGTTGAAAGGAATTAATCACACGGTAACTGTAAGCGGAAAGGTTCATTTTTCATCACCATTCTGGTTTGCCGTGATATACTGCTAGGTGTCACTTGCGGACAGTGAAAGGAGTAAAAATAATTTAAATAAATTATTTTATACATTAGAAGAGTTCTAATTCAATATTAAAGGGTTTGATATTGGATCCCACTGCCGAATGGTAATGGACCTATGCGGTCACACACAATAGGAATTGTGTACATCCAATATGACGAGATGAGTTTAATACACTAAACAGTTTAGTGAATATAATGAGAAATTATAATTTGAATATTCTTTATGAAAGATTTAATCTCTAATTAGATTAGAGAATAATTAAATATTCGTGGATTATTATGAGATAATATTCTAATTAGATATTTAATTATAATTTAATGGATAAGATCCAATTAAATTGAATTCATTAGAGAGAGATAAGAATTAATTGGATAAGCTTCAATTAGTTACTAATTATCCTAAGAATTAATTAGTTACTAGATTGATGCTTATCCTTGAGGCTTAATTAGTTACGTTCCGGCCAATCTCAAGGAGATATTAATTCACTCTTGGTAACCGTACGGTTGCAAGAAACTAATTAAGTTGGCCGCGTGAATCTAATTAAGTTGGCCGCGTGATGTTGGCCGCATGAAGATATATATAGGATCTTCCCTGATGTATAGAGACTAATTCAATTAGTCTTTTGAGGAGTTATTAAATCTTCTTCTTCTCTCTACATACCTTGTCTTTCATAAAGTTCAGAGTATTCAAAAAGGAGAACGTAGATATTAGAGGACTGCTAGCACCGTCTTCATAGTCTACAACTCATCTGTTCCGTGTGACGGAAGACGTTGGATCTGCATCAATTCCGTGTGGATACGCGTAGAGGCCGGGCACGTGTGCGGCTAATCGGAACCATAGATCGTCGTGTTCAGTTTCAACCGTACAGTAGATCAAGAGACCTTAACTGGTCCAAGGTGATGTAATCTGAACTTTAGATCTATATAGTTTAGATTATTTTACACTGTAACATGAGAATGATCCACCGGCACTGGATTGATTTTTGTTTTCGTTTTATTCCGCTGCGATTTGGATTTATTATTTTTGTGCCGGATAAATTCTTACAGCTTGAACCACTGATGCTTTCTTCTTTCTTTGCATTGTGATTGTGGCGGATCATTGACTACAAGATTTTCTTCACCAATATTTATTTGACTTGATTGTGAGATGATAGTATCATGATGCTTGAGATTCTTATCATTTTTACATCCTTCTTCACTTGCAAATATTTGATTAAATGATAAAAGTTTTTACTCAAGTGACTCCATATCAGTTTTTGTTATCTCATATGCTTTAACATTCTTTGTAGCCTCAGAAATAATTTTTTGATAATGTAAATTAAGTGATTTAAGCCATTGCTTTTCCACTTGATGATTCACGAACTGTTAGAATTTCAAATCCCTTAGCTATTATATTATTTTTAGCATCTTTTGTCCATATTTGCAAAATATACTTGGAAGGAATATAATGCATTACTACAAAATGCATCACCTTGAGTGCATGAGCACACAAAATTCTAGCAAATTCAAATATTTTACAATTACAAGATACTTTCTCCTCGGCTTCAGCCACGAAAATAATATATGAATAAATATTTTGGTTGGAAATAGAAGGTTTTGATATAGTGAGTACCTTGTATACATTCTTTTCTAATTCTATCAATCTATAGTCTGTCAGTGCCTTTAATTGGTCTCTAAAGTCGGCAAAAACATTCTTTGTATATATTTCACGCGCTTGCTCTTTGTTGGATTTAAGGTCCAAAGAGTAGCCTCTCCATCTTTCGTTTTGAATTCTTCTTCATTCTCTTTTTTATATCTACTTGCCACTAATTTCTCAAATTGGATTACAAACTTATAGATTGAAGTGTGAGAGTTCAAATATATCTTTAAAAGTGCATTTATATCTTCACTACATTGTGAGGTGGACATGTTTGCGAAGAACGTATCCCGAAAATAAACCGGTGCTTATTGATGACAATCAGACCATACAAACATAGATGGTTGTTATCATGTAAGTCATACTGCTCAACCGTGGCTGCCATCGACTCTCAAATTCATCAATAATCAGACCATCATTTATACATGAAAAAAAAACTCTTCTTTGAAGCCTCTCTTTGTGCCATAGAGTATTCCTAGCTGCTCTCTTGCCTTTCTTATGATATGCCATTGACAGCATCTGTGAATAGTATTTGGAAAGACACGCTCGATTGCCTTTTTCATTGTCAGGTCTTGGTCTGTAATAATAGCTCCTGGATACCAGTAAAAAGTATTAGCACTTTCATTTCTAAGTAGAGCACAACCAAAAAAAATAGATTGTTTATGATGGTTAACACCTACAAATGGTGCAAAGGACATAATATACTTGTTGGTGCAATATGTTGTGTCGAAGCTAACTACATCCGAGAAGTGTTCATATGCCATTCTTGGCCTCCCATCGATCCAAAATAAATTGCGTGTTGTGTGTTCCTCATCAATGTCAATGGCATAGAAGAACGATGGATCCTTAAGTTGGAGCTCTCGAAAGTAACTAAGAACACTTACTACGTCAACCCCAAGGAGGCTCCTATTCTTTCCAATAATTGTATTACTTAAGTCTTTACTTGTGAAGTAAATATTTTGCATTCCACCTTCTCTTGCTGCTAAATATGACATTATTTTTTATGTGAAAATGTTCTGTTCACTCAACAAATTTATTATTTCTTTTTGTTCATTGGTGATCGAACGATGTGATCGAAAAAAAGGCCTTCAAAGGGCTTACAATTAGGTCATGTTTATGCTCCTTGATGAAACCTACAACTATCCACTTGCCACCTTCAACCATTTCCAATCTTTGTTGTGCCTTACATTGAGTTCGTTTAAATGAAAATTTCTTATGAGGTGTTCGATTAGCTTGAGAAGCACCCTCATCTCCTTTTGCACTAGTCCGAGGCTTCGACTTTCTTTCCTTTGAGCAAGTGTACACCATAGTTGTTATCATTCCATCTAACTTCTTCGCTTTATAGTGAGTTTGGTTTCTTATACTAAATCCAGTCTTGAAAGCATAAATATTGTAATAATTCTTTGCTTCATCGATATTAGGAAACTCTTGCCCCAAATATGGCTCGTCAATTGCGGACTCTACTTGAGTTGTTTCTTTCTGTTGGGATAGTTGATTTGTTCATTTTCGTAAGGTTCACTGCCTTTTGCTTCACAGCCTTGTGCTTCATTACTATTCAAACCCAATTAAAAATGAGATTCCAAGCTCAACTTCTGCACCATCGAAAATTTTCAAATCACAAGAATCCACTCTAGAAGAATCAGCCCCATCATGAATGGTATCACCCAAATTTGAAAAGTCCATCAATTGATCTTCGCACTGTTAAAACTTTATCAAAAATTAGGATTGTACCTTCTGCCATGATTTTGATTTCTTTACCGGAATTGTCGTCGTCGAATCTTGCTTGTGGTTCGTCCTCGTTCGCGATCTGCAAGAGAGCGGGACGTTTCCAGTCTAATTCCCTTATCCCCGGAGATGGAGCCGTCACAGGTATTTAGATTAGGGTTTAGACCGGGACTCCCGTATGTTATATTTATATACAACTTAATGTAAGGATGTTAAATCACGTCCGTCCATCAAGGACGTGTCCAGATACATCCTAACCGTAAGATCTAATATATTTTATAGATCAACTTGAATAGATCAACTGTATCTTTATGGATCGACTTGAACAATCACGTAGGCCACATCCAACATTCTCCCACTTGGCCTAGTGATATATTCATTACCATATACCCGAAACAAAATTTTATTAGGTACCAACTAAATTATACAGTCAAGATCTCCCACTCGATTAAGAAATCACAATACTTTGATCATAGCGGTTATGTCCCAAAAGATGAACACTCCCTTCCATGTATCAAAAGCACGTATTCCTTAATCAAATATCTTTATGAGTTACAACCGTATGAACTTATTATAAGTTCAACTCAGAGTCCCACTTTAGTGCACAATAAATCTTTAATGTACAATAAATAACTTTATGCGCATATGTGCAAAAAATCAAAATATGTTCTTATTCAAATAAGAATAGTCTTTAATGTCTTTATGCAAGAAGAGAACACTTAACTTTTAAATGGACTCAAGATACCCATATGATGAACATGATCCTTGAATTTGTTTGTCACGCCCCGCCGGCCCTTTAACACCAACTAGGTGGAAAGGATAACCTCACGGGCGCATGCCCCAGACCCGCCGAACGGATAGAGTCCTTTCTACCCGCCCAAGGCGTCACAACACAAGCTTATCCACAATGTTCCAACTAGGAACGGAGTACAAGAGTTGCACAAGGAAAGCATCAACATAAAGAAGTTCTACTTCTATTACATTACAAGGCACAATATACATGTCCAAATTTTTCTTTTCTTCCACTTTCATTCCATATATCATGTTCCAAAACTATGGAATATACAACATTCATACAAGAATGAAAATACCCTATGCTATCATAGTCCAAAATAGGGGTACAACTCTATGCATCACCAAAATGGAAGGGCCGCTATCTAAAGAGCCAAACCCTTGCCTCGCTCCGCCGCCTCACTCGCGGAAGGACCTGGAAAATGTGGGGTGAGAACTATAAACATAGTTCCCAGTGGGTAAGGCCACCCAAGAGAGAAGCTCGACCCACCAGGTCCAAAGAAACACCACATTTGCATAAGTTAGATCATATATATAACTATGCAACAATATTTACATGCTTAGTAAATAAACATAAAGGATGCAACCAAATGAAATATAATTTATCATTCTCTCCTAGGTTCATCCTATATTCCGCATTGACTAAGTTCTTTTACTTGTCATTTACTTATGGTTTCGGAATCGCCGTCTCACCATAATTGTCTCAACATTCGAGGAGGGAACTCGTCACCTCCAATTCGAGTCGCGAACTCGTCGCCTACTCAGGATAGCGAAATCGTCGCCTACCCCGTCACAATACCGCCAATACATGGCATAGATAGCGAAATCGTCGCATATCCGGGATAGCAACCTTGTTGCACATCCCAACTCGACACCGCCCCCACTCATGGCGAGGTAGCGAAATCGTCGCCTACCCGGGATGGCAAAAACGTCGCACATCCCGTGTCGTCACCGCCAACTCGTGGCATGGTAGCGAAATCGTCGCCTACCCGGGATAGCAAAATCGTCGCACATCCCGATATTCACATTACTTACTTGCCAACCTAAGTCTCTTGATCTTAGGTTCAAGTCACTAAGTCTCACCTATGTTTGATAACACTAGGTTTACTTTCCCGTTCTCAACCTAGGTTCCATGACTCTAGGTTCCAATTCCATGTCCAACCTATGTTCAATAACACTAGGTTAAGTTCTCACATATTCCAACCTATGTTCAATGGCACTAGGTTAAATATCACTTGTTTCAACCTATGTTCAATGACACTAGGTTTAATCATACATGTTCCAACCTATGTTCAACAACACTAGGTTAAATTCTCACATGCAACCATACAACAAGTATAGATAATTGAATTATACTTGGATGTCCATATCATGCAATAGGAGTTCATTGTTCTACCTATCATGATTTCTACCATTGCCAACATGCAAGTTCTAGGGTTCACATACATATACCATTTTGTTCTTAATGGATAATTACCCTAGACATGGAAGTGACCTAATCACTTCGGTAAACACAAACCCACCTCAAGAGCTTCCAAATCCTTGTGTTCTTCAAGCTCCTAAGTGTCCAAGCTTGGAGTTCTTGCTTCAACCCAAGCTTCTACAAGAAAAAGGTTCGTTACTCATTACGAACCCTAAATCCGTCTCAACATGCGAAATCAAGTGTTCTAACATGATTTCCTATGCCTCAATTGCAATTATCGAAGGTCCAAATATTTTTAGAACCCTTCATTGCAAAAGCCCTCATTCTACCTAGGGTTTGCATGCATGCAAGCCAAACCCTAGATTTCGTGGCCAATCTTCCACCATTTGTGATCTAGATTGCCAAGGGTTCCCAAAAACCTCATTTCAAATGATTAAATCCAAGGTTTGAACCCAAAACGTGAGGTACTAACCTTAATCACGAAATCTCCAAGCTTCTTCTTGCACCAAGAAGCCTCCTTTCTCCTTTGGAAGCCTTCTCCAAGATCAATCCACCACTTCTCCAAGCTTTTGGAGAGATCTCTAGAGAGAGAAAGTGAGAGGAGGGGAGAGGAGTGTTGGGGAAGAGGAGCTCTGTGAAAGGGGAGTGTTCCCAGCCTTTCAAATACCCCATGGCATGTGAAATGACCAAAATGCCCCTCTCCATATAAAACACAACACCCAGCCAACTCTGGGCATTGTATACCGGTATGCCCATTTGCATACCGGTATACGGGGGTATTCCGGTATACCCTCAGGGATTCCGCAGAACCCGAGAGCAGAGCTCACTGTTTCGACCATCACATACCGGTATACCATTTCACATACCGGTATACCTCGAGAAATCCCGCAAACCCGAGAGCTGGGTTTCTCGGTTTAACACAGCATTCCGGTATACTGTCTCACATACCGGTATACCAAGCTCCAATTCCGGTATTAGAATTCACATACCGGAATCCAGTGCAGACTTCACCAATTCTGCAGTTTTAACTTATCGAAGTCCGTTTTCACGCCTCTTTTGCGCCGAAAACACTTCGCACAAGTCCCGAACTTGGCCAAAGCCTCACATATAGCCTCTTATGCCATTTTCTCACTAGAACTCTACAATTTGTAGAAGTTCAGTACGATGCACTGAAATTCAGTGTACTACATTCCACCCCCCTTAAAGAGAGTTTCGGCCGCGAAACTAAAATCATACCTATGCTGGACTCAGCGAAGAGGTAAGGAAACCGCTCTTTCATTGAGCTTTCCAATTCCCATGTAGCCTCGCGCTCACCGTGATTTGTCCATTGTACTTTTACATAAGGAATTTCACGGTTCCTCAAACTTTTCACCTCGCGATCCATGATACACAAGGGAAACTCCTCATAAGTCATATCCTCATGAAGCTCCATAGGCACATACTCGAGGACGTGCGCCGGATCATATACATACTTGCGGAGGATCGATACATGGAACACATTGTGTACCCCCGCAAGTTTTGGCGGCAAAGCTAGCCGATATGCCACGGATCCCACACGCTCCAAAACCTCATAAGGTCCAATGTAACGGGGACTCAACTTACCCCGCACACCAAATCGCTTCACCCCTCTCATGGGTGAGACCTTCAAGAAGACGCGGTCTCCTACCGCGAACTCCAAATCTCGTCGACGCCGATCCGCATAACTCTTTTGTCTAGATTGCGCCGTCGATAAGCGTTCGCGTGCCAAGCGGACCTTTTCCTCCGCTTCACGCAACACGTCCGGTCCTAAGACCCTTCTCTCGCCGACTTCACTCCAATGAATAGGAGAGCGGCATTTTCTTTCATACAATACCTCAAAAGGTGCCATACCGATGCTAGCTTGATAGCTATTATTGTAAGCAAATTCAGCCATCGGCAAATGAGTAGGCCACGCACCTTTGAAGTCCAACACACACGCTCGTAGCATATCCTCCAAAATCTGAATTGTCCTTTCCGATTGACCGTCAGTTTGAGGATGAAATGCTGAACTGAAATCGAGTCGTGTACCCAAAGCTTCTTGCAAGCTTTTCCAAAAATACGATGTGAAACGGGGATCTCGATCTGAAACAATCGAGGTCGGAACCCCGTGCAACCGCACAATCTCGTCGAGGTAGACTTGCGCCAACTTGTCCCCCGACCAAGTGGTGTGGATTGGCAAAAAGTGTGCCGACTTTGACAAACGATTCACCACCACCCATATCGCATCGTGGCCACCTAGCGATCGAGGTAAGCCCACGACAAAATCCATCGCGATATTTTTCCACTTCCAAACTGGAATGGGCAATCCTTGCAATTTTCCCGCCGGAAAGCGACGCTCGGCCTTTACTTGTTGGCATACTAAGCACTGTGCCACAAAGCGTCCAACATCAAGTTTCATCCCCGGCCACCAATAATGCAATTTGAGGTCCTTATACATTTTGGTGCCGCCCGGGTGAATCGCATAGGGAGAAGTGTGAGCTTCTTTCAAGATTTCCCTACGAATGTCCTCAACTTTCGGCACGCACAATCGGTTTCGAAACCGAATTGCGTCCCTCGAGTCCACATGAAAATCACCGGCACGCCCGCTCTCGATAGTACCCCGCACCTTTTGGAGCTCCGGATCACCGGATTGCTTTTCCTTTATTCTCTCCAACAAGGTCGGCCACACCTCGAGACTCATAAGTTTAGCGGGAACGCCCGGGGCCACGATCTCCAAATCGAATCGGCCCATTTCCTTGATCAACGGCATTTGTCCCGTCATCTCGATTGCAAAGTTCTCCACGGATTTTCTACTGAGCGCATCGGCCACCACATTGGCTCTACCGGGGTGGTACAAGATGGTTAAGTCGTAGTCTTTTATCAACTCCAACCACCTCCGCTGCCTCAAGTTCAACTCCTTCTGAGTGAATAAATACTTTAAACTTTTGTGATCCGTGTAGACCTCACAATGCTCACCGTATAAATAGTGTCTCCACAACTTAAGTGCGAAGACCACCGCCGCAAGCTCTAAGTCGTGGGTGGGATAATTCTGCTCATAGCTCTTCAGCTGTCGAGAGGCGTATGCTATTACTTGTCCTCTTTGCATAAGCACACACCCAAGACCATGACGTGATGCATCACTATACACCACATAACCCTCCCCCGCAATCGGCAAGGCGAGTACCGGAGCCGAAGTCAACCTTTCCTTTAGCTCCTTAAAGCTTTGGTCGCATTCCTCGCTCCAAATATATTTGGCTCCCTTGCGGGTAAGACGCGTTAGTGGACCGGAGATTTTTGAAAATCCCTCCACGAACCGCCGATAGTACCCCGCAAGACCCAAAAAGCTTCGTACTTCCGTGACATTGGTCGGGCGAGGCCAATCCTTGACTGCCTCTACTTTCATAGGGTCCACAGCTACTCCTCCTGCGGAAATTACGTGACCCAAGAAAGCGACCTCACGGATCCAAAATTCACACTTTTTCAATTTGGCGAACAACTTGTTCTCTCGAAGGACTTGAAGCACAATCCTCAAGTGCTCTTTATGTTCCTCTTCACTCCGAGAGTAGACAAGAATATCATCTATGAACACAACCACAAATTGATCCAATAGTGGTTTGAACACACGGTTCATTAAATCCATGAACGCTGCCGGGGCATTGGTAAGCCCAAAAGGCATAACCGTGAATTCATAATGTCCATACCGCGTCCTAAACGCGGTCTTATGCACATCCTCCGGTTTGATCTTCAATTGGTGATAACCGGATTGTAAATCAATCTTTGAATATACCCGAGACCCTTGCAACTGATCGAACAAGTCATCAATTCGTGGTAACGGGTACTTATTCTTGACGGTCACTTTGTTCAACTCGCGGTAATCCACACACAACCGCAGCGAACCGTCCTTTTTCCTCACAAATAGAACATGGGCTCTCCAAGGTGACACACTTGGCTTTACGAAATCCTTGTCCATCAAATCTTGCAATTGTGCTTTCAATTCCTTCAGTTCCGCGGGTGCCATCCTGTACGGGGCCTTAGAGATCGGCGCTGTACCCGGGAGCAAATCTACCACAAATTCTATTTCCCGATCCGGTGGCATTCCGGGCAACTCCGTCGGAAACACATCCGGGAACTCTTGGACTATAGGAATGTCCTCGAGCCCCAACACTTCCTTACGGTCATCCACTACCGTCGCCAAGTAGGCAATGCAACCACTAGCAATGAGCTTTCTTGCTTGCGACGTGGACACCATTGAAGCAAAGAGCGAACTCTTACACCCACGGTACACAAACTCTTTGTGCCCGGGTTCTTTAAACTTCACTATCCGGCTCTCACAATCGATAGTAGCGTGATACTTAGAGAGCCAATCCATTCCTAGGATCAAATCATATTCATTCATTCGATTTAATACCAGCAAATCGGCTGGCATGATCCAGTTTTCAACCCTCACGGGGCAATCTACACACTCTTTGTACCCTCACGGGGCCTTAGAGATCGGCGCTGTACCCGGGAGCTTTGTTTCATGACATTCAGGTACTTGTACCGTTCTTGCATGTGTGGCATCTATGATTTCTATTCCATGTGCTATAGCAAATGATCGAGCAATGAATGAATGTGATGCACCAGTATCAAACAAAGCTCTACATCGAATGCCTTTAATTAACACAATACCTGCCACGACGTCTTCCTGAGTAGCAGGCTCCTCCACCTGCGAGGCAAATACCCGTCCACTGGGTGCCGGCCGCTGGCCCTCCACTGGTCTCGGCGGCTGGGTACGGCCCGCCGACATCGCCGCGGGTGGGATGCCCGCAAGCTGCCTCGGTGGCGCAAACGCCGACGCCGACGACGGTGCTCGGCTATCATCCGTCGGGCAGTTGTACCGCATGTGCCCCTGCTGTCCGCACTTGTAGCATCGGCCCTCACGATAGTCGCACTGCTGAGGGGCGTGGGGGCCGCTACAAATCGGGCACGAGGTCGAGGGTCGGTTCCGTCGGGACCCTCGAGACTGATTTTGCGATTGCGAGTGCTTCGGGGGCCGCTTAGAGTTAGACTGCCCGCCCGAGCCACCCGCCGGTCGCTTCTTTCCTTTCTCTTTATCCTTCTCCTTCTCCCAAGAATCGCGCTCCTCGCGCGCACATGCATTCCCGTGCTCCACCCAAAGAGCACGGTCCAAGACCTCCGCAAAGGTCCGCAGCTTAAGGGCGTGCACCGCCCGAAAGATATCCGGTCGAAGTCCGCGCACGAAGCAATCAACCTTGTCTAGCTCCCCGCGAACAACGTGCGGCACGCAATTGATGATGTACGAGAACTCCCTCTCGTACTCGCGTACCGAGCGGTTCCCCTGCTTTAACTTGCGGAACCTCTCCTGAAGCTTTCTTTTCTCGCTATCGGGGAAGTAGGTGGCGAACACCATGCCCCGAAACTCCTCCCACGACGGTGGTGGAAGGCTAGGGAGTCGATCACGCCGCGCCCCCTTCCACCACACCTTTGCCGACCGCTCTAGACAATGAACGGCGAGGTGCACCTTGTCCCTCTCCAAGGTATAAAGGTCCTCGAAGAGCGTCTCGATAGCGTCGATCCATGTTTCTACGTCCCACGGATCCACGTTCTCCCCGCTAAAGATAGGCGGGTTGAACTTTTTGAACCTCATGAGAGCCGCAAGTGCGCGCTCTCGCTCCGCATCCTCCATGTCGGAGTCGGGCATAGGGGCACCCGACCCCTCGGCTACAACCGGTGGCGCGGGTGGCACCACGGCTGGCGCCGGTGTCACCTCCTCGGCCGGTGCCGAAGCAGAGGCCGGAGGTACTCCCGATCTCTCCTCTCTAGTCGCAGCCGTCTGCCGCGCCATCTCGTCTTGGAGCCTTTTAATTTGCTCCTCCTGTCGCTGCATGGCTTCGGCCTGTCGCCGAACCACGCCCATTAACTCGGTCAACTCATTGCGAAGAGCCGAGTTCTCGCCCTCCCCGAGTTGTTCGGGAGCCGCGCCCGATCCTCCGGGCCCAGCCTTCTTAGGAGGCCGTCCACGTACCATTATCCTGAAAACACAATGACTTTGGTCATTTCATGACATTCAAAGTCATTTGCGACATAACATTTCACGAAAATAAACGTGAACCCAATCTAGGCGAAAGTCACACAAGGGTCCTTATCCCCCTCACTTGGTTTTCATGTTGTCGGCCGCCAACATGAACACACTTTGTGAAGAATAAGACACACCTCGAATCTACCTCTATTTCCAACTAGAGGCATAAGGATATAACCCAATCACTTATCTTTCGCCACATCAAAGATCTCGTCACTCACGAGCCTACACTCCTAGGGTCATTTCCATCCTAGGGTTTCTTAGGTCAACCTAGACCGTTTCTACGCTCTGATACCACCTCAATCTGTCACGCCCCGCCGGCCCTTTAACACCAACTAGGTGGAAAGGATAACCTCACGGGCGCATGCCCCAGACCCGCCGAACGGATAGAGTCCTTTCTACCCGCCCAAGGCGTCACAACACAAGCTTATCCACAATGTTCCAACTAGGAACGGAGTACAAGAGTTGCACAAGGAAAGCATCAACATAAAGAAGTTCTACTTCTATTACATTACAAGGCACAATATACATGTCCAAATTTTTCTTTTCTTCCACTTTCATTCCATATATCATGTTCCAAAACTATGGAATATACAACATTCATACAAGAATGAAAATACCCTATGCTATCATAGTCCAAAATAGGGGTACAACTCTATGCATCACCAAAATGGAAGGGTCGCTATCTAAAGAGCCAAACCCTTGCCTCGCTCCGCCGCCTCACTCGCGGAAGGACCTGGAAAATGTGGGGTGAGAACTATAAACATAGTTCCCAGTGGGTAAGGCCACCCAAGAGAGAAGCTCGACCCACCAGGTCCAAAGAAACACCACATTTGCATAAGTTAGATCATATATAACTATGCAACAATATTTACATGCTTAGTAAATAAACATAAAGGATGCAACCAAATGAAATATAATTTATCATTCTCTCCTAGGTTCATCCTATATTCCGCATTGACTAAGTTCTTTTACTTGTCATTTACTTATGGTTTCGGAATCGCCGTCTCACCATAATTGTCTCAACATTCGAGGAGGGAACTCGTCACCTCCAATTCGAGTCGCGAACTCGTCGCCTACTCAGGATAGCGAAATCGTCGCCTACCCCGTCACAATACCGCCAATACATGGCATAGATAGCGAAATCGTCGCATATCCGGGATAGCAACCTTGTTGCACATCCCAACTCGACACCGCCCACTCATGGCGAGGTAGCGAAATCGTCGCCTACCCGGGATGGCAAAAAACGTCGCACATCCCGTGTCGTCACCGCCAACTCGTGGCATGGTAGCGAAATCGTCGCCTACCCGGGATAGCAAAATCGTCGCACATCCCGATATTCACATTACTTACTTGCCAACCTAAGTCTCTTGATCTTAGGTTCAAGTCACTAAGTCTCACCTATGTTTGATAACACTAGGTTTACTTTCCCGTTCTCAACCTAGGTTCCATGACTCTAGGTTCCAATTCCATGTCCAACCTATGTTCAATAACACTAGGTTAAGTTCTCACATATTCCAACCTATGTTCAATGGCACTAGGTTAAATATCACTTGTTTCAACCTATGTTCAATGACACTAGGTTTAATCATACATGTTCCAACCTATGTTCAACAACACTAGGTTAAATTCTCACATGCAACCATACAACAAGTATAGATAATTGAATTATACTTGGATGTCCATATCATGCAATAGGAGTTCATTGTTCTACCTATCATGATTTCTACCATTGCCAACATGCAAGTTCTAGGGTTCACATACATATACCATTTTGTTCTTAATGGATAATTACCCTAGACATGGAAGTGACCTAATCACTTCGGTAAACACAAACCCACCTCAAGAGCTTCCAAATCCTTGTGTTCTTCAAGCTCCTAAGTGTCCAAGCTTGGAGTTCTTGCTTCAACCCAAGCTTCTACAAGAAAAAGGTTCGTTACTCATTACGAACCCTAAATCCGTCTCAACATGCGAAATCAAGTGTTCTAACATGATTTCCTATGCCTCAATTGCAATTATCGAAGGTCCAAATATTTTTAGAACCCTTCATTGCAAAAGCCCTCATTCTACCTAGGGTTTGCATGCATGCAAGCCAAACCCTAGATTTCGTGGCCAATCTTCCACCATTTGTGATCTAGATTGCCAAGGGTTCCCAAAAACCTCATTTCAAATGATTAAATCCAAGGTTTGAACCCAAAACGTGAGGTACTAACCTTAATCACGAAATCTCCAAGCTTCTTCTTGCACCAAGAAGCCTCATTTCTCCTTTGGAAGCCTTCTCCAAGATCAATCCACCACTTCTCCAAGCTTTTGGAGAGATCTCTAGAGAGAGAAAGTGAGAGGAGGGGGAGAGGAGTGTTGGGGAAGAGGAGCTCTGTGAAAGGGGAGTGTTCCCAGCCTTTCAAATACCCCATGGCATGTGAAATGACCAAAATGCCCCTCTCCATATAAAACACAACACCCAGCCAACTCTGGGCATTGTATACCGGTATGCCCATTTGCATACCGGTATACGGGGGTTAATTCCGGTATACCCTCAGGGATTCCGCAGAACCCGAGAGCAGAGCTCACTGTTTCGACCATCACATACCGGTATACCATTTCACATACCGGTATACCTCGAGAAATCCCGCAAACCCGAGAGCTGGGTTTCTCGGTTTAACACAGCATTCCGGTATACTGTCTCACATACCGGTATACCAAGCTCCAATTCCGGTATTAGAATTCACATACCGGAATCCAGTGCAGACTTCACCAATTCTGCAGTTTTAACTTATCGAAGTCCGTTTTCATGCCTCTTTTGCGCCGAAAACACTTCGCACAAGTCCCGAACTTGGCCAAAGCCTCACATATAGCCTCTTATGCCATTTTCTCACTAGAACTCTACAATTTGTAGAAGTTCAGTACGATGCACTGAAATTCAGTGTACTACATTGTTTGCCGGCAATGCTTTAGCCATAGGATCAGCAATCATCATCTCGGTCCCAATGTGTTGGATATCCACCATCTTCTTGTTATATTCCTTCACAGCAAGGTACTTTATATCGATATGTTTGCTGCGATCTGTAATTCGACTATTCTTGGCAAAGAACACTGCAGCAGAATTGTCGCAATAAATCTTGATTGACCTTGCAATAGAGTCGACAACTCTTAAACCTGAGATAAAATTTTTCAGCCATAAAGCCTGTGACGATGCCTCGTAGCAAGCGATGAACTCTGCCTCCATGGTGGATGTAGCAACTGTATCTTGCTTAGTGCTTCTCCAAGATATAGCACCCTGAGCAAGGAGAAAAATATATCATGATGTGGACTTTCTAGAATCCACACATCCAGCAAAATCAGAGTCCGAATATCCAACCACCTCAAGATGATCAGAATGTCTATAGTTGAGCATATAGTCCTTTGTTCCTTGTAAATATCTCATAACCTTCTTTGCAGCTTTCCAATGATCAAGGCCAGGGTTGCTCTGGTATCTACCCAACATCCCTACTGCATGAGCTATATCAGGTCTGGTACAGACCTGCACATACACCAAGCTCCCTACTGCAGAGGCATAGGATATGCTCTTCATATGCTCTCATTCTAAAGTATTCTGTGGGCACTGATTCTGATTGAATCTGTCACCTTTCGCAATAGGCGCAGCTGTAGGTGCACAATTTGCCATATTAAATCTTTAACTCTTTCGATGTAGGCTTTCTGAGATAGACCCAAAATCCTCTGAGATCTATTTTTGTGAAGTTTTATGCCAATGACATAAGAAGCTTCACCCATATCCTTCATCTCAAAATTCTTAGAAAAAAAATCTTTAGTCTCTTTGAGCAAACTTAAATCACTACTTGCAAGCAGAATATCATCCACATACAGGATTAAGAAAATATATTTACTCCCACTAACCTTAAGGTATGTACACTGATCCACAATATTTTCTACGAAACCGAATGTAGTAATTACATTATGAAACTTGATATACCACTAGCGGTAAGCATGTTTGAGTCCGTATATAGACTTCTTTAGTCTGCAAACAAGGTGACTATTTTCATCTGTACTAAAACCTTCGGGCTGTTGCATATAAACTATCTCCTCTATATCCCCATTTAGGAATGTCATTTTCACATCCATCTGATGTAGCTCTAAATCAAAATGAGCTACCAAAGCCATGATAATTCTTAATGAATCCTTCTTGGATACCAGAGAGAAGGTTTCGTGGTAATCAATGCCTTCCTTTTGAGTAAAACCTTTGGCAACAAGTCTGGCCTTATATCGTTCTATGTTACCCAAAGAGTCCCTTTTGGTCTTGAAGACCCATTTACAGCCAACGGCTTTGACTCCTTGTGGTAACTCAACGAGATTCCAAACTTTATTATCCGCCATAGATTTTATCTCTTCCTTCATGGCATCATACCAAAGGGAGGATTTATCTCCTTGCATGGCCTCTGAAAACGTCTATGGGTCTTTATGGTGTCCAACATCATAGTCGGACTCCTGGAGATAGACTACATAATCACTAGAAATTGCCGATCTCTTTTGCCTTGAGGATCTTCTTAAGCCAACCTCTTCCTGCAGATTTTTATTATTCTGTGCAGCTGGCTCTATAATTATATGTTCCTCTTGAAACAGCTCTTAATGGGAAGGTTCAACTAGTTCAGCATTTTCATGCTCCAGAATTAGTTGATCTCTAATATGATCAAATTGATCTCTTGGAAGAGCAACTAAATCATTATCTGTTGATGGATAGCCAGTTGAATCTCTTATTTTCTCAAAATCCATCTTTTGAGGAACGACACTCCAACTAGTTCCAAAATCCTCAAGAAATTTCGCATTCCTGGCCTCAACTATCTTGGATGCATGATTTGGACAATAGAACCTGAATCCTTTGGAGTTTACCGCATAGCCAATGAAATATCCACTGACTGTTCGAGAGTCCAACTTCTTTATATGTGGATTATAAACCCTCACTTCAGCTGGACATCCCCATACATGCAGGTGATTTAAACTAGGTTTCCATCCTTTCCATAACTCAAAAGGAGTTTTGGAAACAGCCTTCGATGGAATCCTATTTAAAACATACGCCGCTGTCTTTAGTGCTTCACTCCAAAGAAAAGATGGAAGACAAGAGCCACTAATCATGCTCCTTACCATGTCCATGAGCGTCCTATTCCTCCTTTCGGCAACACCATTTTTTTGGGGCGTGCCAGACATCGTATACTGAGCAATGATGCCTTCATCTTCGAGGAATTGAGCAAATGGACCGGCTATCTGACCTTTATCCGTATGTCTTCCATAGTACTCACCCCCTCTGTCGGACCTGTCACGCCCCGGGCTAGTTTTAGAAGCGAAAAATACGTGCCATTTTTTTTTTGAAAGCCTAGACCGCGCCACGTACAGACCCGCCACAAATACAGGTCCCACTGTCTACACGGACAGAGTCTTCCCTATATTTGTACGGCGTACACACGATACAAACAGGATCACAACCACCATTCATTCATCACACACACAACAAATCACACTGTCCAATACATACAGCTAACTGTCCTTGACAATTGCATGTATCTAAACAAGTCCTTAGGCGAAGGATGATGCGATGCACAAACAACAGATCATTCTATAAAAATACTTCTTATCCAGAAGCTTTATTTGAAATCCTAATCTCAACCATTTAAAGATCATTTGAAAACCGTTCTCCACACGAGAACTCTCTTTTGAAATCCAAAAACTGATCGATTAAAAGCTGTTTGAAAACTGTTTCCCACACGGAAACCTTCACTTTGAAAACCGCTGCCACGAGGGGTAGAAATCCACAATTCACAAAAGATCACATAACTCAGTAATAACTAAACCATAAGAACGATATACTAAGCATAGTCATCCACAATATCTACGCATGCAATCAACACAAAATACTGAACCATATCCATAAGTCTACTAAGCAAGGGGAGAGTGTCAGGGTAGCAACCAAAACGGTGGTAACACAGGTCGGGACCTTTAATGCAGCTATCTAGTCGCGTCTCACAACGTCCCGACTCCCACCACCCGGCTCACCTGAAAAAAAACAACGATGGCGGGGGGTGAGAACATGATAAACATGTCTCCCCTCCCAGTGGGTACCGCAAGCCGACGAAGGCGAGGTGTACACACCGGCGCGAGGGTCAACAGATAGATAGGTAAGTAAAACAGTAGCATAAGTAAGCATGAGAATGAACCATACATGAACGACTATGCTACTGTAAGCAAATAGTATATGCATCAACTGTAGATAGATAATGAAACCCAATCACCACCAGGCCACAGGGACGGATCCCTGGCACTGTCACAACTGCTCACTCACATGCACATAACCTTCGCAGATGCACATGACAAGAGGCTCAGGGGTTGGAAGCGCACAACCCTTTTCCGAAAAAGAACACCCTAAGCGGTGGATCAGACCGCGGGCGTACGTGAAGTGCTAGAAGAGCTGTGACGATCGATGCAATATGCTCAATCCACAGAACGGCAACAAGCTGAGAATAGCAACGGGACCAAGTCCAAGGATCGCTCGGAACAACAGGCGATCACCACTGACCAACTAGGTCGTCTCAATAAACCATGCAATCACACTACTCTACTAATGGCAAGCTCACAAAGTAGAGGAAAGGGAGCCTAGTGAACTAATAATCAACATGCAAGAGAAAGGGATAGAAGGGTATCACCGCTAGTCTACTGAACCGACTCCGGATCGAAGTACCCACCTGCAGAAACGAGAGAGCCTAACACCGACGGCTCACGGGAACGTCGACAGGACCTACGAGGTACTAACAGGGTCAAGGTCCACCGAGTCGACACTAACGAACGAAAGCACACAACCCAAAATCGTCGGATCGTCCGAAAAACCCGCCGGGACGATCCCGAACCCAAACCAAGCCCCAAAGGGGTACCAACAAACCACGCGAGTGCTCCGCTGTCCACAACCACACCAAACAAGGTGGTTGGACAGCGGGCACAAGGCCGGGATGCTACGAACACCAACGCATTCGAAACGGCTTTTCGGGTTCCCGAAAAATGCTGATTTGGCACCGGAACCCTCCGTCACTCATCCGCTGCCCACGAAACCTCGGGACAGCGAAGGAGAACAGCCAACAAGGCTATTCGACGAAGCCAGGTCGCTCACAAAACCAGGAAGTGAGTCGCACGACCGAAACACGCGTTCCGCCGACTATTTCGTCGGAAAACGCGCCGAAAAATGAACCCAATCTCCGCGAAGGGGCTACAAGCCTGGACAACCAGTCCACAGGGCCCCAAGGGTCATGCCCTTGCTGCCCGCAGCGTCACAACGCTGCCACAAACACAACAAGCCCTAAAATATGCAACTAAACAACATAATAAGGCATTAAAAGTAAAGTTGAAGCAATCCGCCCGTCCGCACAACCCTCCGCAAGCACCAGCGGATAGGGAACGACGCAGCGGAGACCGTGCTCATAGCCCCTCTGCGACAGGAACAGTCGCGGGCTAAAACGGCCCACAAAACGTCCAAAACATGGAATATTAAGGCTCAACAAAGGCTAAGCAGCAAAGCGGCGCGCCGAAACAGCAAATCGAGGTGAGCACGGTGATTAGCACATCGCCGCGATCATCGTGCTCACCTTCCCGAGGTTCGGGAGGTAGCCAGAGGCCCGGGGCCATGCATGCAGCCCCAAACAAGCAGGGACCAAGCTCGACCGGAGCAAACAAGCTCCGGCCGGCTGCCGGCTGACATGCAGCGCGCGCGGCGGCTCAGGTCGGACGCGGGGCAGGTGGAGAAGTGGGGGCTCACCTCAAAACCGGCGGCAGGAAGCGGCGGCGGCGGCGCGGGAAGAGCCACAGCTCTCGGGCGGCTAGGGCACGCCTGCTCCGGCAACGAACGGCGGCAGCGGCGGTCGGGACGGCGAGCACCGGCAAGAGGGGCTCGCCGGACGTCGGGTAGGGGGCGACCGCGACAGGAAAAGGCGGCGGCGGCTCGAGGCCCTCGGCCGCGGCTGCCCTAGCAGCCCTAGCGGCGACAGCGGCGGCTGCGGCGGCGCACCGACGGCATGGGGGGGCGGCCGGGGAAGGAGGCGACGGCGGCGGCGGTCCTCCCGAGGCCGGCGGGAGGCCGCTGTGACGGCGGGAGGCGGCGGCGGCTCGAACCGAAGATCCACTGCCCGCACTCCTCCAGCAGCAGCACGCGGCTGCGCGGCGGCTCCAGTCGGCGGGGCAACGTCACCAGAAGTCGGGCACCGTCAGGGAGAGACCCCAGGCGTGGGTTCACCCCGGATGCGTACAGTAAGGAGGAAGAAGAAGAAGAACAAGATGGAGAAGAGAGAGAGAAGCATGGCCGGAGCTCCCCACCGGCCAGTGGAGGTTGGCGACGGCGGCGGCCCACGGGGAGGAGCTGGAAGAAGAGGAGGAGAAGTGGGAGTCAGCTGGGGGGGGCAAGGGTACCTAAACACTAGATCTAGGATTTAATCCCACCACCACACAAAATATACTGAGTGCAAAAATGCAAATAAACCCCCAAAACCGAGCAAATTCATCTCGAGTCCCTCACAGCATGTGTAAAACGTACGGACACCCCTCCTCAAACGATTTCACGCAAAACGGTGCATGAAAAAGGACCCATTTTGCGAAGAGATCAAAACACGAATTACGACCTCTCGGCGATGATCTCGCGATATCTCACGATCCGACGGTCACATGCACGAACGGATCACGCCATCGCGATCAGCACTGCCGAGACATCGAACCTACGATTTTGGATCTCCGAAAACGGTCGCCGATTCGTGACACAAGTCATCCCCTTTCACCTCCAACAACAAACACAACGTAAAATACATATATATATATATATATATACCAGTAGAGAGAGAAAGAGAAAACAAAACAAATTCAAATTAAAAAAAAATTCGAATTCTTACAGGACCTAACAATCTTTATTTTTCTATCCAATTGTTTCTCTACGTCAACCTTATAAGCTTTGAAAGCATCGAGCGCTTCAGCCTTTTCAAATAAGAGATAGAGATACATGTATCTAGAATGATCATCAATAAATGAGATAAAATATCTCTGACCATTAAAGCAAGGAGTAGGAAAAGGTCCACAGATATCTGTATGTATGATCTCAAGAATTTCAGAACTCCTTCTGGCACCTTTAGTGGTATTTGTGTTGGTATGCTTTCCCTTTATGCATTCCACACAAGTACCAAAATCGGTAAAGTCAAGATCTTGTAAGATATTTTCTTTCACCAATCTCTTTATTCTCTCTAAGAAGATATGATGTCACGCCCCGGGTTACCTCTTCCCAGGCACATGACGAGATCCGCCGCATACACAGTATCTCTACTATGTATACGAAGCGAAACAACAACAACAATCACACAGAGCTAAAGGTATCAACAGAGCTGCTATATAAATATATCAAAAGATCACTGTACATACATCATCCATAACTCTCATATACAACTCTCATATACAACACTGATATCTCAATCACTCTGTATGTACAGACTCAACCATCTATCAAAATGGGTATACCTTTAGCCAAGTATCCGGGGAATAGCTCTACCCGACGGTCTCCTTTCCGCGCTCAGTATGCACAACTGGGGAAGAAGACTCTGCAAAAAGGTGTCAACAACGGGTGTGAGAACTACTATCAAACAAGTAGTCCTCAGTGGGTACCGCTACCAGCCTCAGCGGTCTGCCCACTAAGTCCTCAATCTCAAGAGATATGTATGGAGCAACAAAGAAAGTAGGAGATATACTACCACTACTATGCACAAAGCTCAACTGTCAATATGAATACCAATGAACTGAATATACCAAATGAGGACTATCATACTCAATACAATACCTGCGAACCAGCTAGTACAGGAAACCCCTTCTGTACCTAGCTCAATCCATAATACCATACAATACCTCACGATACGTCACAATACGATACCTGCGGCCTGATCATGCTCAACCCTCCAGGGAGCCAGCTAGTACAGGAAGCCCGTCTGTTCCTAGCCCTTCGTACAACACTCTGTACGGAATATGCCAACTCTAGAGTGGTACTCGTGGGAGCGACCCAACTGAGTAAAGTAAACCCATATATACGCCAAGCACCCGCAGGTATATGATCGACACGACTGGGTCAACAAAGAATCACATGCCCTCGGCATCACAAAGGATAATCAACAAGTATGACCCAATCCATGCTCCAGTGCTCACAATCAATCTCAACTCTACCACAAAGAGGAGGTACAACAACATAGCACGAGCCTCAACATGATCATCTCACAAGGAATCACGTGCCCTCGGCACATCAAAGGATAGTCAATAACATGACCCAATCAATGCTCCAGTGCTCACAATCAATCTCAACTCTACCACAAAGAGGAGGTACAATAACATAGCACGAGCCTCAACATGATCACCTATACTAGTATGTACAACAACTGGTACAAGGGATATCAACAGAATAGGTGTAGGCCAAATCATGCAACAAGGATACAAAGAAATCATGCATGCTCACATATATATCATTAGCATATCACACACATGCAAATCTCAACCTAACAGGTCATATCTAACATAATCACAGCATGTCATGCTATCATAATCCCAATAATATCACACTATCATAATTCAATACCATCATGCTATCATAATCCAATATCATCATATCATGCTAACATAATCCAACACTATCATGCTAACATGAGAGTAAACACATAGGAGGAAGTCCACTGAATCTGGCAAACATCAACCCACCTCAAGAGCTAATCCAACCACGGTGGGGGAAACAGTATCCTCAGATCCAACCCTCCAATCTAATCAAGCTCCAGCAGCACTCCGATCTGAATATCACCAAAAGGCTGCTAACTCCGACAGAACAACAGCTTTGCACCAGATCAGATCAATCAGAGTAGAGGAGAACAAGCTAGGTTACAACTAATGCCAACACATGGCCCTAAACCTAACTTTCTCTCTCTAGAATGGATCACACGAAGTGGAAATGAGCCTAAAAACCATCAGGGACTCACCTATTTATAGGCTCCCAAAATCTCACATTCGGGCGCCCACTTCACAAGTTCCGGGTGTCCGGAAACTCAGCAGGCCAGGTGTCAGCTGGCGGCCAAACGGTCGGTCGGCGGTCGGCAGGCGGTGGGGCGGCGTGCCTCCGGCGGTCGACACGTGTCCTGCGTCGCGACACGTGGCTCTCCACGTCAACAGCTCAATCCGGATCCTCGTCCGGGCGTCCGGATCCTGCGTCCAGATCCAAAATCCGTCGGCCACAACCGGATCATCCGCAAAGTCCTCTGGGTCCGGAAACATTCGGGCGTCCACTTCCTCACTTCCGGGCGCCCGAAATCCGTCGACTCCAGAAACCCTCAAAATCCTCAAATTTCCAAGTATTACATATGAGCCAAACGTTTGTATCATAAATAAGATGAGTTCTCTTTAAGAATGTTCCTTTTAACACCAATATTAAAGTTATTCTCAAAAGATTAACTCAAATTAAATTTGTACAAATCATCTACCAAACAACCATCGCCAACAATGACATTATCGGAGAAGATAGTAAAAGATTCATTTTCAAATAAAAATTTGAAACCTTTATTTCTCAGTTTAGATACAGAAACTAAATTTCTAGAAAACGTAGGAACATAAAAAGTATCCTCAAGTTCAAGTACAAAATCAGTACTAAGTTCTAAAATAAAGTTTTCTATACCTTTAACTTGAGATTCTTGTCCTTCTCCAGTAATTAAAATCTTTTCATTTGGCTTCAATATCCTTAGGTTGTGAAAACCCTGCATGGTATTTGAGATATGTACAGTAGTACCAGAGTCAATCCACCATGTGTTTTTAGGAAAGTTAACTAAATGAGATTAATAACAAATATAGATAGTTTCATTACCTTTCTTTTCGAGCCAAACTTTATACTTTAAGCAGTCCTTTTTCATGTGTCCTTTCTTTTTACAGAAGTAGCATTGATCTTTCTTGCCAGAATTCTTTATTGGCAACTGAGCTGACTTCTTGTAATTGGAGGCACCCTTACTCTTTCCCCTTCTGCGCTGAGTCGCCAGATTAACAGATTCTGTTAAAATTTTCGGCTTATCCTGCTTAAATCTCTACTCTTCTTGAACACACATGGTCAATAATTTATTTATTGACCATTCATCCTTATGTGTATTGTAGGAGATCTTAAAGGGGTCAAACTCAGACGGTAATGAGTTTAAAATTAGATGGACCAAGAAAGAATCGGAGATCTCAACTTTTAAAGCCTTTAGTTGAGCCGCTATGTTCCGCATCTCCATGATGTGCTCGCACACACCCTTGGCTCGATTGTACTTAATGCCCGAAAGTCGCTTCATTAGCGTGCTCGCCAGAGTTTTATCGGAGCTGACAAACTGCTCCTCAATGGCCTTTAGGTAATCCTTGGCTTTCTCACATTCCGGAATCGATCCCCTTATGTTTTTTGATACTCTAGACTTTATGAGCATCAAACTTAAGCGGTTGGATCGCTCTCACTTTTTCTGTGCGGATTCCTGCTGTGGAGTCATTGGCCCCACTACTTTAGGCGGTTGATCAACGCGTAGAGCCAAGTCTAAATCCATATAGCCCAAAGTAAAAGAAATACTTTCTTTCCAATCAGAATAGTTGTCCCCAGTAAGTATAGGGATACGAGAAACATCATTAAGAAATGCAGTAGAGGAAGACGCTGCAAGCACAAAGAAAATATAGAACTTTATCACTTACTATAAGGCAATAATCTTTAAATTAGATAAATTCTACCTTCATGTGGGCAGAGGCGCTACACGCATAGAATTTATCTACTTTAATAATAAGACTAGCGAAAAACTAATTTCTAAATAACAAGATTTCTGTACCTGTGGGCATAAGAAACTCGTTATCTAGAAATTCAATCCACTATCCTATTCCAGTCAAAATTTAAAAAATATTCTTCATTTGACCGCAACAAATAGTCAAACCTTAATTCAACCATCAGTAAATCCTTATATATTCTTCATTATCTATAGGATGTTGTGGCTACTCCTAAGCATAATGAAAAATACAAATAACCTTATTTGATGTTAAATGACAATTAAAATTAAATTAGAAATTCGTATGAATTTTCGGGTTAACTTTAGTTCAATATCATCTTGTAAAAATACCGTAAGTGATAATATACCATAACTAGGATGCTATGGCTACTCCTAGACATAGTTAATTTCACCAAACCTTATATGATATTGAATGGCAAAAAATTCTATATTATTCTAAAACACAGCGGAAGTAAAATAAAGATCCTGTATAATAATAATAATATTTTTTTTTTTTAATCCAAACCCCGCATGGGGTTGTTCTCTAGGCAGCAACCTAGGGCAGCCTTAGGCCTCCCCAATGGGCTGCCACGTGCGGCCCCAAAAAGGGGGCTGCATGCGGGCCCTTGTGAGCTGCATGGGGTTGCCGCATGCATCCCCATGCGGCCGCTTGAGGGCCGCGAAAGCGGCGTAATCCGACCGAACGCACCGGTTCTGACGGGGCCAAATAAAAACCAAAATACAAAAAATATTATTATTATTCTTAATGAAAAGGAAACCAAATAAAATCCAAAGAAACGAAAAACCGGCAAAAGATGCGGCTCTGATACCACATGTTAAAACTTTATCAAAAATTAGGATCGTACCTTCTGCCATGATTTCGATTTCTTTACCGAAATTGTCGTCGTCGAATCTTGCTTGTGGTTCGTCCTCGTTCGCGATCTGCAAGAGAGCGGGATGTTTCGAGTCTAATTCCCTTATCCCCGGAGATGGAGCCGTCACAGGTATTTGGATTAGGGTTTAGACCGGGACTCCCGTATGTTATATTTATATACAACTTAATGTAAGGATGTTAAATCACGTCCGTCCATCAAGGACGTGTCCAGATACATCATAACCGTAAGATCTAATATATTTTATAGATCGACTTGAATAGATCAACTGTATCTTTATGGACCGACTTGAATAAATCACGTAGGCCACATCCAACACGCACTTTAAAAAGTCCCAAAATATAAATATAAAAGGATAAGAAATATCAAGTTAGCAAGTTAGCAGACAAAACAGTGAATACAACTAACTGAGGCAATCTATATTTTCGAGATAAAAACAAACAACACCAATCAAGCAAACAAATTAACAAAATAACATGAAGAATAAATAAAATCCCACCAGATCACACACTATATTAAAATAACAATACAAAATTTAATTAAAAAAGTCTGATTTATATAAGATGCCCGAATTGAAAAAAAAAATCAAAAAAAGAAGACGACGCACCGGAGGAGAGGAGTTGGGCGATTGAGCTGAGCGAAGAATTTAGAGGAAAGGCCGATGTGGTTAGGCGACTGGTAGAGGGCACGTGGCATGGCGAGAGAATAGAGAAAATGTGGATTGAAGGGTGGGGTGAGGGAGGGATCAGCGAAAGAGGATGAGTTAAGAAGTAGCAATGGATTTTTTTTTTTGGCATCCGTTCTTTTTCCCTTCTTTTTCCCTCTTTTGAGCAAGCTTGCTCCGTCAATGCCGCTCCGTCAAAAAAGGTGCGCACAACTCCTCCCAACCTGGCACAAATCTCGGAGCAAGATTGACGGCTTAAAAATTAGTAGGACAAGGGTTGCTATACTCTTAAGAGGATAGAAGCCCTACTATATATATGCCCTACTATATATATATATATATATATATATATATATATATAGGGTAGGGCTACTATACTCTTATGAGTATAGGACCCTTCGTACTCATAAGTCGTTTTTGATGATGGAGCTTCCGAATCGACGATCCACACCGTTAAATATGATCTAGAGCATTTAAAACTTCTAGAAATTAAATTTCATAATTTTTTGACATCATTTGCCCTATGATCAAAAGATCTCAAAGTAGACAATTTTTAACGGCCGGTATGGGATACTTGCTCGTTCAACGGTGTAAAAGAATCGGAATCTGTTGAATTTTTGATAGAAAATTTTATTTACTATGTAAATAAAGATCAATAACTCGGATCTTAAATTGAAGAATCCGATCATCCATTTTTAGGACGTCGTTCAATTTTGACCGTTCATTTTATGCCCACTTGATGGACTTTATAACGATTTCGAAAAATTACGAAATTTATTTTCTAGAAGTTTTAAATACTCTAGATCATATTTAACGGTGTGGATCGTCGATTCGGAAGCTCCATCATCGAAAACGACTTATGAGTACGAAGGGACCTGTCACGCCCCGCCGGTCCTTAAACACCAACTAGGTGGAAAGGATAACCGCACGGGCGCATGCCCCAGACCCGCCGAACGGATAGAGTCCTTTCTACCCGCCCTAGGCGTCACAACACAAGCTTATCCACAATGTCCCAACTAGGAACGGAGTACAAGAGTTGCACAAGGAAAGCATCAACATAAAGAAGTTCTACTTCTATTACATCACAAGGCACAATATACATGTCCAAATTTTTTCTTTTCTTTCACTTTCATTCCATACATCATGTTCCAAAACTATGGAATATACAACATTCAGACAAGAATGAAAATCCCCTATGCTATCATAGTCCAAAGTAGGGGTACAACTCTATGCATCACCAAAATGGAAGGGCCGCTATCTAAAGAGCCAAACCCTTGCCTCGCTCCGCCGCCTCACTCGCGGAAGGACCTGGAAAATGGGGGGTGAGAACTATAAACATAGTTCCCAGTGGGTAAGGCCACCCAAGAGAGAAGCTCGACCCACCAGGTCCAAAAAAATACCACATGCATAAGTTAGATCATATATAACTATGCAGCAATATTTACATGCTTAGTAAATAAACATAAAGGATGCAACCAAATGAAATATAATTTATCATTCTCTCCTAGGTTCATCATATGTTCCACATTGACTAAGTTCTTTTACTTGTCATTTACTTATGGTTTCGGAATCGCCGTCTCACCATAATTGTCTCAACATTCGAGGAGTGAACTCGTCACCTCCAATTCGAGTCGCGAACTCGTCGCATACTCAGGATAGCGAAAGCGTCGCCTACCCCGTCACAATACCGCCATTACATGGCATGGATCGCGAAATCGTCGCATATCCGGGATAGCAACCTTGTTGCACATCTCCCCCTCGACACCGCCAATACGTGGCGCGGTAGCGAAATCGTCGCATACCCGGGATCGCGAAATCGTCGCCTATCCCATGTCGGCACCGCCAACTCGTGGCATGGTAGCGAAATCGTCGCATACCCGGGATAGCAAAATCGTCGCACATCCCATTCTTCACATTACTTGCCAACCTAAATCTCATGATCTTAGGTTCAAGTCACTAAGTCTCGCCTATGTTTGATAACACTAGGCTACTTTCTCATTGCCAACCTAGGTTCCATGACTCTAGGTTCCAATCACATGTTCCAACCTATGTTCAATAACACTAGGTTTAGTTCTCACACATTCCAACCTATGTTCAATGACACTAGGTTAAATATCACTTGTTCCAACCTATGTTCAATGACACTAGGTTTAATCATACATATTCCAACCTATGTTCAACAACACTAGGTTAGATTCTCACATGCAACCATACAACAAGTATAGATAATTGAATTATACTTGAATATCCATATCATGCAATAGGAGTTCATTGTTCTACCCATCATGATTTCTACCATTGCCAACATGCAAGTCCTAGGGTTCACATACATATACCATTTTGTTCTTAAATGGATAATTACCCTAGACATGGAAGTGACCTAATCACTTCGGTAAACACAAACCCACCTTAAGAGCTTCCAATTTCTTGTACTCTTCAAGCTCCTAAGTGTCCAAGCCTTGAGTTCTTGCTTCAACCCAAGCTTCTACAAGAAAAATGGTTCGTTACTCATTACGAACCCTAAATCCATCTCAATATGCGAAATCAAGTGTTCCAACATGATTTCCTATGCCTCAATTGCAATTATCGAAGGTCCAAATATTTTTAGAACCCTTCATTGCAAAAGCCCTCATTCTACCTAGGGTTTGCATGCATGCAAGCCAAACCCTAGATTTCGTGGCCAATCTCCCTCCATTTGAGGTTTAGATTGCCAAGGGTTCCCAAAAACCTCATTTCAAAGGATCAAATCCAATGTTTGAACCCAAAACGTGAGGTACTAACCTTAATCACGAAATCCCCAAGCTTCTTCTTGCACCAAGAAGCTTCTTTTCTCCTTTGGAAGCCTTTTCCAAGATCAATCCACCACTTCTCCAAGCTTTTGGAGAGATCTCTAGAGAGAGAAAGTGAGAGGAGAGGGAGAGGAGTAGTGGAGAAGATGAACTCTGTGAAAGGGGAGTGTTCCCAGCCTTTCAAATACCCCCCACGCATGTGAAAGGACCAAAATGCCCCTCTCCACTCACAACACAACACTCAGCCAACTCTGGGCATTGTATACCGGTATGCCCATTTGCATACCGGTTGTAGTTCCGCATTCCGCGTTAATCCCACCTCTCTGTCTAAGGAATAGCCTTTTATTCTTTATTGTTCATGGGAACATGTAAGATCAGCAATGGAAATTTAGCTACGGCCGTCCCTGAACTCTTGCGGCATTGCCAATGGGCATTAGCCCGGGCCCCACACTCAGGTCCGTAACAAAGTGTGTCACCCGGCCTCACATGCCCATCTCTTGACCACAACACTGAAGCCTGTTTTTTTCTGGCTGAAGGGCCCCTGGCCTCAACCGAATTATCCGACCGAGCTCCCTACACAAAGAAGGCACTATCGGCCCGGCATACATGAAGGTTTTGTAAATACTGTAACAGGGAACCTGAAAATCTCCCTGGGCGGGCAAGGAAGAGAAAGAAAGCAAGCCAGCTGTAGGTCAGAGGAGAGGGGATACCGGGGTGAAAGGTAGCCCAAGTCAGTCAGTCGATCAGTTAGTGGCTGGCGCTTGGCTTCGTGCAGGCCTTTGCCTTCTTGCCTCAGCATCTTGACCTGAAACCTCACATGACCCAACTTACCGCAGAACCCGAGAGCTAGGTTCACTGTTTCACGCATCTCATACCGGTATACCATTTCACATACCGGTATACCTCGAGGAAATTCTGCAAACCCGAGAGCTGGGTTTCTCGGTTTAACACAGCATTCCGGTATACCATTTCACATACCGGTATACCAAGCTCCAATTCCGGTATTAGAGTTCACATACAGGAATCCAATGCAGACTTTACCAATTCTGCAGTTTTAACTTATCGAAGTCCGTTTTCACGCCTCTTTTGCGCCGAAAACACTTCGCACAAGTCCCGAACTTGGCCAAAGCCTCACATATAGCCTCTTATGCCATTTTCTCACTAGAACTCTACAATTTGTAGAAGTTCAGTACGATGCACTGAAATTCAGTGTACTACATTCCACCCCCCCTTAAAGAGAGTTTCGGCCGCGAAACTAAAATCATACCTCAGCTGGACTCAGCGAAGAGGTAAGGAAACCGCTCTTTCATTGAGCTTTCCAATTCCCATGTAGCCTCGCGCTCACCGTGATTCGTCCATTGTACCTTTACATAAGGAATTTCACGGTTCCTCAAACTTTTCACCTCGTGATCCATGATGCACAAGGGGAACTCCTCATAAGTCATATCCTCATGAAGTTCCATAGGTACATACTCGAGGACGTGCGCCGGATCATATACATACTTGCGGAGGGTCGATACATGGAACACATTGTGTACCCCCGCCGCAAGTTTTGGCGGCAAAGCTAGCCGATATGCCACGGATCCCACACGCTCCAAAACCTCATAAGGTCCAATGTAACGGGGACTCAACTTACCCCGCACACCAAATCGCTTCACCCCTCTCATGGGTGAGACCTTCAAGAAGACGCGGTCTCCTACCGCGAACTCCAAATCTCGTCGACGTCGATCCGCATAACTCTTTTGTCTAGATTGCGCCGTCGATAAGCGTTCGCGTGCCAAGCGGACCTTTTCCTCCGCTTCACGCAACACGTCCGGTCCTAAGACCCTTCTCTCGCCGACTTCACTCCAATGAATAGGAGAGCGGCATTTTCTTCCATACAAAACCTCAAAAGGTGCCATACCGATGCTAGCTTGATAGCTATTATTGTAAGCAAATTCAGCCATCGGCAAATGAGTAGGCCACGCTCCTTTGAAATCCAATACACACGCTCGTAGCATATCCTCCAAAATCTGAATTGTCCTTTCCGATTGACCGTCAGTTTGAGGATAAAATGCTGAACTGAAATCGAGTCGTGTACCTAAAACTTCTTGCAAGCTTTTCCAAAAATGCGATGTGAAACGGGGATCTCGATCTGAAACAATCGAGGTCGGAACCCCGTGCAACCGCACAATCTCGTCCAGGTAGACTTGGGCTAATTTGTCTCCCGACCAAGTGGTGTGGATTGGCAAAAAGTGTGCCGACTTTGACAAACGATCCACCACCACCCATATCGCATCGTGGCCACCTAGCGATCGAGGTAAGCCCACAACAAAATCCATCGCGATATTTTCCCACTTCCAAACTGGAATGGGCAATCCTTGCAATCTTCCCGCCGGAAAGCGACGCTCGGCCTTTACTTGTTGGCATACTAAGCATTGTGCCACAAAGCGTCCCACATCAAGTTTCATCCCCGGCCACCAATAATGCACTTTGAGGTCCTTATACATTTTGGTGCCGCCCGGGTGAATCGCATAGGGAGAAGTGTGAGCTTCTTTCAAGATTCCCCCTACGAATGTCCTCAACTTTCGGCACGCACAATCGATTTCGAAATCGAATTGCGCCCATCGAATCTACATGATAATCACCGGCATGCCCGCTCTCGATAGTACCCCGCACCTTTTGGAGCTCCGGATCACCGGATTGCTTTTCCTTTATTTGTTCCAACAAGGCCGGCCATACCTCGAGACTCATAAGTTTAGCGGGGACGCCCGGGGCCACGACTTCCAAGTCAAACCGGCCCATTTCCTTGATTAACGGCATTTGTCCCGTCATCTCAATCGCGAAGTTCTCCACGGATTTCCTACTGAGCGCATCGGCCACCACATTGGCTCTACCGGGGTGGTACAAGATGGTTAAGTCGTAGTCTTTTATCAACTCCAACCACCTCCGCTGCCTCAAGTTCAACTCCTTCTGAGTGAATAAATACTTTAAACTTTTGTGATCCGTGTAAACCTCACAATGCTCCCCGTATAAGTAGTGTCTCCACAACTTGAGTGCGAAAACCACCGCCGCAAGCTCTAAGTCGTGGGTGGGGTAATTCTGCTCATAGCTTTTCAGCTGTCGAGAGGCATATGCTATTACTTGTTCTCGTTGCATAAGCACACACCCAAGACCACGACGTGATGCATCACTATACACCACATAACCCTCCCCCGCAATCGGCAAGGCGAGTACCGGAGCCGAAGTCAACCTTTCCTTTAGCTCCTTAAAGCTTTGGTCGCATTCCTTGCTCCAAATATATTTGGCTCCCTTGCGGGTAAGACGCGTCAGTGGGCCAGAGATTTTTGAAAATCCCTCCACGAACCGCCGATAGTATCCCGCAAGTCCCAAAAAGCTTCGCACCTCCGTGACATTGGTCGGGCGAGGCCAATCCTTGACTGCCTCTACTTTCATAGGGTCCACAGCTACTCCTCCTGCGGAAATTACGTGACCCAAGAAAGCGACCTCACGGATCCAAAATTCGCACTTTTTCAATTTGGCGAACAACTTGTTCTCTCGAAGAACTTGAAGCACAATCCTTAGGTGCTCCCTATGTTCCTCTTCACTCCGAGAGTAGACAAGAATATCATCTATGAACACAACCACAAATTGATCCAATAGTGGTTTGAACACACGGTTCATTAAATCCATGAATGCTGCCGGGGCATTGGTAAGCCCAAAAGGCATAACCGTGAATTCATAATGCCCATACCGCGTCCTAAACGCGGTCTTATGCACATCCTCCGGTTTGATCTTCAATTGGTGATAACCGGATTGCAAATCAATCTTTGAGTACACCCGAGACCCTTGCAACTGATCGAACAAGTCATCAATTCGGGGTAATGGGTACTTATTCTTGACGGTCACTTTGTTCAACTCGCGGTAATCCACACACAACCGCAGCGAACCGTCCTTTTTCCTCACAAATAGAACATGGGCTCCCCAAGGTGACACACTTGGCTTTACGAAACCCTTGTCCATTAAATCTTGCAATTGTGCTTTCAACTCCTTCAGTTCCGCGGGTGCCATCCTGTACGGGGCCTTAGAGATCGGCGCCGTACCCGGGAGCAAATCTACCACAAATTCTATTTCCCGATCCGGTGGCATTCCGGGCAACTCCGCCGGAAACACATCCGGAAACTCTTGGACTATAGGAATGTCCTCAAGTCCCAACACTTCCTTTCGGTCATCCACTACCGTCGCCAAGTAGGCAATGCATCCGCTAGCAATAAGCTTCCTTGCTTGCGACGTGGACACCATTGAAGCAAAGAGCGAACTCTTACACCCACAGTACGCAAACTCTTTGTGCCCGGGTTCTTTAAACTTCACTATCCGGCTCTCACAATCGATAGTAGCATGATACTTAGAGAGCCAATCCATTCCTAGGATCAAATCATATTCACTCATTCGATTTAATACCAGCAAATCAGCTGGCATGATCCAATTTTCAACCCTCACGGGGCAATCTACACACGCGTGATGTACGCAAAAAGTGTGTTCAGGTACTTGCACCGTTCTTGCGTGTGTGACATCTATGATTTCTATTCCATGTGCAATAGCAAATGATCGAGCAATGAATGAATGCGATGCACCAGTATCAAACAAAGCTCTACATCGAATGCCTTTAATTAACACAATACCTGCCACGACGTCATCCTGGGTAGCAGGCTCCTCCACCTGAGAGGCAAATACCCGTCCACTGGGTGCTGGCCGCTGGCCCTCCACTGGTCTCGGCGGCTGGGTACGGCCCGCCGACATCGCCGCGGGTGGGATGCCCGCAAGCTGCCTCGGTGGCGCAAACGCCGACGCCGACGACGGTGCTCGGCTATCATCCGTTGGGCAGTTGTACCGCATATGCCCTTGCTGTCCGCACTTGTAGCATCGGCCCTCACGATAGTCACACTGCTGAGGGGCGTGGGGGCCGCTACAAATCGGGCACGAGGTCGAGGGTCGGTTCCGTCGGGACCCTCGAGACTGATTTTGTGACTGCGAGTGCTTCGGGGGCCGCTTAGAGCTAGACTGCCCACCCGAGCCACCCGCCGGTCGCTTCTTTCCCTTTTCCTTGTCTTTTTCCTTCTCCCAAAACTCGCGCTCCTCGCGCGCACATGCATTCCCGTGCTCCACCCAAAGAGCACGGTCCAAGACCTCCGCAAAGGTCCTAAGTTTGAGGGCGTGCACCGCCCGAAAGATATCCGGTCGAAGTCCGCGCACGAAACAATCGACCTTGTCCAACTCTCCGCGGACAACGTGCGGCACGCAATTAATGATGTACGAGAACTCCCTCTCGTACTCGCGCACCGAGCGGTTCCCCTGCTTCAACTTGCGGAACCTTTCTTGAAGCTTCCTTTTCTCGCTATCGGGAAAGTAGGTGGCGAACACCATACCCCGAAACTCTTCCCACGACGGTGGCGGAAGGCTAGAGAGTCTATCCCGTCGGACTCCCTTCCACCACACCTTCGCCGACCGCTCTAGACAATGAACGGCGAGGTGCACCTTGTCCCTCTCCAAGGTATAAAGGTCCTCGAAGAGCGTCTCGATCGCGTCGATCCATGTCTCTACGTCCCACGGATCCACGTTCTCCCCGCTAAAGATAGGCGGGTTGAACTTTTTAAACCTCATGAGAGCCGAAAGTGCGCGCTCTCGCTCCGCATCCTCTATTTCGGAATCGGGTATAGGGGTACCCGACCCCTCGGCTACAACCGGTGGCGCAGATGGCACCACGGCCGGCGCCGGTGTCACCTCCTCGGCCGGTGCCGAAACAGAGGCCGGAGGTACTCCCGATCTCTCCTCCCTAGTCGCAGCCGTCTGCCGCGCCATCTCGTCTTGGAGCCTTTTAATTTGCTCCTCCTGTCGCTGCATGGCTTCGGCCTGTTGCCGAACCACGCCCATTAGCTCGGTCAACTCATTGCGTAGAGCCGAGTTCTCGCCCTCCCCGAGTCGTTCGGGAGCCTCGCTCGGTCCTCCGAGCTCAGCCCTCTTAGGAGGTCGTCCATGTACCATTGTCCTGAAAACACAATGACTTTGGTCATTTCATGACATTCAAAGTCATTTGCGACATAACATTTCACGAAAATAAACGTGAACCCAATCTAGGCGAAAGTCACACAAGGGTCCTTATCCCCCTCACTTGGCTTTCATGTTGTCGGCCGCCAACATGAACACACTTGGTGAAGAATAAGACACACCTCGAATCTACCTCTATTTCCAACTAGAGGCATAAGGACATAACCCAATTTCTTATCTTTCGCCACATTAAAGATCTCGTCACTCACGAGCCTACACTCCTAGGTCATTTCCATCCTAGGGTTTCTTAGGTCAACCTAGACCGTTTCTACTCTCTGATACCACCTCAATCTGTCACGCCCCGCCGGTCCTTAAACACCAACTAGGTGGAAAGGATAACCGCACGGGCGCATGCCCCAGACCCGCCGAACGGATAGAGTCCTTTCTACCCGCCCTAGGCGTCACAACACAAGCTTATCCACAATGTCCCAACTAGGAACGGAGTACAAGAGTTGCACAAGGAAAGCATCAACATAAAGAAGTTCTACTTCTATTACATCACAAGGCACAATATACATGTCCAAATTTTTTCTTTTCTTTCACTTTCATTCCATACATCATGTTCCAAAACTATGGAATATACAACATTCAGACAAGAATGAAAATCCCCTATGCTATCATAGTCCAAAGTAGGGGTACAACTCTATGCATCACCAAAATGGAAGGGCCGCTATCTAAAGAGCCAAACCCTTGCCTCGCTCCGCCGCCTCACTCGCGGAAGGACCTGAAAAATGGGGGGTGAGAACTATAAACATAGTTCCCAGTGGGTAAGGCCACCCAAGAGAGAAGCTCGACCCACCAGGTCCAAAGAAACACCACATGCATAAGTTAGATCATATATAACTATGCAGCAATATTTACATGCTTAGTAAATAAACATAAAGGATGCAACCAAATGAAATATAATTTATCATTCTCTCCTAGGTTCATCATATGTTCCACATTGACTAAGTTCTTTTACTTGTCATTTACTTATGGTTTCGGAATCGCCGTCTCACCATAATTGTCTCAACATTCGAGGAGTGAACTCGTCACCTCCAATTCGAGTCGCGAACTCGTCACATACTCAGGATAGCGAAAGCGTCGCCTACCCCGTCACAATACCGCCATTACATGGCATGGATCGCGAAATCGTCGCATATCCGGGATAGCAACCTTGTTGCACATCTCCCCCTCGACACCGCCAATACGTGGCGCGGTAGCGAAATCGTCGCATACCCGGGATCGCGAAATCGTCGCCTATCCCATGTCGGCACCGCCAACTCGTGGCATGGTAGCGAAATCGTCGCATACCCGGGATAGCAAAATCGTCGCACATCCCATTCTTCACATTACTTGCCAACCTAAATCTCATGATCTTAGGTTCAAGTCACTAAGTCTCGCCTATGTTTGATAACACTAGGCTACTTTCTCATTGCCAACCTAGGTTCCATGACTCTAGGTTCCAATTACATGTTCCAACCTATGTTCAATAACACTAGGTTTAGTTCTCACACATTCCAACCTATGTTCAATGACACTAGGTTAAATATCACTTGTTCCAACCTATGTTCAATGACACTAGGTTTAATCATACATATTCCAACCTATGTTCAACAACACTAGATTAGATTCTCACATGCAACCATACAACAAGTATAGATAATTGAATTATACTTGAATATCCATATCATGCAATAGGAGTTCATTGTTCTACCCATCATGATTTCTACCATTGCCAACATGCAAGTCCTAGGGTTCACATACATATATCATTTTGTTCTTAAATGGATAATTACCCTAGACATGGAAGTGACCTAATCACTTCGGTAAACACAAACCCACCTTAAGAGCTTCCAATTTCTTGTACTCTTCAAGCTCCTAAGTGTCCAAGACTTGAGTTCTTGCTTCAACCCAAGCTTCTACAAGAAAAATGGTTCGTTACTCATTACGAACCCTAAATCCATCTCAATATGCGAAATCAAGTGTTCCAACATGATTTCCTATGCCTCAATTGCAATTATCGAAGGTCCAAATATTTTTAGAACCCTTCATTGCAAAAGCCCTCATTCTACCTAGGGTTTGCATGCATGCAAGCCAAACCCTAGATTTCGTGGCCAATCTCCCTCCATTTGAGGTTTAGATTGCCAAGGGTTCCCAAAAACCTCATTTCAAAGGATCAAATCCAATGTTTGAACCCAAAACGTGAGGTACTAACCTTAATCACGAAATTCCCAAGCTTCTTCTTGCACCAAGAAGCTTCTTTTCTCCTTTGGAAGCCTTTTCCAAGATCAATCCACCACTTCTCCAAGCTTTTGGAGAGATCTCTAGAGAGAGAAAGTGAGAGGAGAGGGAGAGGAGTAGTGGAGAAGATGAACTCTGTGAAAGGGGAGTGTTCCCAGCCTTTCAAATACCCCCCACGCATGTGAAAGGACCAAAATGCCCCTCTCCACTCACAACACAACACTCAGCCAACTCTGGGCATTGTATACCGGTATGCCCATTTGCATACCGGTATACGGGTGTTTATTCCGGTATACCTCAGGGATTCCGCAGAACCCGAGAGCTAGGTTCACTGTTTCACGCATCTCATACCGGTATACCATTTCACATACCGGTATACCTCGAGGAAATTCTGCAAACCCGAGAGCTGGGTTTCTCGGTTTAACACAGCATTCCGGTATACCATTTCACATACCGGTATACCAAGCTCCAATTCCGGTATTAGAGTTCACATACCGGAATCCAATGCAGACTTTACCAATTCTGCAGTTTTAACTTATCGAAGTCCGTTTTCACGCCTCTTTTGCGCCGAAAACACTTCGCACAAGTCCCGAACTTGGCCAAAGCCTCACATATAGCCTCTTATGCCATTTTCTCACTAGAACTCTACAATTTGTAGAAGTTCAGTACGATGCACTGAAATTCAGTGTACTACAGGACCTATACTCATAAGAGTATAGTAGCCCTACCCTATATATATATATATATATAGATATATAGATATAGTTAGATAGACGCTGATGTTTAATGAATGATCGATCTATTTGTTAAATTATTGATTCTTGATCCAGCAATATTTTTGAATGTGACCTAATTTTTAAGACTTTGTTTGGTCAAGGGAATATCCCAGAACAAAGAGGGATATCCCCCAACTGATACCTCCCAATTGATACCCAAACAACAAAACACAAGGAGGGAATTTCTTATTCTGAATAACCCATTAAGGCCAGTTCTCCCCAGCAGTGAGAACTTGGCGGAACAACTCAGGTGTGTCCTCCTCGTTTCCTATTTTGTGCTTTCAACCCTTCATCTCGAATGAACCCAAAAAAAAATATTGCGAGCCATGAGGAAAGAGCAGATTGAATGATTAAATTTAATATATTAATATTTAATAAATATTTAATTTAATGTGTTAATATTTTAATGTATTAGTATTTAATTTAATATAATAAAAGAGATAGATTGAATGATTAAATTTAATTTAATAAGTGCTACTCCATTTTAAATATTTATATTTTTTAAATTAATTTTTAGTAAATTTAAATAAATATTTAAATTGAATGCTACTGGGTTAATATTTCACAAGTGATATGCGAATATACTTAGTTTGCGAATTAATTTATTTTTCTACTTAATTTGTTAAATCATATTTGATCATTATATTCAAGTCAAATTTATCATTCTATTTAATTTTTATCTTTCTAATATTTTATTCCAATATAAACATTCAAATACTATCAAGAATATTTTTTAGGAATAAACAAATAATATCTAAACGTAATTTACAACTTGTTCAAAGGCTTCGTATGATGGGAAAATACCCTGTTTGTTTTCGTACGTAATATTACGTTCCGTATATCGCGATGAGTTGGTTACGATATATTTTCTGCAGTCCCACCGGAGAACGCAAAAGCATATTTTCCTATATACTTTTATCCCAGCTATATTTTATCTAGTAGCGTCACATGAGTCTTAATACCAAATTAAGCCTAACTTATAAAAGTTGTTCTCTAAAATTTATTTCTCAAACCAAACTGCAGCCTAAAAAGTTCCCTAGCTAAAGTGTTGAGAACCCTAACCACGATCGGTCTATCTCCCTCTCTCTCGCTCGCTCCCTCGCTCGCTCGCTCTCCTCCGATCCCTCCCTCCCCCGTCACCTGCGCTCCTCCTCGGCTCCTCCCTCCCTCCGTTACCTGCGCTCCTCGGCTTCTCCGCAGCTCTGCTCCTACGGCGTTCCGCTCCTCCCCTGCAACCATCTTCCTCCGCAGAGGTCTTCATCTCTCCCTCTCTCTCGTGCATCTTATGTGGAACAGAATAGGGTTTAACTTCTTTTTCAAACAGTTCCTTAATTTGTTATTAAACTAGTGTTTTACTTAGTATTTTAAACCTTTTTTTTTTTTTTTTTTTTTTAATGAAACAGGGTTATACCCTATTTTAACTCTCTATTTATGTGTTTTGTGATAGTATGATTTTAAAGAGCCTTTAGTGCCGTTTAACAATTGTTAGAAAGTATATTAAAGAGCTTTTTGTTTATTTCAAAATTTTATGGAAGTGTGCGCCTCACCTCGCTCCGGCGCCACCTTGCGCCTAGGCTCTAACAGCCCTTTGCATCTTGGTGTGCCTTGGGCTTTTTCAAACATTGCATTCATAATTTCTTGCCCATCCGATGTTGAACTATTACGGTGTCACAGACTCTCCCCTGTTTAGACCCTGACAGTCTCGTCGGGTCCCATTCCCTAAGGACTTGTTTTGTAAGTATTATTTTCAAGTCTAAATTAAGTAATCGACGAGTATTTGTCTCACTTATGCAATTTATCATTTTACTTACTCAAGGGTCATTTAGTAACTCGGTGATTAGGTGCACGACAGCCTATATGTGTGGCTTTTAATCGAGTATTACAATTACATATTTTCTATATGTTGATTATCGTTATTCCTTAGAATACCTCTCTATCATTATGTCAATTTTAACTCAAAGAATTTGCTTGTTTTCTTATTTTTTACACCTTCCACATTTTTACACAATTAATAGTAAATATTTGAACTGTGCGAGCATTTGCATGTGCACTTGCCTAAGTGCTATGCAATATCTTAGGGCTCACAATTTTCAGCTACTTTATTGAATATTATGAGCAATGAATATAAAAATGATTCATGAAAAAAAAATATGTTAGTTTTTTAAACTTAAAAAGATATGTTAAGGAGGACTAATGCCCTCTCAATGTCTACTACAATTTTGTACATAGAGGTCTTACGTTATCATCTATTCATGCTATAGAGTTACAACTAACAAAATATATTTAAGGCTACATTATCAAATATTGTTTTGCACTTTAAATTATGTCTCAATTGTTCCGAGCAGAACTTTGTGAAACTTGTTTCTAGATATTATTGACTATATTTAATAGTGTGATATAATAAGATTAATTTTTCTTCTTCTTTAGGCCTATAAAAATTGGCATGAGAATGGACCACACCTAGAGAAGTAAGTAAAAGATTGAAACTCTCTACGATCACTTATGGGAAGCTGTGCAATTAATAGACAGGGCGATGGTCATAGAAAAAGGAAAAAAAAAATAATGAGAGGAAAAACTCTAGTTGAGAACTGGTTTTTGTGCAGTTTAGATCGGTTCGGAACCTAAATCAAGAAAATTGGTTATCTAGAAAATCTGTTTCGGGAGTGGAACAGGTTTTATCCAGACCAGTTTATCCGATTGGGGGGGGGGGGGGGGGGGGGGGGGGGGGGGGACCGACCCTCTTATCGGTCCATCTCCAATACTTCTTTCTGTTTCACAAAATTCACCTTTTTTTCTTTTTGTCGATAGACTGTCCAATACTGAACTGCCTTCTAACAATGTGCTCCGCAGGTCCTTTCCCTTTTTCCACCAGCCTACTATTTAAAGTGGTCCCCAACAGATTGGGGCCTTTCTTTAGTGAAACGAGTAAAGCCACAATGAACAACGAAGGTAGGCAACACGACGATGATTCTGCCCTCACGGAGTTCCTCTCTTCCCTAATGGATTATACGCCCACTGTATGTTCACTTTCTTTTCCTTCTTTTGTTTTTTCACTTGGTTTCAATCTTTTGTCTTTCTCCCTTTGGGCTTGTTAGTCTATGGAGTTTATCAATTCTGCTTGGTATTTGGAGGTGAGTAGATTCCGGATGAGCTGGTGGAGCACTATCTTTCTAGGAGCGGCTTCTATTGCCCTGATTTGCGGCTGTAAGCTACTCCTCTCTTTTTTTTTACTGTTTCTACTTTGTGATTACTTATAAGAAATCTAGTTTTAGCAACCCTTTTTAAGTTATAGAAATGCATGTTAAATGCACCTATAATGGTGTTCAATTATCAGAAACAGAAATTTCAGATGTTTTTCAAATAATGATTTTATTTTGTTTGTTTGAAACCTTGGCGAAGATCTAAAATGCAATCACATCCTTGAGAACAAGTTAAGAAAAGGAATTTAAAAGAAGTCATTTTTTGCCCTTTTCGTTCCAGGTTGCAATGTAAACTTATTATTTGATTACATGGTACAAGGTTGAAATGTTGTGTTTTATGCATATTCTTGAAATCCTTGCAATTGGTATTCAAAAGTAGGGTTTTTTGTCAACTGGCGCCTCCAAACCGTAAATGATAAGTTGATGATTCAATTTGGATAAAGATGTGTGAATCATCTAGATTTTTGTTCAAGCATGGTTGTTATCTGATAGTAAGATGATTGAGATTGCTTTTGGAGGCACTATTTGGTTGAGGGTTAATTTGGCATTATCCTCTCTATCAAGCCGAATGTATCAAAAAGAGGAGAGAAAAGACAGGCAAAGCTGTTCTGGTCAACTTGGTAATTTTATAATAACTAGTGAACTGTACTACAAATTCCGGCCAATACTTGTAATTTAGTGCTACTCCCACTTCATTTCCAGTTAATCTAGCAACCTTCAGTGCAGTCATATATCTGTTCCTATTACGCAAAACCAAACGCAAAGCTAATTTACTTCTTTGCTATCATGGGGTAAGAAGATACTTATAGCCGGAAAACTTGTCCATGAACCTAGTGCATCTGAATTGAAAGTATTGAACAGGAAAATCCTCGTAGTTCAAAAGTTTTCGTGATTGATGGAGGAAGGTAGTTTTAAGGTACTTTCTCACAATTACTTTGTAGACCTAACGATGTTTCTATGGTTGTAATTTTCAAATTTAAATGATATGATAATATCTGCAGAAATATTAGGAAATATTGTGCACATCTACGGGTTATTATATATTTATTGGCTATTGATATTTTGCTTTAACCTCGTTTGTCCAACAAATCTTAGTTATGAAGATCTCCAAACCTGCTTGCAGTTTCTAATATTTTTCGTTAAGAGACTTAGTTAAGCATCATGCATAGTGATCGTCATGTTGATATAATATGCTTGAATTGAAGCCTTCTCCTTTGTTTGCAAAGGAACCTTTGCCTTGTCTTGCTTTACTTCAACCTACTGTTGAAGGCCTGAATCAGACCATGCTGGAAATTTCAAGGCATGGCAGTTAGTCAAACAAAACGTATTTACTCAATTGCATTTGTGTGCTTTTAGTGTAGATTATCTGTTATTGTAGTGTTATACTATTTAGATATTCTCATTTAATAGGAGGTTACTTTATTTTATTTCTGAAAGATTGTGCAGACTGACTTGTCACTCTCTTTTTTGACAGAACAAGATTGGTGGCTGTAGCCGCTCAGAAGTTCATTTCAGATGTTGCTAGTGATGCTCTCCAGTATGTTAAACCTCTTCTTTTGTGATTTTATATTTTACCATTGAAATTCGTAAGATTTTATAATTATAATGCCTTCTAAGTTTTCTAGCAATATCGTTCTTTGATAAACCTTGTGGCCTTCCTATGTATTAGTGCCTGAAATTGTAATGCATTAGTTAGCAATACATGTTTTAAACTGGACATCATATGATTATAACAAAACCTTACTAGTAAGCATTATCAAGCATCTGTGTCAAGTGAAGTGAGTCCTCAATTACTTGTCGATGAAGGTTTTTGTCCATCTTCGCCCTTGCACTTCAGTTTACTAGGTCTCTTGAGAATTAAGATAGTTTGTAGATACTACTTCTATTTGGCTTCTTTTAAGTAGTTCTAGCTTGTGCTTTGTACGTTTATAATCTTGACTTTTAACTTTTGCATGCTTTTCTTAATACAACAAGTTGGTAGCACATTTTAACAGAGAAAAAATTAACTTAGGCTGCCAACTGTTTTTTGTTTGCCTGACTTTATGTTGTATCTTGGGTAATAACTCATTTCATTTTCTCCTGCAATCATTAAAGTTTGCCTCTTGACAAGGCAACCTCGGACAATTAGCCCTGGATGGTTAGGTTACGCTACATAATAACAGTCGAACTTTCTCATTGGGCTACAGTGAATTGACATAATTATTTCCATAATGAATTACATAGAAAATATCTCCTTTTAGTGGTAATTGTATAAATGTGGGCCCTCTCACTATTTCTCCCATCATTAGATAGAGACGATAGGGCCTGAATTTGTATTTCCGGTGCAATATCCTACAAAAAAGCTTAATCTCCTCACCTACTCTCTTCGTTATGTTATATGATTCTTGTGATTGAAAGGCAGAGGTACTTTTACATGAACAACTTCTAGGAGTATCAATTGCAGTGTCATGACTGAGTACTCCCAGATTGCTTTATCATATTGTTGGGAGGGAAAAAATGGTGCACCATCATTACTTTGCGATTGGTAAGATGGTACCGTGGGTAGTATTGCCTATACATGGACAATTCTAACTTTGTTAGGATCATTCGAAGAGGAGAGGATTATTTTAAGAGAGGTGCATTACTAACCTCTTGTTGTGGAAAGTGTTCCTTATGTTTTTATTACAACCACTTATTGTATATATGAATGATAAGTCAAGTAACTTTTCTAGCTGCCTTGGCAGGCAACATTTAAGTGAACTACCTTGGAACCTAGGGGGCGTTTTGTTAACACTTCTTGAGAACAAGCTCTCACATTAGTAGAATGTCATCACCCGTGTGGACTTGGGACTTTGTTGGCATTTTGATAACACTTCCTAAGAACAAGCTCTCTCATTGGTAGAAATGCCAACTAAATTCTTATTTTAGGCGAGGAACATCGGGTCTCTCATTTCTTCAACGTTTTCTCTTTCTCCTACAATAATGTAATGGTGCCATTTTATATATATAGATTAATTGTCTTCTGACAACGACAAGTTGCGATGACTATATATAATATAATTTATTTGTATTTATAGGATGAAAGCAAGATAAAACGGTGTAAGTGGCAGCAAATCTATGATGATATAGTAAAGTTTATACTTCATATTTTTGGAATCACATACTCAAACTTTCCCTTATTTGACATTTTTCTCTTTTTGTGAGGTCATATTCTTTTTTTAAATTTTTTCTGGTATTTTAATAACTAATATATTATTTCAACGTACATAAAGTATTTATATTGATTAAAATGATCACACTTTTAGTTGCATTTCCTAGAGTACATTCGAAAAGACTATATGTTAGTGGAATTGTTGGAACAACTTTTTCTCCATTATTCCTTTCTTTGAATTTTGTTATCTAAAATTATGAGAAGACAAATATGGAAGTGCAATAATTAAAGTATTGGCTTCTTTCTAATTAATTATTATGATTATTTCAAAATTTACCTCGATAAATTCTTTCTACTTATATTTACATGAATAGTTAGAAGCTACGAAATCTATGAATTGAAATTCATAATTTTAATATCTTATAAGAAACTTAGGTTACTTGGCAATTATTAATTTTGTAAAATATATTGGGAATGCAATACCAAGTGATCTGGCATCATAGCTTGGTTGAAAGCTATGACATAGGCTTGGTTGAAAGCCATGAAAGGCTCTAATTCAGTTTGTGTCCTATTTCGCAAAAAAGACCTGTCAAAACTAAGTTGCATTGGATTGGATTTAGTAGTGAAGTTCAAACCTTGGTTGATAAAACTCTAATATGTTACCCATTGAGGGAAGGTGGGTATCTCCATCAATTAATCATCACCATTTAGGGATCAGGGAGGTCATAATCGTATTCCTTTATATGTCGCCATCTAAAAGGTAGAGTGGAGGTTGATCGCCTCTAAGTGCCCCACTAATCTAGCTACTGATATTTCCAAGGGAGGAGATAGCTCCATGGTTTTCTTATTTATTTGCCGTGAAGGAAGGACTCCTCACATGGGTGTGAGAAGTAGGGATTGAGGGCTTGAGGAGGGAAGTTTTATCTCACCCTTTAGGTAGGGATGATAGTACCACCTCGGCTAATATCACTGAAGGAGGAGGATATAGGCTACATAGCTAAACTAGTGAAATAACCCGCGCTTCGCGGCGGGATGTAATGATATGACTATTTCGTCATATCTTTTTATCATAACATATATATATATATATATATATATAAATATTCAAATTATCTTATAGTTCTTATTACTTATTTCAATATATATCTGAAATGTTATCTATGTTTATGTAGTTTGAAGGTCGGAGAAGAGACAAGCAAAATTAACAACGATAAAAAATAAAGTAAAACAAATCAGCCATAATATGAAATATGATTTATTGTTTACATTTGTATTACAAACTATATATTATTGTATTGGATAATATATATTATTTAGTTAGTTGAAATGTATATTATTTAGTTATTTATTCCCTTTTTTTCTTATTTTCTGAGTTAGGCATTGCAAGGCAAGGGTAGCAGCGCCAGTTAAAGATAAGAGTAAGCAACCAAAGGTGCAGGCTGAGGCCTAATGAGAATTTGATGTTTCTCGTTGTTACAACTTTTCTGTATTTTGAACATGTTGATGTTTGTGTTCGAGAACACTGAACAAATTATGCTGCAGGATAAACGCCTTGTCTTGACAATGGAAGATCTTTCCAAAGCCCTGCGTGAGGTAACTAATCTTCTTAGTTAGCAAATCTATTTTTAGATAGTAACACGTTTATGTTATTTTTCTCAAGGAGAACCATTTGTTTTCTGTTAGTATGGATTGATGGCGTTCTTTCATGCTCTTGTTTAACCAGATGAATTTACCCTGAAGAATCTATAAAAAAAAAGGTTTTTTTTAATTTATATTAGGAAACTGGAAAAAGGTTCCTTGCACCTATTTTTTTTTTTGTAAATGAATTTTTTTAGAATTCAGAGGCAGAGAGTACTGCTCTAAACAAGAGATACTACATTGTGTTCATATAACAGAGTAAGTAGAATCAGGTCTGTGATTAAAATGCCTGTCTAAGATTTTCGTATTATGCCAAATGAATCTTCGCTCAAGACCTTAGGTGCAACTATGTATTGACATGGAAAGACAATCACCATCCTTCTCTTAAGTTTCTGCATTAGATGTTTGAATTAAGTTTTTATTGTTTTGGATTTAAGACCTCTCTAACGTGATTTTATACTTGAGAGAAATTTGCTCAAGACTGTCGAGCCTATAACCCAATTATATTTGCTTAAAACAGCACAAAAATCAATGTATAGATGTTTCCTGATTGGAATTCCCAATTTTCTTGTCAATTGCCTTCTTATAGTTGAGCAGGTTCCTTCTTATTGTGGTATATAACAGTTGTCGGGGAAACTGACATTTATTTTCAAAATTACTAGGTTAAATTTTTCAATGGGAAAACTGGAAGGCGATTATTGCTTACATTTGAATTTCGGATGCATCTTAGGGTTATGAACTCTGTATCAACACTAATTGTTGTGTCATACTTGAAATATAATATGTTTTTTGATGTTTTAAAGAGACACTTGAAATGTAATATATTTTTTTATGTTTTTTTAAAGAAATGAAATAAATGGGAACTTAGCTAAACCAATGAAAATCCCTCAGATCTTTGGTTTCTCAGTTTTTCTATATCAGTTCGAAGGTAAATATTAATACTCTTTACCAATATAGGGAAATTGCTTTGCACTTAACTCCCCCTCGATATTCAAAATATGCAGAATACTCCCCTGAACTTTATGTGTCACTTAATCCCTTACATAATTTTACTGTCTATAAAACGTTAGAAAATACCAAGACGTTGTTCCAAGTATGAACTATTAATTTTGCACGGTGATAATCTAGTGTCGAGGCATCTCTTCTTGCCCTCATAAACAGTTTACAGCTGCTTTTTATTTAATGGTCGGCAAAATGAAAAAAAAAAATCAGCTACAAGTGGATCAAAAGCAAGAAAGGATATCTGGAATCTGGACATCACTTTCCATACAACACATATATTAGTGTTTGAAATTATATTTTAGTATTTGTTTTATGAATGATTAAATTATGTAAGGGCGCTAAGTTACGGCGACACAAAAATTGCATGGGTGCTTCTGCATATTTTAAATTTCGATAGGGGCCAAAGTGTGAAACATGAGTTTTTCTATACATTAGCCTCAGTAAAATGATTTTTGACTAAACAAAGTATCCATACTTTGAGAGTATTTAAAGGGATATATGACAGAGCATACATAATGCTTGAAGTTTAGTACCTTACCTCTGAATTCTCTAGTTGTAGGCATTTACGAAAATTTGCAATGTTCAATACATTTCATTAAGCTTGTTGGACTTGAACAATTAAGTAGTAGTAATATATAGATGCATAAATAAATATAGGTAGCCTAGGATTATTCCTTTTACAGGATCACATTAATAATGTAACTCTATGACCTGTATGAAGAAGTTGTCGTAGAAATAGAAGATGCTACAATCACAATCCAGAGACTGTTGCAATATGATCGAGCTCAATGGGGAGATGCTCAATCTTTTATTAGCATAATTCATGCGTCAGGGCATTGGATGAGCAAAATTGATTGTGTCGATGCTTCTGTTGTGCAAAAACAACTCTAAACTATTAAATGCCTAATATTCTCTATTAATAATGAGCATCAAGCCATTTGATGGCTTCTGAGTCAAAATTATTACGACAAGGGATCATGAGATTAAGGGATCATTGAATTTTGTTTTATGCGAAGCGGTCACAATTTTCATTATCGTTTCTTTTTTGCTTTGTTTGTTCATGTTTTTCTATATGTATATCGTTAGTAGCTGTTTGTTATTTTTTATGTATTGATTGCGCACAATCTCTTGGATCTTATCATTCATCCAATTTGCATTGCAGTACGGAGTGAACTTGAAACACCAAGAGTATTTTGCCGACAGCTCCTCAACCGGAATGGATCCTGCTTCAAGGGAGGAGTAAGTAACGATCAAATCCCTAATTACATACTTATAAATTAGATTGGTGCCCTTTGTGTGGAAAGGGGCTTGTGCCTATGCCTCAGCCATTTCAGCATCATCGACTCAACCAAGTACAGCTGGATGCAGTATTAATTGTTACTTCAGCTTATATATGTTTGCAGAAACTAGTTTTGTATCATTTCGTCGTCTTTTTAGTATCTAAATTTTGGAGCATTTGTTTGGTTATCTCTTTTATGCTGTATTAATTGTTACTTTAGCTTGTATGTGCTTGCAGAAACTAGTTTTGTATCATTTTGTCGTCTTTTAACTATCTAAATTTTACAGCATTTGTTGGTTTACCTCCTCTTGTATCAGAAATCTTCACATGTTTAATCTATTTCGTTTAATTTTTGCCGAAGATTTGTATACTAAGTCTTGGGCAGCAATAAGCTTTTGTTGGATAATGTTGTGTAGAGTTTACCTTTATACATTATAAATGAATTTGCATGATAGTTTGATTTGTTTTAATTCATTAATTAATCTGAACATAATTTCCAGTTTTTCTGTAATTACTTTTTTTTTTTTAATCTTTCTTGTTCTTAAACAAAAAAGCGTAATGCAAATAAACAATACCAAGAGAAATTAACTTCTCATTACTTAGTGATTTTGACCTTAAGGAACTTGGGAAAAGAAACATGAACAGATCCCACATAGTCGCGTACATTCTTCTGATTCTTTCCAAAGTGAACTGAATATTTGATTGATTTGTGTAAAAGGTTGATATGGTTGAGTTACTGGAAATGACAAAACTCTCTGCCTATGTGTGCTATGATGTATGAGGGATTTAATAAAAGATTTTGCTGTAATTTTTCTATTTATTCGAGGTAATAAGCTTGAATGTTGAGCCTTTTTTGAACGTCGGAACAAGTTATACTTAGTGATAGCAACTATTATGTGATTATAAGTTAGGAGTTTGATTTTCACGTCTTGGAAGGTTTGGCATATGTGATTTGGTAGAGTAGTAGTGTATCTTACTTACGAGATAATTCATTTTATTTCAAAAAAATGAGTTGACGGTGGATTATGATATGCCTTTATAGATATTTGTGAGTTGACGGTGGACTATGATATGCCTTTCTAGATATTTGATCGTATTCCTCTTTTCTAAAATGCTGTAACTTTGTGAGCAGATGAAAGAGATGTGGTGAGCGAGATTTTCTTCGGTCCATCAGATTTTAACTGTCATGTTGGGTGTACCATCCGCGCAATGGGTTGTTATTTTTGTGATTCAATGATCACCCTCAAATGTGTTATAATCACCGTTTTTGTCACTACAATTGGAATATACAGTTGGAGAACATTTTAGTGGAAAAATGATTTAGCATCTTAGAATGCTTTCTAATAAAAGAAGAGAAGTCATGTAGTCTTCATTCAGGTTTCTTGGTCTGCATCGGTAGCAGGCTGGTCAATGGTCATATCTATCGCGTGAACTCGCCGGAATAAATTCTTAGCTTTTCCTTAAAGGGAAGTCAATGTGGACACTCTGAAAATACCTGGGTTCTGAATCATTCAAAACTCGGAAATGATTCTTGTAAAAAAGAAAAAATTTCAAGGCCAGATATGACAAAGTGTACGTGGTCAAAAACTGTGCAGTATTCTGTCGGGATTAACAGGAAATTCGTTTTGATGTTGAGAGATAAATTTATTGAATTGAATTTTTATTTACTTACTGAATGGGACAAGATTCAACAGATTGAATTATCATATAAAAATTATTTTTAATATCATCTCCCATTCTACTGTGTATAAATTAATCGAGATTTGGGAAGCTTCGAAGCAAGGTTAGGTAATACCATCTTTTCATTTTCCCTAACAGTCTCCTCAGTTCTTCCACACCTTTCTATATTTCAAAGTATTAGAATTCATAATCAATACAAATACATGAAAGGGGAACTCTAAAAAAGGCCTCCCCTTATTTTGGGGAGGTTGTGGGATCCACATATATTTTTGATAGCACCATTGGTTCCTAATATTTTCATAATTTTTATTTTAGTTCCTAATATTTTGCTTTTTTTTTTTTTGCCCTAAACAAGACCTCTTCTTATTTTTGAGGTTGTGGGACCCACGTACAATTTTTTAAAAAATTAATTATACATTGGTCCGCAATCTTTTCATTATTTTTATTTTGGTCCCTAATATTTTTTTTGCAACTAAAATTTCAAATCTCTTAATTTCACCAGGCCTCCTCTTACTTTTTGGATTGTGGGGCCCATGTACAATTTTTTTTAAAATTAATTAGTTTTTTTAATTTCTTTAGCAATAATTTTTTTCAATCTTAAAATTTTAATAAATATGTATATTTTAATTTGGCGAAATACTACTTACCCGCCGCGAAGCGCGGGCCCCTAACTAGTAATATATAATATAATGAATTGGGAACCGGGCCTTCTCCTGCCTCCACGTCAGCAGGGGTGGGAAGGCCCCGGGTGGGTGGGCGATGGGCCCGCTGGGGCATGGGTACATGCCCCATGTATGCAATTATACTTTAGAGCTCGCCTTAAAAAAAATAAATTTAAAATATATAAGTAAAAATAAAAATAAATAAATTATTTCACAGTATAAAATATAAATAAAAATAAAAGTAAATAAACTATTTTACGGTGTAAAAAATATTTATTTTTATTTTGAATACTTTTGATTAGTCCAATTCTTTTATATGCTTCTGATAATTACCTACTGATTTTTTACTAATCTAAAATTTAAGAATCAAATATTTTATTAGTTGTATCTGTGGTGATAAAAATTAACGAGGATTTTCTTTTATCGTCAGCGACGACAATGAAGACGTTGCCGCCAAGACTATTAAAGATAGTGCTTTTGCTTCAATTAATTTTTTTAATATTTTTTATTTATAAATTCTATCATGATGATATAGAAAAATATTATTCATCTTTTTTTAATGTTGTAATAAGTTTTTATTTTATTTTAAACTCACTTATTCATTTTAATTGTTAGGTTTAGATGTTTTTAGAAAGAAATATATTTTTAATTTCATTCTTTAATTTTTAATTATTCAATACTGAGATAAATAATATTTAAAAATATTAATGCATATAATTAATGATAGTTGCACATAATAAATGAATTTGTATTCTTCAGTAATTATATATTGTCGGTTATCTTTTTAATATAATTTTTAATATTAAAGTTTGTATGAATTTACATACCGTAACAACTAATTATAATAATGTCTATCCGTCGCATCGTGCGGGTTTTTTAACTAGTTAGAATTATTTTTCTTATTTATTGCATATTACAAGTGTATAGGGCTTGTGTGGCTCACCTAGTTTAGATTATGGAATCGATGAGAGTTATTGGTTCTGATAGTTATTCTGTAAATTTCGATTTTCATTCTACTCTGAAATGAAAATAGTCCAATCCATTTATGGCTTAATCTAGTTTTGAATTTTGCGTTAGTCTATTCTAAAGTAAATCACCCAACATTGTCTCTCAAAATTCTAAATATTTATTACGATTTTTATTAATGAACCAAATTGTAGTACACTGAATTTCAGTGCAACGTACTGAACTTCTACAAATTGTAGAGTTCTAGTGAGAAAATGGCATAAGAGGCTATATGTGAGGCTTTGACCAAGTTCGGGACTGTGCGAAGTATTTTCGGCGCAATTGAGGCGCGAAAATGAACTACGAGAAGTTAAAAAACTGCAAACTTGGGAAGTCTGCACTGGATTCCGGTATGTGAACTCCAATACCGGAATTGGAGCTTGTTGTACTGGTATGCGAGATGGGATACCGGAATGCCATGTTAAAACCGAGAAACCCAGCTCTCGGGTTTGCGAAATTTTTCGGGGTATACCGGTATGAGAAATGGTATACCGGTATACAATGTGCGAAACAGTGAGACCAGCTCTCGGGATTCTGCAGGATTCCTGAGGTATACCGGTATGCATATGCGCATACCGGTATACAATGTCCAGATTTAGGCTGGTTGTTGTGTTGTTTGTGGAGAGGGGCAAAATAGTCTTTTCACTTGATTGAAGGGGTGTATGAATGGCTGAGGCCTCTCCCTTCTCATTGTCATCTTCTCCACTACTCCCCTCTACTCCTCCCACTTTCTCTCTCTAGAGATCTCTCCAAAACTTGGAGAAAAGGTGGATTGATCTTGGAAAAAGCTTCCAAAGAAGAAAAGAAGCTTCTTGGTGCAAGAAGGAGCTTGGAGATTTCGTGATTAAGGTTAGTACCTCACGTTTTGGGTTCAAACCTTGGATTTAATCCTTTGAAATGAGGTTTTTGGGAACCCTTGGCAATCTAAACCACAAATGGTGGGTGTTTGGCCATGAAATCTAAGGTTTGGCTTGCATGCATGCAAACCCTAGGTAGAATGAGGGCTTTTGCAATGTGAGGTTCTAAAAATATTTGGACCTTCGATAATTGCAATTGAGGCTTAGGAAATCATGTTGGAGCACTTGATTTCATATATTGAGTTGATTTTAGGGTTCGTAACGAGTAACGAACCGTTTTCTTGTAGAAGCTTGGGTTGAAGCAAGAACTCTAGGCTTGGACACTTAGGAGCTTAAAGAATACCAAGATTTGAAAGCTCTTGAGGTGGGTTTGTGTTTACCGAAGTGATTAGGTCACTTCCATGTCTAGGGTAATTATCCATTTAAAAATAAAATGGTATGTGTTGAGAACCCTAGCATTTTGCATGTTGGCAAAGGTAAAATCATGATAGGTAGAACAATGAACTCCTATTGCATGATGGATATTTCAAGTACAATTCAATTATTGATACTTGTTGCATGATTGCATGTGAGATTTAAACCTAGTGTTATTGAACATAGGTTGAACATGTGAGATTGAAACCTAGTGTTATTGAACATAGGTTGGAACATGTGAGATTTAAACCTAGTGTTGTTGAACATAGGTTGGAATATGTGAGATTGAAACCTAGTGTTATTGAACATAGGTTGGAACATGTGAGATTTAAACCTAGTGTTGTTGAACATAGGTTGGAACATGTGAGATTTAAACCTAGTGTTGTTGAACATAGGTTGGAACATGTGAGATTGAAACCTAGTGTCATTGAACATAGGTTGGACATGTGATTGGAACCTAGAGTCATGGAACCTAGGTTGGCAATGAGAAAGTAAGCCTAGTGTTATCGAACATAGGCAAGACTTAGTGACTTGAACCTAAGATCATGAGATTTAGGTTGGCAAGTAATGTGAAGAATGGGATGTGCGACGATTTTGCTATCCCGGGTATGCGACGATTTCGCTACCATGCCACGAGTTGGCGGTGCCGACATGGGATAGGCGACGATTTCGAGATCCCGGGTATGCGACGATTTCGCTACCGCGCCACGTGTTGGCGGTGTCGAGGGGGAGATGTGCGACAAGGTCGCCATCCCGGGTATGCGACGATTTCGCTACCATGCCATGTGATGGCGGTGTTGAGACGGGGTATGCGACGATTTCGCTATCCCGAGTATGCGACGATTTCGCTACTCGAACTAGGAGGTGACAAGCTCACTCCTTGAATGTTGGAACAAATATGGTGAGACGGCGATTCCGAAACCATAAGTAAATGACAAGTAAAAGAACTTAGTCATTGTGAGACATAGGATGAACCTAGGAGAGAATGATAGATTATATTTCATTTGGTTGCATCTTTTATGTTTATTTACAAGCATGTAAATAATTGTTGCATAGTTATATGTGATCTAACTTATGCATATGGTGTTTCTTTGGACCTGGTGGGTCGAGCTTCTCTCTTGGGTGGCCTTACCCACTGGGAACTATGTTTATAGTTCTCACCCCACATTTTCCAGGTCCTTCCGCGAGTGAGGCGGCGGAGCGAGGCAAGGGTTTGGCTCTTTAGATAGCGGCCCTTCCATTTTGGTGATGCATAGAGTTTGTACCCCTATTTTTGGACTATGATAGCATAGGGGATTTGCATTCTTGTATGAATGTTGTATATTCCATAGTTTTGGAACATGATGTATGGAATGAAAGTGAATGAAAAGAAAAAAATTGGACATGTATAATGTGCCATGTGATGTAATAGAAGTAGAACTTCTTTATGTTGATGCTTTCCTTGTGCAACTCTTGTACTCCGTTCCTAGTTGGAACATTGTGGATAAACTTGTGTTGTGACGCCTTGGGCGGATAGAAGGGACTCTATCCGTTAGGCGGGTCTGGTGCATGCGCCCGTGCGGTTATCCTTTCCACCTAGTTGGTGTCTAAGGCCCGGCGGGGCGTGACAGATTGAGGTGGTATCAGAGCGTAGAAACGGTCTAGGTGGACCTAAGAAACCCTAGGATGGAAAAGACCCTAGGAGTGTAGGCTCGTGAGTGACGAGATCTTTGATGTGGCCAAAGATAAGTGATTGGGTTATGTCCTTATGCCTCTAGTTGGAAATAGAGGTAGATTCGAGGTGTGTCTTATTCTTCACCAAGTGTGTTCATGTTGGCGGCCGACAACATGAAAACCAAGTGAGGGGAATAAGGACCCTTGTGTGACTTTCGCCTAGATTGGGTTCACGTTTAATTTCGTGAAATGTTGTGTCGCAAATGACTTTGGATGTCACGAAATGACCAAAGTCGTTGTGTTTTCAGGAGATAATGGTACGTGGTCGGCCTCCTGCGAAGACCGGGCCCGGAGGATCGGGCGCGGCTCCCGAACAACTCGGGGAGGGCGAGAACTCGGCTCTCCGCAATGAGTTGACCGAGCTAATGGGCGTGGTTCGGCAACAGGCCGAAGCCATGCAGCGACAGGAGGAGCAAATTAAAAGGCTCCAGGATATGATGGCGCAGCAGGCGGCTGCGACTGGGGAGGTGAGGTCAGGAGTACCTCCGGCCTCTGCTTCGGCACCGGCCGAGGAGGCGACACCGGCGCCGGCCGTGGTGCCACCCGCGCCACCGGCTGTGGCCGAGGGGTCGGGTGCCCCTATGCCCGACTCCGAGATGGAGGATACGGAGCGAGAGCGCGCGCTTGCGGCTCTAATGAGGTTCAAAAAGTTCAACCCGCCTATCTTTAGCGGGGAGAACGTGGATCCGTGGGATGTAGAGACATGGATCGACGCTATCGAGACGCTCTTCGAGGACCTTTATACCTTGGAGAGGGACAAGGTGCACCTCGCCGTTCATTGTCTAGAGCGGTCGGCGAAGGTGTGGTGGAAGGGGGTCCGACGTGATCGACTCTCTAGCCTTCCGCCACCATCGTGGGAAGAGTTTCGGGGTATGGTGTTCGCCACCTATTTCCCCGATAGCGAGAAAAGGAAGCTTCAAGAAAGGTTCCGCAAGTTGAAGCAGGGGAACCGCTCGGTGCGCGAGTACGAGAGGGAGTTCTCGTACATCATTAATTGCGTGCCGCACGTTGTCCGCGGAGAATTGGACAAGGTCGATTGTTTCGTGCGCGGACTTCGACCGGATATCTTTCGGGCGGTGCACGCCCTCAAACTTAGGACCTTTGCGGAGGTCTTGGACCGTGCTCTTTGGGTGGAGCACGGGAATGCATGTGCGCGCGAGGAGCGCGAATCGTGGGAGAAAGAAAAAGATAAAGAGAAGGGAAAGAAGCGACCGGCGGGTGGCTCGGGGGGGCAATCTAGCTCTAAGCGGCCCCCGAAGCACTCGCAGCCGCAAAATCAATCCCGAGGGTCCCGACGGAACCGACCCTCAACCCAATGCCCGATTTGTAGCGGCCCCCACGGCCCTCAACAATGTGACTATCGTGAGGGCCGGTGCTACAAATGCGGACAGCAAGGGCATATGCGGTACAATTGTCCGACGGACGATAGCCGAGCACCGTCGTCGGCGTCGGCGTTTGCGCCACCGAGGCAGCTTGCGGGCATCCCACCCGCGGCGATGTCGGCGGGCCGTGCACAGCCGCCGAGACCATTGGAGGGCCAGCGGCCAGCACCCAGTGGACGAGTATTCGCCTCTCAGGTGGAGGAGCTTGCTACCCAGGAGGACGTCGTGGCAGGTATTGTGTTAATTAAAGGCATTCGATGTAGAGCTTTGTTTGATACTGGTGCATCGCATTCATTCATTGCTCGATCATTTGCTATTGCACATGGAATAGAAATCATAGATGCCACACATGCAAGAACGGTGCAAGTACCTGAACACACTTTTTGCGTACATCACGCGTGTGTAGATTGCCCCGTGAGGGTTGAAAACTGGATCATGCCAGCTGATTTGCTGGTATTAAATCGAATGAATGAATATGATTTGATCCTAGGAATGGATTGGCTCTCTAAGTATCACGCTACTATCGATTGTGAGAGCCGGATAGTGAAGTTTAAAGAACCCGGGCACAAAGAGTTTGTGTACCGTGGGTGTAAGAGTTCGCTCTTTGCTTCAATGGTGTCCACGTCGCAAGCAAGAAAGCTCATTGCTAGTGGTTGCATTGCCTACTTGGCGACGGTAGTGGATGACCGTAAGGAAGTGTTGGGGCTCGAGGACATTCCTATAGTCCAAGAGTTCCCGGATGTGTTCCCGATGGAGTTGCCCGGAATGCCACCGGATCGGGAAATAGAATTTGTGGTAGATTTGCTCCCGGGTACGGCGCCGATCTCTAAGGCCCCGTACAGGATGGCACCCGCGGAGTTAAAGGAATTAAAAGCACAATTACAAGATTTAATGGACAAGGGTTTCGTGAAGCCAAGTGTGTCACCTTGGGGAGCCCCTGTTCTATTTGTGTGAGGAAAAAGGACGGTTCGCTGCGGTTGTGTGTGGATTACCGCGAGTTGAACAAAGTGACCGTCAAGAATAAGTACCCGTTACCCCGAATTGATGACTTGTTCGATCAGTTGCAAGGGTCTCGGGTGTACTCAAAGATTGATTTGCAATCCGGTTATCACCAATTGAAGATCAAACCGGAGGATGTGCATAAGACCGCGTTTAGAACGCGGTATGGACATTATGAATTCACGGTTATGCCTTTTGGGCTTACCAATGCCCCGGCAGCGTTCATGGACTTAATGAACCGTGTGTTCAAACCACTATTGGATCAATTTGTGGTTGTGTTCATTGATGACATTCTTGTCTACTCTCGGAGTGAAGAGGAACATAAAGAGCACTTAAGGATTGTGCTTCAAGTTCTTCGAGAGAACAAGTTGTTCGCCAAATTGAAAAAGTGCGAATTTTGGATCCGTGAGGTCGCTTTCTTGGGTCACGTAATTTCCGCGGGAGGAGTATCGGTGGACCCTACGAAAGTTGAGGCAATCAAGGATTGGCCTCGCCCGACCAATGTCACGGAAGTACGAAGCTTTTTGGGTCTTGCGGGGTACTATCGGCGGTTCGTGGAGGGATTTTCAAAAATCTCCGGTCCACTAACGCGTCTTACCCGCAAGGGAGCCAAATATGTTTGGAGCGAGGAATGCGACCAAAGCTTTAAGGAGCTAAAGGAGAGGTTGACTTCGGCTCCGGTTCTCGCCTTGCCGATTGCGGGGGAGGGCTTTGTGGTGTATAGTGATGCATCACGACGTGGTCTTGGGTGTGTGCTTATGCAACGAGGACAAGTAATAGCATATGCCTCTCGACAATTGAAAAGCTATGAGCAAAATTATCCCACCCACGACCTAGAGCTTGCGGCGGTGGTCTTCGCACTTAAGTTGTGGAGACACTACTTGTACGGGAGAGCATTGTGAGGTTTACACGGATCACAAAAGCTTAAAGTATCTATTCACTCAGAAGGAGTGAACTTGAGGCAGCGGAGGTGGTTGGAGTTGATAAAAGATTACGACTTGACCATCTTGTACCACCCCGGTAGAGCCAATGTGGTGGCCGATGCGCTCAGTAGAAAATCCGTGGAGAACTTCGCGATTGAGATGACGGGACAAATGCCGTTAATCAAGGAAATGGGCCGGTTTGACTTGGAGGTCGTGGCCCCGGGCGTCCCCGCTAAACTTATGAGTCTCGAGGTGTGGCCGACCTTGTTGGAGCAAATAAAGGAAAAGCAATCCGGTGATCCGGAGCTCCAAAAGGTGCGGGGTACTATCGAGAGCGGGCATGCCGGTGATTTTCATGTGGACTCGAGGGGCGCAATTCGGTTTCGAAACCGATTGTGCGTGCCAAAAGTTGAGGATATTCGGGGGGAGATCTTGAAAGAAGCTCACGCTTCTCCCTATGCGATTCACCCGGGCGGCACTAAAATGTACAAGGATCTCAAAGTGCATTATTGGTGGCCGGGGATGAAACTTGATGTTGGACGCTTCGTGGCACAATGCTTAGTATGCCAACAAGTAAAGGCCGAGCGTCGCTTTCCGGCGGGAAAGTTACAAGGATTGCCCATTCCAGTTTGGAAGTGGGAGAATATCGCGATGGATTTTGTTGTGGGCTTACCTCGATCGCTAGGTGGCCACGATGCGATATGGGTGGTGGTGGATCGTTTGTCAAAGTCGGCACACTTTTTGCCAATCCACACCACTTGGTCGGGAGACAAGTTAGCACAAGTCTACCTGGACGAGATTGTGCGATTGCACGGGGTCCCGACCTCGATAGTTTCAGATCGAGATCCCCGTTTCACATCGCATTTTTGGAAAAGCTTGCAAGAAGCTTTGGGTACACGGCTCGATTTCAGTTCAGCATTTCATCCTCAAACCGACGGTCAATCGGAAAGGACAATTCAGATTTTGGAGGATATGCTTCGAGCGTGTGTGTTGGATTTCAAAGGTGCATGGCCTACTCACTTGCCGATGGCTGAATTTGCTTACAACAATAGCTATCAAGCTAGCATCGGTATGGCACCTTTTGAGGTTTTGTATGGAAGAAAATGCCGCTCTCCTATTCATTGGAGTGAAGTCGGCGAGAGAAGGGTCTTAGGACCGGACGTGTTGCGTGAAGCGGAGGAAAAGGTCCGCTTGGCACGCGAACGCTTATCGACGGCGCAATCTAGACAAAAGAGTTATGCGGATCGACGTCGACGAGATTTGGAATTCGCGGTAGGAGACCGCGTCTTCTTGAAAGTATCACCCATGAGAGGGGTGAAGCGATTTGGTATTCGGGGTAAGTTGAGTCCCCGTTACATTGGACCTTATGAGGTTTTGGAACGTGTGGGATCCGTGGCATATCGGCTAGCCTTGCCGCCGAAACTTGCGGGGATACACAATGTGTTTCATGTATCGACCCTCCGCAAGTATGTGTATGATCCGGCGCACGTCCTCGAGTATGTGCCTATGGAGCTTCATGAGGATATGACTTATGAGGAGTTTCCCTTGTGTATCATGGATCGCGAGGTGAAAAGTTTGAGGAACCGTAAAATTCCTTATGTAAAGGTACAATGGACGAATCACGGTGAGCGCGAGGCTACATGGGAATTGGAAAGCTCGATGAAAGAGCGGTTTCCTTACCTCTTCGCTGAGTCCAGCTGAGGTATGATTTTAGTTTCGCGGCCGAAACTCTCTTTAAGGGGGGTGGAATGTAGTACACTGAATTTCAGTGCATCGTACTGAACTTCTACAAATTGTAGAGTTCTAGTGAGAAAATGGCATAAGAGGCTATATGTGAGGCTTTGGCCAAGTTCGGGACTGTGCGAAGTGTTTTCGGCGCAATTGAGGCGCGAAAATGAACTACGAGAAGTTAAAAAACTGCGAACTTGGGAAGTCTGCACTGGATTCCGGTATGTGAACTCCAATACCGGAATTGGAGCTTGTTGTACCGGTATGCGAGATGGGATACCGGAATGCCATGTTAAAACCGAGAAACCCAGCTCTCGGGTTTGCGGAATTTTCCGGGGTATACCGATATGAGAAATGGTATACCGGTATACAATGTGCGAAACAGTGAGACCAGCTCTCGGGATTCTGCAGGATTCCTGAGGTATACCGGTATGCATATGCGCATACCGGTATACAATGTCCAGATTTAGGCTGGTTGTTGTGTTGTTTGTGGAGAGGGGCAAAATAGTCTTTTCACTTGATTGAAGGGGTGTATGAATGGCTGAGGCCTCTCCCTTCTCATTGTCATCTTCTCCACTACTCCCCTCTACTCCTCCCACTTTCTCTCTCTAGAGATCTCTCCAAAACTTGGAGAAAAGGTGGATTGATCTTGGAAAAAGCTTCCAAAGGAGAAAAGAAGCTTCTTGGTGCAAGAAGGAGCTTGGGGATTTCGTGATTAAGGTTAGTACCTCACGTTTTGGGTTCAAACCTTGGATTTAATCCTTTGAAATGAGGTTTTTGGGAACCCTTGGCAATCTAAACCACAAATGGTGGGTGTTTGGCCATGAAATCTAGGGTTTGGCTTGCATGCATGCAAACCCTAGGTAGAATGAGGGCTTTTGCAATGTGAGGTTCTAAAAATATTTGGACCTTCGATAATTGCAATTGAGGCTTAGGAAATCATGTTGGAGCACTTGATTTCATATATTGAGTTGATTTTAGGGTTCGTAACGAGTAACGAACCGTTTTTTTCTTGTAGAAGCTTGGGTTGAAGCAAGAACTCTAGGCTTGGACACTTAGGAGCTAGAAGAATACCAAGATTTGAAAGCTCTTGAGGTGGGTTTGTGTTTACCGAAGTGATTAGGTCACTTCCATGTCTAGGGTAATTATCCATTTAAAAATAAAATGGTATGTGTTGAGAACCCTAGCATTTTGCATGTTGGCAAAGGTAAAATCATGATAGGTAGAACAATGAACTCCTATTGTATGATGAATATTTCAAGTACAATTCAATTATTGATACTTGTTGCATGGTTGCATGTGAGATTTAAACCTAGTGTTATTGAACATAGGTTGAACATGTGAGATTGAAACCTAGTGTTATTGAACATAGGTTGGAACATGTGAGATTTAAACCTAGTGTTGTTGAACATAGGTTGGAACATGTGAGATTGAAACCTAGTGTTATTGAACATAGGTTGGAACATGTGAGATTTAAACCTAGTGTTGTTGAACATAGGTTGGAACATGTGAGATTTAAACCTAGTGTTGTTGAACATAGGTTGGAACATGTGAGATTGAAACCTAGTGTCATTGAACATAGGTTGGACATGTGATTGGAACCTAGAGTCATGGAACCTAGGTTGGCAATGAGAAAGTAAGCCTAGTGTTATCGAACATAGGCGAGACTTAGTGACTTGAACCTAAGATCATGAGATTTAGGTTGGCAAGTAATGTGAAGAATGGGATGTGCGACGATTTTGCTATCCCGGGTATGCGACGATTTCGCTACCATGCCACGAGTTGGCGGTGCCGACATGGGATAGGCGACGATTTCGCGATCCCGGGTATGCGACGATTTCGCTACCGCGCCACGTGTTGGCGGTGTCGAGGGGGAGATGTGCGACAAGGTCGCCATCCCGGGTATGCGACGATTTTGCTACCATGCCATGTGATGGCGGTGTTGAGACGGGGTATGCGACGATTTCGCTATCCCGAGTATGTGACGATTTCGCTACTCGAACTAGGAGGTGACAAGCTCACTCCTTGAATGTTGGAACAAATATGGTGAGACGGCGATTCCGAAACCATAAGTAAATGACAAGTAAAAGAACTTAGTCATTGTGAGACACATGATGAACCTATGAGAGAATGATAGATTATATTTCATTTGGTTGCATCCTTTATGTTTATTTACAAGCATGTAAATAATTGTTGCATAGTTATATGTGATCTAACTTATGCATATGGTGTTTCTTTGGACCTGGTGGGTCGAGCTTCTCTCTTGGGTGGCCTTACCCACTGGGAACTATGTTTATAGTTCTCACCCCACATTTTCCAGGTCCTTCCGCGAGTGAGGCGGCGGAGCGAGGCAAGGGTTTGGCTCTTTAGATAGCGGCCCTTCCATTTTGGTGATGCATAGAGTTGTACCCCTATTTTTGGACTATGATAGCATAGGGGATTTGCATTCTTGTATGAATGTTGTATATTCCATAGTTTTGGAACATGATGTATGGAATGAAAGTGAATGAAAAGAAAATTTTGGACATGTATAATGTGCCATGTGATGTAATCGAAGTAGAACTTCTTTATGTTGATGCTTTCCTTGTGCAACTCTTGTACTCCGTTCCTAGTTGGAACATTGTGGATAAGCTTGTGTTGTGACGCCTTGGGCGGATAGAAGGGACTCTATCCGTTCGGCGGGTCTGGTGCATGCGCCCGTGCGGTTATCCTTTCCACCTAGTTGGTGTCTAAGGCCCGACGGGGCGTGACACAAATAGTTTTGGATGATTCATAATTTCATTTTTCATTTCAATATAATCCAATTCTATTTTTCGTTCTCATTTCAATCATGAATCAAACATGCTGTTAATGTAATTGAACTCATCTACCAAGTTGATCACATGGCAGCTTTGTTTTAGAATTTTTTTTTTTATTCTTTAATTTAGTACTCACTTTCTAACAGAAATTCCAGTGGCGAGTTGACACGTAATAAATTAAATTTAAAAACTTACAAAACTTACCTGGATTATAAACCATTTTGAATTGGCGATCCAATCTTTCAAAATTTTGATTTTATTATCCAACCTTTTAATTTGTTTGGTTTGTCTAAATCAACGATACTTTGACTTCAAAATTTGAATATATTATTTATTCATTACAAGTTTAGTTATTATACTTCATACGATGTTCACAACTGTAAATTAATGAAAGTAAGTAGTTAGGTTAAATTTTGAAATAAAAGTACTGTTGACTAGCTCAAATCAAAAATTTTGAAAAGTTAAGTGGCTAATTCAAAATGGTCCATATATAGTTCAACTAAGTTTTGTGCATTTTTTCACCTAAATTAAATAATAATACTGTAGCAAAGGAAGAATCTCACAGCCCGTAGTATTGGCCTCACCTAACTTCAATTGCTCCTTCATGATTAAGATTCCATTATTTGCACATAATAATGAATGAATGCGATTACGACAAGCACGCATTAAACATTTATTAATTGGAAAAATGTTGAGGTAGGGTGTGTTGCCGTGTTTTTATTCTGTTATTTGGTGTACTAAAATATACTAAAGTAGTATAACTTTTACAAAGAGAATACATTCCAAAAAAGAAATATTGTAGATCTTACACCTCCCATCCTAAGATCCACAAAAAATTTACATAAAATTTTAGTGAAAATAACAAAAGGTGATTTGATAAGTAGAGAATTAATGACCCTTGAATGGAGTCCGTGTAAGATGTATACTCAAATTTAGGGTGTTTTAAAAATTTACAATTTGCCAAACGACCCTACAAAATTTTAGTTGGTCAAATAACTCTGTTTTGTCCAACTCAACAAATCACGTATAATCCAAATAACCATATAAAAAATTCAATAAATTAAATATAATTCTAACAGCATAAAAAAATTCTAATAACCTGCTCATATAATTCTAACAACTAAACAATAATTCTAATAATTCATGTATAATCCTAACAAATTCACAAAAATCTTTACAAGTTATACAAAAAAAGAATAAAAATTTAAAACCGGTGAATGATTCACCATATTTCTCATTTTTGTTGGCAAAAGGAGGGATAGTTGATAGAATAAAATTTTGAAAAGGTTATTTGACAAATTAAAAAAATTAATTTATAGGATTATTATGAAAGAAAAAAGGTCCTCTGTGGGGTGGTAGAGCTTTGGGAAAACCCTAATTAGCCCTGACCATTTAACAAACCAATTAATCAGATTCAAAAGCACCAATTTGACGTGTTCTTTTTGACTGTTCCTACCTCCCCACTCAAACCTTAAATCTCTCGTTTGATTGATCTTGTTGCTTAAGATTTCTAATTAAATGACTTTACATGCAACTATACATAAATATTACTATACATATATAATAATATATTGGCATGCTCCTCGTGTAGTGACGGAAACACGACCATTGTTTCGGTGCATTCTGCTAGAGTTAGTTAATTAAGCCATAATAATCACTTGATTTGAGTAATTAACATAATTCATCGTAAGTGTTCGAATTCTCGGGTTTCATATACAACCTTTGTGAGTAAGATAATATAGAAAATTAAGTTTCCTAATTCTTGGGCTTCTTCATATACGTACAATCTTTATGAGCAAGGTAATACAACAAGGTACGTACATGGTTTCACACTTAGTCAGATGATACTCTATATGTCTTGAACATGCTAAGAGGGATGATGTAAAGTTTAATTTGTTTCAATCAAACACTGTGACAAACAAGTTGATTCTCATGTCCCATATATTTGAAGACTCTGACGAGGGACCTGTTCTAGTCAAATTCTAATAGCATACTGCATGGCCCTTCTGTTCTGGATGATGTTGTTAAAGATCCCAAACGATGTTGTTAACAAAACCAAGTTTGATATTAGCAGGTAAATTAATTTAATCCGGTTAGTAATCACTAACTGAATTTGAGCAGATTTAGAAAATCTATTCTGTCTAAATAAAGTTTGCTATATTAATATCACTTAATTCCCTATAAATTATTTTTTTTTGGGGGGAAGAAAGGTTAGCATGCTATCCGTTTCGTTTATTTATTTTTTAAGAAATAAATTTAGCTGAAAATGTAAAGCAACCGGGCTTCTAACTCGAGACCTCGAGTACCAACCATCAAGTTCTTTTGCGACCTACGCTAGGAACGGTCAGTACTGCAAATATACTGTACTAATGGGGATTTCTAAAGTTATTATTATTATTATTATTATTGTTTTTTCTGAATACAACATATGACACGCATGCTTAATGGATTTTCTTTTTGGTCCTTCAAATGAGAATTTAAAGTTGCACTCTGTATGATCCTCTGGAAGTGCAAAAACCAACAAGAGTAAACTTGGAAATGAGTGGTAAGAGCGTGATCTTTTGTGGATCTTAAGTTGGATCTAACGTACGTGAACTCATTGTGCAAACTCAACAAATTAATTTAAGTTGTTTGTTAAATTAAAACATCATCTTTCCCCTTCCTTCCAAATAATTTGTATATTTAGTAATTATAGAAGCAAACCAATTGGAACAATGCAGTGGATCGATATCGATCGTAAAAGGTTCAACAAAAACATTATGGCCGCAATTTTAGTCTAGGCAAAGATCTCTAGATAGCTTTTCAAAGGGAAAGAATATTAACGCAACATCGATCTTGGTTGATATCAACGAAGATACGGAGTAAGTGGAAGAAAATGAAACGACCAGAGTTGGTGAGGCCTAGAGATATAGCCTGCAAGCACTCAACCACTCCCTAACCACGCTCTATTCTAAGAATTTTGTATTAGAAAAATTAGTAAAGAACAACAATAATTGCAATATGAGGGGAGGGACGGGTTCTGGGCGGGTTGGATTTTATCCTACTTTTATTCTCACTTACTACTCGATTTGGAGTGCGCGGGTCGGAACAGTAACAAATTTTTGACGGATCGGAACAGATTGAAGGGAGCAAGGGGCTCTCTGCCTTCCGCTCCATTTCTTAATTAGCTGATTGAGGCGGATTAGGGACGGGTTATTTTTCTTTTCTTATTACTGGCTCCCGCTTATCGCCCCATTTGGGGCGGATCGGAGCAGGATATCCACAAACCCGGATCCATTTGCATCTTGCATCCCTAGTACCTTTTAGAATTCTTGGATCGAGCCCCGGAAAAAGAGATATATACACTACAAAAAAGGTTACATTTAAGGACGCTTTTTTTTATAGTTAAGAATGCTTAAAAGCGTCCCAATATAATCTAGTGTCGCATTTGAAAGCGTCGGTAAATGAATAGTCGTTAGGTATATACCGACGCTTATGCCAAACGTCGGTAAAATATATTTTGACGCTTTAAAGCATCAGAATTTTTTAAAATCCTAACGCTTTGAAACGTCGGAAAATTAAAAATAATAGTAAAATTTAACATTTAATAAATTAATTTATTACAATATATGGTTCATATGACGACGCTTTTTTGAAGCGTCGGTATTTGCTACATTATAGGAATGCTTGGGGACGCTTACCCCAAGCGTCGTCTAAAAAGCGTCCTTATATTGAGATTTTTTTGTAGTGATATTTTTAGGGGGTGCATCTAAAGTCCAATAAACCTGTGATTCTGATTTAAAAAAAAAAAAAAAAAAACCTTAAAGGCCAGTAAAACAGGCACTAAAGTGCAAGTTATAATAAATGGGTACCAAAATAGGAACGCAAAAGCAACAAAAGATTAGGTTGTGCCTAACTCACCAGTGTCCCTCCTCCTCCCTAATTTTTCTAATCGTTTCCTCTACACTTTTATGCATGATAAGATTTTAATTATAATTTCTTTCCTAAAGCTGCAGTTCTGAGTTGCATAACTTAACTTTGAGAAGGATTCTTTTCCCACTAATATTCCTAGCCATTTGCCTGGACTACCCTTGTGATTATATATACCCATTGTGGAACAAAAAGAGCACCAAAAGGCTACTAGGCTAGTACAAGTTTGTTTAATGTAATTAAACACTCCTTAAATTGCACTATTTTGATCACATGGAACATTAGTTTCTCCTGATCTTTTTTATGTTCTTGCATTTTAATAGGATTCATTAATGCTGGGCAATCCTTTCCAATGGCAACTAGACACATCCTAAACCAAATGATGCTACTGTAGTAACAAATTAATTAAGGAATCAAGAATCTCACAACACAAAATATTGGCCTCAACCTAGCTAGTTTCTTTATTTAGGCCTTTCATGATTATCAAGATTCTACCTAAAGTAGTATTTTTAAACGCAATGTGATTCCAGCAATCACGCATTTAAACTGTTATTAAATAGATATAGTACATTTGTCCTTGTGATTTTCTTCTTCTATTTGGGTGTTCCAAATTAATTATTCCAAGAGATATGTATGCTCAAAGTGGAGAGCCATGCAAAGGAGAAGTGTTGCATCATGTCATTTGGGAAAAGCCTAATTGCAACCATTCTTTTTTTTTTTCCCCTCCTTTAACTAACCAGTTACTTTTTAAAAGCACCAATTTTGAACTGTCCTTTTTGACCGGTCCTACCTACCCACTCAAGTTTTAATCTTTTAATATTGGTTGATCTTGTTGCCTAAGATTTGCAAAGCTAATATTGGTAAAAGCTTAAGTACTGTTTAAACATACATTTGCATGTTCCTCATGTAGCTAGAACTTGGTAGAAATTATTGCACCTGATATATACTTGCATTCTCTTGTTCCTTTTTAAGTTTGTTAAAACGCTAAAAACTATTGCAATTAAATATGATTTTATATAAGTAACGTGTTCATTGATCATGGATCCATTATTACTAGTGACTATATATTGTTTCAGTAAAAATGCATGCATTGATCTTACCTAAATTATAGCACATTGTGAAATAGATAACTTGAACGTAATTTAAAGGATTCAATTTTTCTGTGTAATTAACTTCTTTGTGTTTTTGAACTACGTACACAATTGACATTAAAAGTTTTGTTTACTATATATACAACAGTAAAGGATTTATATTATTATTTGACAAAATATATATTCTGTGACATAACTCACTATTTTTGTGTATATTTTATAAAATAGTATGTATATTATTTATATATTCTAATGTTAGATAGTATCATAGTAAGATCCAGACTTTCAGAATTCATATGCCTTTTTCATTGAAATTTAAGCTATCAAGTTGGATAGTAAAACTACAAATTTTTTTTTTTTTTAAATTTTAGATCGATATCTTTGCCAAAATATATACGTTGTAGTTCCAAGAAAGGTCCGCAAAATTTTTATCTTCTTTTCTTAAATTAGTTTAAAGTTGAGCATATTTCTCATCCCTCAGGTGTCATAAGCGCGCCATAAATTCTTAAGATTTTAATAGCTAATATACTAAATTAATTTACCTTCAAATGCAAATGCGAATGCAAAAGCTTCGAGGTGTTTCCCAAAAATACCAAAATGTTTCAATCAACTGAGTAGAGACCAAAAATTTATTTCAATGCGAAAGTTAAAAGTTATTGATCATTAGAGAGACCAATTAATTAAGTTTATTTCATGCATGGTAATTTCATAGAAAAGTTGTACACAGTTGTGAGCTAGCTTTGGGGACCTGAATTATTCAAGTCAAAAATTCAAAAAGTAGAAGACTAGCTAGGAATATTTTGTTGGCATGCATTTTGGATGGTTTTCACCATCCTAAACCTCTAAACCACCCTTTTTTGTATCACACATCAATAATCACACATCAATTCAACAAATCTCCACCGTTCAACATACCCATGAATTCCTAGAGAATCTTAAACATAAATTTCCCTCCCATATGTGCACATTAGTGAAAGTAGCTTCATAGAAAAGAAAGAGAGCAAGAGAGAGAGAGAGAGAAGCAAGGGAGGGGAGGGGAGAGGAGGGGAGGGGATCCTCTGCTATATATAGGAGGGGATTTTGCCCTTCGAAACTCGACAACAACTCACGCATTTTCTAACAAGCTTGTTAAGTGTGTGTAGAGAGGTAAAGAAGATATATAGCCATATTATATGGGGAATTGCTTCTCCTCCGGATCGAACAATTACCACGCCGATGCCGAGAGGGAGCCAAGGTATACTTCGAATAAGGTGCGACCGAGCGACGAGGACCGAGGGGGGTACGTCGGAGAGCACGACGTCGACCAAAAGGCCTCCAATTTCATAGAAAATTTCTACAAGAACCGCCACATGGACCTGGAGAAGCAAACTGTTGCCGTTTAGCTAGATTGTTCATTAATGCTTGTTCTTTGATGTGGGAGTTTGTTTTCTCTTCTTTTGTTGTAGATCATTAGGTTTAATAGGTACTCTATATATATATATATATATATATATATATATATATATATATATATATATATATATATATATATATATATATATATGCTCCTTTTATTTTATTGTATATCTTGAGTTTGATGAAGTAGAAGACTTGCATAATCTTAATTTCCTTTGCTAGTGGTATTATATCTATATATGTTTCCTATTATTTTTATTTTATTTTATTGTAGATCGATCATGAGGTTTGATAGGCATTATATATATTTATGTTTATTTTGTTTATAGACTTAGCATTTCTCTTGTTTATTCGGCTACTAGCAGTTGTATGCATGGGAGAAATAAGAATGTCTAAAACACTTGTAACACTTCAAATGTTATTTTTATTGTAATCTTGTTTTAGAATTATGCATGTTGGGGGTGAGTTCAGAAATAAAGATAGTCTTCTGATATTAATTAATGTTGATAGAAAAATACAGATTAAATCTAATTATAACTCTATTTGGTAACTGAATTTAACCAAATCTGCAAATTTGATGTGCCTCAAATAAAGATGAGTCTATCAATTAATATAATTTTCCGAGATCAATTGAATGATCCAACTCATGCCGACATTTCTTATCGGAATACTAAGCTTATTTATTAGCGCTTTCATTGAAATTTCAGTGATAAGTAGTAGTACGTCAGGCGATTTTTGGATGCTGTTATTCTTCTTGCATAACGCACTAGCTAGTAAAGTTGGATAAGAAATACAAACAAACAAATCCAATTATCTGGATGAGTTACTGTGAGAGTTCTCATACGGAGTTAATGGCTGCAGGATATAATCAAAGATCACATATCCAACTGAATTGATTCAAAGATCAGTCATAGCTGATAGGAACCCATAGGATGGAGGTAGTATTGAAGCCCTTGGCCCATAGTTCTGTGATGGACATATTATATTCTACCAAAATAATTTTTCATTGTTGTTCATCATATGGACCTAGCTAGACTGCATACTGCACTTAATTTAAAACAGTATTGTTATGAATTTTCTAAAATACCGCCTTTAAATATATGATGATATTAATGTATTGATATACATAATGTAAAGATTTTCAATTGGTTCATGTATGTTCATAGTTGAAAGTGCTATATAGACTTGCCAACGCATGATCAATGTTAATATATATATAGGGCATTTTTAGGGGGGGACCAAATTAAGCATTTGCTTAAAAGAAGATAGTATCTTAACTAGCCAACTAGGGTTACACTCTTTGATATTTCCTTCTGTCTTTTTAGATTTTTGGTAGTGCATTGGAGTACTGCTCTACGTCACCAATTTGCGGTTGATATGGTGACATACATCATGTTTAAGCTTTTAATTAGTTTGTATATATATACAGTTCAAAATGCTATTTGGGTTTATTAACACATCAACAATATATGATGGATCTTTCATGACAGACCCTAATTAATTCCATTAAGACATGCTGTTTCTATAGAATGAGTAATTCTATATAATTTTAGTTTGTCTATATTTTTAGGTGTCATGGACATTGACACGGGACACGGGACACGGGACATGACACGATTCGAACATGACGACTCGGCAGCTTTCAAAAAATTAAGATATGGACACGACATGGACAACGCTAATAAAATATAATATTATTAATATAATAATATATATTTCTTATATATAAAATATTAATTTTTGTAAAATATTGTTATATTTTTTATACGAATGAAAGTTAGTAAAATTTTCATTGATAGTTCATATATTGTGTAGCACTCTGAATTTCGGTGCGTTGTATCGAACTTTACTAAATTTGATAAAGTTCGATGGTAATGGCTGGTGTGAAATTGGGTTCCGAAGGTTTCGGAACATTGTGGGTGCGAGTGGAAACCCGAAAATTGAAAAATTTTAAAAAAGGGACCAAATGGAGCAAAACTGCTCACAAGGTCTAGACCCGGGAGGCTGGGATTCGGACAATGAAGTCCGCAGGCAGCTAAGGTCCGGACCCGGACGTCACGGTCCGGACCCGAGCTGATTTTCAAGTTGGGGCGCGTACGGGTTTCGGACCCTGATGCCAAGGTCCGGACCCGGCCTGCGCGGTGGACTGTCACCTGTACGGGGTCCGGACCCCACTTGCAAGGTCCGGACCCGGCTGAGGCAGAATGCCCAGTGAGGGGTATTTTGATAATTTCGCAGTGAATGAGTTATATAGGAGGGGGGCTGAGGCCTCTCCCCTCATTCCTTCTTCATTCACCTCATATTCCCTCTCCCTCTCCCTCACTTTCTCTCTCTAGAGATCTCTCCAAAGCTTGGAGAAGTGGTGGATTGGAGCTTGAAAAAGGACTTCCAAGGTGCAAAGAAACTTCTTGGTGCAAGAAGAAGCTTGGGAGCTAGGGCTTTGAGGTGAGTTATTGTGATTTAGGATTTAAACCTTGGATTTAATCCTTTGAGATGAGATTTTTGGAAACCCTAGGCAATCTAAACCACAAATAGTGGAAGATTGGCCAAGAAATCTAGGGTTTGGCTTGCATGCATGCAAACCCTAGGTAGATTTGGGACTTTTGCCATGGGAGGTTCTAAAAATATTTGAACATTCGGGAATTGCTATTGAGGCATAGGAAATCATATTAGAACACTTGATTTTATATATCGAGTTGATTTATGGGTTCGTAATGAGTAACGAACCATCTTCTTGTAGAAGCTTGGGTTGAAGCAAGAACTCAAGGCTTGGAGACCTAGGAGCTCATAGAATTCAAGAATTTGAAAGCTCTTGAGGTGGGTTTGTGTTTACCGAAGTGATTAGGTCACTTCCATGTCTAGGGTAAATAACCATTTAAAGATAAAATGGTGTGTAATGTGAAACCCTAGAACTTGCATGTTGGCAAAATAAGAATCATGATAGATTTAGCCATGAGCTCCTCTTGCATGTTAAAGAATTCAAGTATATTTCTATTATCTATACTTGTTATGTGATTGCATGTATGATTGGAACCTAGTGTCATTGAACATAGGTTGGAACATGTATGATTGGAACCTAGTGTTGAGAACATAGGTTGGAACATGAGAATTGGAACCTAATGTCATTGAACATAGGTTGGAACATGAGAATGGAACCTAGAGTCATGGAACGTAGGTTGAGAATGTAAAGTGAACCTAGTGTCATTGAACATAGATGAGACTTAGTGACTTGAACCAAGGGTCATGGGACTTGGGTTGGCAAGTGTAAAATGTGAACAATGGGATATGCGACGATTTCGCTATCCCGGGTATGCGACGATTTCGCTACCCGTGCCATGAGTTGGCGGTGACTGATTGGGATATGCGACGATTTCGCTATCCCGGGTATGCGACGATTTCGCTACCCGTGCCATGAGTTGGCGGTGACTGATTGGGATATGCGACGATTTCGCTATCCAGGGTATGCGACGATTTCGCTACTCGTGCCATGTGATGGCGGTGTGAAATGGGGTATGCGACGATTTCGCTATCCCGGCTATTCGACGATTTCGCTACCCGAACACGGAGGTGACGATTTCACTCCTTGGACGTTGGAACTATTATGGTGATGCGGCGATTCCGAAACCATAAGTTAATGACAAGTAGTTGAACTTGGTCAATGTGAAATATAGGATGAACCTAGGAGAAAATAAAAATGGACATTTTATTTGGTTGCATCCTTTATGTTTATTTACAAGATGTAAATATTTGTTGCATAGTTATTTGTGATCTAACTTATGCATATGGTGTTTCTTTGGACCTGGTGGGTCGAGCTTCTCTCTTGGATGGCCTTACCCACTGGGAACTATGTTTATAGTTCTCACCCCACGTTTTTCAGGTCCTTCCGCGAGTGAGGCGGCGGAGCGAGGCAAGGGTTTGGCTCTCTAGATAGCGGCCCTTCTATTTTGGTGATACATAGAGTTGTACCCCTAGTCTTGGACATTGATAGTATAGGGGTTTACCTTAAATGTATGCAACTTGTATATTCCATAAATTTGGAACATGATGTATGGAATGAAAATGAAAGAAAAGAAAATTTTGGGCATGTATAAATGTGCAAATGTGATGTAATAGAAGTTGAACTTCTTTATGTTGATACTTTCCTTGTGCAACTCTTGTACTCCGTTCCTAGTTGGAACTTTGTGGATATGCTTGTGTTGTGACGCCTTGGGTGGGTAGAAGGGACTCTATCCGTTCGGCGGGTCTGGGGCATGCGCCCGTGCGGTTATCCTTTCCACCTAGTTGGTGTTAAAGGCCCAACGGGGCGTGACAGACTGAGGTGGTATCAGAGAGTAGAAACGATCTAGGTGGACCTAAGAAACCCTAGGATGGAAAAGACCCTAGGAGTGTAGGCTCGTGAGTGACGAGATCTTTGATTGTGGCGAAAGATAAGTGATTGGGTTATGTCCTTATACCTCTAGTTGGAAGTAGAGATAGATTCGAGGTGTGTCTTATTCTTCACCAAGAGAGTTCATGTTGGCGGCCGACAACATGAAACCAAGTGAGGGGAATAAGAACCCTTGTGTGACTTTCGCCTAGATTGGGTTCACGTTTATTTTCGTGAAATGTTGTGTCGCGAATGACTTTGAACGTCACGAAATGACCAAAGTCGTTGTGTTTTCAGGAGATAATGGTACGTGGACGACCTCCTACGAGAGCTGGGCTCGGAGAATCGAGCGCGGCTCCCGAACAACTCGGGGAGGGCGAGAACTCAGGTCTTCATGATCAGTTGACCGAGTTGATGGGCGTGGTTCGGCGACAGGCCGAAACCATGCAGCGGCAGTAGGAGCAAATTAAGAAGCTCCAAGACGAGATGGCGCAGCAAGCAGCTGCGATTAGGGAGGAAAGATTGGGAGTGCCTCCGGCCTCTGCTTCGGCACCGACCGAGGAGGTGACACCGGCGCCGGTTGTGGCGCCACCGGCACCACTGACTGTGGCCGATGGGTCGGGTGTTCCTATGCCCGACTCCGCGGCGGAGGATGCGGAGCGGGAGCGCGCACTTGCGGCTCTCATGAGGTTCAAGAAGTTCAACCCGCCTATCTTTAGCGGGGAGAACGTGGATCTATGGGACGTAGAGACGTGGATCGATGCCATGGAGACGCTCTTCGAGGATCTATATACCTTGGAGAGGGACAAAGTGCACCTCGCCGCTCATTGTTTAGAGCGATCGGTGAAGGTGTGGTGGAAGGGAGTCTGGCGTGATCGACTCTCTAGCCTTTCGCCACCGACATAGGAGGAGTTTCGGGGTATGGTGTTCGCCGCCTACTTTCCCGATAGTGAGAAAAGGAAGCTCCAAGAAAGGTTCCGTAAGTTGAAGCAAGGGAACCGCACCATGCGTGAGTACGAGAGGGAGTTCTTGTACATCATTAATTGTGTACCACACGTTGTCCGCGGAGAGTTGGACAAGGTCGATTGCTTCGTGCGCGGGCTTCGACCGGAGATCTTTCGGGCGGTTCACGCCTTCAAGCTACAGACCTTTGCGGAGGTCTTGGACCGTGCTCTTTGGGTGGAGCACGGAAATGCATGTGCGCGCGAGGAGCGCGAGTCTTGGGAAAGAGAGAAGGAAAAAGATAAAGAAAAGGGAAAGAAACGACCGGCGGGTGGATCGGGTGGGCAATCTAGCTCTAAGCGGCCCCCGAAGCACTCGCAGTCGCAGAATCAGTCTCGTGGGTCCCAGCGAAATCGACCCTCGAGCCGATGCCCGATTTGTAGCGGCCCCCACAACCCTCAGCAATGTGATTATCGTGAGGGCCGGTGCTACAAGTGCGGACAGATGGGACATATGTGGTACAATTGTCCGATGGATGATGGCCGGGCGCCGTCATCGGCATCGGCATCGGCATTTGCATCGCCGAGACAGCTTGCGGGCATCCCACCCGCGGCGATGTCGGCAGGCCGTACACCACCGCCGAGACCAGTTGAGGGCCAGCGGCCGGCACCCAGTCGACGGGTGTTCGCCTCACAGGTGGAGGAGCCTTCTGCCCAGGAGGATGTCGTGGCAGGTATCGTGATTAAAGGCATACGATGTAGAGCTTTGTTTGATACTGGAGCATCGCATTCATTCATTGCTCGATCATTTGCTATTGCGCATGAAATAGAAATTATAGAAGCCACGCATGCAAGAACTGTGCAAGTACCTGAACACACCTTTTGTGTACATCACGCGTGTGTAGATTGTCCAGTGAGAATTGAAAACTGGATCATGCCAGCTGATTTGCTGGTGTTAAACCGAATGAATGAGTATGATTTAATCCTAGGAATGGATTGGCTCTCTAGATATCACGCTACTATTGATTGTGAGAGCCGGATAGTGAGGCTTAAAGAACCCGGGCACAAGGAGTTTGTGTACCGTGGGTGCAAGAGTTCGCTCTTTGCATCATTGGTGTCCACGTCGCAAGCAAGAAAGCTGATTGCTAGTGGTTGCATCACTTACTTAGCGACGGTGGTGGATGACCGAAAGGAAGTGTTGGGACTCGAGGACATTCCTGTGGTCCAAGAGTTTCCGGATGTATTTCCGGCAGAGTTACCCGGAATGCCACCGGATCGGAAAATAGAATTCGTGATAGATTTGCTCCCGGGTACGGCGCTAATTTCTAAGGCCCCGTACAGGATGGCACCCGCGGAGCTAAAAGAATTGAAAGCACAACTACAAGATTTGATGGACAAGGGTTTCGTAAAGCCAAGTGTGTCACCTTGGGGAGCCCCTGTTCTATTTGTGCGGAAGAAGGACGGTTCACTGCGGTTATGTGTGGATTACCGCGAGTTGAATAAAGTGACCGTCAAGAATAAGTACCCGTTACCCCGAATTGATGACTTATTCAATCAGTTGCCAGGGTCTCGGGTGTATTCAAAAATTGATTTGCAATCCGGTTATCACCACGGAGGATGTGCATAAGACCGCGTTTAGGACGCGGTATGGACACTATGAATTCACGGTTATGCCTTTCGGGCTTACCAATGCCCCGGCGGCGTTCATGGATTTAATGAACCGTGTGTTCAAACCACTATTAGATCGATTTGTGGTGGTGTTCATAGATGATATTCTTGTCTACTCTCGAAGTGAAGAGGAACATAAAGAGCACCTAAGGATTGTGCTTCAAGTTCTTCGAGAGAACAAGTTGTTCGCCAAGTTAAAGAAGTGTGAATTTTGGATTCGTGAGGTCGCTTTCTTGGGTCATGTGATTTCCGCGGGAGGAGTATTGGTGGACCCTATGAAAATTGAGGCAATCAAGGATTGGCCTCGCCCGACCAATGTCACGGAAGTACAAAACTTTTTGGGTCTTGCGGGGTACTATCGGCGGTTTGTGGAGGGATTTTCAAAAATCTCCGGTCCACTAACGCGTCTTACCCGCAAGGGGGCCAAATATGTTTGGAGCGAGGAATGCGACCAAAGCTTTAAGGAGCTAAAGAAAAGGTTGACTTCGGCTCCAGTTCTCGCCTTGCCGGTTGCAGGGGAGGGCTTTGTGGTGTATAGTGATGCATCACGGCGTGGTCTTGGGTGTGTGCTTATGCAAAGAGGACAAGTAATAGCATATGCCTCTCGTCAGCTGAAGAGCTATGAGCAGAATTACCCCACCCACGACCTAGAGCTTGCAGCTGTGGTCTTCGCACTTAAGTTGTGGAGACACTATTTGTACGGGGAACATTGTGAGGTGTACACGGATTATAAAAGCTTAAAGTACTTATTCACTCAAAAGGAGTTGAACTTGAGGTAGCGGAGATGGTTGGAGTTGATAAAGGATTACGACTTAACCATCTTGTACCACCCCGGTAAAGCCAATGTGGTGGCCGATGCGCTCAGTAGGAAATCCGTGGAGAACTTCGCAATTGAGATGACGGGACAAATGCCGTTAATCAAGGAAATGGGCCGGTTTGACTTGGAAGTCATGGCCCCAGGCGTCCCCGCTAGACTCATGAATCTCGAGATTTGGCCAACCTTGTTGGAACAAATAAAAAAAAAGCAATCCGGAGATCTGGAACTCCAAAAGGTGCGGAGTGCTATCGAGAGTGGGCGCACCGGTGATTTTCATATGGACTTGAAGGGCTCCATTCGATTCTGAAATCGATTGTGCGTGCCTAAAGTCGAGAACATTCGTGGAAAGATTTTGAAAGAAGCTCATACTTCTTCCTATGCGATTCACCCGGGCGGCACCAAATTGTATAAGGATCTTAAATTACATTATTGGTGGCCGGGGATGAAACTTGATGTTGGACGCTTCGTGGCACAATGTTTAGTATGCCAACAGGTGAAGGCCGAGCGTTGCTTTCCAGCGGGGAAATTGCAAGCACTGCCCATTCCAGTTTGGAAGTGGGAGAATATCGCAATGGACTTTGTTGTGGGCCTACCCCGGTCGCAGGGTGGCCACGACGCGATTTGGATGGTGATGGATCGTTTGACCAAGTCGGCACATTTTTTGCCAATCCACACCACTTGGTCGGGAGACAAATTAGCACAAGTCTACCTGGATGAGATTATGCGGTTGCACGGGGTCCCGACCTCGATCGTTTCAGATCGAGATCCCCGTTTTACATCGTATTTTTGGAAAAGCTTGCAAGAAGCTTTGGGTACACGGCTCGATTTCAGTTCAGCATTTTATCCTCAAACTGACGGTCAATCGGAAAGGACAATTCAGATTTTGGAGGATATGCTGCGAGCGTGTGTGTTGGACTTCAAGGGTGCATGGCATACTCATTTGCCGATGGCTGAATTCGCTTATAATAATAGCTATCAATCTAGCATCGGTATGGCACCGTTTGAGGCCTTGTATGGAAGAAAATGCCGCTCTCCTATCCATTGGAGCGAGGTCGGCGAAAGAAGGGTCTTAGGACCGGATGTGTTGCGTGAAGCGGAGGAAAAGGTCCGCTTGGCACGTGAACGCTTATCGACGGCGCAATCCAGGCAAAAGAGCTATGCAGATAGACGTCGACAAGATTTGGAATTCGCGGTAGGAGACCGCATCTTCTTGAAAATATCACCCATGAGAGGGGTGAAGCGATTTTGGTGTTCGCGGTAAGTTGAGTCCCCGTTACATTGGACCTTATAGGTTTTGGAGCGTGTGGGATCCTTGGCATATCGGCTAGCCTTGCCGCCAAAACTTGCGGGGATACACAATGTGTTTCATGTATCGACGCTCCACAAGTACGTGTATGATCCGGCACACGTCCTCGAGTATGTGCCTATGGAGCTTCAAGAGGACATGACTTATGAGGAATTTCCCTTGTGTATCATGGATCGCGAGGTGAAAAATTTGAGGAACCGCAAAATTCCTTATGTAAAGGTACAATGGACGAGTCACGATGAGCGTGAAGCTACGTGGGAATTGGAAAGCTCAATGAAGGAGCGGTTTCCTTACCTCTTCGCTGAGTCCAGCTGAGGTATGATTTAGTTTCGCGGCAGAAACTCTCTTTAAGGGGGGAGGAATGTAGCACTCTGAATTTCGGTGCGTTGTATCGAACTTTACTAAATTTGATAAAGTTCGAAGGAAGCCGATAATTGCTGGTGTGGAATTGGGTTTTGAAGGTTTCGGAATATTGTGGGTGCGAGTGGAAACCCGAAAATTGAAAAATTTTGAAAAAGGGACCAAGTGGAGCAAAACTGCTCACGGGGTCCGGACCCGGGAGGCTAGGGTCCGGACAATGAAGTCCGCGGGCAGCTAAGGTCCGGACCTGGATGTCACGGTCTGGACCCGAGCTGATTTCCAAGTTGGGGCACGTACGGGTTCCGGACCCGGATGCCAAGGTCCGGACCCGGCCTGCGCGGTGGACTGTCACCTGTGCGGGGTCCGGACCCCACTTGCAAGGTCCGGACCCGGCTGAGGCAGAATGCCCAGTGAGGGGTATTTTGGTAATATTGCAGTGAATGGGTTATATAGGAGGGGGGCTGAGGTCTCTCCCCTCATTCCTTCTTCATTCTCCTCATATTCCCTCTCCCTCTCCCTCACTTTCTCTCTCTAGAGATCTCTCCAAAGCTTGGAGAAGTGGTGGATTGGAGCTTGGAAAAGGACTTCCAAGGTGCAAAAAAACTTCTTGGTGTAAGAAGAAGCTTGGGAGCTAGGGCTTTGAGGTGAGTTATTGTGATTTAGGGTTTAAACCTTGGATTTAATCTTTTGAGATGAGGTTTTTGAAAACCCTAGGCAATCTAAACCACAAATAGTGGAAGATTGGCCAAGAAATCTAGGGTTTGGCTTGCATGCATGCAAATCCTAGGTAGATTTGGGGCTTTTGCCATGGGAGGTTCTAAAATTTTTTGAACCTTCGGGAATTGCTATTGAGGCATAGGAAATCATGTTAGAACACTTGATTTCATATATCGAGTTGATTTATGGGTTCGTAATGAGTAACGAACCATTTTCTTGTAGAAGTTTGGGTTGAAGCAAGAACTCAAGGCTTGGAGACCTAGGAGCTCATAGAATTCAAGAATTTGGAAGCTCTTGAGGTGGGTTTGTGTTTACCGAATTGATTAGGTCACTTCCATGTCTAGGGTAAATAACCATTTAAAGATAAAATGGTGTGTAATGTAAAACCCTAGAACTTGCATGTTGGCAAAATGAGAATCATGATAGATTGAGCCATGAGCTCCTCTTGCATGTTAAAGAATTTAAGTATATTTCTATTATCTATACTTGTTATGTGATTGCATGTATGATTGGAACCTAGTGTCATTGAACATAGGTTGGAACATGTATGATTGGAATCTAGTGTTGAGGTTGGAACATGAGAATTGGAACCTAGTGTCATTGAACATAGGTTGGAACATGAGAATGGAACCTAGAGTCATAGAACCTAGGTTGAGAATGTAAAGTGAACCTAGTGTCATTGAACATAGGTGAGACTTAGTGACTTGAACCTAGGGTCATGGGACTTGGGTTGGCAAGTATAAAATGTGAACAATGGGATATGCGACGATTTCACTATCCCGGGTATGCGACGATTTCGCTACCCGTGCCATGAGTTGGCGGTGACTGATTGGGATATGCGACGATTTCGCTATCCCGGGTATGCGACGATTTCGCTACCCGTGCCATGAGTTGGCGGTGACTGATTGGGATATGCGACGATTTCGCTATCCCAGGTATGCGACGATTTCGCTACCCGTGCCATGAGTTGGCGGTGACTGATTGGGATATGCGACGATTTCGCCATCCCGGGTATGCGACGATTTCGCTACTCGTGCCACGTGATGGCGGTGTGAAATGGGGTATGCGACGATTTCGCTATCCCGGGTATGCGACGATTTCGCTACCCGAACACAGAGGTGACGATTTCACTCCTTGGACGTTGGAACTATTATGGTGATGCGGCGATTCCGAAACCATAAGTTAATGACAAGTAGTTGAACTTGGTCAATGTGAAATATAGGATGAACCTAGGAGAAAATGAAAATGGACATTTTATTTGGTTGCATCCTTTATATTTATTTACAAGCATGTAAATATTTGTTGCATAGTTATTTGTGATCTAACTTATGCATATGGTGTTTCTTTGGACCTGGTGGGTCGAGCTTCTCTCTTGGGTGGCCTTACCCACTGGGAACTATGTTTATAGTTCTCACCCCACGTTTTTCAGGTCCTTCCGCGAGTGAGGCGGCGGAGCAAGGCAAGGGTTTGGCTCTCTAGATAGCGGCCCTTCCATTTTGGTGATACATAGAGTTGTACCCCTAGTCTTGGACATTGATACTATAGGGGTTTACCTTAAATGTATGCAACTTGTATATTCCATAATTTTGGAACATGATGTACGGAATGGAAATGAAAGAAATTTTTTTTTTGGGCATGTATAAATGTGCAAATGTGATGTAATAGAAGTAGAACTTCTTTATGTTGATGCTTTCCTTGTGCAACTCTTGTACTCCGTTCCTAGTTGGAACTTTGTGGATATGCTTGTGTTGTGACGCCTTGGGCGGGTAGAAGGGACTCTATCCGTTCGGCGTGTCTGGGGCATGCGCCCGTGCGGTTATCCTTTCCACCTAGTTGGTGTTAAAGGCCCGACGGGGCGTGACATATTGTGAGAAATTTCTTTTTTCCACCATACATAATTTATTTATATTATCTAAAAAAATTATATACATTATCAAAATTAAAATATTTATCATTTTACATTATATATGCATGAAAAAATAAGATAAAAATATTTATATATATATTTAATTATATGCGCTATGGAACGGCATTGAACGCACGTCCAAAAAGTGTCCACATCGGACACGAGTCCGATACGGATACGTACGTGCTCGACACGGACATGTGAGACTTGTAAAAGTGTCCGTAATATATAGCTATATTTAGTTGTTGATGCGCCAGATATATACTACATGAATGAATTGCAGTGATGTCAAATGTGCACGTGTCTTTTAAAGGGACATATGAAGGGACATATCGTAAGCCACATATTGCAGCAGTAATCATAGCAATTTTCTATAATTGACACAATTATTTCATATCTTCTTATCTCCCGTTCTCGCACCATCGTATTGTGCAATTATTTTTGAAAAACATGTGACATAAATAGTTACAAAAATATTTTAGTTATTGAATAAATATAAAATAAAAAATAATAAAAAGGGTAATTTAGTCTAGAAATATAACATATTTTTTTTTGTTTTATTTGTTGGATAAGATCTGACGGTTTAAATTATTATAGGATACCGATATCTAAAACTAATAAAAATATCTAATGACTATAAATTATTTATCCGAAAATGAATCGTTAAATATTACTAGTATTTAATTGACATTACATTATAACCAAGGAATAATTTTGAAAAAAAAAATGGAACCTAACTCTGTAGTACCCCTGGGGACTAACTGACGAAATGACTGCAGTATATAAACTGTTCGACACTTCTGGAGAGGGTCGGGACGAGTCGGAGTCGTTTTGGCGCAAAATAGACACGAAAACGGACTCGGAGCACCGAAGTAAGCCAAAACTGAAGTTTTGGACGTTTGGTACTTTAGGGTGCCTGGAAGTTAGGTTTTGGGCGCCCAGTTGTTGAGTGCTTGTTCTTTGAATTGCTGAGTCATTTCGGATCCAGTGTTAGGGCGCCCGGAAAGTGGGTCCGAATGTTACCTCGTGAATATCGATCCTCTTGACACGTGTGAAGTGGTAGGTGGGTTTCGCCGGACCACGTTAGGGTACACCAGACTGCAAGGCGGAGAGTCCGAAGTGCTGGTCGAGTGCAGGCTGGAAGAACTGGGCGCCCACTTCTTGGGTTTCGGGCGCCCGAATGTTGGATTTACAGCTTGGGACAGGTTAGCTGCATTTTGTTCTTGATGCTCATTGTACCCTATCCCTATGTTTATAAAAGTTTAGGGACGACCCCCTAAGGCTTTTTCCTCCTCTCCTTCATTGTGAACCCTAGATAATTGCAGGAAACACCCTCCAATTCCTCTATATTGCATATTTTCCATTGAAGGCTTTAGATTCCTGCAGAACAGCAGCGTCCACCTGTGGCGTTTCTGCTTGTGTGCAGTGTAGGAGTGTCCAAATCCCACGAAACTTAGTTTGTTGGATTGTGGACTCGTAGAGGAAGGTGTGGAATCCTTTCAATTATATTTTGGATAGGTATGTACGCAGCAGATTCTGTTTTACTGGACCTCTTGTGTTCTTGAACTGAAATTTGGGTTTTTCCTTTGATCTTATGGATCCAAATCTATATGGAGCTGAATTTTTGAAGTGAGGATTGGTTTTCCCTCATCCTTTCTAGTTTGGAGGTTCTTTCCACCTAGATTGAGAATTCAAAGGTGAGTACTAGCTCAGATTTTGAGAATTAAGCTTAAGTGCTGAAATTGTGGATCCTTGATGGATTTCTTGGATTTTTGAATCCAGATTTTTGTTAGAAGCTTTGGAGAAGATTTGGATTGATCCATCACTGTATTTGGGAGGTATGTGACCCTATTCCCTGGGCTAGACTTGTGGGAATTCCAGGATTTATACTAGAAGAGTTATTTACTTAATTGCTGGAACTTCTGGATGCAGTTTTGGAAGATCCAGAAGTTGGGTCCGAATCAGTGCTAAGGCTTTTTGGAGATCGATTCGAACTCTGTTTTGGCTGAAATTTGGTGGGATCATTCTTGAGCCCCTGTTGGTGAGTTGAGTAAATTTTTACTGCATTTGGAATTAGGAGTTGGATTTTAACGCATGTTGAATTCCTGTTGGTCGTGCTGCCAAGCTGCAGTTCTGGGCTGATATTCTGGGCACCCAGAACTTGAGCAGGGAGATCCGAATCCTGTTTTGGCTGGTTTCAGCTGGTTTTGTTTGGAGGCCTTCCACTCGACTCCTAGCCTTTGTTGGATAGCTTTTGAGGTGGGTTGATGTTGCCGAAAGCTTCGGAATTTCTCCTAAGTTGTAGAGAGTGCAGCATGTTGTGTTATTATCAGATTTTTCATGTTAGTAGCTCGAATTCACGAATTTGCATGTGTTTATATGAAATCTGAATTTGGAGTATAAATTAATAATTTATAGACATAATTTTACATGCTGAACTGGAATTTGACTTGGGAGAAAACTCGCGAACCTACAACCGTCACTTTTCGAAACTATTATCAGATTTAGCTCTAGGAGCCATTTCTGTTCTTGTATCACCGCTGTTAGTGCGAGGTGGATACTTAGATTATTGTTGGACGAGTTTACGCTCGTGCTGAGATGCCGAGCTTGTATATACAGCAGGGTTAGGCTGTTTTGTATTACCGGGTGCCGTCGGGGTTGACGATGGACCCATATTCTTATTTTAGTATCTGTTTGTGCTGAGGGCACGTGAGCTTGGAGTCTGTGACCCATTCGACCCTTTTTATTTGATTATAGCCTGCCGGAGCCTGATTGTGCTCGACAGAGATACACTTTTTAACTCGGTTGGGTAGCTCCCCCGAGTGCCCCTCCGGAGTGAGGCCTCTCATCCGTTGATGTCGCTGCAGATTAGTGGATATGATTCTTGGACCGGCTACCTTTTGGTAGTGTGCGGTGTGGCTAGGCTTTTGGCTGGACGAGCCTTTTTGGGCGGTTCCGTTAGACTGGGTCAGGAGTGACTATTCGCATTAGTGATGCTTATACTTTGAGAGTATGACTTGGATAGTGGTAGGGTAGTGGCATTTCAGCTGTAGAGTTTATTCCAGCTTACTTTATTATTTCTTTACCTACCAGCTATACTGTTAGTCTCGTAGACTTAGTGGGTGGACCGTTGGGGTCGGTAGCGGTACCCACTGAGGACTACTTCTTTTAATAGTAGTTCTCACACCCATTGTTGGCACCTTTTCTTGCAGAGCCTTTGTTTGTTGCGGCTGCTGCTTCTGTTCCTGCAGATCGAGGTAAGGGAGTCGCGAGCTAGATCCCTACTATTTCCAGCTTTTCCTAGAGGAGGACCCTACTAGAGATAGTTTCTTTTTGAGTTGTGCCATGCACATATAGTGTGGACTGATTGTTCCTTTTGAGGTGGACTTGTACCTATTTTTGATTTTGGAGGAACTGTTGTATTTTGGATCCTATATGTACAGTTGGCTTTTGTTCTATTAGTATGATCTTATTTCAGCTCTATATCTCTTGTAGTTGCTTCTATATTTTGTTTACAGGTTAGCTATCGCTTCGTATACATAGAAAATTCTATGTATACGGCGGATCTGTTGGCGAGCCCGGGGAAACGAGTAATCCGGGGCGTGACAGATTAAGTTGGTATCAGAGCTTTGGAATAGGTCGTTGGGACTTAGTAAACTCTAGGCTTTGGCAGACCCTAGGAATGCAAGACGTGAGAGACGTGACTTGCTGCGAAAGTCATCGATTTGATTGTTGAACTCATCCTTAAGTGGAGGGAGTGATCGAAGGCGTGTGTCCTTTCCTACCGCGAACTTGCGTTGGCTGCAGACGACGTCAAGCAGCGGGGGAAAAGAGGCGACCTTCTAGACTTTCGCTTGATTGGGTCAAGAGTTGTTTGTGTTTTGTGATTGATGTGTGTGTTGTGCAGGTGGTCATGACGCCTCCCCGACACCGAGGTCGACCCCCGACGTGGGCTACCCCCGCGCCTTCTGAGGTGCCAGAGTAGGCGAGACCTAGTGCACCCCCTGATTTGAGAGAACAGATGGCTGCCCTAGCCGAGTCATCTAGGCAGCAGGGTTCACTCTTGCGGAGGATGTGTGATACTTTTACCCATCCGTCGAGTGCATCAACCAGAGTGACGGAGTCGCAGGAGCCACCTCCTTCTACTCCAGTGGATGTTCCAGCTACAGCCGCACCCCCATCAGTGGCAGTTCCGGCCACACCGATTGGTGATACTTCACGGTCAGGTGGACAGATGTCGGAGGCCGAGCAGGAGCGGATGACTGAGAGGCTGGCTCGTTTTTACCGGTTTGATCCACCTCGCTTTGATGGTAGCCACGCCGAGCCATGGGTGGTGGAGGCCTGGGTGGGTGAGATGGAGAAGTTATTCGATGATCTCTTCATAACAGAGCGGGAGCAGGTTCACTTGGCGATTCATTGCTTGATGGGTGATGAATGCATCTGGTGGAGGAGGACGAGACAGAGCAGGTCGCTGGATGCGCTGCGGTTGAGTTGGGACGAGTTTTGCGGGATGATGTACGGGTCCTATTTTCCAAACAGCGTGAAGCAAAAACTCAAGGAGGATCTGAAGAATCTACTTCAGGGAGACCGCACAGTGCAGGAGTATACTCGAGAGTATACCAGACTCCTGAACTGTGTCCCATTTGCAGCGAGAGATGAGGCTCACAAGGTTTACTTGTTCGAGCGGGGTTTGAGATAGGAGATCTTTGTTCTAGTTCAGGCGCAGAGGTTGCAGACCTTGGGTGCGTCGATCGAGCATGCACTATGGGTCGAGCGAGGAGCCTTGACGGCAAGAGAGCGGGCGGCCACATTAAGTCAAGGTTCGGATAGGAAACGCCCAGCTCCAGACGACGGAGGACAGACCAGTGGCAGACGCCCGCCGAGGCCTACACGATCACGTTCTCAGGGTCGTGGATTTTCGGGGCGACAGAGGTCTGGTGGATCCCGTCAGCAGGGACGGCAGCAGAGGGGAGCACCGAGATGTGTCATCTGTGGAGGACCACATTGGCCTAGGCAGTGCGAGCAGCGAGAGAGCCGGTGTTTTGGGTGTGGTCAGTCCGGACATCTGCGGGCAGCTTGTCCCCGAGCAGCGTCGCCAGCACCATCGGTAGCATCGGCACCCCCAGTTTATCAGCAGGCCTATGGAGCTCCACCGACTCATAGCCAGATGGATCGGGCTTCTGTACCACGCCCGGGTGAGCGGCGACAGCAGGCGCAGTGCGGCAGGGTCTTTGTGGCTCAACTTGAGGACTCCACGGCAGCAGATCATGTGGTGGCAGGTATCATTTTAATTTCTGGCATTAGAGCTCGTGCATTATTTGATACCGGTGCATCACATTTATTTATTAGTCGAGCATTTGCATCACTGCATGGGCTACTGATAGGGCCTCTACCACATGCACGAGAGGTGCAGATTCCCGAGCATGTTTTGCTTGTGGAGGAGTGTTGTTGGGCTTGTCCAGTGCAGCTTGGACCTTGGGTGATGCCCGCAGACCTAATGATCTTGGGGCGATTGCAGGATTTTGATGTCGTGCTTGGCATGGATTGGCTGGCGCGCTATTTTGCGATGATCAACAGCGGCGAGAGGACCGTGACGTTTCGCGAGCCAGGCCAGGAGGAGTACCTGTATAGTGGCTGCAGGAGCACATTATTTGCGACGTGGATTTCGTCGGCACGAGCGAGACAGATGATGAATCGAGGATGTACTGCATTCCTGACGACTGTTTTAGAGGTACCTACGGTGGCACCGGAACTCGAGGACATCTCTGTAGTCCGCGAGTTTCCGGATGTGTTTCTCCCTGAGTTGACTGCTATGCCACTGGACAGGGAGGTCGAGTTTGTGATTGACGTAGTTTCAGGAACTGTGCCAATCTCAAAGGCACCCTACGGAATGGCACCAGCTGAGCTGAGAGACCTTAAGGCGTAGCTTCAGGATTTGATGGATAAAGGGTTTGTGAGATCCAGTGTATCGCCTTGGGGAGCGCCGGTGTTATTCTTGAAGAAGAAGGATGGTTCACTTAGACTTTGTGTGGATTATCGAGAGTTGAATAAAGTGACCACCAAGAACAGGTATCCTTTGCCGCGCATTGATGATCTGTTTGATCAGCTGCAAGGATCTTGTGTCTTCTCGAAGATTGATTTGCAGTCCGGTTACCACCAATTGAAGGTGAAGGCCGAGGATATTCCCAAAACGGCTTTTAGGACCCGGTACGGGCATTATGAGTTTATGGTAATGCCGTTTGGTTTAACTAATGCCCCTGCTACATTTATGGATTTGATGAATTGAGTGTTTAAGCCGTTCTTGGACCGGTTCGTGGTGGTGTTTATTGATGATATCCTGATCTACTCTCGGAGTGATGCTGAGCATGAGGAGCACTTGAGGATAGTGCTGCAACTTCTGAGGGAGAAGAAGTTGTATGCCAAGTTGAAGAAGTGCGAGTTCTGGCTTCGACAGGTAGCTTTCTTGGGCCATGTGATTTCAGCCACTGGATTGGCGGTGGATCCGCAGAAGATTGATGTTGTTCGGGATTGGCCCAGACCGACGACAGTTACCGAGGTGAGGAGTTTTCTCGGGTTGGCTGGATATTACCGTCGGTTTGTGGAAGGCTTTGCGAAGCTCTCCACACCCCTCACTCGTCTGACGAAGAAGGGGATTAGATTTGTTTGGAGTGCCGAGTGCCAGCGTAGCATTGAGGAGCTGAAGGAGAGACTGATGTCTGCTCCCATCCTTACCCTTCCAGTTATGGGGGAAGGATTCGTGATTTATAGTGATGCATCACACAGTGGCTTGGGATGTGTGTTGATGCAGCATGGTAGGGTAATTGCCTATGCCTCCCGGCAATTGAAGGATTACGAGAAGAATTACTCTACGCATGATTTGGAGCTGGCAGCTGTGGTGTTTGCACTGAAACTGTGGCGGCACTATTTGTATGCTGAGCACTGTGAGATTTTCACGGATCATAAAAGTCTCAAGTATCTGTTCACTCAAAAGGAATTGAACCTGAGGCGACACCGGTAGTTAGAGTTGTTGAAGGATTATGATATTACCATCCAGTATCACCCCGGCAAGGCGAATGTAGTGGCAGATGCGTTGAGCAGGAGATCAGTGCAGAGTCTTAGTATGATGATCACTCAGCAGGCGCCATTACTTGAGGAGTTGAGGCGGCTTGAGCTTGAGATGGTGTCCTCTGGGGCTACTGCAAGACTTATGTCTTTGGTTTTGCAGCCCACTTTGTTGGATAGGATCCGGGAGAAACAGAGTGTGGACCGCTATTTGATGAGGATTCAAGATCAAATTGTCAGTGGGCAAACATAGGACTTTAGTGTTGACAGTTCGGGAGTACTGCGGTACAGGGACCGACTGTGTGTGTCTTCAGATTCTGAGATCCGAGAGGAGATTTTGAGAGAGGCTCATTACTCTCCTTATATGGTTCACCCCGGTGGAACCAAGATGTATAAGGATTTAAAGGCACACTATTGGTGGAATGGAATGAAGCGGCATATTGGGAGATTTGTGGCTCAGTGTTTGACTTGTCAACAGGTTAAGGCGGAGCACCGAGTACCTGCTGGCAAGCTTCAGAGTCTCCCAATACCTGAGTGGAAGTGGGACCAGATCGCCATGGACTTTGTCGTGGGATTACCGAGGACGCAGGCTGGTTTCGACGCCATTTGGGTGATAGTGGACAGACTGACCAAGTCTGCCCACTTCTTATCAGTGCAGACTACTTGGTCCAGGGACAGACTTGCTCAGTTATATTTGGACGAGATAGTGAGGTTGCATGGAGTGCCTACCTCGATTGTGTCAGATCGAGACTCACGGTTCGTCTCGCAGTTTTGGAGGAGTCTACAGACAGCACTGGGTACTCAGCTTCGGTTTAGCACGGCTTTTCATCCACAGACCGATGGTCAGTCTGAGCGGACCATTCAGACTCCGGAGGACATGTTGAGAGCATATGTCCTAGACTTTGGTGGAGGGTGGCATCGACACTTAGGACTGGTTGAGTTTGCGTACAACAATAGCTATCAAGCGAGCATCCAGATGGCTCCGTTTGAGGCATTGTATGGACGCAAGTGTCGATCGCCCTTGCATTGGAGTGATGTGGGTGAGAGGAAGACCTTGGGTCCTGACATCCTGTTGGAAGCGGAAGAAAATGTCAAGATGGTTCGACGACGTCTTGAGACCGCCCAGAGTCGCCAGAGGAGCTACGCGGACACTAGGAGACGAGACTTGGAGTTCCAGGTTGGAGATCATGTATTCCTGAAAGTCCGCCGTCCAGAGGGATTCACCGTTTTGGAGTTCGTGGAAAGCTTAGTCCATGGTTCATTGGCCCGTTCGAGGTGTTAGAGCGAGTGGGGCTGGTAGCGTACATGATTGCCCTCCCACCGCGACTTTCCGGAGTCCACGATGTGTTTCATGTCTCGGCCCTGAGGAGATATGTATTCGACCCCTCCCACGTGATTGACTTCACCCCACTTGAGTTGGCTGAGGACCTGCGGTACGAGGAGCGACCGGTGCGGATTCTTGCTCGCGAGACGAAAGAATTGCGCAACCGGGTCATACCGTACGTGAAAGTGCAGTGGAGTAATCACGAGGTGCGTGAGGCGACTTGGGAGCCGGAGACGGTGATGCGGGAATCCTATTCCTACCTTTTCGAGTTTCCTACTTGAGATATGAATTTAAGTTTCGAGAATGAAACTTTTTGTAGGGGGGAAAGATGTAGTACCCCTGGGGCCTAACTGACGAAATGACTGCAGTATCCTAAACTGTTCGACACTTCTGGAGAGGGTCGGGACGAGTCGGAGTCGTTTTGACGCAAAATAGACGCGAAAACGGAATTGGGGCACCGAAGTAAGCCAAAACTGAAGTTTTGGATGATTGGTACTTTAGGGCGCCCAGTTGTTGAGTGCTTGTTCTTTGAATTGCTGAGTCATTTCGGATCCAGTGTTAGGGCGCCCGGAAAGTGGGTCCGAATGTTACCTCGTGAATATCGATCCTCTTGACACGTGTGAAGTGGTAGGTGGGTTCCGCTGGACCACGTTAGGGTACACCAGACCGCGAGGCGGAGAGTCCAAAGTGCTGGTCGAGTGCAAGCTGGAAGAACTGGGCACCCACTTCTTGGGTTTCGGGCGCCCGAATGTTGGATTTACAGCTTGGGACAGGTTAGCTGCATTTTATTCTTGAGGCTCATTGTACCCTATCCCTATGTTTATAAAAGTTTAGGGACGACCCCCTGAGGCTTTTTCCTCCTCTCCTTCATAGTGAACCCTGGATAATTGCAGGAAACACCCTCCAATTCCTCTATATTGCATATTTTCTATTGAAGGCTTTGGATTCCTGCAAAACAGCAGCGTCGACCTGTGGCGTTTCTGTTCGTGTGCAGTGTAGGAGTGTCCAAATTCCACGAAACTTAGTTTTTTGGATTGTGGACTCGTAGAGAAAGGTGTGGGATCCTTCCAATCGCATTTTGGACTGGTATGTATGCTGCATTTGCTGTTTTACTGAACCTCTTGTGTTCTTGAACTGAAATTTGGGTTTTTCCTTTGATCTTATGGATCCAAATCTCTATGGAGCTGGATTTTTGAAGTGAGGATTGGTTTTCCCTCATCCCTTGCTGGTTTGGAGGTTCTTTCCACCTAGATTGAGAATTCAAAGGTGAGTACTAGCTCAGATTTTGAGAATTAAGCTTAAGTACTGAAATTGTGGATTCTTGATGGATTTCTTGGATTTTTGAATCCATATTTTTGTTAGAAGCTTTGGAGAAGATTTGGATTGATCCATCACTGTATTTGGGAGGTATGTGACCCTATTCCCTGGGCTAGACTTGTGGAAATTCCAGAATTTATGCTAGAAGTGTTATTTACTTAGTTGCTGGAACTTCTAGATGCAGTTTTGGAGGATCCAGAAGTTGGGTCCGAATCAGTGCTAAGGCTTTTTGGAGATCGATTCGAACTCCGTTTTGGCTGAAATTTGGTGGGATCGTTCTTGAGCCCCTTCTGGTGAGTTGGGTAAATTTTCACTGCATTTGGACTTAGGATTTGGATTTTATCGCATGTTGAATCCCTGTTGGTCGTGCTGCCAGGCTGTAGTTCTGGGCTGATGTTCTGGGCGCCCAGAACTTGAGCAGGGGGATCCGAATCCTGTTTTGGCTGGTTAGAGCCCGGTTTCAGCTGGTTTTGTTTGGAGGCCTTCCACACGACTCCTAGCCTTTGTTGGATAGCTTTTGAGGTGGGTTGATGTTGCCGAAAGTTTTAAAATTCCTCCTAAGTTGCAGAGAGTGCAGCATGTTGTGTTATTATCAGATTTTTCATGTTAGTAGCTCGAATTCACGAATTTGCATGTGTTTATATGAAATCTGAATTTGGAGTATAAATTAATAATTTATAGACATGATTTTACATGCTGAACTGGAATTTGACTTAGGAGAAAACTCGCGAATCTACAACCGTTACTTTTCGAAACTATTATCAGATTTAACTCTAGGAGCCGTTTCTGTTCTTGTATCACCGCTGTTAGTGTGAGGTGGATACTTAGATTATTGTAGGACGAGTTTACGCTCGTGCTGAGATGCCGAACTTGTATATACAGCAGGGTTAGGCTGTTTTGTATTACCGGGTGCCGTCGGGGTTGACGGTGGACCCAGATTCTTGTTTTAGTATCTGTTTGTGCTGAAGGCACGTGAGCTTGGAGTCTGTGACCCATTCGACCCTTTTTATTTGATTATAGCCCGCCGGAGCTTGATTGTGCTCGACAGAGATACACTTTTTAACTCGGTTGGGTAGCTCCCCCGAGTGCCGCTCCGGAGTGAGGCCACTCATGCGTTGATGTCGCTGCAGATTAGTGGATATGATTCTTGGACCGGCTACCTTTTGGTAGTGTGCGGTGTGGCTAGGCTTTTGGCTGGACGAGCCTTTTTGGGCGGTTCCGTTAGACTGGGTCAGGAGTGACTATTCACATTAGTGATGCTTATACTTTGAGAGTATGACTTTGATAGTGGTAGGGTAGTGGCATTTCAGCTGTAGAGTTTATTCCAGCTTACTTTATTATTTTTTTACCTACCTGCTATACTGTTAGTCTCGTAGACTTAGTGGGTGGACCGTTGGGGTCGGTAGCGGTACCCACTGAGGACTACTTCTTTTGATAGTAGTTCTCACACCCATTGTTGCCACCTTTTTTTGCAGAGCCTTCGTCTGTTGCGGCTGCTGCTTCTGTTGCTGCGGATCGATGTAAGGGAGTCGCGAGCTAGATCCCTATCATTCCCAGCTTTTCCTAGAGGAGGACCCTACTGGAGATAGTTTCTTTTTGAGTTGTGCCATGTACATATAGTGTGGACTGGTTGTTCGTTTTGAGGTGGACTTGTACCTATTTTTGGTTTTGGAGGAACTGTTGTATTTTGGATCCTATATGTACAGGTGGCTTTTGTTTTATTAGTATGATCTTATTTCAGCTCTATATCTCTTATAGTTGCTTGTATGCTTTGTTTACAGGTTAGCTTTCACTTCGTATACATAGAAAATTCTATGTATACGGCGGATCTGTTGCCGAGTCCGGAGAAACGAGTAATCTGGGGCGTGACAAACTCACTCCTTTATAAGTAGTATAAATTAATATTTCATATGGTAATGAATTCAACTTATCCCGTCAGTCACATCCATTATTTAATTAAGATATCAATATTTTCCCAACATTTAACTTAAAATCCATTTTGACTAGACCCAATAATTGTGTATAAATATAGTTTTTTATAAGCCTGAGATGGGTAAAATGTACAGAGACCCTTGAACTGTAGTTCTTTAGCAAATAGGCGCCTAAACTTTTAATGTTGACCATCATATTTTCTAAACTTTATCAAATAGTTCATTAATCTCCTCTCCTCAAGTTTGAGTGAACCTATTGATTATAGCCGTTTTGATCGGATGTCGTACGCATAATTTCTGTAAGACTTCAAAATATAAAGAAACCTATTTTATCTCTTTCAATTTTGATAATTAAACATGAATATCGAAGAATAGGTTAAATGAAACTTCAATTTTTATCGCTTTTTTTACATGTTAAAACAAAAAGTAATTTTTTTTTAATATTTTAGAGCTTTATAAATCTATATGCAATATAGGACCAAAATAATTATGTAACTAATAAGTGTAATTGAAGACAAGTGTCTATATATTGAACTATTTGATAAAGTTTAAGAAGTCAAATTGTCAAAATTGAAAGTTCAGACGTCTATTTATAAAAGAGCTAAAGTTTAGAGGGTCTTTATAAACTTTTTTGGCATAAGATATTGGGGCCTCTTTGGTTCCTTCAGAAAATTTATTTTAGGGTGGAAAAGTTTTTCCATGTGTTTGGTTTGCAGGAAAAAAATAAATTATTCGGAAAATTATTTTTCATATTGCACAGAAAATTTTCCTTTTCGTTTTCTAAATTTTTTTTTCTCAGAAAATGAAATTTTTTTTCTTACGGACGTTTTGACTTTTGAGGAGTAAAAAAGAGAATTTCGCTTTTTCAATATATTGATATACGTTTACCACCCAATCGTCATCTTAATCATCTCCATCCCATTTGTGAAACTATTTTATCTACACTAAAATATACTTAAAATTAATTTTATTTACTTATTTATTATTTATATTATAAACAGTTTGTGTGCAAGTATTATGTTAAATTTTAAAAGGTTGGTAATCTCACTCTCATTTTGTAGAAGATATTTATATACCAAAATTTTCAACTAACTAAACAAGTGAAATTGAAATAAAAAAGTAGTTTATATTATTTTTTTAACATCAAACACACATATATAAAAAATTAATTTTCTTTTCCGTAGAACCAAATAACAGAAACTAAAATTTTTTTTTACAGAAAACTTTTTTTTTTCGAAAATAGTTTTCTACTATTTTCTAAGGACAGGTTGAAAAGTTTCTTAATTGTAAAGTCTTCTGTTTTGTTTGGCTTTTGCACGAAACAAATTTCTTTTTTTTTTCTTTTTCTTTTCGTAGAACCTTCGTACAATATCTCTCTAAGATTTGTTTGGATGTTGGAATTTCATTTTATAAATGTATTATACAATTGTAGACATTTTTATAAAGTCGACATCAAACTGTTACTATATATATTTTTACCTTTTGCTTTCAATAAACAAAAAGAAATGTATTGAATAACTAGTTAAGAACCCGCACAATACCGCGGATCTAAAATATTTTAATATGGTTTAAATATATCTATGGTCTTAGATTTGAATTTGTAATATTTATTATTAAATAGTAGGTTCAGTGTGATATCGGGAGTAAGCAATAATTTCTCAGAGTGGGATAGGGAGGAGAAATATTTTTTTGCACTGCGTGTATAAGTAATTCTTATACATCACATTCCTAAACCCACAGTATAAAAATTTAAATTCTGTAATTTAAGATCTCATCTGTTGGCTTAGATAATTTTGTTAACAAATGTGTTTGTTGTATATATATAATGCATCTGTAGACCAGTAGCAGGCAATATTATCCATTGTTGAGAAGGGTGAATGTAGTTGGGCCCAATGATCCCAGATTTATGTGGTTTCGAGAATTAATATATTATTATTATCATTATTATAGATTATAGATATTCTACGTGGGCAAAAGTAAAATTTCTTTTTATCAAAGTCGTAAATATCATTTTCACTATTTAAATTATCTAAGTAATGAAGATTTTTTTCTAAAAAAAAATGTTTCGCACATCGTGCATATATATGCATGCACCAATTAATTTATGCAGTTTTACATAAGATTCCACATTCCGCGTTTTTATATGTCTTGTCCCCGAACTAATTCTCTTTTTTCGTGCGTGACAGCTTAATTTCTCCACCATGTAAGTATTCAATCCCTGAAAAGCAGGTCTCCTTTTTTATGACGACATTTTTTACAAGTGATAGTTCTCCATATCATTAATTCTCCTACGTTCTTTTGGGTGCTCCTTTAATTTTATTTCAACGTGGTACATATTTTATATGTATAGAGTACGAAGGTGCAATAACGAAATGATATAAAGTTGATCGGTGCATACATTTATGTCGACTCTGTGAACTACATGAACGGGAGAGAGGAACGACATCTGTATATGAGCTAGCAAAACGTACGGTATTTACTGTTGCACATGTATGTAAGGAGGCCGGTTGCTGTCACACAAATTCTGCCAAACTTCCTCCTTGCATAATTGGTATCTACTGTTGCTAGCTTCACTCATTTGGTTGTGACACCCAGTTTTCCCTTAGAATCACCCATTCAACAGCCATTTGGTTGTGACTTCCCGTTTTGCAGGGTGGGGATCATCCATTCTGGAACTAGAGTTATTTCAGCTCTACACACTTAACCCTATTAACATTTTGAGTCTAACCACCGCCAATAAAAGCTATATATACACAGGTTAAGAGTTTTAGTCCTATTATATTTTATATATTATTATTTCAAATCGTAGAATTGCCACATTCCTCTCACTACAGGAAATAAGTTAAAATGCGGCATTTATTTAGCGGCTTTTTGAATTGGGCCGGCCCAAGATCATAGCCCAAACTATATATTTCTCTCCTCTCTTTCTGGGCCTAGCCCATAACTAATTACCCATCTCCTTCTCTTTCTCTCTCTCAAGGCCCAAGTTATCCATCTCTCTCTCTCTCTCTCTCTCTCTCTCTCTCCCTCTCCTACGCAGACCCACAACCCGACACCATCTTTCCCACTTCATCTCCTTCGACCTCTCTTCTAGGGTTTTTTCCTCCACCATTTTCTATGGTTTTCGAGCTCATCCGCTCCTCACAACCTCGCACGCGATGGCCTGATTTGGAAGGATCATTCGCCGAGGAGATCCCTCTTGAGTTCGCACGCGATGGCCGGATTTGGAAGGATTCCATTTTACAGCGGCGGCGATGAGCTCCGCCGCCGCCCCTCGCCGGAGATCGTTGCGATCGCTCCCGCCGACTGAAACCCTAGACCTGGGGGGCGGCCTCTTCCTCTCCCCTCGCATCAGGCTCCGCCTCACCTTCTTCCGCGCCGACCTCTCCGTCGCCCCCCTCAACGAGTGGAAGCTCAAGCTCGCCCTCCTCCGCTCCCCCTCCCTCTCCACCCTCTCCGACGACGATCTTCTGTTCTGCCGCGCCCCCGACCCCCACAAGCTCCGCCGCGGTGACCCCGTCGCCTTCGGCACCCTATATGTCCGCGACCTCGCCGTCCTCCGCCGATCCAGCGAGGCCGACGACGAGGACGAGGACGAAGAGGCGATTCGGAAGAGGTTCTTGGAGTGGAGAAGCTCCGTGGTGGAGAGATTGGGCGGGATCGAGCTGAACCTGGAGGGCTTGAGGTTCCGGATGGAGGTGGAGATCCCTCCCTCCGACGATTTCGAGCGGATGAAGAGGTCGTGGGAGGATTTCTACGCCTCGCAGCTGCTCGATGGCCGTAATTTTGCCCTAACCCTAGTTTTTCTCGACCAAGTTGTTGTCTTTGTAGTGCGGCGCTTAGCTGAGATGTGTCTAACTAGGGTTTGCTTCGCAGGGAGCTCGGTAAGGCGCGTGCTTCGGCGTCCGGATACGATAATCGTGCAGGGCTTACCGTCGCGATGGTTCGCAGAGCCGCGAGTGTCGTCCAAGGCTTCGATGCTTGTTACACATACCATCTTTTCAGTGTTAGGGAAGATAAGGTATTGATTTTGCCATAATTGTATGTACTAATTATAATTTGCTTGCTTTTTTGTCACAAAACTTAGTGAAAACTGTTGAACCATATAAAGGATTGGACAGGATACATTATTTCATGCCTGTATTTCTTATACTTGTTATTTGTTAATGCTGTTATTGATGGTCAAAGTTCTTAAAAATGTGTTGTTCATCAACGTAACCGTATATTTAGATACTCTTTCTTGTATCTGCTAGGAATCTTAATGTTGCTAGTGAAGATGATTTAGGTAGGAACTTGCGCTGACTACATGAATTACGTGTGGGAAACAATACCTGCTCATGAAATCTCTTGCACTTACTTGAACTGGCTTGTTGAGGAAATGAGTCAGAATATAACTATAGTTGACCTTATCCTACTCTTACGCCATAACCGACCTGCTAAAGCTTCGTATTGTGAGCTTTTAATAGTTTTTACTACCTGGCCCATTTTCAGTACCCAAAACACTGTGTATCTTAGTTGGGTTTTGATCTGGAAAATTTGACCCACAGGTCGTCCAAGTAGGGTTCTAGTCGGGCATTCTTCTCTTTACGAGTTGCAACTTCATATTTGTTTTTCATTTTATTTCATGTTGTTCTATTTACCTCATCAATCCCTCTAATTCCATTTGGGAAAACTATCCAATCAAAATGCTTACTTGTGTGGATTTACTTGTGAATTAGCATATTGCAACAGTATCTACGAAGTAAAAAATATTCTTATACTCAACCTGAAGCCCAAAGAACCCGTGCTATCTAGTTTGTCCACACAATATAGATGATGGAAGATTTACACCTTGTAACAGTGCGTTAAGATTTACATCTAGTTTTCTGTCAAATTGATCTTTTTACACCTTGTTTATTAAATTGTTTATATTTGAAACTGTGCATTAAAATGACTTGAACTATGAAACAAGTGAAATTTTTTTTTGATAATCTGTTATCTAAAACAGTGTCTCCTATGCAGGAACCTTTTGCTAACATCCCTGACGATGCAATACGAGAAGCCCTCAAAATCATCCTTGGTATTTAAGCAAGCTTTTAATTCTTGTACGTGCTACTAAATATTAATTCATTTTACTGACTTCATACTTATCTGTTTTCTTGTTTCTACTGTCTCAGACGAGAGAAATCATCCATTGCTTATTCATTGTAAAAGAGGGAAGGTGAGTTGAAAAACTTCTTTACACTTTTTGCTACCAACATTCTTTAACCCATAACTCTTATCTCTCTCTATTTTTCTCTCTCAACAACAACAAAAAAAGAAAAGAGCAAAAACGAAGAATCAATATCTTCATACTAAGTCATCTGTTTTACGTGCTCATTCTTTTTTCAGCATCGAACTGGTTGTGTTGTTGGATGCTTTAGAATACTGCAGAAATGGTGCTTGACTTTCGTATTAGATGAATACCAGCGTTTTGCAGCAGCCAAAGCGAGGATGTGCGATCAGAGGTTTGTGGAGTCATTCGACATTTCGAGCTTAAAACATTTGTCTGCCTCACATTTGAAGAGGTCATCTGTTGCTTGAATTTCTTTCTTTTTTCTTTTTTTCGGTTTAAGCCATTAGAGCTCCGACCTTCTTTCATGCGGCATGGAACATTCGGCAGAGAAAGCTAGAAAACAACAGATATATATATTATAATATAGGGATATAATCTCTTGGACTTGATTTGGTTGGAGAGAGTGCCCCTATTGTCATTAGTATACTCTTTACTACCACAGCTTAGTTCATTATGGTGGTGAGTCCTGAGGGGTTTTACGGTTCAACTGCAAGAGTTAATAACTTTTTTTGAGATCTCTTGTATGAATTATTTTGGTCCAACTAAAGCTTTACTGCATTTGTCTTTAGCTGGATATGATGCCTAATGCGAAAGCTTGGGTTTAGCTTGGGTTTAGTTACACAAGTGACCTGTTTACTACTTTCTTGTGTTTCATGTATTTGTCGACTTTCGCGTATCCGTGAATTGTATATACTATTGTATATAACAATACTCCTGTGGATGGATTTGAGCACATGCGGGGCACATGGATTTAAGTAAATGGAAGGTGATTAAATGAGAGTTAGGAGTGTGCAAAGATTTGGAGTTACTAGATCTTGTGCTTTGTACTGTGTGAAGTAATCGCCTTTTTTTTTTTTAACCCTTAATAGCTTAAACTATCAGAACACGTGTAAATACCGTATGAATAAGATGTATTTGCTATATATATTTGGCAATATGATTGATAATTGGTCAAAACACCGTTCTGAATAGCGTAAAATCGAGTGTCAAATTTTGGTTTTATGTAAGTTGAATGAACACTTTAAAACTGAGTCTTCGCCGTCGGATATGCTCTACTTAATTTGTTGTACCATAACTAGTGATTTAGTGTTGTGTTCTGTATTCTGTTTGTTTAATATTTGAAAATAATCACATTCTTGTTTTTCGTTTTTCATCGAACAATAAAAGATTTTGTTTGAAGAATATCTGATCACTCATCTTCTGATATGCAATTAGTAGTTTCATATTAGTTAATATGGATTGGAAATTTTGTGCTCATGTCTGTTCTGAATGAGTTTATGATATTTTGGAAATTTATATTCATAGTATTTACTTTTATTTTTTTTCCGAAAAAAAATTGGTCTCACTTTGGTGCTGCGTCACTGAATAAGAAGAAACATGCTATGTCTCACATGCAAATTTTATTGATTTTTATGCATGCATTTTTTAATCAGTTTTTTTTAATCATTCATGCACTATAAATTTGCTAACAAAATTGTTGTATAGCTTGATGCTAAAAGAGAATTGGCTAATTGTGCTGAAACATCTGAATCTTCTCGGGAGGATATGATTTCAATAGAAAATAAGATTTATACCGAAATCATAAGAAAAGAATACGGTGGTCGAGTGGGAGGGCTAGGATTGATCCCATCCGAAAGTTTTATGTGTTGTGATCACTCGGAATCAACGGAGGAAGTACAAAAGTTAAGAGAGGAAGTGCAAGAGAACAAAAAAATAGTTTCTCAATTGCAATCTCAATTAGCTACAGTTATGGAATTTATAAGACAAAAAATTCCTGATTGTAACCTCGGTGGTGGTCCTCGGGTAGAAAAAGTACTTTTATCTAGATAATTTTATCGGTATTATTATTATATTTTTCATTGTTAATTATACTCTTATTTCATTGAAAGAAATTCTTCTTTCTTTTACAGGATCCTGATACTTCGGGCACATGCTATACGTCGGCATCGTCAAATCCTTCTAGTGATACATGATTATTTCTTTTTTGTGTTTGGACCTACTATGCCCTTTATATCATTTTATATTTTGAGCCACTATGTACTTTCTAAAAAAACTGTTCTTAGAGATTATAGTTTTTTTTTTTTTGTCGTTTTTTTGATGATGAGAATGTTAGCAAACATTTAGTATTTTAGTTTCATTCGATACTCTTGGTTTACATATGAATGAAACAATTTTTTTGGACACAAATGTGTTATGTTTGTATTGCATCTTACATACAACTACCTCATCCGTAGCTAATATAAATTAAAAAGTCGACATACTTCAATCATTAGTAGCTCTATAAAAAGTCGCCATATATACATGTTATCAGCTTTCAAAAGTCGCTGTATAATTTTACTTACAGCATAAAAAAGTTGCTATATAATTTTACTAACAGCATCAAAAAGCCGTTAAAAAATTATAGTATTGTGTCATGCGAAATGCTGCTACAGTAATTAAAGGCGGCTTTTAATTCGCCATAGGTCTAAAAAGCTTAAAAAGCCGCTATAGACAATAAAAGACAGCTAATTTGGTGCCACAATTTTACAACTGTAGTGGCTTCGAAAAAGCCGCTATAGGCACTAAAAGGCGGCTTTTCTAGGATGCCGCAATATTAACATGTACCTATACCGACTCAGTTTTTACCAGCTATTTTTGCGGCTTTTTCTAAAGTGACGGTACTTTATTTTACGGCTTTTCAAAAAGCCGCTATAGGTACCTATAAAAGCCGGCTTTGATACAAATTGTTGTAGTGTCTCTCTTTTAGCCCTGACATTCTTGTCAGGTTCAAGCATACTCACAAGCGCCAGACGATGTAAGTATCACTAGCCTTAACTGACCTTGTGGGTAGCCGCGCTCCATCCACAATGATCATTAGCTGGAAAATCACGCTCTATCTAATGTTTGGCCCTAGCTTAGCAGAGACTCATTTCACACTTCCGACTGATGATTGGCTCCGATACCAACTATGACACCCCATATCCTAGTTGGTCCCTATTCTAGAATTACTCTAACTCTAGCACTCTTAACCCTCTTAACGTCTTGTGCCAAGCCACTGCTCAAAATGCTATAGCTGGGTTAAGAGATTTAGTTCAATTATATCTTACATATAAGACTATTCTAAATTCTGCAAATGTCACATTCAAACTCTGGCTAAGCCTGTCATTCTCAAACTTTGGCTTAGCCTGTCATACAGACCCTATCTCAGCTAATACTCCTCTATTTTACACTTCCAGCTAGTGATTGGACAGTGTATATGTGTAAATCTGAAAAAAAATCTGGCTATAGTATTTTGGGCAGTGGCTAAGCTCAATAGATTAAAAGGGTTAAGCGTGCTAGGGTTAGAGTAATTCTAGAATGGGTGCCCCCCCCGGAAAGCGGGGCATCACAGTTGGTATTAGAGCCGAATACCAGTAGGAAGTGTGAGAACTAAGTACTATGTGAGACAAAGTGCTATACCATGGGTTTGGTGGGAGTCACCTCTTGAACCCACAGGTGCCACATGATGCAGAATTAGTGTAAACATGAAATATATTAGATGCAATAAAATCTATTATTTAAAGGTTCTTTAATGCAAGTTTAATGTGACACAGCAGGACCCACAATCCGGACTCACAAAAAAAAAGGTTTTAGAACAAAAACAAAGAACAAGCCGTTAGATAACAGGAAGCAAAAATTAATTGAGAAATTGAGGATGATCGATTTAACCTGTCAATGCTCCGTAAGCGATATTAGTAACTCCAAACCGAAATAGGACCGCCCATTCTTAATCAATCAGATACAAGCCTCTACCTTGGGAACCATCTACCGACACGAAGCAAAGGACGATTATTTAAGGGAAAAAGGTCGGGGAGGGAGAATAATAAAGGAAATTGAGATAAGATAAATAAAAGGATAGAAAGGGAAAAAGATTAGTACTTGGTGGACAAGCTAGATGACATCGATTTAATCATTGGCATGAAATGATTAGGGGGTGGTTCGGGCATAGCAATCGGTAGTGGAGATGTCCGTCGGCGGCAACGGGACGTCCTAATGGGGCGGCGGCGTTGGAGGCAGTAGGCGACGGTGGCCCTAAGCGATGGTGGCTACAGTAGAAGAGGTGACGTCGATGGTGGGTGCTGCAGTAGCAGAGGTGACGTCGATTGTAGTACCCTTGGGGCCTAACTGACGAAATGACTGCAGTATCCTAAACTGTTCGACACTTCTGAAGAGTGTCGTGACGAGTCGGAGTCGTTTTGGCGCAAAATAGACGCGAAAATGGACTCGGAGCACCGAAATAAGCCAAAACTGAAGTTTCAGAAGTTTGGCAGTTTAGGGCGCCCAGATGTTGAGTGCTAGTCCTTTGAATTACTGAGTCATTTCGGATCCAGCATTAGGGCGCCCGGAAAGTGAGTCCGAAAGTTTACCTCGTGAATATCGATCCTTTTGACACGTGTGTGGTGGTAGGTGAGTTCCGCCGGACCACGTTAGGGCACACCAGACCGCCGGGCGAATTTTTCGAAGTACTGGTTGAGTGCAGGCTGGAAGATCTGGGAGCCCAGTTCTTGGGTTCTAGGCGCCCGAATGTTATTTTTTCAGCAATGGGCAGGTTAGCAACTTGTGTTCTTGAGGCCTATTTTATCCCTTCCTTTGGCTATAAATAGAGGAGGACGAACCCCCTGAAGCTCTTTTACTTTCCTCTCATGGTGAGCCCTGGATAATTGCAGGAAACCCCTCCAATTTCTCTAAATTGCATATTACCCATTGAAGGCTTCGGATTCCTGTAGAACAGCAGCGTCGATTTGTGGTGTTTCAACTCGTGTGCAGTGTAAGAGTATCCAAATCCTGTGAAACTTCATTTGTTGGATTGTGGACTCGTAGAGGAAGGCGTGGAATCCTTCCAATTATGATTTGGACATGTATGTACGCTGCCGTTATCATTTTATTGGACCCTTTGTGTTTTTGAGCTGAACTTGGGTTTTCTTTGGTTTTATGGATCCAAATCTCTTTGGAGCTGGATTTTCGAAGTGAGGATTGGTTTTCCCTCACCACTTGCTGATTTGGAAGTTATTTCCATCTGGATTTGAGAGTTCAAAGGTGAGTTTTAGCTCAGATTTAGAGATTTAAGCTTAAGTGCTGAAATTGTGGATTTTTGATGAGTTTCTTTGATTTTTGAATCCAGGTCTTTGTTGGAAGCTTTGGAGAAGATTTGGGTTGATCCCTCACTGTACTTGGGAGGTTTGTGACCCTACTTCACTGGTTTTATAAGTTGGAATTCTCATTTTGGGCTAAATTGCTTAAAGGGTTGAAGTGCTGAAATTCTGGATGCAGAATCTGGGCATCCAGAATTGGATCTAATCTGGTTGGGACCCTTTTTGGAGATCGAAACGAACTCCGTTTTGGCTGAAAATTGGTGGGATTATTCTTGAACCTCGCCTGGTGAGTTGGGTAAATTTTCACTACATTTGGACTATGGAATTGAATTTTATCGCAAGTTGAACTCGTACTGGTCGTGCTGCCAGGCTGCAGTTCTGGGCTGAAGTTCTGGGCGCCCAGAAGTGCTGCAGAGTGGATCCGAATCCTGTTTTCAGCAGGATTGTTTTTGGTTGAGGCTGATTTTGTGCGAGGGCTTTCCTATCGCCCTCTGGCCAGTGTTGGACTTGCATTTGAGGTGGGTTGATGTTACTGAAATCGTCAGAATTCCTCCTAATTAAGTTGTAGAGATTGCAGCATGCTGTTTTATTATCAGATTTTTCATGTTAGTAGCCCGAATTCATGAATTTGCATGTGTTTATATGAAATCTGAATTTGGAGTATAAATTAATGATTTATAGATATAATTTACATGCTGAACTGGGATTTGACTTAGGAGAAAACTCGTGAACCTACAATCGTCACTTTTCGAAACTGTTATCAGATTTAGCTCTAGGAGCCGTTTCTGTTCTTGTATCACCGTTGTTAGTACGAGGTGGATACTTAGATTGTTGTAGGATGAGTTTACGCTTGTGCTGAGATGCCGAGCTTGTGTATACAGCAGGGTTATGTTGTTTTGTATTGCCGGGTGCCGTCGGGGTTGACGGTGGACCCAGATTTTTATTTTAGTATCAGATTGTGCCGAGGGCACGTGAGCTTGGAGTCTTTAACCCATTTGACCACTTTTTATTTGATTATAGCCTGCCGGAGCCAGATTGTGCTCAACAGAGATACGCTTACTAGCTCGGTTGGGTAGCTCCCCCGAGTGCCGTTCCGGAGTGAGGTCTCTCACGCGTTGATGTCGCTGCAGTTTGATTTGGATATGATCCTGTGACCGGCTACCTTCTGGTAGTTTACGGTATGGCTAGGCTTTTGGCTGGACGAGCTTTTTTGGGCGGTTCCGTTAGATTGGGTCAGGAGTGACTATTCACATTAGCGATGCATATACTTTGAGAGTATGACTTGGATAGTGGTAGGGTAGTGGCATTACAGCTGTAGAGTTTATTCCAGCTTATTTTATTGTTTCTTTATCTACCAGCTATATTGTTAGACTCGTAGACTTAGTGGGTGGACCATTGAGGTCGGTAGCGGTACCCACTGAGGACTACTTTTTTTGATAGTAGTTCTCACACCCATTGTTGCCACCTTTTCTTGCAGAGCCTTCGACAGTTGCGGCTGCTGCTTCTGTTCCTGCGGATCGAGGTAAGGGAGTCGCGAGCTAGATCCCTACCATTCTCAGTTTTTCCTACTGGAGATAGTTTTATTTTGGACTGTGTTCCTGTGAGAGATGGAGTTGTATCTATTTTGGCTTTGGAGGAACTGTTGTATTTTGGATCCTATATGTACAAGTGGATTTTATTCTATTAGTATGATCTTATTTTCAGCTCTATATCTCTTGTAGTTGCTTGTATGCATTGTTTACAGGTTATCTATTACTTCGTATACATGGAAAATTCTATGTATACGGCGGATCTATTGACGAGCCCGGGGAAACGTGTAATCCGGGGCGTGACAGATTAAGTTGGTATCAGAGCTTAGGAATAGGTCGTTGGGACTTAGTAAACCCTAGGCTTTGGCAGACCCTAGGAATGCAAGACGTGAGAGACGTGACTTGCTGCGAAAGTCATCGATTTGACTGTTGAACTCATTCTTAAGTGGAGGGAGTGATCAAAGGCGTGTGTCCTTTCCTATCGCGAACTTGCGTTGACTGCAGACGACGTCAAGTAGTGGAGGAAAAGAGGCGACCTTCTAGACTTTCGCTTGATTGGGTCAAGAGTTGTTTGTATTTTGTGACTAATGTGTGTGTTGTGCAGGTGGTCATGATGCCTCCTCGACGCCTAGGTCGACCCCCGACGCGGGCTACCCCCGCGCCTTCTGAGGTGCCAGAGCAGGCGAGACCTAGTGCACCCCCAGATTTGAGAGAGTAGTTGGCTGCCCTAGCTGAGGCATCTAGGCAGCAAGGTGCGCTATTGCAGAGGGTGTGTGATACTTTTACTCATCAGCCGAGTACAGCACCTAGAGCGACGGAGTCGCATGAGCCACCTTCTTCTACACTAGTGGATGTTCTAGATACAGCCGCACCCCCATCAGCGGTAGTTTCGGCCGCGCCCGATTGGCGATGCTTCGTGGTCAGGTGGACAGATGTCAGAGGCTGAGCAGGAGTGGATGACTGAGAGGCTGGCTCATTTTTGCCGGTTTGATCCGCCTCGCTTTGATGGTAGCCACACCGAGCCATGGGTGGTGGAGGCCTGGGTGGGTGAGATGGAGAAGTTATTCGAGGATCTCTTCATACCAGAGCGGGAGCAGGTTCACTTGGTGGTTCATTGCTTGACGGGTGACGCACGTATCTGATGGAGGAGGATGAGACAGAGCAGGTCGCTGGATGCGCTGCGGTTGAGTTGGGACGAGTTTTGCGAGATGCTGTACAGGTCCTATTTTCCAAACAGCGTGGAGCAAAAACTCGAGGAGGATCTGAAGAATCTACTACCATGGAGACCGCACAGTGCAGGAGTATACTCGAGAGTTCACCAGACTCCTGAACTGTGTACCATTTGCTGCGAAGGATGAGGCTCACAAGGTTTACTTGTTCGAGCGGGGACTTAGGCAGGAGATTTTTACTTTAGTTCAGGCGCAGAGGTTGTAGACCTTGGATGCGTCGATCGAGCAGGCACTGTTGGTCGAGCGAGGAGCCTTGACGATGAGAGAGCGGGCGGCCGCACTGAGTCAAGGTCTGGATAGGAAACGCCCGGCTCCAGACGACGGAGGATAAACCAGCGACAGACGTCCGCCGAGGCCTCCACGACCACATTCTCAGGGTCGTGGGTTCTCGGAGCGATAGAGGTCTGGTGGATCCCATCAGCAGGGACGGCAGCAGAGGGGAGCACCGAGATGTGTCATCTGTGGAGGTCCACATTGGCCTAAGCAGTGCGAGCAGAGAGAGGGCCGGTGTTTTGGGTGTGGTCAGCCAGGACATTTACGGACAGCTTGTCCCTGAGCAGCGTCGCTAGCACCATCGACAACATCAACACCCCCAGTGTATCAGCGGACATATGGAGCTCCACCGACTCATAGCCAGACGGACCGGGCTTTAGTGCCACGCCCGGTTGAGCGACGACAGCAGGCACAGAACGGCAGGGTCTTTGCGGCTCAGGTTGAGGACTCCAACGGCAGCAGATCATGTGGTGGCAGGTATCATTTTAATTTCTGGCATTAGAGCTCATGCATTATTTGATACCGGTGCATCACATTCATTTATTAGTCGAGCATTTGCATCACTGCATGGACTAGTGATAGGGCCATTACCACATGCACGAGAGGTGCAGATTCTCGAGCATATTTTGCTTGTGGCGGAGTGTTGTTGGGCTTGTCTAGTGCAGCTTGGAACTTGGGTGATGCCCGTAGACCTATTGGTCCTGGGGCGATTGCAGGATTTTGATGTGGTGCTCGACATGGATTGGCTGGCGCGCTATTTCGCGACGATCAACTGCGGAGAGAGGACCGTGACATTTTGCGAGCCAGGCCAGAAGGAGTACGTGTATAGGGGCTGCAGGAGTACATTATTCGCAACGTGGATTTCGTCGGCACGAGCGAGACAGATGATGAGTCGGAGATGTGCTGCATTCCTGGCGACTGTTGTAGAGGTGCCTACGGTGGCACCGGGACTCGAGGACATCTCTGTAGTCCGCGAGTTTCCGGATGTGTTTTCCCAGGAGTTGACTACTATGCCACCGGACAGGGAGGTCGAGTTTGTGATTGACGTAGTCCCAGGAACTGCGCCAATCTCGAAGGCACCCTACCGAATAGCACCGACTGAGCTGAGAGAGCTTAAGGCGCAGCTTCAGAATTTGATGGATAAAGGGTTTGTGAGACCCAGTGTATCGCCTTGGGGAGCGCCGGTGTTCTTCGTGAAGAAGAAGGATGGTTCACTTAGACTTTGTGTGGATTATCGAGAGTTGAATAAAGTGACCATCAAGAATAAGTATCCTTTGCCGCGCATTGATAATCTGTTTGATCAGCTGTAAGGATCTTGTGTCTTCTCGAAGATTGATTTGCAGTTCGGTTACCACCAATTGAAGGTGAAGGCCGAGGATATTCCCAAGACGGCTTTTAGGACCCGGTACGGGCATTATGAGTTTATGGTGATGCCGTTTGGATTGACTAATGCTCCTGCCGTATTTTTGGATTTGATGAACCGAGTGTTTAAGCTGTTCTTGGACCGGTTCGTGGTGGTGTTTATTGATGATATCCTGATCTACTCTCGGAGTGATGTTGAGCATGAGGAGCACTTGAGGATAGTGCTGCAACTTCTGAGGGAGAAGAAGTTGTATGCCAAGTTGAAGAAGTGCGAGTTCTGGCTTCGACAGGTAGCTTTCTTGGGCCATGTGATTTCAGCCACTGGAGTGGCGGTGGACCCGCAGAAGATTGATGCTGTTCGGGATTGGCCCAGACCGACGACGGTTACCGAGGTGAGGAGTTTTCTTGGATTGGCTGGATATTACCGTCGATTTGTGGAAGGCTTTGCGAAGCTCTCCACACCCCTCACTCGTCTGACGAGGAAGGAGATTAGATTTGTTTGGGGTGCCGAGTGCCAGCGTAGCTTTGAGGAGCTGAAGGAGAGACTGATGTCTGCTCCCATCCTTGTCCTTCCAGTTATGGGGGAAGGATTCGTGATTTATAGTGATGCATCACACAGTGGCTTGGGATGTGTGTTAATGCAGCATGGTAGGGTAATACCTATGCCTCCTGGAAATTGAAGGATTACGAGAAGAATTACCCTAGGCATGATTTGGAGCTGGCAGCTGTGGTGTTTGCACTGAAGCTGTGGCGGCATTACTGTATGGTGAGCACTGTGAGATTTTTACGGACCATAAAAGTCTCAAGTATCTGTTCACTCAAAAAGAATTGAACCTGAGGCAACGCAGGTGATTAGAGTTGTTGAAGGATTATGATATTACCATCCAGTATCACCCCGGCAAGGCGAATGTAGTGGCAGATGCGTTGAGCAGGAGATCAGTGCAGAGCCTTAGTATGATGATCACTCAGTAGGCGCCATTACTTGAGGAGTTGAGGCGGCTTGAGCTTAAGGTGGTGTCCCCTGGGGTTACTGCAAAACTTATGTCTTTGGTTTTGCAGTCCACTTTGTTGGATGGGATCCGGGAGAAACAGAGTGTGGACCCCTATTTGATGAGGATTCGAGATCAGATTGTCAGTGGACAAACATGAAACTTTAGTGTTGACAGTTCGAGAGTATTGCGGTACAGGAACCGACTGTGTGTGCCTACGGATTCAGAGATCCGAGAGAAGATTTTGAGAGAGGCTCATTACTCGCCTTATACGGTTCACCCCGGTGGAACTAAAATGTATAAGGATTTGAAGGCACACTATTGGTGTAATAGAATGAAGCGGCATATTGGGAGATTTGTGGCTCAGTGTTTGACTTGTCAACAGGTAAAGACGGAGCACCAAGTACCTGCTGGCAAGCTTCAGAGTCTCCCAATACCTGAGTGGAAGTGGGACAAGATCGCCATGGACTTTGTTGTGGGATTACCGAGGATGCAGGCTGGTTTCGATGTCATTTGGGTGATAGTGGACAGACTGACCAAGTCTGCCCACTTCTTACCAGTGCAGATTACTTGGTCCAGGGATAGACTTGCTTAGTTGTATTTGGACGAGATAGTGAGGTTGCATGGAGTGCCTACCTCGATTGTGTCGGATCGAGACCCACGGTTCGTCTCGCAGTTTTGGAGGAGTTTTCAGACAGCACTGGGTACTCAGCTCCGGTTTAGCACGACATTTCATCCTCAGACCGATGGTCAGTCTGAGCGGACCATTCAGACTCTGGAGGACATGTTGAGAGCGTGTGTCTTAGACTTTGGTGGAGGGTGGCATCGATACTTAGGACTGGTTGAGTTTGCGTACAACAACAGCTATCAAGCGAGCATCCAGATGGCTCCGTTTGAGGTATTTTATAGACGCAAGTGTCGATCGCCCTTGCATTGGAGTGATGTGGGTGAAAGAAAAGACCTTGGGTCCTGACATCCTATTGGAAGCGGAAGAAAAGGTCAAGATGATTCGACGACGTCTTGAGACCGCCCAGAGTCAACAGAGGAGTTATGCGGACACTAGGAGATTAGACTTGGAGTTCCAGGTTGGAGATCATGTATTCCTGAAAGTCTCACCGTCTAGAGGGATTCGCCGATTTGGAGTTCGTGGAAAGCTTAGTCCACGGTTCATTGGCCCATTCGAGATGTTAGAGCGAGTGGGGCCGGTAGCGTACAGGATTGCCCTACCACCGCGACTTTCCGGAATCCACGATGTGTTTCATGTCTCGGTCCTGAGGAGATATGTGTTCGACCCCTTTCACGTGATTGACTTCACCCCACTTGAGTTGGCTGAGGACCTGAGGTACGAGGAGCGACCGGTGCAGATTCTTGCTCGCGAGACGAAAGAATTGCGCAACCGGGTCATACCGTACGTGAAAGTGCAGTGGAGTAATCACGAGGAGCGTGAGGCGACTTGGGAGCCGGAGACGGTGATGCGGGAATTCTATCCCTACCTTTTCGAGTTTTCTATTTGAGATATGAGTTTAAGTTTCGAGGACGAAACTTTTCGTAGAGGGGAAGGATGTAGTACCCTTGGGGCCTAACTGACGAAATGACTGCAGTATCCTAGACTGTTCGACATTTCTGAAGAGTGTCGTGACGAGTCGGAGTCGTTTTGGCGCAAAATAGACGCGAAAACGGACTCGGAGCACCGAAATAAGCCAAAACTGAAGTTTTGAAAGTTTGGTAGTTTAGGGCGCCCAGAAGTTAGGTTTAGGGCGCCCAGATGTTGAGTGCTAGTCCTTTGAATTACTTAGTCATTTCGGATCCAACTTTAGGGCGCCCGGAAAGTGAGTCCGAAAGTTTATCTCGTGAATATCGATCCTTTTGACACGTGTGTAGTGGTAGGTGAGTTCCGCCGGACCATGTTAGGGCACATCAAACCGCCGGGCGGATTTTCCGAATTGCTGGTCGAGTGCAGGCTGGAAGATCTGGGCGCCCAGTTCTTGGTTCTGGGCACCCGAATGTTGTTTTTTCAGCAATGGGCAGGTTAGCAACTTGTGTTCTTGAGGCCTATTTTATCCCTTCCTTTGGCTATAAATAGAGGAGGACGAACCCCCTGAAGCTCTTTTACTTCCCTCTCATGGTGAGCCCTGAATAATTGCAGGAAACCCCTCCAATTCCTCTAAATTGCATATTTCCCATTGAAGGCTTCGGATTCCTGCAGAACAGCAGCGTCGACCTGTGGCGTTTCAACTCGTGTGCAGTGTAAGAGTATCCAAATCCTATGAAACTTCATTTTTTGGATTGTGGACTCGTAGAGGAAGGCGTGGGATCCTTCCAATTACGATTTGTGGGATCCTTCCAATTACGATTTGGACAGGTATGTACGCTGCAGTTGCTGTTTTACTGGACCTTTTGTGTTCTTGAGCTGAACTTGGGTTTTCTTTGGTTTTATGGATCCAAATCTCTTTGGAGCTGGATTTTTGAAGTGAGGATTAGTTTTTCCTCACCCCTTGCTGATTTGGAAGTTCTTTCCACCTGGATTTGAGAGTTCAAAGGTGAGTTTTAGCTCAGATTTAGAGATTTAAGCTTAAGTGCTGAAATTTTGGATTTTTTATGAGTTTCTCGGATTTTTTAATCCAGATCTTTGTTGGAAGCTTTGGGGAAGATTTGGGTTGATCCCTCACTGTACTTGGGAGGTTTGTGACCCTACTTCACTGGTTTTATAAGTTGGAATTCTCATTTTGGGCTAAATTGCTTAAAGGGTTGAAGTGCTGAAATTCTGGATGCAGAATCTGGGCATCCAGAAGTGGATCTGATCTGGTTGGGACCCTTTTTGGAAATCGAATCGAACTCCGTTTTGGCTGAAAATTGGTGGGATTATTCTTGAACCTCTCCTGGTGAGTTGGATAAATTTTCACTGCATTTGGACTATGGAATTAAATTTTATCTCAAGTTGAACTCGTGCTGGTCGTGCTGCCAGACTGCAGTTCTGGGCTGAAGTTCTCGGCGCCCAGAAGTGCTGCAAAGTGGATCCGAATCCTGTTTTCAGCAGGATTGTTTTCGGTTGAGGCTGATTTTGTGCGAGGGCTTTCCTATCGACCTCTGGCCATTGTTGGACTAGCGTTTGAGGTGGGTTGATGTTACCGAAATCGTCGAAATTCTTCCTAATTAAGTTGTAGAGAGTGCAGCATGCTGTTTTATTATCATATTTTCATGTTAGTAGCTCGAATTCATGAATTTGCATGTGTTTATATGAAATCTGAATTTGGAGCATAAATTAATTATTTATAGACATAATTTACATGCTGAACTGGGATTTGACTTAGGAGAAAACTCGTGAACCTACAATCGTCACTTTTCGAAACTGTTATCAGATTTAGCTCCAGGAGCCGTTTTTGTTCTTGTATCACCGCTGTTAGTACGAGGTGGATACTTAGATTGTTGTAGGACGAGTTTACGCTCGTGCTGAGATGCCGAGCTTGTGTATACAGCAGGGTTAGGCTGTTTTGTATTGCCGGGTGCCGTCGGGGTTGACGGTGGACCCAGATTTTTATTTTAGTATCAGATTGTGCCGAGGGCACGTGAGCTTGGAGTGTTTGACCCATTTGACCACTTTTTATTTGATTATAGCCTGCCGGAGCCAGATTGTGCTCGACAGAGATACGCTTACTAACTCAGTTGGGTAGCTCCCCCGAGTGCCGCTCTGGAGTGAGGCCTCTCACGCGGTGATGTCGCTGAAGTTCGATTTGGATATGATCCTGTGACCGGCTACCTTCTGGTAGTGTACGGTATGGCTAGGCTTTTGGCTGGACGAGCCTTTTTGGGCGATTTTGTTAGATTGGGTCAGGAGTGACTATTCACATTAGTGATGCATATACTTTGAGAGTATGACGTGGATAGTGGTAGGGTAGTGGCATTACAGCTGTAGAGTTTATTCCAGCTTACTTTTTTATTTTTTTACCTACCAGCTATACTGTTAGTCTCGTAGACTTAGTGGGTGGACCGTTGAGGTCGGTAGTGGTACCCACTGAGGACTACTTTTAATAGTAGTTCTCACACCCATTGTTGCCACCTTTTTTTGCAGAGCCTTCGACAGTTGCGGCTTCTGCTTCTGTTCCTGCGGATCGAGGTAAGGGAGTCGCGAGCTAGATCCCTACCATTCCTAGTTTTTTTTAGAGGAGCACCCTACTGGAGATAGTTTTATTTTGGACTGTGCCAAGTACATATAGTGTGAACTTGTTGTTCCTGTGAGAGATGGAGTTGTATCTATTTTGGTTTTGGAGGAACTGTTGTATTTTGGATCCTATATGTACATGTGGCTTTTGTTCTATTAGTATGATCTTATTTTCAGCTCTATATCTCTTATAGTTGCTTGTATGCATTGTTTATAGGTTATCTATCGCTTCGTATACATAGAAAATTCTATGTATACGGCGGATCTGTTGACGAGCCCGGAGAAACGTGTAATCCGGGGCGTGACATCGATGGTGGGTGACGGTGGTGGCAATGGATACAACGGCAGGGAAAAAAAATTAAAGGGACTTGCTCCCCACAGACTCACTCTCATCGACGCATAAGTGCGAAGAAAAATAGAGAACACATCTCATTGGCTATATACCAATATTCATCTTCATTTTTTTAATCGTTTCATACATAGGACTATTTAAAGAGCTTTCCTAACAGGTGGATAAGCTCAAAATAGTAACAAATGGATAACCTCAAAATAAAATCTCAACTTAAACAACTATTCTAACAAAATAAAAATCTCATAATAAAATCTCAACCTACTCTAACAGAATAAAAATCTCATAAATAAATCTCAACCTATAGTAACAGAACAAACTAAAATCTCAACCTACAAAAACAAATAGATTTTAAAACAAAATCACATAATCCTAGATGCTTTTAGAAAGTAATAGATGTGATTCAACTGGAACCTAGTCCGGATTGATCGAGCCACATGCTTAGGTTGCGTTTACGGCATCGACGACATTCGTACACTTGAAAGGGGACCTGGTCTGCATCAACTCTCCCTACCTTCGAAAAATTTGACTCCGTCGAATTGTTCGAGATGTACTCCTCATATTGATTATGATCCAATCATTGAAGCTCATCCAAAGAAATCTACGTTGCGTCTTCTTCCGATCGATATAAGCACTTGACCAAAAAGCTGCGCTTTCCGCTATCCTTCATCGACACAATCTAATCGTCAAGGATCGCCTTGATGTCATCTCGCTTTTCCTCTAATGGGATACTCGGAATAAGTGGAGGTGGAGACTAGGGACATGATTTTTTTGTATCTGGGTAGTATAGGGTGAGGTCTTCGACATTAAAAGTGGGGTTAATCCCCATATCAGATGGTAAATCCAATAGATAAGCATTAGACCCCCAATTTTCTTAAGAATTGTAAACGGACCCATTTTTCTTGCATGTAGTTTTCTAATAACACTATGCGGAAGACTTTCTGATCTAATCCGCTCCATCAACCAGTCTTCTTCATTAAATTCAACCTTGCGCCTGTGTCTATTGGTGACTTTCTTATAGTTATCATTACTTAAAACTATTTTCCATTGAATCTCGTAATGTAAGTCCCGCATATGTTGTGCAAATGAAGATGCATGTTCACTAGGTCTTTGTTCTACGGGAAGAGGGATTAAGTCGATCTATTTGTTTGAATCATATCCTATCGCTATCTTAAAAAGGCTCATTCCGGTTGTCCGATTAATTGAGCTATTATATGCAAATTCAGCTTGTGGTAAGATGCGATCCTAATCATTAACATTCTTACCGACTAGACATCAAAGTAGGTTTTCCAAACTCCTATTGACTACCTCCGTTTGACCGTCCGTTTGCGGGTGATGTGAAGACGAGCGATTTTGTACCTATAATTTTTCACAATGTTTTTCAAAAATTACTAATAAAACGAACATCCTTATCAGTCACGATTGATTTTGTAACCTATGAAGACGTACAATTTCAGCGACAAAAAGTTTTGCTACATAAGTAGCTAGCATCAGATGTTTTGCGACAAGGAATGAAGTATGCCATTTTAAAAAAGCGGTCAGCTACGACAAGGATCGAATTGTGTTTTCTAATAGTTTTTTGTAGACCGAAAAAAATCCATGCCCAAATTTTGCCAAGGAGAATGTGGTACGGATAAAAGTGTGTACAATCCTGCGTTTATGCCCTGATTCTACAACGGAAGCCCATGAGGACGTCAAAAGACCCGCCGAATGGATGAAGTTTCTTCTGTCCGAACGAAGCGTCAACAAAACAGAATAGTAGCAAAGCAATTTTAATCCCAGAATCAACAATAAAATAATTTTTAGAGTCTATAACTAACATCCAACATGTGTCAGAGCGCTATAAATAACAGTAAAGTTATTATACATCACTATACATAAAATCACAACTCCAATATATAGATATATAAATAAAAGATCCTGGCCTCGCCAATCCTGATATATTGTAGGAAAATTGATAGCCAAATCAAAGCACAAAAATCACATAGATTTTTACATACCTTTTTTGTTGCGGAATTATGATTACTAGGATATGATCTCGTCTTGTTTTACGAACTCCTTGATCCGCCAAGAGCCTGTCTCGATTTCTTGTACGTTGTTCTTTCTCATTGCGAACCGGCTACTAGAGTCGATCGCAGTACACCACCCAAATCACTAGGGTTTCTGATGGGGCCCTAGAATGAACCCAAGAGAGAGAATTTCGTGGAGAGATTATTCTAATATTCTTTTTTGTATATGGCCAATACCTCATGTATTTATAACCCATAAGGGAGACGTTAATTCTAATCCTATTCTAACTGAATCTCACACAGATAGAGATTTAAACAGAATAGGATTTATCTTTTAGATTTATTCCTTATCCCATGTAGACTAGAAATATTTTAGATAAGTCACTATGTGGACGAATCCTAACATCTCCCACTCGTACACACTTGGTACTTATTCATATTTTCTTATCCCAAATATATTCTCATCTCATTCTACTCTTCATAGGGGAAATGGTTGGTGCAATCAATAACGAGAAGAATAAGAAATGAAGAGTGTTATATTAAGCCACCATCCAACTAACATAACGCTACAACTCCAAATCTCGTCTATACCCCAAATTATTGAACTACACCAGATCATAGCATCTCTGATTCCTATAGAGCAAGCCAGATTTCTCTCATCAATGCATTATACTCATGATTATATTGATAACAAATATCAACATAATCGCCCGGGCTATGAGTCACAAATCATAGGTGTATTGTCAGACGATTTTTTCTCAGATGCCTCATGTCAATTCATTTCAACTTGACTACTTTTCTAGACATGTTCCGCTAGACCGAATCAATCATGGCCATTGGATATCATGCTAAAGTAGCATCACCAAGTATCCATTTCATGACATGGTTCTAAGTCTCAAAGGGTACGCAAAGCTCACAAAGCGACAAAATAAAGATCAATTCTATCACTCTCTAAAAATAGTGATCGATCTTCCACATACGGTATGAACGTATGCTATGGTAGAGCTACCTCTAAGGAGATGTCACGCTCAAAACACCATACAAATGTCAGTTCTGTTGCAACTCAAGACAAGTAACCTCAAGACAATCACCCACATGGTGCCTTCTTTACATCCGGCTTCATACAGGCCAAGTAGAGTCGTGGACCATCTCTACTGTCGACTTCATAAAGTCTCATCTTAGCTCATCTAAGGTGACATTCATGATTGAAACACTTGCATGCTCATTTAGCGCGAAAGTGGATCACCTACATTACTAACTGCATTTATGTGACCTTATTTGTCTCATCCCGCTCGCTCACCTAGCGACAGGGCGATCACCCGTGTGATAGGGTTGATCAAGGGCCTGGTGACATTCATTCTCATAAAATAAAGATATCGTGCACTAATTTAAAATTCAAAAGATGTTTGAATAAAGAACGATGACAAATATATTTATTAGCAAAATATCAATATAAGATATATAAGGGTCAAATCCTACACAAACCCAATCCTCTAACATGTCTATGAAAAACATCTCTAACAAAGGGTTTGGTAAAAGGATCTGCTATCATATCATTAGTAGATGTAAATTTAATTACAATCTGACCATGTGCAACTATATCTCTAATGAAGTGATATCTGGTCTCAATGTGCTTAGATCTTTCATGATACTTTGAATCCTTTGCATAAGCTATCGCTGCTTTGTTGTCACAATAAATAATAACAGCATCATCTGCACGCGTTGTTACATTCAAATTTATCATGAATCTTCTTAGCTAAACAGCCTCTTATACTGCTGTTGTACATGCAATGTACTCCGACTCCATAATCGACAAAGGAAATACAGGATTGTTTCTTGCTACACCATGAAATAGTAGCACCTCCAAGTATAAACACATATCCAGAGATGGATTTGCGCTTATCTCTATCTACGGATCTATCAGCGTCAGACCAGTCGGTGTATCCCATTAATCTAAGCTCTTCTCTATGATAGCATAGAGCCAGGTTCGCAGTACTTTGCAGATATCTGAAAATTCTTTTAACTGCCTGCCAATGTGCTGCACCAGGATTACTCTGATATTGACTAACCATGCCAACAACGAAACATATGTCCAGCCGAGTACATATCATCACATACATCAGGCTACCGACTGCACTCGCATATGGGACTTTTTCCATCTGCTTCCTCTCTTCTTCTGTCTTAGGACATTGTTCAAGGCTAAGATAATGACCCTTTTCATTACAGTTTCAATAGGTTTCAAATTATACATTCGGAATTTCTCTAAAATTCTTTTGATGTAAGTCTTTTGAGAAAAAGTTAAGAATTTTCGAGACCGATCCTCGTGGATCTTGACTCCCAATACATAATCTGTTTGTCCTATGTCTTTCATCTCAAATGTAGAGGACAACCACCTCTGTGTGGTGACAATCAATTCCATATTATTTCCGGTTAACAAGATATCATCCACATATAGTGAAAGGATTAGAAAAAAAAAATTTCCTTTTGACATACACGCAATGGTCTTCTTCGATCATCCCAAAGCCTATTGAAATAATTGCTCTGTGAAAATGTTGAACCATTGCCTAGATGATTGTTTCAAGCCGTAAATAGAATGTTTTAAGCGGCACACTTTGCGCTCTTGTCTTTCGGCTATGAAACCAGGAGGCTGGTTCATTAAATCTCCTCGTCTAGTTCTCCATTTAGAAATGCAGTCTTCACATCCATTTGAAACAATTTCAAATCTAAATGTGCGATGATAGCTAGAATCAGGCGAATTGAGACAAACCTCACCACTGGAAAAAACGTCTCTTTATAGTCTACTCCTCTTTTTAGGTGTCCTTTTGCCACTAGTCGGGCCTTATATTTGTTAATTGATCCATCTGCCTTGTATTTTATTTTAAAAATCCATTTATTTTCAATAGCTTTATGCCCAGGCGGAAGATCAACTAACTCCCAAACATTAATCTTGGCCATAGAACTCATCTCATCCTCTATGGCAGCTAGCCATTTATTACATACTGGTGAACTCATAACTTCTAGAAGCTGGCTCATCAACATCCGTAGAAGCACACATGAAAAATTTTCCTTCAATCTCAAATCGACGACGAGGAACACCTCCACGTTTACTTCTTCGCAGTGATGGACTTTGTGAGCCATGATCAATCACCATACTCCCATTGACCATAGGATCACTCTCACTTTTTGGGCTATTACTTGATGCGGCCTCAATGCCTCATTCTCGTCTAACAATGGGGCATTCTCATTAGGTTCTTGCAACTCATATAGTGCAAGATCCTTTTTAATCTCACTAATGTTTGGAGAATCATGCTTAAGAAAATTCACATCGTGGGACTCTATCTCAGTCATTCCTCCATCATGATGGTTGCCATACATCACATAGCCTTTCGAGCAATCAGAGTATGTAATAAAAATTTGTTTATTTGCTGTAGGGCCTAATTTCCTATTTTTATGAGAAGTATTGTGCACATATCCAAATTTGACTTCAGCTCATTGGGAGTTGAAGGAACTGACTTAGAGGGCACTCGATTAAGGATATAGCTAGCAGTCATCAGCGCATCACCCCAAAACTAATCGGGAGATTGGCTTGCGCCATCATTGACCTAACTATATCCAAAAGTGTCCTATTCCTTCTCTCTGCAACACCGTTTTGTTGCGGAGTGCCGGAAATAGTCAACTGTCTACGTATCTTTTTTTCCTCATAGAGTTTCCTGAAGTGGTCTGATAAATACTCTCGTCCTCTGTCGGTACGTAGAACTTTTAGGGTTCTTTCTGTTTGGTTCTCAACCTCCACCAAGAAGCGTTTAAAATAATCCAAAGCTTCTGAACGGTGAGACAACAGATATACCGAACTATAACGGGAGTAGTCATCAATGAAAGTGAGGAAATAGGACGCGCCAAGACGTGCTCTCACATTCATAGGTTCGCATATATCAGAATGAACTAGCTCCAACGGATGAGTTGCCCTAAATGCCTTACCAAAGGGCTTTTTGCAGGCTTTTCTGCAAAACATGGTTTACAAGGAGATAGGCTAAGCTTAACGAGTGACCCTAACATGCCTTCTCTAGCTAGTCTAGCCATTCTTTCTTATCCAATGTGACCCAATCTTGCATGCCATTTGATAGAATCAGACACAATATCAGAAGAAACAAATAAAATAGAATTATTGTTGTTATTAATAAAATCCAAATCCAAATCTAAGACAAAGAAATCATTCTTTAAACAATCATAACCATAAAAGTTCTTGCCCAAATAAATAGCTAACTGGGTATCTGTAAATTGAAAAGAAAAACCTAATCTAAGTAATGCTAAAATTGATAATAGATTACATCGGATATTCAGTGCATACAATACATCAAATAACACCAAATAATGACTATTGTGCAATTTAAGTTGATATACGCCAATACCAAGGACATCTTCCTCAGCGCTGTTTCCCATGGTGACATAACGGCTGCCAGCAGATACCCGACGATAATCTACATATCCTGCTCGATCTTTCATTACATGCTTTTTTGCTCCTGTGTCTACAATCCAATTAGTGAGAGCGTGAGCAACAAAAATATGCGAATATACATAAATTAGAGAGTCATGATTGGGATTTATCTTCTTCGGCTCAGTGCAATCACCAGCGAAGTGTCCCATATCTCCACAATTATAGCATTTCACTTTATTTAATTTTTTCTTCCCACACCTGCCTTTGCGGCGCTTATCAATTCCGCCTTTGGTGCGTGATTTTCAGTCTTTCCATATTTATTTCCTCTATTGCGGTGTTTGTGCTTAGGCCACTTGCCCCTGCGTTGTCCACCCAGGGCGACGAATGCATTAGTATAGTTCGCCTCTCTGCTCTCTGCTTCCAACTTAAGATGTCGAGTTATATCATCGAAGGTCATTATACCCTCATTGTGAGTCAGCACTAACTTGACTTGACCCCAAGATGACTCCGGTAGGGACCTTATAACTGATTAAACCTGTTGTTCGTCAGTGAGCTCGCAACCGGCTGCTTTGAGTTCTCTTATCATAGCAGACATCACCATTAAGTGCTCTGCGATAGTATGCGTTGGGTCTAGCATGTACTGATTGAATTTGAGATTCAAGACACGAAGCCTCGTAGTTGATGTGCTACCATATTTTACCTTGAGCTGCTCCTACATACTTTTAGCAGTCTCATAATTATCAAATTTCTCGACCAAATTATCATGCATACAGCTCAACATCGTATAGCGTGCATTTCGATCTTTCTCAAGCCACTCATTATAGGCTTGCAAATCACGAGGGTGTTGAGCCATCGTGCCTTCTTCGGGTCGAACCATGCTGTTGGTTAAATGACTAAATACTCCTTTCTTATTAAGGAGATATTAAATTTTTCTATGCCACATATCATAATTCATTCTATCAAGCCTATCTTGATTTAGCAAATTAGCGATAATTTTTTTTTTGAAAGTCATATATCACTACAATAATCCACATAATTTTAAATTAGGCACAAATATCCACAATCTTATCTTCAATCCAATCTGATAATAAAATTTCTCACTGCATCTTCAAATCGAAAATTTCGCCTTTAAAAAAAAAGACTAATAATCATCTCATCCAATACGGATTAAAATAATATCAAATTGATCAAGAATAAATCCACGCCATACATTAATTAATAAATAATATACAATTAATGAAACATGTATCATATAACAATATATAATGAGTTAATTTGCATTGATTTGTATAACAAAAGGTTGGTTGAAGTGGGTAGAGGAAGTAGATAAGAGAGGCTCAACTTTAAAGGTTGTGGGTTCGAAATCCCACACCCGACAATGCCTTCATTATTATTATTGAATAGAAATTGCAAGCCCACGGGTTGGGCTTGAGGGTTGTGCTCGGCCGACAGTGTGGGCTGTGCCTGTGCGCGGCCCACTGTGCTGGGCCTGCCAGTGCGCTTGGGCCAGGCCCGCATGCAGGCCTGTCGCTCTGCAGGCCAGCTTGCGGGCCGAAGGCGGTCCAGCAGAGCAACAGGCCTAATCACGGGGTTTGGCCCCCGCAGGCCCAACACGTGGGTTGGCCAGTTCCTGTGCACAGCCGAGCACGGCTGGCGGGCCCACGCAGGCCCAACGAGCGCGAAGGGTAAGCCTTTTTGCGGGCCTGAACGCGGGCAGATCCCTCGCAGCCCATTGCGGCCGGGCCTTCTTGCTCATCCCTTCGCGCGGGCGGACCTTCTTGCACGGCCCTAAGCGCATGCAGCTCGCGAGGGAGGCCTCAAACATCATCCTTCAGCACAATTTAGCTCGTCTTACAACGCTCTGCGCGAGGATAGACTTGTTTATCATCAAATGTTGCGATTAAGCGGAGCTTGTTTTACAATTGTGACACGAGGCAATACCGATTTTAATTTTAATTTTTCTTTAATACAAATCAATGCCAATGTATTGTTCAAAAAACAACAGTTAAAAATCTATTTGATGTCAAAAACAGATCATGGAGCGAAAACAAGCACTTTAAGACTCTGATACCACTGTAGGAAAATTGAGAGCCAAATCAAAGCACAAAAATCACATAAATTTTTACATACTTTTTTCACTGCGGAATTATATTATGATTATCAGAGATTTGATCTCGTTTTGTTTTACGAACTCCTTAATCTGCCAAGAGTCTGTCTCGATTTCTTGTACGTTGTTCTTTCTCATTACGTACCGGCTATCAGAGTCGATCGCAGCATACCGCCCAAATTCCTAGGATTTCTGATGGTGCCCTAAAGTGAACCCAAGAGAGAGAATTTCGTGGAGAGATTATTCTAATTTTTTTTTTTTTTTTGTATGTGGCCAATACCTTATGTATTTATAGGCCATATGGGAGACGTAATTCTAATCCTATTTTAACTGAATCTCACACAGATAGAGATTTAAAGAGAATATGATTTATATCTTAGATTTATTCTTTATCCCATATGTACTAGGATTCCAATGTGGACGAATCCTTACACTGTACATATTCAAAAACTATCTAGATGGGTGCTCCTCCATAGCTCATAGATATGGATAGGACTCGCTATCTACGGCGCGGTCCACTTACCTCGAACAACCACCGGCTCAAAAGACCCTAAAAAGTAAATCATAAGAGGGTATGAGAACTACTAAATAGTAGTTCCTAATGGGTATGGTCAGTGATAACCACGGCCCACCCACTAGGTCTACCTGAGGTAAAGATAGATAAAAAACTGTATAACAAATACAATACCTGAACAGACGCCAATCACGTCTATCATGCTTCTACACAATACTACCTTGCCATACAATCAGCTAAAGTACCCAATGTAAATGCATAGTGTAACCCCTTCATGTATGTAACTAACCCTGATATGCATCAACTAGAGTACTAATAATAAATGTAAGGTATCACCCACTCATACACATGCAACCCAATCAACACACTATAATCCAATCATGAACTGACTAACTCTAGGTCACATATGTAATAAGCAAGAGACAAAGTGACTAAAGTATGTATCAATGCTAATACTAATAAATAAAGACAGTAATAGTACCCAATCGCAATGATCGACTCATAGGTCCGGTCAAGCCTACGCCTGCCTACTGCCCGGACCGCACTCCCGCAGGTGCGCCGTTAACACGTAGGCTCCGCCGCCAGCCCGATCACCACTCCCGCAAGTAGGTCGTCATCCCAAGGGCAAATATCAATAGCGTCCGGAGTGGCACTCGATGGGGAGCGACCCCTAACGAGTATCATAGTATATCTCTATTAAGCTCAATATGGCTCTGCAGTGAAATCAAATATCTCTCAATGTCCATACCTGTCTATTACTAACATGCTAACCCATTGTACCAATCGCATGCATCCTAGCATGTGTATTACAATAGTCCATACATATCTATGTCCAATGAATCCTCTTGGCCTAACTTTATTTATGCAGTATCAACAATAATAACTTAGCAGTTTAAGACAATTAATCTACTATCCAATTAAACAACTAAAGTGTCATATCCACTTGCATGCATCCTACTAACGCTCTGCTACAAAATCATAGTATCTATCAACTAACAAGTCACAGTACCAATATCCAACATGTCCACAAGTATCCCAAGGCTAAATGAAATAATATAATATTTCTATCTCACTGTCCCATGGCATAATCACACTGCCCCATAATGTATATATATATCCCACATAACCACATATGATTTCCAATAATCTACGACCCACGTAACAAAGTGCATAATAAAATGAAACTCATAATCACTTATGCATACTCTCACATAATCACAATTGAATGCCAAAAGCTTCTATACTAACATGTATAATAAAATAAGACTCCTACGTCAACATTCATTACAAAGAAACCCTGATCATGGTATATCATATACCTACCTATAATCCGACTGTCAAACATATCACATAGGTCTCCTAACAATAAAATATTAATTCTCTACCCTCAACCCATACAGTCCAAAAAATAGAAAATCATGCTCAAATAATCACATGTCCGGCCTACTACTATTATTATCCAATACAGACAATCAAACACACCCATATACTAACAAGTAGACATAAAGAGTGATACGTCGTTTTCGGCGACACAGAATCCACCTGAATCACTAATTTCGGAAAAGAAAGGGCGACCGCTGCGGCCTCCTCAACCGCACGGCAACCACAATCACCACAATTTGCTTGTAAAATCCTGCAGTGAATTTCACAAAAAATTGGCTCCTAAATCATGCATAAATTCGATTACTAACCTCAATTTCACTAAAAATTCAATCCAATTTCTACTCTTAGAAGCATCCCAAAATTATACCTCAAAAATTCAAATCAACCAAAAATATTATTAAAATACTAATCTCCAATCCGGCGGGCCGAAAAAAAATCACACACGCGTAGGGGTGGAAACGAGCCGAGCTCGAGCGAGCTTACCTCAGCTCAAGCTTGGCTTGAAATTAATTTCGAGCCTAAATTTAGGCTCAAGCTCGGCTTGAAATTAATTCGAGCCGAGCTCGAGCGAGCCTAACTTCGAGTCGAGCGAGCTCGAGCCCTAAACGAGCCGCTTGAAATTCTTAATATCATGGAATCTATAGTTTAATTTTTATAAAATATTATTTAAAATTTGATACAAAAATATATCTAATAGTTAAATATACAAAATGAATGTATGAAATTTGATATTATAATATTAAAATAATAATGTAGGAGAAGCGAATTTATAAGCAAGTAAAATAGAGAGAGCAATTAGAGTAGGATTTTGCTGGTTTGGTTTTGTGGGCCCAATAACCTAAACTCTATATACATATAATTAAAATAGATAATATATATTATTATATATAATTAAAATATATATTATATATAATTATATATATATAGAGTCCGACTACTATACTCTTATAAGTATATACTCCTGTGTATTCGTAAGATTTCGACCCTTAGATCTACCCCTTTGAATATTTTCACCCGTTAAATTATACTATTAAATATATAGAATTAGGCTACTATACTATTAATAGTATCAAGCGCTTGGTGCTATTAGGTTTTCGGTCCTTGATGATAATGGTTCCGTAGAGTTGAGCGGGTGATTGGTTGAATAATATGATCTAACGGATGAAAATGGTCAAAGGGATAGATCTAACAGTGAAAAACTCGATAGCGCCAAACGCTTGATACTGCCGGTAGTATAGTAGCCGGACTATATATATATATATATATATATATATATATATAGAGTAGAGCTACTATGCTATCGGAAGCACGGAGCCCTCCGTGCTTCCAACTCGTTTTGGATGTTGGGACTTTCGAATCGACGATCGGCTCCGTTAGACTTGATCTAGAGTATTTGAAATACCTAGAAAATAAATTTCGTGATTTTTCGATATCATTTGCCTAGCGATCAAAGGAGCTCAAAAATCAATAATTTTAATGGTCATAGCGAGCCGTTTGCAAGTTTAACGGTGTAGAAATATCCAAATCACGTGAAAGTTTGATAGAAAATTCTTTATACTATATAAAACAAGATCAATATCTTTGATCTAAAATTTTAGTGTCATGTCATCATATTTTTCAAGATTTTTATTTTCAGCCGTTGATTTTGAGCCCTTTCGATTACTAGGCAAATGATATCGAAAAATCACGAAATTTATTTTCTAGGTACTTCAAATACTCTAGATCAAGTCTAACGGAGCCGATCGTCGATTCGAAAGTCCCAACATCCAAAACGAGTTGGAAGCACGGAGGGCTCCGTGCTTCCGATAGCATAGTAGCTCTACTCTATATATATATATATACATATATATATATATATATATATATATATATATATATATATATATATATATATATTCGAGCTTTTCGAGCCTAATTCGAGCGAGCCCAGTAATACTCAAGCTCGGCTTGAAATAAATTTCGAGCTTTTTTTTTTTTTCTCAAGCTCGGCTCATTTAATTTTGAGTCGAGCTCGAGCGAGCCGAATATCGAGCCGAACGCGAGTCGAACACGAGCCGGCTCGCTCATTTGCCAGCCCTACACACGCGCGCGTCCTTGACTGCCTCTTCGGATCAACCACGGTCTCCACCTCTCTCTCTCTCTCTCTCTCTCTCTCTTTCTCTCTTTCTTTCTCTCTAAAATATAGAAAGGTGAAGAAGAAGAAGAAGAATGGCGAAGGAGTCCCCTGTCACCCACTAATAATGCACAAAATGCTAAAAAGTTCCCAACAATTCAAGTATTCTAACTTTAGTCCAATTCTGATCTGATACGTCCAATTGGAGCCCTTCTGTATGTCCGTTTGCGTTCAAATTTGACGTACAAACTCAATTAAAGTTAATCAGAAGTAAGTTATCTTAAGTTTTTAGTTTTGAATCATTTTTTGTTACCAAAAGCTCTACCGACTAAAATCTTTAATAGATTGTTGTTAGGCTCTGTTTTCACTGCTCGAGTATCCAAATGATACGAAATTTTAAATCTGGCATCAGAAAAATAGTATAGTTAACTTTTCAAAATTTTATAATTTTTCACCACTGTAAATTTTTCAACTGAAATATAAGCCCGGTTCCTTATAAAAATTTCAAAACTTTTTTTTAATTCTAATTTTATCACAAATTATTTCTGAATTATCTTTTAATCCTCTAAGTCCAATAAAAATAGTATCTTATGCTATTTTTATTTACACTTATTTTTATATTAAACATTCGGTGTACTACATTGCCTTTGGCCTTTTGACACCTCCCACATCATGCCACGATTTGAGCAACATCTCGCTTGAGTTTCGGCCAAAAGAATCGATCCTCAACCATAGTGATGGTTTTGTCTTGACCAAAATGTCCAGCTAAACCTCTCGCGTGTAATTCCTAAACAACAAAATCATGCAACGAGCCTTGCGGAATACACAAACGACTTCCGCAAAAGAGATTGCCATCCCAAATGACAAAATCTGGGTTACATCCCAAATGACAAAATCTAGGTTTGTCCTTGTAAAGACCGAGAATTTTACTATGCAATTTAACTCTCCGTTGACGATGTTTTTATGTGTATTTTAATTACATAATCACTCGTCAAGTTTCGGGTGGAAACGAGTTGGAATGAAAGAGTTACGCGATTTCGAAAATTCACTTAAGTGAATAGTAACTCTGGTTTTCCGGAGAGGCCGATGATTTGAGATGGCTTCTGGAGTATCGGACTCCGTTCATAGCGGTCCAATAGCTCGTTTTCAACCGTCCGACTATTCTGGACTCGATGGCAGTAACAGATTTTGGATCTAATGCACGGTTTTCATTTTCAACCGTCCAGCCTCTTCCGCTGCTCGCACCGCCGCCGCCTTCTGCCGGAAGCCACTCCCACGCCGGAGTCCCCCTGACGTCCGCATCCCCCTGCCGTCGCCACGCCGTCGCCGGAGCCGCCGTTGGCAGGATCCGGGCTGCCCTAGCTTTGCCTCTCCGCGGCTAGGGCATCACCGCCCGCCGCCGGCGCTGCTTCCCGCCGCCGGTGGACACCTCGGCTGGTTGTCCCACCACACCCTCCTCCCGCCGGCTCAGCCGCCGTCGAGGCCGCCGCCGACCGGTGCTGGCTCCCTGCTCTCGGTTCAGCCCGAACTAGGCTTGATTTTTGGTCGCCATGCCGTTCCGATGATCCGGGCCGCCTCCATCGACCCCGCTGGTGAGCACGGCCCTCCCGAGGTGCCGAGTACCTCTGTGCTCACCTATTCCGCTATCAGCGAGGCTCGGAACAGCGAGTTCCTCAATGTCGATCCCGGACCGCCTTACCGGTTGAGGTCCTAGTCACTCCTATGCGCTCCTCGGCCGTTCGCTGTGCTCCGGACAGCGAGTACGGCCTCTGCCACGTCGAGACCTAGCAGGGTGTGTCTCGGCGGGCCTCGATAATGCTCGGATCGAGGTATCGACCCATAAACTCTGTAAAATGCATGTTTATATGCAATTAGATGAATGATTAGGGACTTTTATGCGATTTGGTCACTGTGGGCAGCGTATGCACGCCACACGTGACCTGTAGACTGATTGTCCAAGGTCCGCTGTCCTTCGTTTGTCTAAAAATGGGTTTTCGGAGCGTTTCCCGACGAAATTCGTCGGCGGAACGTGGTTTCGGCTCGGAAATTATCCGACACGATGTGTGTAACTTGTGGGCTACCACTAGGCCTTATTGGCTGGTTGTCCTGGCCGTCTTATGTATTCGGAGAAGCCCGGTGAGCGGTAGTGGGTTCCGGTGTCAAAATCGACACTTTTGGGAACCCGGATCGGAACGATTGCCTAGCGATGATCGTTTCGATGTTCGATCTTATGTTTGCTACCAAATCACCCAAATGGATGTGTTTTGGGGCAGCGGTCGACTCGCAGATCGAGTCGGTGTTTTTCGGGACTGTTCGTGTGTCCCGGGGACGTCCCGGTGCGATTTCGGGACTTCTGGTGTTGTTCGGAGATCGGTTTCGGGGAAACCGAGTCTCGGGTTTTGGGGGTTTGTGAGATATGCGTATGTTAAGTCATTTGTGGTTTATATCTGACTCGGTGGACCTATCGTAGGTCCGGTTGATATGCGTCGCGTCCAGGTTCCCGACACGAGTACGATAGGTGGGTGAGCCTTCGGAGTAGTCGGTATCACTGTTCCCTGTCTCTCCTTTGATATAGCTCTACATGTCGATTCCTTCTATACAGCATTCGTTCATACTTACCTTACTTGCATAGTATATTTGTGGTCATGGACATGTAGAGCAGGATTATGCATTGATGATCTGTGGACTTCTTGTCCAGGCAACACATCGACTCTCTTGTCGTGTGTTTCGATGTAGAGCAGGATTATGCATTGATGATCTGTGGACTTCTTGTCCAGGCAACACATCGACTCTCTTGTCCTGTTGTATGTCGTGGTACGCCGTGCAAATATAAGAGAGTCTCTGTCCGTGTAGACAGAGGTGCCTGTATTTGTAGCGGGTCTGTTCACTGCGCGGGCTAGGCTTTAAAAAAAAAAAAAAAAAAAATTGATCCGTTTTTCGCATTTAAACTAGCCCGGGGCGTGACAGTCCTCTAAAGCTGACGAGTAGATTTTGCTAAAATTCGGACACGAGGAATATTCTCCTTTAATGCTATCGAACCCGATTACACTCCCGCCAATTTTATGCAGGGTTGTTACGATTCGACTTAACGCACCAGCAACTTTATTATCTACTCCGGCTCGAAGTTTCAAATTGAAAGTATATTCCTGAATAAACTCAACCCACTTTGCATGCCGAAAATCTAAATATTTTTGTGAGTTCAAGTACCTGAGAGCTTGGTGATCAGAAAATAACACAAATTCTTTTGGTAACAAATAATATCGACAATACCTTAGGGCTTGAACAACGTATTATTCTTTATCATAGGTGGAATACTTTTGTTTAGCCTTATTTAATTTTTCACTAAAATAAGCTATGGGATGGCCTTCTTGGGTTAATACTCCACCTATTCCTACCCTAGAGCATAACAAGAAACTTCATAAATCTTTTCAAAATTTGGTAATTTCAAAACGGGCACCTTTGTCATCAAATCTTTAATTTCTTGAAAAGCTTTTGTGGCCAATTTTGTCCATTTAAATTCACCCGCCTTTAAACAGTTTGCAATCGGGGCCATTATAGTATTAAAACCTTTAAATGAATCGTCAATAAAAAGTTGCTAAGCCATGAAAGCTCATCATGTATATTTTTTGGTTCTAGCTATTCCCTAATAGCCTTAATCTTTTCTGGGTCGGCCCATCCCCCATCTTTAGACACAATAAAACATAAGAAATTAACAAGGGGTTGTATAAAAGAACATTTCTTCATATGTATAAAACTTTTTTTCCTTTCTCAAAATTTCAAAAACCTGTCGGATGTGAATTAAGTGTTCGTTTCCGGCACGACTGTAGATTAAAATATCATCAAAATATACTGCGACAAACTTGCCAATTAATGGTCAGAAAACTTTGTCCATCACTCTGATTGTAGTACCCCTGGGGCCTAACTGACGAAATGACTGCAGTATCCTAGACTGTTCGACACTTCTGGAGAGTGTCGTGACGAGTCGGAGTCGTTTTGGCGCAAAATAGACGCGAAAACGGACTCGGAGCACCGAAATAAGTCAGAACTGAAGTTTTAGAAGTTTGGCAGTTTAGGGCGCCCATAAGTTAGGTTTAGGGCGCCCAGATGTTGAGTGCTAGTCCTTTGAATTACTAGTCATTTCGGATCCAGCTTTAGGGCGCCCGGAAAGTGAGTCCGGAAAGTTTACCTCGTGAATATCGATCTTTTTGACACGTGTGTGGTGGTAGGTGAGTTCCGCCGGACCACGTTAGGGCACACCAGACCGCCGGGCAGATTTTTCGAAGTGCTGGTCGAGTGCAGGCTGGAAGATCTGGGCGCCCGCCCAGTTCTTGGGTTCTGGGCGCCTGAATGTTTTTTTTTTCAACAATGGGTAGGTTAGCAACTTGTGTTCTTGAGGCCTATTTTATCCTTCCTTTGGCTATAAATAGAGGAGGACGAACCCCCCGAAGCTCTTTTACTTCCCTCTCATGGTGAGCCCTGGATAATTGCAGGAAACCCCTCAAATTCCTCTAAATTGCATATTTTCCATAGAAGGCTTCGGATCCCTGCAGAACAGCAGCGTCGACTTGTGGCGTTTCAGCTCGTGTGCAAATCCTGTGAAACTTTGTTTGTAGGATTGTGGACGCGTAGAGGAAGGCTTGGGATCCTTCCAATTACGATTTGGACAGGTATGTACGCTGCAGTTGCCATTTTACTGGACCCTTTGTGTTCTTGAGCTGAACTTGGGTTTTCTTTGGTTTTATGGATCCAAATCTCTTTGGAGCTGGATTTTTGAAGTAAGGATTGGTTTTTCCTCACCCCTTGCTGATTTGGAAGTTCTTTCCACCTGGATTTGAGGGTTCAAAGGTAAGTTTTAGCTCAGATTTAGAGATTTAAGCTTAAGTGCTGAAATTGTGGATTTTTTATAAGTTTCTTGGATTTTTGAATTCAGATCTTTGTTGGAAGCTTTGGAAAAGATTTGGGTTGATCCCTCACTGTACTTGGGAGGTTTGTGACCCTACTTCACTGGTTTTATAAGTTGGAATTCTCATTTTGGGCTAAATTGCTTAAAGGGTTGAAGTGCAAATTCTGGATGCAGAATCTGGGCATCAAGAAGTGGATCTGATCTGGTTGGGACCCTTTTTGGAAATTGAATCGAACTCCGTTTTGGCTGAAAATTGCTGAGATTATTCTTGAACCTCTCCTGGTGAGTTGGGTAAAGTTTTACTGCATTTGGACTATGAAATTAAATTTTATCGCAAGTTGAACTCGTGCTGGTCGTGCTGCCAGGCTGCAGTTCTGGGCGGAAGTTCTAGGCGCCCAGAAGTGCTGCAGAGTGGATCCGAATCCTGTTTTCAGCAGGATTGTTTTCGGTTGAGGCTGATTTTGTGAGAGGGCTTTCCTATCGACCTCTGGCCGTGGGTTGATGTTACCGAAATCGTCGGAATTCCTTCTAAGTTGTAGAGAGTGCAGCATGCTATTTTATTATCAGATTTTTCATGTTAGTAGCTCGAATTCATGAATTTGCATGTGTTTATATGAAATCTGAATTTGGAGTATAAATTAATGATTTATAGACATGATTTACATGCTGAACTGGGATTTGACTTAGGAGAAAACTCGTGAACCTACAATCGTCACTTTTCGAAACTGTTATCAGATTTAGCTCTAGGAGCCGTTTCTGTTCTTATATCACCGCTGTTAGTACGAGGTGGATACTTAGATTGTTGTAGGACGAGTTTACACTCGTGCTGAGATGCTGAGCTTGTGTATACAGCAGGGTTAGACTGTTTTGTATTGCCGGGTGCCGTCGGGGTTGACGGTGGACCCAGATTTTTATTTTTGTATCAGATTGTGTCGAGGGCACGTGAGTTTGGAGTCTTTGACCCATTTGACCTCTTTTTATTTGTGTCACGCCCCGGGCCCTCGTGGGAGCCTACCAGGCACGTGCACAGACCCGCCGTGTACCTCAAACAACACAATGTACACAAGGCGTCTATGCTAACAACCATCAAGAAGGATAAAGAATACATCCTAACAAGGTAATCAGAGCGAGAACATAGTTCTACATCTAAAACAAAATCCACATAACTAAAATCTCAAGATATACAAGAATTTATACATCTTATCAACAATAGATCAACCAAACATCTATACACCTTTCATATAAAATACAATGAAAGGACAACATGGTATGCCTACAACGACAACACCGTAGAGGCTCTAGCTAGCTGCTAACCCCTCGCCGCGATCCCAAGCCTCTCCTGCTGCGGAAGGCTCTGAAATAAAAACAACAAATCCCAGGGGGATGAGAACTATTATTCAATAGTTCCCAGTGGGTAAGCCGCCGAGAGTGGCGAATTACACCGCTAGGTCAACTGAGGCAAGATAGTTTAAACTGAAACATAAAGCATAAAAATATTAAATGCTAATAGATAGTTCTACAACTATCATGCCTCCAATGACTAAACCATCTACATGAACATGAACATGCTCTATTGTCATATGCTCGACAATTAATTTCATGGTTTACATGCATGTCAAATTAATGCCATGATCAATTACATATGTCCTAATGTCATAACTCACTATATGTCAAGTTTTACTATTACATGTATGACTTGTCTCCGACTACAAGTATGTAATGTATATCCAATTTTCTACTACATGTATGAGCTATATAACTTGTTCCCAACAACATAACATTCACTACATGTAATGCCACAAAGTCACCACCCAATACTATGTCCATACACTACATGTATATGCATCAATTAATTAGGGTGTCAAATGTCACATTCCGGTTAAAATAACCTCTTTCCATATGAAAGTTCACCTTGCATACACCATAACTGTGTAGTCATAAAATAATACAATAGCGGGATGTTCACTTGTGCCGAGCCTAATGGCTCCGTGGTAGTCAACACCTCACGCTTTGGTGAGCCTTACCCACGGCGGTTCCATTTCGGCGCTCTCTCTAACACACGGGCGAAATAACTGTCGCTAGGCCAACTCCGGAGTGCCGGCTTGTAGGGAGCGACCCTCACAAGCATGTGTAAACGAGCATAGTGGCTAACAAGCAACAAATCAACCATAATAATAATATCATAAGTTTAATTTCACGTTATGTCAAAACATGTCATATTATGTTTACAACCTTCAATAGCCAAGATGCTAAATGTCAACAATATCATGTTGTTCTCCAATTGCCCTTTGGTATGTCTCTACCAATATACCCATGTCTCTAACATGTAAATGTCCATCTCAAGGGCTCACAATTACAAAACCCTAAACCAAACCCTAGTTTTCAAGAAACTAGGTTTTCATGCTAATCTCAAGCAACAATAAAAAATAGAGGTTGTAAAAGGGTCTACTAACCTCAAATCAAGCTTCTAACCAAGCTCACACAAGCTAGGGTTGAAGATCCATCCTCCAACAAGCTCTCCTCACAAGCCACAAGCTCCTCTAGCAAGCAACAAGCAAAATGAGAAGAGAAAAGAGATCAAAACCCAAGATTTCAAGGGTTTGGGAGAGAAAATCTAGAGAGAGAGAGAGGAAAAACCCTACCTCTCCTTCTCCTCCAAGCCTCAGCCAAAACAACACAAGAGGGGGTGAAGGGGTACTTAACCCAATGCACAAAATCCACATAGGCCCCTCAAAAAGCCAAAATTGCAAAACTGCACAAAATGCATTCTGCAGTACTGTATACCGGTATGCGCATGTGTATACCGGTATACTGTGCAAAATTGCAAAACCCGAGCCTCGGCCAGCAAGCTGCGCAACCACATTCCGGTATGCCAAATCCAGTACCGGTACGCAGTGCATTCTGGTATGCCAATTCCAGTACCCGAATGCAGTACAAATTCTGCACTTTATGCAGAATTTGCTCTCCGGAGTCCGTTTTCGCCCTTTTTAAGCCACGAAAACACCTCAAAGCTCACCAAACTCAACCCAAAACTCCAGAATAGCATAAGGCACTATTCTCTCACTAGAACTCCGCAATTTGCTAAAGTTCAGTGTACTACATACTCCCCTCCTAAAAAGGAGTTTCGTCCGCGAAACTACGGATCAACAACAACAAAGAAACAACAAAATCAGAGGAGATAAGAACATCGTCCTCGCAGTGAAGCCTCCAGCTCTCACACCATGCATCGCGTCCAAGATGTCGCTCCAAGGCATCTTGTAGTAGGAATAGTAATAATCCCGAATTCCTACATTCCACGAGTCCAATCCACAACAATGCTCCTTGAAGTTTAGCTCTTCATGTAGCTCTAATGAAACGACATCCACCATCGGGGTAGACTTCAAATACTCACTCGAAGCGTCCACACACTTCATATATCTTCGACAGATCTGAAGTGAAACAACTCGACATGCCACTAGGCCCATTTGCCTCAAGGTCTCAATAATCCTAAGAATTTGAAACTTAGATTCCTCAAACATAAGCTCTTGGATTTTCTTAACCAAGTATCACAATCCAATCATCAGATTCAGATGTCCAAAAATTCCATCTCTCGCCGAGAGTCATCCAATGGTCCAAATTCCAAAATGATAGAGCTAGACGCCCTATGCAATCACACAAATTGCCCAAGTATACTTGTGCAAAATTTTCTCAATCCAACTCAGGTGAATAGTTACTCCTATTCACAACCTCTCGACAATCATTACGTCTAGCTTAGAAGCGAGACAATCCAATTCCGGAACCTCCGGTAATCATCCTCTATCTATACAAAGTAGATAGCCTTTACTTAGCTTATCACATAAATCCTGCTATCACAGGTACAACTTGTCGGTTCCACCGTCAAAACACTTTCTGACAGCCCACAAGAAATTCATCCGCCGCAACACTCTTGATCTCGATTGCATCATTTACCAGTCGGGATCAAGGCTAACTCCCGTGATCCGATCCAAAGGATAGATATCACATCATATTACTCATTTCATCGATATCTCTAGAACACCAGCCTCTAACTTGTTTCACCACTTCAACTCATTCCCTTGAGTATCGAGATAACTCCAACATTAAGATTTGGGTGTACTTCACATCACTAACAATGCATACAATTGCCACATTTTCCAAGCAGATGCTATGGCAATCATTTCCAAATCACAATTTGGCAAATCCTCTTGCATTCTCTCACTTGCTGAAAGGTTAACCCTGCCTTTCTATCTTACACCAAAGTGCACTCAGTCCGCGGAGAGAAACAAAACTACAAAACACATAACCCGCCTTCGGGGTAACCGAGGTTGGTGGTCGTCAACCACACCAACAATTCCAAGAAACTTCTCTCACACAAATCTTTCCAAAGATTTAATCATTTATGTGTGAGTCGAAAGAAGGGAGTAGACAACTCAATAATCTCCCCACAATTATCCATAACATCTAATCAAACTAGGAAGTTTGAACTTCAATTGCATCCGCTTGCCTCAATCCACTATGGATGGTTGATTTCCTTGAGATCTCCAATCCTAACCACTTTGGCATCAACTGCCAAGGGACGCTAGTCCTCACAATCCAAAATCAGCACGTCTTCACTTGAAGCACTTGCAATCCTCATCCAAAGAAATCTTTATGGTCTTCATCGCCCCTCGACTTCCAACTCGTCGTCGATGCGCACAGGGATCAAGGCACCCAAAAAGGGCCAAACCTCACAACACACAAGAGCATCAACAGCTCGAACGACATCACGACAATTTCGTAATGTCTACACCGAGTGAACAAGTCACCCCCGGTCCAAACTCAAACTCGATCCAACGAGAGTAGTACTAGATTGCAACTACCCTCGAGTAAAACCGGAATTCATGGAGCTTGATCAAACAGATCAACCGATCTCCACTACGGGTACATATTCTTCATCGTGACCCTACCGAGTTCACGATAGTCGACTCACAGTCGAAATGACCCATCCGCTCAAAACAAACGAGATCTACACTCCACAAGAGGAAACACTAGGCAAAAGAGGTCTCCAGACCAAGCCTTCAATTCTCACAACACAACCGGGATTGCACAAGCAACTCCCTCACAAGAGACATCCTCTCTTTTGAGGATTCTCAACACTCACCCAGGATGCTGGCCTAAAGGCCACGCGCTCACTCAACCAATAACCAGGCTTGGGCAGGTGAAACAAGCATCGCAATTAGCGAACTTTCACGCCCTCGGAAAACACTATTTCGTGTCCAAGATCCCAAAGCACTACAGCTCGGCTCACACACTCATCGACAATCAGATAGCCGAAGAGCCAGCCCAAGTTCAAATTAGAACTATACGCTCTTAGCCACATAAAGCCAATCGCTTTGTTGGCGCACCGGAACATCCAAAACTAACGGAGTACAAGAACAGTACTTCCAAGTCCAAACAGTCAGGACCAACTCAAACAGCAAGCACCAAGGAATAATTCCCCTGCCTTGCATTCGGCAAACAGCCGATCCAAAGCTACAATCATACCGAACAACAAACAACTCCAATACTACGAGCTGCGACAACCTCCATCGTCGCTGCATCATCATCCGCCCGTCAAACAGACACGCATTCATCCGGTGCAAACCGCACGAAGTCGATCCCAATATTGTCGACACTAATCTCCTCAACACTCCAACTGGGAATGGCCCACCTGGCCACGAAGAGAGCACTTGCCCCTACTCCAAGGGCATCATCAGGCACTCGCGGCTCCACCGCTCACACGTCACAATAGTCGATGACGATTCGACGTTCCATAAATATTCTGCTAAGGGTCCACCTTCTCGAGATCAATTTCTCCTCGATCACTTGATTGTCCTCTTACGATAGACTTGCCACTCATAGTAGCTTCCTTTGCCGCCCACGACGGTCTCCACGTCTCTCGCCCTTATCAAGGTGCGATCCGCATTCTCACAAAACTTTCTGTAGTCGGCTGCCAACTGGATCATCGAGTCTTCCAGTCGCTTAATCCTCTCGTCTGCCGGCACAAAGCCTCAACTTGGAGTAACATCATAATTGATCGCCGTCCACCACACTCGCTGAATTTACTAGTTGCTCTCTCAATTTCAGGGTCTTCCGGAGGATGCAGGGTTTCCGTCTCGGCTGCCTCGGCCGCCATCGAGTGCGTCGATCGCCACTCAAGCTGCAACAAGCAAAACATGCGCAGGTAAAACACCCCACGCCAATGCATCCCCACACAAAACTATAACCCCAATCATGCGAAAGTAATGAAGTGGACTCCCACTATTCCCCGATGTCACGTTGTCGGCCGCCAACGTGACCCTCCAAGGGTATAGAAGTGGTTCACTCCGATTTAACTCCAACAGCTTTGGAGCTTTAGAAACGACCCAATCATAATACTTTCGCCAATATGTCACAAGAGATCTCGTCTCTCACGTTCCTATTCCTTATCGTCCAACCTGCCTAAGATTTACTAGGTCCACTATGACTCAACCCTAGGCTCTGATACCACTATAATCTGTCACGCCCCGGGCCCTCGTGGGAGCCTACCAGGCACGTGCACAGACCCGCCGTGTACCTCAAACAACACAATGTACACAAGGCGTCTATGCTAACAACCATCAAGAAGGATAAAGAATACATCCTAACAAGGTAATCAGAGCGAGAACATAGTTCTACATCTAAAACAAAATCCACATAACTAAAATCTCAAGATATACAAGAATTTATACATCTTATCAACAATAGATCAACCAAACATCTATACACCTTTCATATAAAATACAATGAAAGGACAACATGGTATGCCTACAACGACAACACCGTAGAGGCTCTAGCTAGCTGCTAACCCCTCGCCGCGATCCCAAGCCTCTCCTGCTGCGGAAGGCTCTGAAATAAAAACAACAAATCCCAGGGGGATGAGAACTATTATTCAATAGTTCTCAGGGGGTAAGCCGCCGAGAGTGGCGAATTACACCGCTAGGTCAACTGAGGCAAGATAGTTTAAACTGAAACATAAAGCATAAAAATATTAAATGCTAACAGATAGTTCTACAACTATCATGCCTCCAATGACTAAACCATCTACATGAACATGAACATGCTCTATTGTCATATGCTCGACAATTAATTTCATGGTTTACATGCATGTCAAATTAATGCCATGATCAATTACATATGTCCTAATGTCATAACTCACTATATGTCAAGTTTTACTATTACATGTATGACTTGTCTCCGACTACAAGTATGTAATGTATATCCAATTTTCTACTACATGTATGAGCTATATAACTTGTTCCCAACAATATGAATGTTATGTTCACTACATGTAATGCCACAAAGTCACCACCCAATACTATGTCCATACACTACATGTATATGCATCAATTAATTAGGGTGTCAAATGTCACATTCCGGTTAAAATAACCTCTTTCCATATGAAAGTTCACCTTGCATACACCATAACTGTGTAGTCATAAAATAATACAATAGCGGGATGTTCACTTGTGCCGAGCCTAATGGCTCCGTGGTAGTCAACACCTCACGCTTTGGTGAGCCTTACCCACGGCGGTTCCATTTCGGTGCTCTCTCTAACACACGGGCGAAATAACTGTCGCTAGGCCAACTCCGGAGTGCCGGCTTGTAGGGAGCGACCCTCACAAGCATGTGTAAACGAGTATAGTGGCTAACAAGCAACAAATCAACCATAATAATAATATCATAAGTTTAATTTCACGTTATGTCAAAACATGTCATATTATGTTTACAACCTTCAATAGCCAAGATGCTAAATGTCAACAATATCATGTTGTTCTCCAATTGCCCTTTGGTATGTCTCTACCAATATACCCATGTCTCTAACATGTAAATGTCCATCTCAAGGGCTCACAATTACAAAACCCTAAACCAAACCCTAGTTTTCAAGAAACTAGGTTTTCATGCTAATCTCAAGCAACAATCAAAAATAGAGGTTGTAAAAGGGTCTACTAACCTCAAATCAAGCTTCTAACCAAGCTCACACAAGTTAGGGTTGAAGATCCATCCTCCAACAAGCTCTCCTCACAAGCCACAAGCTCCTCTAGCAAGCAACAAGCAAAAGGAGAAGAGAAAAGAGATCAAAACCCAAGATTTCAAGGGTTTGGGAGAGAAAATCTAGAGAGAGAGAGGAAAAACCCTACCTCTCCTTCTCCTCCAAGCCTCAGCCAAAACAACACAAGAGGGGGTGAAGGGGTACTTAACCCAATGCACAAAATCCACATAGGCCCCTCAAAAAGCCAAAATTGCAAAACTGCACAAAATGCATTCTGCAGCACTGTATACCGGTATGCGCATGTGTATACCGGTATATTGTGCAAAATTGCAAAACCCGAGCCTCGGCCAGCAAGCTGCGCAACCACATTCCGGTATGCCAAATCCAGTACCGGTACGCAGTGCATTCCGGTATGCCAATTCCAGTACCCGAATGCAGTACAAATTCTGCACTTTATGCAGAATTTGCTCTCCGGAGTCCGTTTTCGCCCTTTTTAAGCCACGAAAACACCTCAAAGCTCACCAAACTCAACCGAAAACTCCAGAATAGCATAAGGCACTATTCTCTCACTAGAACTCCGTAATTTGCTAAAGTTCAGTGTACTACAATTTGATTATAGCCTGCCGCAGCCTGATTGTGCTCGACAGAGATACGCTTACTAACTCGGTTGGGTAGCTCCCCCGAGTGCTGCTCCGGAGTGAGGCCTCTCACGCGTTGATGTCGCTGCAGTTCGATTTGGATATGATCCTGCGACCGGCTACCTTCTGGTAGTGTACGGTATGGCTAGGCTTTTGGCGGGACGAGCCTTTTTGGGCGGTTCCGTTAGATTGGGTCAGGAGTGACTATTCATATTAGCGATGCATATACTTTGAGAGTATGACTTGGATAGTGGTAGGATAGTGGCATTACAGCTGTAGAGTTTATTCCAGCTTACTTTATTATTTCTTTACCTACCAGCTATACTGTTAGTCTCGTAGACTTAGTGGGTGGACCGTTGAGGTCGGTAGTGGTACCCACTGAGGACTATTTCTTTTGATAGTAGTTCTCACACCCATTGTTGCCACCTTTTCTTGCAGAGCCTTCGACTGTTGCGGCTGCTGCTTCTGTTCCCGCGGATCGAGGTAAGGGAGTCGCGAGCTAAATCCCTACCATTCCTAATTTTTTCTAGAGGAGGACCCTACTGGAGATAGTTTTATTTTGGGTTGTGCCATGTACATATAGTGTGAACTTGTTGTTCCTGTGAGAGATGGATTTGTATCTATTTTGGCTTTGAAGAAACTGTTGTATTTTGGATCCTATATGTACAGGTGGCTTTTGTTCTATTAGTATGATCTTATTTTCAGCTCTATATCTCTTATAGTTACTTGTATGCATTGTTTACATGTTATATATCGCTTCGTATACATAAAAAATTATATGTATACGGCGGATCTATTGACGAGCCCGGAGAAACGTGTAATCCGGGGCGTGACACTGATAGAAGTACTTGGGGCATTTGTCAAACTGAATGGCATAACCAGCCATTCATACAACCCTTCTTTTGTCTTAGAAGCAGTTTTTCACTCATCCCCAAGCCTAAACTGAATCAGGTGGTAATCGGTACAAAGATCAAGTTTTGTGAAAACAGTTGCCTCTGCCATCATGTCCAACATATCATCCAAGCGGGGGATCGGGAATCGATACTTAATTGTGATTTTATTAATAGCACGACTATCTACACACATACGCCAACTTTCGTCCTTCTTTGATGTAAGAAGTGCCGGTACCCCGCAAAGACCCATGCTCTCTTGTAAAAAGCCCTTCTTAATCAACTCTCCTACTAGGCGCTTTTGAGTTTTGTTCATAAATGAAATCTGAATTCATTAATTTAAAATTTAGAATTAATTCAAATTTTTAAAATTTGGATACACACTAAAAGAAAATTTGTATATTATGAAACATGTATGAAAAATATTTATAGTATAACTAAGTTGAAAATATATAAAACTTATTTGAAGACAAATTAAAGTTAGAAAAAAAATCAATTGATAAATAGACTCATACCGCCAATGACTTAGTGCTATTAATAGTTAGTAGCCTAGTTCATATGAGTCCGGCTACTATGCTATTAATAGCACGAAACACTTGGTTCTAACAAGTTTTATGCCGTTAGATCTACCCCTTTGATCATTTCCACCCATTAAATCATACTATTCAATCAACCACCCACTCAACCCTAGGGGACCACTTTATCCTAACCGCATATCCCTTCATCCAAGGGCCGAAACCTAATAGCACCAATGATTTGGTGCTATTAATAGTATAGTAGCCAAGTTCTATATATATAGAGAGAGAGTTTTACTAGAATACTATCGGCAGTAAATGGCTCGGTTTACTACCAATTTATTTTCGATGATAGAGCTTCCAAATCGACGATCAGCACTGTTAAACATGATATAAACCATTTAAACTATCTGGAAATCAAATTTTATGCTTTTCTGATATTGTTCTCTTGCCCATTAAGTGAAAAAAATGAATGGCCGAAAATGAAAATCATTCAAAAAATGATGATACAATTTTTGTATTTAAGATTACAGTCTAGATCTTAAATAGTTTAAAAAATTTAGTTGATTTGGACTCTTCTATATCGCTAAACGAGCAAACGCATCATACCGGCCATTAAAATTATAAATTTTGTGACCCTTTGATCGTTCGGTTAGTGATGTTAAAAAAGCATAAAATTTAATTTTTAGATAGTTTAAATGGTCTAGATCATGTTCAACTGTGCCGATCGTCGATTTGGAAGCTCTATCATTGAAAACAAATCGTTAGTAAATCGAGCCATTTACTACCAATAGTAGCTTATATATATATATATATATATATATATATATATATATATATATATATATATATATATTCAAATGTCCCATCAGTAATAAGAATAATAAGTTGTAAAGGAGAAATTGTCTTATACACCGGATATATAACTATTTTTTTTGCACTGTATTTATAAAATTTTATTATAAAAGTAGAAATCAAGTAATTTTTGTATCTATGCTTTTTATATATTATAGATTGCATTTATCAAATTAGATTTTAAATTTATTATATTAATTATTGAAAAATAGGTTTAGTTCATGTAACGAATTTTTAGATTTGGTGTAGGCAAAAAAAATTTAAAAAAGGTGAATATATATATATATATATATATATATATATATATATATATATATATATATATATATATATATATATATATATATAGTTGAGCTGGAATGCTATCGGTAGCAAACGGGCTCCGTTGCCACCCATTTGTTTTCGATGATGGAGCCTCCAAATCGACGATCGGCACCGTTGAACATGACCTATACCACTTGAAGCATCTAGAAACTAAATTTCATGTTTTTTCGATATTATTCTCTTGTCCATCAAGTGGACACAAAATGAACAGCTGAGAATAAATATTCTTTAAAAAGTGATGATAGGAATCTTGTAATCAAGATCGAGAGTATAGATCTTGTTCTAAATAGTTAGAATTTTTTAACCAAAATTCAATTGATTTGGATATTTTACACCGTTAAACAAGAAAGCGCCTCATATCGACCATTAAAATTATCAATTTTGAAACCCTTCATTAGGTTAATAATGTCGAAAAGATTTGAAATTTGGTTTCTAGATACTTCAAGTGGTATAGATCATGTTCAACGGTGCCGATCGTCGATTTGGAGGCTCCATCATCAAAAATAAATGGGTGGCAACGGAGCCCGTTTGCTACCGATAGCATTCCAGCTCAACTATATATATATATATATATATATATATATATATATATATATATATATATATATATAGAGTAGGGCTATTGTGCTATTAATAGCACAATAGCCCTTGTGCTATAGACTTTTTAGCCACCCATCAATTTTGATGGGTGGATGAGATGAGAGAGAGAAGAGAAATTCCCATCAATTTTGATGGGTGGATGAGATGAGAGAGAGAAGAGAAATTCAAAGAGAAGAGAAATTGAGACATCCAATTTCTCTTCTCTCTCTCATCTCAACCACCCATCAAAATTGATGGATGGCTAAAAAGTCTATAGCACAAGGGCTATTGTGCTATTAATAGCACAATAGCCCTACTCATATATATATATATATATATATATATATACAAAATGTCTCATCACTAATAAGCAATAAGTTGTAAGGTTTGTCTTACACACTAGGTGCATAATTATTTTTTTTATACTGTATTTATAAAATTTTATCATAAAGTAGAAATCAAGTAATTTTTGTATCTAGACTTTTTATGTATTATAGATTGCATCAATAAAATTAAATTTTTAATTTTGTTATATTAATTATTAAAAAATAGGTTTGGTTCATACAACGAATTCTTAGACTCGGTGTAGGCAAAAAAAAATTAAAAATGCTATTAAGAGAGGGGAATAGGGAAAGTGGGTGGGCCCCACCATCTCCCAAGTAAGGAAAGAGCTGTGGTACTTTTTTTGGGTTCCCTTTTCATGTATTGTATAAGATATAATTTCATCTGATAAATATAATATATTAAAAGTTGCACACTATATAATTTTTACTGTAGAAAATACAATTAAGTTTAGTATTTTTTCCATCTAATTTCGGTACTGCATTTTTGTTGAATCCATATTCGCTAATTAAGGTTACGGATGACATCAAATTTTAGCTAATAAAACTCGATCTCAGTTTAACCCAAAGCCCCAAACAATCCAACCATTTATTTATAGATTATATAAGCTACAATAGATACTCAAAATAAAATGTGGTAACAATTCGCTAATAAATACTCAAAATATATATTTATTGTATACAAAATAACATGTATATATAATATGTTTAAATTTAGAGGAGTACTTGAACTGGAGTATTTGAACCAATAGTATATGGAGTTATATGGTATGAATTATAGTATGATTTTTGACATAATAAATTCATATTTCTATGCAGTTACCTTATCTTATGAAACTGTACAGCTTTTCTTTTTCTTTTTCTTTTTCTTTTTCTTCACAAAAAATAGTTTGCCAAAGTATTGATTGTAGATGTTAGTTGTGTTGGATGTCGCTCGAATCTCTCCAAGTGCTAGTCACCAAACGTCGAAGTTCGATAATTAATGTTCTGTTGGCATTGTCGGAAGATTCGGTTGTTTCTTTCGGTCCAAATTGGACCATTGTACAACAATTACTAGTTAAGTCCATCCTTTCCCCATTTCCTTTAGGACCATTGAAAACGGAAAAAAGTTAATCATCTATACTTATGTACGACAAAGATTTTAAAAAAAATTAAAAATTTAGTAAGTTATGTCCCTAATCAAACCCAAATTGTGGTGGGAAAAAAAAAAAATCCAAATTCTCCCACTATGCGAGATTAAATGAAAAATGCCTAAAGTAGATTAATTCCAGTAATACTATACCACAAAGAGAATAATACTAAAGCAAATATAAACCAAGCAAAAAAAATCAAACACCAAATTTTACATAAAAAATATAAAAAGGGAAAAACTACGAGACCATCTCCAAACAACTCCATTATATGAAATAAGATGAGCACAATTCCTCTATAGCCGCAACTAGAGACGTGGACTACAAGAATTACTATAACTCCAAATAAAGAGAAATATTCGAAAGATCTCACCACCAATGTTCCTTGCAAAACACCCCAAAAAAAAATCTTCTGGCAAGATAATCGGGCTCCTTCGGCTTACCCATGAAAACGGGTTCTCTAGCAAGCCTACAATGGTGGCCTTGAAGAGCTTCTTCTTCTCTACCTTTCTTTCCTTTTTCTTTTGCAAGAGAAAATAGAGAACGCTTGTTTCTATCTCTCATCCCTAAGCCCTAATTATTTAAGGTACTGTTTGGTTGGAGAATAAGCTATTCTTGCTTATTTTTAGAATAAGTATAACTTCTGGGATAAACAGGAATTAGACCAATTTTATGTTTGGACGAGAATCGAGATATTGTGAGGGATAAGAAAAATTACGTTTGGATGATTGGGTTAGAATAGTAGGAATAAAAGTAATTATAATTAAATTTCTAAAATAATATTTAAAAAAATTAATAAATTAATTAATTAAAAATACCATATGAGATGATGAAGAATTACATTAATTAGTGAATAACTATAAAAAATAAGTATGTTAATATTAATAATTATTTAATCAATTATATTTTTAGTTAATATATTAATTTGAATTAAAATATTAATTATGCAAATAATATAAATATTAGTTAATGATTGAATAAGCAAGTCAATTTTAATTATTTAATTGGCTAATTAATTATAAATAATATATCAATTACTATTTAAGTACTTATTAATTTAATAAGTCAAATAATTAATTAATTATTAAAAAGTTAATTGCATTAATTAATAAATTTTTTATACTATTTATAACTTAATTAGCAGAGGGATAAAATAGAGAATGACTTATTCTACCTACGGGGTGGATCTACTATTCTCCCCTCTTAACGGGTTATTCTAGAATAACCCGTTAAGAGAAGAATAGTAAATTTTGATGGCGTTTGAAAGAATAAGAGGAATAAATTTCTTATTCCCTCTTTATCCCTTCAATCAAACATGGCCTTAAATGTATATGAGTAAAGGTGGAAAATAAATACTTGGCCCAACTATTTAGCCCATGAGCCTAAATAGCTCCTACATAATCCATCAAAATGGGTCTAACTAAATTTGTGCACTTTTACACATAACTCCCTCATGAGGGGGGACACCGCAACATGTATGAACCAAACAAAATTTTGACGTATCACTGCAAAATTAGAATATTACATATTTATATCTTATGAGTTGTATTTGGATTGAAATTTAAGCGTATGAACTGAGTGTTCGCTTTTGGGTTATGCTGATTAAATTAAGCCCAAAATTCTGGTCTGTTTAGGGCTTTAATTGGACTAGCTCAAAGCACTATTCAAACTAATCTTTCATATTTAGCTCTACTTTGATGTTCAGATTTCTACTTACTTTTTCTATAATATTTTTAAATATAAACGAAGCCATTTTACTTATGAGTTATTTTTCACGACGGAACATGCTCCAGTTGAAAATACAAGCTGTTAAATACTATTTAGACAATTCGAACTTTCTAAATATCAAATTTCATAAACTTTTGACATCATTAATCATTTGTCTTGTACTAAAGTATTTCAGAAAGTAACAACATTTAATTATTAGTACAATGTGGATTTGAGATCACTTAATTACTATTAGGTAGATGATATTGTAACATCGTAAAATTTAGATTTTATGAAGTTCAAACAGCTTAGACTGTATTTAAAGTATTCAAGTGTTACTTTTATGTTTAATGCATCTTTTATTCTTTTCTCAATAAATTGCTACTACAGTAACTCATGTAATTTTTAGAAGAACAATTCTTGTTGTACACTTGTAGACTAGGTATAAGATCTATACCCTGCTTATCCAAAAACTATTATTTTCCTACTAATGTTATCAATTTTTTTTGTTTAATACTAAAAAGTTTTGCGAACCCTTGGATGAAAGAGGATTAAAATTTACACCTTTGATAGAGTGTAGAAGTAGAATTTATCTTTTATGAAGTAATCTAGCTTTAGTCGGGCAAACTGTGTACTATGTGGAAAGATAAAGATGCATGAGACCCCCTCAATGATTATGCCATTTTGAACATTTCCAAACTATCATAACTTTTGATTTTTTGAAATTGAGTGAGTTTCATGAAAAACATTTGGAAATGTTATCAAATTTATTGGTAACAGTTGAAGGCATCTCATTTCAAAATGACCTGTAGCTGAGGGTGTCTCCATATATATATTTTCCTTTATGAAAGTTATGATTTCAGTAACCTAGCTATTAAATTATTGTGGTATCACTCTAGAATTAAGAATGAAAAATGTAACTTTTGATACTTTGCGTGCTATTTGTGAATTGTGAGTACTAATTTATGCAGTATCATGTTACCCTTTCCCTTGTAGGACACTTACAGTAGTTGTTGTTGGATAAAATTAAACAAATATCTCTTTTTTTGAAATCTTTTTAGTAGAACTTTAAATCTAAATAATTTTCATTTAGACAATTAAAAATATTGTCTTGAGTAAATTTAAATAAAAACAATTTAATTGCTGTTTTGAAAATCACAGGCTATAATGAACAAATAAAAATAAGGGAAAGAGAATAGATGAGGCCTGTGGGTCGAGGCGTGCAAATGCACTGTCCTAGAAGCAAGATTGCCCCTCCACGTACGAGGCTACCGGCAATCACTCCTAGCGATACAACGACCACTGTCCACCCCGTCGGCACGGCTCCAAGGTGGCGCAAAATGAACCCAACAGACTTTAGGAGATCCAGCAAAAATCAGAACAAAGAATATAAAGTTCAGTGTGAAAACTTAAAGTTCAGTGTAAGAATGAGAAGAGGAAGAAGCTTGATATTTGTGCACTAGGAGTGGAGGAGATAATGTTGGCTCACTGACTCCACAGCACCCTCTCCTCATCTATATATATAGATGAGGATCAAGCTCCAATGGCTCAATTGGAGAAGCCATTGGTTCTTCCCAATGCAAGATTTGGGTCCTTCCCAATGCAATATTTGGGTCCTTCCCAATGTAATTTTTAGGTCCTTTCCAATGTAATTTTTAGGTCCTTCCCAATGCAAGAATTGGGTCCTTCCCAAGGTGGTCAAGTTCCATTCCCAATATGGGTCAAGTTTAATTCCCAAGGTAGAAGATCTTGGTCAAGATCTCAAGATCCTAGGGGATATGCATACCTTCCCAATGTAGGTCAAATAAATATAAGTTTTAAATCACTAAAAATTAATTAATCCCAACATTCCCCCACATGATTTAAAATTTCAAATAAAGAAAGAAAATAAAACTGAAATACAAAATAATTCAAAAGAATGCTGGATCTCTTATACCACGTATTCGGCGAAGGTACCTTTCGGATTTGAACCTTCACTTAGTGCTTGTCTATGTACATCCGAGGGCACAATGGTGGACTACGCCTTGAACCAAGGCCGGTGAATCGGATTTCCACAAACCGCACACATGCATATATGGTACAGTCGTTTAGGTTCTGAGCGGGTGAGCGCTATTACGGCCATGCGCTAGTATCGCTTCATGTGTGTTTTAGGGAACCGCCCTCTTCCCATAGTCACGGCCTCACGACTCCACACATATAGTAGGTCCTCAAAGGGTATCCGCAAGGTCACACCCTGCCTCATGGGTCTCGGAACCATTCAGGGTCAAAGCCCTTCCTATCCACTTGCAGTTATGAGCACTGTCGCCATAGGGATGAGGATACAAAAGCAGTGCTCCTCACAGCTACCTGTTCGACTTGTTTCTACCCATTGAACCTGCAACAGGTTGGGTTGCCGTCGCCGGTAACTACTATTGTGGGCTCAGCCCCATCCCCCTCGACGATTCTAGGATCACAGTCCTAGATAATCCCTTTGTAAGCTGATCAGCCAAATTTCTCGCAGATCTGACAAATTCTAATGCAATTACATTTTCTTTCATATTCTGTCGAATGAATTTATGTCTCACTTTCATGAATCTATTCATCTTAGTCTCCACATTCTCTTGGGCACATTTATCAATAGCAGATCTACAATCACAATGAATACTGACAGGTGCTAAGGGTCGCTCCATTAGTGGCAAATCATAAAGAAACTCTCTAATCCACTTAGCCTCTGCTACAGTGGTATCTAACGCTATAAGTTCAGATTCCATAGTACTTCTGGCAATCAAAGATTGTTTAGTTGATTTCCAAGAGACAGCTGCTCCTCCTAGGAGAAAAACAAATCCAGTAGTCGACTTCACATCAGCTGTATCACTAATCCAATTGGCATCACTATATCCTTCCAATACTGCAGGAAAGCCACTGTAATGCAATCCATAAGACATAGTCCCCTTTAGATATCTCAAAACTCTTTCTAAGGCATTCCAATGTTCTCTATTTGGGTTATGGGTATATCTTCTCAATCTGTTCACAGCATAAGCCAAATCAGGTCTAGTGTAATCTACTAGGTATCCTAAGGATCCTATAATCTGAGCATATCTATTTTGACCTATTGGATCTCCTCTATTCTTCTTAAGATGTACACTAGGATCATAAGGTGTTACTACAGGTCTAACATCAAAATATCCAAACTTCTTTAACAACTGTTCACTATAATGAGATTGGCTCATAATAATTTCATTCGACTTTCTAATGATCTTCATGTTAAGAATTACATCTGCATGCCCAAGGTCTTTCATATCAAAATTCTCATTAAGTAATTTCTTTACATCATGTATCACATTCATATTGTGTAGTACACTGAACTTTTGCAAATTGCGGAGTTCTAGTGTGAGAATAGTGGCTTGTACTATTCTGGAGTTTTGGGTTGAGTTTGGTGAGCTTTGAGGTGTTTTCGTGGCTTAAAAAGGGCGAAAACGGACTCCGGAGAGCAAATTCTGCATAAAGTGCAGAATTTGTACTGCATTCGGGTACTGAAATTTGGCATACCGGAATGCACTGCATTCGGGTACTGGAATTGGCATACCGGAATGCACTGCATTCGGGTACTGGAATTGGCATACCGGTATGTGACTGCGCAGTTTGCTGGCTGAGGCTCGGATTTTGCAAATTTTGCATAGTATACCGGTATACACATGCGCATACCGGTATACAATGCTGCAGAATGCATTTTTGTGCAGTTTTGCAATTTTGGCTTTGTGAGGGGCCTAGTTGGATTTTGTGCATTGGGTTTAAGTACCCTTTCACCCTCTTTCTCAGCCATTGTTGGCTGAGGCTTGGGAGATGAAGGAGGTAGGTTTTCTCTCTCTCTCTCTAGATTTTCTTGCTCCCAAATCCTAGAAAAGTGGTTTTGATCTCTTTTCTCTCCATTTTCTTCGTGGAGGAGTGCTCCTAGGCTTGGAGGGAGCTCGGGGCTGAGGAATGGAGCTTGTTGGTGGATGGATCTTCAACCCTAGCTTGTGTGAGCTTGGTTGGAGGCTTGATTTGAGGTTAGTAAACTCTTTTACAACCTCTATTTATGATTGTTGCTTGAGATTGCATGTAAACCTAGTTTCTTGGAAAATTAGGGTTTGATTTGGGGTTTCGTGATTGTGAACCCTTGAGGTGGAATTGATGGGTGTAGAATGTTGTTGTAGGTTGGATTTGATGATCTCTAACCTCCAATGGGACTTAGAACAAGTTTTACTTGCTCAAGGTAAATTCCACCCATTTACCTCATTGTTCTTGGTGGTTTTCGAAATTGCTTGTTCGATACCCCTAACCCCTTGGAAAATTATCTTAGGGTATGGGAAGCTCGGGGGACAACTTCGTTTCGAAGTACTGCGAGGTTTCGACGGGTATCCGGTGGGTCTGACCTCACCGAAAGGGGTGAACTCCCCCTATGTCTCCTATCTTGTTATAGGATTGATTAGATGCATAATTATAATAATTATGGCATGATGATAATTGTGATTTTATGAGACATGCAAGTTGTTTATTAAAAATGCATATTTCATATAGTATGGCATTATGAGGATATTATGCATGCTAGGGTATTCGCACTATTAGTGTAATGATGCATTAGGAAATGCTAAGTATGTTATGCATGCTAGAGATGAGCATCATTTGAGACACCACTTGAGTGGTGGACTAGTGAACTCTCTTGCATACCAAAGTATGCTTGTATAGAGAAAAGAGGAATTATGGCAAATGCAATATATGTATGTTTGTATAGGGAAAAGAGAGGATTGGATATATGCAGGATAAGTTGTTGCACCTCATTTAGGTGGGCAACTTTGACGGGCATCATTGGCTTTGGCTCGACCTTTTGGTCGTGGATTGATTCCATGTTTAAGACATGAGGAAAGGGATACTATTTGCATTTGATAAATATAATCGGTTAATGGATTTCTTGCATGATAGCTCTATACTCTATGTAGTAGAGGTCGTCGTAGCTTATGCATGGCATGAATATGGACTCGTTGGCATCGTAGAATGCATTGTGATAGTATTGTAGAATGCATGGATTATAGCATTAGAGAATGCATGACATATGGCATCGTAGAATGCATGATTTGGGGCATTTGTAGAATGCATTGTTTTGGCATTAGTGGAATGCATAGTACATGACATTAGAATAATGCATGGTTTATGAACTTAGTAAACAATGAGATGAACGGTTACATGTTAGAGACATGGACATATTGGTAGGGACATACCATCGGACTTTGAGAACAATATGATATTGTTGACTTTTAGCGTCTTGGCTATTGAATGTAGTAAACATGACATGACGTGTTTTTTTGACATAGTGTGAGGGTAAACACTTGTATTTCACTTAGGTGAATAATTAGGTTGACATTTTGACATAATGTTAGATCCTTGAACATTGGTTGGCTATTCCATGTTTTTTAGACATGATGAACGTGACACTTATGCAGTTGATTATGCTTGTTGGCCATTTGTGCTCATTCGCACATGCTTGTGAGGGTCGCTCCCTACAAGCCGGCACTCCGGAGTTAGCCTTGCGACCTTGGTCGCCCGTGCAGGTTTGGGCGCCGAAGTGGATCGCCGTTGGGGGAGTGTCTCATTCTAGCGAGAATGTTGACTACCACGGGGCCATTAGGCACGGCACAAGCCGGGACGTTACCTTGTGTAAGTCCCTTGTGGATTGGGTAAAAGCTAAGTAAACTGGACATAGTATATTGGTTGCTTGATGCATATAGTGTAGTGTATGGACATAGTAGTGAGTAGCACATTGTGGCATTACTTAGCTTGACACTGTTGGGATGCATTCATTGTAGTTGGACATATTAGTTAGTCACTACATATATTGGCATCCATAATAGCATTAGACCTATACTCATGATGATTAGTATAGAGGCATGATATTGTGATGATAAGAATAGAAAGATTCTTTTAACCTTTAAACATAGCATTAATTTGACATGCATGTTAAATGATGTGATTAAATGTTGAGCTATGACAATAGAACATATTCATGTTCATGTAGATGATTTAGTTTTTGGAGGCAAGATAGTTGTAGAACTACCTGTTTAGCATTAAATGTTATATGCTTTCTGTTTTATGTTTCAGTTATACTATCTTGCCTCAGTTGACCTAGCGGTGTAATTCGCCACTCTCGGCGGCTTACCCACTGGGAACTATTGATTAATAGTTCTCACCCCCATTGTTGTTGGGTTTTTCAGAGCCTTCCGCAGCAGGAGAGGCTTGGGATCGCGGCGAGGGGTTAGCAGCTAGCTAGAGCCTCTACGGTGTTATTATTGTAGGCATACCATGATGTCCTTTCATTTTATTTTATATGAAAGGTGTATAGATGTTGGTTGACCTATTGTGGATAAGATGTATAATGTTATTGTATATCTTGAGATTTTAGTTGTATGGATTTATTTCTAGTTGTAGAACTATGTTCTCGCTCTGATTACCTTGTTAGGATGTATTCTTTATCCTTCTTGATGGTTGTTAGCATAGACGCCTTGTGTACATTATGTTGTTTGAGGTACACGGCGGGTCTGCGCACGTGCCTGGTAGGCTCCCACGAGGGCCCGGGGCGTGACAGATTATTGTGGTATCAGAGCCTAGGGTTGAGTCATAGTGGACCTAGTAAACCTTAGGCAGGTTGGACGATAAGGAATAGGAACGTGAGAGACGAGATCTCTTGTGACATATTGGCGAAAGTATTATGATTGGGTCGTTTCTAAAAGCTCCAAACTTGTTGGAGTTAGATCGGAGTGAACCACTTCTATACCCTTGGAGGGTCACGTTGGCGGCCGACAACGTGACATCGGGGAATAGTGGGAGTCCACTTCATTACTTTCGCGTGATTGGGGTTATAGTCTTGTGTGGGATGCGTTGGCGTGGGGTATTTCACCTGCGCATGTTTTGCTTGTTGCAGCTTGAGTGGTGATCGACGCACTCTTGATGGCGGCCGAGGCAGCCGAGACGGGACTTCTGCATCCTCCGGATTTGGTGAGACCCTGAAGTTGGGAGAGCAACTGGTAAATTCAGCGAGTGTGGTGGAGCGGCGATCAATTATGATGACTACTCCAAGTTGAGGCTTTGCGCCGGCAGACGAGAGGATTAAGTAACTGGAGGGTTTGTCGATCCAGTTGGCAGTCGACCTCAGGAAATTTTATGAAAATGTGGATCGCACCTTGATAAGGGCAAGAGATGTGGAGACCGTTAGGACGGTAAAAGAAGCTACTATGAGTGGCAAGATTATTGTAAGAGGACAATCAAGTGATCCAGGAGAGATTGACCTCGAGAAGGTGGACCTTTGGCAGGATGTTAATGGGACGACGTCAAATCGTCATCGACCATTGTGATGTGTGAGCGGTGAAGTCCGCATGTACCCGATGATACTCTTGGAGTAGGGGCAATTACTCTTTTCGTGGCCAGGTGGGCCATCCCCAGTTGGAGTGTTGAAGAGTTTAATGTCGACGATATTGGGATCGACTTCGTGCGGTTTGCACCGGATGAAGGCGTGTCTGTTTGACGGGCGGATGATGACGCAGCGACAATGGAGGTTGTCGCAGCTCGTAGTATTGGAGCTTGTTTGTTGTCTGTTATGATTGTAGCTTTAGTTCGGCTGTTTGCCGAATGCTTGGCAGGGAACTTGTTTTCCTTGATGCTTGCAGGTTGAGTGGTCCTGAGTGTTTGGACTTGAGAGTACTGTCCTTGTACTCCGTTAGCTTTGGATGTTTTGTGCTCCAACGAAGCGATTGGCTTTATTTGGCTGAAAGCGTATAGTTCCAATTTGAACTTGGGCTGGCTCTTCGGCTATCTGATTGCCGATGAGTGTGTGAGCCGAGCTGTAGTGCTTTGAGATCTTGGACACGAAATAGTGTTTTCAGAGGGCGTGAAAATTCGTTAATTGCGACGATTGTTTCACCTGCCCAAGCCTGGTTGTGGCTTAGTGAGCGCGTGGCCTTTGGGCCGGCACCTTTAGTGAGGGTTGAGAATCCTCAAAGGCGAGGATGTCTCTTGTGAGGGAGTTGCTTGTGCAATCCCGGTTGTGTTGTGAGAGTTGAAGGCTTGGTCTGGAGACCTCTTTTGCCTTGTGTTTTCTCTTGTGGAGCATAGATCTCATTTGTTTTGTGCGGATGGGTCATTTCGACGGTGAGTCGACTATCGTGAACTCGGTAGGGTCACGATGAAGGATATGCACCCGTAGTAGAGATCGGTTGATCTGTTTGATCAAGCTCCATGAATTCTGGTTTTACTCGAGGGTAGTTGCAATCTAGTACTACTCTCGTTGGATCGAGTTTGAGTTTTGACCGGGGGTGACTTGTTTACTCGGTGTAGACATTACGAAATTGTCGTGATGTCGTTCGAGCTGTTGATGCTCTTGTGTGCTGTGATGTTTGGCCCTTTTGGGTATCTTGGTCCCTATGCGCATCGACGACGAGTTGGAAGTCGAGAGGCGATGAAGACCATGAAGATTCCTTGAACGAGGACTGCAAGTACTTCAGATTGAAGGCGTGCTGTTTTGGTTGTGAGGACTAGTGTCCTTTGGCAGTTGATGCCAAAGTGGTTATGATTGGAGATCTCGAGGAAACCAACCATCCATAGTGGATTGGAACAAGCGGATAGGATCGAAGTTCAAACTTCCTAGTTTGATTGAATGTGAGGGATAATTGTGAGGAGATTACTTAGTTATCTACTCCCTTTTCTGGACTCACACATTAAAGGATTAAACTTTTTAGGAAGATATGTGTGAGAGAAGTTTCTTGGAACCGTTGGTGTGGTCGATGACCGCCAACCTTGGTTACCCCGAAGGTGGGCTTTTTGTTTTGTAGTTGTGTTTCTCTCTATGGATTGAGTTGCACTTTGGTGTAAAATTGAAAGGTAGGGTTAACCTTTCAGCAAGTGAGAGAATGCAAGAGGATTTGCCAAATTGTGATTTAGAAATGATTGCCATGGCATTTGCTTGAAAATGTGGCAATTGTATGTATTGTCAGTGGTGTGAAGTGCACCCAGACCTTATTGTTGGAGATATCTCGATACTCAAGGAAATGAGTTGAAGCTGTGAAAACAGGTTAGAGGCCGATGTACTAGGATTATCGATGAGATGAGTATTATGATGTGATATCTATCCTTTGGATCGGATCACGGAAGTTAGCTTTGATCCCGACTGGTAAATGATGCAATTGAGATCAAGAATGTTGCGGCGGATGGATTCCTAATGGATTGTCAAAAAGTGTCTTGATGATGAAATTGACAAGTTGCACCGGTGATAGCAGGATCTATGTAATGTGCTATATGAAAGCTATCTACTTTATATGGATAAAGGACGATTACCGGGGATTCCGGAATTGGATTGTCTCGCTTCTAAGCTAGACGTGATGATTGTTGAGAGATTGTGAATAGGAGTAACTATTCACCTGAGTTGGATTGAGGAAATTTTCGCACAAGTATACCTTGGTGAATTGTGCGACTGCTTAGAGCGCCTGGCTCTACTGTTTTGGACTTTGAGTAAAACGGATGATTCCCGTTGAGAGATGTGATTTTGGTACTTGAATCAGAGGATCTGATGATGATGCTTGATTAAGGAAATCCAAGAGATTTATGTCTGAAGAATTTAAGTTTAGATTCTTAGGATTATTTGAGACCCTGAGGCTTTGGGCCTAGTGGCATGTCGAGCTGTTTTACTTCAGATCTATCTGTTGGAGGTATATGACGTGTTTTGACGCCGAGCGAGTATTTGAAGTCCACCCGGATGGTGGATGACGTTTCTTTAGAGCTGCATGAAGATTTAACTTCAAGGAGCAGTGGTTGCGGTTTGGACTTGTGGAATGTAGGAATTCGGGATTGTCACTATTCCTACTACAAGATGCTTTGGAGCAACATCTTGGACGCGATGCATGGTGTGAGAGCTGGAGGCTTCACTGCGAGGATGATGTTCTTATCTCCTCCGGTTTTGTGTTTGTTTGTTGTTGTTGATCCGTAGTTTCGCGGACGAAACTCCTTTTTAGGAGGGGAGTATGTGGTACACTGAACTTTTGCAAATTGCGGAGTTCTAGTGTGAGGATAGTGACTTATACTATTCTGGAGTTTTGAGTTGAGTTTGGCGAGCTTCGGAGCGTTTTCGGGACTTAGAAAGTGCGAAAACGGACTCTGAAAGTCGAAATCTGCAAAAGTGCAGATTTTGCAATCGCATTACCGGTATCTGGTTTGGGGATACCGGAATCCAGTGCACTGCGCAGCTCTCGGGTTCTGCGGAATGGAATGGAGATACCGGAATACCGGAATGCACTGTATGTTATGCGCATACCGGTACTGGAATAGTACCGGGCATACCGGAATCCCTTGCGCAGTTTGCTTGGCCGAGGCTCGGATTTTGCAAATTTTTTGGTTGGATACCGGTATGCCCATGCGCATACCGGTATACAATGCTGCAGAATGCATTTTTGTGCAGTTTTGTGATTTTGTTCTTTGGAAGGGCTTATGGGGATATTGTTACATTGGGTATAACTTACCCCTTCACCCTTTCACAGCCATTGTTGGCTGAGGTTGGAGGAGATGAAGAAGGTAGGTTTTCTCTCTCTCTCTCTCTAGATTTTCTTGCTCCCAACCCCTTAGATCAGTGGTTTTGATCTCTATTTTCTCTCCATTTTCTTCGTGGAGGAGTGCTCCTAGGCTTGGAGGGAGCTCGGGGCTGAGGAATGGAGCTTGTTGGTGGATGGATCTTCAACCCTAGCTTGTGTGAGCTTGGTTGGAGGCTTGATTTGAGGTTAGTAAACTCTTTTACAACCTCTATTTATGATTGTTGCTTGAGATTGCATGTAAACCTAGTTTCTTGGAAAATTAGGGTTTGATTTGGGGTTTCGTGATTGTGAACCCTTGAGGTGGAATTGATGGGTGTAGAATGTTGTTGTAGGTTGGATTTGATGATCTCTAACCTCCAATGGGACTTAGAACAAGTTTTACTTGCTCAAGGTAAATTCCACCCATTTACCTCATTGTTCTTGGTGGTTTTCGAAATTGCTTGTTCGATACCCCTAACCCCTTGGAAAATTATCTTAGGGTATGAGAAGCTCGGGGGACAACTTCGTTTCGAAGTACTGCGAGGTTTCGACGGGTATCCGGTGGGTCTGACCTCACCGAAAGGGGTGAACTCCCCCTATGTCTCCTATCTTGTTATAGGATTGATTAGATGCATAATTATAATAATTATGGCATGATGATAATTGTGATTTTATGAGACATGCAAGTTGTTTATTAAAAATGCATATTTCATATAGTATGGCATTATGAGGATATTATGCATGCTAGGGTATTCGCACTATTAGTGTAATGATGCATTAGGAAATGCTAAGTATGTTATGCATGCTAGAGATGAGCATCATTTGAGACACCACTTGAGTGGTGGACTAGTGAACTCTCTTGCATACCAAAGTATGCTTGTATAGAGAAAAGAGGAATTATGGCAAATGCAATATATGTATGTTTGTATAGGGAAAAGAGAGGATTGGATATATGCAGGATAAGTTGTTGCACCTCATTTAGGTGGGCAACTTTGACGGGCATCATTGGCTTTGGCTCGACCTTTTGGTCGTGGATTGATTCCATGTTTAAGACATGAGGAAAGGGATACTATTTGCATTTGATAAATATAATCGGTTAATGGATTTCTTGCATGATAGCTCTATACTCTATGTAGTAGAGGTCGTCGTAGCTTATGCATGGCATGAATATGGACTCGTTGGCATCGTAGAATGCATTGTGATAGTATTGTAGAATGCATGGATTATAGCATTAGAGAATGCATGACATATGGCATCGTAGAATGCATGATTTGGGGCATTTGTAGAATGCATTGTTTTGGCATTAGTGGAATGCATAGTACATGACATTAGAATAATGCATGGTTTATGAACTTAGTAAACAATGAGATGAACGGTTACATGTTAGAGACATGGACATATTGGTAGGGACATACCATCGGACTTTGAGAACAATATGATATTGTTGACTTTTAGCGTCTTGGCTATTGAATGTAGTAAACATGACATGATGACGTGTTTTTTTGACATAGTGTGAGGGTAAACACTTGTATTTCACTTAGGTGAATAATTAGGTTGACATTTTGACATAATGTTAGATCCTTGAACATTGGTTGGCTATTCCATGTTTTTTAGACATGATGAACGTGACACTTATGCAGTTGATTATGCTTGTTGGCCATTTGTGCTCATTCGCACATGCTTGTGAGGGTCGCTCCCTACAAGCCGGCACTCCGGAGTTAGCCTTGCGACCTTGGTCGCCCGTGCAGGTTTGGGCGCCGAAGTGGATCGCCGTTGGGGGAGTGTCTCATTCTAGCGAGAATGTTGACTACCACGGGGCCATTAGGCACGGCACAAGCCGGGACGTTACCTTGTGTAAGTCCCTTGTGGATTGGGTAAAAGCTAAGTAAACTGGACATAGTATATTGGTTGCTTGATGCATATAGTGTAGTGTATGGACATAGTAGTGAGTAGCACATTGTGGCATTACTTAGCTTGACACTGTTGGGATGTATTCATTGTAGTTGGACATATTAGTTAGTCACTACATATATTGGCATCCATAATAGCATTAGACCTATACTCATGATGATTAGTATAGAGGCATGATATTGTGATGATAAGAATAGAAAGATTCTTTTAACCTTTAAACATAGCATTAATTTGACATGCATGTTAAATGATGTGATTATATGTTGAGCTATGACAATAGAACATATTCATGTTCATGTAGATGATTTAGTTTTTGGAGGCAAGATAGTTGTAGAACTACCTGTTTAGCATTAAATGTTATATGCTTTCTGTTTTATGTTTCAGTTATACTATCTTGCCTCAGTTGACCTAGCGGTGTAATTCGCCACTCTCGGCGGCTTACCCACTGGGAACTATTGATTAATAGTTCTCACCCCCATTGTTGTTGGGTTTTTCAGAGCCTTCCGCAGCAGGAGAGGCTTGGGATCGCGGCGAGGGGTTAGCAGCTAGCTAGAGCCTCTACGGTGTTATTATTGTAGGCATACCATGATGTCCTTTCATTTTATTTTATATGAAAGGTGTATAGATGTTGGTTGACCTATTGTGGATAAGATGTATAATGTTATTGTATATCTTGAGATTTTAGTTGTATGGATTTATTTCTAGTTGTAGAACTATGTTCTCGCTCTGATTACCTTGTTAGGATGTATTCTTTATCCTTCTTGATGGTTGTTAGCATAGACGCCTTGTGTACATTATGTTGTTTGAGGTACACGGCGGGTCTGCGCACGTGCCTGGTAGGCTCCCACGAGGGCCCGGGGCGTGACATATTGGTACCAAAAATCAGAATGTCATCAACATACAAACACAAGATTACTATCTGTCCATCATATTCCTTTGAATATACACATTCATCAGACATATTCACATGAAAGCCATTTGATACAACTAATGAATCAAATTTCAAGTGCCACTGTTTAGGAGCTTGTTTAAGACCATATAGAGATTCTAGTCAATTTCACACTTTGTTTTCATGCCCAGAAACTATTTGATTTCTTCATCTAAATCACCATATACATTTGATGAATTTGGTGTCGGTTAGACAGCGAGACATCATCAGACATATTCACATGAAAGCCATTTGATAAAAAAGTGCCACTGTTTAGGAGCTTGTTTAAGACCATATAGAGATCTAGTCAATTTGCACACTTTGTTTTCATGCCCAGAAACTACAAAACCCTCAGGTTGCTTCATATAGATTTCTTCATCTAAATCACCATTCAGAAAAGCTGTCTTAACATCCATTTGATGAATAATCAACCCATGGACAGAAGCTAAGGCTATCAACATCCTAATAGAAGTAATCCTAGCAACAGGTGCATACACATCAAAGTAATCCACACCAGGCTTCTGTGCAAAGCCCTGTGCTACTAGTCTAGCCTTATACTTATCTACAGATCCATCTGGTCTCAACTTTTCTTAAAGATCCATCTACAGCCTACAGGTTTACATCCTAGAGGTAAATCAGTCAACTCCCAAGTATGGTTCTGTAGAATAGACTGCATCTCAATATTAATAGCCTCTTTCCAAAATGATGCATCTACAGACTTCATAGCTTGGTCAAAGGTAGATGGAGTATCTTCTACAAGTAGGACACAAAAATCATCTCCAAAAGTTTTCTCTATTCTATGACGCCTACTTCTTCTAGGTTCAACCTCTACTATAGGTTCACTAACTCTTGGTCTGCTAGAGCTACCTATAGGTTCAGCTGGAGTAGGTCTATCTACTCTAGTCCTAAAAGGAAAGATATCCTCAAAGTACACTGCATCTCTAGCCTCAATTATAGTGTTGTTAGAAATCTCATTAATTTCAGAATTCACTACCAAAAATCTGTTTGCATTGCTATCCTGTGCATAACCCATAAAAACTGTATCCACAGTCTTAGGTCCTAACTTCCTTTTCTTATTTTCAGGAATCTTTACTTTAGCTAGGCACCCCCACACTTTAAGATAACTCAGATTAGGCTTCCTACCTTTCCAAAGCTCATAAGGAGACACATTAGAATTCTTGTGGGGAATTCTATTTAAAATCATACATGCAGATATCAAAGCTTCCCACCACAAGTTCTCCGGTGCACCTGAACTGATAATCATCGAGTTCACCATATCCATTAAAGTTCTATTCTTACGTTCAGCAACTCCATTAGATTGATGTGTGTAAGGTGCAGTCACTTGATGTATAATTCCAAATTCTTGACAGAAAGCAGTCATATCATTTGAAGTATATTCACCACCTCGATCAGATCTCAAAATCTTAATTTTCTTGTCTAATTGATTTTCTACCTCAGCTTTATAAATTTTGAATCTGCTTAAAACTTCATCTTTTGTCTTGATCAAATAAGCATAACAATATTTTGAATGATCATCTATAAAAGTCACAAAATATTTATTTCCACCTCTACTAGGTCTACTTCCATCACACACATCACTATGCACAAGTTCTAAAAGATCACAATCTCTATCCACTGATTTAAAAGGTTTTCTAGGCTCCTTAGCTTGCACACATATTTCACATCTATGATCAGGTAAATCAGATTTAGGAATCAAATCAAGATGCATCAATCTTTTAACAGTATTATAATTCACATGTCCCAATCTTCCATGCCAAATATTAGTAGAAACAACATTCAAAACAAGGGCACTATCATTAATAGAAGGAGAAGATACAGATAGTTTAAACAAACCATCACACAAAAATCCCTTCCCTACAAAATTCACACCTTTGTGATAACTACCCTATTACATTCAAAAACTAACTTAAAACCTCGCTGAACTAAAAGAGAACCACAAATCAGATTCTTCCTAATCTCGGGAACATGGTGGACTCCGTGCAAGGTAAGGGTCTTCCCAGAGGTCAGCAATAAATCTACTCGACCGGTCCCAAGCACGTGAGAAGAGGCTGCATTCCCCATGTTCACCGATCCTCCACACGAGTCCTGATAGGTGGAAAACCAAGAACGATCAGAGCAAGCATGAACGTTTGCTCCAGTATCTATCCACCAATCAGAGGAACTAAAGGCAAGGTTAATTTCAGACACACTAGATCCTAACCTGATAGTGGGGTCAGAAGGGTCAGGCCCAGCAGTCAACATATTCATCTGGCGCTCAGGTGGAGCTCCCTTCTTCTTCTTCGGTGCAAAAGGCCGAGACTTGCGGAAATAGCAATTCTTCGCAAAGTGATTGGTCTTTCCGCACACAAAGCAACCAGAGTTGCCTCCACTCTCCTCAGGTTTAGGTTTCTTAAAGTTTGGGTTGAACTTTCTATGGTGGAAAGGCTTCTTCTTAAAGTTCCTATGATGTTGAAAGTTTCTACCCTTATTCTTGAAATTCTCTACCAGGTTGGCTTGGGTTGTAGGTTCATTAGGCTTCTTATCCCTAGCTCGGTTCGACTCTTCTATCCTAATGGATCTTAGGACATAATTCAGGGAAAGCTCTCTTTGATTATGATTAAGATCATTTGCATGGTTCGACCAAGCGGATGGCAATTTATCTATAAGGGTGGCAACTAAAAAGCTCTCATCTAGATCTACACCATTAGATCTAAGCTGCTCAATTATATGCTCAAAATCATGAAGCTGGTCAGACATAGACTTATTATCAACCAACTTAAATTTAATCAAATCTGAAGCTTGGTATCTCTTCTGGGTAGGATCAACTTGACCATACTTATTTTCTAAAGATATCCAAAGTTCCCTAGCTGTTTTAGAACTACAGTATATGTCATACAGTTTATCAGATAGGGTACTAAGAATCCGATTCAAACAATTATAGTTGATCATGTTAGGGTCAATAGGAGGTGCAGATGCGGGTGCAGTAGCAGGAGAAGTGGATCCGGCTTGGGCTTGGCTCCGAGTATACGGTCTGTTGACCGCAGGATGGATTGCACCTTCAGGTGCAGTTCCAGTGCTATTCTCGGTAGGATCCGAGATAGCAGATACAAGCCCAAGTGTGGTGAGCCAGAACCTCATTTGATTCTGCCACCTTTTAAAGTTACGACCATCAAAAGTAAAAGGCTTCGCCGAATACGAATTCTCCATCGTAAAATATCTGTGATTAATTAAACTGCACTAGTGTCACAAGATTATTCTAAATTTTAGACAGACAACAATAAAATATTCTAGGTTATGTTTAGTAACAGTATACTATTTATGATGACAACAGTAAAATACTGTAAAATTAATTATCAGTGCAAGAACGATAGTATATATATATGTTCAGGATTATAACAGTATCAACAACAGCATATATACTTTATTCTACAGCAGTAATAATATATTTACTGTACTAAAAGAAATAGAGAGAATATATTAATCTTGCTTCTAGATTGTTGGATAAAATTAAACAAATATCTCTCTTTTTGAAATCTTTTTAGTAGAACTTTAAATCTAAATAATTTTTATTTAGACAATTAAAAATATTGTCTTGAGTAAATTTAAATAAAAACAATTTAATTGTTGTTTTGAAAATCGCAGGCTATAATGAACAAATAAAAATAAGGGAAAGAGAATAGATGAGGCCTGTGGGTCGAGGCGTGCAAATGCACTGTCCTAGAAGCAAGATTGCCCCTCCACGTACGAGGCTACCGGCAATCACTCCTAGCGATACAACGACCACTGTCCACCCCGTCGGCACGGCTCCAAGGTGGCGCAAAATGAACCCAACAGACTTTAGGAGATCCAGCAAAAATCAGAACAAAGAATATAAAGTTCAGTGTGAAAACTTAAAGTTCAGTGTAAGAATGAGAAGAGGAAGAAGCTTGATATTTGTGCACTAGGAGTGGAGGAGATAATGTTGGCTCACTGACTCCACAGCACCCTCTCCTCATCTATATATATAGATGAGGATCAAGCTCCAATGGCTCAATTGGAGAAGCCATTGGTTCTTCCCAATGCAATATTTGGGTCTTTCCCAATGTAATTTTTAGGTCCTTCCCAATATGGGTCAAGTTTAATTCCCAAGGTAGAAGATCTTGGTCAAGATCTCAAGATCCTAGGGGATATGCATACCTTTCCAATGTAGGTCAAATAAATATAAGTTTTAAATCACTAAAAATTAATTAATCCCAACAGTTGTTATCTGATTTGTGAACATAAATATTATGTTGAACAATAAGCCTTAAATTTGTGACATTTTAATTACCAACTATATAAGGCAATTAGCATGCTCATCGTTGAATGCCTTTACCACAAGGAAAAATCATGAGAAATTAACAAAATTTGAAGCAATAGAGGAAATCAAGCACACTACGTACAGGCTTAATTAAATGATGCTTCAGTGATTAATATTATAATATATTGCTGCACAAAGTAATTAAGATCTACACAAGAATGAGTAAAAAGTGTATAGTAAATTCCTACTACTAGCATCATATTCTTAGCGAAAGATATTACAGTTGCATGATGTCAGAAATGTCCAAAACTTCTGAACAACATTTACAAAAACTTCGGTAAAAGCAGTAAACCATACAAAGCCACTCCAAAACAGAGCCACATAAGGGCAATGCTCCCATCATAGATCACAACTTGATACGAAAAGCCATGAAAAATTTAAGAACCTAATAACCTACCTTCTTACTACGCTAACATGCAACTCATTCTTTCCTGCAACTTTGAAGATGCAAGTGTCCCCTACTTCCACTTTGTTTGCCACACAGAAATCTCTCCATCCCTTTCCGAGGTAGCAGTATGTCGCACCGGTGCCGAAGCTTACGACCCACGATCGGCGTCTCGAGTCCTTTATTACGACCTCGCGCAGGGCCGAGAGACCGTGTGATGTGCAGAACTGTTTCGAAATGGTCTGCAATTGCACCAAAGATGCAGATGTTTTCGGTGTAAGTTCTAAGTCAGTTTTTGCTCACTATTGAAACCAAACAAGAGAAAAAACAAAACTAGAAACACTTTCTCCATGAGGTATTGAAATGTTCACATGCACATGAATAGTTTCACAAAATCACCTATTTAAATATGCATTCCTGTGACATGTTAATTCACATATTCTTCTCACAAGAATGCAAATTTCATATATAAACTAATATGGGTTTGTTTGGTTCACCTAATTTAAACTCTGGAATCAGAATGAAATTCACTGATTCCAATAGTTATTGTTTGTTTTAGAGAAATCGGATTCTAATTCCAATTACACTCTGGAGAGGAATTAGTCCAATCCATTTATGGCCAAACCCGATTTTGAATTCTAGATTGGTTCATTCCAAAGTAAACCACTTAAAAAGCCTTGTCACAAACACTCCTCCTCTCCCTTCATTCACTCTCCTCTTCCTTGACCAAAAGCCCCTCTCAAAATTTTAGGTATTCCAATTGTCCATTCCGATCTTCATTCCAATAATGAACCAAACATTTTTTGATGATTCGTTATTTTATTTTCCATTCCAATGCAATTCAATTCTATAGTCTATTCTCGTTCCAATATTGAGCCAAACATGTCCTAAATGCCTTGATTGGTGCTGCTGTAGACTCTAGTTTTTGGTGAAGTAAGCTTGTCACAGAAGTGCTATCAGGAAAAGCACTGTTTAGTTCTCTTTGATAAAGAATATCGATTCGTTTAGTCCCTCACGAATTAAAGCTTAATCCAACTACCATACCAAAATCATTTTGGTTTTCCTCTGCTACAGCAACAATAAGGGTCCTTCTCTTCCGCAAAATCAAAAGCTCCAAAAGCTCGAAAATTGAAGGTTCTACTTTTAGGCTTAAAATCGTATTGCTGCTTCTAGCTAGACTAGAAGCTCTAGAGTACTGCTTAATTGTCAACCACTCTATTACAAATAACTGTAGTCGAAAATAGAAGCAAACCAAATAGGCCCTGATCGATTATGGTATCAGCAGATCTTTTGGTTGAAATCTAGTAAATTCATCCACCATTGCATTGAGAGAAAGGAAAGAAGATACTACCTACTTAGTTAAGTATTGCCATTTTTGAGCTATCAAATTAAAGAACAACCAAAAAAGAAACTTCAGATTCACATTCTATCAGGATTAAAGCTTAATTAATAAGAGAGTTAAAACAGCTCTCACCATATATTTTTCAATGTTGTAAAGTCTGATCCTCTTCTCATAGCAGGTCTTCTTCCAGGCCATTTGATTGCGCGTTTTCTCCTTCATTTTTGGGCTCTCCTCCTCCTCCTCCTCCCTTTTCACATTTGATAAATTTGGCTCTGATACACGCTTTTGCCTCTCGCCTGAAAGATTTCGTCGAGTTAAAACCACCATCAAGAGACCAAGAACTTCTTACTTAACTACCCACAGCAAAAATTGCCCACTACAAACCCCGCAAAGTAGTAAAATAGATTATGAATTAGCCCCTCAAATTTTCGATATTTTGGAATAATATTCTTCAAAATTTTAGCATATTCAACTACTCTTACCTGGGATAAATATCTATCTTTACAAATACTCAAACTTCTATTAATATGTTCAAGAATATAAAGATGAATTTTTTTTTTTGAAAATAAAGCCATAAATTAATCTTCAAACTTCGCAGAGAGATAGATATGTCCGCATTCTCGATCGCTTTGCGGAATAAAGAAAGGAGAATTAATAAAGAACAAGATAAGTCTCACCGATCGGATCTCTACCGAGGGATGGGCCTTCCTCATTGTTCAGCGTCCCTGCTCTCGCCACACCCCTATGAGCATAACGATGATGATCAACGACGGCAGCACGTACTAGTACGTGACTGTTATTGTCGTAGTCTTGTTTGATGCAACCGGTGCGGTCGAAGACCTTGAGGGTGAAGACCATGTTGCCCTCGTACGAGAAGAGCAGCAGGTGGCCGGGGGCCAGGCCGTGGGCCGCCACGAACTCCGGCCAGCCGCGACCGAACGACGCGGCTTCCGCCCCGTCCCGCCACACCTCCACGTGCCAGAACTTCCCCAGCGGGCTCAGGATCGTCGCCGTCCGCCCCTCCCCCGCCGCCGCAACCGCAAGCTGCGGGACGAACTTGGGCGGGATTCGCTTCAGCATGCCCATGCACGCATATACGTATGTGAGACTTCTTTGTTCAGTCCAAATAAATAATAATAATAATAATAGTCTTAAACTACGATCGACCATATATGACACACCACGAGGGATTTTCCGAACCACAAAAACGGAAAAAGGTGGGGTTATTAGAGGAAAAATAAAAAAGAAAAAGAAACAAAAACAAGAAGGAGGATTGAGCATATACCAACTGCTGCGAGGAAGAAGGAAGGAAGATCTTGAAGAACTGCGGCCTTCTAGAAGCAGGGCTTTTTCGATTCGCCGCCATGTTGATTAGCGGAGGAAAATAACAAAGGGGAGGTATTTTACTCTTTATTATTATTATATTATACATTATTATTATGTAATGTGTAATAGGTGTTTATGATTTCGACGGGGAGATCTAGGAGTGCCGACTGGGAGCGTGATTTTCTTGTGAGGACGTGTTTTGTTAAAAATAACAAGATTCGAAATTTACAATTTAAGTTCAACATCAAAGTCAAAATTTAAATTTAAAATTAATATAATAAAATTTAAAATTATGATTTAATTTAATTAATTTAGATTTAGATTTGAATTAAAATAATTATTAGTGGAAATTTTTTTTTTCTCGATCACTATAGTAGTGGAAATCAATGTTGACTTCCGCTATAGTAGTGGGAATCACTTTTGAGGGATTCAAAATCTCTCGAAATGTAAATCGGAATGTTAATTATCCAATCCAAATTCTAACAATGGATTCGATTTATTTGGATTTTTATTTCAAGTCTCAAATACTTCAACAAAATATGCCCTAAAAATAGAATTCCTTTTTATTACCGAATCTATTTATGATAGAGATGTGACATTCTCTCTCCCTACCTATAGCTCTTTCTAATAACCAAAGTCGAAATGGTTTCAAAATTTTTTGACATACAGTAAAAAAAAATATAATGTATGCAGCCAGATAGGCGCTCACCATTAATAAAATGAAAATTATACTATTCATGTCATTTAAGCAAATACCGCAGATAAGAATGAGCAACTAGTAAAGTTACCTGCGCTTTGCGGCAGGATGATGATATAGAAGACGAAATATAAACAAAATAAAAATTTAGAATTTTTTGACTTAACATAAGACATCAATAAATACAAAGATATAAAACAGATAGGTACAAATATAGCAAATTTTAAAATTTCAGTAAATAAGTTGCACATAACAATAATGAAAGAAGCAATAATAGAGTTTCTACTCTATACACACCTTGATCGCGCTGTCAACATCGGGGAGGCGAATTCCGATCTTTACGTCGCCTTCGCCGCCTCCAAATCCCGTACAGATGCTCCCACACCCACCGTTTCTTCTCCCTCACTGACTCCAAATCCATCGCTGCTTTCTCCTGCTGTGTCGTGTCGCGCCGCGCTCTGATTCCTGAAACCCTAATTTCAATTCACACATAATTTTAAAAAAATAATTTTTTTTTAAAAGTTACAAAATATGAACCCTTCTTATGCGCCAAAAAGAAAAAAAGAAAAAAAGAAAAAAGAAAAAAGAAAAAAGAAAACAATATAAGAAAAAAGAATATGAAGAAATCTTATTTTACTCAATTTTTCTTGTGAAAATAATTTATTTAAATGACAATAATCATGCGACTACATTAATTGAGAGGTGAGAGTTAGGAAGATGAAGCATCAAGTGGAGATGGAACAATTTATTTAGATGATAATAAATCATGTGAATATATTAATTTAGAGGTGGGGTTAGAAAGATGAAGCATTAAGTGGAGATGGGAGTGGGAAGAGAAAGCATATGGTTTGGCAAGGGTGAAAAAAAAAAATGCCATGTGATAATTTTTATGAGAAATAATGTATAAATAAAAAGTATAGATAATGTATAAGGTATAGATAGATATAAGATAGATAGATATGGGTTTTACGTTACTTTAGCCAATTAATTTTTTTTTTTAAATTCTACATGCACATATGATTCTGGAGGCATGCCATTTTTAAAATTTATATTGGTGAATTAGGCCGACTAATCAGGTGTGGCAAAAATTAAAAGTAATACCATCCATGCCATTTAAGCAAATACGTACTGTGGATAAAAATGAACAATGTCGTTCTCATGACATTTTTAATTAACTATATATTGCAAAACTAGATCTACTAATTAGGTGTGGCAAAAATTAATGACTTACCTTCAATTTGCCGCCGTGGTTCAGTGAAATTTTTAGTTTATCTTCTCGGGATGCAAAAAGTTGTAGCTAGCTAACTATTCTATAGTTTTACTTTTGCTTTAGGATATCGTTAAATAGGATGATAATCAGTAAAAATATTTACGTAATTATTATGTGGTTTGTGAAAGATATGTTTGAACTATTTTGTCTGATGGAATGTTTTTATAGAAAAATGTGAATAAAAAAATATATAGAAAAGTTAAATACATAATAACATAGGGTGATGAAATTAAAACAAATAATTATATACAGATCCTTACAAACAGATCATCAAATTAAAATATAAGAGTTTGCTCATACTTGTCTCTATCGTCAACTTTTTTAGAAAACCGACCGTCCCTAGCGCAAGTGACAAAGTGCTTGGTGGTTGGTATCCGAGGTTCCAAGTTCGAATCCTAGTTGATTCACATTTTCAGCTAAATTTATTTCTAAAAGAAATAAACGAAGCGGGTAGCGTGCTACCTTTCTCTAAAAAAAAAAAAAAAAAAAACTTTTTTAGAAAAGTTAGCTCAACGACGGTTAAAATGTAACCAAACACCGTAGCCGAAATTAATTCGTATGGAAAATGATCAATCTGCCTCTCTTTAAATAACACATAGATTGGCTCCAATTCCTGTTTTTGACGAGCGATTGAACCGCAAAGATAATGACAGAGACGACGATGACAGAGGCCAATCGCAAAAACGAAGAAGTCGAGTGTTTTTCCTGTCACCCCACCGCCCTAATGCCTTCGAGGATCTCTCCTTTGCCACCATTTGCTACCTACGGCCGACATTGTGCCTTGGAGGATTTGAGGGTTACTCTTTATCTTCTTTGATTGTGTTCAATCAGAGTTACCAAAGAAGGAAGGTAATTACTCTCATCTTCATCAAAAAAAATTTGAATTTTTTAGTATATATATATATATTTGGTTATTTTACGGTTTAGGATTCAAGCGGTATGATTTTAGGGTTTAGGGTTCTTGTTTATTTATGATGGATTAGTACGTACAAGAAGATGTGCTATTAGGTTTTCTCTGAGTCTTCAAAAGTTTAAATACTGAAAGGTTAGTTTTCTTTTCATATTTGGTCTAAGGTACATAATGCTAGGGTTTTTGAGCATTTGATTATATGGACTATAAATTTAGATATTTTTTTTATTTGTATGTTTAAATGTTTTGGTTCTAATTTCAAATATTAAAGTTTGATTTATGTGTTTCTGATAAGGTTCAATTTATGTAATAGCTACTTTGAAGCATGTCTCTAAAGAGTACTTTCAAACTAAAGATCAATTATGTTGGATACTTTAAAATGGTCAAAACTTCATGTCAAAGAAAGTATAAGAAAAAAAATAAATTTGGTGATAGATGTCGATTGCTACGGTACCATTGAATTTTGTCAAAATGTTCGCAAGCTATGGAACTGGGGTGTTATGAAAACTATTGGGATGTGATATCTAGTTAGAGATGTGATGCCGAGGACTACTGTACTATTAATAATACTAAGTCATCTGTGCTATTAGATTTTCGGCCCTTTGGATGAAGAGGTGTGCGGTTAGAATGATAGTTATCCCCTAGGGTTGAGTGAGTGGTTGGTTCAATAGTATGATTTAACCGGTGGAAATGGACACAGAAAATTTGGTAGCGCCAAGTGCTTGTGTTATTAATAACATAGTAGCCGGACACATATGAACTAGGCTACTTTACTATTAATAGCACTAAGTCATTGGTGGTATTAGTTTGTTTATCAATTGATTTTTTTTCTAACTTTAATTTGTCTTCAAATAACTTTTATATATTTTCAGTTTAGTTATACTATAAATACTTTTCATACATGTTTCATAATATATAAATTTTCTTTTAATATACATTCAAAATTTAAAAATTTGAATTAATTCTAAATTTTAAATTAATGAATTCATATTTCATTTATGAACAAAACTCAAAATTTGAAGCTAATTTTGAATCCATAATTTGAATATATATAGTTATTGGAGATATAGATTTATTTATCAACCCATCTATCTTTCAAATTTGATATATTTTCAAGTTAATTAGTTATTTTCGATTTGAAACAGTCTGTTTGTTGACCCAAAGATTAAAATTTTAAATTAATTTTAAATTTTGAATTAAAATATGGATTAACGTTTGAATTATGAACCAAACTTAAAATTAAAAGTCGATTTGATAGGAGTATTTTTAAATTATTTTATTTTTAAAACCTAATTTAGTTTTACTTAGTTAATTGAGAGATAGTGGATACTGTGAATATTTTCAATATCTGTTTCCTAAAGATTTTCTTTCTTCGATGAGTATGAAATATTCTTTTATGGGGCGCCTGTAAATAAAAATTTGGACAAGTATGAATTTTTTTTTATTTCCGCAAATAAAAAGCAATATTTTTTTCTACTAAAAAATAAGTCTATCGACGATTATTTTAATAGTAATCTCAAATCAACATAAATTTGTGAATCATATTTATCAAAAAATTTAAATTTTTAAAAAGTAAATTCATCTGTTATATTTTATTCGTAAATATCTCATATCCTAATTCAAATTCAAATAGTTGTTGCCGACAATAATTATATAGTTCTATTTTTCTTCTTTTTATATACATTGAATATTTTTCTTTTTTATTTAAAAATTTTGACGAATATAAAATTTAAATATATATTTTAAACTAAAAGTATCAAATTTTTAATTCATGTTTAATTCAAAATGTCACATTTAATTTTAAATTAAATTTAAATTTATATTTCAAATTTAAATTGTTATTGGTGGTCTGTGTTTATTTATTATTTAATTTTTTTTTCTAACTTTAATTTATCTCCTTTCAATTTAGTTATACTGTAAATATTTTTCATATGTGTTTCGCAATATAGAAATTTTCTTTTAATGTGTATCCGAATTTATAATTTGAATTAATTCAAAATTTTAAATTAATAAATTTATATTTATATTTATGAACGAAACTCAAAATTTAAAGTTTATTTTGAATCTGTAATATAAAAATAAGTAGTTAATTTATTTTAAAATTAGTTAATTATTTTCGGTTTGAAACAATCTGTTGAGAAACCCAAAATTTAAAATTTAAAATTAATTTTAAATTTTGAATTAAAATATAGAGTCATATTTGAAATTATGAACTTAACTTAAAATTTAAAGTCGAGTTGATATACTTTACTACAACACTAGAAGAAGGCCGTTACATGAAGGAAGAGCCTTCAAACCTCATTCGCAGTGGTAGAGGAGCGTGCTGCGTTGCCGAGACCTATTCAAATGCGGTACAATCTACAAACTAGGAGATGGCACTGGTCTGACATTTGGTTAGGTAAGATCTCCTTACGCACACAGTTTCCAGACATTTTTGACAATTTAAGGAATAAAGAAGTCAGAGTGTCTCAGTGTTGAAATTCAAGCGGGTGGAGATGGCGCTATATCTGTCACAGATTTGTCACGTCTCAATCCGTAGATAGACGTAGGCAGCTGATGCTACTAAAGGACCTGCTTAAGTACGTCTGTCCTAACAACAGGTCGGACTCGGTCAACTGGCGTCGGACCTCAAACCAATGGTTTACTGTCAAATCTCTTTATAAGTTTTTCACGAACGCAGAACTGAGAGACCCGATGAGCCAGTATATTTAGATATGGAGAATTCCAGTTAAAATCAAAGTCTTTATTTGGTTACTATTCCGAAAGAGAATTCTTACAACCGATAAGCTACAAAAACGCGGCTGGCTAGGGGAGCAACACTGTATTTTCTGTGCCATTGGCACGAAAAACTGTGACCACCTATTTCCTAAATGCGTGTTTGTACAGAAGGATCAGAAGTACTTGCAGAACCCTCAAGGAGGCGCGAGGACTTTGGAGAAGGACAATTAGCTTTGAAGACGTTGGAAAGAGACTAAAAGGTTTAAGCTTATTGTTGGCTATCTGGTGGGTTGTCTGGACCGAGAGGAACAATACAATCTTCAGAGCGAAATCTGCCGTTCCTTTTCAGTCGTTTGAACGTGTCCAACTACCGATGATCGCGTGGAAAGAACTCTGCTGATTTTTGGATTACCTGTCCCTTAGTTGTTCGTTTTCTATTCTTTTTCCTTTTGGAGGCCTTGGCTGCTTCCACCTCGATCGCTAAGTTCATTTCGCCTAATGAATGAAGCAGGTAGTTTGCTACCTTTTTCTCAAAAAAGAAAAGAAAAGAAATTAGGTTGATGACCAGAAGATGTATTACGCGGAGAGCGACTCGCAAGTGGCTCTTCAAATTATACTGCGAATAGATGTGATGCGATGGCAAAAAAGGCATTTATTTTCTAGACATCAATGCTTTTTGCTGTTATTTTGAGAGGATTACTTTTCATTATTGTTTTAGAAAATGTTACGAGACCGTCAATTGGACCGTCATAGGGTTAGAAATAGTCTTATTTTGCTGATATTGGCCCAAATCCCCTCTTGAGCTAGACTCACCTGTGGATAGAGATAGAATGGGCCTGTGTACCGAACGAGGTTATTTTCATTCAAAACAGAAGAATATAACGAGGTTATTCCGACTTGTTGAATAATTTTACCTGTTGGGAAAAATAAACACTGGAATTTAGAGAATGCTTTACATTCATACACATTTTGCAATTACGATTAAACGTTGCTATTATGGCATAGCTATATTACTAACTGCAGCTAAAGAGAAGGCGTGAATCATTTTAGCCATTACTTACAGACGTGAATAACAATTTTCGAGTTAATTCATTGATGGAAGCACAATTTGTTTCACCAGACAAGCTTATCAACATATCGTTATTATCATATCACAACATTCAGTATTCGATTCTCAAGATTTTCGTCTGCTTAAAATGAAGGTCAAAACAAGAAAGATGGTTCAAGCATATACACTCCGGTAAAGGAATGATTACACAACAGTCAATATAAATTCAAGTAGTGAATTTTGCTTTTGCTAAGATCTTTAGTAACAAGAGTTCCAATTCTCTACATTGTTGACAACTCACCGTTATGAAGCTTCCTCTTCTTTCTGCAAGTTTCTGCTTGGAGGGAAAAAATAAGTGATTTATCAATCAATACAAGGGTATGTAAAGCCCCTTCTAACAAATTTAAGAAATAATAAAATATGTCAACAAAATCAGGTATAAAGGCTACAACTTTCATTACTAACTATATACTACGGATGCATGAGCGTCTTATTTAGTAAATCCTTCGATTTACTCAAGGAGCATATAGTATTTAGTAGACGAGGAGTAAGATCAAATGTCAAGAAGGTATACCATATTCAAATTTCAAATTATTTTTTTTTTTTTCAGTAAGATAAAGCACGTCCTAAATATGCTATCCTACTAATCATTGATGTCGAGAGCTCCCAAAGAGAAAAATATCGAACTCCTTAGTTCCAATTATGTAAGAAAATCTTCATAACAAATAAGTAATCCTTCGATAACTGATTATGACACCCAAACAGGACCTTAATTAGTCTCTTAGATATGAAGGGCAACCACAACTCAGCAGGCATGGTTATGGAAAAGTAAGTCATTTCTATCTAGTAATGTAGCTAATTCTTGCTTGCAGAATAATCAATAGATTTATGTATGTGATTCAAGTGAATCACCAACATATTGTTTGTTTACGGGAAACTAAATTTGATAAGTTAAATATTGAAAGGAAAAAAAAAACAAAGAAAAAGAAAATGATGTAGAGGGGAAGAGTTTTGTCTAGACTTTCAGAAAGTTAATACATAGTTTGTGTCAAAATTTTAAAAGAAAATCAGCAAACATATATTCTGGCTCATCGAGTAAGGAAAGAAGGAAAACTTCAAATAGAAGAGTTCTTATACTTTATTACTAGGGGTGTTCATTTGTACCAAAAAAATTGGATATCAAAATGCTCTGGCTAAAGATCGAATCAAAAATTGATTAACCATACTAAACAAATTCACTAAGTTTGAAAAGGCATATTTTCTGGTAAAATTCCAATTTGGCCATTTGTTTAACTGAAACCATTACTCATGTCACGAATTTAGTAGCATGACAAAATTCTATAAACAATATTGTACCAATACAATTTAATCTAACAGTGGAAATGTTGTTGGCTTTCTTAAGCATGCTTTTTGTGTAGTTAATTTGGCGAAATTTACCTCTGTATTTTGTTAGCTACTGATACATTACACTATCATTATACTGGAATGTTAGTGCTTGTTGTGTAGTACACTGAATTTCAGTGCATCGTACTGAACTTCTACAAATTGTAGAGTACTAGTGAAAAAATGGCATAAGAGGCTATATGTGAGGCTTTGGCCAAGTTCGGGACTTGTGCGAAGTGTTTTCGGCGCAAAAGAGGCGTGAAAACGGACTTCGATAAGTTAAAACTGCAGAATTGGTAAAGTCTGCACTGGATTCCGGTATGTGAACTCTAATACCGGAATTGGAGCTTGGTATACCGGTATGTGAAATGGTATACCGGAATGCCGTGTTGAAACCGAGAAACCTAGCTCTCGGGTTTGTGGAATTTTTCGGGGTATACCGGTATGTGAAAATGGCATACCGGTATACTGTGTGCGAAAAAGTGAAAGCAGCTCTCGGGTTCTGCGGAATCCCTGAGGTATACCGGAATAAACACCCGTATACCGGTATGCAAATGGGCATACCGGTATACAATGCCCCGAGTGGGCTGAGTGTTGTGTTGTGTGTGGAGAGGGGCATTTTGGTCTTTTCACATACGTGGGGGTATTTGAGAGGCTGGGAACACTCCCCTTTCACAGGGTTCTTCTTCCCCACTACTCCTCTCCCTCTCCTCTCACTTTCTCTCTCTAGAGATCTCTCCAAAAGCTTGAAGAAGTGGTGGATTGATCTTGGAAAAGGCTTCCAAAGGAGAAAAGAAGCTTCTTGGTGCAAGAAGAAGCTTGGGGATTTCGTGATTAAGGTTAGTACCTCACGTTTTGGGTTCAAACCTTGGATTTAATCCTTTGAAATGAGGTTTTTGGGAACCCTTGGCAACCTAAACCACAAATGGTGGGTGTTTGGCCATGAAATCTAGGGTTTGGCTTGCATGCATGCAAACCCTAGGTAGAATGAGGGCTTTTGCAATGTGAGGTTCTAAAAATATTTGGACCTTCGATAATTACAATTGAGGTATAGGAAATCATGTTAGAACACTTGATTTCCCATATTGAGATGGATTTAGGGTTCGTAATGAGTAACGAACCATTTTTCTTGTAGAAGCTTGGGTTGAAGCAAGAACTCTAAGCTTGGACACTTAGGAGCTTGAAGAATACAAGGATTTGAAAGCTCTTGAGGTGGGTTTGTGTTTACCGAAGTGATTAGGTCACTTCCATGTCTAGGGTAATTATCCATTTAAAAATAAAATGGTATGTGTTGAGAACCCTAGCATTTTGCATGTTGGCAAAGGTAAAATCATGATAGGTAGAACAATGAACTCCTATTGCATGATGGATATTTCAAGTACAATTCAATTATTTATACTTGTTGTATGGTTGCATGTGAGATTTAAACCTAGTGTTATCGAACATAGGTTGGAACGTGTGAGATTTAAACCTAGTGTCATTGAACATAGGTTGAACATGTGAGATTGAAACCTAGTGTCATTGAACATAGGTTGGACATGTGATTGGAACCTAGAGTCATGGAACCTAGGTTGGCAATGAGTAAGTAAGCCTAGTGTTATCAAACATAGGCGAGACTTAGTGACTTGAACTTAAGATCATGAGATTTAGGTTGGCAAGTAATGTAAAGAATGGGATGTGCGACGATTTTGCTATCCCGGGTATGCGACGATTTCGCTACCATGCCACGAGTTGGCGGTGCCGACATGGGATAGGCGACGATTTCGCGATCCCGGGTATGCGACGATTTCGCTACCGCGCCACGTGTAGGCGGTGTCGAGGGGGATGTGCGACGATTTTGCTATCCCGGGTATACGACGATTTCGCTACCATGCCATATGATGGCGGTGTTGAGACGGGGTATGCGACGATTTCGCTATCCCGAGTATGCGACGATTTCGCTACTCGAACTAGGAGGTGACAAGCTCACTCCTTGAATGTTGGAACAAATATGGTGAGACGTCGATTCCGAAACCATAAGTAAACGACAAGTAAAAGCACTTGGTCATTGTGAGACATAAGATGAACCTAGGAGAGAATGATAGATTATATTTCATTTGGTTGCATCCTTTATGTTTATTTACTAAGCATGTAAATAATTGTTGCATAGTTATATATGATCTAACTTATGCATGTGGTGTTTCTTTGGACCTGGTGGGTCGAGCTTCTCTCTTGGGTGGCCTTACCCACTGGGAACTATGTTTATAGTTCTCACCCCCCATTTTCCAGGTCCTTCCGCGAGTGAGGCGGCGGAGCGAGGCAAGGGTTTGGCTCTTTAGATAGCGGCCCTTCCATTTTGGTGATGCATAGAGTTGTACCCCTATTTTGGAACATGATGTATGGAATGAAAGTGAAAGAAAAGAAAAATTTGGACATGTATATTGTGCCTTGTGATGTAATAGAAGTAGAACTTCTTTATGTTGATGCTTTCCTTGTGCAACTCTTGTACTCCGTTCCTAGTTGGAACATCGTGGATAAGCTTGTGTTGTGACGCCTTGGGCGGGTAGAAAGGACACTATCCATTCGGCGGGTCTGGGGCATGCGCCCGTGCGGTTATCCTTTCCACCTAGTTGGTGTTAAAGGGCCGGCGGGGCGTGACAGACTGAGGTGGTATCAGAGAGTAGAAACGGTCTAGGTTGACCTAAGAAACCCTAGGATGGAAAAGACCCTAGGAGTGTAGGCTCGTGAGTGACGAGATTTTTAATGTGGCGAAAGATAAGTGATTGGGTTATGTCCTTATGCCTCTAGTTGGAAATAGAGGTAGATTCGAGGTGTGTCTTATTCTTCACAAAGTGTGTTCATGTTGGCGGCCGACAATATGAAAACCAAGTGAGGGGAATAAGGACCCTTGTGTGACTTTCGCCTAGATTGGGTTCACGCTTATTTTCGTGAAATATAATATCGCGAATGACCTTGATTGTCATGAAATGACCAAAGTCATTGTGTTTTCAGGATAATGGTACGTGGACGGCCTCCTAAGAGGGCTGGGCCCGGAGGATCGGGCGCGGCTCCCGAACAACTCGGGGAGGGCGAGAACTCGGCTCTTCGCAATGAGTTGACCGAGCTAATGGGCGTGGTTCGGCAACAGGCCGAAGCCATGCAGCGACAGGAGGAGCAAATTAAAAGGCTCCAAGACGAGATGGCGCGGCAGACGGCTGCGACTAGGGAGGAGAGATCGGGAGTACCTCCGGCCTCTGCTTCGGCACCGGCCGAGGAGGTGACACCGGCGCCGGCCGTGGTGCCACCTGCACCACCGGTTGTAGCCGAGGGGTCGGGTGCCCCTATACCCGATTCCGACATGGAGGATGCGGAGCGAGAGCGCGCACTTGCGGCTCTCATGAGGTTCAAGAAGTTCAACCCGCCTATCTTTAGCGGGGAGAACGTGGATCCGTGGGACGTAGAGACATGGATCGACGCAATCGAGACGCTCTTCGAGGACCTTTATACCTTGGAGAGGGACAAGGTGCACCTCGCCGTTCATTGTCTAGAGCGGTCGGCGAAGGTGTGGTGGAAGGGGGTTCGACGCGATCGACTCTCTAGCCTTCCGCCACCGTCGTGGGAAGAGTTTCGGGGTATGGTGTTCGCCACCTATTTTCCCGATAGCGAGAAAAGGAAGCTTCAAGAAAGGTTCCGCAAGTTGAAGCAGGGGAACCGCTCGGTGCGCGAGTACGAGAGGGAGTTCTCGTACATCATTAATTGCGTACCGCACGTTGTCCGCGAAGAGTTGGACAAGGTCGATTGTTTCGTGCGCGGACTTCGATCGGATATCTTTCGGGCGGTGCACGCCCTCAAACTTAGGACCTTTGCGGAGGTCTTGGACCGTGCTCTTTGGGTGGAGCACGGGAATGCATGTGCGCGCGAGGAGCGCGAATCGTGGGAGAAAGAAAAAGATAAAGAGAAGGGAAAGAAGCGACCGGCGGGTGGCTCGGGGGGACAATCTAACTCTAAACGGCCCCCGAAGCACTCGCAGCCGCAAAATCAGTCCCGAGGGTCCCAACGGAACCGACCCTCGACCCAATGCCCGATTTGTGGCGGCCCCCACGGCCCTCAACAATGTGACCATCGTGAGGGCCGGTGCTACAAATGCGGACAGCCGGGCCATATGCGGTACAATTGCCCGATGGACGATAGCCGAGCACCGTCGTCGACGTCGGCGTTTGCGCCACCGAGGCAGCTTGCGGGCATCCCACCCGCGGCGATGTCGGCGGGCCGTGCACAGCCGCCGAGACCATTGGAGGGCCAGCGACTAGCGCCCAGTGGACGGGTATTCGCCTCTCAGGTGGAGGAGCCTTCTACCCAGGAGGACGTCGTGGCAGGTATTGTGTTAATTAAAGGCATTCGATGTAGAGCTTTGTTTGATACTGGAGCATCGCATTCATTCATTGCTCGATCATTTGCTATTGCACATGGAATAGAAATCATAGATGCCACACATGCGAGAACGGTGCAAGTACCTGAACACACTTTTTGCGTACATCACGCGTGTGTAGATTGCCCCGTGAGGGTTGAAACTGGATCATGCCAGCCGATTTGCTGGTATTAAATCGAATGAACGAATATGATTTGATCCTAGGAATGGATTGGCTCTCTAAGTATCATGCTACTATCGATTGTGAGAGCCGGATAGTGAAGTTTAAAGAACCCGGGCACAAAGAGTTTGTGTACCGTGGGTGTAAGAGTTCGCTCTTTGCTTCAATGGTGTCCACGTCGCAAGCAAGAAAGCTCATTGCTAGTGGTTGCATTGCCTACTTGGCGACGGTAGTGGATGACCGAAAGGAAGTGTTGGGACTTGAGGACATTCCTATAGTCCAAGAGTTTCCGGATGTGTTTCCGGCGGAGTTGCCCGGAATGCCACCGGACCGGGAAATAGAATTTGTGGTCGATTTGCTCCCGGGTACGGCGCCGATCTCTAAGGCCCCGTACAGGATGGCACCCGCGGAACTGAAGGAATTGAAAGCACAATTGCAAGATTTGATGGACAAGGGTTTCGTAAAGCCAAGTGTGTCACCTTGGGGAGCCCCTGTTCTATTTGTGAGGAAAAAAAGACGGTTCGCTGCGGTTGTGTGTGGATTACCGCGAGTTGAACAAAGTGACCGTCAAGAATAAGTACCCGTTACCCCGAATTGATGACTTGTTCGATCAGTTGCAAGGGTCTCGGGTGTACTCAAAGATTGATTTGCAATCCGGTTATCACCAATTGAAGATCAAACCGGAGGATGTGCATAAGACCGCGTTTAGGACGCGGTATGGATATTATGAATTCACGGTTATGCCTTTTGGGCTTACCAATGCCCCGGCAGCGTTCATGGATTTAATGAACCGTGTGTTCAAACCACTATTGGATCAATTTGTGGTTGTGTTCATAGATGATATTCTTGTCTACTCTCGGAGTGAAGAGGAACATAGGGAGCACCTAAGGATTGTGCTTCAAGTACTTCGAGAGAACAAGTTGTTCGCCAAATTGAAAAAGTGCGAATTTTGGATCCGTGAGGTCGCTTTCTTGGGTCACGTAATTTCCGTAGGAGGAGTAGCTGTGGACCCTATGAAAGTAGAGGCAGTCAAGGATTGGCCTCGCCCGACCAATGTCACGGAAGTACGAAGCTTTTTGGGTCTTGCGGGGTACTATCGGCGGTTCGTGGAGGGATTTTCAAAAATCTCCGGTCCACTAACGCGTCTTACCCGCAAGGGAGCCAAATATATTTGGAGCGAGGAATGCGACCAAAGCTTTAAGGAGCTAAAGGAAATGTTGACTTCGGCTCCGGTACTCGCCTTGCCGATTGCGGGGGAGGGTTATGTGGTGTATAGTGATGCATCACGTCGTGGTCTTGGGTGTGTGCTTATGCAAAGAGGACAAGTAATAGCATACGCCTCTCGACAGCTGAAGAGCTATGAGCAGAATTATCCCACCCACGACTTAGAGCTTGCGGCGGTGGTCTTCGCACTTAAGTTGTGGAGACACTACTTATACGGGGAGCATTGTGAGGTTTACACGGATCACAAAAGTTTAAAGTATTTATTCACTCAGAAGGAGTTGAACTTGAGGCAGCGGAGGTGGTTGGAGTTGATAAAAGATTACGACTTGACCATCTTGTACCACCCCGGTAGAGCCAATGTGGTGGCCGATGCGCTCAGTAGGAAATCCGTGGAGAACTTCGCGATTGAGATGACGGGACAAATGCCGTTAATCAAGGAAATGGGCCGGTTTGACTTGGAAGTCGTGGCCCCGGGCGTCCCCGCTAAACTTATGAGTCTCGAGGTGTGGCCGACCTTGTTGGAGCAAATAAAGGAAAAGCAATCCGGTGATCCGGAGCTCCAAAAGGTGCGGGGTACTATCGAGAGCGGGCGCGCCGATGATTATCATGTAGATTCGATGGGCGCAATTCGATTTCGAAATCGATTGTGCGTGCCGAAAGTTGAGGACATTCGTAGGGAAATCTTGAAAGAAGCTCACACTTCTCCCTATGCGATTCACCCGGGCGGCACCAAAATGTATAAGGACCTCAAAGTGCATTATTGGTGGCCGGGGATGAAACTTGATGTGGGACGCTTTGTGGCGCAATGCTTAGTATGCCAACAAGTAAAGGCCGAGCGTCGCTTTCCGGCGGGAAAATTGCAAGGATTGCCCATTCCAGTTTGGAAGTGGGAAAATATCGCGATGGATTTTGTTGTGGGCTTACCTCGATCGCTAGGTGGCCACGATGCGATATGGGTGGTGGTGGATCGTTTGTCAAAGTCGGCACACTTTTTGCCAATCCACACCACTTGGTCTGGAGACAAGTTAGCCCAAGTCTACCTGGACGAGATTGTGCGGTTGCACGGGGTTCCGACCTCGATTTTTTCAGATCGAGATCCCCGTTTCACATCGCATTTTTGGAAAAGCTTGCAAGAAGCTTTGGGTACACGGCTCGATTTTAGTTCAGCATTTCATCCTCAGACTGACGGTCAATCGGAAAGGACAATTCAGATTTTGGAGGATATGCTACGAGCGTGTGTGTTGGACTTCAAAGGAGCGTGGCCTACTCATTTGCCGATGGCTGAATTTGCTTACAATAATAGCTATCAAGCTAGCATCGGTATGGCACCTTTTGAGGTTTTGTATGGAAGAAAATGCCGCTCTCCTATTCATTAGAGTGAAGTCGGCGAGAGAAGGGTCTTAGGACCGGACGTGTTGCGTGAAGCGGAGGAAAAGGTCCACTTGGCACGCGAACGCTTATCGACGGCGCAATCTAGACAAAAGAGTTATGCGGATCGACGTCGACGAGATTTGGAGTTCGCGGTAGGAGACCGCGTCTTCTTGAAGGTCTCACCCATAAGAGGGGTGAAGCGATTTGGTGTGCGGGGTAAGTTGAGTCCCCGTTACATTGGACCTTATGAGGTTTTGGAACGTGTGGGATCCGTGGCATATCGGCTAGCCTTGCCGCCGAAACTTGCGGGGATACACAATGTGTTTCATGTATCGACCCTCCGCAAGTATGTGTACGATCCGGCGCACGTCCTCGAGTATGTGCCTATAGAGCTCCATGAGGATATGACTTATGAGGAGTTTCCCTTGTGTATCATGGATCGCGAGGTGAAAAGTTTGAGGAACCGTGAAATTCCTTATGTAAAGGTACAATGGACGAATCACGGTGAGCGCGAGGCTACATAGGAATTGGAAAGCTCGATGAAAGAGCGGTTTCCTTACCTCTTCGCTGAGTCCAGCTGAGGTATGATTTTAGTTTCGCGGCCGAAACTCTCTTTAAGGGGGGTGGAATGTAGTACACTGAATTTCAGTGCATCGTACTGAACTTCTACAAATTGTAGAGTTCTAGTGAAAAAATGGCATAAGAGGCTATATGTGAGGCTTTGGCCAAGTTCGGGACTTGTGCGAAGTGTTTTCGGCGCAAAAGAGGCGTGAAAACGGACTTCGATAAGTTAAAACTGCAGAATTGGTAAAGTCTGCACTGGATTCCGGTATGTGAACTCTAATACCGGAATTGGAGCTTGGTATACCGGTATGTGAAATAGTATACCGGAATGCCGTGTTGAAACCGAGAAACCTAGCTCTCGGGTTTGTGGAATTTTTCGGGGTATACCGGTATGTGAAAATGGCATACCGGTATACTGTGTGCGAAACAGTGAAAGCAGCTCTCGGGTTCTGCGGAATCCCTGAGGTATACCGGAATAAACACCCGTATACCGGTATGCAAATGGGCATACCGGTATACAATGCCCCGAGTGGGCTGAGTGTTGTGTTGTGTGTGGAGAGGGGCATTTTGGTCTTTTCACATACGTGGGGGTATTTGAGAGGCTGGGAACACTCCCCTTTCACAGGGTTCTTCTTCCCCACTACTCCTCTCCCTCTCCTCTCACTTTCTCTCTCTAGAGATCTCTCCAAAAGCTTGGAGAAGTGGTGGATTGATCTTGGAAAAGGCTTCCAAAGGAGAAAAGAAGCTTCTTGGTGCAAGAAGAAGCTTGGGGATTTCGTGATTAAGGTTAGTACCTCACGTTTTGGGTTCAAACCTTGGATTTAATCCTTTGAAATGAGGTTTTTGGGAACCCTTGGCAACCTAAACCACAAATGGTGGGTGTTTGGCCATGAAATCTAGGGTTTGGCTTGCATGCATGCAAACCCTAGGTAGAATGAGGGCTTTTGCAATGTGAGGTTCTAAAAATATTTGGACCTTCGATAATTGCAATTGAGGCATAGGAAATCATGTTAGAACACTTGATTTCCCATATTGAGATGGATTTAGGGTTCGTAATGAGTAACGAACCATTTTTCTTGTAGAAGCTTGGGTTGAAGCAAGAACTCTAAGCTTGGACACTTAGGAGCTTGAAGAATACAAGGATTTGAAAGCTCTTGAGGTGGGTTTGTGTTTACCGAAGTGATTAGGTCACTTCCATGTCTAGGGTAATTATCCATTTAAAAATAAAATGGTATGTGTTGAGAACCCTAGCATTTTGCATGTTGGCAAAGGTAAAATCATGATAGGTAGAACAATGAACTCCTATTGTATGATGGATATTTCAAGTACAATTCAATTATTTATACTTGTTGCATGGTTGCATGTGAGATTTAAACCTAGTGTTATCGAACATAGGTTGGTACGTGTGAGATTTAAACCTAGTGTCATTGAACATAGGTTGAACATGTGAGATTGAAACCTAGTGTCATTGAACATAGGTTGGACATGTGATTGGAACCTAGAGTCATGGAACCTAGGTTGGCAATGAGTAAGTAAGCCTAGTGTTATCAAACATAGGCGAGACTTAGTGACTTGAACCTAAGATCATGAGATTTAGGTTGGCAAGTAATGTAAAGAATGGGATGTGCGACGATTTTGCTATCCCGGGTATGCGACGATTTCGCTACCATGCCACGAGTTGGCGGTGCCGACATGGGATAGGCGACGATTTCGCGATCCCGGGTATGCGACGATTTCGCTACCGCGCCACGTGTAGGCGGTGTCGAGGGGGATGTGCGACGATTTTGCTATCCCGGGTATGCGACGATTTCGCTACCATGCCATATGATGGCGGTGTTGAGACGGGGTATGCGACGATTTCGCTATCCCGAGTATGCGACGATTTCGCTACTCGAACTAGGAGGTGACAAGCTCACTCCTTGAATGTTGGAACAAATATGGTGAGACGGCGATTCCGAAACCATAAGTAAACGACAAGTAAAAGCACTTGGTCATTGTGAGACATAGGATGAACCTAGGAGAGAATGATAGATTATATTTCATTTGGTTGCATCCTTTATGTTTATTTACTAAGCATGTAAATAATTGTTGCATAGTTATATATGATCTAACTTATGCATGTGGTGTTTCTTTGGACCTGGTGGGTCGAGCTTCTCTCTTGGGTGGCCTTACCCACTGGGAACTATGTTTATAGTTCTCACCCCCCATTTTCCAGGTCCTTCCGCGAGTGAGGCGGCGGAGCGAGGCAAGGGTTTGGCTCTTTAGATAGCGGCCCTTCCATTTTGGTGATGCATAGAGTTGTACCCCTATTTTGGAACATGATGTATGGAATGAAAGTGAAAGAAAAGAAAAATTTGGACATGTATATTGTGCCTTGTGATGTAATAGAAGTAGAACTTCTTTATGTTGATGCTTTCCTTGTGCAACTCTTGTACTCCGTTCCTAGTTGGAACATCGTGGATAAGCTTGTGTTGTGACGCCTTGGGCGGGTAGAAAGGACACTATCCGTTCGGCGGGTCTGGGGCATGCGCCCGTGCGGTTATCCTTTCCACCTAGTTGGTGTTAAAGGGCCGGCGGGGCGTGACATGTTGTGTCCATCATTCCATGTAAAAAAATTAGTAACGTTATGCTATATTTACACAATTAGGTTCAAAACATTAAAACACTAGTATAATTGTATTCAGAAGCTGAATTGGCTAACTGAAATTATGAAACAATTTGGAATCAAAATTGAGAAATTTGTTTAAAGGACCGGTTCAAGGTTTTGCCGTACTAAATATAACCAGTTCAAGACAAAAAATAATGAAATGGTATGATTAATCGTACTATACCCAATTTGCTACTAATAAATCTATCTCTGCAGAGGGTAAAGCAAAGGGAACTTCGAGCGGAAAGAGTGGAAACCAAAAGACTAGAACGAAATTATTAATAACTGAGTTTGATTAGGACAAATTTATTGAGATCTTCACCCTCTATTATGTTAGCACATGATCTTCACTCGAAAATACTAGGATTTCTAAGAAATTAATTAAATTTACATTTGACAAAATTGAGTAACTTTTTGATGGAACCAGCCAAGGGGTCATCGAGGACCCCTCAAACCCTCTCGACACAGGAGCGCAACAGAAACCAAAACTAATGTAGTGAAAACTTGAAGAGAAGGATCGAGAAAACAAACCCGAGAATAACAAAGCAATAAATAGAACAAGAACACAAGAAATTACATGATTCGGCCAACAGTATGTCGACCTACATCCACAGATAAGGCCTCTTGAATGTTTTCTTCGACTAATCCAAGGCACAAAGTACAATGAGTAGATTGGATACAACAAATATATCTCTCAAGGCTCTCCCGTATTTTCTCTCTCAACTAGGTTTCACAATGAAGTTATAAGGCCCTAAACATGGATTACAAGGTTTATAAAACCCCCAAACCCAATACAAGTAGGAATAGATCACCGACATGCATCCAAATCTCTCGATTCACTTCTAGTCGTTGAATGATTTCTGCTAAAAACCCTTGATAAGATAGATGATCCTGGACCATCTCTAACCTTAAAACATAATATTAGATCAAGTTGGAGATAAAAACAACTAAACATGTCTGTCACGGCTTCATGTTCCGGAACTTAACAGGGTGCTCTAGAAATTGAAATTTATTAGAGTTTCATTTTTCAGAACACAGATTCATGTTCTAGAACATCAGCCTTCAACCCAGCTTTCCACCTTTTAGGTTTTGGGAAACTTCTCCAGAGGTTCCGAAACATGGCTTATGTTTCGAAACACAACATGAATGTTCTGAATCATAACTTCACATACACCTGATTTCACTCTCTATTTATATGGAACTCCCTCTGATATTGGTTCCGAAACATAGCATCTAGTAACCTGTTTTTCTTCGATGTTTAACCAACATAGCATCTAGTTACCTGTTTTTCTTCGATGTTTAACTATGAAATCAACTTGAAACATAACTTCACCTTGATCCAAAAATTCTCCCACTTGATGACATATGCCGAACTCCATATAATGCCAATCCGAAAGGCTTTGCTACCTCCCACTCCTCAAGTAGCTCCATGTCCGAGAGAAATCTTGCTCCAATTGAACTTCTTTCCGCAAACTGGCTTCATTAATATATCCCCTAGATGTGCATCGATATGAACCTTCAACAACGAGATAAAAACTTTCCGGACCACGTCTCTGACATAGTGATAGTGAATGTCAATTTGTTTCGTCCGAAAGTGAAACGCCAAATTCTTCACTAAGCATAGTGCATTTTGACTATCACAATTCACCATCACTGCATTCTGCTTTACCTTCAATTCTCCAAGAAGCCTTTTCAATCAAGTGGCCTCCTTTATACGCATGTGCCACGCTATATACTTTGCCTCTGTCGTTGATAATGCTACCATAGACTGAAGCTTAGACTCCCAACAAATAGTACCACCGCTCATAGAGAATACAAGCCCAGTGGTGGACCTTCTCCTGTCTCTATCTCCTGCGAAATTTGTATCCACATGTACAATGCATTCCAAACCCGTAGAACCGTAATAGAGTGAGAAATTTGTTGTCTCTCTCAAATACCAGAGGATCCATTTCACTGCAGCCCAATGAGCACAACCAGGATACGTCATCTAAGGACTCACAACTCCTATTTTTGCGCAATGTCAAGTCTCGTGCGTACCATAACAAATATAAGATGAATATAGTACCCAGGCTACGTCAGCCTTTTCTGCTTCCGCATAAGGTAATAGCTTAGCTGACAACTTTAAATGAATAGAAAATGCAGTGGACATTGGTTTTGCGTTCAATATATTGAAGCACCGTCGAACCTTCTCCACATAACCTTTTTCTGAATGTCAGATATTCCTATGCTTTGTAGCATACTGAACTTCAACTATTTTACTAAGTCAGAGAATAAAATAGTATTAGATACTATTTGAAAGGTTTTAGAGGAGTTTTAGATGAGTTGGGTTTGATTTGAGGAGAAATCGGTGCAAAAACGGAAGTTTTAGAGCAAAATCTACAAAATGCCCTGAAATGCCAGGTTCCTGACCTCCATTGGGAATTCCGTAACCCAAAAGTAAGTTTTGGGAAATCCGAGGTGGAATTTCATAACTTTATATCGAATTCCGGAACTCTAGGCCAATTCTATGCAGGTGAACCTTCGGGTTTCGGAATTCACTTCGGAATTTCGGAACTCCAGCAACCCGTGCACAAGAATAGGTAACTTGCAAATTTTGGTTTTTGAGAGCTCTTTTGCACTTGTACACCTTCTATAAGTACCCCTCTTAGCCCCAACTCTCCTTTTTTCTTCTTCCACCTGAAGAAAATCTAAATCCTCTCATCCCTCTCCTCTCTACTCCATCTCCTTTTCCTCCTTCTTCCTCCACACTAAACCTAACTCCCGTCTCTACTTTTTTCCCCTACAAGCACCACCTTTCTCCAAGCTTAGGGTTGGTGCAATGTTATGACATATATAACATTATTTTCTATATTAGGAAAATGTATATTATTATCATATACAGAGTAGGATTATATAGTATATAATCCCGTTTGTATTATTACTATACTAGGCCTTGCTACTATATTTGATGTATCTCTTGTAATATATATTTGCATCAATACAACCCAATGGGTAAGCTCTTTTTGCCCATCTTTTATGGTATCAGAGCGAAAACCCTAATATTGGGAATATCGATCCATAGCCACCGTCCACCACTAATCCCACCTTCTTCTATAGGTGTTTTCTCCTTATCTTTTATTGTTTCTTCTTGGCTGGTGCTTCTTGGTCCCCTTGCTGGATACGCAGTGTCGCTAGAGGCCTTCCCTTGCTCTCTGGTGTAGTTCGGCTCATCCTTGTGTCCTGTGGTTCTTCCCTGGTGCCGCTCAGACCCATCTGGTGTATTTCCAGTCGCTCGCCTTCAGTCTGGTGTCGCTTGATCTCTTGCTGCCTTCTTGGTGTGGTCTGCTCCACCCTGGTGCCGCTCGCCCAAGTATTGTTGCCGCTCGCCCCTTCGCTAGTTTCTTGGTGCAGTCTGATCCAATCTGGTGCCACTCGATCTTGTTCCTTGGTCCTTTCCTGGTGCACCCTAGTCTCTTTGGTGCGGTCTGATCCAAGCTGCTTGGTGGACAACCTGCCTAGTCTCTTTGGTGTGGTCTGATCCAAGGTGCTTGGTGGATCCTGGTGCTTTTATACTTATCTGCTAGTTAGCTTGTCCTTATCTCATCCAAGCTGCTTGGTGGACACCTGGTGCTTCTTTTTTTTTCTTATCTGCTAGTTGGTTTGTCCTTATCTCTTGCGGTGGATCTTCTTCATGGTGGTAAATATGTCTTCCTCTATCTCAATTTTACCAATTGTTAACATCAAAACTCTCGTACCATTAGAACTTACTGATTCCACATACTTAGTATGGAAACAAGTCTTTCTTAATGTTTTAGAAAGTTTTGGTGTTACCTCACATGTGGATGGAACTAGTATTCCACCCTCTCAGACTATAGATACCGCTGATAAAAAGACAGTAGTAAATTCGGAATATTCAAATTGGAAAAGAGAAGATACTACTATACTATCATGGATCAATGCTACTCTATCTCTTAGTATATTACAAATGGTCATTTCTAGCTCACCCAAAACTGCATATGATGCATGGAGAACTGTTGAAACTTATTTTCTTGACAAAACAGCTTCTACGGCTTTCTCTCTAGAGTCCGAATTACGAAGCATCAAGAAAAGCTCAATGAGCATGAGCGATTATATGCAGAAGATCAAGTCTATTGGTGATGCTCTTCAGGCAATTGGTGAAACTGAGTCAGACCATAATTTGGTCATCACTGTTCTTCTGGGACTACCAGAAGAATACAGAGGATTTGTTAGTGCGCTTAACACGTACAGAAATAAGCCTACCTTTGAACAACTGCGTCCACTCTTGATGCAAGAAGAAACAGAAGTCCAACGTCGTACTGGCTTGACGACGTCCTCTGCTACTCCCTCTGTTGACGGTGAAGCTTTTTATGCAACTTGTGGGCGTGGTAATCGTGGTGGCCGTGGAGGAAGACATTGCGGAGAATGAGGACAACGCGGTAGACACAATTCATATCCTGGTCGTGGATCTCCTGGAACTTATCCACATTCTTCACCCAATAATCCTCCTCAACCTTACACTCCAAATCAGCAATCTTATTTTTCGAAGTCTGGCACACAGTGTCAGATCTGTGGAAAATACAATCATTCTGCCCTTCAATGCAGACAACGCTTCAATCACTCATTCGTGGCCGATGATGTCCCTCAGACCTTTGCTGCTATGAATCTTCATGAACCTGGTGAGGAAGTGTGGTATCCAGACACTAGTAGCATCAAATCACATGACCACGAATTCTGGTATTCTCTCATCTTCCAAACCTTATACTGGACATGAGAAAATTCTAGTTGGTAATAGAAATTTACTTGATATTACTCAGACAGGTGAAACTCGATTGAATACATCTTCTAACTCCTTTGCCCTTAAAAATGTTCTTGTTGTTCCCTCTATTAAGAGAAATTTACTTTCAGTACGTCAATTCTGCCATGATAATAATTTCGTTTTTGAATTTGACTCTTCGGATTTTTCTGTGAAGGGCAAGGAAACAAGGACGGAGCTTCTGCGCTGCCCTAGCTTGGGAACATCACTCTATCCAATTCTTCTAAAGTTGCAAGTGTGGGGAATAAGCAACAGATTGGTCTTGTTGCATCTTGGTTTAGTGGTGATGTTTGGCATAGACGGTTAGGTCATCCTAGTCTTCCTGTTTTTTTGGCATTTATTAAAAATAATAACATTATTTCTAATGGTAATTCTACTTTAACATTATCTGTTTACAATGCTTGTAATATGGAAAAACATGTTAAACTCTCTTTTTCTGATTCTGATTCTGAATCTGCTTTTCCCTTTCATATTGTGCATTCTGATGTATGGCAATCACCTGTTCCTTCTGTTTCTGGCTATAAATATTATGTTATATTCATTGATGATTATTCTTGGTTTTCTTGGATTTACCTTTTGAAATTTAAACACGAAGTTTTTAATAAATTTCTCGAATTTAAAGCAATGTTGGAAAACAAATTTCATTGCTCAATTAAGATTTTCCAATCTGACAATAGTACGGAGTTTGTAAATGATAAGTTTTCTACCCTTTGTTCACACAATGGAATTCTTCACCGTTTTTCTTGTCCTTATACTCTTCAACAAAATGGCCTCGCCGAAAGGAAGCATAGACATTTAACTAACATTGTTAGAAGTTTGCTGTTCCAAGCTTGCATGCCTCCCCGGTTCTGGGCTGATGCCATTCAAACTGCTGTATTTCTCGTGAATCAAATTCCTTTTCTTACTGTTTTAAAAAGACAATCGCCATGTGAAATTCTGCATGGTTGCTCTTCCCCTGACTTGCAACTTGTCAAAGTTTTTGGATGTTTGTGTTATCCCGATGTGTAGGACATTGCAGCTCACAAGCTCTCTCCTCGGTCACTTTCTTGTGTCTTCTTAGGACTCTCTGATAAACATAAAGGTTTTTTCTATCTCCATCCCAGCATTGGTAAGGTTTTTATTTCTCAGCATGTTATCTTTGTTGAAACTGTTTTTTTATTTTCTTGTCTTTCTAAATTCTCTTCTTCTCCTTCCTCTACTTTTTCAAATTTTGATATGTTTCAAAAGTTTCTTTCAAATCCTCCTTTGCTGGGTGAGAGTCCTTCCACCATTGATGTAATCTCTGGCTTCTCCCAGCTCACACGCTCCTCTGATGATAGTGGTTCCGGTACACGTACACCTGTTTCACCGTCTGAGGATTTATCAACGTTTCCTTCCACCTTGAATTCTGATGACTCACAGGTTAGGAGTGGAAAAGATGCCACTACCACTGGTCCATCAGCACTCCGGGTCTATACCAGAAGACACACCCTCCGATCTGCTGCTACTACACCTACTCTTGTTGAACCGCCACCATCCACCTCTGATTGTCCGCCCTTCCCTCCGCCTGATATAGTGCCTTCTTCTGCTGCGCCTTCTTCACCTCCCCGCATACATCCTATGCGCACTCGATCCATGACTAAGGGTTTAACTGAGTCTGCCTCCTTACTGGCCTCTGCGAGTTCTACTTTGCCTACTGAACCTAACTCCTTTCATGAGGCTTTTAAGGATGCAGGTTGGCGTGCTGCTATGGCTGAGGAGTTTGATGCCCTCCTGACAAATGATACTTGGGATCTCGTACCTCCTCCTTCACCCATTAATCTCATTGGTTGTAAATAGGTATACAAAGTAAAGCAGAAGGCGGATGGGTCTCTCGAGCGTCTCAAAGCTCGGCTTGTGGCTCAAGGTTATAAACAACAACAAGGCATTGATTTTGATGAGACCTTTTTTCCCGTTGTCAAGTCGACCACTATTCGTACTGTTCTTTCGGTGGCTCTCTCCTCGGGGTGGTCTCTTCGACAACTCGTTGTGAAGAATGCATTTCTTCATGGCACACTCTCTGAAGAGGTTTATATGAAACAACCACCTGGCTTTGTGCATCCCTCTTTTCCGAATCATGTTTGTCGCCTACGCAAAGCCATCTATGGTCTTAAGCAGGCACCTTGGGCTTGGTTTCAGCAGTTTACTTCCTTTCTATCTGAGATTGGTTTTGTTGGGAGCACTGCTGATCCTTCAATGTTCATTTGTCACTCTTCTTCTGGCACTCTTGTTCTTCAGTTATTTATTGATGATATTATTGTCACTGGCAGCTCCTTCTCTCTTCTATGGCTTTTATTACCACATTACAGCAAGAATTTGCAATGAAGGACCTCGGGCCGCTACATTATTTCTTGGGCATTAAGGTAAATCGCTCATCTTCTGGTTGTCATCTGACTCAGCACAAATATGCGCATCAGTTGCTTCAGCGACATGGTTTTCTTGATAGTTGTAAGATAGGGGGTGCCCTAGGATCTATCTAGAGTATATCAATCACCTAGAGGGGGGTGAATAGGTGTATAAATAAAAATCACAAATCTCAATGCGATAAAGTAATGCGGAAAATAAAATCAGCACACCGAGATTTACGTGGGAAACTCCACCTTGGAGAAAAACCCACGGGACCAACACGCGAAAAAAACAATCCACTAAGAGTAAAGAATTACAAGGTGATTACCGACTCCACGGACTTAACCTCTCCCTTCTCTTCAGCGGATCACGCGCACCAACGGGTTGTCCACGCCTCACGTCCGAATCCACGGACGCCACGCCTCGAATCCACGAGACGCCCAACTTCGAATCCACGAAGCCTTCAACACGTCGAATCCACGACGCTCACTCGAATCCACGAGCGCACTCCATCCGGAGCAAGAACAATAAAGTTGATGATGGTTTATTGCTTAGAATATCATGAAAGATCTGTGGGAATAGTCTCTAAGTAATTCTCAAATTGATTCTAAAAGAATATTAGAAATTAGGGCACCATGAATCAATTTGAGAGAAGCTTGATGTAGAAGATGAGGAAAACGGTTACCTACAAGCTTCTAGGGTTTCTAAAAGATAATCTATGCTTAACCACATTTTAGAGACACCCCCACATCTTATTTATAGGTTAGAAGCAATCCGAAATAGATTAGGATTAAAAAAATAGTTTTTAGAAAGGTTTGGAAGCAAACCGATTTCGACTAGAATTGAAAAACTGATTTTAGAAAGGTTTCGAACCAAATTAGGATTGCTAAGATATTTCAAGGAACCTACCATCTTATTTACAGGTTTGGGAGACATTAGAATTAGAGTAGGATTAAAAAAAATAACTTTCCAAAAATTCACGACTAGTCGGGGTCCGGATCGCGGGTATGGGGTCTGGACCTTGAAACTCTTCAGGCGTTTCATTGTCCGGACCTCAGCCATCAGGATCCGGACCTGGTCTGCGAAACTGTCTGTCACGCTCACGGGTTCCGGACCTCAGCTTCCAGGGTCCGGACCCGGACTGCGAAATAGCAAGTATGCGTACGGGTTCCGGACCTCAGCTTCCAGGGTCCGGACTCGGTCTGCGAAGCAGCATAACCTGCTCACGGGTTCCGGACCTCAAGTTCCAGGGTCCGGACCCCGTAACATGAATTTTCCGATTTGTTTATAAATCATTAAAAACCTATTCTAATGTCTTCCAAATACTTGTAAATGTTTATAAATCATCATCAAGATTATTTAAACTTACCAAGCATCGTGAATTCATACGTTGAGTCTTCGAGTCTTCAAACTTCGTCTCTTCTTCTTTGAACCTTCAAGACTCCGACTCACTTCACGAAATATGCCAATATAAAATCCGTAACAATAGTAAGCCCGTCTCTAGTCCTCTCTCTCCGACCTCTCGTCTCTCTTCTCATGAGGGGCGACTTCTTGAGGATCCCTATAGCTATCGTCTGCTTGTTGGTGCTTTCCAGTATCTTACCTTCACCCGACCAGATATATCATATGCTGTCAATTCCGTTGCCCAGTATCTGCACGCTCCTCGTGAACCACACATGCAAGCGGTTAAGCGCATTCTACGGTATATTCGGGGCATGCTGACTATGGACTGCCTATTTCTCGCTGCGTCAATCCTTTTCTTGTAGCATTTGCAGATGCTGATTGGGCTGGTTGTTCAGATACACGCCGGTCTACCTCTGGATATGCTATATTTTTGGGGCCCAATCTTATCTCCTGGTCCGCCAAGAAGCAACCCACTATTTCTCGCTCCAGTTCTGAAGCGGAGTACCGTGCTGTCGCCTCCGCGCTTGCTGAGACGATATGGATCCGTCGTCTACTTCGTGACCTTCGTGTTTCCCTCTGGCGACCCATCAGCATCTACTGTGATAATCTAAGCACTACTTATCTAGCAGCCAATCCTATTCTTCATGCTCGCACAAAGCATATTGAACTTGATCATCAATTCATGAGCGAAAAGATTCAGACTGGTGATTTGGAGTTGGTCATATCTCTTCTGATAAGCAACTTGCTGATATTTTCACCAAGCCTTTGCCACCGTCCCAGTTTTCTCTTCTGAGGCTCAATCTTCGCATCCGTCCAATTGATGCATAGCTTGCGGGGGGATGTTACGACATATATAGCATTATTCTCTATATTAGGAAAGTGTATATTATTATCATATACAGAGTAAGATTATATAGTATATAATTCCGTTTGTATTATTACTATACTAGGCCTTGCTACTATATTTGCTGTATCTCTTGTAATATATATTTGCATCAACACAACCCAATGAGTAAGCTCTTTTTGCCAATCTTTCATGGGAGAAGACTCAAAGAGAAGTTCTTCAAGTCCCTAACCCTAGAGTCTCAACACACTAATCGTTGTCCTAGGTCGAATAGAGGTAAGACCTCCCATATTAAGCCCTTGTAGTAGGTTTTTGGGGATTCAATAAATAAAAGGATTTGGGAAAATTTGTGTGATAGATTGGTTTTAGGGTTTTTAATTGGACTTTATGTGTGGAAAACCTTCTTGTAGAGTTGAGCAATGGGCTCGACAATGGAAAAATCGACTTTATGATACGATTTTGTAAACCTTGATGGGTGTCGGCTCTCCAATTGTGGTGATCTCTCCATATGTCTAATTATTTCCCATTCTACAATGACATTTCTTTCTTTTATCATAAGTGCTCATGATTTTGCTTATTCTTTATACATGCTAGGAGTTCATGATTAAATAGTCGATAAACCTTGCGTTTCTTGAAAATTGTTGAGAACCATAATGTTGTAATATCCACTCGTCGCAACCCGCCGATGACGAGAATTTGCCGAGGCGTGGATGGGCGACGAGGATGATGGTCGGATCGAATTGGGGAATTGAGGTAATTGAGTGAAAAGAGGGGAAGGATAAGGAGAGGGAGAGATCAGATTAGAGAGAAGGGAGGAATGGGAAGAGAGGAGAAGAGGGGTTGAGAGTAGAGGAGAAAGAAGAAGACGAGAGATTGGGGAAGAAGGTAACAGTTTAATTCATTTTCATGTTGCTCTCTCACTGTTTACAGCTACTATATATATTACTCTTAACTCGTACTAGAATGTAAAAATAGTAAAGATGCCGGACTAAAGTGTAAAAGGTAATAAAAGGTTAAATGGGCCATCTGGGCCTAATTCTGTGGAGTTTAAGCTCTTGGACTGAGTTGAACCAATGGAGAATCAAGCTCGGATTGGAGGGCCCCTTCTCTGATAAATTGATGCAATGGGAAATCGGGCTTTCACTGGAAGGCCTGCTCTTTTGATAATCCGGGCCTAGGCTTGCATGCATTCTTTTTGGCTTGTCTCATGAGCTTTACCATCGGATCCGACGCTCTCGGCCACCCGACCCGTTAACCGGGTTTAAACACTTCCTCCCAACCCCTTCCTTGCTTAGATCCTGTAGGGCTCCTCGATTCGCTCCAGACGGACCAAAGCTGTCGCCTTCTCGTTCCCCGCCGCTACGACCTCCGTTAGCCATGGCTGCTACCTCTATGAGCACTCTTCCTCTAACTCCATAAGCTCTCTCTCTTCTTTTTTTTTTCTTGCTATTAACTACTCACTACTTACTGCTACTGTTCCTTACTATCTCCCAGGGCGTTACAATCCCTTCCCCTTTAATTCATCCTTGTCCTCAAGGATGGAATTGGGTTTGGAATACTCAATTGCTTTGCAAAGTAGTACTTCTTCTCCTTCCAAGTTGCTTCTTTTAACCCATCTTTTGAATCTCTGCTCTGTTTTCATACCGCACCTTTTGCCGATCTGAGGTGTTTCCCATTGTGTCCACACTTGCCTATCATGTCGGGCTGGCAGCATGGACGGCGGCACCTGTTGGGGCGGGGGCTCTCCCTTGGGACCTTCGGGAAGTCGCAACCTGTGCATCGCTAGTCTTGTTTGCTACGATATATGGTGAGGCGCATACTAGTTAAATGTGAGCTTTAGAATACTCCCCAGAGCCTTGATTTCTCTATGGCCTTCTTGAGTGGTTTCATTCTGCTCCATATTGGTTCTCTTCTCAAGTGCTGAACAATCCTTCAAGGTCGCTCGCCTAGAGAGACCATCATTCCATTCCTCGTAGGCAATTTTCCTTGTAAACATCCTAGGTATGATGAGGTGAGTCTCCTTTTGGATTTCTAGTAACTGAAAAGACCTCCATTTTTCGTCTAAGGAACAGCTAGCTTCAACTTCTACCTTCCTTACATTTTGATTTTCTTCATACTTATGGTGAACTCGACCTTCGGCTAGGCTCAGAAAACTGTTGCCCCTAACCATCACACTGTGAACATAGTTGGCATTATGGAAGTCGCAATCACTTACATAAGATTCCCGTCGTTTGGCTTGTTCATAGGCCAAAAATCGCGAGCACGGGTGAGGCATCTTAATATTGGGTTCAAGCCCCTTTTGAAGTCCACCCTTAGGGCTCAACATAGAACAAACTACTGTCAGACTCGATTTGTGAGAAGCTTCTTCGTCAATATTACCAATTATCACCTTATTAGGTCCAGGATCAAAAGGCACCTGCCTATATTCCTTCATCCAATCAATTCCAAGAACTATATCTGAACTTTTGAGCCTCAATTTCCTTGAACCAGCAAGAAATTTATGACATTGCTCCTTCCTTGCAATCTGAAGGCAAAAGTTTTTGTTTCCGACCTCATGATCATGGTCTACTATCACAATCAACGGTGCAATAGTGGTGGATTCAACCTTGATAGCTTTTGTTGTCCTGAAGTCAATGAAGCTATATAGGTTTCTATCATCAATCAAAATTAAAAAGGTTTGGCTATTTAACTCCCGGATGCTTATAGCCTCATAGACATTCTCTTCTTCTACTCGTTGTAGCTCGCTTCCTTCTCCTCCTTTCTTTTCTGTTTCAGATTCAGCATTCTTTTCAATCTCTTTCTGAGCTTGTAACATATGCATGGAACTATTCTTGCATTGATTTCTTGTAATATACTCTTCTCCACAATCATAGCATAGCCCTTGCATCTTCATTCCCTCGCTTGTTGCAGCCCCTTCTATAGGATTATAATTAATACCTCCTTTGGGACTGTGAGCTGTAGTTTCAACAGCTTCTGTGGTACTTCCAATTTCTGCTGAAGTAGTGTAGGCATCTGGGGCATTGTGGGGAGGCTTGGGTAGAGGTGACTGTGTTGCGTGTAGCTCCAACAGCTCCTCTAGATTTCTAGCACTCTCGCTCAACGCTACCTCAAGTTTTGTATTGATCTCCATCTGTAGGTAATCATCACACCCTTGCTTTGATTTTCCACCTTCAGCTTCATTTATGGGTTCATCCTTGTGCACCATAATTTCATGCCTCTTGGTGGCTTCACAATTCTCTTGGCTCCACTCTATATGATTTGTTTGCTCATACGTACTAAATCCTCTGATGAGGTATCTCCCTTTCACTTTTGCAAATCTTTTACAAATGGCATCGAAAAACTTGTCCCAACCAATCCCAGGTCTGTTGATCAGGTATGCCTGTTTCCAAATGCTTGCTTTTCCAATTATGTGCTTCAAGGCAACCCCTAACCACTGATGCTTGGGTATTTGATAAGCGCTGAAGTATTGTTTGCAACTCTCAGGCCACGCTTCTGGATCTTCTCCATTAAAATCTGGGAGGCCAAACTTTGGATAGGGCAAGTGATGTTGCCACTGTTTCTGCTCTATAGGAACTTGTATTCCTGACTTTTTTTCTCTAGTGTTCTGATGTATCATAGGAGTGCTACTATTGTGCTTGTTTTGTGCTGCTGATTGATCCTCACTGCTCATCAAGGGGCTATTGACTGACTGTGAGCTTGGCAATAAAGCGGTTAGTAGCTCTAGCAGCTGTTGATGCATTCTCGCATTCTCTCGCCGCAATTTTTCATAGCTCGTTGCTTCATTCATTCGTAGAGTTTCATACTTCTGTTGCCATGTATTTTGTAAGCCACTACTCTGCTCGGTCAACTCTCCAACCTGTTGGTTATAGCCCCGTGTGTGCTGCTCTAGTCTTTCTCCAATTCTCTTATTGCAGCCAGGGGTAAGTTGTTGTAATTTTGTTCCATGAGCCATTTTATTTTACTCCTTGAAGTGTCTTGCTGTTGTATTTGAAAGGGTTTTCCAATGGATTTCTTCTCTGGCTACAGTAAATTATTGAGGTGCCAATGATGCTATTTGAGGCCTGATGACTGTTCCAATCAATGGAATAGTAACCAGCTGTCCACACCCTCAATACACTTCCATTTGTAGTAATTTAATCAAATGTGCTCATAGCTGGAATTAAATTGGGGAGCAAAAAACTTGATTACCTGATGCTTGTTAGGTGTTCTACGGAGCGTTTAGCTGCTCGACCCTTCTAATAGCTTTGGAATAGCTTTTGATCATTGTATGCCATCTGTTTGTTGAATTGCTCAGCTCTTCTACCTCTGGTTGGCTTCAGATTTGCCCTGTTCTCTTCTTACTCCTTGGCACAATTTTTCTTATTTGGTGTTTGATGTAATGCTCATCTGTTCTATCCTTCAGATTGTTTGATGCTTGCTTGTTGCGGGATCTACCTGCTTGTGATGCTGCAGGCACTAGGTGGGAACTCTAGCAGATCGACAGGAGTTATCTCTCCTCGAAACTGCGAGTTCGAGAACCTGGTTGGTCCTCGCAGTGGCTCCCTTTGTCGAGTTACAGCTATTGCTGCAACTCGCAGCGCGGAAACTATATCGCCGGTTGACTCAACGATTTCAAGAAACCGGAATCAATTTGCGATAACACTGCACCGATCCCTGGGATCTAACCGCTCTGATACCAATTTGAAATATCCCGGACTCGTCGCAACCCGCCGATGACGAGAATTTGCCGAGGCGTGTATGGGCGACGAGGATGATGGTCGGATCGAAGTGGGGAATTGAGGTAATTGAGTGAAAAGAGGGGAAGGATAAGGAGAGGGAGAGATCAGATTAGAGAGGAGGGAGGAATGGAAAGAGAAGAGAAGAGGGGTTGAGAGTAGAGGAGAAAGAAGAAGACGAGAGATTGGGGAAGAAGGTAACAGTTTAATTCATTTTCATGTTGCTCTCTCACTGTTTACAGCTACTATATATATTACTCTTAACTCGTACTAGAATGTAAAAATAGTAAAGATGCTGGACTAAAGTGTAAAAGGTAATAAAAGGTTAAATGGGCCATCTGGGCCTAATTCTATGGAGTTTGAGCTCCTGGACTGAGCTGAACCAATGGAGAATCAAGTTCGGATTGGAGGGCCCCTTCTCTGATGCAATGGGAAATCGGGCTTTCACTGGAAGGCCTGCTCTTTTGATAATCCGGGCCTAGGCTTGCATGCATTCTTTTTGGCTTGTCTCATGAGCTTTACCATCGGATCCGACGCTCCCGGCCACCCGACCCGTTAATCGGGTTTAAACACTTCCTCCCAACCCCTTCGTTGCTTAGATCCTGTAGGGCTCCTCGATTCGCTCCAGACGGACCAAAGCTGTCGCCTTCTCGTTCCCCGCCGCTACGACCTCCGTTAGCCATGGCTGCTACCTCCATGAGCACTCTTCCTCTAACTCCATAAGCTCTCTCTCTCTTCTTTTTTTTTTTTACTTGCTATTAAGTACTCACTACTTACTGCTACTGTTACTTACTATCTCCCAGGCCATAGAGAAATCAAGGCTCTGGGGAGTATTCTAAAGCTCACATTTAACCAGTATGCGCCACACCATATATCGGAGCAAACAAGACTAGCGATGCACAGGTTGCGACTTCCTGAAGGTCCCAAGGGAGAGCCCCCGCCCCAACAGGTGCCGTCGTCCATGCTGCCAGCCAGACATGATAGGCAAGTGCGGACACAATGGGAAACACCTCAGATCGGCAAAAGGTGCGGTAAGAAAACAGAGCAGAGATTCAAAAGATGGGTTAAAAGAAGCAACTTGGAAGGAGGAGAAGTACTACTTTGCAAAGCAATTGAGTATTCCAAACCCAATTCCATCCTTCAGGACAAGGATGAATTCAAGGGGAAGGGATTGTAACGCCCTGGGAGATAGTAAGTAACAGTAGCAGTAAGTAGTGAGTAGTTAATAGCAAGTAAAAAAAAGAAGAAGAGAGAGAGCTTATGGAGTTAGAGGAAGAGTGCTCATGGAGGTAGCAGCCATGGCTAACGAAGGTCGTAACGGCGGGGAACGAGAAGGCGACAGCTTTGGTCCGTCTGGAGCGAATCGAGGAGCCCTACAAGATCTAAGCAACGAAGGGGTTGGGAGGAAGTGTTTAAACCCGGTTAACGGGTCGGGTGGCCGGGAGCGTCGGATCCGATGGTAAAGCTCATGAGAGAAGCCAAAAAGAATGCATGCAAGCCTAGGCCCGGATTATCAAAAGAGCAGGCCTTCCAGTGAAAGCCCGATTTTCCATTGCATCAATTTATCAGAGAAGGGGCCCTCCAATCCAAACTTGATTCTCCATTGGTTCAGCTCAGTCCAAGAGCTCAAACTCCACAGAATTAGGCCCAGATGTCCCATTTAACCTTTTATTACCTTTTACACTTTAGTCCAGCATCTTTACTATTTTTACATTCTAGTACGAGTTAAGAGTAATATATATAGTAGCTGTAAACAATGAGAGAGCAACATGAAAATGAATTAAACTGTTACCTTCTTCTCCAATCTCTCGTCTTCTTCTTTCTCCTCTACTCTCAACCCCTCTTCTCCTCTCTTTCCATTCCTCCCTCCTCTCTAATCTGATCTCTCCCTCTCCTTATCCTTCCCCTATTTTCACTCAATTACCTCAATTCCCCAATTCGATCCGACCATCATCCTCGTCGCCATCCACACCTCGGCAAATTCTCATCATCGGCGGGTTGCGACGAGTCCGGGATATTACACCGACCCGTTAACCGGGTTTAAACACTTCCTCCCAACCCCTTCGTTGCTTAGATCCTGTAGGGCTCCTCGATTCTCTCCAGACGGACCAAAGCTGCCGCCTTCTCGTTCCCCGCCGCTACGACCTCCATTAGCCATGGCTGCTACTTCCATGAGCACTCTTCCTCTAACTCCATAAGCTCTCTCTCTTCTTTTTTTTTTTACTTGCTATTAACTACTCACTACTTACTGCTACCGTTCTTACTATCTCCCAGGGCGTTACAAACGTTTCTATGGAAATTTCTTGTAATGGCATGCTAATTGATTTGGTACTCTTGTTGCTCTAATTATCTTGTAGTAAGTACGCTTGGAAAACTAAATGCATTGGTCACGTTTCCTAAAAGTATGATATTATTGCTCCATTGGATGTTGAGCTTATGGTTATTAAAGATAGGTCTTGTTGAATGATGTCAATGTCGAGATAAAGTATTTTTTAGCACATGCAAAAATTGATGATGATAGTTTCTATTTTCTTTGGGGATTTTGATATTTGCATGTTGCTTGTTATGTCATTTCCAATTTGACTACGAAGTAGGCATACTTGAGGACCTTGGAATTTACTGTTGTTAAATGTCAAAATGATATTGCCATTTCCGTGTCAAGGACATGGAAATTGGGAATATGAGTACATGGAAAAACATAAATGCAAGACAAAATATCTTGAGCTTGAGGATATGACGACTGTAACACCCCTCACTTTATTCTTTTGTTTTGACCTCTTTTTTTTTAAAACGTGGACCTTTTCGTAAATATTAATTGTTGAGAAACTCGGCGGCATATTGTGCCAAATTAAATCCCTAATTTCTTTTGTTCTCTTTCCTATTCGTCACGGCACCCCAACCCAACCCAACCCACCTCTCTCTCGCACGACTCCCTCTCTCCCTTGCGTCCGTACGCTCCGCCCCCGCACACGCACGCACGTCATCGTTCCGATCACCGTCGTCGTCGCCGTCATCCGCGGCCGCCTCCGCCGCAATCCTCATCTATCGGCATTTTCGATTCGCCGTTGACGACATCTTGTCATTGTCGTTCCTATCTTTAAGAAGGTTTCTTACTTTCATTTTCGTCTCTACACCTATTCTTGAAAGCATCTAAATTTTATCCATGTTTATGTGATTGTTGTTAGGTGTTCTTCTTTGATGATTAGTACTAAGATCATTCAAATCTGATTTCGAATGATCTAAACTAATATTGATTGAACCGTTAATCTTGTATCTTGTATCTTGTATTCTTTATATCATTTGGTTGTGTAAACTTCGCATATTCTACATACTTTTGAAATGCCCGTTACATGTTCGATAAAATGCCTTAGAGAGGGCGAATTTCGTTTTTGTTTCTAATTTCGATCCCATCTGATTGTAGATTTAAAATAATATTTCAACATCTGAAAACCCTCTTTTCTAGCATTAGATCCTTCGTTTATTATTTAAAATTTCATTCATGTTATCTTGCTTTTTTGAATAATTTAATCTTTGAAACTCTTCGTCCTCTTGATTGTTAATTGAGTTTCGTCAAGTTTATTATTCTAAATCTCTTTCGTGCTCCGTCTCGACCTTTTTGCATGAATTTGTTACCGACCTTGTCAACCTATGTGAGCCTATCTCAATTTAATTGCTTGTATAAGCTCTTCTTTCTAAATAGTTATGTCCCCTTTGTAATTCTATTTTTAGTAGCTCATAGGGAATCGTAATTCTCTGTTTTAGGTTATGGTGATTGACTTCCTTTGTAATTTTTGATTGGATAGCTTCTTAGGTTAGAAGCTGCTTTCGAGGTAAGCGACCGGACACCCGTTATTTTTTCGTAAAATATAGGAAAATATTTTGATTATATGAAAATTCTATTTTGTAGAGTTCAAAATCAAGGGTTAAGCGGATTATCACATATTTCTGCAAAATGAGTTTCAGTTTTGATTGACAAATTCTTTTAGCAAAAGAATTTTGAGATTTGATAATCTGTTATATAAATTAGTGACTGGATAAGTGTTTTAAATTATAAATGTCTCTTGGTATTCTGTAATACTAATGTTGGCCATATCGACATATATTCTGTTATACAAGCTAGCTTCGTCTCTGTATTGCGCCTTCGGGTGCCTGCGCATATCCGCGCCTCTGTTTTGTATTTGCGCTCTCGAGTGCCTCTGTTCTGTTATGCACCTTTGGGTGCCTCTGTTCTGTTTTGCACCTTCGGGTGCCTCTGGATCTCGCCAACGGATCACACTATATAGTTAGTTACCGGAGACTTAAAGTTTTATTTCGTTGATTTGCTGAAAAAGGGAAAATACTTTGTAAATTTATAGTTCCTATCTGATTTGAATTTTAAGTTTTGATAATCTTTGTTTTTCGAAATTTTGCAAACTAAAACCCAGTCGCTAAAATTAATTTTTGTATAAAAATTTACTTCAGAGCATTTGTTATATATTTATTTGTATGCTTAATCCGACTAATGTGGTGTATGGTTGCTTATCCAGGTACCGAGACTAATTTGCCGGGCGGGGCCGGGACCGAGTGAACGTTAGATGCAGTTACTGTTCGATTTTAGTTTCTTTTGTTTTGTGTCTAGTATATTTAGATGTGAATTTTTGGACTTCGTAAACGATCATTCATTTATCTGTTTCTGTTTCATTATTTCTGCATACCCACATATTGTTATTTATGGTATCTGTTGGACCAAATTTTTGTTTGCATTTCGTAATAAAATCTAGTTCTTTTTATGTGAGAATTTATTTGATTCTAGTTGAAATTCAATTGTTAGCCTTATCTTTTGATTCTTTGGATTTAGTGAAATTTTTTTTTGCAATCATCTTTTTGCTTGCTTCTGTCTGGTTCTGTATCCTTGCATATTTGCTAGTTTAGCAGGTATGCGGCGTCTGTTATGCCTCGGGTTTGGGGCGTGACAGAAATGTGGTATCGAAGCCATTGGTTTAAGATCTCTAGGAACTTTTTAGGTATAGGACTCTGAGAGCTTATTAGGACGTGTGAGGATGGGCAGAATTGGGCGTATGTTTGATATTGTTTCGTTATTGTTTTATAGTTTTCGTTAACATCCCGTATTTATGTGTTTGTGATCCCTTCTCTTTCTAAGATGGTGTGTCCGTCCCGCCGTAGCAACACCAACAACGAGCAACCCAGCAACCCACCCCTCGTTGGATTTGGAGATGCGGATTTGAACATCACGTTGGCTTTACTTTTGAATGCTACATCCTCGGCAGCGGTTCCGCCTCAGATTACTGTTCCATCTACTATCCAGACTCTGTTGCAATCTACCGTAGTGCCCCAGACGAATGTTTCGGCTTTTGCTCCACTTCCACAGCAGGCTGCTGGTACGGGGATGGCTTCGACAATTGTGCCCACTGCTATCCCGTTTTCGCCGTCGACTACTCTTTCCGGTTTTGCTTCGCCTCTGCCACAACCCACTATTCTTGCCAATTCCGCCACTTTACTGCAGAGCACCACGATGGATCCCTTAGTCGCCACTCTGATACAAACTGTTGTTGGGCTAGTTCAGACTCAGCAATAGAGTTTGCAACAGAATCCCTCTCCTAGTGCCGCTGAGTCGAGTTCCAGAGTTCGAGAGAGGAGTATCAATGAGTTTAAGAAATCTGCTCCACCACCTTTTTCAGGCACTACAAATTCGGACGAAACGAAAACTTGGATTGAAAAGATGGAGAGGCATTTACGGCTATGCAATGCACCGATGAGGAGAAGGTTAGATTCAGGACACTTATGCTTCAGTGCAGAGCAAACAATTGGTGGAAAAGCGAGTTGAGAACTCGCGACAATGATTTAGCAGCCTTTTTATGGAAGGATTTTCGATCAACATTTTATGCTAAGTACTTTCCGAGGAGTAAGCTTCGCCAGCTTGAGAGGCAGTTTCTGGATCTAAAATAGGGTTCAATGTCTGTGGAGGAGTACGAGGCCGAGTTTGACCGACATTCCCAGTTCGTCCCGAGATTGGTGGATGATGATGAGTCACGGGCCAAGAAATTTGAGGAAGGATTGAATGGACATATTCGCACTGGTCTCGCACCGCTACACCTTGAGGCATATGAGAATGTCGTTTTCAGAGAGAAATTTTTAGATTCAGTATAGAGGCAGACTCGGGAAGAGCAAAACACAAATCAGAAGAAGAGAAACAGAGATTCTTTCAGAGAAGGAGATCGGAATGCAAGAGAATCGGACAGATCTAATGACTCGGGGAGGTCACGTAATACGCCAGCTCCTTGTGGTGGACCACCAAATTGAGATCAGAAGCCGAAATGTCCAGTTTGTGGCGGATCACATAAGGATTCGGATTGCAGACACGTCACAGGTGGTTACTTCAGATGCGGCGACTTGAACATTGAATAGCTCAGTGCCCTCTGTCTAGCATTGACTCTGGCACTGGATCCAAGCCTTAGGAGAAATCGACTGCTCCAGCCTGTCATGATCGTGCCTCTCCTACCGATCAGTCCAGAGATGGAAGACCTCGAACATAGGGTCGTGTTCAGGCTCTCTCCCAGTAGGATGTCCAGGCATCTAATGCCGTGGTCTCAGGTATTCTGCCCGTAGCTTTGCTTTTGCTCGTGTTCTCTTTGATTTTGGAGCTACCCATTCCTTTGTATATTCTGCTTTTGTTCGAAATTTGTTACCCTCCGAACCCTTTGATTATATTTTGTGTGTCGGTACGCCTTTGGGGGAGAAGCTTGTGATTGACCGGGTTTGTAGGTGTATGATTAGAGTGGACAATGGGAGTTGTTGGCAAATCTCCATGTTATGGACATGCGAGACTTTGATGTGATTCTGGGGATGGACTGGCTTTCGTTTCATTTTGCTACTCTGAATTGTAGGGAGAAGCGGGTGGAATTCAACATTCCTGGGGAGGCAGATTTTGCTTTTCTCGGGAGTGGAGCTTACACCCCACCTTTGATTATTTCCTCCTTGCAGGCTACTCGTCTCTTAAGAAGTGGCTGCACTGGATTTGTGGCCTTGGTGAAAGATCTGAATTCAAATACTCCGAGATTAGAAGATATTCCGTTAGTAAATAAATTTCTAGATGTATTTTCTGAGGACCTCCTCGGGCTATCGCCTGATAGGGAGATTGAATTTTGTGTCGATTTAGCTCCGAAAATAGATCAAATTTTGAAGACGCCTTACCGGATGTCACCAGTTGAGCTCAAGGAACTACGAGTGCAACTTTAGGAACTTCTGGACAAAGGATTCATCAGACTTAGTCTCTCCTTAGGGGCTCGAGGAGCAGATGAGGATGAAGTATCCTTGGCTCTTCGAGAGCTAAGGTATGTTAAGTTTAGAGGACTAAACTTCTTTTTAGGAGGGGAGAATGTAACACCCCTCACTTTATTCTTTTGTTTTGACCTCATTTCTTTTAAAATGTGGACCTTTTCGTAAATATTAATTATTGAGGGACTTGGCGGCATATTGAGCGAAATTAAATCCCTAATTTCTTTTGTTCTCTTTTCTGTTCGTCACAGCACCCCAACCCAACCCACCTCTCTCTAGCACGACTCCCTCTCCCCCTTGCATCTGTACGCCCCACCCCCGCACATGTGCGCACGTCGTCGTTCCGATCACCGTCGTCGTCGCCGTCATCCGCGGCCGCCTCCGCCGCAATCCTCATCTATCGGCATTTTCGATTCGCCGTTGTCGACATCTCGTCGTTGTCGTTCCTATCTTTAAGAAGGTTTCTTTTTTCATTTTCGTCTCTACACCTATTCTTGAAAGCATCTAAATTTTATCCATGTTTATGTGATTGTTGTTAGGTGTTCTTCTTTGATGATTAGTACTAAGATCATTCGAATATGATTTCGAATGATCTAAATTAATATTGATTGAACTATTAATCTTGTATCTTGTATCTTGTATTCTCTATATGATTTGGTTGTGTAAACTTTGCATATTCTACATACTTTTGAAATGCCCGTTACATGTTCGATAAAATGCCTTAGAGAGGGCAAATTTCGTTTTTGTTTCTAATTTCGATCCCATCTGATTGTAGATTGTAAAATAATGTTTCAACATCTGAAAACCCTCTTTTCTAGCATTAGATCCTTCGTTTATTATTTAAAATTTCATTCATGTTATCTTGTTTCTTTGAAAAATTTAATCTTTGAAACTCTTCATCCTCTTGATTGTTAATTGAGTTTCGTCAAGTTTATTATTCTAAATCTCTTTCGTGTTCCGTCTCGACCTTTTTGCATGAATTTGTTACCGACCTTGTCAACCTATGTGAGCCTATCCGAATTTAATTGCTTGTATAAGCTCTTCTTTCTAAATAGTTATGTCCCCTTTGTAATTCTATTTTTAGTAGCTCATAGAGAATCGTAATTCTCTGTTTTAGGTTCCGGTGATTGACTTTCTTTGCAATTTTCGACTGGATAGCTTCTTAGCTTAGAAGCTGCTTTCGAGGTAAGCGACCGGACATCCGTTAGTTTTTTGTAAAATATAGTAAAATATTTTGATTATATAAAAATTCTATTTTGTAGAGTTCAAAATTAAGGGTTAAGCGTACCCATATTTCTGCAAAATGAGTTTCAGTTTTGATTGATAAATTCTTTTAGCAAAAGAATTTTGAGATTTGATAATCTCTTATGTAAATTAGTGACTGGATAAGTGTTTTAAATTATAAATGTCTCTTGGTATTCTGTTATGCTAATGTTGGACATGTCGACATGTATTTTGTTATCGAAGCTAGCTTCATCTCTTTATTGCGCCTTCAGGTGCTTGCGCCTATCCGTGCCTCTGTTTTGTATTTGCGCTCTCGAGCGCCTCTGTTCTGTTATGCACCTTCGGGTGCCTCTGTTCTGTTCCTTCGGGTGCCTCTGGATCTCGCCAACGGATTACACTATATAGTTAGTTACCGGAGACTTAAAGTTTTATTTCGTTGATTTGCTGAAAAAGGGAAAATACTTTGTAAATTTATAGTTCCTATCTGATATGAATTTTAAGTTTTGATAATCTTTGTTTTCCGAAATTTTGCAAATTAAAACCCAGTCGCTAAAATTAATTTTTGTATAAAAATTCACTTCAGAGCATTTGTTATATATTTATTTGTATGCTTAATCCGACTAATGTGGTGTATGGTTGCTTACCCAGGTACCGAGACTAATTTGCCGGGTGGGGCTGGGACTGAGTGAACGTTAGATGTAGTTAGTGTTCGATTTTAGTTTCTTTTGTTTTATGTCTAGTATATTTAGATGTGAATTTTTGAACTTCGTAAACAATCATTTGTTTATCTGTTTTTGTTTCGTTATTTCTGCGTACCCACATTTTGTTATTTATGGTATCTATTGGACCAAATTTTTGTTTGCATTTCGTAATAAAATATAGTTCTATTTTTGTGAGAATTTATTTGATTCTAGTTGAAATTCAATTGTTAGCCTCATCTTTTGATTCTTTGGATTTAGTGAATTTTTTTTTTGCAATCATCTTTTTGCTTGCTTCTGTCTGGTTCTATAGCCTTGCATATTTGCTAGTTTAGCAGGTATGTGGCGTTTGTTACGCCTCGGGTTTGGGGCGTGACAGAAATGACGTCCCGACCTGCTAGCAATAATAACTCATTGGGCCCAAACCACCGGCCCAAAATGCTTAAGCCCAGTTATTATTACTAGGGTGGAGGCCTCATATATTCCAATAATAATTATTTTTTCATCCGATGTGGGACTATTGGGGCGTTACAAACTCCCCCTGTTTAGACCCTGATGTCCTCGTCAGGTCCAAACCAGATCACAGATGCAGATCAGAATTACCAGGCGATGTGAGATTCTAGTGGTGGCTCCTACGGGTTCAAGAGGTGGCTCCCACCAAACTCGTTGGTGCAGCACTTTGCCCCGCATAGCACTTAGCTCTCACACTTCCGGCTGGTATTCAGCTCTGATACCAATTGTAACGACCCGACCCGCTAGCAATAATAACTCATTGGGCCCAAACCACCGGCCCAAAATGCTTAAGCCCAGTTATTATTACTGGGGTGGACGCCTCATATATTCCAATCAGAATCATTTTTTTATCCGATGTGGGACTGTTGGGGCGTTACAACGATTCAGCATGAGAGCTCTCTTGATTGTTTTAGATGTGGTCTTTTTGATCATGAAGATATGACTAAAGCTTGCGAGAGCCAAACTAAGCTCAATGAGCAATTTACTCATGGAAGTCACGACCCCACGGGCCTTGGCCCTCTGGAGGTGTAGCCATGCGATCGCTCTCACCTCTGCTATTTAGTGCCGAAATGGGTGATGGATATGAAGCACGACTCTATAGGGTGATGGATGCAATGCACATGACCCATGAAGCGCGGTGCAAGCTAGGATAGAACCTTGGGTCGGTCCCGAGGTAATTAGGTAAAATGTTATTTAGAAGAATAATTAATGTAAGTATACTAGTTGTGTAAACGAATGTATAATGTACTTGTATTTTCCTATAACGTCTAGCACCTTCATGGGAAGTTGATGCATATGTTAATTGGGTTGGAACTAATGTAGTGGCTTGGAAAATATTCATGAAAACTTAATTCATATGCCATTTGCATTGGTCATATTGATAGTGCACCTTGTTCTCTTGTAGAGGCATAGCAATTGCATTGTTGCTTACTCTTATATTAATCTCATTCACTAGTTGATGCTTATTATTTTTATTCTCCCTACTATTATGTCTCATTTAGACCTGTTGCATGTAGATCGCCCCTCTTGGCAGCTATACCCACTGGAAATATATAGTTCTCACTCCCATTTGTTGTTATTTTTCTTACATATCAACCTATTGGGAAGGTGTGAGATCGTGGCAAGGGTGTCATGGTCTAGATAGAGGAATCCCCGGCCTACTGGCTAGTATTATGAGAAACTTAGCAAAGTAGGACTATGTATAAGACCATAACATTTTTGTTATGTGATTTAATTTGAACATGTAGTAGTTTTATGGCTCAAATGTAGTTTGAAGTCAACTAAATTGTAAATGCTTAAAAGTTATTAGTTGTTTAAAATGCTTATAATGCCCACCAACTCTATAGATATGCTTGTATGATATGTTTGTATGCTAAATGTGCAGGTTGTATGCCCTACACTCCAAGCGGCTTGAGAAAACTCTATCCTTTCGGGGAGTCTGTGCATGTGCCTGAGCGGGCTTTCGCTGCGATCCGTGGTGTGACATTCTTCCTCTCTCGTAGCACCTTCATCCCAAATATTTGATCTATGGCTCCTAATGCATTCATATCAAATTCCCCGGCCAATTAAGTCTTTAAAGTAGATATTTGGCCTTTACTATTTCCCACGATCATCATGTCACTGACATACAATAGCAAGATACAGAAGCCCTCGTCACCATATCACAAAAGTATGCACAATGATCCGCTTCCACCCTATCAAATTCCAGACTCACAATGAAGGAATTAAATTTCTTGTGCGAACATCCCGGCGTCTGTTTCAAGCTATACAATGATTTGTTTAGCCGACAAACTAGATGATACTTGCCTCTTTCGACAAATCATTCAAATTGCGACATATAAATTTCTTCCGCTAGGTCTGTTATATATTGGATCTTCACAAATTAGCAAGGCTGCAACATGGAATTGTATTAGGTACTTCTTAGAGGGTTCTGGAGGTTTACAAGTTGAGCTGGGTCAGTTCGGGTGCGAAACAGCGTGAAAAGGGAGTCTGAAATAGTTTTTTTGCTGAAACTGAAGTTTCTGTGCACTTTTTGGACATCAGAAAGGTGGATTTTTTAGGCCAGAAATGCTGTGCTGCAGGTTTCAGTGTTCCAAATGATCCAAATGTGGATGCCTAAAGGCTTTCGGACGCAGTTTCGGACGCCCGAAAGTTGATTCGGAAACTCAACCCGAGAGCTTTGGTCACTGTTCACCTAAAGATTCAAGTGCTCGGAATCCCGTGGACCTCTGAAGTTGTGCGGATAATGTCAAAGGGTCTGAAAGAGGTGAGCAGCTGACTCATTAATCAGATTTCAGACGGCGAAAGATGGTCTGGGCGCTCGAAACCTGTTACAGGCTAAATGTAATTTATTGCAAATTCTTTGGGATTGAGGGGTTTATTTGTAATTGTTGCAACTTTATTAGAAGCCCCTCACCCTCAGCTACCTCTTCTCTTCATTCGCAGCTGAGTGCCCTAGTTCTTTTTCTCTTTTCCTCCATCTTTTTCATTTCGTTCTCTTGCTTTTTGTACACTCCTATAAATCTAATTTGGTTTCTACTTCCTCGTTATTTCTAATCCCTCCAAGATTGGGTTTTGGGTGGAGAATTAGGAAGAAGGCTTTTGGAGGAACCCATCTTGTGCTCCAACTATATAAACTTATCAAAGATGAGATTTGATGATTTAGAGGCTTGTATAAGCATTTTTTAGGTGATTTTTCTAATATTGATGGTGTTGTTATGATTTAGAGATGACTATGTTAGGGGTGATGTTTGGCGGAGACATGACGTGGGAATTATCCTTGTTTAGGGTGTTTGGAGATAAAGGAAGCTTAAATTGGAAACTACCACAAGTGTGAAGTTGATTTGGTGGGTGCTAGTTGCTGAAAGTGGTGAACTAATTCTATCTACTTGTTCCTAGCTGAATTGGCACTTGTTTCTCGTCTGTGTTGCCGCTTGGGCAACTTGACGTGAAGAACGCATTTCTTCACGATGCTGTCTCTGAGGAGGTTTATATGAAACTAGCTTTGTGCACCCCTCTCTTCCTCATTATGTTTGTCGTCTATGCAAAGCAATCTATGGTCTCAAGCAAGCGCCTTGGGTTCGTTTCTTTCTGAACTTGGTTTCATTGACAACACCGCTGATACCTCGATCTTCATTTGTCATTTATCTTCTAGCACTCTTGTTCTTCTTTTATATGTCGATAATATTATTATCATCGGAAGCTCCTCTGCCCTTTTAGAGGCTCTCATAGGCACTTTACGATGGAAATTTACGATAAAGGACTTAGGGCCGCTACATTATTTTTTGAGTATTGAGGTTAATTGCTCACCCTTTGGTCTCTATTTGACTCAAAAGAAGAATGCGCAACGCGTCGTGGTTTTCTTGATAGTAATCCTATTTCCAGTCCGCTCTCTCCGACCACTTGACTCTCGTTTAATGAGGGGCGTCTTCTGAAGGATCCCTGCACCTATTGTCAGATGGTTGGTGCTTTGCAATACCTTACCTTTACACGATCCGATATCTCGTATGCTGTCAATTCTGTTGCTCAGTATCTCCTTGCACCTCGTCAGCCGCGCATGCAAGCAGTTAAATATCTTCTCTGGTATATATTCGGGGGATGTTATCCTATGGCATTTCTGTCTCCCGCTGCGTTAATCCTTCACTTGTGGCTTTTTCCGATGCTGATTAGGTTGGTTGTCCAAATACACGCCAGTCTACTTCGGAGTATTCATATTTCTTAGGCCTATCCTTATCTCGTGGTCGGCTAAGAAGCAACCTACTATTTCTCATTCTAGTTCTGAGGTGGAATATTGCCTACATAGTTTGGATCCGTTGTTTGGTTTGTGACCTTGTTGTCTCCTTATGGCACTCTATTTGCATCTATTTTTAATAATCTTAGCACCACATATCTTGCTGCAAATCCTGTTCTTCATACTCGTAGGAAATGCATTGAACTTGATCATCAATTTTTGCCAGAAAAAGTCCAATCCGATGACTTGGACTTAGTCCACTTCTCGGTTCTCTACGTTGCGGACCAATCTTCGCATACGTCCGATGAATGCGTAGCTTGCAGGGGGATGTTACGATATATTTAGTATTATATATTGTTGCCATTTCTATTGCCATATTTAGTGTAGGCCTATATGGTATTTCTGGTTGTATTATTACTATAATAGGTTGGCTTGTATACATATCCTGTACTATATATTTTCATCAAGGATTTAAGTGTCATGGCACGGGGTCTGCCGGTAAGTTTCCGGCACGGTACGCATGGTGCGTGCCGAGCCGTGCCAATGCATGCCAGTCACAAAAGATTCATGTGTGTCGACACATAATAGTATGAAATATTTATTTTCTATAGTAACAAAATATCCTAAATGTTTATTATGTATTTTTATGAAATCTTTTGAACTTTATTGAGAATATTACTTACTAATTTAAAGAATAAAGGGTTTTGAGCTATGTCGTCGGCACGGGGTCAGTATCGTGCCGATATCTTGTTGGCACGATATGGCATGGTAATTACTGTCCGTGCCGATGGGGGACTTAAATCCTTGATTTTCATCGATACAACCAAAGATTAAAGTGCTGTGGAGGGGCGTGCCGCTGTTTGCCTGGCACGGTATGGCATAGGCACGCTTCCGTGCCGACACGTGGCACGCTTGCTGCCGATGGATACGCATGACCTCCTAATGGCACGCTTTGGTAAGGATTTATTTTCTTTTTTTGGTCCCAATAAGTTCTTATAATATTATTTTGAAAAGTTTAGCAAAACAATTATGAACATTGGCGATTTATAGCTTACCATACTCACCAATTAACATGCTGGTAAGCTTTTTTATATGTAAAGAACAACTATACTTATAGAGACTAGAAATTAAAATACAATAATAAAATTCACAAGTACAATAATAATATAAATTTACATCTTTACAGAGAGATGACTGATTAATTTCACATAGATCGTCGCGGTGGATCATAAAATCTGTGACCTATCCATAAAAATTTAGCAATAAATTATATGACAAATAAATTAAATAAATTAAATTATAAATTGATTTAATTTAGTTTTTAATTTTGTGAGTATTTTCAATCTTCTAACTCCAAAAATATAATTTTATGTTAGATGTACTCAAAATTTGGTTATCAAGTTTGATTTTATGCCCTGATTCGCTGAAAGTTTTGTGGTGCCACAATTTTTTAAAAATAATTTGTGAAAAAAGTGGATGTCCTTGGTGGAAGCGGAGGGCTCGGCCCATAGTCCACCACTGACATCCGACGAGGGGGTATGGGGGGTGGAGCCCCCTGAAGTACGGAGCGGATCTGAAAAAACCCAGAATAGAAGAAAAAAATCAGAACAGAAAAAAGGGCACGATACTGTGCCGCGATACTCGCTGGGGTATCGCGTTGTCTCGCGCGATACCCAGCGAGTGTCGCGGCACGGGAGGGTCCTACGAGACCTCCCATGTACTATGCCCCCATATTGGGGGCACGGAACGTGCTACCCCATGCCGGGCGGCACTTGAAACCTTGAATACAACCCTAGTGTGTCAAGCTCTTTAGCCTATCTTTCAAGAAGAATGACTTTTCTTTTGTTGTTATGTTGGTCAGCTTACAATGCATCCAACTAAATAGTAAATGACAATTTGTTTTTTAAAAAAAAATTGGAAGCCGAAAGAAGAAGTTTACAGGCTTTTGTTTTTGTTGTCAAGTAAAGATGTTAGAATAGAGGATTGTAAGCAATCTACTGCCCACTCCTACGCTTTCTGATATACAAAATTTTATTTAAAAATAAAAAACAAGCACGATACCAAACAAGGCCTTATATAGTTTGTTTTATTCTTTTGTAGTTTGGATGGTGACATATAGTTGCACTAATGCACCACTTATAATGCAATAATTATCAAGTGAGTATCGCATATATTTCCCAACAAACTAGTTTAGTAAAATAAGTTAACAATCTTACCCTTGAGCCTTTATCCAACGAGATAGCTGATAGAGTTGAACAACTTCGTTCGAAGCATGACAAGCTAGAACTAGATGGTTGCGAGGGTGCACCATCCACGCAAATCTCATGAGGATTCCTGAATAGAGACACATAGCTGCAGCAAAACATTACGTATTAGATTTAACCTCGTAAGTTCAGGTGCTGCTTGGTTGCATGTAAAAGAGGCAGAGAAATCCTTTCTCATGTGTTTGTTGCCACCTAAAATGCTTTTTGGTGAAATAATTTTACATTTATTGGGAAAATATCTATTTGCATCTTCTGAGCTTCTTCTGCAAAAAATATAAAATAAAAACTGAAAATATCCCTCTTTCCCTGTCGCTCACTTTATTCATTACCTTTTCCTACGAAATAAATTAGTACGCCGTGAAAACTATTTTGAGTATTGTGAGAATCCGAATTTTGGGAATTTGAAATTCTCAGTGTTCCTCTCCCCCATTACTGTGTTTTTGATCAGTATACGTATATATATACCGGTATTTATATATATGTATATGTATATAAGTGATTTTAGTGGATTTTAATAGTTGTTGGTTTTTCGTCGCGGAGAGTGAACGGCTAACGGCGCGATCCGGAGTCCGAATCTGACGAACCAAAATGGTGAGTTCGATGTCTCGGCAGTGCTGAACGCGATGGCGCGATCTGCGTCGTCGTGCGACGAGCGGATGAAAAGTTATTCCATCTTGATCGCCGAGAGGTCGTATGTCACGTTTTTCGGTTTCGCGATTTAGACCCTGTTTTCGCACCGTTTCGCGTGAGATCGCAGGTGGAGGGGTGTTTTAGTATCTTGTGCTGGCTGAGAAGGGGGTTTTTGTGTTTGAGTGAAGAGAGAGGTTGAGTGTTGGTGTGGGTGTAGTAGGTGGAGGGGGTGGTTGAAACATCCCCTCACACTCTCTCTCCCTCTCTCTCTCTCTCTCTCTCTCTCTCTCACTCCCCTCTCTCCCCTTGCTCCCAGGGGTGAGCACAGGGCTCCCCTGCCCCTTGGCCTCCTCCCCGAGCTGCGCCGGCCGTCGCCGGCCACTGCCTGGCCGGAGTTTTCCCCCAGCCACCCTCTCTCTCTCCCTTTTTCTTCTTCTTCTCTTTTCTTCTTCTCCCTCTTCTTCTCCCTGCGGTGTGCACCCAGGGGAAACCCATGCTTGGGCTTCCCCTGAGGTGGCACGACCGCCGGAGTGGAGAGCCGCCGCCGGGAGCCGCCGCCGTGGGCCGCCGGAGTCACTGCAAGCTCTGGCCGAGAGCTGTGCTGGCCGAGCTTGGTGGGGCCGCGCCGCCGCCGCCTCCTGACGCCGGAGAGGGTGTGCTTGGTCACCCTCGGGACCTCCGCTGCCGGACCCTGCCTCCCCGACCATCGCCGTGCCGCCGGAGCGCCGCCGGAGCCGCCGCAAGCCTCGGCGGGGCAGCTAGGGCATCCGCAGCTTGGGGTTGCTCCGCCGCCGCCACCCGCCGCCTTTTTTGTCGCGGTCACCGACAGGACGACGGCCGGCGACCTCCTCTTCCCGGTGTGCTCCCTCGCTCGCGTCGCCGCCGGCCGCCGTCGCCGTTTGTTGCCGGCGCCGCCGTGCCCTTGGCTCGGGTTGCTAACCCGAGAGTGGGGTTCCTCCCCGCGCCGCCGCCGCCGCCGCTTCCCGTCGCCGACCAAGGTGAGCACCACCTTCCCCACCTCCTCCGCATCCACCCCTGGCCGCCGCCGGCCTTGCACGTCGGCCGGCAGCCGGCCGGAGCTAGCTGCTCCGGCCAGGGGTCACTTGTGTGGTGTTTTTAGTGTTGTTGGGTTGTTTGAGCTCTCTGCCGACTCCCGAAGCTCGGGAGGGTGAGCCCGACGATCGCAGCGATGTGCTGAACACCGTGCTCACCCTAGTTTTGGGTTTCGTTGAGCCGCTTCGTCGTTCGGCCTTTGTCGGGCCTCTTTGCCTTTTGTTGCACTATTTTTGTGCTTTTTCCCGGCTTGCGACTGGTCCTGTCGCAGCGGGACAGTGAGCACGGTCTCCGTGACGTCGCTACCTATCCGCTGGTGCTTGCGGAAAGTCGAGCGGACGTACGGTTTGCTCTAGCGGCTTAATTTAGTGATTGTATGTATATGTATGTCGCATGTTTGGGGACTTTGGCGTTTGTGACAGCGTAACGACGCTGTGGGCTGCAAGGGTAAGGTCTTGGAGACCCTGTGGACTGGTTATCCAACCCCCTCGCCCTTCGTGGAGTTTCGGATTTGTTTCCGATGCGTTTTTCGATGAAATAATCGGCGAAACGCACGTTTCGAGTTGTGCGACTCACTCGCTGTTTTCGTGAGCGACTTGGCTTCGTTGTTTAGCCTTGTTGGCTGTTCCTCATCGCTGTCCCGAAGTTCCGAGGACAGCGGATGAGTGATGTGGGGTTCCGGTGCCCAATCGGCGCTTTTCGGGAACCCGGGAAGCCTTTTCGGGTGCGTTTGGTATTCGTGGCACCCCGTGCTTGTGCTCGCTGTCCCGTCACTTGGTTTGTTGTGTTCGGGGACAGCGAGGGACCTTGTTGGCTGTTTGGTACCCCTCTGGGGCTTTGTGTGGTTTCGGGATCGTCCCGGTGGGTTTCCCGGGCGATCCGTCGGTTTCGGGTTGTGTGAGCTTGGGTTTAGCGTCGACTTGGTGGACCTTGACCCTGTGAGTCTTTCGTAGGTCCTGTCGCGGTTCCCGAGAGCCGTCGGTGTTAGATTGGATCTTACCTACAGGTGGGTACTTCGATCCGGAGTCGGTTCAGTGGACTACGGTGATACCTTTCTATCCCTCCTTTCGCATTTCAGTTATTAGTTCACTTGACTCCCGTAGACTCTACTTATATGTGTGCTTGGATAGTAGAGTAGTTGTGGATTGCATGTTCCTTGAGACGACCCAGTCGGTCGGTCGGTGGTGATCGCTTGTCATTCTGAGCGATCCTAGTTGTGGCTTGCATGTTTCTTGAGACGACCCAGTCGGTCGGTGGTGATCGCTTGTCATTCTGAGCGATCCTAGTTGTGGCGTGCATGTTCCTTGAGACGACCCAGTTGGTCGGAGGTGATCGCCTGTTGTTTCGAGCGATCCTAGTTGTAGTTTATTGGTTGTTTCTCGGCTTGTTGCCGTTCTGTGGATTGAGCATATGCATCGATCGTCACAGCTCTTCCCGCACTTCACGTACACCGCGGTCTGATCCACCGTGTGGAGGTGTTCTTTTCCGGAAAAGGGTCGTGAATTTCTACCGACCCGTGAGCCCCGAGCATTGCGTCGGGATGGATGGTGCCGTTGGATTGAGCAGGGTGACAGTGCCAGGGCCACGTCCCGGTGGCTATAGATTGGGTTTACTTTGTGGTTATCTCCTTTGATGCATACTAGTTGCTTACAGTAGCATAGTTATTTCAGTTGTATGTTAGCCTCATACTTACTTGTGCTACTGTATACCATATCTATCTTTTGTTGACCCTCGTGCCGGTGTGTACACCTCGCCTTCGTCGGCTTGCGGTACCCACTGGGAGGGGAGACATGCGTGCATGTTCTCACCCCCTACCCCCATTGCAGGTTTCAGGTGAGCAGGGTGGTGAGTGTCGGGACGCTGCGAGGCACGCCTAGATAGTAGCTCTAGAGGTTCCGACTCGTGAGGCTACATCCCCAGATTTGGTTATTCCCCTACCTCTATTTGATAGATGTAATGTGTGGTTCAGTTACCCCGTTTGTATATTCTAGCATGCCTGTGTTGTGGATTTACTCTTTATGATTTAAGTGATGATGGCATGCTTGGACTGATTGGTTGTATCCATATTTTTCGATGGTTTCATTATCTAGTATTTTTTTTTTTCTACCCCTCGTGGTAGCGTCGTAAAACAAGGTTTCCGTGTGGGAAACGGTTTTCAAATGGATTTCTGATTGCTCGGTTTTGTGATTTCAAAAGAGAGTTCTCGTGTGGAGAACAGTTTTCAAATGATTCTTGGATGTTTGAAATTAGGGTTTCAAATAAAGCTTCTGGGTAAGGAGCAGCTTTCTAGAATGTTTGTTGCTTGTGCATTGCATCATCCTTCGCTTAAGGATCTGCTTAGATTCATACAGGTTTAAGGACGGCTAGCTGTATGAATCTACTGTGTTGTTGTGCTGTTGGGATGAATGAATGGTGGTTGTGATCCTGTTGTTTGTTGTTGGACGCCGTGCAAATACAGGGGAGGCTCTGTCCGTGTGTACAGCGGACCCTGTATTTGTGGCGGGTCTGTACGTGGCGCGGGCTAGGCTTTCAAAAAAAAAAAAAATTAGCACGTTTTTCCGCATCTAGAACTAGCCCGGGGCGTGACAAGTATGCATCAAACCAAATGGAAAAACCTGCAATTTTCTTTCCAACGGAAAACATTTTGTCCTTTAAAACAGTTTTCAACAATTTATATCAAAAGTGGAACTAGACATCACAAAAGCATATATTATTGTAACTTGCATGTTAATTTTCTATTAACCTGTTGTCATATTTCCTGATATCAATTCAGCAGGATTTTTTGTATCCGCCATTGCCTGCAAAGTATTTGAATTGATAGATCTTATGAGATAACAATCGGTATATGGTTGCTGTAAAACTATCATGAGGAAACAATGGTTAGAAACAAATGTAATATGATATAATGAATGATAGCCAATAATTTGGGCTAACTTATGACGATAAGGGAATCCCAGTAGTATCACTCAACCAGATATTCCTTGTGCAGCCCATGAATCCATGAATGAGAAATAAGAAAAATAAATCCAATTTATGTTGATCTCATATGTTCAAACTCATCTTAGTGAGCTTTTGCATGAGCATATGTTGATCTCATCTTAGTGAGCTTTTTTGTATCTATCTTTGTTTAGGTGTTTTATTAAGCTTTTGCATGAGCATTCTTTTCATAAGATTCTGATACTTAGTTATATAAATCACAGAAGAACTATAATATACTGAATTTCAGTTTAGTATACTAAACTATAGCCAAAAAGGGTAAAGTAAAGATGGAATTATCGCAAACGCGTTTTGGATGTGTTTGGATGGCTAAAGGATAGCCTGTGGCCAAGTTTGGGTGAAAACAGACCAAAAACATAGTTTCAACAACAAGTTTACAAAAACTACTTTAGAGTCCGGATATTTTTGGGGAAGCCGAACCCTGAAGTTGCTGAAACTTCAGAGTTCGGACCTTGCAAAGGAAGTTCGGACCTTGACAGTTTCGTGTAGGATAACGTCGGGATTCAAACCTTGGGAGGGAAGTCCGAATTTTGAGGGGGTAAAGTCTGGACTTTGGGAGAGAAGTCCGGACCTTGGCTGCGAGATGCTCTGGTGGACCTTCATGATCTGGCCTTCCATGGGGAAGTCTAAACTTTTCACTGCTGGGGGCTAAGTATGAGAGGAAAATCTTTATGCAAAATGTTTGGACTCTTGGGTTAAGTTGTAAATGTAACAACTATTTATACAGGTGACCCTCTCATAAGAGAAATAGCCTTAACCCCTCTTCTTTTCACTCTCTTGCTCTCTTCTCCCTCTCCAACCCTCTCACTCTCTACTCCATTACTCCCTCTCCTTCAAGCTTCGATGGAAACAGAGTTTGGATTCTCACTCCTCGGCTAGTAGGTGAGAGTAGAATCTTTAGGAGAAGGAAATGATGACCTTGGTCCAGGCGAGCTTTTCTTGGAGGAGAGGAAAAGCTTGTGATTCAAGGTGAGTATCCCTTGAGCTCTTAACCTTCGTTGTTGGTCGTCGTCGATTTCATGATTTGTGCGTTTTGGAGTTGATTCGAGGTTTCTTTGTGTTGTAAAGATGATGTAGGCATCATGATAGAAAACCTTTGGTTTTCTTGATTGTAGTTGGAGAATCCTCCAAATTGGTAGGAGTTTTTGTTATTATAGGAAACCCTAAGCCCTATGTATGGGAAAATATGTATTTTGTGAGATCGAGCTAGGGTTCAAGCTTTAGAGCTTTGAGGACTCATGGTTGGGTAAACCAAGTAGTATATTGAGTATTTGGAACTCAAGAAAAGTTTTTAATGTTCTTGTATTTTTTCCTTAGGAATAAGTAAGGGTCGAGGAGCCGACGACCTGTGGTAGATGCCGAGTTTGTGGTTGAAGATAAGTACTCAGTCAGGAATGGTCCTGCTTCACTAATTGGTTCGCTCGTTCCTATCTTTCTCTTTATTCAATCTTGGTATGGTCGTGGTGTCCTTGATATATGCTTGTGTGAGGATAGGATAGATGTTGCATTTCAATTGATAATGAGCATGCTTAGCCTTGACTCTATACTAAGTGATATTCATAGTTTATCATCTTAATGTTGTACCTGATTGAGATGGCCTTATGGGTTGAGAAGGGTGCGGCAGTGATGAAAGAGCAGACCAAGGCATCAGAGACGGAAATGAGAAGAAGTGGTCGGCATATAATTTTGGGGAGCAATCTAATTTAAGGAGACCGCCAAAGTATTCACGATCAGCAGCGGCAACGATAGGGGAGATGTGTTATCTGCGGAGGTCCACATCCGCCGCAGATGTGTGCACAGCGGGAGGGTAGATGTTTTTGCCGTGGGCAAGCAAGACATATGCAGGTGGCATGTCCCCAAGGTGCCTCACCAGCACCGTCGATGGCTTCTACCCCTTTTACCTCACGGCAAATGACTAGAGCCGCAACCAGTATTTGTTCCTATTGATCAGGCCCCAGCCTCACCCTCGACTGAGAGAGTGCTCTAGGTGCAAGTGGACATGTGCATGCGGCGCAAGTGGAGGATGCATCAGCCGCTGACCAGCCAGTCGCAGGTATTATGTTGATTGAAGACATTCGAGTTAGAGCCTTATTTGATACTAGTGCATCGCAACATTTCTATTACTGCGTGGACTAGAAATAGAGAGATTACTACATGTGGAGGAGTATTGTGTGTCGTGTCTAGTGCAGTTGGGGTAGTGGATTATGCCTACAGACCTATTGGTCTTGAGACAGTTGCAAGATTTTGATGTAGTATTGGGGATGGACTGGCTTGCTCACTACTTTGTGACTATTGATTGTGGCGAGAGGACTGATTTTTCAAGAACCAGGATAGGAGTTGGTGTACAGGGATTGCAGGCGCACTCTATTTCCTACGATGATTTCTACATCAAAGGAAAAACAGTTGATAAATAAGGGATGCGTAGCCTATTTGGCGACTATAGCAGAGGTGCCTAAGATGGCGCCAAACTTGAGGACATTCCTGTAGTTCGAGAGTTTCCGAACGTGTTTTTCCCAGAGCTGACTAGTATGCTGCCGAATAGGGAGATTGGGTTTGTGATTGATGTAGTCCCTAAAACTGTGCCAATCTAGACACCCTACAGGATGGCATCAGCGAAGTTGAGAGAGCTAAAGGTGTAATTATAGGATTTGATGGAGAAAAGCTCTGTTAGATCCAGTGTGTCGCGCCTTGGAGAGTTTCAGTATTATTTATAAAGAAAATGGATAGGTCACTGAGATTATGTGTGGATTACAAAGAGCTGAACAAAGTGATTATCAAGAACAAGTATTCTTTGCGGCGCATCGACGATTTATTTGATTAGCTGCAAGGATCTTGTATACATTCAAAAATAGATTTGCAGTCTGGGTATTATCAATTGAAAATTAAACCTGAGAATGTTCCCAAGACGGCATTCGGAACGCGGTATGGATATTACGAGTGATGTCGTTTGGATTGACGAATACACCAACAATATTTATGGATATGATGAATCGAGTATTTTAGTCATTTTTGGATTGGTTTGTGGTGGTATTTATTGATGATATCCTGGTATACTTCCGGAGTGATGCTGAGCATTAGGAGCATCTGAGACTGGTGTTACAGATTTTGAGAGAGAAAAAACTATATGCCAAATTTAAGAAGTGTGAATTTTGGTTTCGGGAAGTGGCATTTCTTGGACATGTAATTTCAAAGGCAAGCATCGCTGTAGACCTTAAGAAGATTAAAGCAATTCAGGATTGGCCTAGACCGACGAGTATCACAGAGGTACAGAGTTTTCTTAGATTGGCTGGCTATTACCATCGGTTTGTGGAAGATTTTACGAAGCTTTCCACAATCCTCACTCGATTTACTCATAAAAGAACTAAGTATATTTGGAGTGAGGATTATCAAATGAGCTTTGAGAAATTAAAAGATAGATTGATGTCAGTTCCTATTCTTGCCCTTCAGTTACAGGGGAAGGATTTGTGATATATAGCGATGCATCACGGATTGTGCTGTGTGCTGTGTGCTGATGCAGCATGATAGGATAATTGCTTACGCTTCTCGTTAATTAAAGCAATATGAGAAAAATTATCAAACTCATAATTTGAAGTTGGCCATTGTGATTTTTGCACTGAAGTTGTGTCGTCACGACTTATATGGAAAACCCGTTACTTTTCGCAAAATAATTTAGGAAACTTTATTTTGATTGTGCGAAAATCTTTATTTTGTAGATTTTGAAAGGCTAAAATATAGAAAACCCCTTATAAATACTCACTTTTTTATTTTCCCTCCATGACTCTCAAAAACGTACATTTTGCACCCTTAAACTTTCAGAAATATTTTCAGGGGGTACGGCGTTAATGGAGAGGCAAAATGACCAAATTGCCCTTACTTCTTTTATAAGGGGAAAAATAATTTTTAATGTATTCTTGTCATTTTGAAAGGCATTTTCGGTATAAATTATAAGAAATAGACGGAATAGTGATGGAACCCTGACTGAGGGGGGCGAAAATACAACAACTTGAAATGTTGAGGAGGTAAATTTAGCTTTCTGAAAGTTAGGGAGGGAAAGTAAAAAAACAGGTATTTATAAGGAGGTTTTCTGTAATTTAGCCATTTTAAAATTAAGGGTTAAGAGTATTATTAAATATTTCTGAAAAGTAAGTTTCAACTTTGATTGATAGGTTCCTAAATAATAAATGTCACGCCCCGTCGAGCCTTTAACACCAACTAGGTGGAAAGGATAACCGCACGGGCGCATGCCCCAGACCCGCCGAACGGATAGAACCTCTTCTACCCGCCCAAGGCGTCACAACACAAGCTTATCCACGAGGTTCCAACTAGGAACGGAGTACAAGAGTTGCACAAGGAAAGCATCAACATAAAGAAGTTCTACTTCTATTACATCACATTGCACATTTATACATGCCCAATTTTTTTTTTCTTTTCATTCCATACACCATGTTCCAAAACTATGGAATACATAAGTTTCATACATGTAATGGAAATCCCCTATACTATCAAAGTCCAAGACTAGGGGTACAACTCTATGTATCACCAAAATGGAAGGGCCGCTATCTAGAGAGCTAAACCCTTGCCTCACTCCGCCGCCTCACTCGCGGAAGGACCTGAAAAACGTGGGGTGAGAACTATAAACATAGTTCCCAGTGGGTAAGGCCACCCAAGAGAGAAGCTCGACCCACCAGGTCCAAAGAAACACCATATGCATAAGTTAGATCACAAATAACTATGCAACAATTATTTACATGCTTGTAAATAAACATAAAGGATGCAACCAAATGAAATATAACTTATCATTCTCTCCTAGGTTCATCCTATATTTCACATTGACTAAGTTCAATTACTTGTCATTTACTTATGGTTTCGGAATCGCCGTCTCACCATAAGGGTTCCAACATTCAAGGAGTGAACTCGTCACCTCCTAGTTCGAGTAGCGAACTCGTCGCATACTCGGGATAGCAAAATCGTCGCATACCCCATCTCAACACCGCCATCACATGGCATGGGTAGCGAACTCGTCGCATACCCGGGATAGCAACCTCGTCGCACATCCCATCTCGACACCGCCAACTCATGGCGTGGTAGCGAAATCGTCGCATACACGAGATAGCAAAATCGTCGCACATCCCGTGTCAACACCGCCAACTCATGACATGGTAGCGAAATCGTCGACTACCCGGGATAGCAAAATCGTCGCACATCCCGTTTCAACACCGCCAACTCATGGCATGGTAGCGAAATCGTCGACTACCCGGGATAGCAAAATCGTCGCACATCCCGTTGTTCACATTTTCTTCACTTGCCAACCTAAGTCTCACGACCTTAGGTTCAAGTCACTAAGTCTCACCTATGTTCAATAACACTAGGTTTACTTTCTCATTCTCAACCTAGGTTCCATGACTCTAGGTTCCAATCTCATGTCCAACCTATGTTCAATGACACTAGGTTCCATTCTCACATGTTCCAACCTATGTTCAATAACACTAGGTTCTATTCTCACATGTTCCAACCTATGTTCAATAACACTAGGTTCTATTCTCACATGTTCCAACCTATGTTCAATAACACTAGGTTCCATTCTCACATGTTCCAACCTATGTTCAATGACACTAGGTTTAATCATACATGCAACCATGCAACAAGTATAGATAATTGAATTATACTTGAATTCTATATCATGCAATAGGAGCTCATTGCTCTACCTATCATGATCTTACCTTTGCCAACATGCAAGTTCTAGGGTTCACAACACATACCATTTTATCTTTAAATGGATATTTACCCTAGACATGGAAGTGACCTAATCACTTCGGTAAACACAAACCCACCTCAAGAGCTTCCGAATTCTTGTATTCTTCAAGCCCCTAAGTGTCCAAGTCTTGAGTTCTTGCTTCAACCCAAGCTTCTACAAGAAAATGGTTCGTTACTCATTACGAACCCTTAAATCAACTCAATACTTGAAATCAAGTGTTCTAACATGATTTCCTATGCCTCAATTGTAATTCTCGAAGGTCCAAATATTTTTAGAACCTCCCATGACAAAAGCCCCAAATCTACCTAGGGTTTGCATGCATGCAAGCCAAACCCTAGATTTCATGGCCAATCTTCCACATTTTGTGGTTAAGATTGCCTAGGGTTTCCAAAAACCTCATCTTGAAGGATTAAATCCAAGGTTTAAACACTAAATCACAAGAACTCACCTCAAAGCCCTAGCTCCCAAGCTTCTTCTTGCACCAAGAAGCTTCTTTGCACCTTGGAAGTCCTTTTTCCAAGCTCCAATCCACCACTTCTCCAAGCTTTGGAGAAATCTCTAGAGAGAGAAAGTGAGGGAGAGGGAGAGGGAATGAGAGGAAAGTGAAGAAGGAATGAGGGGACCCCCCTACATAACCCATTCACTGCGAAATTACCAAAATACCCCTCACTGGGCATTCTGCCTCAGCCGGGTCCGGACCTTGCAAGTGGGGTTCGGACCCCGCACAGGTGACAGTCCACTGCGCAGGCCGGGTCCGGACCTTGGTGTCCGGGTCCGGAACCCGTACGCACCCCAACTCGGAGACCAGCTCGGGTCCGGACCGTGGCTGCCCGCGGACTTCATTGTCCGGACCCCAGCTTCCAGGGTCCGGACCCCGTGAGCAGTTTTGCTCCACTTGGTCCCTTTTTCATAATTTTTCGATTTCCGGGTTTCCACTCGTACCCATAATGTTCCGAAACCTTCGGAACCCAATTCCACACCAGCCATTATCGGCTTCCATCGAACTTTATCAAATTTAGTAAAGTTCGATACAACGCACCGAAATTCAGAGTGCTACATTCCTCCCCCCTTAAAGAGAGTTTCGGCCGCGAAACTGAATCATACCTCAGCTGGACTCAGCGAAGAGGTAAGGAAACCGCTCCCTCATTGAGCTTTCCAATTCCCACGTAGCTTCGCGCTCACCGTGATTCGTCCATTGTACTTTTACATAAGGAATTTCACGGTTCCTTAAATTTTTCACCTCGTGATCCATGATACACAAGGGAAATTCTTCATAAGTCATATCCTCATGAAGCTCCATAGGCACATACTCGAGGACGTGCGCCGGATCATACGTGTACTTACGGAGCGTCGATACATGGAACACATTGTGTATCCCCGCAAGTTTCGGCGGCAAAGCTAGCCGATATGCCACGGATCCCACACGCTCCAAAACTTCATAAGGTCCAATGTAACGGGGACTCAACTTACCCCGAACACCAAATCGCTTCACCCCTCTCATGGGTGATACTTTCAAGAAGACGCGGTCTCCTACCGCGAATTCTAAATCTCGTCGACGTCGATCCGCATAACTCTTTTGTCTGGATTGCGCCGTCGACAAGCGTTCACGTGCCAAACGGACCTTTTCCTCCGCTTCACGCAACACATCCGGTCCTAAGACCCTTCTTTCGCCGACTTCACTCTAATGAATAGGAGAGCGGCATTTCCTTCCATACAATGCCTCAAACGGTGCCATACCGATGCTAGATTGATAGCTATTATTATAAGCAAATTCAGCCATCGGCAAATGAGTGGGCCATGCACCCTTGAAGTCCAACACACACGCTCATAGCATATCCTCCAAAATTTGAATTGTCCTTTCTGATTGAATGTCAGTTTGAGGATGAAATGCTGAACTAAAATCGAGCCGTGTACCCAAAGCTTCTTGCAAGCTTTTTCAAAAATGCGATGTAAAACGGGGATCTCGATCTGAAACTATCGAGGTCGGGACCCCGTGCAATCGCATAATCTCGTCTAGGTAGACTTGTGCTAACTTGTCTCCCGACCAAGTGGTGTGGATTGGCAAAAAGTGTGCCGACTTTGACAAACGATCCACCACCACCCAAATCGCGTCGTGGCCACCTTGTGATCGAGGTAGGCCCACAACGAAGTCCATTGCTATGTTCTCCCACTTCCAAACTGGAATGGGTAACCCTTGCAATTTTCCCGCCGGAAAGCGACGCTCGGCCTTCACCTGTTGGCATACTAAGCATTGTGCCACAAAGCGTCCAACATCAAGCTTCATCCCCGGCCACCAATAATGTAATTTAAGATCCTTGTACATTTTGGTGCCGCCCGGGTGAATCGCATAGGGAGAAGTATGAGCTTCTTTCAAGATTTCCCCACGAATATCCTCGACTTTTGGCACGCACAATCGATTTCGAAATCGAATTGCGCCCTTCGAGTCTACATAAAAATCACCGGCGCGCCCACTCTCGATAGTACTCTGCACCTTTTGAAGTTCCGGATCGCCGGATTGCTTTTCTTTTATTTGCTCCAACAAAGTTGGCCAAATCTCGAGATTCATAAGTCTAGCGGGGACGTCCGGGGCCACGACTTCCAAGTCAAACCGGCCCATTTCCTTGATTAACGGCATTTGTCCCGTCATCTCAATTGCGAAGTTCTCCACGGATTTTCTACTGAGCGCATCGGCCACCACATTGGCTCTACCGGGGTGGTACAAGATGGTCAAGTCGTAGACCTTTATCAACTCCAACCATCTCCGCTGCCTCAAATTCAACTCCTTTTGAGTGAATAAGTAATTTAAGCTTTTGTGATCCGTGTAAACCTCACAATGTTCTCCGTACAAATAGTGTCTCCACAACTTAAGTGCGAAGACCACTGCTGCAAGCTCTAGGTCGTGGGTGGGGTAATTCTGCTCATAGCTCTTCAGCTGTCGAGAGGCATATGCTATTACTTGTCCTCTTTGCATAAGCACACACCCAAGACCACGCCGTGATGCATCACTATACACCACAAAGCCCTCCCCTGCAATCGGCAAGGCGAGAACCGGAGCCGAAGTCAACCTTTCCTTTAGCTCCTTAAAGCTTTGGTCGTATTCCTCGCTCCAAACATATTTGGCTCCCTTGCGGGTAAGACGCGTTAGTGGACCGGAGATTTTTGAAAATCCCTCCACGAACCGCCGATAGTACCCCGCAAGACCCAAAAAGCTTCGTATTTTCGTGACATTGGTCGGGCGAGACCAATCCTTGATTGCCTCAACTTTCATAGAGTCCACCGATACTCCTTCCGCGGAGATCACATGACCCAAGAAAGCGACCTCACGAATCCAAAATTCGCACTTTTTCATCTTGGCGAACAACTTGTTCTCTCGAAGAACTTGAAGCACAATCCTTAGGTGCTCTTTATGTTCCTCTTCACTCCGAGAGTAGACAAGAATATCATCTATGAACACAACCACAAATTGATCCAATAGTGGTTTGAACACACGGTTCATTAAATCCATGAACGCCGCTGGGGCATTGGTAAGCCCGAAAGGCATAACCGTGAATTCATAGTGTCCATACCGCGTCCTAAATGCGGTCTTATGCACATCCTCCGGTTTGATCTTCAATTGGTGATAACCGAATTGCAAATCAATCTTTGAATACACCCGAGACCCTTGCAACTGATCGAACAAGTCATCAATTTCGGAGTAACGGGTACTTATTCTTGACGGTCAATTTATTCAACTCGCGGTAATCTACACATAACCGCAGCGAACCGTCCTTTTTTCGCACAAATAGAACAGGGGCTCCCCAAGGTGACACACTTGGCTTTACGAAACCCTTGTCCATCAAATCTTGCAATTGTGCTTTCAATTCCTTCAGTTCCGCAGGTGCCATCCTGTACGGGGCCTTAGAGATCAGCGCCGTACCCGGGAGCAAATCGATCACGAATTCTATTTTCCGGTCCGGTGGCATTCCGGGCAACTCCGTCGGAAACACATCCGGGAACTCTTGGACTATAGGAATGTCCTCGAGCCCCAACACTTCCTTTCGGTCATCCACTACCGTCGCCAAGTAAGCAATGCATCCATTAACAATGAGCTTCCTTGCTTGCGACGTGGACACGATTGACGCAAAGAGCGAACTCTTGCAACCACGATACACAAACTCTTTGTGCCCGGGTTCTTTAAACCTCACTATCTGGCTCTCACAATCAATAGTAGCGTGATATTTCGAGAGCCAATCCATTCCTAGGATTAAGTCATACTCATTCATTCGACTTAACACCAGCAAATCAGCTGGCATGATCCAGTTTTCAACCCTCACTGGACAACCTACACACGCGTGATGTACACAAAAGGTGTGTTCAGGTACTTGCACAGTTCTTGCATGTGTGGCATCTACATTTTCTATTCCATGTGTAATAGTAAATGATCGAGCAATGAATGAATGCGATGCACCAGTATCAAACAAAGCTCTACATCGAATGCCTTTAATTAACACAATACCTGCCACGACATCCTCCTGGGCAGAAGGCTCCTCCACCTGTGAGGCGAACACCCGTCCACTGGGCGCTGGTCGCTGGCCCTCAACTGGTCTCGGCGGCTGTGTACGGCCAGCCGACATTACCGCGGGTGGGATGCCCGCAAGCTGTCTCGGCGATGCAAATGCCGATGCCGACGACGGTGCTCGGCCATCATCCATCGAGCAATTGTATCGCATATGTCCCGGATGTCCGCATTTGTAGCACCGGCCCTCACGATAATCACATTGCTGAGGGTTGTGGGGGCCGCTACAAATCGGGCACTGGGTTGAGGGTCGGTTCCGTCGGGACCCTCGAGACTGGTTCTGCGACTGCGAGTGCTTCGGGGGCCGCTTAGAGCTAGATTGCCCACCCGAGCCACTCGCCGGTCGTTTCTTTCCTTTTTCCTTATCCTTCTCCTTCTCTCTTTCCCAAGATTCGCGCTCCTCGCGCGCGCAAGCATTCCCGTGCTCCACCCAAAGAGCACGGTCCAAGACCTCCGCAAAGGTCTTTAGCTTGAGGGCGTGAACTGCCCGAAAAATCTCCGGTCGAAGTCCGCGCACGAAACAATCGACCTTGTCCAACTCTCCGCGGACAACGTACGGTACGCAATTAATGATGTACGAGAACTCCCTCTCATACTCGCGCACGGTGCGGTTCCCTTGCTTCAACTTACGGAACCTTTCTTGGAGTTTCCTTTTCTCACTATCGGGGAAATAGGCGGTGAACACCATACCCCGAAACTCCTCCCAGGTCGGTGGCGGAAGGCTAGGGAGTCGATCGCGCCGGACTCCCTTCCACCACACCTTCGCCGATCGCTCTAGACAATGAGCGGTGAGATGTACCTTGTCCCTCTCCAAGGTATATAGATCCTCGAAGAGCGTCTCAATAGCATCGATCCATGTCTCTACATCCCATGGATCCACGTTCTCCCCGTTGAAGATAGGCGGGTTGAACTTCTTGAACCTCATGAGAGCCGCAAGTGCACGCTCTCACTCCGCATCCTCCATCACGGAGTCGAGCATAGGAGTACCCGACCCACCGGCTACAATCGGTGATGCCGGTGGAGCCACAGCCGGCGCCGGTGTCACCTCCTCGGCTGGTGCCGAAGCAGAGGCCGGAGGTACTCCCAACCTCTCCTCGCTAATCGCAGCCGCTTGCTGCGCCATCTTGTCCTGGAGCTTTTTAATCTGCTCCTCCTGTCGTTGCATGGCTTCGGCCTGTCGCCGAACCACGCCCATCAACTCGGTCAACTCATTACGAAGACCCGAGTTCTCGCCCTCCCCGAGTTGTTCGGGAGCCGCGCTCGATTCTCCGAGCCCAGCCCTCGTAGGAGGCCGTCCACGTACCATTATCTCCTGAAAACACAACGACTTTGGTCATTTCATGACATTCAAAGTCATTCGCAACACTATATTTCACGAAAATAAACGTGAACCCAATCTAGGCGAAAGTCACACAAGGGTCCTTATTCCCCTCACTCGGTTTCATGTTGTCGGCCGCCAACGCGAACACACTTGGTGAAGAATAAGACACACCTCGAATCTACCTCTATTTCCAACTAGAGGCATAAGGACATAACCCAATCACTTATCTTTCGCCACATCAAAGATCTCGTCACTCACGAGCCTACACTCCTAGGGTTTTTTCCATCCTAGGGTTTCCTTAGGTCCATCTAGACCGTTTCTATGCTCTGATACCACCTCAGTCTGTCACGCCCCGTCGGGCCTTTAACACCAACTAGGTGGAAAGGATAACCGCACGTGCGCATGCCCCAGACCCGCCGAACGGATAGAACCTCTTCTACCCGCCCAAGGCGTCACAACACAAGCTTATCCACGAGGTTCCAACTAGGAACGGAGTACAAGAGTTGCACAAGGAAAGCATCAACATAAAGAAGTTATACTTCTATTACATCACATTGCACATTTATACATGCCCAAATTTTTTTTTCTTTTCATTCCATACACCATGTTCCAAAACTATGGAATACATAAGTTTCATACATGTAATGGAAATCCCCTATACTATCAAAGTCCAAGACTAGGGGTACAACTCTATGTATCACCAAAATGGAAGGGCCGCTATCTAGAGAGCTAAACCCTTGCCTCACTCCGCCGCCTCACTCGCGGAAGGACCTGAAAAACGTGGGGTGAGAACTATAAACATAGTTCCCAGTGGGTAAGGCCACCCAAGAGAGAAGCTCGACCCACCAGGTCCAAAGAAACACCATATGCATAAGTTAGATCACAAATAACTATGCAACAATTATTTACATGCTTGTAAATAAACATAAAGGATGCAACCAAATGAAATATAACTTATCATTCTCTCCTAGGTTCATCCTATATTTCACATTGACTAAGTTCAATTACTTGTCATTTACTTATGGTTTCGGAATCACCGTCTCACCATAAGGGTTCCAACATTCAAGGAGTGAACTCGTCACCTCCTAGTTCGAGTAGAGAACTCGTCACATACTCGGGATAGCAAAATCGTCGCATACCCCATCTCAACACCGCCATCACATGGCATGGGTAGCGAATTCGTCGCATACCCGGGATAGCAACCTCTTCGCACATCCCATCTCGACACCGCCAACTCATGGCGTGGTAGCGAAATCGTCACATACCCGGGATAGCAAAATCGTCGCACATCCCGTGTCAACACCGCCAACTCATGGCATGGTAGCGAAATCGTCGACTAACCGGGATAGCAAAATTGTCGCACATCCCGTTTCAACACCGCCAACTCATGGCATGGTAGCGAAATCGTCGACTACCCGGGATAGCAAAATCATCGCACATCCCGTTGTTCACATTTTCTTCACTTGCCAACCTAAGTCTCACGACCTTAGGTTCAAGTCACTAAGTCTCACCTATGTTCAATAACACTAGGTTTACTTTCTCATTCTCAACCTAGGTTCCATGACTCTAGGTTCCAATCTCATGTCCAACCTATGTTCAATGACACTAGATTCCATTCTCACATGTTCCAATCTATGTTCAATAACACTAGGTTCTATTCTCACATGTTCCAACCTATGTTCAATAACACTAGGTTCTATTCTCACATGTTCCAACCTATGTTCAATAACACTAGGTTCCATTCTCACATGTTCCAACCTATGTTCAATGACACTAGGTTTAATCATACATGCAACCATGCAACAAGTATAGATAATTGAATTATACTTGAATTCTATATAATGCAATAGGAGCTCATTGCTCTACCTATCATGATCTTACCTTTGCCAACATGCAAGTTCTAGGGTTCACAACACATACCATTTTATCTTTAAATGGATATTTACCCTAGACATGGAAATGACCTAATCACTTCGGTAAACACAAACCCACCTCAAGAGCTTCCGAATTCTTGTATTCTTCAAGCCCCTAAGTGTCCAAGCCTTGAGTTCTTGCTTCAACCCAAGCTTCTACAAGAAAATGGTTCGTTACTCATTACGAACCCTTAAATCAACTCAATACTTGAAATCAAGTGTTCTAACATGATTTCCTATGCCTCAATTGTAATTTTCGAAGGTCCAAATATTTTTAGAACCTCCCATGACAAAAGCCCCAAATCTACCTAGGGTTTGCATGCATGCAAGCCAAACCCTAGATTTCATGGCCAATCTTCCACCTTTTGTGGTTAAGATTGCCTAGGGTTTTCAAAAACCTCATCTTGAAGGATTAAATCTAAGGTTTAAACCCTAAATCACAAGAACTCACCTCAAAGTCCTAGCTCCCAAGCTTCTTCTTGCACCAAGAAGCTTCTTTGCACTTTGGAAGTCCTTTTTCCAAGCTCCAATCCACCACTTCTCCAAGCTTTGGAGAAATCTCTAGAGAGAGAAATTGAGGGAGAGGGAGAGGGAATGAGAGGAAAGTGAAGAAGGAATGAGGGGAGAGACCTCAGCCCCCCTACATAACCCATTCACTGCGAAATTACCAAAATACCCCTCACTGGGCATTCTGCCTCAGCCGGGTCCGGACCTTGCAAGTGGGGTTCGGACCCCGCACAGGTGATAGTCCACCGCGCAGGCCGGGTCCGGACCTTGGTGTCCGGGTCCGGAACCCGTACGCACCCCAACTCGGAGACCAGCTCGGGTCTGGATCGTGACATCCGGGTCCGGACCGTGGCTGCCCGCGGACTTCATTGTCAGGACCCCAGCTTCCAGGGTCCGGACCCCGTGAGCAGTTTTGCTCCACTTGGTCCCTTTTTCATAATTTTTCGATTTCCGAGTTTCCACTCGTACGCATAATGTTCTGAAACCTTCGGAACCCAATTCTACACCAGTCATTATCGGCTTCCATCGAACTTTATCAAATTTAGTAAAGTTCGATACAACGCACCGAAATTCAGAATGCTACAATAAAATTTTGAAATTTGATAATCTGTTCTATAAATTAGTGGCTGGATAAGTATTTTTCAAATTATAATGTCTCTTGGTATTCTTTTTTTTGAGAAAAAATGTCTCTTGGTATTCTTCTATGCTAATGTTGGCCATGTCGACATGTACTATGTTATAGAAGCTAGCTTCGTCTCTGTATTGCCCCTTCGGGTGCCTGCGCCTATCCGCTCCCCTGTTATGTATTTGCGCTTTCAAGCGCCTCTATTCTGTATGCGCACCTTCGGGTGCCTCTATTCTGTATTTGCACCGACGGGTGCCTCTGGATCTTGCAATGGATCACACTATATAGTTAGTTACCAGAGACTTAATTTTTATTTCGTTTATTTGCTGAAAGAAAAAATTTCTTTGTTAACTTATAGTCCCTACATGAATTTTAAATTCTGATAATCTCTATTTTTTAAAAATTTTGTAACGAAAGGTCAGTCACATAAATTAATTTGTGTGAAAATTTACTTCAGAGCTTTTGTTATTTATTTTTTTGTATGCTTAATCCGACTAATGTGGTGTATGGTTGCTTACCCAAGTACCGAGACTAATTTGCCAGGCGGGGGCGGGACTGAGTGAATGTTAGCATTGTTACTGCTTGAATTTATTTTCTATGTTTTTATGTCTTGTATAGTTTTTTTTTATGTCTTGTATAGTTAGATGTAAATAATTGAACTTCAAAGGTTTTATTTGCTTATGCTTCGTTATTTCTTCGTACCACACATTTTTGTTATTTATGATTTCTGTTGGGCCAAATTTTTGTTTGTGTTTCGTAGTAAACTTTAGTTTTATATATGTGAGAATGTATTTTGATTCTAGTTGAAATTTATTTTTTAATCTCATATTTTTGATTCTTTGGATCTAGTGGAATTTTTTCGATCTTCGTTTTGCCTAATTTCTGTTTGATTTTGTGGCCTTACATATTTGCTATTTTAGCAGGTATGCGGTGTCTGTGACACTTCGGTTTGGGGCGTGACAAGCAGTTTCCTAGTGCAACTAAAAGCATAGCTATATTGCCTTATCAAGATGGAGGCAGAGTATGTCACTTGTTCCACAGCTGTTCAGGAGGCTATATGGTTGATGAGATTTTTCCAACACCTTGATGTTGCATCTAGAGCGGATATGCCAATAGAGATGTTCTCAGATAGTATGACTGTAAGGACTGAGATTTTTACTGTCTAATTTAATCCTCCGTTGACGACGTTTTTGTATGTATTTTAACTACATAATCACTCGTCAAGTTCCGGGTGAAAACGAGTTGGAATAAAAAAGTTACGCGATTTTGAATATCCACTTAAGTGAATAGTAACTCTGGTTTTTCGGAGAGGCCGATGATTAGAGATGGCTTTTGGAGTGTATCGGACTCCGTTTATAGTGATCCAATAGCTCGTTTTCAACTGTCCGTCTATTCTGGACTCGATGGCACTAATAGATTTTGGATTTGATGCACGGTTTTCGAGAAAATTGGATCTGGTCGAAAAATGGACTTTTATTCTTCGTTGTGTTGGCTATGCAAAGCTTACCGAAGCTTCGCTTTGCGTGTGAACCCTCAAATAGGGACCTATTGTGTGAAAGAAAGTTGGTGACGATGGACTTTGTTCGCGAGTTCGCTAATCGAGAGGATTTAAAAGCGATTATCGACCGTTAAGCAATTAATGTATAGATAAATCGGAAAGAGGATGAGTTCGTCGTGAATCGGCAACCAAATCGAACGAAACAAAATCATGAGTTCGATGATTCGATAGTACTAAACACGCTGGTGCAATCCAGTCGGAAATCCGATGGACGGATCGCAAGATATCACACGCTTTTCGAGGATGGGTCAAAATGTCGTGTTTGATGCTTCGCGAAAAGTTTCAATATTTTATGTATCAAAATGCGTGAAACTCAGCGTGGAGGTACATATGCACAAAATACCTGTGCTGTGAGGGACCTAAGAAGAAAAAAATGGAAACTAGTGGACTTATTTGCAAAAGAGCATATGTATATATATATATATATATATATATATATATATATATATATATATATATATATATATATATATATATATATATGTGGTTTTAGGGTTTGTCCTTGCAAACCCTAACCCTAAGCCACCTCCTCCCTCCACAGCGAACCCTAACCGCCCCCTCACCTCCTGCCCAGCCTCCTGCGCGCCGCTGCCGCCGCCGGCCATTGGTGCTACCAGCCTTCCCATCATCTTCATCTCCCTTCTCTCTCTCACATCTACCTTCCCTTCGGGTTGGAACGACAGAGAAGGTGAGCCCAGACTCCCTGGCCATCGCCGGCGTTGTCCGGGCCTCCAGCGGGCCTTCCCCGGTGGCCCCGCCCTCTGCCGAGCACCGCCGCCGCTCCTGCAGCCAGACTGGTCCGGCCAGAGCTCGTGCGGACTGGTGTTGGCAAGGAGCCGCCGCCGCCGCCTCCTGAAGCCTCCTGCCGGTGTCCATCGACTCCCTGGAACCGCCGCACCCGATCCCCGGCGTCGCCGTCGCCGCCTATCGCGCCGAGCGCCGCCGCGACCGTTCTGAGCCTGAGAGCTTGCGGGCGGCCGTGCGACTTGGCGCGCCGCCGCCGCTGCTCGGGCCGGCCTTCCCCTCCTCCCTCGTGACCCTGGAAAGCTCCCTGCTGTCGCTCGGCGCCGCCCCTTGGCCGCCTTTGCCGGAGAGGACCGACCCGAGCTCACCGCGGTTTCGTGCGGGCTAGGGCATCACCGCCCGCCGCCGGCGCCGCTCTCCGCCGCTGCCTAACCCCACGGCCGATGGTCCCCGGCCGGCCGCACCATCCCAACGCCGGCGCTCCCTTCGCCGTGACCCCCGCCGGCCGCTGCTGCTTTGTTGCTCTCGGGTTCAGCCCGAACTGGGCCTGATTTACACCGTCTTGCCGTTCCAGCCATCCGGGCCACCTCCGTTGACCCTGCTGGTGAGCATGGCCCTCCCGGCATGCTGTTTACCTCCGTGCTCACCTATTTCGCTGTCAGCGTGGCTGGGAACAGCATGTTCTCATATGTCGCTCCCGGATCGCCTTTTCGGTTGAGGTTTTGGTTGATCCAGCATGCTCCTCGGCTGTTCTCTGTGCTCTGGACAGCGAGCACGACCTCTGTCTCGTCGAGACCTAGCAGGGTGTGTCTCGGCGGGCCTCGATGACGCTTGGATCGAGGTAACGGCGCATAACATTGTTAAGTTGCATGTTATTAATGCTATTAGATGCATGTTTAGGGGCTTTGATGCAATTTAGTCACTGTGGGCAGCGTGTTCACGCTACGCGTGACCTCTGGATTAATTGTCCAAGGTCAGCTGCCCTTCGTTCGTCCGAAAATGAGTTTCGGAGCGTTTCCCCCGACGAAATCCGTCGACGGAACGTGATTTTCGACTCGGAATCCGACATGACTCGTGTCCTGCTGGCTGCCGCTGAGCCTTGTGGAGTGATTCCCCGGCCATCTCGAGTATTTGGAGATGCCCGGTGAGAGGTAGTGGGTTCCGGTGTCGAAATCGACACTTTCGGGAACCCGGATCGGAACGATTGTCCGACGATGATCGTTTCGATGTTCGATCTTGTGCTTGCTGCCAAGACACCCAAACGGATGTGTTTTGGGGCAGTGGCTGACTCGTGGGGCGAGTCGGTATCTTTCGGGACTGTTCGTGTGTCCCGGGGACGTCCCGGTGCAATTTCGGGACTTTCGGCGATTTACGGAGATCGGTTTTGGGAAACCGAGTCTCGGGATTTGTGGGTTGTGTGTTTGTGTCTTGTTTGAGTCATTTGTGACTTGTTCCTGACTCGGTTGACCTGTGGTAGGTCCGGTTGATTCGTAGCGCGTTCCGGATTCCGACGCGATCGTTACAGGTGGGTACTTCGACCCGAAGTTGGTCTAGTGGTGCATGCTCGGTGACATTCCTTCTACCCTTTCCTTTTCAGTTCTGCATATATATATGAGATGAGTTGAGCTGGCACCTTGAGATCTTTACTTTACTCTACTTGCATTCCTTATCTGTTCTAGCAGTAGAGTGGACATGATTGCATCAGTATCTGACAGGATATATTCTCGTGACCTTCTTGGTCGGTTTCTTGACACGGTTGTCTGATGACCTATACGGTCGGTATACCTGGAGGGGTGGATTATTGGCTGGTTGCCAACGGTTATTGGTCATACTTGCATCGATCGCCATTACTCTTGCGCATTTCGCGAACACCAGCGGTTGATCCCCGCAAGAGGGTGTTCTTTTCCGAAAAAGTGGTCGTACGTCCGACCCGTGAGCTCAGTAGGGCACTTATATGCTGGCAGAGTAGGAGTGGCATGGGCCTGAGGTCTGCGGATCGTTATGGCATGTTTAGATTGGGTATATTTGTTGTATTCATTTGTTGATGCATTACATTTACAGTAGCAGTAGTATATTTGTTTCGTTCTCTACTTACTTGCATTGCTACTGTATTATCTTTTTTTCAGTTTTCTGTCTGCCAGTATGTGCCCGGCCTTCGTCGGCTTGCGGTACCCACTGGGAGGGAGAGACATGTTTACATGTTCTCATCCCCCCGCCACCATTTTTCAGGTGACTTGGGTGGTGGGAGTCGGGACGGTGCGTGAGGCGCGGTGGACGATCGATCTTTCGGTCCCGACTAGTATAGTTGGTTTAGTTCCTTCCCCATTTACTTTCATGCACTTAGACTTATTGTGGTTCAGTGGTTATTGTTTTTCTAACACCGTACGAATGATTTAATAAATGACTCAGAATGGTTTTATTGGATTTGCAAATGATGTCTTCTACCCTTCGAGGTAGCGCGTTTTCAAATAAAAAGGCTTTCAAGTGAATTTCGTTCTTTTGGTTACTAGTGTTTCAAAATGAGGTTTCCGTGTGGGGAACAATTTTAAAAGGTTTCGTGGATTCTCTGTCACGCCCCGGGCTAGTTCAAGATGCGGAAAAACGTGCTAAATTTTTTTTTTGAAAAGCCTAGCCCGCGCCACGTACAGACCCGCCACAAATACAGGGTCCACTGTACACACGGACAGAGCCTCCCCTGTATCGTCCAACAACAAACAACAGGATCACAACCACCATTCATTCATCCCAACAGCACATCAACACAACGAGAGATTCATACAGCTAACAGTCCTTAACCTGTATGAATCTAAGCAAATCCTTAAGCGAAGGATGATGCAATGCACAAGCAACAATCATTCTAGAAAGCTGCTCCTTACCCAGAAGCTTTAGTTTGAAACCCTAATCTCAATCATTGAATAAGCCTTTGAAAACTGTTCTCCACACGAGAACTCTCTTTTTTTGAAATCACAAAACCGAGCAATCAGAAATCCATTTGAAAACCGTTTCCCACACGGAAACCTTGTTTTACGACGCTACCACGAGGGGTAGAAAACCAAAAAGCTAGATAACGAAATAATCGAAAGGTATGAATACAACCAACTAGTCCAAGCATGCTATCATCACATAATCATAAGGAGTAAATTCACAACACATAAGCATGCTAGAGTAAGCTCAAAGAATAACTGAACCACAAATGACATCTAATAGGCGAAAGTAGGGTGATAACCAAATCTGGGGATGTAGCCTCACGAGTCGGAACCTCTAGAGCTACTATCTAGGCGTGCCTCGCAGCGTCCCGACACTCACCACCCTGCTCACCTGAAACCTGCAATGGGGGTGGGGGGTGAGAACATGCACGCATGTCTCCCCTCCCAGTGGGTACCGCAAGCCGACGAAGGCGAGGTGTACACACCGGCACGAGGGTCAACAAAAGATAGATATGGTATACAGTAGCACAAGTAAGTATGAGGCTAACATACAACTGAAATAACTATGCTACTGTAAGCAACTAGTATGCATCAAAGGAGATAACCACAAAGTAAACCCAATCTATAGCCACCGGGACGTGGCCCTGGCACTGTCACCCTGCTCAATCCAACGGCACCATCCATCCCGACGCAATGCTCGGGGCTCACGGGTCGGTAGAAATTCACGACCCTTTTCCGGAAAAGAACACCTCCACACGGTGGATCAGACCGCGGTGTACGTGAAGTGCGGGAAGAGCTGTGACGATCGATGCATATGCTCAATCCACAGAACGGCAACAAGCCGAGAAACAACCAATAAACTACGACTAGGATCGCTCGAAACAACAGGCGATCACCTCCGACCAACTGGGTCGTCTCAAGGAACATGCACGCCACAACTAGGATCGCTCAGAATGACAAGCGATCACCACCGACCGACTGGGTCGTCTCAAGAAACATGCAAGCCACAACTACTCTACTATCCAAGCACGCACATAAGTAGAGTCTACGGGAGTCAAGTGAACTAATAACTGAAATGCGAAAGGAGGGATAGAAATGTATCACCGTAGTCCACTGAACCGACTCCGGATCGAAGTACCCACCTGTCGAAAGGTCAAGCCTAACACCGACGGCTCTCGAGAACCGCGACAGGACCTACGAAAGACTCACAGGGTCAAGGTCTACCAAGTCGACGCTAAACACAAAGCTCTCACATCCCGAAACCGACGGATCGCCCGGGAAACCCACCGGGACGATCCCGAAACCACACAAAGCCCCCGAGGGGTACCAAACAACCAACAAGGTCCCTCGCTGTCCCCGAACACACAAAACCAAGTGACGGGACAGCGAGCACAAGCTCGGGGTGCCACGAACATCAAATGCACCCGTAAAGGCTTCCCGGGTTCCCGAAAAGTGCCGATTTGGCACCGGAACCCCACATCACTCATCCGCTGTCCTCGAAACTTCGGGACAGCGATGAGGAACAGCCAACAAGGCTAAACAATGAAGCCAAGTCGCTCGCGAAAATAGCGAGTGAGTCACACAACTAGAAACGTGCGTTTCGCCGATTATTTCATCGAAAAACGCATCGGAAACAAATCCGAAACTCCACGAAGGGCGAGGGGGTTGGACAACCAGTCCACAGGGTCCCAAAGACCATACCCTTGCTGCCCACAGCGTCGCTACGCTGTCGCAATCACCAAAGTCCACAACAAGCAACATATACAAACATACAAGCACTAATTTAAGCCGTTCGAGCAATCCGTACATCCGCTCGACCTTCCGCGAGCACCAGCGGATAGGTAGCGACGTCACGGAGACCGTGCTCGCAGCCCCTCTGCGACAGGACAAGTCGCGGGCCGGGAAAAAAACCCATAAAAATAGTGAGCATATAAGAAAAGTAAGCGTAAATACGGCCAATCAAGTGCCCCGCACGTCCGCACGACCTTCCGCAAGCACCAGCGGACAGGTAGCGACGTTACGGACGCCGTGCTCACAGCCCCGCTGCGACAGGGCAAGCCGCTAACACAGCAATTGCACAAAAACAGAGCCACAAGCACACAAAAGGCTCGACAAAGGCCGAACCATAAGACGGCTCAACGAAACCCAAAACTAGGGTGAGCACGGTGTTCAGCACATCGCTGCGATCGTCGGGCTCACCCTCCCGAGCTTCGCGAGTCAACGGATGCGACAAACAAGCGCAACAACAAAGAAGACACAACAAAAGCTCCCCGGCCGGAGCAACTAGCTCCGGCCGGCTGCCGGCCGACAAACATGGCCGGCGGCGGCCAGGGGTGGATGCGGAGGAGGTGGGGAAGGTGATGCTCACCTTGGCCGGCGACGGGAAGCGGCGGCGGCGGCGGCGCTGGGACCAAGCTCGGGCTCGGGTTAGCTAGGGCACGGCGGCTCCGGCGACCAACGGCGACGGCGGCGGCCGGCGGCAGCGCGAGCACCGGCAAGAGGACGTCGCCGGACACCGGTCTGCCGGGGTCCGCGACAAGAAAGCTCCGGCGACGGCGGCGGCGGAGCCAAGGTGGCAGCCCACTGCCCTAGGCGGCTCCCCGAGCTGGAGGAGGCTCCGGCGGCGTTCCGGCGGCTTTCCGGCGGCCGGGAAAGGGAGGGTCGGCGGCGGAGGACTCAAGGGTGATGATGCTCCCCCCCACAGAGCTCCGGGAAGCGGCGGCGGCGGCGGCCCGAACACCTCGGCCAGCTGCTGCCCTAGCTGAGGCAGCAGCAGCAGCAGCTCGGGGCTGCTTCCGGCGGCCCTCCGGCGACACGGCGGCGGTCCCCCGCGTCATAGCGAACTCAGGGGGAGCTCGGCGTGGGTTCCCCCTGGGTGCTCACCTCAGAGGAGGAGGAGAAGAAGAAGAGAAGAAGAAGAAGAATAGAAGAAAAGAGAGAGGGAGAGGTGGCCGGAGCTGCTCCGGCCAGGAGGTGGCCGGCGGTGGCCGGCGCTGCTCAGGGAGGAGGCCAAGGGGCAGGGGAGCCCTGTGCTCACCTCTGGGAGCAAGGGAGAGAAGGGAGTGAGTGTGGGAGAGAGAGAGAGAGAGGTTGAGTGTTGACTAAGTAAAGAGAGGGGGGTGTTGGGTCAAATCCCATAAATGACTCCACCAACCCCCTACCTACCCCTCCCTCTCAGCCACAAAATCCACCCAGGCCCCTGCGATTCGAAATCGCGTGAAAAGGTGCGAAAACGGGGACTCGATCGCGAAAACATAAAACGTAACTTTCGAGCGATCTGCGATAAAGATGCAATAACTTTCAAACCGTGCGTCGCACGCCGACACGGATCGCGCCATTGCGTTAGCACTGTCGAGACATCGAACCTAGTATTTTGGATCGCCAGAATCGGACTCCGGATCGCGACGAAAATCCGAAAACTAACAAAAAAAAACACTAAAAGACACTTATATACATATATATATATAAATACCTATATATATACGTATACAGATCAAAAACACAGTAATGGGGAGAGGAACACTGAGAAATTCCAAATTCCCAAAAATTCGGATTCTCACATTCTCTTTAATACTTATTAGAGTTCAAAATCAAAGTTTTCGGGTAGGAAGCATTTTTAACAGGATGTCTATTGTACTGTGCATCGCATCATCCTTCGCTTAAGGAGTGCTTAGAGGCATGTAGAGATAGCTGAATGCAAATGTATTCTATGTTTGTACCTTGTAGATTATGGTGAATGAAAGTGTGATTGTGATCCTGTTGTATGTTGATGGTACGCAGTGCAAATATAGGGGAGACTCTGTCCGCATAGACAGAGGAACCTGTCACTACAAGAAATCAATAAAAAGGCGGCATTTATTTAGCGGCTTTTTAGATTGGGCCGGCCCAAAATAATAGCCCAAACATATTTCTCTCCTTTTTTCTGGACCTAACCTATAGTTATTAACCCATCTCATCTCTATCCATTTCTAGGCCCATAATAATTTATCTATTCTAGGCCCATAATAATTTATCTATTCTAGGCCCATAATAATTTATCTATTCTAGGCCCATCCCCAACACACACACACACACACACACACACACAAAACCCAACTCTCCAACCCAAACCCGATCTCATCTCTCTCTCTCCCATCTCTCCCTTTCTCTCTTCCCGTACACAAACCAAAACCCTCTTTCCCACTTCGTCTTCCTCAACCTCTTCTAGGGTTTTCTCTTCCACCATTTTCTAGGGTTTTCGACTCATCCGCTCGTCTCAACCTCGCACGCAATGGCCGGATTTGGAAGGATCGTTCGCCGAGGTGATCCCTCTTGAGCTCGCACGCGATCGCCGCTTGGGAAGAAGCAATTGGAAGGATCGTTCGCCGAGGTGATCCCTCTTGAGCTCGCACGCGCCGCTTGGGAGGAATCGTTCGTCCACCTTCATCATCCCTCTTTCTTACTGCTTTTTTTGGTGAGTTTTGATAATTTTTTTTCATTTTTAACTAGCTTTGGGTGTTCATGTGAATGTCATCTATGCATATACTCTATTTGTTTATATTAATCTTTATCTAATTTAGTTAAAATAAATTTTTTTTTTGTTACCCTAACTATTTTGTTAGAAAAGAAAAATAATGAATAAAATGTACGATGCCTTTGAGACATTATTTATTTGTTGGTGCAAAGGCGATGGTGCAAAAGCATGGAATTCCATTATTTAATGTAACGCCAATTTTGACATATCGTGTAGAAGCATTTACAAGAATAATGCTCAGTCAAAATATTGGCTGATATATATTTTTTGGTTAAAATAAATATGCATATACTCTATTTGTTTATATTAATCTTTATCTAATTTAGTTAATTAGCTTGTGTTGTTGATCCGTTCGAGCCTGATAGAGGCGAGCCCAAGTCCATCTTTCGTTGGCTTTATTAAGTTCAACTAGAACTATAGTGAGATTAGTTTATATATACATATAGGCTTAGTTCAAAATATCCATAGGTTTGGTAGAGAGCTTTTGAAACATAAGAAAGAAGTTTTGTTGGGCATTAGAAAAGCATACATCCTAGATTATGTAGCTGTCTGTTCACAGTTCAACATTGGATGACATTATCTAGTCTATTAGTATAAGAAACATGGCATGATTTACTGTAGCAGATCTTCTAATTTTGAGACTTGAAATCTTATTTATACTTTCTTAACAGTTTTCTTTTTTTTCTTGCTGGCTGCCATTACTCCATGGCTGCAATCTCAGCTGCAGCCATTTGCTACCAGCAGTAGTAGAAAGAGCTGGCTGCAGCACTGGGTTGGCATTCAGCAACTGCGCAGCCCTCAGGAGGAACAATAGCAGTTGTGGAGTGGCTGCAATTGAAGTGCACAAGCAGTTGGAGAGCTGCAGCTGCACACAGCAGCTTTCAGCAGCTGCAAATTGCAGCAACAGCAGTAGCAGGACTTCATCCTGTGGTCTAGCTCCAATTGCAGGAATTGGGGAGGGATTTGAATCTTACTTTTGGTAAATTGTAGGTTGTAGATTAGCTGTTGGAGAAGAGTAAAGGGATCACTTCACTTCACTTCACTTCACTTCAAGTTAATGGAAGCTAAATGCTGAAATCTTGTAGAGTGAGTAAAATTTCAGCATTGGTGATTCTTTTCTCGTGTTCTTTTGATCCCATTCTTAATTTTAATTGTTGGCAGCAAAATTGATTCGTGGAGGTGTTTTTAGTGGGAGAGAGGATCTTGTGGACTTCAACCTTCATCTCAAATTCAGGTAGCATGATAGTTAATTGCTAATTTAATGCTATGATGCTGTGTTAGAGCTTCATGCAGTCCAATTGTGGGTTGAAGCTGAATTTTGATGGAATTCTCTTTAACTATCTTATTAGCTGACCTTTGCTGATGCTGGAGATGAATTTACCTTCGTCTTGAACAAGTGGAAGAGTTCTTTGAGCTAATTTGGAGGTTAGTATAAGGAGAAATTCGATTTTGATTCGAATTTATCTAAAATCAGCTTATACTACTCGTTGATGCTTAGACCCAATTCCTAATCTCTTTTGATTGAGAATAGTTGATCTTAAATGTATGCTAGCAATGTGTAGGAGCTGAGGATTTCCTAGTGTATCTTTCCTTTCTTCTCCTAGCATGTTTGATGGTTGGAGTGCACTCTAACTGCTGGCATCATCAGCAACTAAAATTCTGCATTAACAGGATTCTAGCAGTAACAATTGTCCAGTTCGGATTAATTTGGGGTGATCGGAGAGTTAATTGTTGCAAATCAAGTGGATTGAAGTGTTCTTAAAGAGGTAATGAATCTAGGATTTAAGTATTATCAGCAGATTGGAATTGGTTATCGCTGAATTTTACTTTCTTCGAACTGAACCAGTTTTGTTAGAGTTTTGAATGGATCTTTGATTCTGTAAACCCAGCAGGATTTTTGGATTATGTCTTCGCCTCCCTTTTAAATCGGAACCGGAGGAAAGTGCCCGTGAAATTCCATTTCGATCCGGGGTTGGATTAGCGCATTAGGTGGGTTAATGTTGACCGAAGTCTTCGGAATTCCTCCTAAGCTATTGAGATTCCAGCATGCATAGTTTTATATTGATTATACCGTTAGTAGTTCGAATTCTTGAAATTGCATGTTATTAGTTGAAATCTGAATTCAAAACTTAAATTATTTATTTTATATGAATATTACATGTTGAACATGGGACTTGACTTAGGAGAAAACTCATAAAACCTACACACCTCGTTTTTTTTTCGAAAAAAGTAGCTTCTGCTTCTGCTTCTGCTTCTGCTTGCCAGTAGGAGTAGGAGTTAGGTTACAAGTAGGTAATTGTTGAAACAAAGTATTGGTAGAGAGGAAACATGCATATTAATATGCTCAAATGTCAGCTTTTGCTACATAAATATACAGTTGCATGAAGCTCTTAGAAATAAAGTGCTCAATACATACTGATGCCAGGGAAACTGGAGTTACAAAGCATATCAGTGCGAAGTTGCACTGTTCTTTGCCTGTTTTCAATATACTCAATAGATTGATGTAGCCAACTTGCATTGAAGCATTGTCAGTAGTAGATTCTCAGTAGCTGGATTTTACTGCCATACTAATAGCTCATTGATCATACCTTTGTTGAGGTCACATGGTGTGTTGTTAAAAACTGTCAAGATATGTGTTTTAACTTAGGTATTTTAATGTATTTGTTATTAATGATTCATATTGCCAAGATATGATTTATTTTGCACTATCGATACATGCTATCTGAGCTAATTTTTTTTAGTTGTCTTTTAAATGGTAGAAACGAGAGAAGTTAGCCAAAGAATGTCGAACCAAACAGAAATACATACATACGTCGGGATCTAAAAGCTTTGCACGGAAAGAGAAAGAAATTGTAACTATCTATTTTATTGATTGATAAAGCTTATGTTATTTCAACATTTTTATACTTATCTGCACTATGTTATTCACAGGAAGACAAAACTGGTAGAGTACCTGGACTTATTGAGATGTTCGAACTAACTCATACGAAGAAAAATGGATCATTCATAAGTGACGATGCAAAAGAATTAATGGTAATGTTAATGTTATGCTTATTAGCTTGCAATTCTATACTTTGCGTCTATAACTAGATTGCATGCCTAAATTATGAGATTTCTTGTATATTCATGAATACTAGCAAGCTTTTTGGCAGTGTTATTTGCTTTTATACAAATTATCACGCCAAAAATAACATGCACCTGACTCCAGTACAATCACAACAACTAAAGAGCAACCACAACTTCTGATTCTTAAGTAATCATGCTTTCAAGTTTAGGTCCTAAAATAACATAGATACAGCATCGACACAATATGTGCCGTTCTATGCCATTCCGAATGAACATCATGGAAATCCATGATTTCTATGGTTATATATACTTCAAATTTACCTCTGATATGCTACTCTTGAATTATGTAGTCTCGGCTAGTTATAGTGCTTTCCAAGTTCATCATCTAGATGATTAGGGTCTATTGCTGGTCTTGGTGCTGTAGATAGCGATCTATTGCTTTATTATAAAAATACATGATTCGAGAAGTGTTGTTGGTTATTTTGTCAAAAAAATGAGCTATGTAAATTTGCTAACAAAATTAAAAAAATGGTTATAAGACAAAAGTTAAGAGAGGAAGTGCAAGAGAACAAAAAAATGGTTTCTCAATTGCAGTCTCAATTAACTGCTGTTATGGAATTTATAAGACGAAAAATTCCTGATTGTAATCTCGGTGGTAGTCGTCAGATAGGAAAAATACTTTTATCTAGATAATTTTATCGGTACTATTATTATATTTGTCATTGTTAACTATATTCTTATTTCATTGAAAGAAATTCTTTTTTCTTTTACAGGATTCTGAGACTTCGGGCACATGCTATACGTCGGCATCATCAAATCCTTCTAGTGATACATGATCATTTCTTTTTTGTATTTGGATCTACTATGCCCTTCATATCATTTTATGTTTTGAGCCATTATGTACTTTCTAAAAAACTGTTCTGGGAGATTATAGTTTTTTTTTTATCGTTTTATTGATGACGAGAATGTTAGCAAACATTTAGTATTTTAGTTTCATTCGATACTCTTGGCTTATATATGAATGAAATAATTTTTTTGGACACAAATGTGTTATGGTTGTATTGTATCTTATATACAACTATTTCCATCCGTAGCTAATATATATTAAAAAGTCGACATACTTCAATCAATAGCAGCTCTATAAAAAGTCACCATATATACATGTTATCAGCTTTTAAAAAGCCGCTATACAATTTTACTTGCAGCATCAAAAAGCCGCTATATAGTTTTACTAACAGCATCAAAAAGTCGTAAAAAAATTATAGTATTGTGTAGCTTAAAAAGCCGCTATAGACAATCAAAGGCAGCTAATTTGGTGCCACAATTTTACAGCTGTAGTGGCTTCAAAAAGCCGCTATAGGCACTAAAAGGCGGCTTTTCCAGGATGCCGCAATATTGACACGTACCTATACCGACTCAGTTTTTACCGGCTATTTTCGCGGCTTTTTCTAAACAGCCGGTACTTTATTTTGCGGCTTTTCGAAAAGCCGCTATAGGTACCTATAAAAGCCGGCTTTGATACGAATTGTTGTAGTGTGTATTTGTGGCGGGTCTGTACGCCGTGCGGGCTAGGCTTGTAAAAAAAAAAAAAAAAAATTGACCTGTTTTCCGCAATCAAACTAGCCCGGGGCGTGACAATGACTACTTTGGAGTATGTGAAGGATCCTAAATATCATTACAGAACGAAGCACATCGACATATGATTTCACTACATTGGAGATATGATTAAGCTCGGTGAGGCCTTTCTTCGACATATTTCCACTACTAGGATGGTGGCCGATTTGCTAACCAGGCTGATAGCTAGGAATGTATTCCAAACCCATGTACATAGTCTAGGTCTATATAGGATTTGATGTACAAATATTGTTTTATATATCATATGCTTTCTTAGTAATAAAGGATTTTGTTTCCCTTTCAATGTAATTGCATGATTGATTCTTGGCACATTGGTATTGTCACCAAGCTCTGATCAATCCACTCAGACGGGTGATCACCCTGACGCATATGTGGCAGGCAAGATGAGACTTGATGGTCATATTTGACTTTTGTAGTCATATGACCATTATGTTCCCATTAGTTGAGAATAGAATCAAATTATTTAAAAAGTCATCTTAATTAGTTTAAGATGAGATTCTTAGTGAGTCGGATGTGGACAATATTGTGAATACCATATTGAGCTTGTACAAGAGTCGAGGCTGTGTACTTAGGTTTGGCCCTTAGTTGGGTTAACACTTAAGTGGTGCTTAGATCTAAACTTGTATAGCGTTTATTTTTAGAGTGGCACACGACCCATTAAATGGGAGCACCATAAGATACATATCATACTGTTTTTGCTTATCAACCAATTAGTAGAGTGACACATATGCTTCCCTCTATGTCACTATGTGAACGTTAACCCCTTTATGCCCTCGGCTTAGAACTATGTTATGAAGTGCAGGTCCAAAGTAACTAACTTAACACGTATCTCAGTGTCATGAGAAAGTACGATCTCAAGGAGTATGTCTAGTAAAGTGCCTGGACCGACACAGATTAATATAAAGGGCTGAGAAATATGTTTTAATAACACACCATGTAAGTCTTGTGACTCATTGCGCTGGCGGTTATCTCGATTGTGTTACTTATATAAGATAATCATGAGCACAAAAAATAATTGTGGGGTAGAGTCCTGCCATTACAGAGGGGGATTTGTGATACTTGATCTGGTGTGCGTTGAGATATCTACAGCATAGAGAAATTTAGTCAGTGATGTGCTATGCTAGTTGGGTGGAGACTTAATATAGCACTCCTGTATTGCACTTTTTTGTTAGGTCGCAAGCTCTATTACTCGTATGAAAAGTAGAATGTATGAGAGGAAATTGATTAATGTGGCCAAGTGGGATATTGTGGCCATGTGGTGTGTCCACATTAGCCGGTTCTAATTCAACCTAATCCACATGAGATGTGGGTCAGATAAGTCAAGGATAAAGATAAATTATATGTTACTTATTTGTTAAAAAACATATTACATAATGAATGTCTTAGTAAACATTCTAATCCTTATCTCTATATGAGAATCAGGATATTTTAGGGGATCCTAATATCTATATGTATAAAACCCCTTCTCCTAATTTTGACATGAGGAAAAAAAAAGATTTCCTCTTTTTTTCTTTTCTCTCTCTATGTTCTCTTTGGGATTTTCACCTACGTTATCGGAGTTTTTGAGGGCCGACGATTGTGGAGACTCTAGTAACCTTCCGCGATGATCTAGCATAGAGATCCCGACACAATGTACGATCAAAGATCCAGGAGGCCGTCGCAGATTTAGGATGCCGTAAGATGAGTGCAACGATTCAACAAGTTCTTCCACTGGAATTACTGTATGTATGATGTTTTACAGTAGTTATTTTTTTTCCCTACAGTGGAAATACTCTCTATATTATTATATACAGGTCAAGGTCTCATTTTATATCCAATATGGAACAATTATCGTAACACCCCAACCTCAGCCAGGATAGTAATCTTAGTTCCTGTTATTGCTATTTTGCCCAGCACAAAGTTTCCTGAAGTACTTATTTATCAATTTATTACTGCAAATTGAAATACCCATTTTCCAAGATAATTCTACCAATAATATCCATTTGCAGAAACTTCCTACCTTGGGACTGGTGTGTTGGAAAATATTTCTAGTCTTTTAGTAAACTTTTCATTTCAAAACAATTTGGAAGTTCAATTCGGGTTTTTGAAAATTCCGAGCAGAAATTAAATAGTAAATGCTGTAGAGAAAAAGGATTAGAAAAGGCTTATGGATCGAGGCGTGCAGAGCACTGTCCTAGAAGCGAAATTGCCCCTCCACGTGCGAGGCTTCCCGAAAATCACTTCCAACGATACAACGTCCATGTTCCATCCCGTCGGCACGCTTTCAAGGTTGCGCAAGATGAACCCAACGAGCTTTAGTAGATCCAGCAAAGTATTAGAAAGCTTGGTGAAACTCCACGCAAAAGATCAATGGCAAGGAGAAGAAGCAGAGGCAAGGATGGAAGAGGTTAAGTTCTCAGGTAAGCTTCAGTTAGGGTTAAAACCCATGCAACCTCTCCTAATAATAATATCGGAGGCAGCGATCGTGCTACAACGGGTCAAACCCGTGTAGCGCAAGGTAAGCCTACGTGCCCGTAATATACGGGATACCCGTTAAGGCTCCGAAAAAATAAAATAAAAGAAAATGAACCGGGTGCTTGGACCGCGCGCGCCCGACCCGGCTGACTCGTGCTCGTGCCGTGCGTGTGTTTAGTCGAGAGTATAACTCTCAATTTGTTCCAAACAACTAACTTGAGAAAGAAGGAGAATATATATGGCAACAATACGCTTTTGGTTTCTAATGTGGAACTAAACCTCACATGTGGAAACCTTAGCATGGTCTCCGAGGCAAGGCCCATTAAGTATTTCAGGAGGCCCACGAAGTTTTAAATTACAAGAAAACCCAAATAAAATCCAACATGGTGTACTGCAATGACTATTGTCCATAATGCAAAATGTCTGAAAGTAAAAGGAGGGCGTCAAGTCTTATGAGTATAGGGCTCTAGAGACTAGATAGTTGGAATAAGTTTCATGAATGAAGGATAGCCATAGAAAAAGAGATCAAATCATAGAGAAATAAATTAGGAAATATCCTAATACGGTAATCTCTTTTTTGTCCAATAGTTTCCACCTAATTGCAAGCTAGCTGCAGAAAAAAACTCGTGCACGTATATGCATATTGTGGAAACTTATAAAGCTGAATAAAATGATCCAAACAGAGAGGTAATACGACATACAGCAACGACGAAACCAAAATTAGCAACTGGCCCCCAAAAATGAGTTGTTTTTGGACCGACCGGGCTGTTCCAGAAAGATCGGAGGGCTGCCATGGCTGCAGAAGACTTGTAAATCTGTTACAAAAGTGGAATTGGTGTCTGAAAATAGATCGCTAGAATAAAGTAAATTTATGTAACTTGCTATATATCATACGATGGTCTCAAATGGCTTCAACTAATGTTGAATAAATGAAGTACATAAACTTGTCAACATTAATAACACAGAGAAATACCAGCAACGATCTTATCTACGCGGAACATCTAAAAGCGCCATGGAAAATTCATAAGCAAGAGTAACAGCTAAACATCTGAGCAACAATATATTTTTTGATTGAAAATAAAACACTAAGTTGTGCCAGTTCCTCAATAATTCCTTACGAGCTATTTTTGTATTGCATAGTCCGCAGATGTAATCAGTTTTTCCAAGTAAAATGTTATGATGCTTTAGGTTATAAACTAAAATCACATGCAGGTAGAAATGGAGGAAAAGAATACTCCTATACGTCTCAAAAATAATTTGTCAGGGTAACTAGCGTGTAGACATAACGAATTAAGCAAGGAATATAAAGCAAAATTATCTGACTTTAATGAAAGAATTTTTGATTTACCAATCTTCTGCACTTCAAAGCAATGGAACTTAATAAATTGCATTGCAAGCCAGAAGAGGAGACAGTTAATGGAAGAACTTGATGCGTCTTAGTTGAATCAGAACCTAGGATGTGTTTATCTTCTTCCTTATTTTCCTCTCATTTTTTGCTCTTTGCGAACAGAGTCATTTGAACTGAATTAATGAACATGGATTAGTTTATTACATACAGCTTCTGATTCACTTAAAGACAAATCGTGTTCTTGCAATAACTATGGTTACCCTTAAAAAAAAAAAAAAAAAAAAAAATTAATGAATACCACTCTTTTTTTGTGTGGATAGATTCACTTATGCCATCTACCATGGCGATACTAAATAAATTGGCCGCCTAGCTATGGGCGCAATTCTTTGGAAAAACATCCGAAGTCTTCTTTCATGCAAATACCCTAAATTTATTGGAGGGACGCGGGATCTCCTTGGCATCGTCAGTGCAACTAAGATTCTACTCTCACTGAACTTAGCCTACAGCCAAATCACAATTACATGAGTCCAAACACCGCCTTAACATTCTTGGACATTATGAAAGTTTTACCAATTAATGTAGAACCGGTCACATGGCATTTAACAGAACTTTCAAATAATTCACAAAAAAATGCATCCGATAATAAGGATACAAAGTAGTGGCTTGATTATAGCCACAAATGAAGTTGAATTTAATTTAATTTTATTGTTTAGATTCACTAGCCAAGGCCCATTGAATACAATTCTGTAATAGAATAGAAGAATTAAGGTAGAATAGAAATCAGAGCATGTTAGAGAATAGAAAGATTACTAAGGACATAAATAGGAATCGATGAGGTTATGTAAGCCTCTGAATAGATAGCATTAATATGCAAATTAAAGTACCTTGATCGTCCACAAAACCAACTGCTAATAGAAGGAGGAAAGGCAGTTCTATCAATCATATCATCAATCACCTTGTCTTTAAACACTAATGCTTTTGAATCTTAACATCCTATCCTATGAAACAATTGTTTTATGCTTAAAACTTAAGCTAATAGATAATCACGTTTTAATATTTTATCTCCGACACTCCTCTCATGCGTGTCGGATATTGACCACAAGTCCATTGTTATGTAAAATAGCTATTCTATTTGTCACGCCCCCGGGCTAGTTCTAGATGCGGAAAAACGTGCTAATTTTAATTTTTTTTTTTTTTTTTTTTTTTTTTTTTGAAAGCCTAGCCCGCGCCACGTACAGACCCGCCACAAATACAGGGTCCGCTGTACACACGGACAGAGCCTCCCCTGTATTTGCACGGCGTCCAACAACAAACAACAGGATCACAACCACCATTCATTCATCCCAACAGCACAACAACACAGTAGATTCATACAGCTAGCCGTCCTTAAACCTGTATGAATCTAAGCAGATCCTTAAGCGAAGGATGATGCAATGCACAAGCAACAAACATTCTAGAAAGCTGCTCCTTACCCAGAAGCTTTATTTGAAACCCTAATTTCAAACATCCAAGAATCATTTGAAAACTGTTCTCCACACGAGAACTCTCTTTTTGAAATCACAAAACCGAGCAATCAGAAATCCATTTAAAAACCGTTTCCTACACGGAAACCTTGTTTTACGACGCTACCACGAGGGGTAGAAAACCGAAATGCTAGATAACGAAACGATTGAAAAGCAAGGATACAATCGACTAGTCCAAGCATGCAGTCATCACACAAGCATATAGAATGAATCCACAACATAAGCATGCTAGAATTTACAACGGGGTAACTGAACCACACATTACATCTATCAAATAGAGGTAGGGGAATAACCAAATCTGGGGATGTAGCCTCACGAGTCGGAACCTCTAGAGCTACTATCTAGGCGTGCCTCGCAGCGTCCCGACACTCACCACCCTGCTCACCTGAAACCTGTAAAGGGGGGTGGGGGGTGAGAACATGCACGCATGTCTCCCCTCCCAGTGGGTACCGCAAGCCGACGAAGGCGAGGTGTACACACCGGTACGAGGGTCAACAAAAGATAGATGTGGTAAACAGTAGCAAAAGTAAATATGAGGATGAACCTATAACAGAAATAACAATGCTACTGTAAACAACTAGTATGCATCAAAGGGGATAACCACAAAGTGAACCCAATCTATAGCCACCAGGGGGTGGCCCTGGCACTGTCACCCTGCTCAATCCAACGGCACCATCCATCCCGACGCAATGCTCGGGGCCACGGGTCGGTAGAAATTCACGACCCTTTTCCGGAAAAGAACACCTCTAAACGGTGGATAAGACCGCGGTGTACGTGAAGTGCGGGAAGAGCTGTGACGATCGATGCATATGCTCAAACCACAGAACGGCAACAAGCCGAGAAGCAACCAATAAACCACAACTAGGATCGCTCGGAACAACAGGCGATCACCTCCGACCAACTGGGTCGTCTCAAGGAATATGCAAGCCACACTAGGATCGCTCAGACTGACAAGCGATCCCCACCGACCGACTGGGTCGTCTCAAGAACATGCAAACCACACTAGGATCGCTCAGAATGACAAGCGATCCCCACCGACCGACTGGGTCGTCTCAAAGAACATGCAACCCACACTACTCTACTATCCAAGCACGCATATGAGTAGAGTCTACGGGAGTCAAGTGAACTACTAACAGAAAAGCAAAGGAAGGGATAGAAAGGTATCACCGTAGTCCACTGAACCGACTCCGGGTCGAAGTACCCACCTGTAGGTAAGATCCAATCTAAACACCGACGGCTCTCGGGAACCGCGACAGGACCTACGAAAGACTCACAGGGTCAAGGTCCACCAAGTCGACGCTAAACACAAAGCTCTCACATCCCGAAACCGGCGGATCGCCCGGGAAACCCACCGGGACGATCCCGAAACCACACAAAGCCCCAGAGGGGTACCAAACAGCCAACAAGGCCCCTCGCTGTCCCCGAACACAACAAACCAAGTGACGGGACAGCGAGCACAAGCACGGGGTGCCACGAACATCAAACGCACCCGTAAAGGCTTCCCGGGTTCCCGAAAAGTGCCGATTTGGCACCGGAACCCCACATCACTCATCCGCTGTCCTTGGAACTTCGGGACAGCGATGAGGAACAGCCAACGAGGGCCACACGATGAAGCCAAGTCGCTCGCGAAAACAGCGAGTGAGTCGCACAACTAGAAACGTGCGTTTTGCCGATTATTTCATCGAAAAACGCGTCGGAAACAAGTCCGAAACCACACGAAGGGCGAGGGGGTAGGACAAACAGTCCACAGGGTCTCCAAGACCTTACCCTTGCTGCCCACAGCGTCGCTACGCTGTCACAAACGCCTAAGTCCCCAAACATGCAACATACACAAACATACAATCACTAAATTAGGCCGTTCGAGCAATCCGTTCGTCCGCTCGAACTTCCGCAAGTACCAGCGGATAGGTATCGACGTCACGGAGACCGTGCTCATTGTCCCGCTGCGACAGGACCAGTCGCAAGCCGGGAAATCCCATAAAAACAGTGGGCGCGCGCACAAAAGCAAGCTTAACCAAGGCCGTGTGAGCAAGCCGTACATCCGCACGACCTTCCGCAAGCGCCAGCGGATAGGTAACGATGTCACGGTGACCGTGCTCACAGCCCTACTGCGACAGGACCGGTCGCAGTCCGGGAAAGTGCATAAAAACAGCGAGCAAGCACACAAACGGCTCGACAAAGGCCCAACAGCGAAACGGCTTGCCAAAACAGCAAAGTAAGGTGAGCATGGTGATCAGCGCATCGCCGCGATCATCGTGCTCACCTTCCCGAGCTTCGGGAGGCAACAGGAAGCCCAAACCACCAAGCGCGGCCAAAACAAGGCCAAAAAAGTGCCCTGGCCGGAGCAACCAGCTCCGGCCGGCTGCCGGCCGACATGCAAGGCCGGCGGCGTCCAGGGATGGGTGCGGGGGAGGCAAGGAAGAGGGGGCTCACCTCAGGTGGCGGCAGGGACCGGCGGCGGCGGCGCGGGGAGCAAGTCTGCTCTCGGGTTGGCAACCTGAGGCTAGCGCACGGCGGCTCCGGCAATAGACGGCGACGGCGGCCGGCGGCGACGCGAGCACCAGCAAGAGGAGGTCGCCGGCCGTCGGTTGGGAGGGGACCGCGACAAAAAAAAGGCGGCGGGTGGCGGCGGCGGAGCTGGCCCAGCCGCGGATGCCCTAGCGGCCCCGCCGAGGATGGCGGCGGCTCCGGAGGCTCTCCGGCGGCACGGCGACGGCCGGGGAGGCAGGGATCGGCGGCGGAGGTCCCGGGGGTGACGATGCTCACCCCCTCCGGCGTCGGGAGGCGGCGGCGGCGCGGCCCCACCAAGCTCGGCCAGCAACACTCCCAGCAAAGGGTTGCTGCGGCTCCGGCGGCCCACGGCGGCGGCTCCCGGCGGCGGCTCTCCACTCCGGCGGTCGTGCCACCTCAGGGGAAGCCCACGCATGGGTTTCCCCTGGGTGCACACCGCAGGGAGAAGAAGAGGAAGAAGAAGAAGGAGAAAAGAAGAAAAAGGGGGAGAGGGAGATGGCCGGGGCTGCTCCGGCCAGGCGGCGGCCGGCGGCGGCCGGCAGAGCTCGGGGAGGAGGCTGAGGGGCAGGGGGAGCTGTTGCTCTGGGAATGGGGCTGAGGGGAAGAGAGAGTGTGAGAGTGTGGGAGAGAGAGAGTGAGGGTGGAGTGTTTTTGACTAAGTAAAGAGAGGGGGGTGTTGGGTCAAATCCCATTAATGACTCCACCAACCCCTCCCTCTCAGCCACAATCTCCCTCCCAAACTCGGCAAAACACCCCAAGGTCCCTTCAGCCAGCACAAGAAGCCCAAACACCCCTCCACAAGCAATCTCACGCGAAACGGTGCGAGAACAGGGTCCAAATCGCGAAATTACAAAATGCGACTTACGACCTCTCGGCGATCAAGATGGAATAACTTTTTATCCGCTCGTCGCACGACGACGCGGATCGCGCCATCGCGTTCAGCACTGCCGAGACATCGAACTCACCATTTTGGTTCGTCAGATTCGGACTCCGGATCGCGCCGTTAGCCGTTCACTCTCCGCGACGAAAAACCAACAACTATTAAAATCCACTAAAATCACTTATATACATATACATATATATAAATACCGGTATATATATACGTATACTGATCAAAAACACAGTAATGGGGGGGGAGAGGAACACTGAGAATTTCAAATTCCCAAAATTCGGATTCTCACATCACTCCCACCTAACAAGAAGTTTCGTCCCCGAAACTTACCCACACACTATCCGCGAACAACAGCGGATACCGCTCACACGAAGCAGACTCTAGCTCCCAAGAAATCTCGCGCTCCTCGCGACTCATCCACCGCAGTCTCACCAACAGAAAGCTCCGGTTCCTCAACTGTTTCACATTGCGAGCCAAAAAACCTCACAGGCACCTCACCGCAACTGAGGTCCTCTCTCAGCTGAAAACCGTTGTCGGGCGATGACTCCGATCACACGACGCTCACCCACGTCAACCAAACAGAACGGTGATCGAAACGGTGATCGACAACGACTTCCCACAAACCAACGCCTCGTGCGGTGCAATCCAATGCTCGCTAGGAAGCTGTAGAACGAAGCAAGCTCCATCAAGGAAGGATAAAGACTCAAACCCTCCTCACTCAAAAATCCAAAACGCATGCCCGGAGCATAAACTTCGAGAGTCTAGAAGAAGACTCGCTCGCGCTCGACTGCCCCAAACACTCTGAGGGTGGAAAAAAAACCGCTGAAGTTGAGCCTCGTCGTCCCCAGTGCCTACTGCAAGCACCTCCAGAACTGGGAAACGAAGCGAGAATTCCGATCCAAAACGATCGACACTGGCACTCCAAACAGCCCGACAAAGAACTCATCCAAAGCCCGACAGTCCATCCAAGTAGAGCTGCGCCAGTCGAGTCGATCCCAAGACTAACTAATACGGATGTACCGATAGGTGAGCTACCGATAGGGAGTGAGCTGTTTTCGTCAGACAATCCCCAATCACCACCAAACCCAGATCGATCGCAACATGACCTCGAACCTCGTAGAGAACGAGGCAACCCGGTGACCAAGGACGAAAACCATGGTGATCCGCTCCCACTTCCCTACAGGTATAAGTAACGGTCGAAGCTTCCCTGATGATGCACAGCCTTCACTTGCTGACAAACCTGGCACAGTGCCACATGCATGCGAGCCACACAACCAACCAGAAACTCAACCTCAAGTCGCGGTACATCTTCGTCCCTCCAGGATGAACGATGTGCGGCGACCGGTGTGCCTCAGCCAAAACTCTCTCTCATCTCAATTCCTAAAACTCTCTGGGCACACACGACTCCGTCCTCAAAGGAAACCAACAGCATGTAGCACGAAGTCACCTTCTCTGTCCTCCTGCTCGCACTCTCTACCAGTGCGGCGGATCCATCAGATGCCCACCGAAAATCTGATCCGTCAAGGGTGGGGGTTGCACCTCCAAAGGCAGCAACTAAGCGGTAGCTCCCACAACAACAGTACAGTCTCAAAAACTCAAAGAAGAGAGAGCGAACACCACTACTGCTAACTCAAGATCAAGATCGAGCGCTAGATAGACTTTCTTACTACAGCCCATCAACTAGCGCGGAGCACAAGCGAGATAATCCTCCATCGCTAATAGCTGAATGCGAGCACCACCCCCTGCATGCCGTTCCCATCCAAGAGATCCCAGAAGATCCAAGATGCTCGACCAGAAACCGCAAAACCTCACTACGAGGCTGCGACCTCACAATACAAGATGGGGCAACGGGTCAAAACAGTCCATCGGCTCGGCTCCTAGGCGCTCAACGGACAAGCGGGGAGTCTAGAGAAAAACGACGCGCCTTTAGCTCGACAGCTACTCAAGGGGGCGGCGATCTTGAGGAGAACCCTCAACAAATCGCCGGCAATCAACGCCCAAGCCGAGGAAGTTCCTAAACTCTGTCTGTCACAGAAGTCGGAACAGGTCAAAAACACTACAGAGTCCTCCTTCCTTCCTTGGCTCCTCCACCAAAAAACCAACCCACGTCACGATGCGAACCAGAAGGAAAACTCAACGACAGTAGTCGATCAAAGTATGTCGTCCAAGAGAAAAGGGAACCACCACGACAAATTGATCTCAAGACAAATTGATCCTGCCCGGAAAACCCAAGTCCAAAAGTCCAAAAGTCCAAAAAGCTGCCGGGACGTTCGCGTTCGTTTCGAAAACCAACGGCAAACCGTGTGACCTCGTAAAGCCCTGTGACGAGTCCGGAAGGCCGTTAACGCAACGTCCTCAGCCTTGATCCTCAACTAAAGATAACCTGGCTGCAGAACACACTCTTCGAGAAAACCGAGTCTCCCTGGAGCCAGTCGAAGAGGTCGAAGATCTGCGGTAGAGGGTACAAAGCAACACCGACCAACTGAAAGCTCGACTCACAAACCAACCAGCGATTAAAACACCAACGATGCCGAACATCAGATCCAAAAGATCGGGCACGCGCTCCAAAGCACGGCTACACGAAAGACGCGGCGAAAACCCAGCACGCGAACACAAGCACAGAGACCTCGGAGCCAACATCCAGGCTCCCGTCATCCCAAAACCGAGCTAAAAGGGCACCCGGACTCAACCGGAGGCAAACCAACGGCAGTGATGGCCAATCAAAGCGCAAAACCACACCGGGATTAGCTCAAGGTTCATCACTAGAACGGGGATGACCAACACACAGCTTTCCGCAAGACGGCCAAGAGCGAGAAAAGTCTTGCAAGGGAAAGCACCGACCCAATCCAGAAAGTCCCCAAGAAGGGATAGGGTATTTCGTTCTAACTTTCGACACTACGTTGTCTGCAGCCAACGTACTTATCAAAAGAAAACGAAATATCCCAAGGTCAAAGCCAACAACCAGTTGGCAACACCACAAAGACGCCAGGTCAACCAACTCCAAAGCTGGACCAAAGTCACAGACGAGACACCGAATTAACGGAAAAAGCAGACCGACCCACCAAACAAAGTCTGCCCTGAGCCAACTCCCTAGGAGTCACCGGCTTCCAACAACGAACCGGCGGCTACAGGCGACAAAGGGTCGTCAGCCACACGAATCAAACCGGAGGCAGAACAAAACCAGCGTCGACTAACCAACGTCGAACGCGGTGAGATCTCCGACAAGAACCTGGAGGATCTCGCGGCAACACGGGAACCTACAAAAACCACCAGGAATCCCCGAACACACCAATTTGGGCGTTAGGATATCCGCAAACTATGTAGGCACCACAAACACCCGACACCCAACAGTGTCCACTCAGTCTAGTACACGTCAGTTCGACGCCAGAACTAGCCAATGGTCAAAAGACCAACACCGACGATGCACCAGCAAGACGTCAGAGGGGTAGGCTTCACCGCCCTACCCAACAAAACAGAGGGGAAAACACCCAAACTGCGGTCGAAACCGCTCAAAGCACCGTCTCCATAGAGACGCTCGCAGAGGCCCTCGTGCTCAACGCGATAAGTGGGGACAGGGCAAGAACAGCCCCCAACAACAAAACAGATCCACCACCACTAGAAGGAGCACGAACCTGCGAACAAGGGCAGATCAAAACTCAGGAGATCCGCCCCAACACGCTCAGATGTGACCACCACCCCACCCCCAACGCGGGGTCGGCGTCCACGCGCGCGAAACAGCCGACGAAGTCGCTGTCGTCGTCACGGTCGTCGCACAACGGGGTGGGTGCCACAGGAGGGTCTGCAGTCATCGGGGTACACGGCTAAGGAGTAGGAGGGGCTGGAGCGGCAGCTGCCGTAGCCTGTTGCAAAAACCACCGGAACAAGCCGGAACCTGCCGGAGAGGGTCGCCAGCTGACCACTCGCCTCGGCCCCAAGCACACAGGGCACGGTCCACACCAGGCTGTCCGCCTCCTGCCAGCTCCTCACTCGAACCGGCCACAACGGCCCGAAACAGAAAAACCAGCAGACAGCTCCGCAGGCGCACGCCCACCACCACGATCCGGACGAGGAGGTCTACCAAGACCACAAGCCACTTCAAAAAGCAGAATCCAGCGCAAGAGAAAAGGGGTCGGCAACTCCCACAAAGCACAAGCCGAAAACAAACCCCTCGAGCTCGCGCGCCTATACATCCTAGGTCTTCCTAGGGGTCAGCCTAACCAGTGGTTCAGTTACAAGTTGATGAATGAACGAGTGTTTGTTCACTTTACGCTCTGATACCATCTTAATCTGTCACGCCCCGGGCTAGTTCTAGATGCGGAAAAACATGCTAATTTTAATTTTTTTTTTTTTTTTTTTTTTTTTTTGAAAGCCTAGCCCGCGCCACGTACAGACCCGCCACAAATACAGGGTCCGCTGTACACACGGACAGAGCCTCCCCTGTATTTGCACGGCGTCCAACAACAAACAACAGGATCACAACCACCATTCATTCATCCCAACAGCACAACAACACAGTAGATTCATACAGCTAGCCGTCCTTAAACCTGTATGAATCTAAGCAGATCCTTAAGCGAAGGATGATGCAATGCACAAGCAACAAACATTCTAGAAAGCTGCTCCTTACCCAGAAGCTTTATTTGAAACCCTAATTTCAAACATCCAAGAATCATTTGAAAAATGTTCTCCACACGAGAACTCTCTTTTTGAAATCACAAAACCGAGCAATCAGAAATCCATTTGAAAACCGTTTCCTACACGGAAACCTTGTTTTACGACGCTACCACGAGGGGTAGACCGAAATGCTAGATAACGAAACGATTGAAAAGCAAGGATACAATCGACTAGTCCAAGCATGCAGTCATCACACAAGCATATAGAATGAATCCACAACATAAGCATGCTAGAATTTACAACGGGGTAACTGAACCACACATTACATCTATCAAATAGAGGTAGGGGAATAACCAAATCTGGGGATGTAGCCTCACGAGTCGGAACCTCTAGAGCTACTATCTAGGCGTGCCTCGCAGCGTCCCGACACTCACCACCCTGCTCACCTGAAACCTGTAAAGGGGGTGGGGGGTGAGAACATGCACGCATGTCTCCCCTCCCAGTGGGTACCGCAAGCCGACGAAGGCGAGGTGTACACACCGGTACGAGGGTCAACAAAAGATAGATGTGGTAAACAGTAGCAAAAGTAAATATGAGGCTGAACCTATAACAGAAATAACAATGCTACTGTAAACAACTAGTATGCATCAAAGGGGATAACCACAAAGTGAACCCAATCTATAGCCACCAGGGGGTGGCCCTGGCACTGTCACCCTGCTCAATCCAACGGCACCATCCATCCCGACGCAATGCTCGGGGCCACGGGTCGGTAGAAATTCACGACCCTTTTCCGAAAAAGAACACCTCTAAACGGTGGATAAGACCGCGGTGTACGTGAAGTGCGGGAAGAGCTGTGACGATCGATGCATATGCTCAAACCACAGAACGGCAACAAGCCGAGAAGCAACCAATAAACCACAACTAGGATCGCTCGGAACAACAGGCGATCACCTCCGACCAACTGGGTCGTCTCAAGGAATATGCAAGCCACACTAGGATCGCTCAGACTGACAAGCGATCCCCACCGACCGACTGGGTCGTCTCAAGAACATGCAAACCACACTAGGATCGCTCAGAATGACAAGCGATCCCCACCGACCGACTGGGTCGTCTCAAAGAACATGCAACCCACACTACTCTACTATCCAAGCACGCATATGAGTAGAGTCTACGGGAGTCAAGTGAACTACTAACAGAAAAGCAAAGGAAGGGATAGAAAGGTATCACCGTAGTCCACTGAACCGACTCCGGGTCGAAGTACCCACCTGTAGGTAAGATCCAATCTAACACCGACGGCTCTCGGGAACCGCGACAGGACCTACGAAAGACTCACAGGGTCAAGGTCCACCAAGTCGACGCTAAACACAAAGCTCTCACATCCCGAAACCGGCGGATCGCCCGGGAAACCCACCGGGACGATCCCGAAACCACACAAAGCCCCAGAGGGGTACCAAACAGCCAACAAGGCCCCTCGCTGTCCCCGAACACAACAAACCAAGTGACGGGACAGCGAGCACAAGCACGGGGTGCCACGAACATCAAACGCACCCGTAAAGGCTTCCCGGGTTCCCGAAAAGTGCCGATTTGGCACCGGAACCCCACATCACTCATCCGCTGTCCTTGGAACTTCGGGACAGCGATGAGGAACAGCCAACGAGGCCACACGATGAAGCCAAGTCGCTCGCGAAAACAGCGAGTGAGTCGCACAACTAGAAACGTGCGTTTTGCCGATTATTTCATCGAAAAACGCGTCGGAAACAAGTCCGAAACCACACGAAGGGCGAGGGGGTAGGACAAACAGTCCACAGGGTCTCCAAGACCTTACCCTTGCTGCCCACAGCGTCGCTACGCTGTCACAAACGCCTAAGTCCCCAAACATGCAACATACACAAACATACAATCACTAAATTAGGCCGTTCGAGCAATCCGTTCGTCCGCTCGAACTTCCGCAAGTACCAGCGGATAGGTATCGACGTCACGGAGACCGTGCTCATTGTCCCGCTGCGACAGGACCAGTCGCAAGCCGGGAAATCCCATAAAAACAGTGGGCGCGCGCGCACAAAAGCAAGCTTAACCAAGGCCGTGTGAGCAAGCCGTACATCCGCACGACCTTCCGCAAGCGCCAGCGGATAGGTAACGATGTCACGGTGACCGTGCTCACAGCCCCTACTGCGACAGGACCGGTCGCAGTCCGGGAAAGTGCATAAAAACAGCGAGCAAGCACACAAACGGCTCGACAAAGGCCCAACAGCGAAACGGCTTGCCAAAACAGCAAAGTAAGGTGAGCATGGTGATCAGCGCATCGCCGCGATCATCGTGCTCACCTTCCCGAGCTTCGGGAGGCAACAGGAAGCCCAAACCACCAAGCGCGGCCAAAACAAGGCCAAAAAAGTGCCCTGGCCGGAGCAACCAGCTCCGGCCGGCTGCCGGCCGACATGCAAGGCCGGCGGCGTCCAGGGATGGGTGCGGGGGAGGCAAGGAAGAGGGGGCTCACCTCAGGTGGCGGCAGGGACCGGCGGCGGCGGCGCGGGGAGCAAGTCTGCTCTCGGGTTGGCAACCCGAGGCTAGCGCACGGCGGCTCCGGCAACAGACGGCGACGGCGGCCGGCGGCGACGCGAGCACCAGCAAGAGGAGGTCGCCGGCCGTCGGTTGGGAGGGGACCGCGACAAAAAAAAAGGCGGGGGGGTGGCGGCGGCGGAGCTGGCCCAGCCGCGGATGCCCTAGCGGCCCCGCCGAGGATGGCGGCGGCTCCGGAGGCTCTCCGGCGGCACGGCGACGGCCGGGGAGGCAGGGATCGGCGGCGGAGGTCCCGGGGGTGACGATGCTCACCCCCTCCGGCGTCGGGAGGCGGCGGCGGCGCGGCCCCACCAAGCTCGGCCAGCAACACTCCCAGCAAAGGTTGCTGCGGCTCCGGCGGCCCACGGCGGCGGCTCCCGGCGGCGGCTCTCCACTCCGGCGGTCGTGCCACCTCAGGGGAAGCCCACGCATGGGTTTCCCCTGGGTGCACACCGCAGGGAGAAGAAGAGGAAGAAGAAGTAGGAGAAAAGAAGAAAAAGGGGGAGAGGGAGATGGCCGGGGCTGCTCCGGCCAGGCGGCGGCCGGCGGCGGCCGGCAGAGCTCGGGGAGGAGGCTGAGGGGCAGGGGGAGCTGTTGCTCTGGGAATGGGGCTGAGGGGAAGAGAGAGTGTGAGAGTGTGGGAGAGAGAGAGTGAGGGTGGAGTGTTTGACTAAGTAAAGAGAGGGGGGTGTTGGGTCAAATCCCATTAATGACTCCACCAACCCCTCCCTCTCAGCCACAATCTCCCTCCCAAACTCGGCAAAACACCCCAAGGTCCCTTCAGCCAGCACAAGAAGCCCAAACACCCCTCCACAAGCAATCTCACGCGAAACGGTGCGAGAACAGGGTCCAAATCGCGAAATTACAAAATGCGACTTACGACCTCTCGGCGATCAAGATGGAATAACTTTTTATCCGCTCGTCGCACGACGACGCGGATCGCGCCATCGCGTTCAGCACTGCCGAGACATCGAACTCACCATTTTGGTTCGTCAGATTCGGACTCCGGATCGCGCCGTTAGCCGTTCACTCTCCGCGACGAAAAACCAACAACTATTAAAATCCACTAAAATCACTTATATACATATACATATATATAAATACCGGTATATATATACGTATACTGATCAAAAACACAGTAATGGGGGAGAGGAACACTGAGAATTTTAAATTCCCAAAATTCGGATTCTCACACTATTCATAAAATTTAAGGTGTTAGAGGATGATATGTTTATATTTTAAGGCCAACATACCAGACGCCTTTGAAGTAGTGCTATTTATTGTATCCCAGTATGCTGTCCTTATGAGCCGGCGGTGTATTGACATAATTGATTTAAAAGACTCTAATTGGTTCGTACATGCAGTCCAAGACGCCAGATAAATTCTCTACGCATCTAATAAGATCAATTCTGGATTGTTCCCGACTAGATTAGTCTTTTGAATAACATGGTATCAGAGCAAGTCCTAAGCCCTCCTTATTTCAAGAGGTCTTGAGTTTGATTTCTATATTCACTGCTTTATGTCGATATACCTATTTACATTGTTCGCCTAATATTCCCCGTAAGCGAGGGTGTTAAGGCTAATTCTATACTGTTTCCTACTAAATCATTCTTTTAGAGTAACAACTATAGAAGACACATCTTTAAGAATTTGAAATTCTGTTCACGTTCTGTTTCAACGGGCCGTCTTTTCAGCAGCAAACATTTCTATTTCAGCTTCAAATCTCTGTTTCAACATAAATTCAGAATTCTATTTTTTAGCACCAGCTTCTAAGTTTGACTGTGTTAATCTGTCAATTAAATATTGCTTTGCTTCCTCTCTTTGAAACATTGAGAGTGAAGTTTCATTTCTTTTAAACTACTTCTGTATGGCATCATAGAAAACTAGATCCTGCTTCTCTGGCTATACCTCTTTTCTAGCTATCAACCTAGCTTCTTGCCTACACCTTTTTTTTAAAAAAAAAAAAAAAAAAAACCCAATGTAGCTTGCCGTCTGTTCTTCAACTATTTCATAATTGTTATCTTGAAAAATAGCTTTCCTTTCCTGACTACCTCTCTAATCAATCTTCTTCAACCCTGTACTCTTTCAAAATACCCCAATCCTTCTAATAATCTAAATATAGGTAATTTCATTTCTCTCAAACTCTCTTCCTATAATTATCCTTCATGAAGAACCCAATGGCTTTATTAACGGCCAATTTTCCATGCTTGAACAATTTCTTACCAATGAAAATCTAGAATATCTTACTTGGAAAAGAAAATCTGATCGCCTTCTCTGAGGATGGATCATTGGGACTCTATCCGAAGAGGTAATTAATTAGCTTGGCCATTGGTTTAGAAACTTCTAAAGAATTTTGGCATGAGCTTGAGGAACCATTTGCTCTTGATTCTCAAGAATGAGGCTTTTTATCTAGAAACTCGACTCCGTTTTTTTCCCCAAAAAGATGGTCTTTCCATCAAAGAATATCTTAAGCAATTCAAATCAATCTGTGATGACCTTGCATTAATAGGAAAGCTAGTCAGTGGAGAGTACTCTTCTCTGCCGTATGATTAGGACACAGGTAGTGGGCAATATAATTGGTCCTTCACCTCTTTCTCTCTTAATTCTTACAACAAAAGAATTTTAATAATACTTACATGTTGAGCGTGATGCTAGGGATTGACAATGTAGAATTGTATTAATTAATGAAGAGGGGGTGGAATTTTAATAATACATGTTGAGCGTGATGTTAGGGATTGACATTGTTGAATTGCATTAAGTTAATGGAGAGGGGAGGGGTTATGCAAAGAGTGCTACCTAAGGACTCTTGCGACTGAGGGAACGTGAAATTATTGCATCATGCACCTGGCGCATCCGTAGCTCCTGTACACCCCACCACTTTTTGTTGAGCACTGCTACTTGTACATCTCAAAAGGAGGTCTATATCTTACACCCCCTAATCTAAGGGCTAAGAATTAGGCCTTGTCTTGTCAATTTTTTCTGAACACTAAAAAATTCTAGACCTGTCTAAATCTTAAGATGAGAGGGTGTAAGATGGACACCCTTTTTTGAAATGTACAAGTAGCATTAGGGGTATCTTACATCCCCTAATTTCTAGCTAAGAACTCTTACACCTTTGTTGAAGTTTGAAGCTAGGCCTGCCTCTTACTTGCCGAAATAGAGTTGCAGGGCGTGTTACCAAAGCATCCCTTGGCATAACATTTTGCCGCAGTCTAATCTCCACATAAAAGCCCTCTTTGGCGCCACGTGTCCTTGCTTCACATTTGGTGCTTATTTTCAGTGTCAATATTGCCGCTCCGATGGTTACTTGTTAAACGACAAGCAACCATCGCACCGTTGATTTCAAATTCCACTTCTTATGACGTGAAGTGCAACAACCCACTACCCTAGGTTTTCATGCACATTAATTTGCGGCTCATCATTATGATCTTTCTGGATTTGAAGTGTCATGTCATAAGATACGTGAGGTGTACACGTCGCTCACCCTTTGCTCTTCAAAGCCCAAAACTGTCATGTTGTGAGGCGTACGCATTGCTCGCCCTCTGCACATGTGCCTTTGATTTTGATTCTTATTAATTGCCAAGCCATCATTACGAGGCACGTTGGGCCACTTTGCTAGTGTAGGTATGAGTGCGGTCAACCCATATTGCTCAGTATAAAAACTTTTTTAATTTCTTCCGTAGAGCAGAGTGTCCCTATTTCTCTTTCTCTCGATAGCTCTCCTAGCACCTGAAGGTAGGCCTCAACTCGACCTCGTTTTCGATTCCTCAGGTTCCTCTATCCCCCTTTATCACTATCATTCTGCTGGAGGGCCAAAATATTTTTGAGGAAATTACGATGGTGCCAAAAAAATTTCGAGGACATTACAAAGATTGTGCTAGTGCTTCAATGAATATGCTAGTTCGGCATTGTTTCCCTGACTTGGTCTTTGCTCTGGCTCTAGTGACTTCTAATAGCTCTTCACTATGCAGACTCTCTAGCCACAAGTTTTCGAGGTCGAGTCATGTGTGTCGCCGCCATTTGTCAAACTCCAGCCACTAATTTGTACACGGTTGGAGTCCTATGCTGCTTATGGGTGGCTATGCGAGCAATGGAGGTGACTGTCATGGAACCCTTCGTATTGGGCTTGCAACTCTACTTTTCTCAACAAGACTGTATATTTATTTTTGTCACGCCCCGGGCCCTAGTGAGAGCCTACCAGGCACGTGCCCAGACCCGCCGTGTACCTCAAAACAACACAATGTACACAAGGCGTCTACAACAACATCAATCAAGTAGAATAAGGAATACATCCTAAACAAGGTGATCAGAGCGAGAATATATTTTCACAACTAAATCAAGATCAACACAACTAAAATCTCAAGATATACAATAAATATTATATATCTTAGCAATACTAGAAGATCACTCTCTAGAAAAATAACTATACACCTTTCATATAAAATACAATGAAAGGACATCATGGTATGCCTACAACCACAACACCGTAGAGGTTCTAGCTAGCTGCTAACCCCTCGCCGCGATCCCAAGCCTCTCCTGCTGCGGAAGGCTCTGAAATAAAAACCCAACAACAATGGGGGTGAGAACTATTAATCAATAGTTCCCAGTGGGTAAGCCGCCGAGAGTGGCGAATTACACCGCTAGGTCAACTGAGGCAAGATAGTTTAAACTGAAACATAAAGCATAAATATTAAATGCTAAACAGGTAGTTCTACAACTATCATGCCTCCAATGACTAAATCATCTACATGAATATGCTCTATTGTCATAAGCTCAACACTTAATTACACAAATTACATGCATGTCAAATTAATGCCATGATCAATCACATATGCTCTAATGTAATAAACTCACTATATGTCCCGTTTTACTATTACACATAAGACTTGTCTCCAACTACAAGTATGAAATGTATGAACTATATGACTTGTTCCCAACTACATGTATGTTATGTTCACTAACCACTAGTGTGCCAAGTCATGTCAATGTTTTACTACATGTAATGCCATGATTACGGTTAAAATAGCCTCTTGCTATATGAACGTTCACCTTTGCATAAAACCATAACTATATAGTCATAAAAGAATACAATAGAGGGATGTTCACTTGTGCCGAGCCTAATGGCTCCGTGGTAGTCAACACCTCATGCTTTGGTGAGCCTTACCCACGGCGGTTCCATTTCGGCGCTCTCTCTAACACACGGGCGAAACAACTGTCTCGAGGCTAACTCCGGAGTGCCGGCTTGTAGGGAGCGACCCTCACAAGCATGTGTGAATAAGCATAGTGGCCAACAAGCAACAATCAACCATAATAATATCATTCGTTTAATTTCACATTATGTCAAAACATGTCATATTATGTTTACTACATTCAATAGCCAATATGCTAAAGGTCAACCATATCATGTTGTTCTCAAATTTTCCGTTGGTATGTACCTACCAATATGTCCATGTCTCTAACATGTAAATGTTTACCTCTCGGTTTACTAAGTTCATAAACCATGCATTATCCCAATGCCATGTCCAATGCATTATACTAATGCTATAACCAATACCTTTCAATACCAAAACCGATGCATTCAACAAATGCTATAGTTCATGCATTATTCCAATGCTACAATTCATGCATTCTACAATGCCATGACTGTCACGCCCCGGGCTAGTTCAAGATGCGGAAAAACGAGCCAATTTTTTTTTTTTTTTTTTTTTTTTTTTTTAAAGCCTAGCCCGCGCCACGTACAGACCCGCCACAAATACAGGGTCCACTGTACACACGGACAGAGCCTCCCCTGTATTTGCACGGCGTCCACAACATACAACAGGATCACAACCACCATTCATTCATCCCAACAGCACAACAACACAACAAGAGATTCATACAGCTAACAGTCCTTAAACCTGTATGAATCTAAGCAAATCCTTAAGCGAAGGATGATGCAATGCACAAGCAACAATCATTCTAGAAAGCTGCTCCTTACCCAGAAGCTTTAGTTTGAAACCCTAATCTCAATCATTGAAGAAGCCTTTGAAAACCGTTCCCCACACGAGAACTCTGTTTTGAAAACACAAAAACCGAACAATCAGAAATCCATTTGAAAACTGTTTCCCACATGGAAACCTTTATTTCACGACGCTACCACGAGGGGTAGAAAGCCAAAATACTCGATAAATGAAACGATCGAAAAACATGGATACAACCAACTAGTCCAAGCATGCAATCATCACATAATGATAATGAATGATCAACAACACATAAGCATGCTAGAGTAAGCCCAAGGATAACTGAACCACAAATCACATCTAGTAGGCGAAGGTAGGGTGATAACCAAATCTGGGGAAGTAGCCTCATGAGTCGGAACCTCTAGAGCTACTATCTAGGCGTGCCTCGCAGCGTCCCGACACTCACCACCCTGCTCACCTGAAAACTGCAACGAGGGTGGGGGGTGAGAACATGTACACATGTCTCCCCTCCCAGTGGGTACCGCAAGCCGACGAAGGCGAGGTGTACACACCGGCACGAGGGTCAACAAAGATAGATATGGTATACAGCAGCACAAGTAAGTATGAGGCTGACATACAACTGAAACAACTATGCTACTGTAAGCAACTGGTATATGCATCAAAGGAGATAACCACAAAGTAAACCCAATCTGTAACCACCGGGACGCACCCCGGGCACTGTCACAACCTGCTCAACTAACTGGCACAAACCTTCTGCACGCAAACGCAAGAAGGCTCACGGGTCGGGACCGCTCTCCACAACCCTTTTCCGGAAAAGAACAACCCTAGGCGGTGGATCAGACCGCGGGTGTACGTGAAGTGCTAGAAGAGCTGTGACGATCGATGCGAATGCTCAATCCACAGAACGGCAACAAGCCGTGAAGCAACTGATAAACCACAACGAGGATCGCTCGGAACAACAGGCGATCACCACCGACCAACTAGGTCGTCTCAATAATCATGCAAGCACAACTACTCTACTATCCAAGCACGCATATAGTAGAGTCAACGGGAGTCAAGTGAACTAATAACTGAAATGCAGAAGAAGGGATAGAAAGGTATCACCGTAGTCCACTGAACCGACTCCGGATCGAAGTACCCACCTGTCGAAAGACCAAGTCTAACACCGACGGCTCTCGGGAACCGCGACAGGACCTACGAAAGACTCAAAGGGTCAAGGTCCACCAAGTCGACGCTAAACACAAAGCTCTCATATCCCGAAACCGACGGATCGCCCGGGAAACCCACCGGGACGATCCCAAACCACACTAGGCTCTACAGGGGTACCAAACAGCCAACCTAATCCCTCGCTGTCCCCGAACACACAAAACCAAGTGACGGGACAGCGAGCACAAGCTCGGGGTGCCACGAACACCAAACGCACCCGAAAAGGCTTCCCGGGTTCCCGAAAAGTGCCGATTTGACACCGGAACCCCTCGTCACTCATCCGCTGTCCTCGAAACTTCGGGACAGCGATGAGGAACAGCCAACGAGGCTACATGACGAAGCCAAGTCGCTCGCGAAAATAGCGAGTGAGTCGCACCACTAGAAATGCGCGTTTTGCCGATTAATTCATCGATAAACGCGTCGGAAACGAATCCGAATCTCCACGAAAGGCCAAGGGGTTGGACAACCAGTCCACAGGGCCCTAAGAACCAAGCCCTTGCTGCCCACAGCGTCGCAACATTGCCACAAAAGCCAAAGTCCACAATCAAGCAACAATTCCATACAAACAAGCAATAAACGGAGCCGCTAGAGCAAACCGTACGTCCGCACGACCTTCCGCAAGCACCAGCGGATAGGTTACGACGTCACGGAAACCGTGCTCACTGTCCCACTGTGACAGGACTAGTCGCAAGCCGGGAAATCCCACAAAAACAGTGAGCGCGCGCACAAAAGCAAGCATAACTAAGGCCGTGTGAGCAAATCGTACATCCGCATGACCCTCCGCAAGCACCAGCGGATCGGCAACGATGTAACGGAGGCCATGCTCACAGCCCCCTGCGACACTGCGACAGGAACAGTCGCAGTCCGGGAAAGTGCATAAAAACAGCGCAACATAGGGCAAAATGGCCCGACAAAGGCCGAACGACGCAACGGCTCAACCAAATCCAGATCTGAGGTGAGCATGATGATCAACGCATCGCCGCGATCATCGTGCTCACCTTCATGAGCTCCGGGAGGTAACAAGAAGCTCAAACAATCAAACCAACCCCAAAAACCCATAAAACAGACCCTGGCCAGAGCAACCAGCTCCGGCCGGCTGCCGGCCGGCATGCAAGGCCCGAGGCGGCCAGCATCGGCAGAGGAGGTCCTAAGGAAGAGGAGGCTCACCTCAGTCGCCGGCGGGAAGCGGCGGCGGCGGCGCGCGGGGAAGAAAAGAACCCCACTCTCGGGTTAGCAACCCGAGGCTAGGGCACGGCGGCGCCGGCAACAAACGGCGACGGCGGCCGGCGGCGACGCGAGCACCGGGAAGAGAGGGTCGCCGGACGTCGTCCTGCTGGTGACCGCGACAAAAAGGCGGCGGCGGGTGGCGGCGGCGGAGCAACCAAGGCTGCGGATGCCCTAGCTGGCTAAACCCGAGCCCGCGGCGGCTCCGGCGGCGCTCCGGCGGCACGGCGATGGCCGGGGAGGCAGGGTCCGGCAGCGGAGGTCCCGAGGGTGACCGTGCTCACCCTCTCCGGCGTCAGGAGGCGGCGGCGGCGCGGCCCCACCAAGCTCGGCCAGCACACTCTCTGTCAGTGGCTGCTGTGGCTCCGGCGGCCCACGGCGGCGGCTCCCGGCGGCGGCTCTCCACTCCGGCGGTCGTGCCACCTCAGGGGAAGCCCATGCATGGGTTTCCCCTGGGTGCACACCGCAGGGAAGAAGAAGAGAAAGAAGAAGAAGGAGAAGAAGAAGAAAAGGGGGAGAGGGGAAAGGCCGGGGTTAGCTCCGGCCAGGGGTGGCCGGCGGCGGCCGGAGCTGCTCGGGGAGGAGGCCACGAGGCAGGGGGAGGTGGTGCTCACCACAGGAGGCTGTGGGGGAGAGAGAGAGAGAGAGAGAGAGAGAGAGAGAGATAACCCAACAATGCCACACACACACACATAACACACTAATACACTTGCACAATTGCACAAAACCCCTCCAAACACCACAATTAGCACCTGAGCCCCTCACAGCAGGCATAATATGCCAGAACACCCCTCCACAAGCCGTCCCACGCGAAACGGTGCGAGAACAGGGTCTAAATCGCGAAATCGAAAAACGTGACATTCGACCCCTCGGCGATCAAGATGGAATAACTCTCAAACCGCTCGTCGCATGTCGACGCGGATCGCGCCATCGCATTCAGCACTGCCGAGACATCGAACTCACCATTTTGGATCGTCAGATTCGGACTCCGGTTCGCGCCGTTAAGCCGTTCACTCTCCGCGACGAAAATCCAAAAACACTAAAATCCACTAAAACTCATTTATATATATATATATATATAAATACCTGTATATATATATACGTATACTGATAAAAAACGCAGTATCGGGGAGAGGAACACAGAATTCCAAATTTCCAAAATTCGAATTCTCACATCACTCCCACCTAACAAGAAGTTTCGTCCCCGAAACTTACTCACACACCATCCGCGAACAACAGCGGATACCTCTCACGCGAAGCAGACTCCAGCTCCCAAGAAGTCTCGCGCTCCTCGCAACTCGTCCACGCAGTCTCACAAATAGAAAGCTCCGGTTCCTCAACTGCTTCACCTTGCGAGCCAAAAACCTCACAGGCACCTCCCCGCAGCTGAGATCCTCCCTCAGCTGAACCATTGTCGGGCCGATCACACGACGCTCACTCACCCACGTCAACCAAACAGAACAGTGATCGACAACGACTTCCACACTAAGCCTCGCACGGTGCCAATCCAATGCTCGCCAGGAAGCTGTCGCAGAAGGCAAACTCCACCAAAGGAAGATATCTGAACCAACCCTCACCAAAGTCCAAAACGCATGCCCGGAGCATAACCTCGAGAGTCTAGAAGACTCGCTCCGACTGCCCAACACTCTGAGGGTTGAACAGAGCTAAAGTCGAGCTTCGTCCCCAGTGCCTACTGCAAGCTCCTCCAGAACTGGGAAACGAAGCGAGAACTCCAATCCAAAGCGATCGACACTGGCCCTCCAAACAGCCCGACGAACTCATCCATGTAGAGCTGCGCCAGTCTATCCCAAGACTAAATCGAGTGTACCGGTAGGAAGTGAGCTGTTTTCGTCAAACAGTCCACAAAACCCAGATCGCAACTTGACCTCGCCTAGAACGAGGCAACCCGGTGACGAAAACCAAGGTGATCTGCTCCCACTTCCCTACAGGTACAAGCAAAGGTCAAAGTTTCTCTGCTGATCGCTGATGCACAGCCTTCACTGGCTGACAACCCGGCACAGTGCCACATGCTGAGCTACAACCAGAAACTCTGCCCCAAGTCGCGGTACATCTTCGTCTCCCCAGGATGAACGATGTACGGCGACCGGTGTGCCTCAGCCAAAACTCTCACCTCAAATCCTGAACACTGGGCACACACCTCCGTCCTCGAAGGAAGACCAACAGCATGTAGCACGAAATCACCTTCTCTGTCCTGCTCGCACTCTCTGCCAGTGCGGATCCATCGGTTGCCCACCGAAAATCTGATCCTTCAAGGTGGGTTGCACCTCCAAAGGCAACACTAAGCGGTAGCTCCACAAGGTACAGTCTCAAAAGCTCGAGAGCAAACACCACTGCTGCTAACTCAAGATCGAGCGCTAGATAGATCCTCTCACAGTCCATCAACTAGCGCGGAGCATAAGCGATAACCTTCACATGCTGAGTGAGCACGCACCCCAATCTCATCCATGATGCATCGCAGAAGATCGTAACAGTCTCACCAGGCTGCGACAATGCTAAGATAGGGGCACGAGTCAAACAGTCCATCGGCTCCTAGGCGCTCATCAGACAAGCGGGAGTCTACAGAAACAACGCGCCTTTCCTCGACAGCTGCTCAAAGGGGCGGCGATCTTGAGAAAAACCCTCAACAAATCGCCGACAACCACGCCCAAGCCGAGGAAGTTCCTAATCTCTGCCACAGAAGTCGGAACAGGCCAAACCACTACAGAGTCCTCCTTCCTTGGTTCCTCCACAAAACCAACCCACGTCACGATGCGAACCAAGAAGGAAACTCCTCGAAGGGATCAGTATGTCGTCAAAGGAGACCACGACAAATTGATCCAAGATCTACCGAAACCCAGTTCATCAAATCCAAAAAGCTGCCGGGACGTTCGTCAACCCGAATGGCAAAACCGAGACCTCGTAAAGCCCGAAACGAGTCCGGAAAAAAAACGTCCTCAGCCCTGATCCTCTACTAAAGACAACCTGGCTGCAGAACACACTTCGAGAAAACCGAGGCTCCCTGGAGCCGGTCGAAGAGATCGAAGATCTGCGGTAGAGGGTACTAAAACAACACCGACCAACAGGAAGCTCGACTCACAATCCAACCAACGGAAACCTTGCGAGTCCATCACTCAGGTGTACAGGGATGCCAATCGCAACAAGCGATAAAAACACCAGCGATGCCGAACATCAGATCCAAAAGATCGGACACGCGCTCCAAAGCAAGACTACACTAAAGACGCGGCGAAAACCCTGCACGCAAACACAGCTCGGAGCCAACAACCAGGCTCCCGTCATCCCGAAACCGAGCTAAAAGGGCACCCTGACTCAACCGGAGTCAAACCGACGGCAGTGATGGCCAATCAACTGCGCAAAACCACGCCAGGATTAGCTCAAGGTTCACCACTAGAACGGGGATGACCAACACACAGCTTTCCGCAAGACGGCCAAGAGCGAGAAAAAGTCTTGCAAGGGAAAGCACCGACCCAATCCAGAAGGTCCCCAAGAAGGGATAGGGTATTTCGTCCTAACTTTCGACACTACGTTGTCTGCAGCCAACGTACTTATCAAAAGAAGACGAAATATCCCAAGGTCAAAGGCCGACAACCAGTTGGCAACGCCACAAAGGCACCAGGTCAACCAACTCAAAAGGCTGGACCAAAGTCACAGACTAGTCACCGAATTAACGGGGGGGGAAAAGCAGACCGACCCACAAAACAAAGTCTGCCCTGAGCCAACTCTCTAGGAGTCACCGGTTTCCAACAACGAACCGACGGCTACAGGCGACAACGGGTCGTCAACCACACGAACCAAACCGGAGGCAGAACAAAACCAGCGTCGACTAACCAACGTCGAACGCGGTGAGATCTCCAACAAGAACCTGGAGGATCTCGCGGCAACACGGAAACCTGCAAATATCGCCAGGAATCCCAAAGCACACCAATTTAGGCGTTAGGATAGCCGCAAACCACGTAGGCACCAACAAAAACCCGACACCAAACAGTGTCCACTCAGTCTAGTACACGTCAGTTTGACGCAAGAACTATTCAAGGTCGAAAGACCAACACTGACGATGCCACCAGCAAGACGTCAGAGGGGTAGGCTTCACCGCCCTACCCAACAAAACAGAGGGGAAACACCCAAACTGCGGTCGAAACCGCTCACAAACCGTCTCCGTAGAGACGCTCGCAGAGGCCCTCGTGCTCAACATGGAAAGTGGGGACAGGGCAAGAACAGCCCTACAACCACACAGATCCACCAAGTGACATTCCCAAGCCCACAAGGGCTACCACCTACCAACGAGTGGTTACACGAAGGGGAAAACACCCTGCCACTTGGGATCTGTCTGGTACTCCACCACCACTACCAGAAACAGCACGAGCCTGCGAACTAGGGTAGATCAAAACTCAGGAGGTCCGCCCAAACACGCTCGGGCGTGGCCACCACCCCCAAACACGGGGTCGGCGTCCACACGCGAAACAGCCGACGAAGTCGCTGTCATCGTCACGGTCGTCGCACAACGGTGTGGGTGCCACGGGAGGGTCTGCAGTCATCGGGGTACACGGCGAAGGAGTAGGAGGGGCTGGAGCGGCAGCTGCCGTAGCCTGTTGCAAAAACCACCGGAACAAGCCGGAACATGCCGGAGAGGGTCGCCAGCTGACCACTCGCCTCGGCCCCAAGCACACAGGGCACGGTCCACACCAGGCTGTCCGCCTCCTGCCAGCTCCTCACTCGAACCAGCCACAACAGCCCGAAACAGAATACCAGCAGACAGCTCCACAGGCGCACGCCCACCACCACGACCCGGACGAGGAGGTCTAGCACGACCACAAGCCAACTGCAAAAATGCAGAAACCAGCGCAAGAGAAAAGGGGTCGGCAACTCCCACAAAACACAAGCCGAAAACAAACCCCTCGAGCTCGCGCGCCTATACATCCTAGGTCTCCCTATGGGTCAGCCTAACTAGTGGTTCAGTTACAAGTTGATGAATGAATGAGTGTTTGTTCCCTTTACGCTCTGATACCATCTTAATCTGTCACGCCCCGGGCTAGTTCAAGATGCGGAAAAACGAGCCATTTTTTTTTTTTTTTTTTTTTTTGAAAGCCTAGCCCGCGCCACGTACAGACCCGCCACAAATACAGGGTCCACTGTACACACGGACAGAGCCTCCCCTGTATTTGCACGGCGTCCACAACATACAACAGGATCACAACCACCATTCATTCATCCCAACAGCACAACAACACAACAAGAGATTCATACAGCTAACAGTCCTTAAACCTGTATGAATCTAAGCAAATCCTTAAGCGAAGGATGATGCAATGCACAAGCAACAATCATTCTAGAAAGCTGCTCCTTACCCAGAAGCTTTAGTTTGAAACCCTAATCTCAATCATTGAAGAAGCCTTTGAAAACCGTTCCCCACACGAGAACTCTGTTTTGAAAACACAAAAACCGAACAATCAGAAATCCATTTGAAAACTGTTTCCCACATGGAAACCTTTATTTCACGACGCTACCACGAGGGGTAGAAAGCCAAAATACTCGATAAATGAAACGATCGAAAAACATGGATACAACCAACTAAACTAGTCCAAGCATGCAATCATCACATAATGATAATGAATGATCAACAACACATAAGCATGCTAGAGTAAGCCCAAGGATAACTGAACCACAAATCACATCTAGTAGGCGAAGGTAGGGTGATAACCAAATCTGGGGAAGTAGCCTCATGAGTCGGAACCTCTAGAGCTACTATCTAGGCGTGCCTCGCAGCGTCCCGACACTCACCACCCTGCTTACCTGAAAACTGCAACGAGGGTGGGGGGTGAGAACATGTACACATGTCTCCCCTCCCAGTGGGTACCGCAAGCCGACGAAGGCGAGGTGTACACACCGGCACGAGGGTCAACAAAGATAGATATGGTATACAGCAGCACAAGTAAGTATGAGGCTGACATACAACTGAAACAACTATGCTACTGTAAGCAACTGGTATATGCATCAAAGGAGATAACCACAAAGTAAACCCAATCTGTAACCACCGGGACGCACCCCGGGCACTGTCACAACCTGCTCAACTAACTGGCACAAACCTTCTGCACGCAAACGCAAGAAGGCTCACGGGTCGGGACCGCTCTCCACAACCCTTTTCCGGAAAAGAACAACCCTAGGCGGTGGATCAGACCGCGGGTGTACGTGAAGTGCTAGAAGAGCTGTGACGATCGATGCGAATGCTCAATCCACAGAACGGCAACAAGCCGTGAAGCAACTGATAAACCACAACGAGGATCGCTCGGAACAACAGGCGATCACCACCGACCAACTAGGTCGTCTCAATAATCATGCAAGCACAACTACTCTACTATCCAAGCACGCATATAAGTAGAGTCAACGGGAGTCAAGTGAACTAATAACTGAAATGCAGAAGAAGGGATAGAAAGGTATCACCGTAGTCCACTGAACCGACTCCGGATCGAAGTACCCACCTGTCGAAAGACCAAGTCTAACACCGACGGCTCTCGGGAACCGCGACAGGACCTACGAAAGACTCAAAGGGTCAAGGTCCACCAAGTCGACGCTACACAAAGCTCTCATATCCCGAAACCGACGGATCGCCCGGGAAACCCACCGGGACGATCCCAAACCACACTAGGCTCTACAGGGGTACCAAACAGCCAACCTAATCCCTCGCTGTCCCCGAACACACAAAACCAAGTGACGGGACAGCGAGCACAAGCTCGGGGTGCCACGAACACCAAACGCACCCGAAAAGGCTTCCCGGGTTCCCGAAAAGTGCCGATTTGACACCGGAACCCCTCGTCACTCATCCGCTGTCCTCGAAACTTCGGGACAGCGATGAGGAACAGCCAACGAGGCTACACGACGAAGCCAAGTCGCTCGCGAAAACAGCGAGTGAGTCGCACCACTAGAAACGCGCGTTTTGCCGATTAATTCATCGAAAAACGCGTCGGAAACGAATCCGAATCTCCACGAAAGGCCAAGGGGTTGGACAACCAGTCCACAGGGCCCTAAGAACCAAGCCCTTGCTGCCCACAGCGTCGCAACATTGCCACAAAAGCCAAAGTCCACAATCAAGCAACAATTCCATACAAACAAGCAATAAACGGAGCCGCTAGAGCAAACCGTACGTCCGCACGACCTTCCGCAAGCACCAGCGGATAGGTTACGACGTCACGGAAACCGTGCTCACTGTCCCACTGCGACAGGACTAGTCGCAAGCCGGGAAATCCCACAAAACAGTGAGCGCGCGCACAAAAGCAAGCATAACTAAGGCCGTGTGAGCAAATCGTACATCCGCACGACCCTCCGCAAGCACCAGCGGATCGGCAACGATGTAACGGAGGCCATGCTCACAGCCCCACTGCGACAGGAACAGTCGCAGTCCGGGAAAGTGCATAAAAACAGCGCAACATAGGGCAAAATGGCCCGACAAAGGCCGAACGACGCAACGGCTCAACCAAATCCAGATCTGAGGTGAGCATGATGATCAGCGCATCGCCGCGATCATCGTGCTCACCTTCATGAGCTCCGGGAGGTAACAAGAAGCTCAAACAATCAACCAACCAACCCTAAAAAAACCCATAAAACAGACCCTGGCCGGAGCAACCAGCTCCGGCCGGCTGCCGGCCGGCATGCAAGGCCCGAGGCGGCCAGCATCGGCAGAGGAGGTCCTAAGGAAGAGGAGGCTCACCTCAGTCGCCGGGGGAAGCGGCGGCGGCGGCGGCGCGGGGAAGAACCCCACTCTCGGGTTAGCAACCCGAGGCTAGGGCACGGCGGCGCCGGCAACAAACGGCGACGGCGGCCGGGCGACGACGCGAGCACCGGGAAGAGAGGGTCGCCGGACGTCGTCCTGCCGGTGACCGCGACAAAAAGGCGGCGGGTGGCGGCGGCGGAGCAACCAAGGCTGCGGATGCCCTAGCTGGCTAAACCGAGCCCGCGGCGGCTCCGGCGGCGCTCCGGCGGCACGGCGATGGCCGGGGAGGCAGGGTCCGGCAGCGGAGGTCCAGAGGGTGACCGTGCTCACCCTCTCCGGCGTCAGGAGGCGGCGGCGGCGCGGCCCCACCAAGCTCGGCCAGCACACTCTCTGTCAGTGGCTGCTGTGGCTCCGGCGGCCCACGGCGGCGGCTCCCGGCGGCGGCTCTCCACTCCGGCGGTCGTGCCACCTCAGGGGAAGCCCATGCATGGGTTTCCCCTGGGTGCACACCGCAGGGAAGAAGAAGAGAAAGAAGAAGAAGGAGAAGAAGAAGAAAAGGGGGAGAGGGGAAAGGCCGGGGTTAACTCCGGCCAGGGGTGGCCGGCGGCGGCCGGAGCTGCTCGGGGAGGAGGCCACGAGGCAGGGGGAGGTGGTGCTCACCACAGGAGGCTGTGGGGGAGAGAGAGAGAGAGAGAGAGAGAGAGATAACCCAACAATGCCACACACACACACATAACACACTAATACACTTGCACAATTGCACAAAACCCCTCCAAACACCACAATTAGCACCTGAACCCCTCACAGCAGGCATAATATGCAAGAACACCCCTCCACAAGCCGTCCCACGCGAAACGGTGCGAGAACAGGGTCTAAATCGCGAAATCGAAAAACGTGACATTCGACCCCTCGGCGATCAAGATGGAATAACTCTCAAACCGCTCGTCGCATGTCGACGCGGATCGCGCCATCGCAGTCAGCACTGCCGAGACATCGAACTCACCATTTTGGATCGTCAGATTCGGACTCCGGTTCGCGCCGTTAAGCCGTTCACTCTCCGCGATGAAAATCCAAAAACACTAAAATCCACTAAAACTCATTTATATACATATATATATAAATACCTGTATATATATACGTATACTGATCAAAAATGCAGTATCGGGGAGAGGAACACAGAATTCCAAATTTCCAAAATTCGAATTCTCACAATGACAATGTATTCTACGGTGCCAACAAGACCCTATCCATGCCATGCATAAGCTACAACAACCTCTACTACATAGAGTATAAAGCTATCATGCAAGTATTTAATTAACCAAATGGACTCATGTTTAACCAATTATAATTATCAAATGCAAATAGAATTCCTTTCCTCATGTCTTAAACATGGAATCAATCCACGACCAAAAGGTCGAGCCCAATACCAACAATGCCCGTCACAATTGCTCACCTAGTTGAGGTGCAACATATACTTGTCATATTTTCTCTTTTCTCTATACAAGCATACTTTAGTATGCAAAGAGAATTCACTAATCCACTAAGCAAGTAGTGTCTCATATGACACTTTTTTCTAGCATGCATATCTTAATTAGCATTTCCTAATGCATCATTACACTATTAGTGCAAATACCCTAGCATGCATGTTATTCTCATAATGCCACACTATATGTACTATGCATTTTTCATACACAACATATATGTCTCATGCAATCACAATTCTCATCATGCTATAATTATCATAATTATGCATCTAATCAATCCTATAACAAGATAGGAGACATTGGGGGAGTTCACCCATTTCGGTGAGGTCAAACCCATCGGAAACCCGTCGAAACCTCGCAGTACTTCGAAACGGAGTTGTCCCCCGAGCTTCTCATACCCTAAGATAATTTTCCAAGGGGTTAAAAGCTTCGAACGAACAAATTCGAAAACCACCAAAAACTATGAGGTAAATGGGTGAAAAATACCTTGAGCAAGTAAAACTTGTTCTAAGTCCAAATTGAGGTTAGGGATCTTCCAATCTAACCTACAACAACATTCTACACCCATCAATTCCACCTCAAGAGCTCCCAATCAAGAAACCCTAATTCAAACCCTAGTTTTCATGAAACTAGGTTTCCATGCTAATCTCAAGCAAAAACACAAATAGAGGTTGTAAAAGGGTCTACTAACCTCAAATCAAGCTTCCAACCAAGCTCACACAAGCTAGGGTTGAAGATCCATCCACCAACAAGCTCTCCTCGAAAGCCACGAGCTCCCTCCATGCCTAGGAGTCATCCTCCATGGAGAAAATGGAGAGAAAGGAGATCAAACCATGATCTAAGGGGTTAGGAAGAGAAATCCTAGAGAGAGAGAGGAAAAACCCTACCTCAACTCCTTCTCCTCCATTCTCAGCCAATACAACAAGAGAGAGGTGAAGGGGTACTTAAACCCGAGCAACAAAATCCACTTAGGCCCCTCAAAAAGCCAAAATTGCAAAACTGCACAAAATGCACTCTGCAGCATTGTATACCGGTATGCGCATGTGTATACCGGTATTCTGCACAAATTTTGCAAAACCCGAGCCTCGGCCAGCAAGTTGCGCAACCGCATTTCGGTATGCCACTTCTCAGTACCGGTACTAATCGCTTCAGTACCGGTATGCGAATTGCACATACCGGAATGCCAACCTATTCCGGTATCAATTGCTGGATTCCGAAGAACCCGAGAGCTGCGCACAACCAGTCTTCACTGGATTCCGGTATCCCAAGCCAGATACCAGTATACAATTGCAAAATCTGCACTTTTGCAGATTTCGACTTTCGGAGTCCGTTTTCGCACTTTTCAAGTCCCGAAAACACTCCGAAGCTCACCAAACTCAACCCAAAACTCCAGAATAGTATAAGCCACTATTCTCTCACTAGAACTCCGCAATTTGCTAAAGTTCAGTGTACTACACTTTTGTATTCACCTGTAAATGCTTCTATGAGTTTTAGTTAAGTTTTGTAACCTCTTTTGGAACGAGAATTTGCTTCTGTCGTTGAGCTCTTAGTGTGTCTTTTTTTTGTCTCCATATTTCGGTGCTCAAATCTCTCATTCATACTCTTCCTTTTATTCGGAACCCACTGTGACTTGTTCAACCCTCGTTTACTCCTGCAACTCATAAGTCGTGCGGTAGTATCTTTTCAAGTTCTTCTCGTTGATGGATCGATCTTGCTCCTCGGCATTTAGGTCGCAGAGATGGTATTCATTCCCTCAGAGTACCTCTGTAATTTGACATGGTCCCTCCCAACTCAGAGAACACTTGCTAAGGGCTGGATCCTTCCGGGCAATAAATATAATGACCATCCATACTAGGTTTCTCAAAATGAAAGTTTTTAGCCAAACTCTTTTGTTGTAAATGCTCGTCATTGATTTTGTGTGCCATCAAGTGATTTAGTGCTTAGAGTCGAGCTTGATCTAGCTATTCTAGCTATATCATCTTTTTTTTTGAGAGAAAGGTAGCACGCTACCCGCTTCGTTTATTTCTTTTTAGAAATAAACTTAGCTGAAAATGTGAATCAACTAGGATTCGAACTCGGGACCTCGGGTACCAACCACCAAGCCCTTTGCCACTTGCTCTAGGGACAGTCGGTTAGCTATATCATCTTGACGTCATTATATTTGACTGTTATGAGGTTTCCTTGCATAGCCATCCAAAAGGATTGAACATTAATCTCTGATGGGAGTATGGCATTGTGTCCGTATGTAAGAACAAAAGGGGTAACTTCAGTGGCAGTCTTGACTGAGGTTTTGCATGCCCAAAGCTTGTTTGTAAGTTGCTCATGCCATTTCCTTGAGTTGGCGTATAGTGCACTGAACTTTTGCAAATAACATAATTCTAGTGAAAAATAGTATTTAGTACTACTTTGATGATTATAATTGTGTTTAAGGAGTGTTAGAGTATTTTTGGCATAAAAAGTCTCTGAAGGGCAAAGCCCGCAAAACTTATGTTTCGTTGTTTGTATCGGTACTAAAGTTTGGAGTACCCGTACTCGGCTTGAATTGGCTGGGAGAAGTCTTCGATTTTGCGAAACTTTACTAAAGTACTAGTACTAAAGTTCAGGAGTACCGGTATACTATAGTTAATGGTGGATTACAGGATTCGGGTTTTGTGGAACTACCTCTGAGTATTGGTACACTGGGAAAGTATACCAGTACTGATGTTCGATTACTGGCACTCAACATTACGAATCCCAAATTTGCACAGGTTACAAATACAAATATTTGGAGGCTTTAAATACAATTGTAGTACTCCTATAAGTATCCTTTCACAGCCAAACACCCATCATCATCTCCCTTCTCACTCTCTCTCTCTACTTTTTCTTTCTAAAGGAAGAAAGAAATCCTAGTTTTCCATTTATTAGATAAGAAATCCTAGTTTCCCCTTTATTGGATCTTCTAGATCCATCTTCTTGCAAGCTTGGAGAAGGTGAAGGATAATTGGAAGGAGCTCTATGAGGGAGAAGGCAACCACCCCAACCCTCATTTTTCTTATTTGGAGGAGCAGATGTGAATTGGAATTTCTAAGGTTTATTTTGGAGGTTTTTTCAAATGATGGTTTTGGATGTTCTAACTTGGTTATAACTCCTTCTTTAGGGTTCCTTGCAAGTCTCAAGAGTTCAAGAGGCATCTCCAAGAGGGTTTCAAGTTTAGATAGAGAATATCACCGAAATGGATTTGATCTTTTCTTTGTCTAAATTATGCTTGTTTCTATGCATGTTTTCTTGAGTAAGAATAGGCCAAAACTTCATGAGTTTTCATGAGACAAGCTTTGAAAAATCATGAGGACCTATGGTATATGACCTAATGTGTAGGGTCTCAAATCTCTTTTATGCCATGTCAGTTTAGTAGTATTTTTCTTGAACAAGTAGAATACTATAATGTGGACATATGAACTTAGTGGATATGGTAGTGACATTAAACATGGGAGAAAACCTATGATGTGGAACATAGTGGAATATAGACAATTATAAGAACTCGAGATAGAGAACAAGTAAACATATGAATGAATTCATTGTAATGTATCAAACTTTGGCTAAATTGACAAAGTGCGGATTAAATCATGCTAGAAATGATTAAAATGGGTTTAGAGAGGCCTATACTGAGTTCGGGTTGAACTGAGATCAATTCGGATCAAAACGAAATTTCGAAAAGGAGTAAAGTCTTAGTTTCAGTCTTTTCGGACGCTCGGAACAAGGTATCGAGCGCTAGAATGATTTTGGAAGGTGTTTGAGGGAGTCTGGAATCCTTTTGGACTCCCAACTCGAGAGCTTAGGCGCATGAGGAGTTAAACATTCGGGCGTCTGACTATCCCTGTGGGCGCCCGAAACATCTTTTGGATGATCCGTCATAGGCATCCGAATGGCTTTCGGATGTTTAACCTGAGAGCACTGGCAGCGGCACGCAAAAAATAATCTGATGCCTAATCTCCCCTATGGGCATAATTGCAGACCGGGCGACTGGGCGTGCGCTAGGAACATCTTTTGGGCTCAGCTACGTAATGGCACAGTGAAGCTTCGAGCTTTCGAAAAACCTGGCGTAGAGGTTGAGGATCAATTAATTGCAAATAAAAAGTGTTAGGGGGTTTACATGCTATTATGGCACGTCTATATAACCTAATATCACAGCAAAACCCTAATCTCTTCTCCATTTCTACCTCTCTCGCTCTCCCTCTCCTCTTTTCTTTCTCTAGATGAAAAGGAGAATCCTAAATCTCCATTATTGGAGCTTGGAGATCTATCTCCTCGGGAGCTTGGGAAAGGTTAAAGATATCAAGAGGAATCTCTTGGAGGGAGAAGAAATCCACTTTACCTACGTTTCTCTTGCTAGAAAGAGAAGAGGTGAGTTGGGATTTTAGGATTTACTTTGGGGGTTTTCCCAGAAGAGGGATTTGAGGTTCTAACTTTGTTAGAAATCTTTTTTAGGTTTTTCTCGGAGTTCTTTGGGATCAAGAGTTATATCCAAGTGAGATTTGAACCAAGGTGCGAAATATCACAGAAATGAGTTTGATCTTCCCTTTGTCTAAAAATTTCTTGAAGTATAAGTATGTGCTGCGAGCCGAATTCCTAAACCGTTGACTCGGTTAGAGGCGCTCCTCCGGGAAGCGTGTGAGGAGATGAAGCGGCTTCTGAAAATGACCCTCACAGTTCGCGCCCACCAAGCGATTCAGCTGATAAGGGATCGGATCAGCCAAGTTCAGAAAACACACAAAATATCGAGTCGGCTGATGAGCAGAGCGAACAAACACACAAGACAATTGGTCGGTTGAAGAGCCGAATGGAGATTTATATATATATATAGAATCGGGCTGTTTACAGGATGAAATCTACTCTAATCTACTCCTAGAAAAAATAGTAAGTGCTGGAATGAAAAAAGTTTACAGGTAAACTACTCCTTGAAAGCCAGTAAATGCGTAGAATTGGAAATGGTCTTCTTGTTCACAGGAAAAAAAAGACCTCTCTATCAGACATTTTTTGTTTATTTATAGTCCTGCCTGATGTTATTCAGTTGGGCCCATGATCGGCCACCTCTCTGATTTTGCGGGCTACCAGCCGATTCTAACCGCATCATTGTCAACCGCTTTCCGGTTTCTATCTTCTTTTGCTCTATTCTTAGGGCACCGTGTGTCTGTTTTCTATTGGTTTCATAAGCCATTGCGCGGTGTATCGGGGTGTACCACATGGCATTATTTTTGTGGTACCAATAATTGCCCTCCTGGCAGCTTCCGAACGGACGTTCGGTGGTCGTCACCTTTTTCAAAAGCCCGAATTCTGAGGCCGTCACACTCAATTCACTTCGTACTAGCCATCTTTTCGGCTTCTGACGGTCATGATCTCCTTATACTCTTTTTGTCTCTTTTGGTCATTAATTAGGTCATTTACGATGCCGTCTTTTCATCAGTAAACCCATCTTTCGAATTTTCTTCCTGACGGCTTCTTCGTTTTCTGTGCCTCATTCTTCTTCTTCATCGTCTCTTTCTTTCCTTCTCTTTCTAGGATTTTTTCGTCTTTTCTCCTTTGATCATCTGAGATGGCGCCACTTCCTCATCTTCCTTCTTCTCCATCTCTTGATTATACTTTGCTGAGGTAGTACGTGGAATCAGACCCTTCTCGGTTTATACTGAGCCCTTCATTTATAGAGAAGCCTATCCCTGATGATTTCCCCTTCTCGAGTGAAGGCTTGCCTTTAATGGCTGACGCCATTCATTTACATTCTTGGTATGCCATGAAGTCGTCAGGGAAAAGCCTTCGGACTTGGCCCATTGTTTCAGAAGCTTACTTAGAATGGCTAGAAAGGGTCGAAAAAGCTTATTCCGACCTCTGGCGAGAAGTCGGGATTTATGAAGCTATTCAACTTTCGAAGACACCTCCTCAAGCCGACAACCTTCTTCTTGCTGCGGCTTTGTGTTTCTGGTCTCCTGCCTCTAATACTTTTTATTTCAGATCGGGACCCTTTACGCCGACTCTTTTGGATGTGGCGGCGATTGTTGGTCTCCGTCTTCATGGCATTATCGTCTCTATGGCTTATAGTCCTGATGGGGTCGAGGACTTTGAAGCCCATCTCGATCCAAAATCGGACCTCGCCTACACCAAATTCATCCGTCGTTTTGTCGGCCGATCCCCGGCACCGGTCACCAAGAGGGAGCACACCGCCTTTCTTCTCTATTGGCTTTGTCACAACCTTTTCTGCATCCGCTTCCAAAAAATCAACCGAGATTTCGTCCCAATCGCTGTTGCTTTGGCTAATGGTGAAAGATTAGCCTTAGGCATCTATTTTCTTGCCTTTGTTTATCGAAAATTTTTTGATTCCATCAAACCGCTGCCGTCTGGAGAAGGGATAGCGATCAGTTCCGGCTGCGGTGTCTTGTGATTTTTGCAGATGTGCTTGCAGATTTATTTTCCTTCTTTTTGTCGATCTCCTCTGAATATGGATTCGGCTCCTAATTTTGACACTTATGGTTTGGCTCTGGGCTGTCCAGAGCCTGTGACTCTGGGGCCATCCAAGCGACTTCATCACCTATTTCAATGTCTTTTATGAGTCACGCCAACATCGTCTCATCAAGTGGTCCCCTTTTGGGGACCGAGTTATCGGTCCATTATGGCTTCTCACTCGGTACGAAGCTGTTAAGGACCAACTGACTTTCTCTCGTGCAGGGAAATATGCAGAAGTCTGATTTTCTTTGCTGGCGGCGCGGGACCTGCATGTCGGGTTGAAGACGCGCTCCAAGCTGACGCCCATCACAAAAGTTTACTCACCGCAGTATGTGGCGCGTCAGTTTGGGTTTGTTCAGGCCATTCCTGCCCTGGCGAAGTTCTTTATGGTTAATACTGCTGTCAACCGTCCCCCTACGAAGAGTGCGGCTGAAGCTGACCGGCTTTCGGCCATGGGGAATCGTCTCCGACGCTTCTTCAAGCTTGTGAGTTTCAGGCCGAATCACTCGGGAGTAGTAGGGTTTCGTTTTACCAGTACTTGGGACGCCTTTTGTGAGCAAACCTTTTTTTCGATGGTCTCGCGTGCTCTCCGCAAAATTCGTCATCCAGAAGGTATATTGCCCCATAATTAATCTCATTCCCACACTTGGTTTTTCTCTTTTGATTCATTTTTCTTCATTCCACAGTCCCTCTTATAAGTAAAGAGGTCCCTCTCGACTCCTCCAAACAAGAAGAATCAGGGGAGAATTCTGATGATGATCAGCGGGATTCGCCTCGTCCCTCTGTGGTAAGTTCTATATTTTACTTTTCTTTTCCTCATAGAATGTATTCGACTTATGTTTTTATTTTCAGCCGATTTCGGCTTCCACATCATCGGCCCAACGTTCCGAGAAACGATCGATAGAATCTAGCCAGCCGATTGAATCGCCGAGTCTAAAGCGGCGTAAAACTCTTATTATTAGGATTCGATCCCAGTGCCGACTGAAGGTATATCCTCAACGGAGATTCCACCGGCTGATATTGCTGGCGAGGGGGTAGATCCTGTTCAATCGACTCCCGTCGACCCGATATCTACTGAGGTAAATCCTCAGTCCATATTGATTGATTCTTCTGTCAGATCACCTCCACTATCCCTTTCGATCAAACAGACATCTTCAAAAAAGGCCTCGAGTGCCCGTTTTGCCTCTTCCTTGGAGAAGATAATTTCTGACGTCGTCGGAAGACAAGCTCACCGGGAAGCTCGCTTTGAGAAGAAGATGATTCTTGAGGGACAAAAAGGAAGAAAAAAGGAAGAGAAAAAATCGGAAGACATTCAGAGAAAAAAGAAAGGGGAAAAAAAGAAAAGAGAACATGAATAAAAGCAAAAAGAAGAAGAGGAAAGGAACGAAGAAGAAGAACAGAGGAAGGAAAAAGAAGTAGAAAGAAAAGAAGAAAATGAGAAAGAAAAAGAAGAAGGCCAAACCAATATAGAGGAAAGGGTCGGTGCAGACCTTCCCACCGAAACTTCAGTCGAAGTTTCTGAGAAATGTGAAACTAGTATGGAAACAAGGGTCGGTGGAGACCTTCCCACCGAACATTCAGCCGAAGTTTCTTCCTCGGCTACTTTACACGCATTGGCTCTCTCTCTTCAAGAGTTAGCTGCCTCAAGTCCCAAATCGAATGAAGAAGAGGATCTTACCACTACTACATTGGTTGAAACTCAACAAAAGCTGCACGAATGTTTGCGATTGTACAGTAGTGGTCTTCCTACTCTGGCTCGGAACTTAGAGCAATTTGATCGGCTTGGAGCACTCCTCGATCTTATAGACCAGCCTGATCTTCCTTCTGCAGGTAAAAATTTTGCAGAAACGTTATCTTCTCGTCTCTCTTCTTTTTTAACTCGACAACAAACTCTTTCTGCCGAGTATTTGGCCTTGAATCATCATTTTTCTCAAGTCGGTCATTTTAAGGCGAAAATACCCGAAGTAGCATCTCCAATTGCTGACTTGAGCAAACAAGATATCTCTCTCCAAGAACAAGAAACGGCTCTGCAAACAACGCATTGCAGCTCTTAAAGAAGAACTTGCTGCAACCGAGTCGACCCTGGCGCAGACATCTGAGCGCAACGAGTCATTGTACAAACTCAGCTTCGGGCTAAGAAAAATGAAGGGACGGTATTTCATAGTCGGCTCTCTGAGCTCTATAAACTTCATCCCGTTATAAAACAGAAGAAACGAGCAGCTGACCTTGCCCAAACCAATTTGGAAACCGAGTGGAATCAACTTAAGGATTTATTATCTTGACCCTTTTTTTTATTTTAGACTCGGTTGTAATATATTTTACTTTTATGCATCTGACTTGGCATTTACTTTTTTTTATTATATTATTCATTTTCCCACATAGATTGGTAGAATTTTCTCAAATATTTTTCATTGATCGGCTTATCACTTTCCGATCCACCCAAAGTTTTCAAAAAACATGCATTACCTCTTGCAATTTTATGAATTTGAAATGATCCTTCCCAATTCGGAGACTACTTCCCGTACACTCGGTCCTTTCGACCGATTGGAAGTATTAATCTTAAGACTAAATCTCCAATAGAGAAAGACTTAGCCTTAACTCTTTTCTTATATGCATTGCTTACTCGGTTCTGATAGGCTTGTAGATGATTAAGTGCTATCAACCGAGTCTCATCTATTTCATCCAATTTTTAATTCATTAAATTTTTGTATTCGTTTGCCTTTAGCTCATTCTGTTTTTCGACTCGCAAAGAAGGAATCATTATTTCGGCCAGAACTATGGCCTCATGGTCGTATACTAACTGAAACGGTATAACGCCTGTTGCTGGTTTTACCGTCGTTCGGCATGACCAAAGCACTTCGGAAAATTTTTCACTCCATTTTCTTGGGTGCTTTCCAATATGCCTTTTCATGAGATTTATAACAACCTTATTCACTGCTTCGGCTTGTCCATTGGCCTGAGCATAATAAGGCGATGAATGAAGCAACTTGATTTTTCTTGACTCTATGAACCGTGAGAACTGTTCCCTGTGAACATTGTTCCTTGATCGGTTGTAATCGTCTCAGAAATTTCAAAACGATGAATGATAGAGTCCTATACAAAATCTATGATATCCTTTTGAGTGACCAATCTGGTAAGTTTTGTCTCTACCCACTTGGTAAAATAGTCTACGGCCACTATTAAGAACTTATGCCCACCCGAGGAGTTCGGCTGAATTTCTTCAATTAAGTCCATGGCCCATCCTCGAAAAGGCCAAGGTTTAATGATTGCATGCATTTCGGAAGCAGGAACCCTTTGTATGGAGCTATAAAACTGACACTCTTGACATCCTCTGACATATTTTATGTAATCTTCATGCATAGTTGGCCAATAATATCCTAAGTGTCGGATTGTCCATCTTAGCCTTTTTCCGGCTAAACGTGCTCCGCACAGGCCTTCATGAGCTTCGCCCATGACTAACAAGACTTCCTAGCACTTTCTCGATTGTCCTCTTATAGAGTTGCCCATTTAATAAACAATAGCCGAGTGCCCTCTTCCGTAATTGGTAACCGACTTGCACATTAGGATTATTAAGGAACTCCACTAAGGATTTCCTCCAATCCTCTTGTACTTCAAGCGGCGCGATCATCGGCTCTCTTACAAAAACTGATGGTAACAACCTTTTTTCTATTTTGACTTGATCCCTTTTTGGCTCCCTATATCTTGAGGCCGATTGGGCTAAGTCATTGGCTCTTTTATTTTCTTCTCTTGATACATATTCGAACTCTACTTTCCCAAAATGACTTAGAAGTTCGATTGTATGATTCAAATAATTTTGTAAACTTGGATTCTCCCCGTTCACTTGTTTTATCACTAACTGCGAATCACTGATGGCTTTCACGGATCGAGCCCCTAACTTTTGTAAGAATTCGAGGCCAATTATCAACGCCTCATATTCGGCTTGATTGTTAGAACAGTCGAAGTCCAATTCGAAAGAGAATTGATAACTGTATCCTTCTGGTGATTGTATAATTACTCCGGCTCCTGCTGATTCGGCTGTTTTTGATCCATCGAAATGACATATCCATGGTTGACAACCGATATAACTTTGTATTATTTCTTCGACTTCGACGCACGGATGATCAGCTAGGAAATCAGCTATCGCTTGTCCTTTCACTGCCTTTGCTGGCACATAACTAAGAGAGAATTCGGACAATGCTAACATCCATCGTCCAATTATTCTTCTCAGAACCGGCTTAGATAACATGTATTTGATTAGATCAGTTTTACAAACAACTGATACTTCTATCGGCAGAATATAATATCTTAACCTAGTGCAAGCATAATATAGAGCCAAGCATAATTTTTCTATTACTGAATATCGTCTTTCGGCGTCCAACAGACATCGGCTAAGATAATAAATAGCCTGTTCTTCCTTATCAGAATTTTTTTGGACTAATAAGCATTCCAAATTCTCGTCCGTAGCTGATATATACAGCTTTATTGGCTGATTCGGCTGAGGTGGTACGAGAACCGGAGGATTAACCAAATATTTCTTAATATTTTTAAATGCTTCTTGTTGCTCTTTGGACCAAATAAACTCTTCTTGATTTTTGAGCCGAAGTAGTGATGTAGTGTACCGGATTTTTAATATAAAAGTAATTGAAAATAAAAATAGTATGATATACTATTTTTATTGGACTTAGAGAAGTAAAATATAAGTCGAAAATGAATTGTGCTGAAATTGAAATGAAAATAGGAGATTTAGAATTTGAGAATATGTCGGAATTATTTTTCTGAGGCTAGATTTAAAGTTTCATGTCATTCGGACACCCGGAAAGTGGAAACGGAATATAACAGCAATCTGCTAGAAATTTTAGTCGGTAGACTTTTCGGTGACCAAAACTGATTCGAAACTAAAAATTTAAGATCACATTCTTCTGATTAACTTAAATCGAGCCTGACTGTCAAATTTGAACACAAACGGACATTCAGAAGGGCTCAAATTAAATATATCAGACTAGAATTGGATTAATGTCATAATACTTAAAGCTAGTGGACTTTTTAGCAATTGTTACATTGCTTAGCCCCTAAGCTGCCAGGGGCTCCTCCATTCTCTTATCCACTCCAACCTATATGTAGAGAGAGAGAGAGGGAGAGGAAAAGGAAGGGAAAAGAAGAGAAAGAGAAGAAGAAAAAATAGAAAGATTTCTTGGGTCCTTTGACGAGTCGATCGAGCCTCCGCGCGCGTTGGATTTTTCCGGCGCTTCGATTGCGAGGTAGTATTTTATTATTATAATTTTGAATAGAATTTTTTGGTGGATTTTTAATATTTGATGGATGTTAAGAGAGGTGGTTTGATATCTTTGGAAGTCCTAGATAATTCTAAACCAATTAATCGAAAGATTAATCATAAAATTTGGAGTATTCTTGTAGAACTTGAACACTAGGCTTAGAAAATAGAATTTTGTCTCTAAGAGGTTTTGATGTAAATTCATCTTGTAAAACCTTAATTGAAGGTTAATTCGACGCGGAGGACAACTTCGTTTTGGATTACGACGAGGTTACGGCGTCCGATTGAGAGATTTTGCGGAATTTGGTTTGTTAGGCTTGGGTCGAGCCGAATCGGTATCGGAAATCGAATTGCTTGGAAATCCTAGCAATTGGTAATTAGCGAAGGTGGGTGGTGCTCTCCGGAATGGTTGGATTTCTTCTTATGTCTAATTCTCTTTGTTGAGCATATATGTATATGAATTGATTATGTATCTAATAGAGTTCAATTATTTTTATTCCAGAAATTTGCATGGCTCCTATGATATCTGAATAATTGTGATTGAGAACTTGGAATCTAGGATGCATGAACTTAGTGATATATGAATCCTAATGATGTATTGAACTAGTAGAGAAACTAGAGGTTTGGACATAGAAAACAAAGTGTGGACATTGGAACAAAGTGAAATAGTAGGTGTTATTGTAATGTTGAATGTGAACCTAGTGATAGAACCATGGATTGGGTATGATTTGTTACGCATGTAAAGAATATGCCGTGAATTGAGAAACACCTAAGTTTAAATATGAAAGTAAGTCGTTGCATGTGCTAGTTGGGTGCCATAATTTCATGTATCTTGAAGCGTTGCATAATTTCTTGTGTCCACATAGTGTGGTGTTTGTATATCCTATTGATGCACGCGACATGAGTTGTGTAAACTCTCGAGTAAATGTGGAAAAGATTGGGTCGGTGCATATGTAGTGTGACATCTAGAGCTATGATGTTATTGAGCATGCGAGGGATTGAAATAGATCCTCTGGACCATACTAGGGATTGGTGGATTTCCGTATGTTGTTACCCTGGTCAGTAGGGTATCCTCGGGATGAGAGGACTGGATCGCACTCACATTGTCTGTTTTGGCTTGTGGTGGTCGCGACACCACAAGCTCAGTGAACTCCGGAGTCGTCACACCTATGGGTTGAGCGGTTATCTCCCCAGCAGATGGCCCTAGATGGTTGAGCGGCTATCTCCCTGCGGGCCCTAGTATTGTGAGTTTGGCTTGACTTCGCGTGAGCCATTATGATTGGGTCAAAGAGAAAAGAGACAGGTTGATTGACCATATTGTACCCTATGCTACTTGCATTGTTGCATCTTATGTAGAGAGTGAGCATAGTGAGATCACATGTTGTGTGTGGGGTCGATCATGATATTCTTGTGAGTTGGGCTTGGTTTTGTGAGAAGCCCCGATTGGGTCAAGAATGAATTGGGTCAAAAGTGTGTGAGGGACACCGTTGAACATATTGGACCTTGACATTCATTCCTTATTGTAAGGCATAGTAGTAGTCAGTGTTGCATGTTGTGTGTTTAGTAGTGGTAGACTACATATTCAGTTGCTTATATATCGCATTGCTATTTCCTTTCGTATTACTATATCTTATTGGACCTAGTGGGAAAGTCGGCGAGGTCGGCGGCCGAACCCACTGGGAACTTTTTTTAGTTCTCACCCCCTGTTGTTGCAGAGCCACCATTAGCTGAGCAGCACCGGATTGAGACGTGGGCGTCGCGCCCTAGATAGCAGTGTCACAATTGTAGGTCACCCGTGTACAAGTAAAAGAATGTAAAAGCTATTGTTGAATATAATGTAATTAAGAGTGAAGTTGTATATTGAGGAAAATGGCATGTATTATGTACTAAAGTTGTGAAATGTATGTATATGTGGATGAATGGAATGTTGTAATAGTTATGTTTATATTCTTGCGCTTGTGATATGCCCTCGTGCAAAACTGTGTTATGTTGTATTTCCTGGGTGAAATTCAATGTATTGGTTTTGTTTACGCCTTGGGTGGACAGGAAAAACTCTGTCCGTTCGGCGGTCTGTGCGCATGCCCGAACTGACCAAAGTGGCGATGTCGGGTCTTGACAAGTGGAGTTACTCCTATTCTACCGGCTAGATTCGATATGAAGCGTCGAAGATAATTTGTCTTGCCTAAGAGAGACTGTAATTCTTTTTTGCTCTTAGGGGGCGGCAATTCCATGATCGCCTTTGTCTTGTTCTTATCTATCTCGATCCCTTTTTGGTGTACAAGGAATCCAAGGAAGTTTCCCGCCAAAACTCCAAAAGCACATTTCAGCATATTCATTTTTAGATTATATTTTCTCATACACTTGAACGCAAGTTCTAAATCAGCCCAGTGATTAATTGGCGATTTAAATTTCACAACAATATCAATCAATGTACACTTCTAATATTTTGCCTATCAGATCATGAAAGATAAAGTTCATTGCCCTTTGATACGTAGCCCCAGCATTTTTTAAGCCGAATGGCATTGCTAACTATTCAAAAGTCCCAATGGATCCTGGGCACCTGAAAGCTATTTTTGATACATCTTCTTCGGTAATAAATATCTGATTATAACCAGCGTGAAAATCCATAAAGGATAAGATTTCGTGGCCGGCTGCCGAATCTACTAACATATCGGCTATTGGCATTGGATACTCATCTTTAGGTGTAGCTAAATTCAAATTCCTAAAATCGATGCAAACTCTGAGTTTGCCATTCTTTTTTCGTACTGGTATAATATTAGACACCCAATCAACATAACGGGCAGCTCTAATAAATCCGGCCTTCAAAAGATTTTCTATTTTATTTTTAATTTGAAATATAATACTCGGCTCGAACCTACGAGCCGGCTGTTTATAAGGCTTATAACCCTTTTTAATAGGAAGCCTATACTCTACAATTTCTCGGCTCAGCCCCGACATCTCTTCGTAACCCCAGGCGAAGCAATCTTTGTACTCAATCAACAATTCCGTTAACTCCTCCTGCTGTTGAGCCGATAGTCTTGCGCCGATAAAGGTCGGGCGCCTGTGTCACGCCCCGGATTACTCGTTTTCCCGGGCTCGCCAACAGATCCGCCGTATACATAGATTTTTCTATGTATACGAAGCGATAGCTAACCTGTAAACAAACATACAAGCCACTACAAGAGATATATAGAGCTGAAATAAAACAGACTAATAACAAAAGCCACCTGTACATATAGAGTCCAAAATACAACAGGTCCAACACAACCAAAATAGGTACAAATCCACAGTATATGTACATGGCACAACTCAAAATAAACTATCTCCAGTAGGGTCCTCCTCTAGGGACAACAGGGACAGGTAGGGATCTAGCTCGCGACTCCCTTACCTCGATCCGCGGAAACAGACGCAGCAGCCGCAACAGAAGAAGGCTATGCAAAAAGGTGGCAACAAAGGGTGTGAGAACTACTATCAAAAGAAGTAGTCCTCAGTGGGTACCGATACCGACCTCTACGGTCCACCCACTAAGTCTACGAGACTAACAGTATAGCTGGTAGGTAAAGAACAACAAAGTAAGCTGGAATAAACTCAACAGCTATCATGCCACTACCCTACCACTATCCAAGTCAACTCTCAAGTAAGCATCACCAAAGTGAAAGGTCACCCCTGACCCAATCTAATGGAACCGCCCAAACGGGCTCGTCCAGCCAACTCTCAAAGTAAAAGCATCCCCGACCAATAGGTAACCAGCACTGACCCGATCCACAGGGACTGCAATACGCCCGTCCCGCCTGTCTAAGCAACACCGTACGCTACCTCAAAGGCACTGGGTGGAGAGCGAGAGTCCCACCGGGACTAAGACGACATCAACGCAAGTAGCCAGGCTCCGGAGCGGCACTCGTGGGCGCGACCCAACCGAGTATGCAAGCGTGTCTCTGTCGAGCTCAATCAGGCTCATACAGGCTATAGTCAAAGAACAAAGGGGTCAAAAGGGGTCAAAGACTCTAAGCTCACGTGCCCTCAGCACAACCAGAAGCTAAAACAAGAGTCTGGGTCCACCGTCAACCCCGACGGCACCCGGTAATACAGAACAGTCTAACCCTGCTGTAAATACAAGCTCGGCATCCCAACACGAGCGTAAACTCGTCCTATAACGAACTAAGTATCCACCTCGCACTAACAGCGGTGATACAGGAACAGAAACGGCTCCTAGAGCTAAATCTGATAACAGTTCGAAAAGTGACGGTTGTATGTTCGCAAGTTTTCTCCTAAGTCAATTCCCAGTTCAGCATGTAAAGTCATGTCGATAAATTATCAATTTATGCTCCAAATTCAGATTTCATATAACACATGCAAATTCACGAATTCGAGCTACTAACATGATTTAACAGATAATAAAACAGCATGCTGCACTCTCTATACTTAGGAGGAAATCCGGCGATTTCGGTAACATCAACCCACCTCGAAAGCTATCCAACAGCGGCTAGGAGTCGAGTGGAAGGCCTCCAAACAACGCCGGCCGAAATCGAGCTCAAATCTGCAACCTCGAGATTCGGACCCACCTGCGCACTGTTCTGGGCGCCCAGAACATCAGCCCAGAACTGCAGCCTGGCAGCACAACCCACATGTGATCAACATGCGATAAAATCCAAATCCTAAGTCCAAATGCAGTGAAATTTGGCTCAACTCACCAGTAGAGGTTCAAGAACAAACCCTCCAAATTTCAGCCAAATCGGAGTTCGACTCGATGTCCAAAAAGCCTAAACACTGAATCAAGTCAACATCTGAACCCTCCTGCACATGGATCCAGAAGTTCCAGCACTTAAGCAAAACTCAAAAACAGCAAGAATTCAAGGATTCCAACGAATCTAGCTCATAGAAAGGGGTCACAAAACCTCTCAAAAACAGTGATGGAACAATCCAAAACCTCTCCAAAGATCCTCACAAAGATCTGGATCTAAAAATCCAAGAAATTCCATCAATGACCCAAAAATTCAGCACTTAAGCAATTACTCAAAATCTGAGCTAGAACTCACCTTTGAATCCTCAATTCCAGTGGGAAGGACCTCCAAACCAGCAAGGAAAGTGGAAGGATCAATCTTCACTTCGTAATTCCAGCTCCCAAGAGATTGGATCCCAAGAACAAAGGAAAACCCAAGTTTCAGCTCAAGAACACCAGGGGTCCAGTAAAACATCAACTGTAGCTTACATACCTGTCCAAATCGCGATTGGAAAGATTCCACTTCTTCCTCTGCGAGTCCTCTATCCAACAAATCAAGTTTCGTTGGATTTGGATACTCCTACACTGCACATGAGCACGAACACTCCAGGTCGACGTTGCAGTTTCAGCAGGAAACCAAGTTCATCAATGGAGGAAGATGAAATTGGGAGAGAAGAGAGGGTTTCCTCTTGCAAGCTCCGAGTTCACCTTGAAGAGGGGAGAAAAGAGCCTCAGGGGAGGTCGTCCACTACTCTTATAGACCCATGGTTTCGGTGCAATGAGCCTCAAGAACAGAATTACAACTAACCTGTCCTCAGCAGAAAACCACACTTCCGGGCGCCCGAAACTCATGAAGTGGGCGCCCGGTTCTTCAGCCTGCACCAACTCGACCATCGGACTCTCCGCCGCGGTCCGGTGCGCCCAAACCTGGTCCGGCGGATCTCACCAACCGATCAACACGTGTCGAGCCGTTCGATACTCACGAGGCAGGATTTCCGGACTCACTTTCCGGGCGCCCGAAACATGGATCCGAAATGATTTAGTAATTTTCAGAAAAGGGGCACTGAACAACTGGGCGCCCAAAACAGAGCATCCGGGCGCCCGAAACTCCAAAAGCCCAAAACTTCAGTTTTGGCTCGCTTCGGTGCTCCGAGTCCGTTTTCGCGTCTATTTGACGCCGAAACGACTCCGACTTGTCTCGACCTTCTCCAGAAGTGTCGGACAGTCTAGAATACTACAGTCATTCCGTCAGTTAGGCCCCAGGGGTACTACATCCTTCCCCCTACGGAAAGTTTCGTCCTCGAAACTCAAACTCGAACTCATACCTCAAGAAGACAGCTCGAAAAGGTAGGGATAGGATTCCCGCATCACTGTCTCCGGCTCCCAAGTCGCCTCACGCTCCTCGTGATTACTCCACTGCACTTTCACGTACGGTATGACTCGGTTGCGCAATTCTTTCGTCTCGCGAGCAAGAATCCGCACCGGTCGCTCCTCGTACTGCAGGTCCTCAGCCAACTCAAGTGGGGTGAAGTCAATCACGTGGGAGGGGTCGAACACATATCTCCTCAGAGCCGAGACATGAAACACATCATGGACTCCTGAGAGTCGCGGTGGTAGGGCAATCCTATACGCTACCGGCCCCACTCGCTCTAACACCTCGAACGGGCCAACAAACCGTGGACTGAGCTTTCCACGAACTCCAAAACGGCGAATTCCTCTGGACGGCGAGACTTTCAGAAACACATGATCTCCAATCTGGAACTCCAAGTCTCGTCTCCTAGTATCCGCATAGCTCCTCTGTCGACTCTGGGCGGTCTCAAGACGTCGTCGAACCATCTTGACCTTCTCTTCCGCTTCCAATAGGATATCGGGACCCAAAGTCTTCCTCTCACCCACAATCGCTCCAATGCAAGGGCGAACGACACCTGCGTCCATACAATGCCTCAAACGGAGCCATCTGGATGCTCGCTTGATAGCTATTGTTGTACGCAAACTCAACCAGTCCTAAGTGTCGATGCCACCCTCCACCAAAGTCTAGGACACATGCCCTCAACATGTCCTCCAGGGTCTGAATGGTCCGCTCAGACTGACCATCTGTCTGAGGATGAAAAGCCGTGCTGAACCGCAGCTGAGTACCCAGTGCTGTCTGTAGACTCCTCCAAAACTGTGAGACGAATCGTGTGTCTCGATCAGACACAATCGAGGTAGGCACTCCATGCAGTCTCACTATCTCGTCCAAGTATAACTGAACGAGTCTGTCCCTGGACCAAGTAGTCTGCACTGGTAAGAAGTGGGCAGACTTGGTCAGTCTGTCCACTATCACCCAAATAGCGTCAAAACCAGCCTGCGCCCTCGGTAATCCCACGACAAAGTCCATGGCGATATGGTCCCACTTCCACTCGGGTATTGGGAGGCTCTGAAGCTTGCCAGCAGGTACTCGGTGCTCCGCCTTTACCTGTTGACAAGTCAAACACTGAGCCACAAATCTCCCAATATGGCGCTTCATTCCATTCCACCAGAAGTGTGCCTTCAAGTCCTTATACATCTTGGTTCCACCGGGGTGAACCGTATAAGGTGAGTAATGAGCCTCTCTCAAAATCTCCTCTCGGATCTCAGAATCCATAGGCACACACAGTCGGTCCTTGTACCGCAGTACTCCCGAACTGTCAACACTAAAATCCCCTGTCTGCTCGCTGGCAATCTGATCTCGAATCCTCATCAAGTAGGGGTCCACACTCTGTTTCTCACGGATCCTATCCAACAGAGTGGGTTTTAAAACCAAAGACATAAGTTTTGCAGTAACCCCAGGGGATACCACCTCAAGCTCCAGCCGCCTCAACTCCTCAAGTAACGGCGCCTGCTGAGTGATCATCATACTAAGGCTCTGCACTGATCTACTGCTCAACGCATCTGCCACTACATTCGCCTTGCCGGGATGATACTGGATGGTAATATCATAATCCTTCAACAGTTCCTACCACCGGCGTTGCCTCAGATTCAATTCCTTCTGAGTGAACAGATACTTGAGACTTTTGTGATCTGTGAAAATCTCACAGTGCTCACCATACAGATAGTGCCGCCACAGCTTCAGTGCAAACACTACAGCTGCCAGCTCCAAATCATGCGTAGGATAATTCTTCTCATAATCCTTCAATTGCCGGGAGGCATAGGCAATTACCCTACCATGCTGCATCAACACACACCCCAAGCCACTGTGTGATGCATCACTATAATTCACAAATCCTTCCCCCATCACAGGAAGGGTAAGGATGGGAGCAGACATCAGTCTCTCCTTCAGCTCCTCAAAGCTACGCTGGCACTCAGCACTCCAAACAAATCTAATCCCCTTCCTCGTCAGACGAGTGAGGGGTGTGGAGAGCTTCGCAAAGCCTTCCACAAATCGACGGTAATATCCAGCTAACCCGAGAAAACTCCTCACCTCGGTAACCGTCGTCGGTTTGGGCCAATCCCGCACAGTCTCAATCTTCTGCGGGTCCACCGCTACTCCAGTGGCCGAAATCACATGGCCCAAGAAAGCTACCTCTCGAAGCCAGAACTCGCACTTCTTCAGCTTAGCATACAACTTCTTCTCTCTCAGAAGTTGCAGCACAAGCCTCAAGTGCTCCTCATGCTCAGCATCGCTCCGAGAGTAGATCAAGGTGTCATCAATAAACACCACTACAAACCGGTCCAAGAACGGCTTAAACACTCGATTCATCAAATCCATAAACGCGGCAGGGGCATTAGTCAATCCAAACGGCATCACCGTAAACTCATAATGCCCGTACCGGGTCCTAAAAGCCGTCTTGGGAATATCCTCGGCCTTCACCTTCAATTGGTGGTAACCAGACTGCAAGTCAATCTTTGAGAAGACACAAGATCCTTGCAGCTGATCAAACAGATCATCAATGCGCGGCAAAGGATACCTGTTCTTGATGGTCACTTTATTCAACTCTCGGTAATCCACACAAAGTCTAAGTGAACCATCCTTCTTCTTCACGAATAACACCGGCGCTCCCCAAGGCGATACACTGGGTCTCACAAACCCTTTATCCATCAAATCCTGAAGCTGCGCCTTAAGCTCTCTCAGCTCAGCCGGTGCCATTCGGTAGGGTGTCTTTGAGATTGGTGCAGTTCCTGGAACTACGTCAATCACAAACTCGACCTCCCTGTCTGGTGGCATCTCAGTCAACACCGGGGGAAACACGTCCGGGAACTCGCGGACTACGGAGATGTCCTCGAGCTCCGGTGCCCCTGCAGATACCTCCACAACAGTCGCCAGAAATGCGATACATCCTCGACTCATCATCTGTCTCGCTCGTGCCGACGAAATCCACGTCGCAAACAACGTGCTCCTGCAGCCTCGATACACGTACTCCTCCTGGCCTGGCTCGCGAAACGTCACGGTCCTCTCGCCACAGTCGATCATCGCGAAGTAGCGCGTCAGCCAATCCATGCCGAGCACTACATCAAAATCCTGCAATCGCCCCAAGACCAACAGGTCTGCGGGCATCACCCAAGGTCCAAGCTGCACAGGGCAAGCTTGACAACAATCCTCCACACGCAAAACGTGCTCGGGAATCTGCACCTCTCGTGCACAAGGTAACGGCCCTATCACTAGCCCATGCAAGGATGCAAATGCTCGACTAACAAAAGAATGTGATGCACCGGTATCAAATAATGCACGAGCTCTAATGCCAGAAATTAAAATGATACCTGCCACCACATGATCCGCCGCCGTGGAGTCCTCCAGTTGAGCCGCAAAGACTCTGCCGCTCTGCGCCTGCTGCCGTCGCTTGCCCAGGCGTGGTACAGAAGCCCGATCCATATGGCTGTGACTCGGTGGAGCTCCATAGGCCTGCTGATGAACTGGGGGTGCGGATGCGATCGATGGTACAGGCGACGCTGCTCGGGGACAAGTTGCCCGCAGATGTCCGGACTGACCACATCCAAAACATCGGCCCTCGCGCTGTACACACTGCCTAGGCCAGTGTGGTCCTCCGCAGATGATACACCTCAGTGGCCTCCTCCAATGCTGTCTCTGCCGGCGAAATCCGCCAGACTGCTGCTGCCCAGAAAACCCATGACCGGGAGGGTGTGGTCGGGACTGCCTCGATAAATGTCGATCCCTGGGAAGTCCCCCATCTTCTGGGGTAGAGCGCTTCCTTCCCTGGACTTGCTACTGCACTGCAGTCTGCTCCTCTTGGCAAGGGGTATAATGTCCCATCCAATACGTCTGCCGCGTCCACAACTCACACAGTTGATGTAGGAGTACCCCCTGCTGTCGTGACGCCTCAGTCAAACAGATCAACTGCGCCCGCAGCTCTCGTCCTTCACTCGATCCGCCCATCTCCAGCGGAGTAGGTGGTACAGGAGGGGCCTATGTCGGGGGTGAATCTCGATGCTTAGGCGGCATCTCGACCACCTGCAACAACACAACCATCAGACACATCACACGAAACAAACCTCGACCCAATCAAGCGAAAGTCCAGAAGGTCGTCTCTTTTCCCTCGCTACTTGACGTCGTCTGCAGCCAACGCAAGTTCGCGACAGGAAAGGACACACGCCTTCGATCACTCCCTCCACTTAAGGATGAGTTCAACAGTCAAATCGATAACTTTCGCGGCAAGTCACGTCTCTCACGTCTTGCATTCCTAAGGTCTGCCATAGCCTAGGGTTTACTAAGTCCCAACGACCTATTCCTAAGCTCTGATACCACTTAATCTGTCACGCCCCGGATTACTCGTTTCCCCGGGCTCGCCAACAGATCCGCCGTATACATAGATTTTTCTATGTATACGAAGCGATAGCTAACCTGTAAACAAACATACAAGCCACTACAAGAGATATATAGAGCTGAAATAAAACAGACTAATAACAAAAGCCACCTGTACATATAGAGTCCAAAATACAACAGGTCCAACACAACCAAAATAGGTACAAATCCACAGTATATGTACATGGCACAACTCAAAATAAACTATCTCCAGTAGGGTCCTCCTCTATGGACAACAGGGACAGGTAGGGATCTAGCTCGCGACTCCCTTACCTCGATCCGCGGAAACAGACGCAGCAGCCGCAACAGAAGAAGGCTCTGCAAAAAGGTGGCAACAAAGGGTGTGAGAACTACTATCAAAAGAAGTAGTCCTCAGTGGGTACCGATACCGACCTCTACGGTCCACCCACTAAGTCTACGAGACTAACAATATAGCTGGTAGGTAAAGAACAACAAAGTAAGCTGGAATAAACTCAACAGCTATCATGCCACTACCCTACCACTATCCAAGTCAACTCTCAAGTAAGCATCACCAAAGTGAAAGGTCACCCCTGACCCAATCTAATGGAACCGCCCAAACGGGCTCGTCCAGCCAACTCTCAAAGTAAAAGCATCCCCGACCAATAGGTAACCAGCACTGACCCGATCCACAGGGACTGCAATACGCCCGTCCCGCCTGTCTAAGCAACACCGTACGCTACCTCAAAGGCACTGGGTGGAGAGCGAGAGTCCCACCGGGACTAAGACGACATCAACGCAAGTAGCCAGGCTCCGGAGCGGCACTCGTGGGCGCGACCCAACCGAGTATGCAAGCGTGTCTCTGTCGAGCTCAATCAGGCTCATACAGGCTATAGTCAAAGAACAAAGGGGTCAAAAGGGGTCAAAGACTCTAAGCTCACGTGCCCTCAGCACAACCAGAAGCTAAAACAAGAGTCTGGGTCCACCGTCAACCCCGTCGGCACCCGGTAATACAGAACAGTCTAACCCTGCTGTAAATACAAGCTCGGCATCCCAACACGAGCGTAAACTCGTCCTATAACGAACTAAGTATCCACCTCGCACTAACAGCGGTGATACAGGAACAGAAACGGCTCCTAGAGCTAAATCTGATAACAGTTCGAAAAGTGACGGTTGTATGTTCGCAAGTTTTCTCCTAAGTCAATTCCCAGTTCAGCATGTAAAGTCATGTCGATAAATTATCAATTTATGCTCCAAATTCAGATTTCATATAACACATGCAAATTCACGAATTCGAGCTACTAACATGATTTAACAGATAATAAAACAGCATGCTGCACTCTCTATACTTAGGAGGAAATCCGGCGATTTCGGTAACATCAACCCACCTCGAAAGCTATCCAACAGCGGCTAGGAGTCGAGTGGAAGGCCTCCAAACAACGCCGGCCGAAATCGAGCTCAAATCTGCAACCTCGAGATTCGGACCCACCTGCGCACTGTTCTGGGCGCCCAGAACATCAGCCCAGAACTGCAGCCTGGCAGCACAACCCACATGTGATCAACATGCGATAAAATCCAAATCCTAAGTCCAAATGCAGTGAAATTTGGCTCAACTCACCAGCAGAGGTTCAAGAACAAACCCTCCAAATTTCAGCCAAATCGGAGTTCGACTCGATGTCCAAAAAGCCTAAACACTGAATCAAGTCAACATCTGAACCCTCCTGCACATGGATCCAGAAGTTCCAGCACTTAAGCAAAACTCAAAAACAGCAAGAATTCAAGGATTCCAACGAATCTAGCTCATAGAAAGGGGTCACAAACCTCTCAAAAACAGTGATGGAACAATCCAAAACCTCTCCAAAGATCCTCACAAAGATCTGGATCTAAAAATCCAAGAAATTCCATCAATGACCCAAAAATTCAGCACTTAAGCAATTACTCAAAATCTGAGCTAGAACTCACCTTTGAATCCTCAATTCCAGTGGGAAGGACCTCCAAACCAGCAAGGAAAGTGGAAGGATCAATCTTCACTTCGTAATTCCAGCTCCCAAGAGATTGGATCCCAAGAACAAAGGAAAACCCAAGTTTCAGCTCAAGAACACCAGGGGTCCAGTAAAACATCAACTGTAGCTTACATACCTGTCCAAATCGCGATTGGAAAGATTCCACTTCTTCCTCTGCGAGTCCTCTATCCAACAAATCAAGTTTCGTTGGATTTGGATACTCCTACACTGCACATGAGCACGAACACTCCAGGTCGACGTTGCAGTTTTTCAGCAGGAAACCAAGTTCATCAATGGAGGAAGATGAAATTGGGAGAGAAGAGAGGGTTTCCTCTTGCAAGCTCCGAGTTCACCTTGAAGAGGGGAGAAAAGAGCCTCAGGGGAGGTCGTCCACTACTCTTATAGACCCATGGTTTCGGTGCAATGAGCCTCAAGAACAGAATTACAACTAACCTGTCCTCAGCAGAAAACCACACTTCCGGGCGCCCGAAACTCATGAAGTGGGCGCCCGGTTCTTCAGCCTGCACCAACTCGACCATCGGACTCTCCGCCGCGGTCCGGTGCGCCCAAACCTGGTCCGGCGGATCTCACCAACCGATCAACACGTGTCGAGCCGTTCGATACTCACGAGGCAGGATTTCCGGACTCACTTTCCGGGCGCCCGAAACATGGATCCGAAATGACTTAGTAATTTTCAGAAAAGGGGCACTGAACAACTGGGCGCCCAAAACAGAGCATCCGGGCGCCCGAAACTCCAAAAGCCCAAAACTTCAGTTTTGGCTCGCTTCGGTGCTCCGAGTCCGTTTTCGCGTCTATTTGACGCCGAAACGACTCCGACTTGTCTCGACCTTCTCCAGAAGTGTCGGACAGTCTAGAATACTACAGTCATTCCGTCAGTTAGGCCCCAGGGGTACTACAGCCTGTCTACGTCCGACCCTAAATTTACCTCCAATAACGGATCTTGGGTCACTATTTCCTTCTCACCATTCTTGATAGGCGACTCTCCCATAAGATTTGTTTTAGCTTTGAAAGTTTTGCTAGGCTCGACCATAGCCTTCATCCTATCTTTTAGGTCGGCTTCTGAATTAGGTACCTTGTTAGAGGTTTGCTCATCGATCACTCTAGCCGAATTAATACTCTCCTCAGTTGATCCTAGTGATTGCACTGTTACCTTCTCATCGGCCATTTCAGCCGATATATTGCTGGAACTCGGATCAGTCACTACGGCCGATCTAACAAAGTAGCTGACATCTTTGGTCGGCTTGTCCTTTTGAGGCTCGTTTATAGCCTCTATTCCACGTCTTTGACATTCCATTTTAACCACTTTGGTGGCTCTTCGGTAGCCACCATCACCGTAGCTCTTGTAAGAGTACTAGTCGTACTCCCTCCTCCGTCACCCGGACAAATGAAATCCGATCCGGGTCAGTATCGGCCCAATTGACATGGCCGATATCCTCGACATTTACATCTACCATTTGGGGCCGACCTTCGGCCCTAATTTCTTCCACACGATCTCCGACCCATTAGAAGAGTTTTCCATGTAAAGTGGATGGCATGCACTCGTTCGCGTGTATCCAGTCACACCCGAGAAATAGGTTGTAGTGACTCTCTGCATCCACAACAAAGAAAGCGGTCCGAAGGGTCTTGGATCCTACCGTGAGCTCCGTCGTTAGCCCGCCTCTAGCTTGCTGACCATTCCAGGTGAAATCAGTCATAGTTGTGTCAGTAGGCTTGAGTTCGTCTTCACTCTTGCCCAGTTTCTTGAAAAATGATGTGGGCATGACGTTGATCATTGCCCCACCATCTATCATGACTCGGCCTACTGGCCGTCCTTTTATTAAGGCCCTTATAAACAAAGGCCTAACAAATCTTGTCTGAAGAGCCGATGACTTTTCGAAAACCACCGCATCGGCCGTCTTCACCTCTTCCAACTAGAGTTGAGCTATTGATAGCTCTTCTCCATCATATATGTGCTATTCTAATTCGATGGACTCCGCTCTGAATGATTGTGGCAGAGCGTAAACCATGCTTATATCGGCCAAGCTTTCTTCGGTCGACTTCTCCTGTACTTTTTGCTTTTTTTCCTCCGACTCCTTTGTTGTCTCGGCCGATGAATCGCTTTCCGACCGAGCCTCTCTCTCTTTAGGAGGCCACCTATCTCGCTTAATGATCGTCTCTAATGAGGCGATCTTATCTTCCAAGGTTTTCCTGCTGGCCCTTTTTGTCGGCTCACTCTGTGCCGACTGTTCACTTTTGGATTTTAGCCAAGACATAGACTTGGAACCTCCTGCTTCATTATCATTTTTCATGGGCCGAAAGGACAGCTGTGTTTCAAGCCAATGCCAAACATTCGGCCTCATACCTTTTGCTTCTTCCTAATGTTGTTTCGCCTCAGCTTGCATTCTTTGTTGCCGACGCTTCTGAGTCTTAGTCAATACCGGCCCATGCCACTTGGCCGGTATATTCGCAACATGCCATTGATCAACTGGCACATTGGCTGGCACCCTTCACCGTCCTGAGGTTTTCTCTCAGGATTTCTCTCCGTTCCCAGGGTCTTGGCCACGGCTGAATGCCGAGCTCATTGACCAATCTTCGTCCGAGAAATTCAATATCCCCCTCGGTCATCCCTTCGAACTCAGGATCAGGTCTCGGCCTAGGCGGGTAACGCCAATTGGGCTGATATCCTGGGTATCTTTGTTGGGAGCCGAATGGTTTTTCTTGAAAACTCCTTCGGCTCATTCCTTCTTCTGTCCGGCGATGATAGTAATCGTTCAAGACCTTTTGAATCACACGGTCTTTCTTTTCCTTTCACTCAACCTCTTCTGCTGAGTCGTTTGAATTTTTCTCTTCTGAGCAATCATTCGAATCTCTTTCAAATTTTGGCAAGTCTTTCCATTCTTCGGGGAAGGCCATAAACTCCTTCCACTCACCGTGTAACTTCTTCTCCCGTATGATCGCTTCCCAATCACGGTGCGTCATTTCGGCTTTGCATCGCACGCGAAGCCAAAACCTTCTCCTGACGTAGGCAATGTCCTGCTCCACCTTCTCCTCCGCCGGCGATTTCCCTTTTATGTCCACCATATTGACCTGTGAGGGAAATGGGTTTTGGTCAATTTTCATATTTTTATTCTCTTGGTCGGCAAATATCAGCCGACCCTCATTTATCTCTTTTTGAATTTGTCTTTTGAATGCTTGCATTCATTTGTTCTATGACTCCATGAGTGGTGCCATTTACAATAATTTCTTCTCTTCAACTCTTCCACATGAGGTATTATTTGACCCTCCTGGAGTTTGATTCTGCCGTCCTTTAATAACCGATCAAAGATTAGATCGATTTTTGCAATGTCGAAAGAATAGGTATATGAAGCAACACGTGCTTTGGCTTCACTAGTCTTTGCTGGTTTCAGCAGAGCACATTTATATGGCCGACGATTTTTAACCATCTCAGCCGCATATATTTCGACCTCATCAGCCGAATCTAGGGCTGTCAACGAGCCGATCTCGAGCGAGCCAGGCCCAGCTCGAGATCGGCTCGAGAGTGTTCAAAGTCGGCTCGAGTTCGGCTCGAGCTCGTGACGAGCTCGAAAAGTCCAGCTCGTGCTCCGGCTCGTAATTTATTCGAGCCAGCTCGTTAGCTCGTTAGCTCGATTATTTAATAGTACACTGCTCGTTAGCTCGTGACATGGCTCGTTAGCTCGTTAGCTCGTTAGCTCGTGACAAGACTCGTTAGCTCGTTTTTGAGTCGACAACTCAAAATAACAATACATTTTCTAAGCAAAAGATGTTAACAACAAAAAATAGATACAAAAAAATTTAATCTATAGCAAATCACAATAATTTAAAGTAAACACAACAACATACACTCCTTTACTAGAAAACATATTGTCCAAATAAAAATGCATTACGAGTTTACAACACAACAATTCGAAATATACCTTAAAATAAAAATACATTAACGACATAAACTAGGCAAAAGAAAATCACACACCTAACCACATCATAACAACTCGAAATACAACACAGTTTAACAATTGCCCAAATAAAACTACAAGTTTCATAAATCAAAATTCACCATTCATGATCATAAAATTGCAAATCCCCTAGTTCAAGATAACTTTTTAGTTCTTTTAGTTGGTAATGAAAGGAAAAATATGTTGTCTTTGTTACATTTTGCTTCTTCCATTGCTTTTCAGTGATAATTAAGATTGTCAACATCCTGCAAAAAAAAATTAAAAAGACAAGTAATAAATAAAAATAATTAATATTAAATTTAAATGTATAGACTTTTACCATCATGAAAAGTGTGCAACAAACGCAGCTCTTGATTACTTCGTGCTTCCAACCTTTCAAGGCACAAAATAAAGAAAAGATTTTAGAAATAGCAATAAGTTAAAATTCTTTCTATAGCTAAATAGCATAACATACAAATAATTACCTGAAATGATGATATTGTGCTACTTTCACGAATATTGATATGCAAATCTTCCAACTCAGTAATCTCTTGCTGAAAAAATAAATCATAAATTCAATATGTAGCGTAAAAGAAATGATAAAAAAACTAATAATTAAAAATCATAGAATACTTACAAATTTAGATTTTGCAGATTTTTGTAAAGCTCTTATCCAATTTCCACCACATACTAGGGCTTCAACCGTTTTTGGTACCAATGAGCTCCGATAGTCATCTAAAACCCTTCCCCCGGCACTAAAAGCTGATTCTGAAGCGACGGTGGTAATTGGTATACTAAGAACATCACGAGCTAACTTGGACAAAATACGGAATTTGATATTATTCATTTTCCACCAACCCAACACATCAAATTTACTTGGGTCATTACGATCAATCGGGGCAGGCCCTTCTTCCAAATATATTTCCAAATCTGTGACGCCCCAACTTCCCAGGGGGTCACCCATCCTAGGACTACTCCCGTCCTAGCACGCTTAACTCTCTCAACCTCTTCGGCCTATCCACCACCGAAAATGCTTAAGCCGGGTTGAGAGTTTAGCCCTATTATATCTCATATATAGGACTAATCTGGGGTCTCACAATCTCCCCCCCTTTAAGCTCTGACGTCCTCGTCAGGCTCAGACTCACAAGTACCAGGCGATGTGAGGCGTCTCGCTAGCCTGTCATTCAGACCCGGCTCAGCCGAGACCCATCTCACACTTCCGGCTGGTAATTGTCTCTGATACCAACTGTGACGCCCCAACTTCCCAGGGGGTCACCCATCCTAGGACTACTCCCGTCCTAGCACGCTTAACTCTCTCAACCTCTTCGGCCTAGCCACCGCCGAAAATGCTTAAGCCGGGTTGAGAGTATAGTCCTATTATATTTCATATATAGGACTACCTGGGGTCTCACAAATGTAACGACCCAGCTCACTAGCAACAATAACTCGTTGGGCCCAATCAACAACCCAAAATGCTTAAACCCAGTTATTGTTACTAGTGGCCCAAGTCTCTTATAAACCCAATGACAACCCCATTCCCATCCGATGTGGGACTATTGGGGTGTCACAGACTCCCCCCCTTTAGTCCCTGACGTCTCCGTCAGTTCTAAACACACACAACCCAAGATCACCAGGCGATGTGAGACTCGTCTCGCTAGCCTAAACCGACTTTGTGGTGAGCCGCGCTCCACCCACAACAGTCAACAGCATGAGAGCCTCGCTCTCTCCGCTGCACAACCTGGCTCAGCCGAGACTCATCTCACACTTCCGGCTGGTGAACTGGCTCTGATACCACTTAATCTGTCACGCCCCGGGGGTCCATTTAGAGTTTATAAAAGATCAGCGGAAAAATACAAGATAATTTTTTTTTTCTTTTTGTTATTACTTTAAAATCTTGACCCCAAAGACGACAGACCCGCCACAAACACAGGGAGTCCACTGTTCACTCGGACAGAACCTCCCCTGTATCTGCACGGCGTCGCACAAGTACATATACAACACATTCATTTCATTCACATCAATAATTCAAACGTATCACCAACAGAAAGATCCTTTCAGTTTAGAGAAAAGCTACCACGAAGGTAGGAAATGGGTTTTGCAAATCTTATCACAAGTATTTTATTAAGCATTAATAAACTACATGTCCAAAGAGTAAATAAAACTGAACCATAATTCTAAAGTTATTTATTCAGAGTGCAAGTAAGTAAAACTAAACCAATGACCGGGTCGGGAGTTCTAATGATCGCAAATGATGTGCCTCACGTCTCGCCCCGACTCGAACTAGCTGGATCACCTGAAAAATCAACAAAGCGGGGGAGTGAGAACATGTAAACATGTCTCCTCCTCCCAGTGGGTACCGCAAGCCGACGAAGGCAAGCGTACACACTGATAACCAGGAGATAGATAGGTATAATCAATACAGTAGCTATGAAAAGGGAAACAAAGTACAACTACACTAGTGCTACTGTAAATGTCATGCATCAATAAATGAATATGGTAAATATACCCAATCTAAACATACCGTGCCAGTCCGCAGACCTCAGGCACATGCCACTCCTACTCTGCCAGCATATAAGTGCCCAACTGAGCTCACGGGTCGGACATACGACCACTTTTCCGAAAAAGAACACCCTCTTGCGGGGATCAACCGCTGGTGTTCGCGAAATGCGCAAGAGTAATGGCGATCAATGCAAGTATGACCAATAAATGTTGGCAAATAGCCAATAATCCACCCCTCCGGGTATACCGACCGTATAGGTCATCAGACAACCGTGTCAAGAAAATCGACCAAGAAGGTCACGAGAACATCATCTCAGATACAGGTATAATCATATCTACTCTACTGCTAGAACAGGAAAAGAATGCAAGTAGAGATCACAAGGTGCTAGCTCACAATCACAGACATATATGTATACGAAATATAAAAAGGGAGAGTGGAAGGAACGTCACCGAGCATGCACCACTAAACCAACTTCGGATCGAAGTACCCACCTGTCAAGGTCGCGTCTGCCTCCCTACTGTGGGGGAACGTCTACCGGACCTACGAAGGGTCCACCGGGTTAGTATATAACCCACATATAGTAAATACTAACTCACAATCCCACAACAATTCCACGGAAATCGGTTTCCCCAAACCGATTACCGTAACTCGCCGTAAGTCCTGAAAATTGTACTGGAACTTCGCCGGGACTCACGAAGTGTCCCGGAACACACCGACTCGCAACACGAGTCCCTCGCTGCCACCAAACACAGTGTTTTGGTTAACTAGGCAGCAATTACACAAACCATACCAAAACGATAGTCGTCGACAATCGTTCTAAGTCCGGGTTTCCAAAAGTGTCAATTTTGACACCCAAACCCACTGTCGCTCAACTTTCGTCTCGGAACCTTTGAAACAACGTAAATAATCAGCCAACAAGGCTCAGCGACAACGCATATTAACGTTACAACATCGTCGGAAGAAATCCGAACCGAAAACACGTTCCGACGGCTGCTTTCGCCGAAAGAACGCACCGGAAATCGATATCCGATTTCCGCAAAATACCTCGGACCCTGGACAATCAGTCCAGAGGTCGCCCGCAGTCCACACATACTGTCCATAGTGGCTAAATTGCACAAAAGTCCTTAAACATGCTTCTAATTCCAATATAACATGCGTTTTACGGAGTTTATGGGTCGTTACCTTGATCGGAGCATTTTCGAGGCCCGCCGAGACACATCCTGCTAGGTCTCGACAAGACGGAGGCCATGTTTGCTGTCCAGAGCACAGCGAACAGCCAACGAGCGCACTGGAGCGACCGAAACCTCGATTGGAAAGGTGGTCCGGAAGCGACAAACAAGAATCCGCTGTTTTGAGCCTCGATAACTACAAAACATGTGAGCACGGAGGTAGTCGACACCTCAGGAAGGTTGTGCTCACCAGCGGGGTCAACGGAAGTGCTCGGATCGCCGGAACAGTGATGCTGTCCAAAACAGCCCCATCTCGGGCTGAACCCGAGAGCAATGTGTTGCTCCGGCCGACGCCGGCGACGACAGCGGATGCGCCGGTGGGTGGCAGATGCGGCCGGTGGGGGACGGCCGGGGCTCGCATCAGCCGGCGGTGGGAGGCGGCAGTTGCGGCGGGCGGTGGTGCCCTAGCCCGCACAGATCCGAGGGGAGCTCGGGTCGGCCTCAGCGGCGGCGGAGGCGGCAGGGCTGCGCCGGACGGTGACGGGGGTCCCTCCGGGGTCACGAGGGAGGAAGGGAAGGCCGGCCGGAGCAGCGGCGGCGGCGCGCCAAGTCGCACGGCCGCCCGCAGGCTCTCAGTCTCAAACCGGCCGCGGCGGCGCTCGGCACGATCGGCGGCGACGGCGACGCCGGGGATCGGGTGCGGCGGTGCTGGGGAACCAAGGGTGACCGGCGGGAGGCTCCAGGAGGCGGCGGTGGTGACCCTTTGTCAACCCCAGCCCGCACGGGTCCATGGTCGCCCAGCCATGGATGCAGGGCGGCGCCGGCGCGCAGGGACGGCCGGGGACGGCGGGGCGGCGCGCCGGAGGTCCGTTGCTGTGGCAACAACCCGCAGAGAAGGATGCACCATCCTCCAGGTTGCTTCCAACAGAGAGGAAAGGAGAGAGAGAGAGAGATGGTGGTGATGATGGTGAGGGACGGCTTGGCTGCACCCACGACCGGCGACGGCTGGCCGGCGGCGGCTGGCGGCGCGCGCAGCAAGGTGCACAGGAGGTGAGGGGGTCGGCTAGGGTTGCTGTGGAGGGGTGGAGGCAGCTAGGGTTAGGGTTTCGCATATGAAACCCTAGACCACATATATATATATAGACTTGCCATTTTGCGCATAAGCCCACCGAAAACCCTAAATTCTTCATGGGTCCCTCACAGCACGCGTAAATCGCGCGTGAGTATCTCCACGCCAAGTTTCACGCGAATTGATCCATAAAATATTGGAACTTTAGCAAAATTACCATTTTGCGAACTTCGACCCCTTCGCGAACATGATGGAATTCCATGAGATCCGTTCATCGGATTCGCGAACGGACGGCACCAGCGCGTTCAGCGCTGCCGAATTATGGAACTCACGATTTTGTTTCATTCGATTTGCTTGTCGATTCACGACAAACCCATTGTCAATCCGATCCATCTATACATCATGTGTATAACCACCAACGATCGTTTCCAATCTCCTCGATTAGCGAACTCGCGACCAAAATCCATCGACACCAACTTTCTTTCGCATGATAGATCCCTTTCTGAGGATTCACACGCAAAGCGGAGCTACGGTAAGCTTTGCGAGGTCAACACACTGAAGTATAAGAGTCTATTTTTCGGCAAGGTCCAGTTTTCTCGAAAACCGTGCCTCAAATCTAAAATCTATTAGTGCCATTGAGTCCAGAATAGTCAGACAGTTGAAAACGAGCTATTGGACCACTATGAACGGAGTCCGATACACTCCGGAATCCATCTCTAATCATCGGCCTATCCGGAAAACCAGAGTTACTATTCACTTAAGTGAATCTTCAAAATCGCGTAACTCTTTCATTTTAAATCATTTTCTCCCGAAACTTGACGAGTGATCATGTAATTAAAATACACACATAAACATCGTCAACGGAGAGTTAAATTAAATATGAGAAAAATCTCGGTTCTTACATCATTCCCCCCTTAAAAGAAGTTTCGTCCCCGAAACTTGATTACATTTACTCCTCAAGAAAATGTGGCTAACGTTCTCGCATAATCGATTCAAGCTCCCATAGCGCTTCGGTTCCTCATGATTAGCCAATTGAAATCTAACATACGGAATGCTCCGGTTCCGCAGTTGTTACTCCTCACGTGCCAATATCTGCGTCGGAGCCTCATCGGAGGTCAGATCCTCCCGAAGCTGAATAGTCGTCGGACTGCTGACATGGGACGGATCAAGGATATACTTCCGAAGTATGGGCACGTGGAAGACATCATGTACTTGGGCGAGACTCGGAGGTAGAGTCAAACTATACGCCACCGGACCAACGCGCTCCCAGATCTCGAACGGTCCCACATATCTCGGGTTAAGCTTGCCCCTCAAACCGAACCGTTTGATCCCTCTGGATGGTGAAACCTTGAGCAGAACATGCTCGCCGACCTGAAACTCCAGGTCACAACGCCGATGGTCCGCGTAGCTCTTATGCCGACTCTGTGCAGTCAATAATCGTTCTCTAGCAATGCGAATCTTTGTCTCTGCGTCTACCACTAAGTCCGGCCTGATTATCCGGCGTTCTCCGATGTCGTCCTAACTGATAGGGGACCGACATCGACGCCCAAATAAAGTCTCACACGGTGCCATCCCAATGCTCGCCTGATGACTGTTGTTATAGGCGAAATCCACCAGTGACAGATATTTGAACCATCCATCACCATAATCTAGGACGCATGCACATAGCATATCCTCAAAAGTCTGAATAACTCGCTCAGACTGTCCATCACTCTGGTAATGAAGAGCCGTACTAAAGTTCAGCTTTGTACCCAAAGCTTGCTGTACACTCTTCCAAAATTGGGACAATAACTCCCTACTTAGAAATTCGAGGTCCACCCAAATCTGGTTCATATAGCAGTAACTAACTCAACTACGTCAAAGGTTCAAGCGGGAAAATCCCGAGACAATACCATAAGTCTGGAGTATGTTTTCGAAGTCCGAAACGACGCACTCCAACTTACAAACAACGTCAACCTGCTCACAACGAGTGAAACCATATCATTGTCCTAACTCCTGCGTCAATAACATTCCCCTCGGAGACCACAGTCTCCCACCAGTTTGATCATTGTCATTCTCAACATGCATAGGTTAGCTCATAATTAACCATGCAAAATTACAATTACATGCTTGAATTTAAACATGAATGGATGCAACCTATATAAATGACATCTTTCATTTTCTCCAAGATTCATCCCACAAGTTCACATATATATCATTCTTTTGGCATTGGTGTTGGAATCGCCGCACCACCAACCATTTCTCGAGGACCTACACAAGGTGCAGCCCCAGCTTGCGCCGCGTTTCATGGTGGTGTCCAGCATCCATCACCCCACCTAGTCGTGCTATGCATCCATGACCTGGGGTCGTGCATCGCATCCATCACCAAATCCCTCAAGGATCCGCATCAAGTACACTCCTAGCTTGCGCCGTATTTGATGGTGGTGTCCAGCATCCATCACCCCACCCAGTCGTGCGACGCCCCAACTTCCCAGGGGGTCACCCATCCTAGGACTACTCCCGTCCTAGCACGCTTAACTCTCTCAACCTCTTCGGCCTAGCCACCGCCGAAAATGCTTAAGCCGGGTTGAGAGTATAGTCCTATTATATTTCATATATAGGACTACCTGGGGTCTCACAATCTCCCCCCCTTTAAGCCCTGACGTCCCCGTCAGGCTCAGACTCACAAGTACCAGGCAATGTGAGACGTCTCGCTAGCCTGTCATTCAGACCCGGCTCAGCCGAGACCCATCTCACACTTCCGGCTGGTAATTGGCTCTGATACCAACTGTGGCGCCCCAACTTCCCAGGGGGTCACCCATCCTAGGACTACTCCCGTCCTAGCACGCTTAACTCTCTCAACCTCTTCGGCCTATCCACCACCGAAAATGCTTAAGCCGGGTTGAGAGTTTAGCCCTATTATATCTCATATATAGGACTAATCTGGGGTCTCACAAAATCTGATTTCTCAGGTTGAACAAGTGAACTGCTTATTATAAAATCATCAAAATTGTCATCATCACTTGCCTTTTGTCTTTTAGATGAACTTGAATGAATGTCGGCACTTGAATCGGTTGCTTTACCACTCACATTTATTTTAGAGATGGAAGAAAAGTATTCTGAAGCATAGCTATCAAAGAGATCAGATAAAGCTTTTCGAACTATCATTATATTTCTTTCAACCTCCTCACTTGGATATATTTTAGGAAAGCAGAATTTAACTAACAACATCTTGTATCTTGGATCTAAAATTGATGCAATTGCCATTAACAAGTTGCAAGAACCCCAATATTTATCAAATTTTTCATCCATCACTTGTGCCATGTTTCTCATAAAATAATCATTTGATGTAGCTTGTTCAGCTAGCACTTTCTTAACTCTATAAGTTTCCCGAAGGAACATGTTTGATGTAGGATAATCTGTTCCAGAAAAAATAGTGCTCACATCATAGAAGGGCTCTAAAAATTTTCTTATCTTGTCATATCTTTCCCATTGATCGTCAGTGGGGCACCATCTATAACATGGATCTCTATTTGCATATTCACCAAAAACCAATTTATAATGAAAAGCAGCATCAAGCATTTTATATGTTGAGTTCCATCTAGTAGTAACATCACTTGATAACCCTCTTTCTGTAGAGAGACCCAACTGCTTAGCAATTTCACCAAATTTTTGAAGTCGGCCAGGAGATTTCTTGAAGTATTTTACTGACTCTCTAATGTCACTAATTATCTCAGCAATTTCTTTAAGACCATCTTGAACCATCAAATTCAAAACATGTGCACAACATCTAATATGAAAGAAAAACTCCTTGAAGTGAAGCTTGTTTCTCCTTTTGAAGTTTAATATTAAACTTCGAGCCGCTACATCATTGCTTGAAGCATTATCTAGGGTAATTGTAGATACTTTATCTTGAATCCCCCAGTCTAACAAGCAATCAGAAATAGCATCGGAAATGACCAAACCAGTGTGTGGTGGCTCTAGCTCAATAAAATTAATCACACGTTTTTGCAATTGCCACTCTGGATCTATATAGTGAGCTGTCAAAGCCATATATCCAATTGTTTGCTTGGACGTCCAACAATCGCATGTAAGTGATATTTTATCAACAGTCTTTAGCACCTTTTTCAATTTCTCCTTTTCACTTTCGTAGACTTTCAAACATTCATTCTTAATAGTGTTTCTAGTCACCTTTTGAAAATTAGGATTCAATGCCTTGCACAATATATTGAACCATGTGTGCTCAACCATCGTAAATGGATATTCATGAACTATAATCATCTTAGCCATTATTTCTCGAATTTTAAAAGTGTCATAAGATGCAGAATGACCAATGTAGACAGGAGAAAATTCTACCTCATTATCTAGAACTTCATTTGGTGGAAAATTGATTAAACCTTGATCTTTAGGCTGATTTTTCAAGTAAAAACATTCATTCATATGCCTTTTTAACTGTGAGGTGGTGCCCGTCTTCGATTTTGAATACTTCTTTGTACAAAATTTGCATTTGAATTTTTTCACTAAGACTTTATTTTCAAGAACTTCTACTTCTTCAAAATATTCCCAAACCTTTGAAATTTTTTTTACGAGTTTTCTTTCCTTCTAGTTCATTTTCAATCTCATCCATATCGTGATTATCAGCCGTTTCATCTTTCTCTTGAGTATCACATGGTTCATTCGTGCCAACAAAAGATGCTGATTGTTGAGATGAATGGGGATGTGGCAAAGTTGGAGAAGACATAACTAACAAAACATAAATAGAATAATAGAAAGAGATATATAAGCACATACTAAAGAACAATAATATGAAAAAAGACATGATTAATTCAAGAAATAGCAATTGTGATCTTTCGAACTTACAGATTCCTGCTTGCTTTTCCTGCTTGCTGTTCAACGGAATATGTCCTCAAGATCACAATCCAGCTAGTTGTAACTTGTAAGTCATCTTTAGCTTCAAAAAAAATATAGAATGATAAATACAACCTTTAAAATTGAAAAGATAAATCAATATTCAGATTTGAAAATTTGAAAATAGTAAACCTAAAAACATAAGAAGAAAAACAGAAAAAAGGCTATCTATAAATGAACATACACATTTTAATTTTTACCTGTATAAATTTAAATAAATGAACATACACATTCGGTGATCATATTCTCTGTCAAAGAAGATGCAAGAAATACACATTGAGCACAATATAAATGAAGCTAAACTCACAAAAATATTGTGCTCGACATGGAAGAAGTTGAGCGGTGGTGGATTTCGCACCGATCCGACACGATCTACCTAAATCTCTGTAAAAAAATCACATCAACCGAGAAAAGGAAAGGAAATCCCTCGTATTCTGCTAAAAAAACTATAAGAAAAAGAAAAAAGAAAGAAGAAGACGAACGGCGAAGAGTGCGCTATCGGCCTACCGGGGGTGTGCGAACGGCGAAGATTGAAGAGCGTCGGGGGGGGGGGGGGGGGGGTCTCCGCCTCTGGGCCGTCGGGCCGTCGGGGACTCGGGAGGGTCTTCGGCTCTTCGCCTCTTCCGAATCGGGAGTTCGGGACGGCGGGACCTTCGGGTGTAGAGAGAGAGAGAGAGAGAGAGAGAGAGAGAGAAAGAGACGGACGACTCACAGACCCAGAGAGGCGGCCGCGGCCTGTGGGTGTGAGGGTGTCTCAATGAATTCTGAAAAAAGAAAAGAGAAATTAGGGTTAGGTTAGGAGGAGAAAAAGTTAAAAAGTTATTGTAATATTAACCATTAGATTTTGATCCAACGGTTGAAATTTTAAACTTAAATGGACTTCTTTATAAATAAGCTGGGCTTTGTTTTTAAGTTGGGCTAAATTTTTTAAAAAATAATAATTTGTATTATATATTTAGATACAAATATAATTATATATAATTATATATAAAAATATAATATATATAAATATTATATTAATATAAAATAAATGTAATCGAGCTGTTATCGAGCCGAACACGAGCGAGCTGACCCTAGCTCGTGTTCGGCTCGTTTATTAAACGAGCTGGAAATTCCAGCTCGTGTTCGGCTCGTTTACTAAACGAGCGAGCCGATCTCGAGCTCATTTCGAGCCGAACACGAGCTGGCTCGCGAACAGCGAGCTGGATTGCCAGCCCTAGCCGAATCGTCTGTCTCGCTAGAAGCGTTCGGCTCATCTTGAGCCGAAGATACTTCTTCAAGAAAAGAAATATTTTTCTCTTTTCCTTTCCATTCATTGTTTCGGCTCCACCTTGGCCGATCATCATTATTTTCTTTCCGGAATTACTCATATTGGGCAACTCGGACGCCCAGATCGAATAAATTTGGAAAATATTTATCCTCCAAATGGTCCTTGATTTTAAAATGTAGACCATTAAAAGTCATTTTAGCAAATTCCGACTCTGGCATCCTAACAAAACATCGACTCCTTACTGTTTTGAACCAGTTTAAATATTCTTCAACCGATTTGCTTGATCTTTGCCGATATATGTCACGCCCCGGGCTAGTTCAAGATGCAGAAAAACGTGCTAAATTTTTTTTTTTTGAAAAGCCTAGCCCGTGCCACGTACAGACCCGCCACAAATACAGGGTCCACTGTACACACGGACAGAGCCTCCCCTGTATTTGCACGGCGTCCAACAACAAACAACAGGATCACAACCACCATTCATTCATCCCAACAGCACATCAACACAACGAGAGATTCATACAGCTAACAGTCCTTAACCTGTATGAATCTAAGCAAATCCTTAAGCGAAGGATGATGCAATGCACAAGCAACAATCATTCTAGAAAGCTGCTCCTTACCCAGAAGCTTTAGTTTGAAACCCTAATCTCAATCATTGAAGAAGCCTTTGAAAACTGTTCTCCACACGAGAACTCTCTTTTTGAAATCACAAAACCGAGCAATCAGAAATCCATTTGAAAACCGTTTCCCACACGAAAACCTTGTTTTACGACGCTACCACGAGGGGTAGAAAACCGAAATGCTAGATAACGAAACGATTGAAAAGCAAGGATACAATCAACTAGTCCAAGCATGCAGTCATCACACAAGCATATAGAATGAATCCACAACATAAGCATGCTAGAATTTACAACGGGGTAACTGAACCACACATTACATCTATCAAATAGAGGTAGGGGAATAACCAAATCTGGGGATGTAGCCTCACGAGTCGGAACCTCTAGAGCTACTATCTAGGCGTGCCTCGCAGCGTCCCGACACTCACCACCCTGCTCACCTGAAACCTGTAAAGGGGGTGGGGGGTGAGAACATGCACGCATGTCTCCCCTCCCAGTGGGTACCGCAAGCCGACGAAGGCGAGGTGTACACACCGGCACGAGGGTCAACAAAAGATAGATATGGTAAACAGTAGCAAAAGTAAATATGAGGCTGAACCTATAACAGAAATAACAATGCTACTGTAAACAACTAGTATGCATCAAAGGGGATAACCACAAAGTGAACCCAATCTATAGCCACCAGGGGGTGGCCCTGGCACTGTCACCCTGCTCAATCCAACGGCACCATCCATCCCGACGCAATGCTCGGGGCCACGGGTCGGTAGAAATTCACGACCCTTTTCCGGAAAAGAACACCTCTAAACGGTGGATCAGACCGCGGTGTACGTGAAGTGCGGGAAGAGCTGTGACGATCGATGCATATGCTCAAACCACAGAACGGCAACAAGCCGAGAAGCAACCAATAAACCACAACTAGGATCGCTCGGAACAACAGGCGATCACCTCCGACCAACTGGGTCGTCTCAAGGAATATGCAAGCCACACTAGGATCGCTCAGAATGACAAGCGATCCCCACCGACCGACTCAAGAACATGCAAACCACACTAGGATCGCTCAGAATGACAAGCGATCCCCACCGACCGACTGGGTCGTCTCAAAGAACATGCAACCCACACTACTCTACTATCCAAGCACGCATATGAGTAGAGTCTACGGGAGTCAAGTGAACTACTAACAGAAAAGCAAAGGAAGGGATAGAAAGGTATCACCGTAGTCCACTGAACCGACTCCGGGTCGAAGTACCCACCTGTAGGTAAGATCCAATCTAACACCGACGGCTCTCGGGAACCGCGACAGGACCTACGAAAGACTCACAGGGTCAAGGTCCACCAAGTCGACGCTAAACACAAAGCTCTCACATCCCGAAACCGGCGGATCGCCCGGGAAACCCACCGGGACGATCCCGAAACCACACAAAGCCCCAGAGGGGTACCAAACAGCCAACAAGGCCCCTCGCTGTCCCCGAACACAACAAACCAAGTGACGGGACAGCGAGCACAAGCACGGGGTGCCACGAACATCAAACGCACCCGTAAAGGCTTCCCGGGTTCCCGAAAAGTGCCGATTTGGCACCGGAACCCCACATCACTCATCCGCTGTCCTTGGAACTTCGGGACAGCGATGAGGAACAGCCAACGAGGCCACACGATGAAGCCAAGTCGCTCGCGAAAACAGCGAGTGAGTCGCACAACTAGAAACGTGCGTTTTGCCGATTATTTCATCGAAAAACGCGTCGGAAACAAGTCCGAAACCACACGAAGGGCGAGGGGGTAGGACAAACAGTCCACAGGGTCTCCAAGACCTTACCCTTGCTGCCCACAGCGTCGCTACGCTGTCACAAACGCCTAAGTCCCCAAACATGCAACATACACAAACATACAATCACTAAATTAGGCCGTTCGAGCAATCCGTTCGTCCGCTCGAACTTCCGCAAGTACCAGCGGATAGGTATCGTCGTCACGGAGACCGTGCTCACTGTCCCGCTGCGACAGGACCAGTCGCAAGCCGGGAAAACCCATAAAAACAGTGGGCGCGTGCACAAAAGCAAGCTTAACTAGGGCCGCGTGAGCAAGCCGTACATCCGCACGACCTTCCGCAAGCACCAGCGGATCGGCAACGACGTGACGGAGGCTATGCTCACAGCCCCACTGCGACAGGACCAGTCGCAGTCCGGAAAAGTGCATAAAAACAGCGGGCAAAAGGCAAAAATAGCCCGACAAAGGCCGCACGACGCAACGGCTCAACCAAAAACCAGAACTAGGGTGAGCACGGTGTTCAGCACGTCGCTGCGATCGCCGGGCTCACCCTCCCGAGCTTCGGGGGTCAGCAGGGAGCTCAAGCATCCCAACAAAACAAAAAAACACCACAATGCAAGGCCCCGGCCGGAGCAACCAGCTCCCGGCCGGCTGCCGGCCGGCAGGCAGGGCCAGCGGCGGCCAGCATCGGCAGCGGAGGTGCCAAGGAGAAGGAGGCTCACCTCAGCCGGCGGCGGGAAGCGGCGGCGGCGGCGGGGGAAGAGGATAGCTCTCGGGTTGGCTGCCAGGGGCGAGGGCACGGCGGCGCCGGCAACGAACGGCAACGGCGGCCGGCGGCGATGCGAGCACCGGCTCGAGGGGGTCGCCGGACATCGCCCTGTCGGTGTCCGCGACAAAAACAGAGGCGGGTGGCGGCGGCGGGGGGGAAACAGAGGTTGCCCTAGCCGAGCCCGCGGCGGCTCCGGCGGCTCTCCGGCGGCACGGCGATGGCCGGGGAGGCAGGAGGCGGCGCCGGAGGTCGCGGGGGAGGTGACGCTCACCTTCCCAGGGTGCGGGAGGCGGCGGCGGCAGGGGCTCACCACCCTCGGCCAGCTGCTGCTCCAGCAGCTGGCCGCAGCAGCTCAGGCTGCTTCCGGCGGCCCTCCGGCGGCACGGCGGCGGTCCCCCGCGTCACAGAAACCTCAGGGGGAGCTCGGCGTGGGTTCCCCCTGGGTGCTCACCTCAAGAAGAAGAAGAAGAAGAAAGAAGAAGAAGAAGAAGAAGAAAAAGAGAAAATGGGGAGAGAGGGGTGTGGCCGGAGCTGCTCCGGCCAGGCAGTGGCCGGCGGCGGCCGGCGCTGCACAGAGAGGAGGCCGAGGGGCAGGGGGAGCTCGGGCTCCACTCTGGGAGCAAGGGAGAGAGAAGGAGTGAGAGAGAGGGAGAGTGAGAGAGAGAGTGTGAGGGGATGTTTCACCCACCCCCTCCACCAACCAAATTACAGAAAAAACCCCTCCAAACTCGGCAAAACACCCCAAGGTCCCTTCAGCCAGCACAAGAAGCCCAAACACCCATCCACAAGCAATCTCACGCGAAACGGTGCGAGAACAGGGTCCAAATCGCGAAATTACAAAATGCGACTTACGACCTCTCGGCGATCAAGATGGAATAACTTTTTATCCGCTCGTCGCACGACGACGCGGATCGCGCCATCGCGTTCAGCACTGCCGAGACATCGAACTCACCATTTTGGTTCGTCAGATTCGGACTCCGGATCGCGCCGTTAAGCCGTTCACTCTCCGCGACGAAAAACCAACAACTATTAAAATCCACTAAAATCACTTATATACATATATATATATATATATAAATACCGGTATATATATACGTATACTGATCAAAAACACAGTAATGGGGGAGAGGAACACTGAGAATTTCAAATTCCCAAAATTCGGATTCTCACATCACTCCCACCTAACAAGAAGTTTCGTCCCCGAAACTTACCCACACACTATCCGCGAACAACAGCGGATACCGCTCACACGAAGCAGACTCTAGCTCCCAAGAAATCTCGCGCTCCTCGCGACTCATCCACCGCAGTCTCACCAACAGAAAGCTCCGGTTCCTCAACTGCTTCACCTTGCGAGCTAAAAACCTCACAGGCACCTCACCGCAGCTGAGATCCTCCCTCAGCTGAACCGTTGTCGGGCCGATCACACGACGCTCACCCACGTCAACCAAACAGAACGGTGATCGACAACGACTTCCATACTAAGCCTCGCACGGTGCCAATCCAACGCTCGCCAGGAAGCTGTCGCAGGAGGCAAACTCCACCAGGGGAAGATATCTGAATCAATCCTCACTAAAAACCAAAACGCATGCTCGGAGCATAACCTCGAGAGTCTAGAAGACTCGCTCCGACTGCCCAACACTCTGAGGGTTGAACTGAGCTAAAGTCGAGCCTCGTCCCCAGTGCCTATTGCAGGCTCCTCCAGAACTGGGAAACGAAGCGAGAACTCCAACCCAAAACGATCGACGCTGGCCCTCCAAACAGCCCAACGAACTCATCCAAAAAGAGCTGCGCCAGTCGATCCCCAAGACTAAAACAGACGTACCGATAGGAAGTGAGCTGTTTTCGTCAGACAGTCCACAAAACCCAGAACGCAACTTGACCTCGCCGAGAACGAGGCAACCCGGTGGGTGACGAAAAAAAAACCAAGGTGATCAGCTTCCACTTCCCTACGGTACAGGCAACGGTCAAAGCTTCTCTGCTGACAAACCTGGCACAGTGCCACATGCTGAGCTACAACCAGAAACTCAACCCCAAGTCGCGGTACATCTTCGTCTCTCCAGGATGAACGGTGTACGGCGACTGGTGTGCCTCAGCCAAAACTCTCACCTCAAATCCTGAACGCTGGGCACACAACTCCATCCTCGAAGGAAGACCAACAGCATGTAGCACGAAGTCACCTTCTCTGTCCTGCTCGCACTCTCTACCAGTGCGGATCCATCGGTTGCTCACCGAAAAAAACTGATCCGTCAAGGTGGGTGTACCTCCAAAGGCAACAACTACGCGGTAGCTCCACAAGGTACAGTCTCAAAAGCTCGAGAGCGTACACCACTGCTGCTAACTCCAGATCGAGCGCTAGATAGATCTTCTTACGGTCCATCAACTAGCGCGGAGCACAAACGATAATCCTCTCTTGCTGCATGAGCACGCACCCCAATCCCATCCAAGATGCATCGCAGAAGACCATAACAACCTCACCAGGCTGCGACAATGCCAAGATAGGGGCACGAGTCAAACAGTCCATCGGGTCCTAGAAGCTCATCAAACAGGCGGGAGTCTACAGAAACCACGCGCCATTCCTCGACAGCATGCTCAAAGGGGCGGCGATCTTGAGAAGGACCCTCAACAAATCGCCGCCGGCAACAACGCCCAAGCCGAGGGAGCTCCTAAACTCTGCCACAGAAGTCGGAACAGGCCAAACTACTACAAGGTCCACCTTCCTTGGTTCCTCCACAAAACCAACCCACGTCACGATGCGAACCAAGAAGGAAACTCTTCGAAGAGATCAGTATGTCGTCAAAGGAGACCACGACAAATTGATCCAAGAACTGCCGAAACCCAGTTCATCAAATCCAAAAAGCTGCCGGAACGTTCGTCAAACCGAACGGCGAAACCGTGACCTCGTAAAGCCCGTAACGAGTCCGGAGGGCCGTCTAACGCAACGTCCGCGGCCTTGATCCTCAACTAAGGATAACCTGGCTGCAGAACACACTTCGAGAAAACCGAGGCTCCCTGGAGCCGGTCGAAGAGATCGAAGGTCTGCGGTAGAGGGTACAAAAACAACACCGACCAACAGGTAGCTCGACTCACAATCCAACCAACGGAAACCTTGCGAGTCCAACACTCAGGCGTACAGGGCTGCCAATCGCAACAAGCGATACAAGCACCAACGATGCCGAACCTCAGATCCAAAGATCGGACACGCGCTCCAAAGCGAAACTATACGAAAGACACGGCGAAAACTCTGCACGCAAACACAGCTCGGAGCCCACAACCAGGCTCCCGTCATCCCGAAACCGAGCTAAGAGGGCACCCTGACTCAACCGGAGTCAAACCAACGGCAGTGATGGCAAATCAACTGCGCAAAACCACGCCAGGATTAGCTCAAGGCTCACCACTAGATCGGGGATGACCAACACACAGCTTTCCGCAAGACGACAAGGGCGAGAATGTCTTGCAAGGGGAAAGCACCGACCCAATCCAGAAAGTCCCCAAGAAGGGATAGGGTATTCCGTTCTAACTTTCGACACTACGTTGTCTGCAGCCAACGTACTTATCAAAAGAAAACGAAATATCCCAAGGTCAAGGCCAACAACCAGTTGGCAACACCACAAAGGTACCAGGTCAACCACTCAACAGCTGGACCAAGGTCACAGACGAGTCACCGAATTAACGGGAACAGCAAACCGACCCACAAAACAAAGTCTACCCTGAGCCAACTCCCTAGGAGTCATCGGCTTCCAACAATGAACCGACGGCTACAGGCGACAAAGGGTCGTCAACCACACGAACCAAACCGGAGGCAGAACAAAACCAGCGTCGAACGCGGTGAGATCTCCAACAAAAACCTGGAAGATCTCGCGGCAACACGGAAACCTACAAGTACCACCAGGAATCCCATAACACACCAATTTAGGCGTTAGGATAGCCGCAAACCACGTAGGCACCAACAAACACCCGACACTCAACAGTGTCCACTCAGTCTAGTACACGTCAGTTCGACGCCAGAACTAGCCAATGGTCGAAAGACCAACACTGACGATGCCACCAGCAAGACGTCAGAGGGGTAGGTTTCACCGCCCTACCCAACAAAACAGAGAGGGGAAACACCCAAACTGCGGTCGAAACTGCTCAAAAAGCACCGTCTCCGTAGAGACGCTCGCAGAGGCCCTCGTGCTCAACACGAAAAGTGGGGACAGGGCAAGAACAGCCCAAACAACAACACAGATCCACCGAGTGACGTTCCCAAGCCCACAAGGGCTACCACCTACCAATGAGTGGTTACACAAGGGGAAAAGGCACCCTGCCACTTGGGATCTGTAAGGTACTCCACCACCACTACTAGAAGGAGTACGAGCCTGCGAACAAGGGCAGATCAAAACTCAGGAGATCCGCCCAAAAACACGCTCGGATGTGGCCACCACCCCCAAACACGGGGTCGGCGTCCACGCGCGAAACAGCCGACGAAGTCGCTGTTGTCGTCACGGTCGTCGTCGCACAACGGTGTGGGTGCCACAGGAGGGTCTGCAGTCATCGGGGCACACGGCGAAGGAGTAGGAGGGGCTGGAGCGGCAGCTGCCGTAGCCTGTTGCTGCAAAAACCACCGGAACAAGCCGGAACATGCCGGAGAGGGTCGCCAACAGACCCCTCGCCTCGGCCTCAAGCACACAGGGTACGATCCACACCAGGCTGTCCGCCTCCTGCCAGCTCCTCACTCGAACCAGCCACAACAGCCCGATACAGAACACCAGCAGACGGCTCCTCAGGCGCACGCCCACCACCACGACCCGGACGAGGAGGTCTACCAAGACCACAAGCCAACTGCAAAACGCAGAAACCAGCGCAAGAGAAAAGGGGTCGGCAACTCCCACAAAACACAAGCCGAAACAAACCCCTCGAACTCGCGCGCCTATACACCCTAGGTCTTCCTATGGGTCAGCCTAACCAGTGGTTCAGTTACAAGTTGATGAATGAACGAGTGTTTGTTCCCTTTACGCTCTGATACCATCTTAATCTGTCACGCCCCGGGCTAGTTCAAGATGCGGAAAAACGTGCTAAATTTTTTTTTTTTTTTTTTGAAAAGCCTAGCCCGTGCCACGTACAGACCCGCCACAAATATAGGGTCCACTGTACACACGGACAGAGCCTCCCCTGTATTTGCACGGCGTCCAACAACAACAAACAACAGGATCACAACCACCATTCATTCATCCCAACAGCACATCAACACAACGAGAGATTCATACAGCTAACAGTCCTTAACCTGTATGAATCTAAGCAAATCCTTAAGCGAAGGATGATGCAATGCACAAGCAACAATCATTCTAGAAAGCTGCTCCTTACCCAGAAGCTTTAGTTTGAAACCCTAATCTCAATCATTGAAGAAGCCTTTGAAAACTGTTCTCCACACGAGAACTCTCTTTTTGAAATCACAAAACCGAGCAATCAGAAATCCATTTGAAAACCGTTTCCCACACGGAAACCTTGTTTTACGACGCTACCACGAGGGGTAGAAAACCGAAATGCTAGATAACGAAACGATTGAAAAGCAAGGATACAATCAACTAGTCCAAGCATGCAGTCATCACACAAGCATATAGAATGAATCCACAACATAAGCATGCTAGAATTTACAACGGGGTAACTGAACCACACATTACATCTATCAAATAGAGGTAGGGGAATAACCAAATCTGGGGATGTAGCCTCACGAGTCGGAACCTCTAGAGCTACTATCTAGGCGTGCCTCGCAGCGTCCCGACACTCACCACCCTGCTCACCTGAAACCTGTAAAGGGGGTGGGGGGTGAGAACATGCACGCATGTCTCCCCTCCCAGTGGGTACCGCAAGCCGACGAAGGCGAGGTGTACACACCGGCACGAGGGTCAACAAAAGATAGATATGGTAAACAGTAGCAAAAGTAAATATGAGGCTGAACCTATAACAGAAATAACAATGCTACTGTAAACAACTAGTATGCATCAAAGGGGATAACCACAAAGTGAACCCAATCTATAGCCACCAGGGGGTGGCCCTGGCACTGTCACCCTGCTCAATCCAACGGCACCATCCATCCCGACGCAATGCTCGGGGCCACGGGTCGGTAGAAATTCACGACCCTTTTCCGGAAAAGAACACCTCTAAACGGTGGATCAGACCGCGGTGTACGTGAAGTGCGGGAAGAGCTGTGACGATCGATGCATATGCTCAAACCACAGAACGGCAACAAGCCGAGAAGCAACCAATAAACCACAACTAGGATCGCTCGGAACAACAGGCGATCACCTCCGACCAACTGGGTCGTCTCAAGGAATATGCAAGCCACACTAGGATCGCTCAGACTGACAAGCGATCCCCACCGACCGACTGGGTCGTCTCAAGAACATGCAAACCACACTAGGATCGCTCAGAATGACAAGCGATCCCCACCGACCGACTGGGTCGTCTCAAAGAACATGCAACCCACACTACTCTACTATCCAAGCACGCATATGAGTAGAGTCTACGGGAGTCAAGTGAACTACTAACAGAAAAGCAAAGGAAGGGATAGAAAGGTATCACCGTAGTCCACTGAACCGACTCCGGGTCGAAGTACCCACCTGTAGGTAAGATCCAATCTAACACCGACGGCTCTCGGGAACCGCGACAGGACCTACGAAAGACTCACAGGGTCAAGGTCCACCAAGTCGACGCTAAACACAAAGCTCTCACATCCCGAAACCGGCGGATCGCCCGGGAAACCCACCGGGACGATCCCGAAACCACACAAAGCCCCAGAGGGGTACCAAACAGCCAACAAGGCCCCTCGCTGTCCCCGAACACAACAAACCAAGTGACGGGACAGCGAGCACAAGCACGGGGTGCCACGAACATCAAACGCACCCGTAAAGGCTTCCCGGGTTCCCGAAAAGTGCCGATTTGGCACCGGAACCCCACATCACTCATCCGCTGTCCTTGGAACTTCGGGACAGCGATGAGGAACAGCCAACGAGGCCACACGATGAAGCCAAGTCGCTCGCAAAAACAGCGAGTGAGTCGCACAACTAGAAACGTGCGTTTTGCCGATTATTTCATCGAAAAACGCGTCGGAAACAAGTCCGAAACCACACGAAGGGCGAGGGGGTAGGACAAACAGTCCACAGGGTCTCCAAGACCTTACCCTTGCTGCCCACAGCGTCGCTACGCTGTCACAAACGCCTAAGTCCCCAAACATGCAACATACACAAACATACAATCACTAAATTAGGCCGTTCGAGCAATCCGTTCGTCCGCTCGAACTTCCGCAAGTACCAGCGGATAGGTATCGTCGTCACGGAGACCGTGCTCACTGTCCCGCTGCGACAGGACCAGTCGCAAGCCGGGAAAACCCATAAAAACAGTGGGCGCGTGCACAAAAGCAAGCTTAACTAGGGCCGCGTGAGCAAGCCGTACATCCGCACGACCTTCCGCAAGCACCAGCGGATCGGCAACGACGTGACGAAGGCTATGCTCACAGCCCCACTGCGACAGGACCAGTCGCAGTCCGGGAAAGTGCATAAAAACAGCGGGCAAAAGGCAAAAATAGCCCGACAAAGGCCGCACGACGCAACGGCTCAACCAAAACCAGAACTAGGGTGAGCACGGTGTTCAGCACGTCGCTGCGATCGCCGGGCTCACCCTCCCGAGCTTCGGGGGTCAGCAGGGAGCTCAAGCATCCCAACAAAACAAAAACACCACAATGCAAGGCCCCGGCCGGAGCAACCAGCTCCGGCCGGCTGCCGGCCGGCAGGCAGGGCCAGCGGCGGCCAGCATCGGCAGCGGAGGTGCCAAGGAGAAGGAGGCTCACCTCAGCCGGCGGCGGGAAGCGGCGGCGGCGGCGCGGGGGGAAGAGGATAGCTCTCGGGTTGGCTGCCAGGGGCGAGGGCACGGCGGCGCCGGCAACGAACGGCAACGGCGGCCGGCGGCGATGCGAGCACCGGCTCGAGGGGGTCGCCGGACATCGCCCTGTCGGTGTCCGCGACAAAAACAGAGGCGGGTGGCGGCGCGGGGAAACAGAGGTTGCCCTAGCCGAGCCCGCGGCGGCTCCGGCGGCTCTCCGGCGGCACGGCGATGGCCGGGGAGGCAGGAGGCGGCGCCGGAGGTCGCGGGGGGGGGAGGTGACGCTCACCTTCCCAGGGTGCGGGAGGCGGCGGCGGCAGGGGCTCACCACCCTCGGCCAGCTGCTGCTCCAGCAGCTGGCCGCAGCAGCTCAGGCTGCTTCCGGCGGCCCTCCGGCGGCACGGCGGCGGTCCCCCCGCGTCACAGAAACCTCAGGGGGAGCTCGGCGTGGGTTCCCCCTGGGTGCTCACCTCAGAGAAGAAGAAGAGAGAAGAAGAAGAAGAAGAAAAAGAGAAAATGGGGAGAGAGGGGGGTGGCCGGAGCTGCTCCGGCCAGGCAGTGGCCGGCGGCGGCCGGCGCTGCACAGGGAGGAGGCCGAGGGGCAGGGGGAGCTCGGGCTCCACTCTGGGAGCAAGGGAGAGAAGGAGTGAGAGAGGGAGAGTGAGAGAGAGAGTGTGAGGGGATGTTTCACCCACCCCCTCCACCAACCAAATTACAGAAAAACCCCTCCAAACTCGGCAAAACACCCCAAGGTCCCTTCAGCCAGCACAAGAAGCCCAAACACCCCTCCACAAGCAATCTCACGCGAAACGGTGCGAGAACAGGGTCCAAATCGCGAAATTACAAAATGCGACTTACGACCTCTCGGCGATCAAGATGGAATAACTTTTTATCCGCTCGTCGCACGACGACGCGGATCGTGCCATCGCGTTCAGCACTGCCGAGACATCGAACTCACCATTTTGGTTCGTCAGATTCGGACTCCGGATCACGCCGTTAAGCCGTTCACTCTCCGCGACGAAAAACCAACAACTATTAAAATCCACTAAAATCACTTATATACATATATATATATAAATACCGGTATATATATACGTATACTGATCAAAAACACAGTAATGGGGGAGAGGAACACTGAGAATTTCAAATTCCCAAAATTCGGATTCTCACAATATAAAGCCAAATCAGCAACCGAAAATTCCGGTTCTGACCTATAAAATTGTTCATGAAACTTTCTTTCCAATTCGTCCCAATCCCTGACAGAATTGGCTGGCAAACTAGTATACCATGTGAACGCCGTCTTAGTTAACGACGTATTGAATAATCTAAGCTTAAGAAATGGATCTGCGGCGGCCTCTCTACATTAGGTCGTGAATCGCGCCACATGTTCAACCGTGTTTCCGGTCTCATCGCCCGAAAATTTATCAAATTTCGGCATCTTTCAGTTTGCCGGATAAGGATGTTCTACATCTATGTTGGCGGGATAGGGAGATTTAAATACAGTCCGCATCGCCGGCCTAGTCCCGACTCCGAAAGTATTCCGGATGGCCTCCTCTATCTGCATGTATAGTTCATTATTGTTCCCTGGAGCGGGAATAGGTGCTGGTATCTAGACTGGGTTCTGCCCAATAGGCAATCCAAAATTTTGCGCTGCAGGGTTCACGCCCTTCATCACATTGGAATTTTGCCCCCCAAGTCTTGCCCCTATATTTTGAGACTGGTAAGCCGGTAACGGCGGTGGAGGAGGTAAACCCCATGCTACCTCCGGCTGCTGACCGACATTTGCATTTGTCGGTCTATAGGCAGCTTGGAATGGAGCCGCCTGAGGCTGCATAATGGCTGGTGTAACTGGATTTTGTAACACCGGCGTACCCGCAGGCCCTGGCAGGCCTGGGTACTGTTGTTCATTTCGAATTAACAATTGCCCAATTCGGGCAATGTTTTTGTTCGAAGCCGTGATAGCTGCTAAAACTACGTCTAAACAGTTGGTGCTTCGATGACTATTTTGGTCCAAGACTTGTAAGACTCGAGCCATCTGTCCCAGCGCCTGAGCCAGACTCGACTCTTGTTGGTCAGACTGACCACTATTTTTCGCCTCTGTTGGTAATACTGCTTGATGTACGTTCACAATTTCAGTATTACTAGCCTGGTCGTTCCCCGACATTCGGGGAACGGTTCGGTTGCGGAGGTTCATGGCATTATCATCCGCCATAATTTAAATAAAGCAGTAATTTACCTTGAATTGAAAGGTGTCCCACTGGGCGTGCCAAAAATTGTTGCGTGCCGAATTCGTGGACCGTTGACCCGGCCCGAAATCTTCCTCGAAAAGCGTGCGAGGAGACGAAACGGTTTTTGAAAATGACCCTCGAAGTTTGCGCCCATTGATCAAGCGATTCGGTTGATGAGGGATCGGATCAACCGAGTTCAGAAGCACACAGGATATTGGGTCGGCTGATGAGCCGAGCGTGCAAACACCCAAGTTAGTTTGGTCGGCTGATGAGCCGAATGAAAATTTGTATATAGAATCGGACTGTGTACAAAAAGAAATCTACCTTTGATCTACTCCTAGAAAAAGTAGTAAGTGCAGAAAAGAAGAAAAAATTACAAGTAGCCTACTCCTAGAAAGCAAAAATGCGTGGAAATAAAAAAATTGGTCTTCTCGTTCTCAAGGGAAAAAAGACCCTTCATCAGGCTTTCTCTTGCTTATTTATACCCCCGTCGGGGGCTTTCAGTTTTTTTCATGATCGGCCACATCGCTATTTCCCTGGACTACATCTGGCCGATCTTAACCACAAACAGTTTTGGTAACCGCTTTGCCGTTTCTGGTGTATGCCTCCAACACCCGGTACATCATCTATTCTTAGCTCCGCACGTGCACCGGTTCCATGACACGATTTTCGAGGCGTCAACAGAAACAAATAAAATATTTCTCTATTTTTTTTTTTTGCATACGCTTTTTAATTACCATACATATATAATAAATATTTTTCATAATCCAAAACGGAAGCTTATTAGAGCACCCCAATTTTCCCCGTCCACTAATAAGGGCTGTTAAACTCTCTTAAGCCTGGGCCCTCTCTCTATTAGAAAAGGCTGGATTTTGGGCTCGGAGTCAGAGCCTGGCTCGTCCTCGACCCACACCCATTATCAGTTGTAAGCGATCGACGTAATATAGCTAGCGAATATTGCTTGAAAGCCAGGCCACTCATAATTAGTAAGTTGGAGAGTTCACTTTTTTGGAAAACTGGGCATGAAGCCATAAAAACTTTATCTTTGACCACGCATCTCATTTGAAATAAAATGTCTAACTAGGTCAATTGTAATTTTTGATTAATGATAGAGATAATTACAATAAGATTAAAAAAAAAAATGAGATGCTCGATCAAGATGGAACTTTAATGGAGTAGGTTGTTAGTACACTCTTTAGCCAGGTGGTCTCTCTAATTGAAACATAAGATGCGTTGAAAGTAATCTATTCTATTAGTGGAAAAATATTTCTTTTAGTTTGATAAAGTATTTTCAAGCAGTAAACAATATCTTCCAAAGCAACAAATTATAACAGAGAGAATAGGATAAGATCGGGCATGTGGGTTGAGGCATGGGTAGCACTATTTTGTAAACAAAATTGCTTCTCTGCGTGCGAGACTCCGACAAACACTTCTAGCGATACAACAACCACAAATTATCATGTCGATCAACACGTCTTTAAGATAGCGCAAGTTGAACCAACGAGACTTTCAAAAATCCTACAAATAGAAGGAAAATAGTAAGAAAGGAGAAACCTTTAAACTTTGTTAAACTATTGTGAGCAAGTAAAATATTTAAAGAAAATAACTCTTCACCTTCCCCTCCTTATATAAGTTGAGAGGAGGAAGCAACCATGTAGGAGGTGATCATTAAAGGCCAACCTAAAAAGTTGTGAGGCTGGTTTAGTGCTGGAAGAGGCTCCATTGGCTGAATAGCAGATAAGTTGAAATAAAATAAATGAAAAATAAAAGTTTTAAGTGAACCGAGCCGGCTACCCAAGGATATATAAAGTGCAATTACTTTTTATAAGTTTTTCATCTAGAACTAAACTTATGAGTGATAAATAATGCACAAACCCCAAGTAAAGCCCATTGAATATTGGGCGACTGAAGAAGCCAATTAACTAATCTATACTATATATAAAAGCGTATAGGAATGACAGACGGAATAAAAAAAAAATAAAAGAATATTCCTTACGAACGGTTATTATTAATTTTTTAAAAATATCTCAAATAAATAAGAACGAACGGTTATGATCAATCTGTTAAAAAATAGTATTTCTATACATTTATTTTAAATTAAAAATTTAAATTTGATTTTAAATCGTGATTTAAATTTAATTTTTGATATCAAATTTGAATTAACAATTAAAAAAATTAATTATATAGTGGATCAAAATTAAATTTTAAATTTTAAAATAAATGTGAAGTAAATTTTGATGCTTTTAGTTTAAAACACATACTTAAATTTTAGATTAATCAAAAATCAAAAAATATATAAAAAATATTTAATGTATATAAGAAAAAGAACAATATAGAAAATTACAAATATTTTCTAATAAAATATAACATATGAATTTATAAAATATAATTTTTATTGTAAATTTTTTAAATAAATATAATGTATAAATTTATATTAGTTTAAGATAAATTAAAATAATTATTATGTGCATTTGCACGTACACTCAACTAGTTAAATTAAATTTTTAATCATCATGTAAGTAAATAAACAACAATAATTAAGATGCATGTGTAGTATATATGTCTCACCATTGTAAGTTATGCAGTAGAGTAGAATCATATAGAAAAATGCCACCTAGCTCAAAAAACTCCGTTAGTATTAGTACCTCCGTTGAATAAAGAAATAAAAAAAAAAAAAGTGTTACAGCTGCTGTACGCTGAAAGAAATTAAATTGTGCACATATATAAATATGAACTAGGCTATTATACTATTAATAGTACCAAGTCATTGATGCTATTAGATTTTCGGCCGTTGGATGAAGGGATGTACGGTTAGGATGATAGTGGTCCTCTAGGGTTGAGTGGGTGGTTGGTTGAATAGTATGATCTAACGGGTGAAAATGGTCAAAGGGATAGATCTAACGGCGAAAAACTTGATAGCACCAAGCGCTTGGTGCTATTGATAATATAGTAGCCGGACTCTATAAATATTGCATTATATATATATATATATATATATTTCAGTTACTATCCTTTCAAGAGGACGGAGGCATTCGTCCTTCTAAGTCGATTTAGATGATAGAGATTCCGAATCGATGATCAGAATCGTTAAGGTTGATCTAGAGTATTTAAAGCGTCTAGAAACTAAATTTCATAAATTTTAAAAGTCGTTATCAAGTTCCATCGAAGAGTCGAAAAATGAACGATAAAAAACGAATAACCTTGTGAAAATAGATGTTAGGCTTTCCCAATTCATGATCGGGGTTATCAAACGTTATCTAAATATTATAAAAAAATTTCTATCAAAAATTCAAACGGTTTGGATTGCTTTACACCGTTAAACAAGCGAACGGCTCATATAGGCCGTCAAAATCTGTCGATTTTGTAATCTTTAATTTGATCACTACCTAAATAATTTTTAAAATTTACGAAATTTAGTTTCTAAATATTTTAAATACTCTATATCAACTTTAACGATTCTGATTATCGATTCAGAATCCTTATCATCTGAAACGACTTAGGAGGACGAAGGCATTTGTCCTCCTAAAAGAATAGAAGCTGGACTCTATATATATATATATATATATATACTAGTGAAGGGCCCGCGCTTCGCGGCAGATCAATAATATTCCAGTCAATCAACATATATAATTATTAAAATTTTAAAAATTATAATAAGAAATACAAAAAAAACTCATATGGCCTTTTATACATTATAAAAACTGATTTCTTTTATTAATATTTTTTAACCTTCAATATTTGTTGAGTTAAAGTATGCTAATAACTTCACATAAAAATTCAATCAAACTTAGTAGTTTTAGTAGTTATTCTATAAATAAAATTTTTAATTAAAAAGTTCAAATTGGAGGGCTTATTCTAAATTGCCAAATATATAATGTTACCTTTACCTTGTTAAAATTGATTGATCTGAGAAAGAAAAAATTATTATATATACATGGTGTATATTAACACACTATACACCACAACTTATATTAAAGGACTGATATCTAATATCAAAATTTAATTAAATATATCTTAATTACAAAGTTTAATAAATTAAATATATTCACTGAACTAAATTTTAAAATTTCTATTAAAGGTTTTAAGTATGTGATGTATGTTTTTATATACACCCGCCGTAGAGAATGCTTAAAAGAGTGCACTCATAATTTCAAGAAAAAAAGAGAAATCTTTGCTTGCATCTGATGTATACTAATATTTTATACACCGTGAAAGTATATTAGATAATTGATGAAATATATGATAATTAGTATTAATAATTTTTGTGATGTGATGGAATTGCCAAATTGTCAAATTATATATCCTATAGATTTCAAAATGTTAATAATTATGGCTTGGTGTATATAATATTTTCGTAGACCGGGTCGAGTGTATGCAATATATATTGTTGAAGTGGAGGAGACAGAGAAAGAGAGAGAAGGACACGTGTCACTCCCATAATTTTTAATGTGACCCAACTCTCAAATTAAGATATCTACTATAGATATATATCTATCGCGTTGCAAATAGTACTATGCATTTACTTAATTATATATCCAATACAGCAGTACTCCATATGTGCGCATTAATTACTGTGAGGACATTCCGCAACAACAAGAAGAGAACAAGAAGCCCCAGTTAAAGTAACTCAACATTCTTCTTGTGTGCAATGATGCCGTTGTTTGAACGTATCATTTGTGATCTGTAATGTTGTTGAATGGTAAAAGCCATTAATGAGTACTACATCAGTTCTTATTCGGTTTTGTTTTTTTTGTTTTTTTGTTTTTTTTTTTTTTGTCCTCGGTTGAGAGAACAAAATGATCGAAAGCATCACTCAACATTACTCTAAAAAGAAGAGAGAAGTGTGTGGTGATGAGAAGGGAAGGAATATATGTCGACCTCCGTGGATCGATCATCTAATGTTGTTATTCACGTGGAATTTATAAAGTCAGTGGCAAAAAAAGGTGATCATGCATGGGGATCGATTTCCAGGTCATTTCAAAGAGCTATATATCTAGCGTTTCCCATCAAGAACAAAGTTATATATAGTAGTAGGGCCCACCCTTCTATATTCAGCATTCATAGACTTTTGGGGTTACTAGTAACTTAATTAGTTAATGTAACTTAATTAGTTTACTAACAGTTTCTGATCAGATTTAATTAGCAGTACAGTTGTAATATTGCTCTCTGCTAGCTGAATATTTTAGAGAAAATTAGTTATTCCACGATGATTTTTGAATAGGAGATATTAAGTTCGAATCTCATCAAACTCCTAGCTTCAATTAATCGGTTACTTGAGGAGTTTTGTTATCTGATAATTATTATTAATTAAGCTTTTAAATGCAAAAACTTATTTCACACTAATATGTTCTACAATTATTGATTCTATAAAATCTTCTAATGTTCCAAACTCGTCCTACGTAGGCCAAGCTACGAACCAATTAGGCTTATATTCCATCATTTAAGACGTTCTAAAATTAACAGGTTAACGGAGAAAGTAGTTTTCTTTCTTAAGAAGCTTAGATAATAAAATAACCATCAAATCGAGCTCGATCATGGACGCACATGATTCAGTTTGACCGACTGCCAATATGTGGGACATAGTAGAAGTTTTCGATTTTACCTTTTTGGTAGAAGCAAGTAGTATTAAACTTTCTTCGAACACGAGACGTACATCCTGGCTCATAGAGGTTGATTCACGTTTTCTCGGATCGTCGATGAAGGTTTTCTAACATTCCAAACTCGCGGTAGCGAAGCAACAAATGAGCTAAGCATATATTTCACCATTCAAGGCCCTCTATAGCTAAGAGGACGTGGTTTCTCTCTCTCTCTCTCTCTCTCTCTCTCAGGCACACAAATTTTTCACAAATTCTCTTGATTTTTTTGGTACATTTCGTGAATTCCCTTATGTATTCTTTCAAGAGAATCACCTATATATTTATAGTTTATTTAACACTCTAAAAAAATAAATAGAAAGTTAAGCCGAGTCGGTTTATTATTTGTTATTCTAATTATAATATGGCTAAAATCTTTAATTAGCTTTTCAAATTAGAAGTGAGATTAAATCTGTCTTGCCCCGGGGTTCAGTCTAACCCGGTTCGCCAACAAATCCGCCGCATACACAGAAAGTCCTGTGCATACGAAGCGATAGTAGTACCTATAAAGCATATAAGAGCAACTACAAACAAGTAACAGAGCTGTAAAGAACTGTTAAAACTAAAATATAATCCACTGTACATACATAGAGAAATCCATAAGTACAAACATCATCTCTCGCAACTCTGAAGTATAAAATATATTCATCTGTATGTACAATGTCTATAACCAAAAACTGTCTCCAAAAAGGTACTTCACTAGCACAACTCACCGAAGGGTTGGGATCAAACTCGCGACTCCCTTACCTCGATCAGTAGTAGTAGCGGGAACGGAAGGCTTTGCGAGAAAAAGGGATAACAACGGGCATGCGAACTACTATAAAATAAAGTAGTCCTCAGTGGGTATCGTCACCGACGCCAACGGCCTACCAACTAAGTCTACAAAATTGAAAGGTAGAAGTAGTAAAGTTAGAAAGAAATCTACAGCTATAATACTACTACAATACTAATACACAAGTCACACTCCCACTGTAATATATGCATCAACTATCTAGAGAACTGACAACAACTAGCTCAATCTGTCACGCCCCGGGGTCATTCTCATAAATCCATTTTAGAAAGAGGGTCAGTTTTAAAAACAGAGTCAGCGAAAAAGTGCCCTTTTTCTTGTTTCTAACCTTACCCACAGGATGGAGCAGATCCGCCACAAATACAGAAACCCCTCTATCCACACGGCTAGAGTTTTTTTCTGTATTTACACGGCGTACCAACAATTACAAGATACAACTCACTCATCCACCCACACAACTACAAACAAATGCATATGATTTCAACCATATAGTTAGCCGTCCTTGAGATGAACATATACACAACCATTCTATCATTTGAAAGTGTTTCCCACCCGGAAACTTGTTTTGAAACACTAAGAAAGTCGAAAAGCTCGAAAAAATTATTTAAAAATTGTTTCCCACATGGAAACTCTTTTTCTTTTGAAAACCAGCTACCACGAGGAATAGAAAACCGTTTTGCCATAAATCCACACATATGTTTTAAAACTATATCATTTTAAATTCCAAACCAGTTCATCATAAGAATCAAACATGCAACTAAACTGAACCACAATCAATCTATTTATTAATAAGAGTAAAAAGGGTAGAATCTAAAACCAAAATGACGCCGAAAGATCGGGACCTCTACAGCTCGCTAACTACCGCGCCTCACGCTCCGTCCCGACTCCCACCACCCAGATCACCTGAAAATAGAGGGGTGAGAAACCAGCAAAGGGTCACTTAGTAGGTACAGCAAGCCGACGAGAGCAAGTGTATGCACTGGTAACCAAAATATATGATATAAGGAGATCTACAGTAGCAAATATAAACTAAAGGGTAATAAAAATAAACATGCGACTACCACTACTGTGAATATAATGATGCATCAACCGGAACGAACTGTCCAAATATATCCAATCTGACAGCCGTGTCGGTCTAAAGACCTCAGGCAACTGCCACGCCTGCTCCACCTGGCATGTGACCCTAGCAATAGACTGCTGGGCTCACGGGTCAAAAGTACGATCATTTTTTAGAAAAAATACCGTTGCGATGGCCAAACCGTTGGTGTACGTGAAATACACACAAGCTGTGGCGATCGATGCGATATGATCAATAGCTATCCATTGGCAAACATCCAATAATCAAACCCCTAAGAGTGTACCGACCATTCAGGTCATCAAACATCACAGATCTCATGAGAATCGACCACTCAGGTCAACACTGATAATAAATCATGCATAAATCAGTATATGTACTTCCGCTTTTCTACTAGATCAAAATAACATGCGTATGGACGGAGTAGAGCAATAAGAGGTGAAGTCAAATGGCGATGTACTCAACATGAATCGAGTGTGTGTAATAAGTAAAGAGGAGAGAGGAGGGAACATCATCGAGCTTGCACCACAATACCGACTTTGGATCGAAGTACCCACCTGTGTCCGATGAGGCACCTAACTCCTCAGGTGCGCAAGACCTTCAACCGGACCTACGAAGGATCCACCGAGTCAGGGTCTAACCTAGACGACTCACAACAACACACACACAAAACCTTAACCTCCCGAGAATCGATTTCCAAACTACTGACTTTCGTAACTCGCCGAAGGTCCTGAAAACTCACCGGGATGTCCTCGGAACCCACGAAGTGTCCCGGAACGCTCCTACTCGTGCCATGAGTCACCCGCTAACTCAAGACGCATCGATTTGGGTGTCCGGGCAGCAAACCCTAGGACTCACGTCAAAAGGTCATCCGGCGATAACCGTACTGTTCTGAATTTTCGAAAATGCCAAATTCGACACCGGAACCCTCCGCCGCTCACCTGTTGCCTCCAAACACCAGAGGCAACATGGGTAGCCAGCCAACAAGGCTCAGTGACAATTTCCAGGGCATTCATGCAGCAGCAAGTGAATCCCAACTCGGAAACGCGTTCCGCCGGCGATTTTGCTGGAAAATGCATCGAAACCAATTTTCGATTTCGCGAGGGCTTCGAAAACTTGGACAATCAGTCCAAAGGTCACAACCAGTGGCCTCACACTACCCGAGGCAGTCCCCACTGTCATAATTACTTATAGGCCCCTAAACTATTAACTATTAGCATTAATATAGTGGTAAACAATGGTTTAGGAGCGTTATCGAAAATCGTGCTGCTTAGAGAACAACCGACAGCACCCGCTGGTAGGTCTCAACGCATCGAAGCCCATGCTCACTGTGTGGAACATGAATGATGGCGGAGGAGCGCGCCAGGGGCTACGTGAACTCTGCCTCTAAAGTTCACCGGGAGCGACATTGTCGAAACAGCGACTCGGGGCTTCTCTGACTGTAACTAAGGTGAACACGAGTGTCAGCGACACCTCGGGATCCCCGTGCTCACTTTTCGGAGAATCGACGGCCTCTCGGAAGGCCGGAACAGGAACATGCACCCAAATAAGACCTAGATTGGGGCTGGCCTGGGGCTAGGGGCTCGGGCCGATCTCCGGCGGCACGGCGGCGCGAGCACCGACAGGGGGTGGATGCGGCCGTCAAGGGGGAACCCGTGCTTGCGCTAGCCGACGGCGGGCGGCGGCGGCGATGGCGCTGGAAGACTTGCGGCCAACCCGAGTTTGGTACGGGCTCGTGTTCAGCTCCAAGGCCACAACGGCAGCCGATGAGGGTTGGGGAGGCGACATGGTGTCCTCCGGGACCGAGGGGTGGCAGCGGCGACGGCGAAGGGCGGCGGCGGCGGCTGCGCGAAGAGCTGCAGCCGCCCAGCCCGAGGCTGCACTAGTTTGGGTGCTGCGGCCGCGGCGGTGCACGACGACTTCGGGGGTCGCCGGAACCCTAGAAGGCCAGAGAAGGGGTCTGAGGGGGCGTGGCCTCCTTTGGTTCCTCGGGTCCAGAGATGGAGGAGAGATGGAGAGAAAGGTATTGAGAGAGGGAGAGAGGACGTTTTGGCCGGGGTTGGGTGGCCGGACGGCAGTCGCCGGTTGCCGGGGAGGGGTGTGGCGCAAGAGAAGAAGGAGGGGGAGGCTGCTAGGGTTCGGGTAAGGGAGAGGGATTGCTAGGGTTTCGGTTAGGAGAAGAGAAACCCTAGTTGGCCTTATGTATTATAGGGAAAAATTGCACGTAAGTCCCTGAATCCTTGGATTTTCTTTCCAAGTCCCTCACAGCACGCGTAATTCGCGTGAAAATACCTCCATGTACAGTTTCACGCGAAACGGTACATAAAATATTGGGTGTTTTTCAAAATTACGGATTTCCCAATTTCGATCTCTCTTCGAACAACGCACAATTCTGGACAGTCGACTCGTCGGATTTGCGAACGGATTGCACCAACACCTTCAGCACTGCTGGATCATCAGATCTACGATTTTGTTTCGCCTGAATCAATCGCCGATTCAGGTGGATTCCATCCTCTCTCCGTCTCCACCTATATATACACAATTATATATATAAGTTTGAATTCAAAATTCAAATTCAAATTTGAATTCTTTAATCAAATTCAAATTTAACGTCTCGGATATTTGTGACGCCCCACTTCCCAGGGGGTGGTCACCCATCCTAGGACTACTCTAGCTCTAGCACGCTTAACTCTCTTAACCTCTTGGGCCTATCCACCACCCAAAATGCTATAGCCGGGTTAAGAGTATTAGCCCTATTATATCTTATATATAGGACTACCTGGCGTCTCACAATATTATATTATCCTCCTTTACAAGAAGTTTCGTCTCTGAAACTTTATTACACTTCCCTCGCGAACAACTGTGGATATCGCTCTCGCATATCAAACTCAAGCTCCCATGTAGCCTCGCGCTCCTCGTGATTCTCCCATTGCACCTTCACATACGAAATACTCTTGATTGCGCGGCTGCTTCACCTCACGTGCTAAGATCTGCATCAGAGCCTCATCATAGCTCAGATGCTCCCGCAGCTGGATAGTTGTCAGATTGATGACGTGGGACGAATTTGGGATATACTTTCAAAGTATGGACATGTGAAACACATTATGCATCCAGGTGAGACTCGGAGGAAGGGCCAACCTGTACGCCACCAGACCGACACGCTCCAGAATCTCAAATGATCCAACAAACTGCGGACTAAGCTTGTTCTGCAAACCGAACCGCTCAATTCCTCTGGATGGTGACACTTTGAGCAACACATGCTCACCGACCTGAAACTCCAGGTCACGCCGTCGCTGGTCCGCGTAGCTGCTCTGTCGACTCTGTGCGGTCAGCAACTGCTCTCTCACAATGCGGATCTTCGCCTTCTCGTCCTCCACCAAGTCCGGCCCGATCACCCGGCATTCAGTGACATCGTTCGAGCAGATAGAGGACCGACATCGATGCCCATACAATGCCTCATACGGCGCCATCTCGATGCTCGCCTGATAACTATTATTGTAGGCGAACTCCACCAGCAGCAGGTACTTGAACCACCCTTCACCATAGTCCGGGACACACATAAGAAGTATGTCCTCGGGAGTTTGGATGACTCGCTCAGACTGGTCGTCGCTCTGCGGGTGGGAAGCCGTACTGAAGTTCAACTTCGTACCCATAGCCTGCTGTAAGCTCCTCCAGAATTGGGATACAAAGCGAGTGTCCCGATCCGACACGATCGACACTGGCACCCTATGAATCCGGACAATCTCATCGATGTAGAACTTTGCCAATCGATCTCGGTACCACGTAGTGTGCACCGCCAGGAAGTGAGCCGATTTCGTCAATCGGTCCACAATGACCCAGATCGCGTCATGACCCCGCTGTGATCGAGGCAATCCAGTGACGAAGTCTATATTAATCTGCTCCCACTTCCATACAGGCACGGAAAGTGGTTGCAACTTCCCTACAAGTTGCTGATGCTCGGCCTTCACTTGCTGACAGACCAAGCACTGGGCTACATACTAATCCACATCCAACTTCATCCCTGGCCACCAGAAGTTCTGTTCAGATCTCAGTACATTTGGTTCCGTCGGGATGCACGGTGTACGGGGGCCGGTGTGCCTCGGATAGGATGTCTCTCTTTAGCTCCGTATCATTAGGCACACACCATCGGCCTCTAAAGCAAAGAGAACCGTCAGAGTGAAAAGAAAAGTCCCCCACTTTACCCTGATCGACATCTGCCCGCACCTTCTGCAAGTACGGGTCTGACTGCTGTCCCAGAGCAATTCGATATGTCAATGTGAGCTGCACCACTAAGGTCAATAACTGGGCCGTGGCCCTAGTGGGGACCACCTCCAACTCCAGACGACGGAACTCCTCCACCAGGTGATCCTGCCCAGTAATCATGAAGGACAGCTCAGCTGATGATTGCTTCTGGCTCAAGGCGTCCGCCACCACGTTCGTATTTTTCGGATGATACTGGATAGAGAGGTCGTAGTCCTTCAAGAGCTTGAGCCACCGCCTTTGCCTGAGGTTCAGCTCCTTCTGGGTGAAGAGATACTTCAGGCTTTGGTGGTCCGTGAACACCTCGCAGTGTGCCCCATAGAGATAGTGCCTCCACAACTTAGGGGCGAACATCACTGCCGTGAGCTCAAGATCATGCGTCGGGTAGTTCCTCTCATAGTCCTTCAGCTGGTGCGACGCGTAAGAAATGATCCAGTCCTGCGGCATAAGCACGCACCCCAACCCTATCCGTGAGACATCGCAATAGACCACGAAGTCCTTATCGGGTCGCGGCAAAGCCAGGATGGGGGCACGAGTCAGTCTGCCCTTCAGCTCCTCAAAACTCCTCTAGCACTCAGGAGTCCACTGAAACGTTCACCCTTCCTAGTTAGCTTGTTCAGCGGGGCGGTGATTCTAGAGAAGCCCTCGACGAATTGCCGATAATAACTCGCCAAACCAAGAAAGCTCCCAATCTCCATCACGGTAGTCGGCCTAGGCCACTCGACCACTGAGTCCACCTTCTTCGGGTCTACCGCAATACCCGACCGAGTCACAATGTGGCCTAAGAATGACACCTTGTGGAGCCAGAACTCGCACTTCTTGAGCTTGATATAGAGCTTGTTCTCCCGAAGAATCTGGAGAACCCGCCGAAGATGATCCTCGTGCTTCACATCGCTCCGCAAGTAGATTAGTATGTTGTCAATAAAAGCCACGACAAACTGATCTAAGAATGGCCGGAAGACCCTATTCATCCTGTCCATGAACGCCACCGAGGCGTTGGTAAGCCCAAACGGCATCACCGTGAACTCGTAATGGTTGTAACGTGTCCGAAAAGCAGTCTTCGCCACATCCTCTGCTTGGATCTTAAGTTGGTGATAGCTAGACTGTAGATCAATTTTTGAATAGACCGATGATCCCTGAAGCTGATCGAAGAGGTCGTCGATCCGAGGCAGGGGGTATTTATTCTTCACCGTGACCTTATTAAGCACCCGGTAGTTGATGCACGGCCACAGACTACCGTTCTTTTTTTTTACGAAGAGGACCCGTGCACCCCAAAGAAACATAGGTCTGATGAATCCCTTATCCAATAGATTCTCGAGCTGAGCTTTTAGTTTCTTCAGCTCAGTGAAGGCCATTTGGTAGGGAGCCTTCAAGATATGAGTCGTGCCGGAAACCAGATCGATGAAGAACTCGATCTCTCGGTCCGGAGGCATCCCGGGTAGCTCAGTTGGAAATACATCTAAAAATTCCCGAACTATCGGGATCTTCTCTAGTGCTGGTGTCGCTCTACGAACATCATCCACCGAGGCCAGATAGGCTACACACTTGTTGAAGAGATAGACATGGCGAAGAAGGAGCTCTTACATGCTCAGTAGACGAACTCCTTCTCGCTGGGGATCGCGAATGTCACCGTCCTCTGATCACAGTTGATGGTAGAGTAGTGCCTGATGAGCCAGTCCATCCCAAGCACCACGTCAAACTCCTTCATCGGCAACAGCACCAGATCAACCAAAAATGCCCGATCGCCCAATAATATAGGGCACGACATGATGCACCTATCCGCATTCAGCTCAAACCCGGGCTTCTGAATCTGTAGTGCCTCAGACAGTGGACTCGAGGCGAAGTTGTGCTCACGTGCAAAGGAACGAGATATAAATGAGTGGGAAGCTCCAGTATCGAATAAAGTTCTAGCATGAGTGTCGTAGAGGAAAGTAATACCTGCGATGATGTCTTCGCTCGCGTCCCTCTCTGGGTGGCACATGTTGTAGACACGCCCACCAGATGTCTGGCGCGCCCTCTCATTCTGGCGTGAGGTAGAGGGGTGCCCAGATGAAGCAATAGCAGTCGGGGCTCTGCGGTTCTGGCGCGAGGCGGCAGGAGAGGAAGCAACGCTCTGAGTGGTCCCGCCACCGTTGGGGTAGTCCGCCCACATGTGGCTTGACTGACCACAATGAAAACAGTGGTCCCTCCACTGTGGGCACATAGTCACCAGATGTGCTTGCCCGTAGATAACACATGATCAATCACCCTATCGTTGGCCGCCTGACGGTGTACTCCTGGCCGACTGCTGTATGCGAGGGTGTTTCGGTGGCCTCTTACTGGAGAAAGAGCCACAGCTAGACTTGGAATGGGAACGCTTCTTGTCCCCACTTTTCTCCGTCACTTCCCGCTCGAGCCGCGCCTCCTCAATATCATTCTGGACTATCTAGGCCCTGTCCAGGCACTCATCGAAAGTCAGGACGCCATACGATGCGATCAATATACTGCTGTTGAGCTTCAGCCCCGTGGCGAACATCCGCGCCTTATGGTACTCATCGCGGACCACGAAGGGAATCAGCCCAATGATGGGAGAGAAGTCTCACTCATACTTCGCTACAGTGTAATTGCCCTACCTGAGCCACTCCAGCTCGCGCTCAAGGCTCTGCTTGGTACTCTCCTTGAAGTAGTGGCCGTAGAGGAGCTCCCGGAACTCCTTCCATGACGGATAAGCTATGATAAACCGGCTTTGCAGAAGCTGCCACCACCAATCATAAGCTTCGTCCTCCAGACAGTGGGCGGCTAGAGGAATCTTATCTTGTTCCGCGATATATAGGTCTCGGAATAGCTTCTCCATATGGGTGACCCATCACTCGACCGCCCACCTATCATCAGTCTTGCCCACAAACTTCGGCGGATCGAACTTCCTGAACTCCGCCAATCTCGCCCTGATGCGGGCGCCCTCCGCTGCCTTAGGGTTAGCAACCCCAGCAGAAATAGTCGTCGTGGTCGTCGTCGTGGCCGCAACCGGTGCAGATGCCACAGAAGAGTCCACAGTCGCCGTAGTGCCCTGCGCAGGGGGTGGGACCTGAGCGGCACCAGCTGTAGCCTGCTGCTGCATGAACTGCTGGACCATGCTAGTGAGGGCTGCCATCTGGCCCCTCAGATCTACCACCTGAGCCTCGAGCTGCTGGGTGCGAGCATCGCCCAGCTGCTGGGTGCGAGCATCGCCCAGCTGCTTGGCGCTCGCCTGGTCCCTACCATCCCTGCCGGCAGATACACGCGTCTGCATTCGTACGTCCACCACCACGGCCCGGACGAGGGAGTCTACCATGAGCTATCTGTGTCAACAAGGAAACACCGTCAAGTGATATAAATCGACTCGACTCACACCGGAACTCAAGCCCAACGACCTCGCACTCGCGTGCCTATATACCTTAGGTCTTCCTATGGGTCAACCTAACCAGTGGTTCAGTTTTCAAAACCTGTGAGTGCATGTGTGGTTGTAACTTGTCTCTGATACTACCTTAATCTATCAAGCTCCTGGGTCATTCTCATAAATCCATTTTAGAAAGAGGGCCAGTTTCAAAAACAGAGTAAGCGAAAAAGTGCCCTTTTTTTTGTTTCTAACCTTGCCCAAGGGACGGAACAGACCCGCCACAAATACAGAAATCCCTATGTCCACACGGACAGAATTTACCTTGTATTTGCACGGTGTACCGACAATTACAAGATACAACTCACTCATCCACCCACACAACTACAAACAAATGCATATGATTTAACCATACAGCTAGCCATCCTTGAGATGAACATATGCACAACCATTCTATCATTTGAAAGTGTTTTCCACCCGAAAATTTGTTTTGAAATACTAAGATAGTTGAAAAGATCAGAAAATTATTTGAAAACTGTTTCCCACATGAAAACTCTTTATCTTTGAAAAACTAGTTACCACGAGGGGTAGAAAATTATTTTGCCTTAAATCCACACATATGTTTCAAAACTTTATCATTTTAAATTCCGAACCAGCTCATCATAAGAATCAAACAACTGAACTGAACCACAATCATTCTATTTATTAATAAGAGTAAAAAGGGTATAATCTAAAATTGAAATGACGCCGAAAGATCGGGACCTCTACAGCTCGCTAACTACCACGCATCACGCTCCGTCCCGACTCCCACCACCCAGATCACCTGAAAGAGGGGGGTGAGAAACCAGCAAAGGGTCTCCTAGTGAGTAGCGCAAGCCGACGAGGGTAAATGTACTCACTAGTAACCAAAATATATGATATATGATATAAGGAGATCTACAGTAGCAAATATAAATTGAAGGGTAATAAAAATAAACATGCGACTACCGCTATTGTGAATATAGTGATGCATCAACCGGAACGAACAGTCCAAATATACCCAATCTGACCGCCGTGTTAGTCTAAAGACCTCAGGCAACTGCCATGCCTACTCTACCTAGGATGTGACCCTAGCAATAGACCGCTGGGCTCACGGGTCGGAAGTACGACCACTTTTTCGAAAAGGAACATTGTTGCGGTGGCCAAACCACTGGTGTACGTGAAATGCACACGAGCTGTGGCGATCGATGCGATATGATCAATAGCCATCCATCAGCGAATAATCGACAATCAAACCCCTAAGGGTGTACCGACCATTCAGGTCATCAAACATCACAGATCTCACGAGAACCGACCACTCAGGTCAACACGGATAGTAAATCATGCATAAATCAGTATATATACGCTACCGCTCTACTACTAGATCAGAATAACATGAACAGGGGAGTAGAGAAACAAGAGGTGAAGTTGAGTGGCGACGTGCTCAAAATGAATCGAGTGTGTGTAACAAGTAAAGAGGAGAGAGGAGGGAACATCACTGAGTTTGCACCACAATACCGACTTCGGATCGGAGTACCCACCTGTGTCCGACGAGGCACCTAACTTCGCAGGTGCACAAGACCATCAACCGGACCTACGAAGGATCCATCGAGTTAGAGTCTAACCCAGACGACTCACAACAACACACACACAAAACCTTAACCTCCCGAGAATCGATTTCCAAACTACTGACTTTCGTAACTCGTTGAAAGTCTCGAAAACTCACCGGGATGTCCTCGGAACCCACGAAGTGTCCCGGAACGCTCCTACTCGTGCCATGAGTCACCCGCTAACTGGAGACGTATCGATTTGGGTGTCCGGGCAGCAAACCCTAGGTCTCACGTCAAAAAGGTCATCCGGCGAAAACCGTACCGTTCCGAATTTTCGGAAATGCCAAATTCGACACCGGAACCCTCCGCCGCTCACCTGTTGCCTCCAAACACCAGAGGCAACATGGGTAGCCTGCCAACAAGGCTTATCGACAATTTCTAGGGAATTCACGCAGCAGCAAGTGAATCCCAACACGAAAATGCGTTCCGCTGGTGATTTTGCTCGAAAACGCATCGAAATAAATTTTTGATTTCGCGAGGGCTTCAAAAATTAGGACAATCAGTCCAGAGGTCACAACCAGTGGCCTCACACTGCCCGAGGCAGTCCCCACTGTCACAATTACCTATAGGCCCCTAAACTATCAACTATTAGCATTAATATAGTGGTAAACAATGGTTTAGGAGCATTATCGAAAATCGTGCTGCTTAGAGAACAACCGACAGCACCCGCTGGTAGGTCTCGACGTATCGAAGCCCGTGCTCACTATGTGGAACACGAATGATGGCCGAGGAGCGCGCCGGGGGCTACGTGAACTCTGCCTCGAAAGTTCACCGGGAGCGACGTAATCGAAATAGCGACACTGGTCTTCTCTGCCTGTAACTAAGGTGAGCACGGGTGTCAGCGACACCTCGGGATCCCCATGCTCACTTTTCGGAGAATCGGCGGCCTCTCGAAAGGCCAAAATAGGAACACCCACCCAAATAAGCCCTAAATTGGGCCTGGCCGGGGGCTAGGTGGCTCGGGCCGATCTCCGGAGGCACTGCGGCGCGAGCGCCGGCAGGGGTGGATGCAGCCATCAAGGGGGAATCCATGCTCGCGATAGCCGGCGGCGACGGCGCTCGAAGACTTGCAGCCAACCCGAGTTGGGTTTGTGCTCGCGCTAGCCGGCGGTGACGGCGCTCGAGGACTCGCGGCCAACCCGAGTTAGGTTGGGGCTCGGGTTCAACTCCAAGGCCACGGCGGCGGCCGAGGAGGGTCAAGGAGGCAACAGGGTGTCTTCCAGGGTGGCGGCAGCTACGACAAGAGGCGGCGGCGGCGGCGGCGCGAAGAGCTCGGCCGCCCAGCCCGAGACTGCACCAGTTTGGGTGCTGCGGCGGCGGCGGTACACGACGGCTTCGAGGGTCGCTGGAGCAGGCTCGCCGGAACCCTAGAAGGCCAGAGGAGGGGTCTAAGGGGGCACGGCCTCCTCTGGTTCCTCGGGTCCAGAGATGGGGGAGAGATGGAGAGAAAGGTATTGAGGGAGGGAGAAAGGAGGTTTTGGCCGGGGTTGGGTAGGTGGACGGCTGTCGCCGACTGCCAGGGAGGGGTGCGGCGCAAGAGAAGAAGGAAGGGGAGGCGGCTAGGGTTCGGGTGAGGGAGAGGGATGGGTAGGGTTTCGGTTAGGAGAAGAAAAACTCTAGTTGGCCTTATCTATAATAGGGAAAAGTTGCGCGTAAGTCCCTCAATCCTTGGATTTTCTTTCCAAGTCTCTCACAGCACGCGTAATTCGCTTGAAAGTACCTCCACGTGCGGTTTCACGCGAAACAGTACATAAACTATTGGGTGGTTTTTCAAAATTACGAATTTATGAATTTCGACCTCTTCTCGAACAATGCGTAATTTTGGACGATCGGCTTGTCGAATTTACGAACGGATTGTACCAGCACCTTCGGCACTGCCGGATCATCAGATCTACAATTTTGTTTCACCTAAATCGATCGTCGATTCGCGAGGATTCCATTCTCTCTTTGTCTCCACCTATATATACACAATTATATATACAATTTTCAAATTCAAAATTCAAATTCAAATTTGAATTCTTTAATCAAACTCAAATTTAACGTCTCAGATATTACACAATCCAAAAGGACCGCCACTAGGCCGGTCCAGCCTATGCCAACCTACTACTACGCACCACCCTCGGGGTGGCCGAATCAATGTAGGACTCCCAAAAGGTTGCTATGATATTAACGCACAAAAAGACCTAGCTCCGGAACGGCCCTCGAGGGGTGTGACCCCACTGAGAAAAATCTGCGTACTCTGTCGAGGTCAAATCTGGCTCATGCAGGCCGTAGTCAATGCTAATGATCAATCAGATCAGAAAACTAGAGCTCACATGCTCTCGGCACAATTTGATACCAAAATACAAGATCTGGAACCACCGTCAGTCCGAACGGTAGCCGACAATGTAAATAGTCTAGACTCTGCTGTAAAGATCCACTCGACATCTCAGCACGAGCGTAAATCCAATCTATACTAATCTGTGTACTCCTAGCTCACTAACAGAGGTGAGAAATCAATAAAAATAGTTATGAAAGTTGATTCCTAACGATGACAATTAACATGTCAAAGTGTAGATTTTCTTCTAAGTCAAATCCCAATTCAGCATTAATTAATCATCTAAAAATAGGTTTAACATGCTCCAAAATTCAGATTTCATACTATACATGCAAATCTAAAATATTGAGCTAAGCAATGAATGATGATCAAGACATAAATATACATGCTGAATTTACTATAAAACTTTAAAGAAATTTCGATGAATTCGATAAACATCAACCCATCTAGAACGCTAATCCGATCACGGATCAAACTGTAACTCTATAAGCACTTTCTTCCAACTCCAATAAAAAGGAAAGTGAAGACGGATTCCAAAAATTCCTGCTGGATTTAACGAAATCAAAAGCCGAATAAAATTTCTAATTAAAGCCAATATTACATATAAAGTCAACTTCGGAATCAAAGTACTAAACTTGGGCAAATGTATCTTACAATTCAACTAGGAGCAATTTTAAATCAGCTACAATTTAGTTGTGGATCAGCTAGAATCCCCTAAAAATCACTCATAAAGAAGTTGGGGTTAAAACTCCCTAAAAGTAAAGCTTAACATCGAAAATCAACATTGCGATCAAAATTATCTCAATTGAAGCTCAATTCCTTAACAATTCGGCTATATAACTTGCTCCTCTAGCTCCTCACAACCAGGTAATCCCAGAGGATGCTCTAATTCATCAGCTTGAAGCGTCAAAATCCATCAATTTCACCCTCAAGTTAAGTGGCCACTGCTGGAATGCACTGCTGTAGCTGCTGCTGGCCTGCAGCTTGATGTTGCAACAAGAAAATCCAGGGCAAGATGAGGATAGGGGACAATCCATGAGTGATCTCTGGTTTCTACGCTATAAGAAAAATCTATAATTCACTACGAAATTCCTTTATAATTAAGAAATAGAGGTCAAGAATTCAGCTTCAATGTAAAAACTATTTTTGGATTTTCGATCTCAATGAAAATTAAAATTCTCTCATCTTACCTCCAAATTGGTCCAAACAAATTTCTAACCACTAGAGGATGAAATCAGGATCACTTCTAATCTTTCAATGCTCAGCTCCTAGAAGAAATTCAAACAAATTTTATCAAATTCCAAAACTGGTCTAGTTTAGTTTAGAAAATTAGCATTTGCACCATCTTCACTCAACTTCAAAATTGGAGCTACTAACCTGATTTTTCAACTCAAAGGAGGTATAGCCAGCATCCCAACATCCCGCTACACAAATGAGTTCCATCAATTTCAAAAATGGAGCATCAAAACACCATCAATTGACCCTCTTTCTCCAGTTGGTCCTGCTGCCAGCCTGCAGCAAGGTTGTTGGCAGCCTAGTTGCTGCAGGCAGCAGCTATTGCTGCTGACAGCGATGCACAGGGACTGGGGAATTGAGGGAAGAGTGAGAAGGAGAGGGAGAAGAAGAAGAAGAAGAAGAAGAAAAGAAGGAACCCTCAGCTGAACAAAAACTACCTGCTGCTGGAGTTGAGCTAATCTATAGCCACTGCTGCTGGAATTACTCTAGTGCTGTAGTTGCTGGAATCCAGCTAGTGTTGGTAGCCTAGTTGCTGGAATAAGTAGAGATGTAATAGGGTGGAGGGAGAAGTTGGCTTCTTTTCCTGCTGGAGGGCTCCACACTTGCTGCTACTACTGCTAAGATGAATTCCTCCCAATGTTGTTGTTGCTGCTGATCTTCTTGCCTAGCTGCTGGCTGCAGCTTGGAATCCTGTGCAGGGGAAGAGGCAGCAGGGAGAGGGAAAGTAGAGGGAGAAGGAGAATAGAATAAGGAGAAGGAAATGAAGAGAGAGGAGGAGAAGAAGAATCCAATCTCAGCCATCTACTAACGTCCAACAACCTGGGCTTGGGTAGTTTGGACTTTGGTGCAATTTGCCTTAGGCACATTATAGTAAAACTGTACCAGCTGAGAGTTAATTGGCATTGCGGATTTAAGTTTGACGTCAATTTTGCGTCTAATTCAAATCTGACTCGCTCCGACACTTTTCCGTCATGTCGGCTAAATCACGAACTATGATCATTCCGAAAAAATAATATTTTACTATTTTTTCAGGATACTACAAAATCTAGTCCAATTAGACAATTTGATAATCATCACGGATCTAGCCCAATCATCGCGCACCCAATTTGGTTTGACTGAACGTTAAGATCTCCTACTTGCACATTACGTGATCGATGCCATCGTAGCCACCTTCTCAACACCACCATTAATTGATTCTATTTATACAGAAAAAGGATTCTATTTATATAGAAAAAGGAATAGCGCAACCGTCAAGTCAACTTACATTTTGGGAGCTCTATACCAGAAACCGAATAAGGCCAACATAGAGATATCAACCTTCAAATATATAAGATTCCTAATGCTCTAGACTATTAGATTATATTAAGATTTAGCATCTCTAATCCCTAAAATTCTATTAGATAAGATATCATTTGATGAAACACAAGAAAAGGAGTTGGTATCTAAAATGCTATTCGTAAGTAAAATTTTGGAGCACACTCAAAATGTTGAATGTAACTTTTGTGAGCATATTACTATGTCAAAAGGAAAGAGGAAAAAAATAAAAATGCAGAGTTTCAACCATAGAAGAAAAGGAGTATATGTTACTAGGAGCACCATCTATTGCATCACAATCTTGATGTGATGCATATAGAAAAAAAATATCTGAGATAATGCTCTTGGCACATTATTGAATTATGATGGCAAGTTAAAGGACTATCTGAAGGCACACTTTGATCTAAAAGATATGGGAATACGATTTGAGATTCATCCTCAAAGTGTTGGACTAGATAAAATTCTTTTGCCACCAAGTTGATTCACAATGTCTTTGAAAGAATAGGACGACTTTAAAATTTTTTGAAAAATGTGAAAGTGCCAGATGGCAATGCGTCAAATCTACCAAGTTGTACTCAGCTCAAGGATTGTGTTAAAAATCGGAACAACGGAAAAATAATTGATGCGGAACAGAGAAAAGATAAGAAAAGAGCACACCGAGATTACGTGATTCGGCCAACGGCCTACGTCCACGGACGAAGACGGAGCAAATACTTTATTAATGTCGAAAAGGCGGAGTATAAAAAAGATCTTTTGAAAGAACCTCAAGACCAAAATAAATATATATGACGCACGCCACCTCATATGGCACTTCCTCTAAAGCACGTCCGTACAAAATCTTGTGGCTCGGCTCACCCGTCAAGCAACGTACGGCTCATCCTTGCTGGTTCACTTAATTAATTAGAGCATCCCTCTAATTAGAACACGGCTCTGCCTCTGCAATGCATGCCGCGCCGCCGTCGCTGCGACGTGACCACCAACCCAAATACACAGGGCTGAGACCTTTAATTGGGAGCTTAATTACGCATGGCAATAATTAGAGTCGCCGCACCTTAATTTGATCGTAGCATGTATTTATAATACATGTCTCCAAACTAGAGTCTAATTCTAATTCAATTAGAATTAATCTTCTAGTCGTAATCCATATATGCCAAATTAAAACTAAATTATATCTTATCCTAATTAGATTAGGATTTATCTTCAATTTAGATAACTACAAATCTAAACCAAATAATAACAATCTCCACCTTGGTTTAATTTGTAGTTTAGCCGCTGTGTCGAAATCGCCACAAAACTTCACCTTGAATTAATTTCACCTCAATGCTCCTTAACGCTCCATAGTGCTCTGTCTTCTCCAAACGCCCCCCTAGGGTCTCAAATGCTGCTAACTGCCATCAAGTCCAAACAATGCTTGAACTTGGTAATAGTAAGAGACTTAGTAAGCATATCCGCCGGATTGTCTTCAGTATCAATTTTCTTAACAGTCACGGTGCGCTTCCCAATCACATCCCGAACAAAGTAAAATTTTACATCGATGTGCTTCGTCCTCTCATGAAACATCTGATCCTTAGACAAATGAATTGCACTCTGACTGTCTGAATAAACAATCGTCGGATCCCAAGAAGAAGTAAGCTCTCCAAATAAGCCTCTTAACCACATAGCTTCCTTCACACCCTTTGTCATAGCAATATATTCCGCCTCAGTCGTAGACAAGGCGACAATAGGTTGTAATGAAGCTTTCCAACTAACTGCACATCCACCAATAGAGAACACATAACCTGAAAGTGATCTCCTCCTGTCCAAATCACCTGCAAAATCCGAATCAACATATCCAACCACACCATCCTTACACCTCCCAAACTCCAAACAAGTGCTAGTGGTACCTAGTAAGTATCTTAGAATCCACTTAACAGCTTGCCAATGAGCCTTATCAGGATTGGTCATATATCTGCTAACCATGCTCACTGCGTAAGAGATGTCCGGTCGTGTGCAAACCATGGCGTACATGATGCTCCCGACAGCACTAGAATAGGGAACATGTGACATGTACTCCCGCTCATCATCGGACTGCGGTGATAACTCGGCCGAAAGTTTGAAATGCGCCGCAAAAGGAGTGCTCACCGGTTTTGCGTCTGTCATCCCGAAACGTCTTAAAATCTTCTCTATATATTTCTCCTGTGATAAATGCAGTAGTCCTGAATTTCTGTCCCTCTTAATTTTCATACCGAGAATTTTCTTAGCAGCACCTAGATCAAACTCACCACCCTTAAGTGAAGCCTTCAATTTATTAATCTCAACTATGTCGTCGGAAGCAATCAACATATCATTGACATAGAGCAACAAATATATGAAAGATCCCTTCTCAAGCTTCCTGAAATATACGCAACTGTCACGCTTGCTTCTAGAATATCCGTGACATGTCATAAAGGAGTCAAACCGCTTATACCATTGTCGAGAAGACTGCTTCAAGCCATAAAGCGATTTTCTTAACAGGCAAACATGGTTCTCCTTCCCTTCAACAATAAATCCCTCCGGCTGCTTCATATAAATTTGCTCCTCAAGTTCTCCATGGAGAAAAGCTGTCTTAACATCAAGCTGCACAAGATACAAGTCTTTCATGGCTACTAATGATAAAAGAACACGAATAGAAGTATGCTTCACAACGGGTGAGAAAATATTATTAAAGTCAACACCTTCTACCTGACTGTAGCCCTTAGCAACTAAACGAGCTTTATACCTTATATCTTCCACGCCGGGGATGCCGTCCTTTTTCTTGAAGACCCACTTGCAGCCAATAATTTTCTTGCCTGTAGGCGGTTTTACTAACTCCCATGTGCGATTCTTATGGAGCGATTCCATTTCCTCATTCATCGCCACCAACCACTCCGCAGAACTGGCACTAGAAATAGCTTGATTATATGTGGAAGGTTCACCTTCATCTTCTGAATCTTGTGCCACTGAAAGAGCATAAGCTACCATATCCTCGTAGCCGTATCTCTGCGGGTGGTTTGATCTGTCTCCTCGCTCTGCCTGTAGCAATGCTCTGCCTCTCAACTTGTGGGGTTTCATTAACTGAGGTGTCTGGCGACTGAATTTGCTTTGACTGAGAAGTACCCTGTGACTGAACTAAACCATCGGTCTCTACCTCCAACTGCTTGCTAGCACTCGGGGTCTCATAAGAAGAAACACGATTAGGATATAACATAGCAGACTCATCAAATGTGACATCCCTACTAATAATTAATTTAGATGATTCAGGACACCACAATTTATATCCCTTAACCCCCAATGCATAACCAATGAAAATGCACTTTTTGGCCCTAGGTTCTAATTTGCCTTCATATACATGAACATAAGCAGGACAACCAAATATGCGCAAATTAGAGTAATCAGAAGGGCTACCAGACCATACCTCCTCCAGAGTTTTGCAATCAAGTGCTGAATGTGGAGATCGATTTACCAGATAGCATGTCGTAGAGATCGCCTCTGCCCAGAAACTCTTCGCTAAGCCAGCATTAGAGAGCATGCAACGTGCTCTCTCTAAAAGAGTTCTATTCATCTGTTCGGCCACTCCGTTCTGCTGTGGAGTATGCCTAACGGTCTTATGTCTGACGATCCCTTCCTTCTTGCAGAATTCTTCAAATTTTGACGAACATAATTTCAAACCATTGTCGGTCCTTAATCTCTTGATCTTCCTTTCAGTTTGCTTCTCAATCATAACCTTCCACTGTTTGAAATAATTGAACACCTCATCCTTACCTTTTAGAAAGAATATCCATACCTTACGAGAATAGTCATCAATAAAAGTCAACATATATCTAGCACCACCATGAGTAGGAGTACGAGAGGGTCCCCAAAGATCCGAATGAATATAGTCAAGAGTACCCTTTGTCCGGTGAACTGCGGCCTTAAAGCTGACTCTTTTGTTTGCCAAAAACACAATGCTCGCAGAAATCCAACTTTTCTAAACTCTGACTACCAAGTAAACCTCTCTCGCTTAACTTCATCATACCATACTCGCTCATATGGCCCAGTCGCATATGCCATAATTTAGTGCTATCCGAATCTGACATGGAGAAAGAAGTCACCGCTGCTGAACCTGTCACAGTGGAACCCTGTAGAACATATAACATGTCGGACAACTTGGCCTTCATCACTACAAGATTTTCTTTAGTGACCTTCATTAATCCATCAGCTGAAGAATACTTAAAACCTTTAGCATCAAGTGCACCTAATGAGATCAGATTTTTTCTCATATCCGGAACATTCCGAACCTCAGATATAGTCCTAATGAGATCAGATTTTTTCTCATATCCGGAACATGCCAAACCTCAGATATAGTCCTCACTACTCCGTCGTACATCCGTACTTGAACAGTACCAATTCCAATAACCGTACACTTAGAGTGATTTTCCATCAATACATCTCCACCTTCAAAAGGCTTGTACGTCGAGAACCAATCTCTATGCGTACAGATATGGAAGGAACATGCGGAGTCCATAAGCCACTCATCCTGTCTGCGTGTCTTATCTGTAACTGTAAAGACGATATCATTACCATCTGATTCTCCTGCTGCAACACTTGCTTCTTGCTTAGTATTGGTGTTTTTCTGATCTTGATTATTTTCACCGTTATTCTTCCGTTGTTCTTTATTTTTCAACTTAAAACAATAAGCTTTTATGTGACCCTTCTTCTTACAATAACCGCAAATCAGATTCCTGTGCTTTGACTTTGATCTAGATGTACCTCTATTACCGTAACCCTTCTCCCGAGACCTCCCTCTAGCGACTAAACCTTCTCCTAAACCTCCACCTCACTACAAGAAAAATGTTCTTTTGTGGCGATTTATTTGTGGCCATTTAGAAATCGCATCTAAAGATTTCACTTTTGTGGGTAAATTTAATAGTTTGCCACTATTTTAATTTAATATGAATTTCTGGATATTAATTATGGGAAATTTTTTAAAATGGCCGCAAATTATGAGTATTTTTAGTGGCGAGCTTTAAATTTCGCCACTAAAAAGTGGAGATGATTTCTGTGGTGACCTATTTCCCAATAAATGTATAGGATATTAGTGGCGGACTTTAGGTTTGGCCATTAAAAGTACTCTTTATTTTAGTAGCTTTTTTTTTACCTATAAATGTTTAGTGTAGTAGTGGCCAAAATTTATATTTTGCCGCTATTGTATTATAGTGTAATTTTATGCACATTAATTGTAGGAAGTTTTTAAAAATAGCTGTAAAATATATTTAATTATAGTGGCAATAGTTTAATTTTGCCACTAAAATATATCGGTTACATTAGTGGCCATATATGTGGCAATAAATTTAGAGCACATTTGTGGCGGTGGTTACATATGGCCGCGAAAAGTGGCCTTGATTTAAATACCATTTAATTTTTTCTAAAGTTTAAGAATAATAGTAGCAATTTTTTTGTTTTGCCATTATTGTTTACAGCGGAATAAATTTTTGTTTCAGAAATATCTCAAATATTTTTTTATATTTTTTATTTGAAATTAAATTTAATATTTTAACTTTAAATTTAAGTTAAAATTTAGAAATTAACTTTTTAGTTTTAGATTTTAATTTGAACTTAAATAAAAAAATAAAACTTAATCAAGCGTTTGAATTTGATATATAAATTTTAATTTAAAATTTATTTTTAAATATTAAATATTAAATTTTATATAGATTTTAAATTTTATAGATTAAAATTGGAATTCAAATTGTAATTTCAAGCACAAATTTGAATCAAACCAAAAATTAATTTTATCTTTTGAATAGTCTAATCAGTTTCAAATTTTAATATTTTTTTAAAATTATATATTACATGAAAGTCCCTAATTATGGTGATAGTAAAAATCAAATATTATAAATGTTAAGGGTGAGAGTGCATTTATTTTAAAAAAACCCTAGAGTCCTGTGGGTGTGGGCCATAATTAATCTCCTCTGCCGCCGCAACCAATACACGATATATATATCCATCTACATATCTCTCTCTCGCGCCTTTGGTTCGCGCGATACTACTCTTAACCCCTCGCTCGCCCCGCCCCTCCCCTCCTCTCCGCCTCCTCCTCCTCCTCCATTCTTCTAAAACCCCCGCTCGCCCCGCCCGGCAAGATAGCCGTAGTAGAGGCCGGCCTCAACCTTCACCTAGCGTTCACGTTGGCGACGCCGCCCTCAGCGTCGCGCGTTTGCTCGTCCTCAAGGTAACAACAATCGCAACCTTTATTGAAAAGTATTTGAAGGACCTAAAGGATGTTATGCTTCTTGGTAATCGGTTATTTACAGATTTTTTTTTTTTTTTACGCATTTAGCATCTTTGTTGTTATTTTCTCAAGCGTCAGTTTATATTTTTGTTGTCTTGCTTTTCATTCTTGCGCAAAAGCAAATTTCCGAATGTGGATTCGGAAAGAAAATTAAAAAACGCTCGTCATCATTTTACTATTTTAGTTGAAGCCCAACTTCATTGGTTGGGCTATTTTGAGACAACAAAATGCATGCGGTAATCAACACTCATCACAAACTGGAATTTTTTTTTTAATTTCTTTTGAGGCTCAAAATATTTTTTCTCTTCCACCACAATCAGAAGTTTTAAGGTTATTATTTTTTCAAAATAAACAAGTGATTTCAAAAGTAGGACTAAACAAGCACAAGGATAATCATATAATCAATTTTGAATTATGAATTTTGACATTTGAGATTTGAAATTTAAAATTTAAAATTTAATATTTAAATTTAAAATTTTGAAATTTGAAATTTTAAAATTTTAAATTTGAAATTTAAAAATTCAAATATAAAATATAAAATCTAAAATCTAAAATTTAAATTTAAAATTTGAATCTAAAATTAAAATAAAATTTTAAAATTTAAATAAAAAATTAGAATCATATTTCATAAAGCAAGTTTTACTTGCTTTTGATTTTGGGTCTCGAAACTCAAAAAATTGATTCTAAAAATCAGAATGAAAATTTGAAAATAAGGTTGCCAAATGCTTTATAAATTTACAAAAGAATATGAAGTAATAAATTAAATAATCCTAATAATACAAATTTCTACTGTTACAAAAAATCTCAAGTTTGCTTGTATCATTCTATTAGGACGCTTATGCTCTCCTTTATTAATAGTGCATGTGGATATTTTTAATATTCGAATATATTGCAGATATATATATATATATATATCACGATGGATAAAAGTTGGATGGATATTGAAAATAGACAACATCCGAATTACATAACAGGAGTGAATGGTTTTCTTGACTTTGCATTTGCACATGCGGCGAGAGGGGATAAAATTCGATGTCCCTGTTATAAATGTGTGAATGGTGCTTTTCATACTCGAGAGGTTGTATTTGGTCATCTTATCTTACATGGGATATTAAAAGATTATAAATGGTGGTTGAGTCATGGGGAAGAATGTCCAAATCAGAGTAGTGAAAGTAGCGACGACGACAACAATGAAGAACAACAAAAGGAGAATAATGATGACGAAATGCATGAACTTCTACAAGACTTGAACCCAATTGAAGATATAAATGACTCAGCGCATTCGAACTTTGATGAACCAAATGAGTCTGCAAAATTTTTTTACCAATTATTGATGGATGCAAAGCAAGAATTGTATCCCGGATGTAAAGAATTTTCTAAGCTAGAGTATATTGTAAATCTATTACAACTTAAATGTCTTCATGGTTGGAGTGACAAATCATTTACTGCATTACTTCAATTGAAAAAAAGAGCGCTTCCAGCTGGTGAAACACTTCCAAAAAATTATTATGAAGCAAAAAAATACATAAGGGATCTAGGTTTGGATTATGTAAAAATTGATGCATGTAAAAATGATTGTATTCTCTATTGGAAAGAATACGAGAAATATGATAATTGTCCAGTGTGTCAAGCTTCTAGGTGGAAACATGGTGATGATAATCAAAATAATATTCGTGGCCGTAAAATGGAGAATGCAAAAAAGATCTCACAAAAATCTTTGCGCTATTTTCCTCTCATACCAAGATTGCAAAGATTATATGTGTCATCGAAGACTGCTTCTCATATGAGATGGCATAAAGAGAAACGGTGTGATCACTACAACAAAATTTGGTTATAGCGACACTTTTAAGTGTCCCTAAAGCCTAAAAAAAGTGTCGCCAGCAAAAATACCGACACTAATTATAGTGTCGCTATATGTGCAGTCCCTAGGGTATATAGTGACATATTATTGAGTGTCGGTATATCCCAAAAAAAGTGCTGCAATTTAGTGACACTTTTCGTTGCTTTTTAGTGACACACATAAGTGTCCCTAATTTGAAAAAATATATATATATATATATTTTTGCATAGCGACACTTTATAAGTGTCCCATTATCATTAAAAGTATAATATTTTATTTAAACATCTAGTATTAAATTTTAGTTAAGTTAATCGCATTTACATTAAATTGATAAGACTGAAAAAAAACAATCAACGAAATTTCTTAAAATTCTTGTTAAATTGATAAAACTAAAATCCAATATCCATACATCATAATAATAATATTCACTCACATATTATAGTAATTATAACAAATCAAAGAAATAAATCGATGATGAGCTATTAAGACATCCAGCTGATTCTTTGACATGGAAGTCGTTTGATGAATTACATCCATCCTTTGCTGCTGATCCACGTAATGTTAGATTAGGTTTAGCAAGTGATGGCTTTAATCCCTTTGGAAATATGAGTACTTCCTATAGTATATGGCCAGTTGTCTTGGTTGTATACAATTTGCAACCATGGATGTGTATGAAAAGTTCTTATTTCATAATGTCTATGCTTATTCCGGGTCCAAAAGCACCGGGAAATGATATTGATGTATACTTACAACCCTTAATAGATGAATTAAATGGATTATGGAGTGTGGGAGTTGAAACTTATGATGCATTAAGTAAATCCAATTTTCAACTCTATGCATCATTATTGTGGACTATAAATGACTTTCCAGCATATGGTAATTTATCTGGTTGGAGCACTAAAGGGGCATTAGCTTGTCCTAATTGCAATAAAGATACTTGCTCTCTTCGATTAAAGCATGGGCGGAAAATGTGTTATATGGGACATCGACGATTTTTAAAACGCGATCATAAATGGCGTAAAGATAAAAAATATTTTGATGGAAAGATAGAAACTCGACAAGCACCAAAACAATTATCTGGTGATGAGATACTTGAACAGCTAAGTAAGATTACAAATGTGACATTTGGCAAACTTGCAGAAAAAAGAAAGCGAAGTGAGCCTACTTTGATATATAATTGGAAAAAAAAGAGTATATTTTTTTCAATTACCTTATTAGAGAACCCTTCTAGTGCGTCATAATCTTGATGTTATGCATATTGAAAAGAATATTTGTGACAATATTGTGGGCACGCTCTTTAATATTGATGGAAAAACAAAAGATAGTATAAATGCTCGACTTGACCTTAAGGAAATGGGAGTGCGATCTGAATTACATCCTATAGATAACGATGATAGTTATGTCATTCCACAAGCATGTTACACCTTAAGTTTGAAAGAAAAGCGAGATGTATGTGAATGTTTACTTAACTTAAAAGTGCCAGATGGATATTCGTCCAGTATATCTCGGTGTGTCAATAAAAAGGAGGGAAAACTATTTGGAATGAAATCTCATGATTGTCATGTATTTATCCAAGATCATCTAGCACCAGTTTTCTGTGGCATTTTACGAAAAGAGGTGTATGAACCACTAGTAGAACTAAGTGTATTTTTTAAGGAGTTATGTTCAAAAACATTACGATCAGAAACATTAGAAAGATTGGAGCATAACATTATAATTACACTTTGCAAGCTAGAAAGGATATTTCCACCCGCATTCTTTGATATTATGTTACACTTGCCTATTCACCTCCCACAAGAAGTAAGGTTGGCCGATCCGGTGCATTATCGCTGGATGTATCCATTTGAGAGGTAGTAGATGTTATCTATTTTATCATTTATATTTATTTTTTTTCTCCTTTCAATACTTTCATAGATAGGATATTCTAAGATTGCTTGGTAATAGGTTTTTGCGTAAGTTGAAGTCTTATGTGCGTAATAAAGCACGTCCAGAAGGATCTATTGCAGAAGGCTATATCACGGAGGAGTGCTTAACCTTTTGTTCTAGGTATTTGGGTAGAGTTGAGACAAAATTCAACCGACCTGAGAGAAATTTTGAGGGTAACGAAGATCATAGATCAGAGTTATCTATTTTTCGACGAAACGGGAGACCACTAAATAAAGGAAAGGGAGTCTTCAAGCAACTAACTTATAAAGAATGGCATTGTGCACAACTTTATGTGTTAAAAAATTGTGATGAAGTTCAACCTTTTCTTGAGTAAGATTACCCATAAGTAATTTCTTTTTCTTTACTGATTTTTTTTCATTTGTTAGTCGTTTATCTAAATTGATAGTTGTATTTTTTTTGCTAATTCACATAGAGAACACCAAAGAGAATTGGAAAAAGAGGATTGTACTAATATATCAGAAATGCAGGATGCAACATTTGTTTAATGGTTTAAACGCCGAGTAAGTGAATGTATTATAGTATTATATATTTATTGGTAATTATTATTATTATTATTGTCTAACTGATCTATGTATTTACCTCGTAACAGGTTACATACTTATATCACGAAAGTACTGAAAAAGTGAGCAAAGAACTTTTGAATTTAGCTTGTGGTCCCAATACATTAGTTAATCACTACACTGGTTACATAGTTAATGGCTATAGGTTTCACACTCACAAGCGTGAGGCTAGGCGTCAAACTCAAAGCAGTGGTGTTGTGGTTAAGGGTGACGAGCAATCAGGGAATAGAGATTATTATGGAGTTTTGCAGGATATTATTGAATTTGATTATGATGGTGGAAATAAAATAACAATTTTTAAGTGCGACTGGTGGGATACTTATAATGAGGGTAGGGGTTTCAAGAAGGAAGCCAATGGAATTACCCTTGTTAATTTTACTCGGCACTTGGCAGTCAATGATCCTTATGTGTTAGCTTGGGAAGTGGAACAAGTTTATTATGTAGCAGATAATAAGAATCCTGATTGGCGACTCGTTATCAAAACTATACCTCAAAACTTTTATAATATTCCTATCATTGATGAAGAGTCAATTGACGACGAAGGACCTGATTTAGAACAAGTTGATATGGAAGTCAATACAACTAATTTATTACCAGAATATATTGCTAGTAGTGATGATGTCATTGTTTCTTTGACGAGAAATGATGTTGACGGCATTATTTTTGAGAAGGACCATGCATTATTCAAAGAAATAAATCAAGTTGGACAAGAAAACAATTTAGTTAATAAAGAGGTAGAGGAGGATAATGAAGGCGAAGAACAAATGGAAGAAGATGAAGATGAGTAGGATATGCAGTACGGAAAGGACACACTCTCTACAGAACGAGCATACACATTAGTACTTGGCCATCGATCTAGCTACATCCGTGGTATGGGCTCAGGTCCTATTCCTTTGGAAAGTGGCGGTACTAGGGGACAAAGGATTCATGCGCAAATACAAGCATAAATAGAACAAGAAATGGCTGCACGAATTCAAACCGAAGTGGAGGAACGAATGAGCCAAAGGGAAAGAGAAGCTGAGGCACGAATTGCTGAAATACAAGCTCAGATGCGAGCTGAGATGCAATCTCAGATGCGTAGCATGATGGAGCAGCTTTCACAAATGGAATTGCCCGTTCCTACTCAACAAGCATCAACATAGAATGTAAGTTAGTTTGTTTCAATTATATGAGTTGAATAATTTCAAGTTAAATTAAGTTGTATTCTATTCAAATTGTCAAATTAGAAATAGCTAATTGCGTTTGTTATGTTAAAATTTAAAATACATACTTAAAACATCCATCTAATCTTATAGCATTTTTGACTTGATATGTTTCAAATATTAGTTAATAGTATCTTTTATTATTTTGACAAAGTAAGTAGATTATATTCACAATTCTAATCATTTTTCTTTCTCGTTTTACAGGATTAAACTTAACGGCTCAACATATTGGAGTTGGATTGTCTCAAGAACTTTATTTCACCTTTTTTTCTAGAGTTTGTTCTACCTTGGTTCTAAAAAGTTACTAGTATTATGTCACGCCCCGGGCTAGTTCTAGATGCGGAAAAACGTGCTAATTTTTTTTTTTTTGAAAGCCTAGCCCGCGCCACGTACAGACCCGCCACAAATACAGGGTCCACTGTACACACGGACAGAACCTCCCCTGTATTTGCACGGCGTCCACAACTTACAACAGGATCACAATCACCATTCATTCATCACAACAGCACAACAACTCAGAGAGATTCATACAGCTAACCGTCCTTAAACCTGTATGAATCTAAGCAAATCCTTAGTCGAAGGATGATGCGATGCACAAGCAACAGTCATTCTAGAAAACTGCTTCTTACCCAGAAGCTTTATTTGAAACCCTAATTTCGATCATTCCAGAATCATTTGAAAACTGTTCTCCACACGAGAACTCTCTTTTGAAATCGCAAAAAAAACGAACAATCAGAAATCCATTTGAAAATTGTTTCCCACACGGAAACCTTTATTTCACGACGCTACCACGAGGGGTAGAAAGCCCAAATACTCGATAAGGAAACCATCTAAAAACAGTTATATAACCAACTGGCCCAGGCATGCAATCATCGTATAAGTGTAAAGAATGAATCCACAACACAAGCATGCTAGAATAAGCCCAATGAATAACTGAACCACAAATCACATCTAATAGGCGAAGGTAGGGTGATAACCAAATCTGGGGAAGTAGCCTCACGAGTCGGAACCTCTAGAGCTACTATCTAGGCGTGCCTCGCAGCGTCCCGACACTCACCACCCTGCTCACCTGAAAACTGCAACGAGGGCGGGGGGTGAGAACATGTACACATGTCTCCCCTCCCAGTGGGTACCGCAAGCCGACGAAGGCGAGGTGTACACACCGGCACGAGGGTCAACAAAAGATAGATATGGTATACAGTAGCACAAGTAAGTATGAGGCTAACATACAACTGAAATAACTATGCTACTGTAAGCAACTAGTATGCATCAAAGGGAGAACCACAAAGTAAACCCAATCTAAAACCACCGGGACGTATCCCATGCACTGTCACCTGCTCATCTATAGGCACATAAACCTTCTGGACGCACTGCATCAAGGCTCACGGGTCGGCACAAACTCAACGACCCTTTTCCGGAAAAGAACACCCTCAAACGGTGGATCAGACCGCGGTGTACGTGAAGTGCTAGAAGAGCTGTGACGATCGATGCGAATGCTCAATCCACAGAACGGCAACAAGCCGAGAAGCAACCAATAAGCCACAACTAGGATCGCTCGGAACAACAGGCGATCACCACCGACCAACTGGGTCGTCTCAAGAACCATGCAAACCACAACTACTCTACTATCCAAGCACGCATATAAGTAGAGTCAATGGGAGTCAAGTGAACTAAACTGAAATGCAAGAGGAGGGATAGAAAGGTATCACCGTAGTCCACTGAACCGACTCCGGATCGAAGCACCCACCTGTAGGTAAGATCCAATCTAACACCGACGGCTCTCGGGAACCGCGACAGGACCTACGAAAGACTCACGGGGTCAAGGTCCACCAAGTCGACGCTAAACACAAAGCTCTCACATCCCGAAACCGACGGATCGCCCGGGAAACCCACCGGGACGATCCCGAAACCACACAAAGCCCCAGAGGGGTACCAAACAGCCAACAAGGTCCCTCGCTGTCCCCGAACACACAAAACCAAGTGACGGGACAGCGAGCACAAGCTCGGGGTGCCACGAACACCAAACGCACCCGAAAAGGCTTCCCGGGTTCCCGAAAAGTGCCGATTTGGCACCGGAACCCCACATCACTCATCCGCTGTCCTCGGAACTTCGGGACAGCGATGAGGAACAGCCAACGAGGCTAAACAATGAAGCCAAGTCGCTCGCGAAAATAGCGAGTGAGTCGCGCGACTAGAAACGTGCGTTTCGTCGATTATTTCATCGAAAAACGCGTCGGAAACAAATCCGAAACTCCACGAAGGGCGAGGGGGTTGGACAACCAGTCCACAGGGTCCCGAGGACCAAACCCTTGCTGCCCACAGCGTCGTAACGCTGCCACAAGCGCCTAAGTCCCAAAACAAGCACAATATACATACATACAAGCGCTAAAATAAGCCGTTCGAGCAACCCATTCGTCCGCTCGACCTTCCGCAAGCACCAGCGGATAGGTAGCGACGTCATGGAGACCGTGCTCACTGTCCCACTGCGACAGGACCAGTCGCAAGCCGGGAAATCCCATAAAAACAGTGAGCGCACGCACAAAAGCACGCATAACTAAGGCCGTGTGAGCAAACCGTACATCCGCACGACCTTCCGCAAGCACCAGCGGATCGGCAACGACGTAACGGAGGCCATGCTCACAGCCTCACTGCGACAGGAACGGTCGCAGTCCGGGAAAGTGCATAAAAACAGAGCTAACAAGGCAAAAAGGCTCGACAACGGCTATGCGGCAAAATACTCCACCAAAATGGAAAACCAGGGTGAGCATGATGATCAGCGCGTCGCCGCGATCATCGTGCTCACCTTCCCGAGCTTCGGGAGGCAACGGAGAGCTCAAACAAGCGCGCAACACCAAAACACCACAAAATGACCCCCGGCCGGAGCAGCTAGCTCCGGCCGGCTGCCGGCGGACAAGCATGGCATGGCGGCGGCGGCCAGGGGTGAGTGCGGGGGAGGTGAGGAAGTGGGGGCTCACCTCAGGTGGCGGCAGGAACCGGTGGCGGCGGCGCGGGGCAAGGTAGGCCGCGGCTGCCCAAGGTGCCTACACTGAGCCCGCGGCGGCTCCGGCGACTGTCCGGTGGCACGGCGACGGCCGGGAAGGCAGGGGGCGGCGCCGGAGGACCCAAGGATGGCAGCCCTCACCTCAGATGGTGACAGGGTGCGGCGACGGCGGCGTAGGGGAGAGCCCTAGCTCCGGGAAGGCTCTGCTACGCCCACACCGGCAAGGAACGGCGGTGGCGGCGGCCCGGACGGCGAGCACCGGCAAGATGGCGTCGCCGGACGTCGGGTAGGGGGCGGCCGCGACAGCAACAACTGGCGGTGGCGGCGGCGGAGCTAGCACAGCCGCAGCTGCCCAAGCTGCCAAGCCGAAGCTTGCGGCGGCTGCGGCGGCGCTCCGGCAGCACGGCGATGGCCGGGGAAGGAGGAGGCGGCGCCGGAGGTCCCGAGGGTGACCATGCTCACCCTCTCCGGCGTCGGGAGGCGGCGGCGGCGCGGCCCCACCAAGCTCGGCCAACTGCTGCTCCAGCAGTGGCTCCAGCAGCCTGGCGGCGGCTCCGGCGGCGCTCCGGCGGCACTAGCAGCTCAGTCACCTCAGGGGGCTCACGCGTGGGTCCCCCCCTGGGTGCTCAACTCAGAGAAGAAGAAAAAGAAGAAGAAGAAGAAGGAGAAAAAGAGGAAAAGGGGAGAAAGGCTTGGCCGGAGTTGCTCCGGCCAGGCGGTGGCCGGTGGCGGCCGGCAGGGCCCAGGGAGGAGGCCAAGGGGCAGGGGGAGCTCGGGCTCAACACTGGGAGCAGGGGGAGAGAAGGGAGAGAGAGGGAGAGAATGAGGGAGATGGAGTGTGAGAGTGGTAAAGAGAGGGGAGAGTGGTTGAGACACATTAAATGCTCCCACCAACCCCCCACCTACCCTCTCAGCTCCTGCCCCCTCTCCCACAGCAGGTAACAAACCTCTCACACCCCTCGAAATTCGAAAATGCGCGAAACGGTGCGAAAAACGGGGTCCAAATCGCGAAACTATAAATGTGTTATTCGTGCACTCAGCGAAGAAGATGCAATATCTTTCAATCCGTCAGTCGCACGGCGACACGGATTGCGCCGTTAAGCCGTTCACTCTCCGCGACGAAAAACCAACAATTCACAAAACCACTAAACTCACTTATATACATATATATATATATATATATATAAATACCTGTATATATATACGTATACGGATCAAAAACACAGTATTAGGGGAGAGGAACACAGAATTCCAAATTTCCAAAATTCGAATTCTCACATCACTCCCACCTAACAAGAAGTTTCGTCCCCGAAACTTCCTCACACAACATCCGCGAACAACTACGGAAATCTCTCACGCAAAGCAGACTCCAGTTCCCAAGTAGCCTCGCGCTCCTCGCGACTCATCCACCGCAGTCTCACCAATAGAAAGCTCCGGTTCCTCAACTGTTTCACCTCGCGAGCCAAAAACCTCACAGGCACCTCACCGCAACTGAGGTCCTTCCTCAGTTGAACTGTTGTCGGGCCGATCACACGACGCTCACCCACGTCAACCAAACAGAACAGTGATCGACAACGACTACCAAACAACGCCTCGCACGGTGCCAAACCAACGCTCGCTAGGAAGCTGTAGAGGAGAGCAAGCTCCAACGAGGAAAGATACCCGAGCCAAACCTCACCAAAACCAAAACGCATGCCCGGAGCATAACCTCGAGAGCCTAGAAGACTCGCTCCGACTGCCCAACACTCTAAGGGTGGTAAACTGAGCTGAAGTCGAGCCTCGTCCCCAGTGCCTACTGCAAGCTCCTCCAGAACTGGGAAACGAAGCGAGAATCCCGATCCAAAACGATCGACACTGGCACTCCAAACAGCCCGACGAACTCATCCAAGTAGAGCTGCGCCAGTCGATCCCGAGACTAAGTCGAGTGTACCGGTAGGAAGTGAGCCGTTTTCGTCAAACAGTCCACGAAACAACCCAGATCGCAACAGACCTCGCAGAGAACGAACGAGGCAACCCGGTGACGAAAACCATGGTGATCCGCTCCCACTTCCCTACAGGTACAGGTAACGGTCAAAGCTTCTCTGCTGATGCACAACCTTCACTTGCTGACAAACCCGGCACAGTGCCACATGCTGAGCTACAACCAGAAACTCTACCTCAAGTCGCAGTACATCTTCGTCTCTCCAGGATGAACGATGTACGGCGACCGGTGTGCCTCAGCCAAAACTCTCACCTCAAATCCCGAACACTGGGCACACACCTCCGTCCTCGAAGGAAAAACCAACTGCATGTAGCACGAAGTCACCATCTCTGCCCTGTTCGGCGTCTGCTCGCACTCACTGCCAGTGCGGATCCATCGGCTGCCCACCGAAAATCTGATCCGCTAAGGTGGGTTGCACCTCCAAAGACAACAACCGTGCGGTAGCTCCACAAGGTAAAGTCTCCAACTCTGGTCGACGAAACTCCACCACCAATCGCTCCTGGTCGGTGATCAAAAGAGACGGCTCCTTGAAGAGATACAACAGACTCAGGGGATCCGTGAAGATCTCACAATGCGCTCCAATCAGGTAGTGTCTCCAAGGCTTGAGAGCGAACACCACTGCTGCTAACTCGAGATCGAGCGCCAGATAGATCCTCTCATAGTCCATCAACTAGCGCGAAGCATAAGCGATAACCTTCTCATGCTGAATGAGCACGCACCCCAATCCCATCCAAGATGCATCGCAGAAGACCATAACAACCTCACCAGGCTGCGACAATGCTAAGATAGGGGCACGAGTCAAACAGTCCATCGGGTCCTAGAAGCTCATCAAACAGGCGGGAGTCTACAGAAACAACGCGCCATTCCTCGACAGCATGCTCAAAGGGGCGGCGATCTTGAGAAGGACCCTCAACAAATCGCCGGCAACAACGCCCAAGCCGAGGGAGTTCCTAAACTCTGCCACAGAAGTCGGAACAGGCCAAACTACTACAAGGTCCACCTTCCTTGGTTCCTCCACAAAACCAACCCACGTCACGATGCGAACCAAGAAGGAAACTCCTCGAATAGATCAGTATGTCGTCAAAGGAGACCACGACAAGTTGATCCAAGAACTGCCGAAAACCCAGTTCATCAAATCCAAAAAAAAAGCTGCCGGGACGTTCGTCAAACCGAACGGCAAAACCGCGACCTCGTAAAACCCGTAACGAGTCCGGAGGGCCGTCTAACGCAACGTCCGCGGCCTTGATCCTCAACTAAGGATAACCTGGCTGCAGAACACACTTCGAGAAAACCGAGGCTCCCAGAAGCCGGTCGAAGAGATCGAAGGTCTGCGGTAGAGGGTACTAAAACAACACCGTCAACATAAAGCTCGACTCACAATCCAACCAACGAAAACCTTGCGAGTCCATCACTCAGGTGCAGAGGATCGCCAATCGCAACAAGCGATAAAAACACCAACGATGCCGAACATCAGATCCCAAAAGATCGGGCACGCGCTCCAAAGCATAGCTACACGAAAGACGCGGCGAAAACCCAGCACGCGAACACAAGCACAGAGACCTCGGAGACAACATCCAGGCTCCCGTCATCCCGAAACCGAGCTAAAAGGCAACCTGACTCAACCGGAGTCAAACCAACGGCAGTGATGGCAAATCAACTGCGCAAAAACCACGCCAGGATTAGCTCAAGGTTCACCACAAGAACGGGGATGACCAACACACAGCTTTCCGCAAGACGACAAGGAGCGAGAAGAGTCTTGCAAGGGAAAGCACCGACCCAATCCAGAAAGTCCCCTAAAAGGGATAGGGCATCTCGTCCTAACTTTTGACACTACGTTGTCTGCAGCCAACGTACTTATCAAAAGAAAAGCGAAATATCCCAAGGTCAAGGCCAACAACCAGTTGGCAACACCAAAAGGTACCCGGTCAACCGACTCAAAAGCTGGACCAAAGTCACAGACGAGTCACCGAATTAACGGGAAAAGCAAACCGACCCACAAAACAAAGTCTGCCCTGAGCCAACTCCCTAGGAGTCATCGGCTTCCAACGACGAACCGAAAGCTACAGGCGACAAGGGTCGTCAATCCACCCGTACCAAAGCGGAGGAAGAACAAAACCAGCGTCGACTATCCAGCGTCGAACGCGGTGAGATCCCCAACAAGAACCTGGAAGATCTCGCGGCAACACGGAAACCTACAAACACTACCAGGAATCCCAAAACACACCAAATTTAGGCGTTAGGATAGCCGCAAACCACGTAGGCACCAACAGAAACCCGACACCCAAAAGTGTCCACTCAGTCTAGTACACGTCAGTTCGACGCCAGAACTAGCCAACGGTCAAAAGACCAACACTGACGATGCCACCAGCAAGACGTCAGAGGGGTAGGCTTCACCGCCCTACCCAACAAAACAGAGGGGAAAACACCCAAACTGCGGTCGAAACCGCTCAAAGCACCGTCTCCGTAGAGACGCTCGCAGAGGCCCTCGTGCTCAACACAGAAAGTGGGGACAAGGCGAGAACAGCCCTACAACAACACAGGTCCACCAAGTGACGTTCCCAAACCCACAAGGGCCACCACTCACCAACGAGTGGTTACACAAAGGGGAAAACACCCTGCCACTTGGGATCTGTCTGGTACTCCACCACTACCAGAAACAGCACGAGCCTGCGAACCAGGGCAGATCAAAACTCAGGAGGTCCGCCCAAACACGCTCGGGTGTGGCCACCACCCCCAAACACGGGGTCGGCGTCCACGCGCGAAACAGCCGACGAAGTCGCTGTTGTCGTCACGGTCGTCGCACAACGGTGTGGGTGCCACAGGAGGGTCTGCAGTCATCGGGGCACACGGCGAAGGAGTAGGAGGGGCTGGAGCGGCAGCTGCCGTAGCCTGTTGCTGTAAAAACCACCGGAACAAGCGGGAACATGCCGGAGAGGGTCGCCAACAGACCCCTCGCCTCGGCCTCAAGCACACAGGGTACGGTCCACACCAGGCTGTCCGCCTCCTGCCAGCTCCTCACTCGAACCAGCCACAACAGCCCGATACAGAACACCAGCAGACGGCTCCTCAGGCGCACGCCCACCACCACGACCCGGACGAGGAGGTCTACCAAGACCACAAGCCAACTGCAAAACGCAGAAACCAGCGCAAGAGAAAAGGGGTCGGCAACTCCCACAAAACACAAGCCGAAACAAACCCCTCGAACTCGCGCGCCTATACACCCTAGGTCTTCCTATGGGTCAGCCTAACCAGTGGTTCAGTTACAAGTTGATGAATGAATGAGTGTTTGTTCACTTTACGCTCTGATACCATCTTAATCTGTCACGCCCCGGGCTAGTTCTAGATGCGGAAAAACGTGCTAAATTTTTTTTTTTTTGAAAGCCTAGCCCGCGCCACGTACAGACCCGCCACAAATACAGGGTCCACTGTACACACGGACAGAACCTCCCCTGTATTTGCACGGCGTCCACAACTTACAACAGGATCACAATCACCATTCATTCATCACAACAGCACAACAACTCAGAGAGATTCATACAGCTAACCGTCCTTAAACCTATATGAATCTAAGCAAATCCTTAGTCGAAGGATGATGCGATGCACAAGCAACAGTCATTCTAGAAAACTGCTTCTTACCCAGAAGCTTTATTTGAAACCCTAATTTCAATCATTCCAGAATCATTTGAAAACTGTTCTCCACACGAGAACTCTCTTTTGAAATCGCAAAAAAACGAACAATCAGAAATCCATTTGAAAACCGTTTCCCACACGGAAACCTTTATTTCACGACGCTACCACGAGGGGTAGAAAGCCCAAATACTCGATAAGGAAACCATCTAAAAACAGTTATATAACCAACTGGCCCAGGCATGCAATCATCGTATAAGTGTAAAGAATGAATCCACAACACAAGCATGCTAGAATAAGCCCAATGAATAACTGAACCACAAATCACATCTAATAGGCGAAGGTAGGGTGATAACCAAATCTGGGGAAGTAGCCTCACGAGTCGGAACCTCTAGAGCTACTATCTAGGCGTGCCTCGCAGCGTCCCGACACTCACCACCCTGCTCACCTGAAAACTGCAACGAGGGCGGGGGGTGAGAACATGTACACATGTCTCCCCTCCCAGTGGGTACCGCAAGCCGACGAAGGCGAGGTGTACACACCGGCACGAGGGTCAACAAAAGATAGATATGGTATACAGTAGCACAAGTAAGTATGAGGCTAACATACAACTGAAATAACTATGCTACTGTAAGCAACTAGTATGCATCAAAGGGAGAACCACAAAGTAAACCCAATCTAAAACCACCGGGACGTATCCCATGCACTGTCACCTGCTCATCTATAGGCACATAAACCTTCTGGACGCACTGCATCAAGGCTCACGGGTCGGCACAAACTCAACGACCCTTTTCCGGAAAAGAACACCCTCAAACGGTGGATCAGACCGCGGTGTACGTGAAGTGCTAGAAGAGCTGTGACGATCGATGCGAATGCTCAATCCACAGAACGGCAACAAGCCGAGAAGCAACCAATAAGCCACAACTAGGATCGCTCGGAACAACAGGCGATCACCACCGACCAACTGGGTCGTCTCAAGAACCATGCAAACCACAACTACTCTACTATCCAAGCACGCATATAAGTAGAGTCAATGGGAGTCAAGTGAACTAAACTGAAATGCAAGAGGAGGGATAGAAAGGTATCACCGTAGTCCACTGAACCGACTCCGGATCGAAGCACCCACCTGTAGGTAAGATCCAATCTAACACCGACGGCTCTCGGGAACCGCGACAGGACCTACGAAAGACTCACGGGGTCAAGGTCCACCAAGTCGACGCTAAACACAAAGCTCTCACATCCCGAAACCGACGGATCGCCCGGGAAACCCACCGGGACGATCCCGAAACCACACAAAGCCCCAGAGGGGTACCAAACAGCCAACAAGGTCCCTCGCTGTCCCCGAACACACAAAACCAAGTGACGGGACAGCGAGCACAAGCTCGGGGTGCCACGAACACCAAACGCACCCGAAAAGGCTTCCCGGGTTCCCGAAAAGTGCCGATTTGGCACCGGAACCCCACATCACTCATCCGCTGTCCTCGGAACTTCGGGACAGCGATGAGGAACAGCCAACGAGGCTAAACAATGAAGCCAAGTCGCTCGCGAAAACAGCGAGTGAGTCGCGCGACTAGAAACGTGCGTTTCGTCGATTATTTCATCGAAAAATGCGTCGGAAACAAATCCGAAACTCCACGAAGGGCGAGGGGGTTGGACAACCAGTCCACAGGGTCCCGAGGACCAAACCCTTGCTGCCCACAGCGTCGTAACGCTGCCACAAGCGCCTAAGTCCCAAAACAAGCACAATATACATACATACAAGCGCTAAAATAAGCCGTTCGAGCAACCCATTCGTCCGCTTGACCTTCCGCAAGCACCAGCGGATAGGTAGCGATGTCACGGAGACCGTGCTCACTGTCCCACTGCGACAGGACCAGTCGCAAGCCGGGAAATCCCATAAAAACAGTGAGCGCGCGCACAAAAGCACGCATAACTAAGGCCGTGTGAGCAAACCGTACATCCGCACGACCTTCCGCAAACACCAGCGGATCGGCAACGACGTAACGGAGGCCATGCTCACAGCCTCACTGCGACAGGAACGGTCGCAGTCCGGGAAAGTGCATAAAAACAGAGCTAACAAGGCAAAAAGGCTCGACAACGGCTATGCGGCAAAATACTCCACCAAAATGGAAAACCAGGGTGAGCATGATGATCAGCGCGTCGCCGCGATCATCGTGCTCACCTTCCCGAGCTTCGGGAGGCAACGGAGAGCTCAAACAAGCGCGCAACACCAAAACACCACAAAATGACCCCCGGCCGGAGCAGCTAGCTCCGGCCGGCTGCCGGCGGACAAGCATGGCCGGCGGCGGCCAGGGGTGAGTGCGGGGGAGGTGAGGAAGTGGGGGCTCACCTCAGGTGGCGGCAGGAACCGGTGGCGGCGGCGCGGGGCAAGGTAGGCCGCGGCTGCCCAAGGTGCCTACACTGAGCCCGCGGCGGCTCCGGCGACTGTCCGGTGGCACGGCGACGGCCGGGAAGGCAGGGGGCGGCGCCGGAGGACCCAAGGATGGCAGCCCTCACCTCAGACGGTGACAGGGTGCGGCGAAGGCGGCGTAGGGGAGAGCCCTAGCTCCGGGAAGGCTCTGCTACGCCCACACCGGCAAGGAACGGCGGTGGCGGCGGCCCGGACGGCGAGCACCGGCAAGATGGCGTCGCCGGACGTCGGGTAGGGGGCGGCCGCGACAGCAACAACTGGCGGTGGCGGCGGCGGAGCTAGCACAGCCGCAGCTGCCAAGCCGAAGCTTGCGGCGGCTGCGGCGGCGCTCCGGCAGCACGACGATGGCCGGGGAAGGAGGAGGCGGCGCCGGAGGTCCCGAGGGTGACCATGCTCACCCTCTCCGGCGTCGGGAGGCGGCGGCGGCGCGGCCCCACCAAGCTCGGCCAACTGCTGCTCCAGCAGTGGCTCCAGCAGCCTGGTGGCGGCTCCGGCGGTGCTCCGGCGGCACCAGTAGCTCAGTCACCTCAGGGGGCTCACGCGTGGGTCCCCCCCTGGGTGCTCAACTCAGAGAAGAAGAAGAAGAAGAAGAAGAAGAAGGAGAAAAAGAGGAAAAGGGGAGAAAGGCTTGGCCGGAGTTGCTCCGGCCAGGCGGTGGCCGGCGGCGGCCGGCAGGGCCCGGGGAGGAGGCCAAGGGGCAGGGGGAGCTCGGGCTCAACACTGGGAGCAGGGGGAGAGAAGGGAGAGAGAGGGAGAGAGTGAGGGAGATGGAGTGTGAGAGTGGTAAAGAGAGGGGAGAGTGGTTGAGACACATTAAATGCTCCCACCAACCCCCCACCTACCCTCTCAGCTCCTGCCCCCTCTCCCACAGCAGGTAACAAACCTCTCACACCCCTCGAAATTCGAAAATGCGCGAAACGGTGCGAAAAACGGGGTCCAAATCGTGAAACAATATATGTGTTATTCGTGCACTCAGCGAAGAAGATGCAATATCTTTTAATCCGTCAGTCGCACGGCGACACGGATTGCGCCGTTAAGCCGTTCACTCTCCGCGACGAAAAACCAACAATTCACAAAACCACTAAACTCACTTATATACATATATATATATAAATACCTGTATATATATACGTATACGGATCAAAAACACAGTATCAGGGGAGAGGAACACAGAATTCTAAATTTCCAAAATTCGAATTCTCACATATTAGATTTAATTTGGTTGGAATTGAAACTTGTAGTTTGATGCATACAATACTTGATGTGAACAAGTAATTGTTGGTTTATTTTGGTTGTGCTAATTGAATTACTTTCTACTTTTTAATGAATATATCTTAATTGTTGTGATTAATATTTTGTGCAAATACTGATTGAGGAGTATTGAATAGTTATGGCATGGTGATTACGTGTAAAAATTTACTTTTTTCGATCAGAAATGTAAAATATTAAATAGTATAGCAAAAGTTTTGTGGCCAAATAATAAATAGTCATAATTTGTTATACAAATATTAATAAAATTTGAATACGTTAAAGCGACCAAAATAAAATTTGGCCACAAATTACACATAACTATTTATGCCCAAAAATAAAGTTTGCCATAAAATATATAATATTATTTGTAGCCATATAGAATTTTGCCACAATATGCATTAAAACTTGTATGGCCAAATGCCAAATTTCGCCATAAAAATAACAATACTATGTGTGACTGATATTAATATTTGCCACAACATGTAAAGGATTAGTTGTGGCCAAACATAATTTTCGCCGCTATATGATCAATATTAGTTGTGGCCATTTTTAAATTTGCCATAAATTATATGTTACACTTTGTGGCCATTTTAAAATTTGCCATAAATTATATGTTACTATTTGTCGCCAAAAATAATGTTGCTCACAAATTATCATATATTTCATTATTATTACTATGCATATTTATGGCCATCTGGTACCTTGTTGTGGCAAAATAGGAAACATTTGTGTCTAGTAAGATCGCTACAAAAAGGATGTGTTTCTGTGGCGAAATTGTTTTGGCCACCGTAACCTTTTGTGACGGTCCTACTGTGGCGGCCCTATGGCAAAATTATTTTCGCCACAAAAATATTTGTGTGGCCAATTATTATATTTTTGTGACGATTTTGTTCTCCATAAAAAATTAATTGCTTATCTGCATGTCAATCCTCTCCTTTGAAAGTAGAGAAGACTTGACATCATCGAGACATAGAGTATCTCGTCCAAATAAGAAGGTCTCACGAAAATTCTTATAAGAGGGTGGTAAAGAACATAATAATAAAAGGGCTTCATCCTCCGCCTCGATTTTAACATCTATCGAGCGGAGATCCATAATAATAGAATTAAATTCATCTAAATGCGACTTAATAGAGGTACCTTCCGCCATGCGCAATATGAAGAGACGTTGCTTCAAATATAATTTGTTGGTGAGAGACTTCGTCATGTAAAGAGACTCCAATTTAAGCCAAAGCCCTGCTACGGTCTTTTCATCCAAGACCTCGCGCAATACCTCATCGGATAGACATAATGTGAGAATTTGAATTTTTGGAAATTTGGATTCTGTGTTCCTCTCCCCTGTTACTGTGTTTTTGATCAGTATACGTATATATATATACAGGTATATATATATATAGGTATATAAGTAGTATTTATGATTTTTTGGATTTTTTGTCGCGGAGAGAGAACGTCTTAACGGCACAATCCGGAGTTCGATCCTGACGATCCAAAATGATAGATTTGATGTCTCGGCAGTGCTGAACACGATGGTGCAATTCGTGTCGACATGCGACGGACGGTTTGAGAGATATTCCATCTTCTTCGCCGAGAGGTCGAAAGTCACATTTATTGTTTCGCGATCTGGATCCCGTTTTTCGCACCATTTCGCGTGAGTTCGAATGTGGAGGGGTGTCTGGACTTTTGTACCTACTGTGGGGGACCCAGGGGTGATTTGAGGGATTTAGAGGGGCTTTTGTGCATTTATGAGTGGTGGTTGAGAGTGGTTGAACCACTCCCTCTCACTCCCCCTCTCTCCCTCTCTCTCCCTCTTTCTTCCTCAGCCACCCCAGATGGAGCCTCCTCTCCCCCTGCCCCTTAGCTTGCCTCCTCGAGCTCCTCCGGCCGCCGCCGACCACCTCTGGCCGGCGCTGCCTCGACCACCTCCCTCTCTCCTTTTCTTCTTCTTCTTCTTCTTCCTCTGTTTCTTCTCCTTCTCTGAGGTGAGCACCCAGGGGGAACCCACGCTTGAGCTCCCCCTGAGGTGGCTGGGCTGCTGGAGTCGCCGCCGTGCCCTAGCCGCCCGAGAGCTCCTCTTTTCCCCGCGCCGCCGCCGCCGCTTCCCGCCGCCGCCGCCGCCGCCGCTTCCCGCCGCCGGCTGAGGTGATCCCCCTCTTCCTTGCCACCTCCTCTGCCGACCCTGGCCGCCGCTAGCCGTGCATGCCGGCCGGCAGCAGGCCGGAGCTGGTTGCTCCGGCCGGGGTCTTGCTTTGTTGGTTTTTGGCCGTACCTTGGTGTTTGAGCTCCCCGATGCCTCCCGAAGTCCGGGAAGGTGAGCACGATGTTCGCGGCGATGCGCTGATCATCATGCTCACCTTAGTTTCTGTTTTGGGTGAGCCGTTTTGCTGTTCGGCCCTTGTCGAGCGTTTTTCTCTTATGTTAGCTCTATTTTTATGGGTTTTCCCGGCCTGCGACTGTTCCTGTCGCAGTGACGCTGTGAGCACGGCCTCCGTTACGTCGTTACCTATCCGCTGGTGCTTGCGGAAGGTCGTGCGGACGAACGGAGCGCTCGAACGGCCTTAATTATGCTTGCTTATTGTATGTGCTCATTGTTTTTATGGGTTTACTGAGCTTGCGACTTGTCCTGTCACAGTGGGGCTGTGAGCACGGTCTCCGTGACATCGTTACCTATCCGCTGGTGCTTGCGGAAGGTCGTGCGGATGTACGGTTTGCTCGATCGGCTTTGTTTAGTGCTTGTATGTATGTATAAGTTGCTTGTTTGTGGACTTTGGCTTTTGTGGCAGCGTTGCGACGCTGTGGGCAGCAAGGGTTTGGTCCTCGGGGCCCTGTGGACTGGTTGTCCAACCCTCTCGCCCTTCGCGGAGCTTCGGATTCGTTTCCGACGCGTTTTACGATGAAATAATCGGCGAAACGCGCGTTTCTAGTTGTGCGACTCGCTCGCTGATTTCGCAAGCGACTTGGCTTTGTCGTTTAGCCATGTTGGCTGTTCCTCATCACTGTCCCGAAGTTCCGAGGACAGAGGATGAGTGACGAGGGGTTCCGGTGCTAAATCGGCACTTTTCGGGAACCCGGGAAGCCGTGTCGGGTGCGTTTGTGTTCGTGGCACCCTGAGCTTGTGCTCGCTGTCCCGCCACCTTGTCGTGTGTGTTTGGGGGACAGCGGAGGACTTGATTGGCGGTAGGTACCCCTCTGGGGCTTTGTGTGGTTTCGGGATCGTCCCGGTGGGTTTTTCAGGGCGATCCGTCGGTTTCGGGATGTGTGAGCTTTGTGTTTAGCGTCGACTTGGTGGACCTTGACCCTGTGAGTCTTTCGTAGGTCCTGTCGCGGTTCCCGAGAGCCGTCGGTGTTAGACTTGATCTTACCTACAGGTGGGTACTTCGATCCGGAGTCGGTTCAGTGGACTACGGTGATACCTTTCTATCCTTTCTCTTGCATTACAGTTATTAGTTCACTTGACTCCCTTTGACTCTACTTATGCGTGCTTGGATAGTAGAGTAGTTGTAGTTTGCATGATTATTGAGACGACCCAGTTGGTCGGTAGTGATCGCATGTTGTTCCGTGCGATCCTCGTCGTGGTTTATCAGTTGCTTCACGGCTCGTTGCCGTTCTGTGGATTGAGCATTCGCATCGATCGTCACAGCTCTTCTAGCACTTCACGTACACCGCGGTCTGATCCACCGTTTGGGGGTGTTCTTTTCCGGAAAAGGGTCGTGGATTTCTACCGACCCGTGAGCCTTGACGCAGTGCATCCAGAAGGTTTATGTGCCGAGTGTTGAGCAGGTGACAGTGCCAGGGATACGTCCCGGTGGCTATGGATTGGGTTTACCTTGTGGTTATCTCCATTATGCATACACTACTTGATTACAGTAGCATAGTTGTTCAGTTATATGTTGGCCTCATATTTACTTGTGCTACTGTTTACCTTATCTACCTATCTGTTGACCCTCGTGCCGGTGTGTACACCTCGCCTTCGTCGGCTTGCGGTACCCACTGGGAGGGGAGACATGTTTACATGTTCTCACCCCCCGCCCTCGTTGTTGTTTTCAGGTGAGCAGGGTGGTGGGAGTCGGGACGCAGCGAGGCACGCATAGATAGTGTGCTAGAGTTTATGACCTGTGAGGCTTCTCCTCTAGATTTTGGGTTTATCCTATCCCTTGACAGTTGGTTAGTTGTGGATGAGGTTCAGTTACATTTTGGATGTTGGTATTGCATGCTTATCTTCTGTCGTTTTGGTTTAGCTCCTATGAGTTGAATGCATGCTTAGACTCTTGGTTGAGTATTCTTCTAGATCTTTCATTAATCGTATACTTTGGTTTTCTACCCCTCGTGGTAGCGTTTTCAAAGAAAGGTTCTCGTGTGGGGAACGATTTTCAAAGGGTTTAAATGATTGGATCTAGGGTTTCAAAGAAAGCTTCTGGGTAAGGAGCAGATTTCTAGAATGATTGTTGTTTGTGCATCGCATCATCCTTTGCTTAAGGACTTGCTTAGATTCATACTGGTTTAAGGACGGTTAGCTGTATGATTCATGTTGTTGTTCTTGTTGGTTGTGATGAATGAGTAGTGATTGTGATCATGTCGTTGTTGTTGTGTACGCCGTGCAAATACAGGGGAGGCTCTGTCCGTGTGTACAGTGGTCCCTGTATTTGTGGCGGGTCTGTACGTGGCGCGGGCAAATTTTTCAAAAAAAAAAATTGCACGTATTTCCGCTTCTAAAACTAGCCCGGGGCGTGACAGATTGAGATGGTATCAGAGCGTAAAGGGAACAAACACTCATTCATTCATCAACTTGTAACTGAACCAGTGGTTAGGCTGACCCATAGGGAGACCTAGGATGTATAGGTGCGCGAGTTCGAGGGGTTTGTTTTCGGCTTGTGTTTTGTGGGAGTTGCCGACCCCTTTCTCTTGCGCTGGTTTCTGTGTTTTGTGGTTGACTTGTGGTCGTCGTAGACGTCCTTGTCCGGGTCGTGGTGGTAGGCGTGCGCCTGCAGAGCTGTCTGCTGGTGTTCTGATTCGGGCTTTTGCGGCTGGTTCGAGTGAGGAGCTGGCAGGAGGCGGACAACCTATTGTGGACCGTACCCTGTGTGCTTGAGGCCGAGGCGAGGGGTCAGCTGGCGACCCTCTCCGGCATGTTCCGGCTTGTTCCGGTAGTTTTTGCAGCAGCAGGCTACGGCGACTGCTGCTCCAGCCCCTCTTCCTCCTCCGTCATATGCCCTGATGACTGCAGACCCCCCTGTGGCGCCCACGCCGTTGTGGCCACACCCGAGCGTGATTGGCGGATTTTTGAGTTTCGATCTGCCCTTGTTCGCAGGCTCGTGCTCCTTCTAGTAGTGGTGGTGGTGTACCTGACAGATCCCAAGTGGCAGGGAGTTTTTCCCCTTTGTGTAACCACTCGTTGGCAGGTGGTGGCCCTGGTGGGCGAGGTGACGTCACTTGGTGGATCTGTGTTGTTGTTGGGCTGTTCTTGCCCTGTCCCCACTTTCCGTGTTGAGCACGAGGGCCTCTGCGAGCGTCTCTACGGAGATGGTGTTTTGAGCGGTTTCGGCCGCAGTTTGGGTGTTATCCCCTCTGCTTTGTTGGGTAGGGCGGTGAAGCCTACCCCTCTGACGTTTTGCTGGTGGAATCGTCAGTGTTGGTCTTTCGACCTTTAGCTAGTTCTTGCGTCGAACGACGTGTACTAGACTGAGTGGACACTGTTTGGTGTCGGGTTTTTGTTGGGGCCTACATGGTTTGCGGCTATCCTAACGCCTAAATTGGTGTGTTTTGGGATTTCTGGTAGTATTCGTAGGCCTTTGTGCTGTCGCGAGATCTTCCTGGTTCTTGTTGGAGGTCTCACCGCGTTCGACGCTGGTTAGTCGGCGCTGGTTTGGTTCTTCCCTCGCTTTGGTACGGGTGGATTGACGACCCTTTGTCGCCTGTAGCCGTCGGTTTGTTGTGGGAAGCCGAAGACTCCTAGGGAGTTGGCTCAGGGCAGACTTTGTTGTGTGGGTCGGTTTGCTTTTCCCGTTAATTCGGTGACTCGTTTGTGACTTTGGTCCAGCTTTTGAGTTAGTTGACCCGGTACCTTTGTGGTGTTGCCAACTGGTTGTTGGCCTTTGACCTTGGGATATTTCGTTTTTCTTTTGATAAGTACGTTGGCTGCAGACAACGTAGTGTCAAAAGTTAGGACGAAATACCCTATCCCTTTTGGGGACCTTCTGGATTGGGTCGGTGCTTTCTTTTGCAAGACAATCCCTCTCTTTGTCGTCTTCTGGGAAAGCTGTGTGGTGGTCGTCCCTGATCTAGTAGTGAACCTTGAGCTATCCTGGTGTGGTTTTGCAGTTGATTTGCCATCACTGCCGTTGGTTTGACTCCGGTTGAGTCAGGTTGCCTTTTAGCTCGGTTTCGGGATGACGGGAGCCTGGTTGTTGGCTCTGAGGTCTCTGTGCTTGTGTTTGCGTACAGGTTTTCACCGCGTCTTTCGTGCAGTCTTGCCTTGGAGCGCGTGTCCGATCTTTTGGATTTGATGATGGGCATCACTAATGTCTTTTTATCGCTTGTGGCGATAGGCGACCCTGTGCACCGGAGTGTTGAACTCGCAAGGTTTCGTTGCTTTGATAGTGAGTTCGAGCTTTTCGAGATGACGGTGTTGCTTTAGTACCCTCTACTGCAGATCTTCGATCTCTTCGACCGGCTCCAGGGAGCCTCGATTTTCTCGAAGTGTGTTCTGCAGCCAGGTTATCTTTAGCTAAAGATCAAGGCCTAGGACGTTGCGTTAACGGCCCTCCGGACTCGTTACGGGCGTTACGAGGTCACGGTTATGCCGTTCGAGTTGACGAACGTCCCGGCAGCTTTTTTTGGGTTTGATGGACTGGGTTTTTGGCAGTTCTCGGATCAATTTGTCGTGGTCTCCTTTGACGACATACTGATCTTTTTGAGGAGTTTCCTTGGTTCGCATCGTGACGCGGGCTGGTTTTGTGGTGGAACCAAGGAATGTGGACTTTGTAGTGGATTGGCCTGTTTCGACTTCTGTCGCAGTGGGAGCTTCCTCGGCTTGGCAAGTTGTTACCGGCGATTTGTTGAGGGTTTCTCAAGATCGCCGCCCCTTTGAGCAAGCTGACGAGAAAGGCGTGAAGTTTTCGTAGACTCCCGCTTGTCAGATGAGCTTCTAGGAGCTGATGGACTGTTTGACTCGTGCCCCTATCTTAGCATTGTCGCAGCCTGGTGAGGTTTTTGTGGTCTTCTGCGATGCATCTTGGATAGGATTGGGGTGCGTGTTCGTGTAGCAAGTGAAGGTCATCGCTTATGCTTCGCGCCAGTTGATGGACTATGAGAAGACCTATCTAGCGCTTGATCTCGAGTTAGCAGCAGTGGTGTTCGCCCTCAAGCTTTGGAGACACTACTTGTACGGAACGCATAGTGAGTCTGATGTACCTCTTCATGGAGCTACCGCATAGTTGTTGACTTTGGAGGCGCAACCCACCTTGTCGGATCAATTTTCGGTGGGCAGCTGATGGATCCGCACTTGTAGAGAGTGCTGAACGCGATGATGTTTTAGTTACGTGCTGATGGTTTCCTTCGAGGACGGAGGTGTGTGTCCAGTGATCAGGATTTGAGGTGAGAGCTTTGGACTGAGGCACACCGGTCGCCGTACACCGTTCATCCTGGAGGGACAAAGATGTACCGTGACTTGAGGCAGAGTTTCTGGATGTAGCTCAGCATGTGGCTCTGTGCCTGGCTTGTCAGCAGGTGAAGGCTGAGCATCAGCAACCAGTAGAGAAGCTTCGACCGTTGCCTGTACCTGTAGGGAGGTGGAGCAGATCACCATGGATTTCGTCACCGGGTTGCCTCGTTCTCAGCGAGGTCATGTTGCGATCTGGGTTTTTTTGTGGACTGATTGACGAAAGCAGCTCACTTCCTACCGGTACACTCGACTTAGTCTCGGGATCGACTGGCGCAGCTCTACTTGGATGAGATCGTCAGGTTGCTAGGGGCGCCAATGTCGATCGTTTTGGTTCGGGGTTCTCGCTTCGTTTCCCAGTTCTGGAGGTGCTTACAACAGGCACTGGGGACGAGGCTCGACTTCAGCTCAGTTACCACCCTCAGAGTGATGAGCAGTCGGAGCGAGTTTTCCAGACTCTCGAGGATATGCTCTGAGCGTACGTTTTGGATCTTGGTGAGGGTTGGTTCAAGTACTTTTCCTTGGTGGAGTTCGCCTTCTTCGACAGCTTCCAAGTGAGTGTTGGATTGGCACCGTGCGAGACGTTGTATGGACGTCGTTGTTGATCACCGATCTGTTGGGATGACGTGGGCGAGCGTCGTGTGATCGGGCCTGACTTGCTAGGGGACGCAGAGGCCAGGATTCGCAGTGCGAGAAGAGGCTGCTGACTGCGCAGAGCCGACAGAAAGGCTACGCGGACCAGCGACGATGGGACCTTGTGTTTCAGGTCGGTGAGCATGTACTGCTCAGGGTGTCGCCGTCTCGAGGGATCAAGCGGTTCGGGTTGCGGAGCAAGCTTGGTTTGCATTTTGTGGGACCGTTCGAGATCCTTGAGCGTGTGGGTCCGGTGGCTTATCGGTTAGCTCTTCCTCCTAGTTTGGCACGGGTGCACAATGTCTTCCATGTGTCTTTGCTTCGGAAGTACATTCCCGACCCTTCTCATGTGATCAGCCCGACGACGGTTCAGCTGAGGGAGGATCTCAGCTGTGGTGAGGTGCCTCTGAGGTTTTTGGCTCGCCAGGTGTAGCCGTTGAGGAACCGAAGCTTTCTGTTTGTGTGAGTGCTGTGGACGAGTCGCATGGAGCGTGTGACTTCTTGGGAGCTGGAGTCTGCTTTGCGTGAGAGGTATCCGCTGTTGTTCGCGGATGGTGTGTGAGTAAGTTTCGAGGACGAAACTTCTTGTTAGGTGGGAGTGATGTGAGAATTTGAATTTTTGGAAATTTGGATTCTGTGTTCCTCTCCCCTGTTACTGTGTTTTTGATCAGTATACGTATATATATATACAGGTATATATATATATATATATAGGTATATAAGTAGTATTTATGATTTTTTGGATTTTTTGTCGCAGAGAGAGAACGGCTTAACGGCACAATCCGGAGTCCGATCCTGACGATCCAAAATATTAGATTCGATGTCTCGGCAGTGCTGAACGCGATGGTGCAATCCGTGTCGACATGCGACGGACGGTTTGAGAGATATTCCATCTTCTTCGCCGAGAGGTCGAAAGTCACATTTATTGTTTCGCGATCTGGATCCCGTTTTTCGCACCGTTTCGCGAGAGTTCGAATGTGGAGGGGTGTCTGGACTTTTGTACCTGCTGTGGGGGACCCAGGGGTGATTTGAGGGATTTAGAGGGGCTTTTGTGCATTTATGAGTGGTGGTTGAGAGTGGTTGGAGTGGTTGAACCACTCCCTCTCACTCCCCCTCTCTCCCTCTCTCTCCCTCTTTCTTCCTCAGCCACCCCAGATGGAGCCTCCTCTCCCCCTGCCCCTTAGCTTGCCTCCCCGAGCTCCTCCGGCCGCCGCCGACCACCTATGGCCGGCACTGCCTCGACCACCTCCCTCTCTCCTTTTCTTCTTCTTCTTCTTCTTCCTCTGTTTCTTCTCCTTCTCTGAGGTGAGCACCCAGGGGGAACCCACGCTTGAGCTCCCCCTGAGGTGGCTGGGCTGCTGGAGTCGCCGCCGTGCCCTAGCCGCCCGAGAGCTCCTCTCTCCGCGCCGCCGCCGCCGCTTCCCGCCGCCGGCTGAGGTGATCCCCCTCTTCCTTGCCACCTCCTCTGCCGACCCTGGCCGCCGCTGGCCGTGCATGCCGGCCGGCAGCAGGTCGGAGCTGGTTGCTCCGGCCGGGGTCTTGCTTTGTTGGTTTTTGGCCGTACCTTGGTGTTTGAGCTCCCCGATGCCTCCCGAAGTCCGGGAAGGTGAGCACGATGATCGCGGCGATGCGCTGATCATCATGCTCACCTTAGTTTCTGTTTTGGGTGAGCCGTTTTGCTGTTCGGCCCTTGTCGAGCGTTTTTCTCTTATGTTAGCTCAGTTTTTATGGGTTTTCCCGGCCTGTGACTGTTCCTGTCGCAGTGACGCTGTGAGCACGGCCTCCGTTACGTCGTTACCTATCCGCTGGTGCTTGCGGAAGGTCGTGCGGACGAACGGAGCGCTCGAACGGCCTTAATTATGCTTGCTTATTGTATGTGCTCACTGTTTTTATGGGTTTACTGAGCTTGCGACTTGTCCTGTCACAGTGGGGCTGTGAGCATGGTCTCCGTGACATCGTTACCTATCCGCTGGTGCTTGCGGAAGGTCGTGCGGATGTACGGTTTGCTTGATCGTCTTTGTTTAGTGCTTGTATGTATGTATAAGTTGCTTGTTTGTGGACTTTGGCTTTTGTGGCAGCGTTGCGACGCTGTGGGCAGCAAGGGTTTGGTCCTCGGGGCCCTGTGGACTGGTTGTCCAACCCTCTCGCCCTTCGCGGAGCTTCGGATTCGTTTCCGACGTGTTTTTCGATGAAATAATCGGCGAAACGCGCGTTTCTAGTTGTGCGACTCGCTCGCTGATTTCGCAAGCGACTTGGCTTTGTCGTTTAGCCTTGTTGGCTGTTCCTCATCGCTGTCCCGAAGTTCCGAGGACAGCGGATGAGTGACGAGGGGTTCCGGTGCTAAATCGGCACTTTTCGGGAACCCGGGAAGCCGTGTCGGGTGCGTTTGTGTTCGTGGCACCCTGAGCTTGTGCTCGCTGTCCCGCCACCTTGTCGTGTATGTTTGGGGGACAGCGGAGGACTTGATTGGCGGTAGGTACCCCTCTGGGGCTTTGTGTGGTTTCGGGATCGTCCCGGTGGGTTTTCCGGGCGATCCGTCGGTTTCGGGATGTGTGAGCTTTGTGTTTAGCGTCGACTTGGTGGACCTTGACCCTGTGAGTCTTTCGTAGGTCCTGTCGTGGTTCCCGAGAGCCGTCGGTGTTAGACTTGATCTTACCTACAGGTGGGTACTTCGATCCGGAGTCGGTTCAGTGGACTACGGTGATACCTTTCTATCCTTTCTCTTGCATTACAGTTATTAGTTCACTTGACTCCCTTTGACTCTACTTATGCGTGCTTGGATAGTAGAGTAGTTGTAGTTTGCATGATTATTGAGACGACCCAGTTGGTCGGTAGTGATCGCATGTTGTTCCGTGCGATCCTCGTCGTGGTTTATCAGTTGCTTCACGGCTCGTTGCCGTTCTGTGGATTGAGCATTCGCATCGATCGTCACAGCTCTTCTAGCACTTCACGTACACCGCGGTCTGATCCACCGTTTGGGGGTGTTCTTTTCCGGAAAAGGGTCGTGGATTTCTACCGACCCGTGAGCCTTGACGCAGTGCGTCCAGAAGGTTTATGTGCCGAGTGTTGAGCAGGTGACAGTGCCAGGGATATGTCCCGGTGGCTATGGATTGAGTTTACCTTGTGGTTATCTCCATTGATGCATACAGTAGTTGATTACAGTAGCATAGTTGTTCAGTTATATGTTTGGCCTCATATTTACTTGTGCTACTGTTTACCTCATCTACCTATCTATTGACCCTCGTGCCGGTGTGTACACCTCGCCTTCGTCGGCTTGCGGTACCCACTGGGAGGGGAGACATGTTTACATGTTCTCACCCCCCGCCCTCGTTGTTGTTTTCAGGTGAGCAGGGTGGTGGGAGTCGGGACGCAGCGAGGCACGTATAGATAGTGTGCTAGAGGTTCTGACCTATGAGGCTTCTCCCCTAGATTTTGGGTTTATCCTATCCCTTGACAGTTGGTTAGTTGTGGATGAGGTTCAGTTACATTTTGGATGTTGGTATTGCATGCTTATCTTCTGTGGTTTTGGTTTAGCTCCTATGAGTTGAATGCATGCTTAGACTCTTGGTTGAGTATTCTTCTAGATCTTTCATTTATCGTATACTTTGGTTTTCTACCCCTCGTGGTAGCGTTTTCAAAGAAAGGTTCTCGTGTGGGGAACGGTTTTCAAAGGGTTTAAATGATTGGATCTAGGGTTTCAAAGAAAGCTTCTGGGTAAGGAGCAGATTTCTAGAATGATTGTTGTTTGTGCATCGTATCATCCTTTGCTTAAGGACTTGCTTAGATTCATACTTGTTTAAGGACGGTTAGCTGTATGATTCATGTTGTTGTTCTTGTTGGTTGTGATGAATGAGTAGTGATTGTGATCATGTCGTTGTTGTTGTGTATGCCGTGCAAATACAGGGGAGGCTCTGTCTGTGTGTACAGTGGTCCCTATATTTGTGGCGGGTCTGTACGTGGCGCGGGCTAAGTTTTCAAAAAAAAAAATTGCACGTATTTCCCCTTCTAAAACTAGCCCGGGGCGTGACACATAATTGTATTGCCGTAAGAGCTTTGTCATCAATCTCCTCCTTCTGCTCCACCGTCAAATAATCGGACATCTTTTCTTTTCCCAACAGTGCCTTCTGCAATCCTTGCTGCGTCAATATAGCACGAATCTTGACTTGCCATAATGCGAAACTGTTGGTCCTGTTAAATTTCTGAATCTCGAACTTCGTCGTCATCTTAATCCTCAAAGGGAATAGAAAGGCTCTGATACTAGTTTGTTAGAAATTCGGAACGACGGAAAAATAGATCCAGAAAAATAATTAACGCGGAACAGAGAAAAGATAAGAAAAGAGCACACCGAGATTACGTGGTTCGGCCAACGGCCTACGTCTACGGGCGAAGACGGAGCAAATACTTTATTAATGTCGAAAAGACGGAGTACAAAGAAGATCTTTTGAAAGAACCTCAAGACCGAAATAAATATATACGACGCGCCCCACCTCATATGGCACTTCCTCTAAAGAACGTCCGTACAATATCTTGGCTCGGCTCACCCGTCAAGCAACGTACGGCTCCTCCTTGCTGGTTCACTTAATTAATTAGAGCATCCCTCTAATTAGAACACGGCTCTGCCTCTGCAATGCATGCCGCGCCGCCGTCGCTGCGACGTGACCACCAACCCAAATACACAGGGCTGAGACCTTTAATTGGGAGCTTAATTACGCATGGCAATAATAAGAGCCGCCGCACCTTAATTTGATCGTAGCATGTATTTATAATACATGTCTCTAAACTAAAGTCTAATTCTAATTCAATTTGAATTAATCTTCTAGTCGTAATCCATATATGCTAAATTAAATCTAAATTATATCTTATCCCAGTTGGATTAGGATTTATCTTTAATTTAGATAACTATAAATCTAAATCAAATAATAACAGATTGCAAAATTATTGGATTAAAGAGTGATGATTGTCATGTTTTAATGTAACAACTTCTTCTGATAGCATTGTGTAGTGTTTTATAGACAAGAGTAGCTGCACCTCTAATTGGCTTATGTTATTTCTTATGTGAGTTGTGTTTCAAAACTTTGGATGCACACAATCTTCAATAACTTGAATTTCGAATTGCGAAGACACTATGCCATTTAGAAATAATCATCCCTCCATTTTTGATCGTTCATTTAGCCACTTAAGCCAAAATTGCAGGACCGGTTCACCATCGTCAGATGTACCCTATCGAGAGGTTAGGTTTGACTTAGTCATCTTGTTACTTTCAACTTAATCTAATTGTCTTTTAACTATTTTAATTTTTATTGTCTTTTCAACGTATAAAGCTCTACTTCAGCTTAAGTTTGAGGTATGTAATAAGGCCCATCCAGATGGTTCAATTGTAGAAGAGTATATGGTAGAGAGTGCATGACGTTTTGCTTGAGATACTTAGAAACTATCGAGACAACAATCAATAGGTGTAATACCCCTAAGATTTGGAATAATTTTAAATATAAGGTATAATAAGACTAAACCTTTTAACGCGATTATAGTATTTTGGGCAGTGACTAGGTCTAAGAGGTTAAGAGAGTTAAGCATGCTAGAACTAGAGTAGTTATAGGATGGGTGACTCCCTGGGAAGTGGGGTGTCACAATTGGTATCAGAGCAAGTCAGTAGCCGAAAGTGTGAGATGAGTCTCAGCTGAGCTAATGTTATACAACGGTTAGAGCGCGCTTGCCGACTAACGATCATTGTAGGTGGAGCGCGGCTGCCCACAAGGTTGGCTAAGGTTGGCGAGACGAGTCTCACATTGCTTGGTGCTTGTGAGTGTACTTGAGCCTGACGAGGATGTTAGGGCTTAAATGGGAGAGGATGTGATATATATCCCCAAGATTTGAAATAGTCCTAAATATAAGGTATAATAAGACTAAACCTCTTAACCCTTGGACGATGCCTATGTGCAAGAAGTTAAGAGGGTTAAGCGTGCTAAGGGTAGAGTAATTCTAGGATAGGTGACCCCACAATAGGCCCATTAGGAATATCAATGATTCTATGGGAGCAATCTGGATGCAAGCTCATCGAAAGATTTGTTCAATAGTATTGAAATAATCCTTTTTTGTAGGTAAATATCTATATCATGTAAGTATTATATAAGTATTACTTTTAATTACTTGATATTAAAACTATTGCCTTTTGTATTGTATTCATAAAAATGCTATAAAGAGGCAGAATCGTGGAACACTCCTAAGTGATGCGGCTATATATAATATGTAGGAAAAACTTTGTTGATTGGTTTTAATCTTATGTAAGTAGAACTACTAATTTAATAATACGTAATATCGTTTATTGATAGGTTTGATCATTCTTATACTAACAATTTGTGCAAATGATAGGTTCTCAATAAAAGTGCTGAAAGAGAAGAGCGCTTTACTGATAAAATTAGATGATTGGCTCGTGATCCAAATTGTTCATATAAAAGCTTTAAGGGATATACTGCTAATGGCGCGAAGTTTCGCACAAAATCTTGTGAGGATAATAAGAAAACTTAAAATAGTGGAGTTTCTGTGGACAATAAAGGAGGTATAACTTACTATGGTGTTTTAGTTGATATTATCGAGTTGAATTACTATGATAAATTAAAATATGTTTTATTCAAGTGCGATTTGGCTGATATTACTCAAAATAGAGAACAAAAGAAGGATGAGTTTGGATTTGCTATTGTAAAATTTTCTAATTTCATCCATACGGTTAAACAGTTGAGTGATGAACCTTTTATATTTGCATCTCAAGCTAGACAAATATACTATATAGAAGACAAGGGCATAAATTAGTTCACTATTGTTAAGACAAAATCTAAAGATGTGTTTGATATTGGTGGTGCTGCAACTTGTGAAGCAACACACTATGGTAATGAGCCATATAATATGGATCTAGCAAGTTTATTGAGCGATACAAATGACTATTTTAGTTTGGTTAGAAATAATGTAGATAGAACTACGATCAGCAATATGCTTCCATCTGAAAACTTAACTGTGACTCCCCAACTTCCCAGGGGGTCACCTATCCTAGGACTACTCCCGTCCTAGCACGCTTAACTCTCTCAACCTCTTGGGCTTAGCCACCGCCCAAAATACTTAAGCCGGGTTAAGAATTTACCCCTATTATATCTTATATATAGGACTACATGGGGTCTCACAATTTCCCCCCCTTTAAGCCCTGACGTCCTCGTCAGGCTCAGACTCACAAGTATCAGGCGATGTGAGACTCGTCTCGCTAGCCTAAACCGACCTTGTGGTGAGCCACGCTCCACCCACAATAGTCAACAGTATGAGAGCCTCGCTCTCCCCACTATCTAATCATGGCATAGCCGAGACTCATCTCACACTTCCGGCTGGTAATTGGCTCTGATACCAACTGTGACGCCCCAACTTCCCAGGGGGTCACCCATCCTAGGACTACTCCCGTCCTAGCACGCTTAACTCTCTCAACCTCTTGGGCTTAGCCACCGCCCAAAATGCTTAAGCCGGGTTAAAGTTTAGCCCTATTATATCTTATATATAGGACTACATGGGGTCTCACATTAACACAAGAAGAAAAATATACAAAAAGCTCCATGTCCGATGATAATTCTACTAGCAGTTGCTTTAATAACTAAAGTAAGTGAGATGGTATTAACTATCTTTTAAACCTCCCTTCGATAGGCATACTGTACGTTTGTTATCGTTAAAGTCATATTTGTTATTGTTATTGTAAGGCTAAATTACAGAAAATCCTCCTGTCAATACCCGCTTTTTCACTTTCCTCCCCTGTCATTTAAAAACCTACACTTTGCCCCCTTGTAAAATAAAAAATATTCACAGGGGGGTATGGTGTTAACTGTGATGGCAAAATGACCAATTTGCCCCTCACCATCTTCGTCTTCTCCCAAATCTTGCTCATTCGCCGCCTCTCCTCTTCCATTTTTCGCGCCTCGATCGGCCGCGGTTCGACTCCATTTTATCCTCCGCCTGCTCCCCTGCTCCTCCTTCACCCTCGTCGTCCCTCCGTTTCGGCGACGATAGGGAGGAGATCAAGGTAGGCGTGGATGGAGAGGTGGGCACGGGCGAGGGCGAAGGCGAGGCGGCGAAGGAGAGCGAGAGGGTGTCCGTGGGCGCGGACGGAGATGTGGGCGAGGGCGAGGCATCGGAGGAGGGCGAAGCGGCATGGGCGGCGAGGAAGGAGGCCGCTGCGTTGAGAAGAGGAGGCTGAGGGTATTTTGGATATAAAAAATATATAATAATATTTTATAAACGGAACCCTAACAGAACACTGGCGGCAGGGGGCAAAGTGAACATTTTTTATTTTACAAGTGGCAAAGTGTAGGTTTTTAAATGACAGGGAGGAAAAGTAAAAAAGCGGGTATTAACAGAGAGTTTTCTGTAATTTAGCCTTATTGTAATTAAAGTTGTAGTTAATAATTGCATTATTAAACTAAACTTATTCTTAATTATAAATAACATGCATAATATTATTACAGAAATGGCAAAAAAATGACTCAAGATAAGTTCTGTAGAGAGTAGTATTGAGCTACCTACAGAGTGCCCTAATCAGACCCAAGAGTCCACTAAATACCCCTACACATGAGGTGGATGATGATGTGGACCAAATGGATTCTACTGAAGTTAAAATTTGCATAACTGGTATAATTTTTATTTCTCTCCTCGTCTTGTTTTATTAATATCTAGTATTTTGTATAGTTTTAGCTTTACTGATTTGTAACTAGTGGTCATTTTCCTTTTTTCTCTCCTCTTCCAACTTTGGATGACCTTAGCTTTATTAGCATATACAACTCCCTTTCACTCATCAAAATCAACAAGGAGCCTAAAGGTGGAGCTCCAGCTCATAATATCTATTGGACCAGCATCTTGGCTTGAACAATCTCAAGAATCTTATAGCAGTTTGTTTTGCTGTAGAGCAAATTAACTAGGAAAAATAGAAGTTATAGTTGCTAATTTCATTCCAACTTGTTCAATTTTATAAATTATAGACTGTTAGGTTGCAATGTCCATAAAGCTATTCAGTTTCTTCTTCAAGTAAATAGCAATCAGTTTTTATCAAGTCAGTTCATATATGTGTTAAGTTTAACCATAATTGTCAAGCTGGTTACTCAGTTTCTACTAATTTCCACCTGGATATGTTAGCAAATAGTTGCTTAGTTTGCTTAGTTTGTTGAATGAGTTCATGACAATGATACTATTCATTTTTATACTAATTTCAATTTTTATGCAGACGTTGTTTTCTAGATATAATTATCGAATTATACTGTTATGTGTTTGTATTTTGTACTAATTTCAATTTTATACAGTTTTGTACTAATTTCAGTTTTTTTGCAATTGTTTCTTATATAAAATTAGTATATCTCTTCTTTTAGATAAAATTATTATATCTCATATTTTTTTTGTTATCTAGTAGGTGGCTCAGCTCAATGTAGGAAACGAGGAGTTACTCGCATGTCTGACATTTGAAATTTACCTTCCAATCAACGGACTATGTTGAAGTATAACAACCGCTTGATAGAGAAGGTAGTATTCTTCATAGTTTTATGGGTACTGCAGCCAGAAAGTGAAATCCAGCTCCAATTGATTACTTGAGTTGGCGTAAAATGGATAATAAGTATAAGGATTCTTATTGGAAAATTCTTGAGGTAATAGAACTTGTGTATTCGTCTTGTCTTTTGCTTTAATTTGGCATACATTTATTATTTAACTTTGAAAACTTTTGGTTGAAGTCAAAATTTGAATCTCCGAGAGATCCAACAATAAGAGAAAAGATTCGACACGGTACAATAAAGAAGCTTGGTGATCTTTGGAGAAATTACAAGTTTGACTTGAAAGCAAAATATTTTGGAAATCATTAAAGAGAAAGAAAATTTTAGCTAAAGTGCGGATAGAATTTTTTAGCTAAAGTAGTGACTATATGTTTTTATAGGAACGCAGTAGAAAAATAAGCATAATAGCCAGAAGTAGAAGAACCTTTATACTGATGGTTCAAAATCAATAGCACAATATGCCTACGAGATTGTAAATAAGTAAAATTTCAGTCTTTTACATCTCTACTTCATAATTTACTATCCTCATATAATTAAATATTTTATAAGCAGAAGAAGACTGGAGAAACTCCAAATAGAGGTCACAAGTAAAAAAATGGAGAGCCTGTTACAGAACACGCACAAAAAAAGAGAGTATTGTTTGAGTATTTATATTGCTATGCACACTAATTTAGTTCATTGCATAATCTAACATAGATGACTTTAATTTCTTTTTTTATTTCAGAAAAAGTTGAAGAAACTCATGCGAAAAGAGTTAGATATCTCACATGGCATCTTAGAAGAAAACGCTACATGGGCACTCGATGATGCTCCTGCAATAGTGATAGGCAACAATTAACATGGTCATGTTCGTTGTGTAGAATTCGGTCCAACTCCTTCGACTCTCTGTGACTTTTTCTTTACCAATTCTCAATGATTAAAAATTATTTCCATGGAAGAAATTTTAAGAGATAAAGATAGAAAAGAAATATTCGAACTTAAAGAGATCGAGATTACAATCTATAGAGGCCAAAGTGGAATCACTATTTTCTAAACAACCAAATGCTTACTCCTTGCAGGTCAGGTCCACTTTTATTTCCAAGACAATAACCTATTGGAAATTAAGATGATTATTAGTGTACTTTTAAACTTTTTTCTTCTTTTATGTTATGTTGCTTTTTTTATGCAGATTCAAGATGTTGGTAGTGGAACAAATTGTGGTACTCCAACTAATTGTGGTACTCCAAATGCAAGTGAAACTTGAGTATCGAGATACAACTTTTATCTTAAAGCAACTAATTTAGTAGCAAGTGATCAAGAACAAATAATATCCATGTATTTCTTTGGTAAAGACTCGATCCATGTATTTCTTTCTTCTAACCTGAGCATGGCATTTCATTTTAGTGAATTGCTCCATCATCTTTGAAAAGTTGAGCATTTTATGATAACACTATGAATTGCGATAAACTTTAATGCTTAATAATTTATCCTGGTCTTGACACTTGTTATCTCTTTATCTATTAAAGTAGAATTAATGCATGTCTTTGCTTGTTAATTGTTTGTATAAAACAGTTAAAGTTATTCTGGGATCAGCTTAAACTAAACTATCTAGAACATATGCCCATTCACTAGATTTAATTGAGTAACTGCGGTTCGCTTAGCACACAAGTGATCACTCTGTACATGATTAAACAACCGCTATTTTTTCTGGTTATTTCATTTTTCTTTAAATGTTGACAACAAGGAAATGTTGCTAGTGTTTACTAGAATCGCACTATCCAATGTTATCTTATTCAATCGATTTTCACTTCGTAGTTTTGAGCTTGATGTTCATCCATGTTATAGTTTAGTGATGTTAACTGCGGGATACTTCTTTCATTTGGTTTCTTATTGTAAGTTGGTTTAGGAGTCTTTTCGATTTTATTGTTTCTTTTCGATTTTATTGTTTCATTTATTCTACTTTAATGTTTTGGTAGGAATTTTCAAAAAGAGGAAGTATTGGTGCGACTTTTTAGTTCACAGTAAATTCATTGAATGAATTGAAGAATTTCGTAGAAAATTTCGATTTCATATTGAATTTATTCTTTTTTAGATTGAAAGCTAGCTCAATTGAATAAAACAATATAAAAGTGCATGCATGTACGCTTGGGATTTTATTGAAAGATTTAATGTGCAGACTCATTTGTTTTCTCTTATTTGACAATTGTCTAATATAATCAAATCCATATTTGGGTTGAATGTTTAATTTGCTCTCATATCTCATTTTCCAGAGTATTAAAAATCTTGTCTAGATTGTATTTTTCTATATATTTTATATTTTGGATTCACAAGAATTATAAAACTATTAGCATAAATTTACTAATTTGTACTAGTATTTTTTTACTATACTCAGTAGCGGTCAGAAAAGCATCACTAAGATTATCACATTCTCCAACGGTCATGTAAACTGTCGGCAAAGACCTTTAATGATGGAGATCCAACTGTGGTCACAAAATTTTCGCCAATGGTTCTACAAATGTCGAGAAAAGTTTCTGCTAGAGTTCTAGAGATTTTTTTTCCAGCGGTTTCGACCACTTATAAAAAATAATTTTCTTGAAGTATTTCAAATATTCTAAATCATATTTAACGGTATGGATTTTCGATTCGAAAGTTATATCATCGAACACGACTTATGACTACGAAGTCTCTATACTCATAGAAGTATAGAAGTATAGTAGCACTACTCTTTATATATATAATCCACAAGTCTAAAAGAATGAGAAAAAAAAATAAAAAAAAGGAGAAAATTGGTTGAGAGATTCTCCTATACACCCAATAGATCTCAACCCTTAATTTTTTTTAAATGGACGGTGGAGATGCGTTCTACTCAAGTGGGTGACCGGCTTTTGTTGCCTCTGGTACCGGTCACCCGCATACCGAGGGCAGAGTTTTTTCTCAAGATATAAATTTGGCTCCAAGGGTTTTTTCGTAATTTTACTTCCCATCTTTGCCTTCCATTTCTGAGAAGGGTTTCATCTACAACATATATAATTCAAATCAAGGACTTTTTGGTAATTTTCATTCCCAACTTTTTCTTTCTTCTCTGAGAGACTTCCATTGCAGCACCTCATCTTCGTCCCTCGAAGCCCATGAGCATTTTGCTCAAGAACTAGTCTATATGAGCCAAGTCAAATGAACTTAATGTATTACTTAAACAAGACAAAAACCATTTTAAAGATAATTTCAAATTATAATAACTAAAATTAAATTTTGATTTATAATTTAAAGTTAATTTTCAAACATATAAATATTTAGTTTAAAAAGTTAACAAAATTTATTTTTAAACTATAATATAAATTAAATCTAAATTTAAAATTTACTATTAATCAATATTTTCAAACATTAATGTGTAGTTTAGCCACATTCTATGTAATTTTTAAATTAAATAATTTAAATTTAATTTAAAAAATAGAAGCCTTTTATTTGAATAAATAATAAAATTTGGGTTCATAAGTACATCACAACTTACAATTTAAAATAAGTTAATATATATTTTAACTTTCACATTATTTTAGTATTGAATTAGCAATTTAAATTGAATTGTACTAATTTAAACATAATTTTTGTCTTTCTGCAAATTAAAATTAAAATTAAATTTGAATATAATGTATACAATTATAGAGTTTTAGGCTCAAATTTAATTTTAAATTCAATCTTATGAAGGTTTGTTAATCATCAAATCAATCACTATCTGATTTGGTAAGTGACAAAATTAAATAAGGAAACAAACATTTATTTAGGGTTTATCAAATTTGGTAATTGGCTAATATTTATTTTCCAATATTATCCTTACTATTGTTCTTGAGTGGTAACCTGTTGAGCAGATAATTACAGCGTAAAGTCAATCTTAATCTTAAAATATCAACGACTAAATTTTAATTAAACCTGTGTATTGAAACATTACTCAAATTGGTTACCTTTCGTCTTTTCTCCCTCTATATCTCTCTCTCTATATAGAGCGCGAGAGGGAGCGGGAGAGAGATGAAGCCTGGTCCTTATAAAACTATTCAAGTGTACTCAGATAGGCATCTTCTACAGTTCTACGTACTCTAATTAATTAACATCTCCACTGCATGCGCATGGAGATGACGTGCGCATATGATCGATGTGGGGTAAACGGTCAAAAACGAACAATGTCACTTGTAAACTCTACATTATATGCAAATTTCAGGGTGTGTTTGATCTAGATTTTAGAAAGTAATTTTAGGATTAAAAGTGAATTTTCTTTTACTAGAGCGTTTGATAATTTTATTTGTAAAATATGATCCTAACTTTTAAAAATGAATTTCTAATTTTAAAGACTACAAAATTCGAAACAGCTAAAATGTACTGCCTAATCTGATTCTGGTTTTGGATTTCACTTTTTAATTTAAAGTTTTATTTTACATTGAAATTTAAATTTAAATTTTAAATTTAAAATTAATAAATTTTAAATTTTAAATTTTAAATTTTAAATTTTAAAATTTAAATTTTTAAGTTTTAAATTCTTAAATTTGTAAAATTTTAAGATAAAATTTTAAATTTTAAATTAAAAATATATATTTTATATTTTAAATTTAAAAATTATAAAATTTAGTTTTATAAAAAATTTAAATTTTCAAATTTAAAATTTAAAATTTTAATTTAGAAATTTTTAATTTTTAATTTTAAATTTAGATTTGAAATTTTTAATTTGAATCTTTAAAATATTAAAATTTTTAATTTTTAATTTAGATTTGAAATTTAAAATTTGAAATTTAAAATTTGAAAATTTAAAATATTTAAGTTTTAAATTTTTTTTATTTCAAAATGTTTATTTGGATTTGAAATTTTAAATTTTGAAAACTTTTATATTTGAAAATTTTAAAAATTTAAATTTAAATTTTAAATCTTAAAATGTTAAATGTTAAATTTTATAAAATTTGCTAAAAATCTAAACAAAATCACCTTAAAAAAATAACTTTTTTGTCGAATTCAGCCGAACGCTGTGCAATTTTTAATTAAAGTAATTCTTTAAATTAAAATCATTTCAACTGAGATCGCTTCTATAAAAGTTAGGCGAAGCAAGCGTTACACTCTTTTCCATCCCATGACCAGCAACTCTCCACTAGTCTTTTCTTTCTTACTACTAAAAATTCAAAAAAATATTTTGAATTTTTAGATAGAAAGGTGTAAGATTTACACTTTATTAACCGAGTGTATAGGTAGTATTTCCGGATAAGACCGACCGTCCCTAGCGCAAGTGGCAAAGGGCTTGGTGGTTGGTATCCGAGGTCCCGAGTTCGAATCCTAGTTGATTCACATTTCCAGCTAAGTTTATTTTTTTAAAAAAATTAAACGAAGCGGGTAGCGTGCTACCTTTCTCTCAAAAAAAAAAAAAGTATTTCCAGATAAGAAATCACGAACTATTTATACAACACTAATTAATTAGCAAGCTACATGCGGTGGACTCGCTTGGAGATGGCGTATGCCAATTTTTCGCAGTTTATGAAAGTTGAGGCAGGATCGATAAAACCACAATCGAAAATCTGTAATTATTTGGTGGAAAAAAAATAAAAATAAAAATAAAACCTATAACATCTAATTGCTTTTTGTGTAACCATAGGCATGCATGCATGGTACAATGATTAAGAGTCAAAAAGGTCACGAAAGGCTGCCAATAGGTCTAACTGCTTCTGTTGCCTTCCACATGCAAAAGGCTCATAATTAATCTGGCTTTCCAGCCTGTCAAGAGCCAAAGAGTCCGTCTTTGTTCAGTTATTAGAATCTTTGGATATATAACAATTCGCCCCTTTTTTCTTTTTTTTTTTTATTTTTATTTCCCTCATATTTGCATGAATGATTTAAATAACAATGTGACGTCCCCACTTTTCAGGAGGTCATTCATTCTAGAACTAGTCCCGTTCTAACACGCTTAACTTTTTTAACCTCTTAGGCTTAGCCACCGCCTAAAATATTTAAGTCGGGTTAAAAATTTTAGCCCTATTATATCTTTTATATAGGATTATTTGAGATCTCACAAATGATTTGTCATTTATTCGTTGCTAAACCTGATTTTGTTCTGACAAAAAAAATTCTTCTTCTTTGGCAACACTTGCATTAATTAGATAAAGTGGTGCGTATAGTTGAAATTAAGATCATGGTATTGAAGCCCATCGATCAGTTGAAATACATAGATGGTACTTGTTAGCTCAAAGGTAACAAATACATACTAGGTTCACCATCAGTAAATTTAGGAGAGCTTAATTAATTAATTTAAAAGAATTCATAATTTCCTCTCATGATTGATGCCATTTTCACTGTCAAACAAACCTTATTTATATAGAAAATCGAGGAACTATACGCACAGCTGCGCCAGCGAGAACTTGTGATGTTCCACCCCACCAAAAATAGAGATTTTAGGAAAATGTTTCATCTAAAATTACTTTTAATGATTGATATTAGTAATTATTATGCTCTGTATTATTATTCATTTATCCATCACTTTATCTTATCAAATCGAGCGTTATTGGCAGAGAAAGCCACGTGGGGCACTCTTGTTGGCCTGCCACCTGACTTCCCTCTGACTGAAAGTAGGACCCGACTTTGTCTCAGATGCCGTTCAGATAAGGAATGGTCTGATCATGTTTGCCTCTAACCTGAAGCGGGTTCAGCCCCAAAAGAGTAAACGGGGGGCCTTTAGATATATATTGGCCGAATCAAGATGAGTTTGGCACTTCGAATCTCGGCCGTTGATCTACGTCGAGACCGTAAAACAAAAATGTCATGCCCTGGAGCCACAGCGGAAGTATAATATACTGAAATTGAAGTATGACACACCGAACTTTGGCCAAATTAGTAAAGCGAGGTCTAAAATCATGCTATATATATATAGTTAAAGCGAATGTGGAGAAGTTTAGGCTATGTTAGATGGGGCTTGAAACCAATTCGGATCGAATCGGGGGTGTAGAAGAAGTGGAACTCAAATTTTCAGACTTTGCGAACGCCCAAAAAAAATATTTCGGGCGCCCGAAATGTTTCGGGCTATCGAAATGTTTCGGGCGCCCGAAATGTTTCGGGCTATCCGGTCGAGCAGCCACTTCCTAGCGGACGCTCAACCGAGAGCAAGGATGCGCTGATTGATAATTATTCGGGCGTCCGAATCTTCCTGCGTGCGTCTGAAATCTTCTAAGTTGTTCTTATGAGCACCGAGTTTCACTTTCGGACGCTCTGGAATGGTCCTCCATAAAGGACAAGACTCACGAGGGCAAGCGTGTCGAGCGGGGGATTCGTGGGCACAATGCCCAGGAAGCTTATAAATGGAGCTTGATGTGGTAATCAGTATCAGTATCCGTAAAGCGAAACTTAGAACCTAGGCCAAGGGTGTTGACGGCCGTGTGTAGTCGTTCAATGGAGGTGCGCGCTAGGTGGCTAGCGAAGCAGAGCAAGGCCGGTTCAATTGTGTAAATCGTTATGTAGGGAGCTTAAGCGGGAAGGATCAATGTCGGGATCCAAAAATGAACCTAGGGCTGGACCGAGGGAGTTGACAACTAGATTTGGTTGGGCAATGAATGAACCAGTTGGCTAGCAGAACATAATAAACCTGAACCGATTAAGTATCTCGTTTAGGCGAATCGTGGGGGCGGAGCGCCACGGCAAAGCGAAGGTCATGTAGGCAGCTCAGAGAACGGTGTGGGCTTGTTGGCTTTGCTCACCAGAAGCAATGGGGCACTCGAGTCGAGCGGGCAGAACGTGAGGCACGAATATGTGAAGTATTGATGTGTGAGGTGTTTCGCTAAGTCGTTGGGTTTGGGAGTTATGCTAGCTTATGGTGAATACTTGGGTGGCTCGCTAATGTAATTTAGTTGTACCGAGCAAGCGGGCCGTGTAAGCGGTGTGGTCGTGGGCATCATAAGGCACTAGAGATGATGTTGTGGAAGAATATATATTCGAGAGAGCCCTTCGTAGCATGCGACTTTGCGGAGCCTGGACTTGGGCACTTGTGGTGTTCGGGCGAAATCGCGGGAGCGAGACGTGTTGGAACGACGCTCGGTTATAATCAAATGAGACGCTTGGCTATCTGACATGTATGGATATGATTTTCTTATCCAGATATGAGTCTTCACTGTCCTGCAAAACAAGTTTATTGATATACATGTCATGCTTACTTCGCTAGAGATATTTCTAATGTGCTAATCACTATAATTGTAACATACAACACCAGTTATCAAAAAAGAGAATCATAGTCTACGAGTATAACACCACAACGAAGGAAAAGTGAAACTGAGGAAAAATATACAATAAAACATATTGTGATTGGTCCGGTAAATTTAGCAAGCAATTGGCTATGCAGCAGAGGGGGATGAGGTCACACAGTATAAGGATGACAGACATAGGGAATAAGTGTTTGGGCGGTTGCCAGATAAGAGCAGGGCGACTGAGAGGGGAATGGCGAATGGAGAGAGTGATTGGTCAGGAGGCGATTGGACAATGTTAAGGATTTTGATGTTGGCAAATTTCGTGAAGTCTGTCGGAGTCTTGAAGGGTTTAAGAAGAAAAGACGAAGATTGAAGACCTAAAGACTTGAATATAAAAACTCACAACCGCCCAATAAGTTTTCATAAATTAGTGATAATTTATGCATATGTCTAAGCATTTAGATGACATCAAAATTAGAAAAAAATGTTAAAATATAAAAATAAAGTTTTTCTAGCGTCGGGATTCGGATCCCAAAGGTTTTACCAGAAAATTTTCATACAGAGGATCCGGACCGCGAGAGAGAATCCAAATCGCGAACAGCCTCTTTGCTGTTTCACAGGAAAAATTCGGACCTTCAGAGAGGATCTAGACTTTGATGTTACCCAAACATCAAAGTCCGGACCCTGTATAGAGGATCCGAATCCTGAACCCGTCATGAGTTTTTTAAATTCAGTTTATGTAATCCTAATCTGATTCTAATTGCTTCCAAGTATATAAATAAGATATAGAGGTGTCTCTACAACGTGACTGAGAATTCCTAATCTCTTAAAAACCCTAGAAACTTGTCGGTGGTCGTCTTTCTCACCTTCGACTATAAGTTTCTTTCTCAACTTGACTTTTGGAGTCCTAATTCTGATTTTTTCTCAAGAATTAAATTGAGAATTGCTTAGAGACTCTTCTATAAAATTTTAATATTCTTCTAAGCATCAAATCACCACCGACAATTGGTTGATTAGCTTCAGATGGAGTGGATGCACGTGGATATGTGTTGAAGACTGAGGATTCAATGGACATTTTGTGGACTCGAGGTGTGGATGCGGCGTGGATTCGCAGCATGATCGATTGAAAGACTTCAATCGATCAAAACCAGCGAAGAAGATCTACTAGAAGCGTAAGGATAAAGGTTGAGTCGTGGGTTCGGTATATCACCTTATACTCAAGTTTTTCTTAGTGGATTTTTTTGTATGATCTGTCCTATGGATTTTTTTACTCTACTTAGAGTTTTCCTATATAAAATTCTCAGTGTTCTATTTTAATTTTCGCAATTTATTTTTAATTCTCCGAATTGGTTGTTTTTGCTATTGACACCTTTTCAACCCCTCTCTAGGTGATAATCTAACCTATTAGATCCTAGAGTTAACAACTCACAGGCAAGTGTAAGGCGGTAACAGGGAGGAATGGCATACAAGAGATGTGGAAAAGGACAAGAAAAAATGTGGCAAGTACTGGTCTAAAATAGTAGAGGATCGAGGAGGGTGTAGAGGATGGGAGATGCGAAAGAGAATGGTTTCAGCAATATGGGTGTCACGCCCCGCCGTGCTTTAGCACCAAATAGGTGGAAGGAAAACGCACGGGCACATGACCCAGATCCGCCGAACGGACAGAGTTTCCCCTGTACGTCCAAGGCGTCACAACCAGTATAATTCAAGAGGTTCCAAACAGGAACAGAATTCATACAAAGATTGCATAAGGAAAGCATCATAAACTACTATGCTATTACAAGCATTCGCAATACAACCAAATATTACATTTTTCATGTCTTTGTTTTTTTCTTTCCAAATACAATCACATTATTATTACATTTCCTTTCATTCGAATACCCCTAAACTACGGAGTAGAGGGTACTTCTATTCTGGTCACAGTGGTAGTGGTAGGACGCTAACTACTGAATTACGCCCTTCCCTCGCGCCGCCGCGCCGCTCACGTGAGGACCTGAAAAATAGTGGGATGAGAACTATCTAAAATAGTTCCCAGTGGGTAAGGCCACCCAAGAGAGGAGCTCAAACCACCAGGTCCAAAGGAAGCATACGAGCATGGGTTAGTACATATACGTAACCAATAAGCATATAACTTTACAATATATGAAAGTAAACATGCTATGCTTCAACAAATGCGATAATGAAATCCATGCAATATAATTTTATTTGCTATTCCACTATCCATTTCACAACCAATCTGCTCCTAAGGTTCATTTACCTTAGCTAAGCCGTACTCGACTTGCCCTCGAGTTCAATATTAACGGGTCACCACCCTCCTAAGGTTTACTTACTTTAGTAAAACCTTAACCGACTCACTCTAGAGTCAAACACCTTGGGCCACCGCCCAACTAAGGTTTACTTATTTAGTCAAACCCTCACGGACTCACTCTAGAGTCAAAATATCCTTGGACCGCAGCCCAGCTAAGGTTTACTTATTTAGTCAAACCTTCACGAACTCACTCTTGAGTCAAATATAACTATGCAATATTCATTTACATGCTTAGTAAATAAACATAAAGGATGCAACCAAATGAAATATAATTTATCATTCTCTCCTAGGTTCATCCTATGTCTCACATTGACTAAGTTCTTTTACTTGTCATTTACTTATGGTTTCGGAATCGCCGTCTCACCATATTTGTTCCAACGTTCAAGGAGTGAGCTTGTCACCTCCTAGTTCGAGTAGCGAAATCGTCACATACTCGGGATAGCGAAATCGTCGCATACCCCGTCTCAACACCGCCATCATATGGCATGGTAGCGAAATCGTCGCATACCGGGGATAGCAAAATCGTCGCACATCCCCCCTCGACACCGCCAACACGTGGCGCGGTAGCGAAATCGTCGCATACCCGGGATCGCGAAATCGTCGCCTATCCCATGTCGGCACCGCCAACTCGTGGCATGGTAGCGAAATCGTCGCATACCCGGGATAGCAAAATCGTCGCACATCCCCCTCGACACCGCCAACACGTGGCGCGGTAGCGAAATCGTCGCATACCCGGGATCGCGAAATCGTCGCCTATCCCATGTCGGCACCGCCAACTCGTGGCATGGTAACGAAATCGTCGCATACCCGGGATAGCAAAATCGTCGCACATCCCCATATTCACATTACTTACTTGCCAACCTAAGTCTCATGATCTTAGGTTCAAGTCACTAAGTCTCACCTATGTTCAATAACACTAGGTTTACTTTCTCATTCTCAACCTAGGTTCCATGACTCTAGGTTCCAATTTCATGTCCAACCTATGTTCAATAACACTAGGTTCATTACACATTCAACCTATGTTCAATGACACTAGGTTTCAATTTCATGTCCAACCTATGTTCAATAACACTAGGTTCCAATAGTCTTGTTTAAGTGATCTCCCTATCACTATGTGCCACAACCTAGGCTCAATAACTCTAGGTTCGCATACATTCCAACCTATGTTCAATGACACTAGGTTCATTACACATTCAACCTATGTTTAATGACACTAGGTTTAACATGCATGCATCATCTCTCAAGTATAAATATACATTGTTATAAAATACTTAGATTCTTTACATGCAAGGTGAGCCCATGGCTCAAATCATTTGATATATAAATCTATGCCAACATGCACATTACAATTCTTTCTTATCCTAGTTGTCCATATCTAGGATTTTCCAATCACATGACCTCTAGCCCATTTTGGACCATGTCAAATTCTCTATCATGTAGAGAAACTAGCTCCCCGCTATGTTTACATCTAGGCATACACATGTCCATTTGTAACAATGTGTTCCACATGCCTACAATTCCAATCCGTGGTAGTTAATGGTATTAACCTCATATGATCTACTCATTCATACACATATACCATTTGCCAATTAACCTACCATTACATGCATCAAGTAAAATAATTATACTTTACTCTTTCAACATGGAAGTGACCTAATCACTTCGGTAAACACAAACCCACCTCACACTCTTCCGATTGCTTGTATACACTTGCAATCGGGCTCTTTTCCTCTTGGCCTCAAGCTTGGTCTTCAAGCTCCTAGCCCTAACACACATGAAGGATTCGTTAATCCGAGTCGAACTCATAACGATCTCATCTCTCCAAATCATTCGAAATGGAGTTGTCCCACATGTTTTACTAACCCCAAACTAGGGTTCTAAAGGGTTAAAACATTTTTAAAACCCTCCACAAGAAAATCCCTCTTTCAACCTAGGGTTTTCCAAAACTCATGGCAAAACCCAAAATCTCTTGCTAATCTCTACAATTTGTAGTCTAGATTAGCCAAGGGTCTCCAAAACCTCATTTCTTAGTCTTAAATCCGAAACCCTAGCTACGAAATCCAAGAACTTACCTCGGATCCGCGAGCTCACCAAGTCACCATGCATGCACGAGCTCGATCTTCACTCCTCCAAGCTTCCCAAGCTTGATCTCCACCAAGATCTTCCATTTGGAGAAGAAGGAGAAGAAGAAGAGAAGAGAGGGAGGAGAGCTCCTCACTCTCTCTCTATGTGTGTTTTGCTGTGTTTTCAGAGAAGAAAGGGGGAGGGTCCCCCTATATGTAAGCCCCCCTCAGTGAAATTACCAATGTACCCTTCGAAAACAGCATTCTGCACATTGCATTCCGGTATACGGGTTGGCATACCGGTATACGGGTTGGCGTACCGGTATACCCTGCGGAATTCCGCAGAACCCGCAAGCTGGTTTCACTGTTTCAAACATCGCATACCGGTATCCCTCTTCGCATACCGGTATACTCCGAAAATTCTGCAAAACCCGAGAGTTGGGTTTTCCTGTTTCGCACATCACATACCGGTATACGATTTCACATACCGGTATACCACTGCAGATTTCACAATTTCAGCAGTTCTAACTTTCCAGAGTCCGTTTTCGCGCCTCATTTGCGTCGAAAACACTCGTACGAGTTCCGAACTTGGCCGGAGCCTCACGTATAGCCTCTCATGCTATTTTTCTACCGAAACTCCATAATTTGTAGAAGTTCGGTGTACTACAATGGGTTAACAAGTCCTATTATTTAAATGATCTAATAAAGAGAATTTACAAAAAAAATCATGTAATTATGCTCAGATAGGCTTGAAGCCGTTGGATTTGTGGTTGTGATCTTACAACCAAGAACCAATTGTAATCGCACCCTGCACCCACTCAAATCTACATACATTTTACCTGTTATAGAAAAGTAACAATTTACTTGCCTCCATTAGTGTCCAAGATTTCTTCACAATCTAGAATCGTAGCTTCTTAGCTATTCCACCACCTAGAATGATGAGAAGACCCAAATAAAATTAATTTTTGAGAAATCCTTTTTTTTATTAATTTATGTAGTACACAGAACTTGTAGTCTACTGAATTTCAGTATATTATACTGAACTTTGGACAAATTGGAAAAAGTACAGTTGGAGGGTGATTTAAACATGCTTGGAAATGAGTTCTGAGGGTTTCGAAACGATTAGAAGTGAGTTAGGGCTCCAAAGTGCGAAAATAAAAAATTTTGGAAATTTCATTTCTAAGCTGCTGGACTCTCGGGGTCCGGACCTTGGCTGGAGGATCCAGACCTTGATGTTTTCGTACGGGCTAAGAGATCAAAGTTCGGACCCTAAGGGAGGATCCGGACCATGACTGTGAAATTCTAAAAATCTGCGTAAGGGTTCCAGACCTTGAAGCAGGGTCCGGACCTTGCCTGCGCAGGGTGAAAATTTAGGTATGGGGTCCGGACCTTAATTGGAGGATCCGGACCCTCTGTTCGCAGAATGCCCAGTTTGGAGGTATTTTCGTAATTTCGGCTAGAACCTTATATTGGGCACTTCAGCCTCTTTCTCCCCATTTGTGAAAACACAAGACTACCTCTCCCTCACTCTCTTCTCTTTTTTCTCTCTCTAAAAACTCCAACACTTGGAGAAGTGGAGAATTGATCTTAGAGAAGCCTTTGGAGTTAACAAGCAAGCTTTTTGGAGCAAGAAGAAGCTTGGGGAGCTCAACGTTAGGTGAATTCTTGGTGTTTTTGAGTTAGGATTTTGGGTTTAATCCTTTATTTTGGGATTTTAGCAAATCCTAGGCAAATCTAGGCCACAAATGGTGAAGATTTGTCATGAGATTTGAGAGTTTTGCCTTTTTAAAAAAGTTCTAGGTTAAAATAGGGCTTTTATTTTGGATGAGTCTAAAAATTATTTGACTCTTTAAAATTCTAATTGGAAGGTAGGAAATCATGTTGGACAATTTGATTTCATGAGATAAAATCATTTAAGGATTCGACCTTCCTTATCTCTACTGGGTTAGCTATCAAGGTGGGTTTTGAGTTGCCGAAAACGGCGAATTTCTAAATTGATGTATATTTGTATATATATATGTTATATATGATGTTAGGGGACTATGTTGGCATGAAATTGAGTAGAAAAAGAGATTTTTTTTTATCTTGTATACATGTGAGTTTCAATCTATGCTAGATTGTATACACTATAGGTCAAATTACTTTAATAGGTGAATTCCTATTAGTGTACTATGTTTGCATATAATAGATTAGGCCGGGAAGGGCCATTTGATATCTTATGCATACTTGTGAGACATCTATTATTTAATTGCATTAGATATGCTAGGATTTATGCGATAAAGGCTGTAGGTAAAAGCGGCAGCAGTGGACAGGTATTTGGAAATAGAAAAAGATTAAGACATTCTATTATTACACTTAACTTAAGGAATTGCTCTATGATTGTACCAGTGTTACTTATGAGTGGTGGATCTTCTATGATGGTGTTGAGAACATGGTAGTGGTTACTTGTGATCTTTTGATTATCACATAGTCTATAGCCTTCAAGCCACGTTGAGATTGACAGAGTTACATGCTATTAGACTTAGTAGGGGTCGCTTCCCTCGAGAGTCGCTCCAAAGATTGGCCAGCGATAGCAGAGACAGTAGTCTAGGTGTCGCCGTCACACCAACGAGAGTATGTTCGCGCACTAGTATCAGTAATAATGCATACCTAATTAGGTTCTTCTTTTCCTGCTCCTTGCCTGTGTAGACACATGATAGATAGATTTATTTGCTTATATTATGCTCCGTTACTCGTTCTATAGCATTCTTTACTGGTTTTTACTATTCCTGCCTCTAGCAGATCTAGTGGGAAGGCCGTAGTTGTCACCGACCATACCCATTGGGAACTATTGTTTAATAGTTCTCACGTTCTCTTATGGTTTATGTTACAGATTTTATGTTGGTATATTTCGTGAAGTGAGTCGGAGTCTTGAAGGTTTGAGAAAGAAAAGATGATGTTAGAAGACTCGAAGACTCAGAACGTGAATCCACAATGCTCGGTAAGTTTAAATAATATTGATGATGATTTATGATCATATACATATGTTTGAAAGACATTAGAATAGGTATAAATTGATAAATATTCAAAACTAAAGTTTTTCAATCCTAATATGATTCTAATTGCTTCCAAACCTATAAATAAGATGGCAGATTTTTTTAAATCAGTTTTGCAATCCTAATCTGATTCTAATTGCTTCCAAACCTTTTAGAAATCAATTTTTCAATCCTAATCTGATTCTAATTGCTTCTAAACCTTTTTAAAATCAGTTTTTACTACTAGTCTGATTCGGATTGCTTCCAAGACTATAAATAAGATGTGGGGGTATCTCTAAAATATAAAAAAGTATAGATTATTTTTTTTGAAATGCTCGAAACTTGTTGGGTGCTTTCTTTCTCATCTCCAACAACAAGTTTCTATCGGATCAATTCTTGAAATCCTAATTTCTCTTTCTTCATGGAGAATTGATCTGACTACTGCTTAGAGACATCTTCTACGGTTCTTTCATGATCATCTAAATAATAAATCATCACCAACCCTATTCATCTTGCTCCGGACGGAGTGCGCTCGAGGATTCGAGTGGGCGCCGTGGATTCGACGTATTGAAGGCTTCGTGGATTCGAAGTTGATCGTTTCGTGGATTTGGAACGGGGCGTTCGTGGATTCGAGCATGGGCGTGGACTAGCCGTTGTTGTGCGCGAGATCCATAGAAGATAAAAGAGAGATTTGAGTCCGTGGAGTCGGTAATCACCTTGTACTCTTTTATTTCATAGTGGATTATCATCGCGTGTTGGTCTTGCGGGTTTCTCACTCCAAGTTGGAGTTTTTCCACGTAAATCTCGGTATGCTATTTTATTTTTCGCACTTATTTTGATTGCATTGAGAATTGTGTTTTTGGTCTATACACCTATTCACCCCCCTCTAGGTGATTGATAGTATCTAGATAGATCCTTGGGATTCCCATAACTTATAGTTTACTTTACGGAGACAGCTGCACCTTCTGTTGATCGAAATAAGGGGATCGCATTGTAGATAGCATCTCCTACCAGTGAATAAGTGTGATAGAGGATCACTAGCTTGAGAGTTTGGGTTTGTACTATACATCTGGATTGGCAAGGGCCAGGGCCTTTTTATGCATTTATTTACAGTTTAGAGAGTTAGAGGTGATGCGATTCATGTATAATGATGTATAGTAGTTATAGTTTTGTATATAGTGCTCTGATACATGTTATGTTTCATTAAGGTGCTCTAGAATTGTTACTTGTGGTTTGTGATATGGTTTAGTTGTGGATTTTAGAGTTACTTGCTTCACGGCGGTCTGTTGTCATCCCCGTAAGTTTTCACTGTGGAATCGAGGCGTGATAAATTTGGTTGGTATTAGAGCATAGGAATAGGTCAAGTGGACCTAAAAAATTTTAGAAATTTGGTGAACCTTAGGAATTAAGACATGAGAGACGTGAATTGTGGCGAAAGTCGATAGATTGATTCGTATGAACACTTCAAAAGGAAATAAAGAGTGATTGAAGAATATGCATCTTTTCTTACCTAATTATTATGTTGGCTGTAGATAACATAATATCGCAGAGGAAAAGAGCGATCCTCCTAGACTTTTGCTTGATTGGGTCGAGTTGTTTATTTATGATGTTAGTAATATATGTTTTTCTTTTAAGGTGATCATGATGCCTCGTCGAGGATGACCTCCGTTGCCACTATCAGGTGGATGCTCCCACGAGCGACCTCCAACGCGAGCTACCTCTACACGGCCTAGGACGTCAAATCAGGCGGGATGTAGTGAGACCCAGGGGTTGCGGGAGTAGTTGGCTAGCCTAACCGAGGCTACTTGACAGCAGGGGTATATGCGAATGACACAGCAGACTAGTGCCACACCGTGAACCTCGGAGCAGCCAGTATGTAGTACTCAGAAATTTTTGAGATTTAGGGTTTGCGGACTTGGCGGGATTCGGGCGCCCGGAAGTGGCGAAGTGGACGCCCGAAAGATGTGGATCCTGTTGACTTTGTGGATGATCCGGTTGTGGCCGACGAGTTGTGGATCTGGGCGCAGGATCTGGACGCCCGGATTGAGGATCCGAATTGAGTTGTGACGTGGAGAGCCACGTGTCGCGACGCAGGACACGTGTCGATCGCCGGAGACACGCCGCCCCACCGCCTGCTGACCGCCGACCGACCGCTTGACCGCACGACGACACCTGGACTGCAGCATTTCCGGACGCCCGGAAGTTGTGAAGTGGGCGCCCGAAAGTGGGATTTTGGGAGCCTATAAATAGGCGAGTCCCTGATGGTTTTAGGCACATTTCCACTTCGAGATCCCTATTTTTAGAGAGAGAAAGTGGGGTTTAGGGCCATGTGTTGGCATTAGTTTGTAACCCTGCTTGCTCTCTTCTACTCTGCTGATCTGATCTGGTGCCGAGCTGTTATTCTGCTGGAGTTAGCAGTTCCTTGGAGGATTAGACAGATCGGAGTGCTGCCGGAGTTCGTTATCCTGGAGGGTTGGATCTGAGGATATTGTTCTTTCCCCACCGTGGTTGGATTAGCTTGTGAGGTGGGTTGATGTTTGCCAGATTCAGTGGACTTCCTCCTACGTGTTTTATCTCATGTTAGCATAATATGATATGATGTTGTTTGGATTATGTTAGCATGATATGATGATTGGATTATGATATGTGGATATTGGATTATGATATTGGGATTATAATAGTATGCCATGCTAAGATTATGTTAGAGATGCCATGTTAGTTTGAGACTGATTTATAGACTGCATGGGCTTGTTATGATCTTAGATGTGCTAATGATATATATATGAGCATGCATTTCTTTGTATCCTTGTTGCATGATTTGGCCTACACCTATCTTGTTGATATCCTTTGTACCAGTTGTTGTACATGTAGTGTAGGTGATCATATTGTGGCTCGTGCTATGTTATTGTACCTCCTCTTTGTGGTAGAGTTGAGATTGATTGTAAGCACTGGAGCATTGATTGTGCCAAGGGCACGTGATTCTTTGCGAGAGCATTGATTGGGTTACACTTGTTGATTATCCTTTGTGGTGCCAAGGGCACAGTGGATTGGGTCTTACTTGTTGACTATTCTTTGAGGTGCCGAGGGCACATGAATCCTTGTTGACCCAGTCGTGTCGATCATATACCTGCGGGTGCTTGGCGTATACTATGGTTGTACTTTGCTCGGTTGGGTCGCTCCCACGAGTACCACTCTAGAGTTGGCATATTCCGTACAGAGGGTTGTACGAGGGGCTAGTTACAGACGGGCTTCCTGTACTAGTCAGCTCCCTGGAGGGTTGAGCAGCTCCCTGGAGGGTTGAGCATGATCAGGCCGCAGGTATCGTATTGTGAGGTATTGTATGGTATTATGGATTGAGCTAGGTACAGACGGGGTTTCCTGTACTAGCTGGTTTGCTGGTATTATTGCGTTTGATAGTCCTCATATTCAGTTTATTGGTATTCATACTGACAGTTGAGCTTTGTGCATAGTAGTGGTAGTATATCTCCTACTTTCTTTATTGCTCTATATATCTCTTGAGATTGAGGACTTAGTGGGCAGACCGCTGAGGCTGGTGGCGGTACCCACTGAGGACTACTTGATTGATAGTAGTTCTCACACCCATTGGTGACATCTTTTTGCAGAGTCTTCTTCCCCAGTTGTGCATACTGAGCGCGGAAAGGAGACCGTCGGGTAGAGCTATTCTCCGGATACTTGGCTAGAGGTATACCCATTTTTGGATAGATGGTTGAGTCTGTACATACAGTGTGATTGAGATATCAGTGTTGTATATGTGAGTTATATATGAGAGTTATGGATGATGTATGTACAGTGATCTTTTGATATATTTATATAGCAGCTCTGTTGATACCTTTAGCTCTGTGTGATTATTGTGGATGTTGTTTCGCTTCGTATACATGGTAGAGATACTGTGTATGCGGCGGATCTGGTCATGCGCCTGGGAAGAGGTAACCCGGGGCGTGACAGATTAAGTTGGTATCAGAGCTTAGGAATAGGTCAAGAGGGCCTAGGAAACCTAAGATAAACAGACCTAAGAATGACGAGAGAGACGTGATTGATCGCGAAAGTCAAAGATTGGGTTTTTGAATCCTTCCTTGTGTAGGAAGAGTGATTGAGGGATTATGCCTTCTCTTATCGGATGAATTATGTTGGCTGCAGACGACATAATAATCTGAGAAGAAAAGAAGTGTCCTTCTAGACTTTCGTTGGATTGGGTCGTGGTCGTGAGTTGTTTGTGGTCCTAATCGGGTATTCTGTTGCAGGATTATTACTATGCCTCCTCGACGACCATCGACGCGAGCGCATCCGACGCCTTCGGATATGCCTGAGCAGACGGGACCTAGTGAACGGCCCGCTCTGCAGGAACAGCTAGCAGACATAGCTGCAGTTGGAAGGCAGCAGAGTGCCTTGTTACAGAAGATGTGTGATGCTTTCTCTACGCCTCGAGCTATGGAACCTCAGGCGACGACGACTCCAACTACATCTCAACCCAGAGAAGGAAGTACTCAGCCTAGTCAAGTGCTTTCTGAAGAGGAGCAGGAGCGGATGGCAGATAGATTGGCTCGCTTCTGTAGGTTTGATCCACCGCGATTCAATGGTAGTAGTATAGAACCGTGGGTGGTAGAAGCCTGGATATGTGAGATGGAGAAATTGTTCGAGGATCTCTTTGTGCCAGCACGGGAGCAGGTGCATATGGCAGTGCATTGTTTATCTGGTGATGCACATGTCTGGTGGAGGAGGACCCGTGATCATAAGTCCTTGAATCCTCTACAGATGACTTGGAGTGAGTTTCGGGGGATTATGTATGGGGCGTATTTTCCCAGTAGCGTGAAAATGAAGATAGAGGAAGACTTGAAGAACCTGAAGCAAGGGAATCGCTCAGTACAGGAGTATGCGAGGGAATTTACTAGGTTGCTTAACTGTGTTCCCTCAGCAGCGAGAGATGAGATACAGAAGGTTTATCTGTATGAGAAGGGTTTGAGACCCGATATCTTTCCATTTGTCTACTCGCAGAGACTTCAGACTTTGGATGCTACTATCGAGCAGTCTCTGTGGGTAGAGCGAGGGGCATTTGTGACGAGAGGACTGTCACGCCCCGTCGTGCCTTCACACCAATAGGTGGAAGGAAAAACGCACGGGCACATGACCCAGATCCGCCGAACGGACAGAGTTTCCCCTGTACGTCCAAGGCGTCACAACCAGTATAATTCAAGAGGTTCCAAACAGGAACAGAATTCATACAGAGATTGCATAAGGAAAGCATCATAAACTACTATGCTATTACAAGCATTCGCAATACCACCATATATTACATTTTTTTTTTCTTTGTTCAATCTTTCCAAATACAATCAATTTATTATTACATTTCCATACGCTCGAACACCCCTATACTACGCAGTAAAAGGGTACTTCTATTCTGGTCACAGTGGTAGGACGCTAACTATTGAGTTACGCCCCTCCCTCGCGCCGCCGCGCCGCTCACGTGAGGACCTGAAAAATAGTGGGATGAGAACTATATAAAATAGTTCCCAGTGGGTAAGGCCACCCAAGAGAGAAGCTCGACCCACCAGGTCCAAAGGAAGCATACGAGCATGGGTTAGTACATATACATAACCATAAGCATATAACTTTACAATATACGAAAGTAAACATGCTATGCTTCAACAAATGCGATAATGAAATCCATGCAATATAATTTTAACTGCTATTCCACTATCCATTTCATAACCAATCTGCTCCTAAGGTTCATTTACCTTAGCTAAGCCGTACTCGACTTGCCCTCGAGTTCAATATTAACGGGTTACCACCCTCCTAAGGTTCACTTACTTTAGTTAAACCTTAACCGACTCACTCTAGAGTCTAACACCTTGGGCCACCGCCCAACTAAGGTTTACTCATTTGGTCAAACCTTCACCGACTCACTCTTGAGTCATACATTCTTGGACCGCAGCCCAGCTAAGGTTTACTTATTTAGTCCAACCTTCACCGACTCACTCTTGAGTCATATATAACTATGCAATAATTATTTATATGCTTGTAAATAAACACAAAGGATGCAACCAAATGAAATATAATCTATCATTCTCTCTTAGGTTCATCCTATGTCTCACAATGACTAAGTTCTTTTACTTGCCATTTACTTATGGTTTCGGAATCGCCGTCTCACCATATTTGTTCCAACGTTCAAGGAGTGAGCTTGTCACCTCCTAGTTCGAATAGCGAAATCGTCGCATACTCGGAATAGCGAAATCGTCGCATACTCCGTCTCAACACCGCCATCATATGGCATGGTAGCGAAATCGTCGCATACCCGGGATAGCAAAATCGTCGCACATCCCAATCATCACCGCCAACTCATGGCATAGGTAGCGAAATCGTCGCATACCCGGGATAGCAAAATCGTCGCACATCCCAATCATTCACATTACTTGCCAACCTAATTCTTATGATCTTAGGTTCAAGTCACTATGTCTCACCTATGTTCAATAACACTAGGTTTACTTTCTCATTCTCAACCTAGGTTCCATGACTCTAGGTTCCAATTTCATGTCCAACCTATGTTCAATAACACTAGGTTCCAATAGTCTTGTTTAAGTGATCTCCCTATCACTATGTGCCACAACCTAGGCTCAATAACTCTAGGTTCGCATACATTCCAACCTATGTTCAATGACACTAGGTTCATTACACATTCAACCTATGTTTAATGACACTAGGTTTAACATGCATGCATCATCTCTCAAGTATAAATATACATTGTTATAAAATACTTAGATTCTTTACATGCAAGGTGAGCCCATGGCTCAAATCATTTGATATATAAATCTATGCCAACATGCACATTATAATTCTTTCTTATCCTAGTTGTCCATATCTAGGATTTTCCATTCACATGACCTCTAGCCCATTTTGGACCATGTCAAATTCTCTATCATGTAGAGAAACTAGCTCCCCGCTATGTTTACATCTAGACATACACATGTCCATTTGTAACAATGTGTTCCACATACCTACAATTCCAATCCGTGGTAGTTAATGGTATTAACATCATATGATCTACTCATTCATACACATATACCATTTGCCAATTAACCTACCATTACATGCATCAAGTAAAATAATTATACTTTACTCTTTCAACATGGAAGTGACCTAATCACTTCGGTAAACACAAACCCACCTCACACTCTTCCGATTGCTTGTAGACACTTGCAATCGGGCTCTTTTCCTTGGCCTCAAGCTTGATCTTCAAGCTCCTAGCCCTAACACACATGAAGGATTCGTTAATTCGAGTCGAACTCATAACGATCTCATCTCTCCAAATCATTCGAAATGGAGTTGTCCCACATGTTCTACTAACCCCAAACTAGGGTTCTAAAGGGTTAAAACATTTTTAAAACCCTCCACAAGAAAATCCCTCTTTCAACCTAGGGTTTTCCAAAACTCATGGCAAAAACCCAAAATCTCTTGCTAATCTCTACAATTTGTAGTCTAGATTAGCCAAGGGTCTCCAAAACTTCATTTCTTAGTCTTAATCCGAAACCCTAGCTACCAAATCCAAGGACTTACCTCGGATCCGCGAGCTCACCAAGCTACCATGTATGCACGAGCTCGAAACTTCACTCCTCCAAGCTTCCCAAGCTTGATCTCCGCCAAGATCTTCACTTTTGGAGGAGAAAAGATGAAGAAGAGAAGAGAGGGAGAAGAGTTTCTCACCCTCTCTCCATGTGTGTGTTCCCTGAGAAGAAAGGGGAAGGGTTCTCCTATAAGTAAGCCTCCCCATGTGAAATTACCAACTTACCCTTCGAAATCAGCACTCTGCACATTGCATTCCGGTATACGGGTTGGCATACCGGTATACGGGTTGGCGTACCGGTATACCCTGCGGAATTCCGCAGAACCCGCAAGCTGGTTTCACTGTTTCAAACATCGCATACCGGTATCCCTCTTCGCATACCGGTATACTCCGAAAATTCTGCAAAACCCGAGAGTTGGGTTTTCCTGTTTCGCACATCACATACCGGTATACGATTTCACATACCGGTATACCACTGCAGATTTCACAATTTCAGCAGTTCTAACTTTCCAGAGTCCGTTTTCGCGCCTCATTTGCGCCGAAAACACTCATACGAGTTCTGAACTTGGCTGGAGCCTCACGTATAGCCTCTCATACTATTTTTCCACCGGAACTCCATAATTTGTAGAAGTTCGGTGTACTACATTCCTCCCTCCTTAAAAGGAGTTTCGTCCGCGAAACTAAGATCACACCTCGAATCTATTTACCAATTAGATGAGGGTATCATTCGTTCCTCGCGTTCTCTGGTTCCTGCTCACTCAGGAGTTCATTCCATAGTCCACGGGTCTTATATTCCCGATATTGCATAAGGAATATGTCTCGTTGCCCTTCCTTAATAGGTCAACATCACATCCTCTTCGCGATGTTTTCGCTCGAACACTTTGTTCGAATCTCAATTTCACTTCACCGACAATGCCAGACTTGGCAATTGTGACTTCACCAATCAGGTGAAAGATATGACCGAGCGTCTGTTCCTCAGGTCACAATCATAATTCTCTTACACACGACTAATGCTCTTATACTCTTAGAGCCATCGGTCAAACCGCTTATCTCGGTTTACAACAAATGGTCCACAGACCAAAGCTCTCACGTAGGCCTACTGCCTAAACCTGTCCCACGTCGCACAACATCTTTTGCTCGCAAACGTAAATCCAATCGTTCCTCGGCGGAGTCCTCACTTAGGACTTTGCGCAATACTCCATCCAGGAGTAACCAAGACCCCAAACCTCTACTAAGTCCTAGAGTTGGGTCACATCCACACTCTCGGTGTACTACCATTCATATGGTTTCACAAGTGGCATTCCATGCCCCCGGGTCATCGCTTGGACTACCGCCCCGACCATAAATCTGTGCCCTACCCTCAGGTCTCGGGCTGCTGTTACACACAGCTGACTGCACCTGTCCCTAAGGCCCCCAGGCTCTACAGTCCACAATGGTCCGGCCACGGATCGTCCCTAAGCAATACCCGATACCGTCGCTACACGTGTCCCGCACGCTATACCAAGCGACCACAACCACTACCGGCTCCTAAGCACCCAGTGCGAGCCACTAGCTCTCAAGCGGTTCTTGGCCTCCTTCACACTTAGTAATACCCAAGTGCTACTGCCAACAACTCTCTCGGCTAATCAGGAACCAATATTCCACGAGCACTTACACTCTAGTGTCCCACGCTACTATATTTATTCGCGTTATCCACAAGCACTAAGCTACCACGCTTATGCTCACTCGCATTGTGAGTACCACAATCTACCTCAATTTGAGGTACAGCAAGGCCCACTCGCCCAGTTTTGGCGATCACCTTATCAATCCACAACCATCATCGTTCCACTATAATGATGTTCGGGATCTGCGAACTGTTAACGCGTTCTCAACATCATAACTCGATTCTTGCAATTGGCTACTCACATTGCCCTAATATCGAGAGTCAGCTCACCAACAATTACTGTTATCTCAAGCCGTCAACTAGACGCAACACCCGCAACTTGCCGGTATTCATCAAAATCTCTAGCCGCTCCAGCGGCAATACATGTGCCTCCACGACACGAGCATAGCTGGGCATCTATCCTTACCCATAACCTTGGTCCTGGTTACAATTGCACTTGCATCGTAGTAACCGACCACAACCATTGCATATAATGCTCCAGTGTTGCATTATGTTCTACATATGTTTTCAGCAATCAAAACATACCTGCTACGACGCCGTCGACAGCAGTAGATTCCATCACCTGAGTCGCATACCCATGGCTACTTGGCGCCCGACGCGAACCCTCAAGTTGCCTCAACATCAATGCATGCTCATTAGACCTTACTGCAGGTGGTCCACCCGATTTACTCGATGATCGTCCCATCTCTATCTCCTTGTCATCCCGTATCACATAAGGGATACAATTTACAATGCGAGAGAATTCTCTCTCGTACTCTCTCACTGAGCGATCACCTTGTTTCAGCTTCCTGAATTTTTCTTGAAGCTTTCTCTTCTCACTATCAGGAAAGTAGGCAGAGAACACCAGTCCTCGAAATTCCTCCCAAGTCACTGGAGGGAGACTAGAAGATCGGCCTCGCCGGACTCCCTTCCACCACGCCTTTGCCGACCCTTGCAAGCAGTGTGCGGCAAAATGCACCTTGTCTCGCTCCAAGGTGTACAAGTCCTCAAACAGGGACTCCATAGAATCGATCCACGTTTCTACGGTCCACGGGTCCATTTCTTCCCCGTCGAAGGTAAGCGGATTGAATTCCTTGAACATCATGAGGGCAGCTAAAGCCCGCTCCCTCTCCGCCTCCAATTCCACAGAATCAAGGGCCCAGGCACCAACATCTATTTGTGAGGTACCCGTCGCGGCTCCTGATGGTACACGACGTGCTAATCGCTCCACGGTCTCATGGAGTCTCCTGATCCGCTCTTCCTGGCGCACGGCAGCCTCCTGCTGTCGCTGTGCCATCTCAGCTTGTTGTTGCACCACTCCAACGAGTGTGGCCAACTGTTCACGAAGCTCCGGGTCTCCACTTGGCCCAGATTGCACAGGGACCCCACTAGGTCCATCCCGTGCTGATCTCGTCGGAGATCGTCCACGTGACGCCATCGTATCCTGAAACACGACAACTTCCGTCAACATCCTCGACCTTTTAGGCCAAGTACAAACACGATGTTAATTACGGACTCAATTTAGGCGAAAGTCACATAAGGGCGCCTATTCTCATCCCTTGGGTTCATGTTGTCGCGCGCCAACATGAACACACTTAGCTGAGAATAAACCACGCCTTAAATCTACCTCTAACATCCTATTAGAGGCATAATCAATACACGACCCAATCGATTACCCTTTCGCCGTACATCACAAGTCCTCGTCTCTCACGAGTCTACACTCCTAGGGTCTTTTCCATCCTAGGATTTCTTAAGTCCACCTAGACTGTTTCTACTCTCTGATACCACCTCAATCTGTCACGCCCCGTCGTGCCTTCACACCAATAGGTGGAAGGAAAAACGCACGGGCACATGACCCAGATCCGCCGAACGGACAGAGTTTCCCCTGTACGTCCAAGGCGTCACAACCAGTATAATTCAAGAGGTTCCAAACAGGAACAGAATTCATACAGAGATTGCATAAGGAAAGCATCATAAACTACTATGCTATTACAAGCATTCGCAATACCACCATATATTACATTTTTTTTTTCTTTGTTCAATCTTTCCAAATACAATCAATTTATTATTACATTTCCATACGCTCGAACACCCCTATACTACGCAGTAAAAGGGTACTTCCATTCTGGTCACAGTGGTAGGACGCTAACTATTGAGTTACGCCCCGCTCACGTGAGGACCTGAAAAATAGTGGGATGAGAACTATATAAAATAGTTCCCAGTGGGTAAGGCCACCCAAGAGAGAAGCTCGACCCACCAGGTCCAAAGGAAGCATACGAGCATGGGTTAGTACATATACATAACCATAAGCATATAACTTTACAATATACGAAAGTAAACATGCTATGCTTCAACAAATGCGATAATGAAATCCATGCAATATAATTTTAACTGCTATTCCACTATCCATTTCATAACCAATCTGCTCCTATGGTTCATTTACCTTAGCTAAGCCGTACTCGACTTGCCCTCGAGTTCAATATTAACGGGTTACCACCCTCCTAAGGTTCACTTACTTTACTTAAACCTTAACCGACTCACTCTAGAGTCTAACACCTTGGGCCACCGCCCAACTAAGGTTTACTCATTTGGTCAAACCTTCACCGACTCACTCTTGAGTCATACATTCTTGGACCGCAGCCCAGCTAAGGTTTACTTATTTAGTCCAACCTTCACCGACTCACTCTTGAGTCATATATAACTATGCAATAATTATTTATATGCTTGTAAATAAACACAAAGGATGCAACCAAATGAAATATAATCTATCATTCTCTCTTAGGTTCATCCTATGTCTCACAATGACTAAGTTCTTTTACTTGCCATTTACTTATGGTTTCGGAATCGCCGTCTCACCATATTTGTTCCAACATTCAAGGAGTGAGCTTGTCACCTCCTAGTTCGAATAGCGAAATCGTCGCATACTCGGAATAGCGAAATCGTCGCATATCCCGTCTCAACACCGCCATCATATGGCATGGTAGCGAAATCGTCGCATACCCGGGATAGCAAAATCGTCGCACATCCCAATCATCACCGCCAACTCATGGCATAGGTAGCGAAATCGTCGCATACCCGGGATAGCAAAATCGTCGCACATCCCAATCATCACCGCCAACTCATGGCATAGGTAGCGAAATCGTCGCATACCCGGGATAGCAAAATCGTCGCACATCCCAATCATTCACATTACTTGCCAACCTAATTCTTATGATCTTAGGTTCAAGTCACTATGTCTCACCTATGTTCAATAACACTAGGTTTACTTTCTCATTCTCAACCTAGGTTCCATGACTCTAGGTTCCAATTTCATGTCCAACCTATGTTCAATAACACTAGGTTCCAATAGTCTTGTTTAAGTGATCTCCCTATCACTATGTGCCACAACCTAGGCTCAATAACTCTAGGTTCGCATACATTCCAACCTATGTTCAATGACACTAGGTTCATTACACATTCAACCTATGTTTAATGACACTAGGTTTAACATGCATGCATCATCTCTCAAGTATAAATATACATTGTTATAAAATACTTAGATTCTTTACATGCAAGGTGAGCCCATGGCTCAAATCATTTGATATATAAATCTATGCCAACATGCACATTATAATTCTTTCTTATCCTAGTTGTCCATATCTAGGATTTTCCATTCACATGACCTCTAGCCCATTTTGGACCATGTCAAATTCTCTATCATGTAGAGAAACTAGCTCCCCGCTATGTTTACATCTAGGCATACACATGTCCATTTGTAACAATGTGTTCCACATACCTACAATTCCAATCCGTGGTAGTTAATGGTATTAACATCATATGATCTACTCATTCATACACATATACCATTTGCCAATTAACCTACCATTACATGCATCAAGTAAAATAATTATACTTTACTCTTTCAACATGGAAGTGACCTAATCACTTCGGTAAACACAAACCCACCTCACACTCTTCCGATTGCTTGTAGACACTTGCAATCGGGCTCTTTTCCTTGGCCTCAAGCTTGATCTTCAAGCTCCTAGCCCTAACACACATGAAGGATTCGTTAATCCGAGTCGAACTCATAACGATCTCATCTCTCCAAATCATTCGAAATGGAGTTGTCCCACATGTTCTACTAACCCCAAACTAGGGTTCTAAAGGGTTAAAATATTTTTAAAACCCTCCACAAGAAAATCCCTCTTTCAACCTAGGATTTTCCAAAACTCATGGCAAAAACCCAAAATCTCTTGCTAATCTCTACAATTTGTAGTCTAGATTAGCCAAGGGTCTCCAAAACTTCATTTCTTAGTCTTAATCCGAAACCCTAGCTACCAAATCCAAGGACTTACCTCGGATCCGCGAGCTCACCAAGCTACCATGTATGCACGAGCTCGAAACTTCACTCCTCCAAGCTTCCCAAGCTTGATCTCCGCCAAGATCTTCACTTTTGGAGGAGAAAAGATGAAGAAGAGAAGAGAGGGAGAAGAGTTTCTCACCCTCTCTCCATCCATGTGTGTGTTCCCTGAGAAGAAAGGGGAAGGGTTCTCCTATAAGTAAGCCTCCCCATGTGAAATTACCAACTTACCCTTCGAAATCAGCACTCTGCACATTGCATTCCGGTATACGGGTTGGCATACCGTATATACGGGTTGGCGTACCGGTATACCCTGCGGAATTCCGCAGAACCCGCAAGCTGGTTTCACTGTTTCAAACATCGCATACCGGTATCCCTCTTCGCATACCGGTATACTCCGAAAATTCTGCAAAACCCGAGAGTTGGGTTTTCCTGTTTCGCACATCACATACCGGTATACGATTTCACATACCGGTATACCACTGCAGATTTCACAATTTCAGCAGTTCTAACTTTCCAGAGTCCGTTTTCGCGCCTCATTTGCGCCGAAAACACTCGTACGAGTTCTGAACTTGGCTGGAGCCTCACGTATAGACTCTCATGCTATTTTTCCACCGGAACTCCATAATTTGTAGAAGTTCGGTGTACTACAAGGACAGCCTATGGACTCAGCTCAGAGTCAGGAGAGGAAGCGCTCGGCGCCTGATGATGGAGGGCAATCAAGTAGCAGACGGCCACCTAAACCTCCTCAACAATCGCGTTTCCAGGGACGTGGATCTTCTAGTCGCCAGCAGTCTGGAGGATTTCGCCAGCAGTCTGGAGGATATCGCCAGCAGCGACAGCAGCAGCAGCAGTCGAGGGGATCTCCCCGATGCGTGATTTGTGGAGGACCTCATTTCGCTTATCTCTGTAATAGACGAGAGGGCCGATGTTATGAGTGTGGACAGCCAGGACACATCAGGAGGGCTTGTCCCAGACTTGTAGCAACTCCTTCTATGGCATCCGTACCTTTTACTCCACCGCAGTATTCTGGAGTCTCCCCGGTACTTTCTCAGGAGCGATCTTCTATGCCACGACAGCAGGATCGACGCCAGCCACCGGCGAGCGGGCGAGTTTATGCCGCTCAGATTGAGGATCCTGCGATAGCTGATCGAGTGGTGGCAGGTATAGTTTTGATTTGTGGCATTAGATCGCGTACTTTATTCGATACTGGTGCATCGCATTCCTTTGTTAGTAGGACCTTGGATCATGCCTGTTGATTTATTGGTATTAAGACAATTACTGGATTTTGATGTAATCCTAGGCATGGATTGGTTATCTCGATACTTTGCTACGATCGATTGTGAATCTAAGACGGTAATCTTTCGTGAGCCTGGACATGAGGAGTATGTTTATGAAGGTTGTAAGAGTTCACTGTTCGCAGTGACGATCTCTTCTTCTAAGGCCAGACAGATGTTAAATAGTGGATGTATGGCCTATTTTGCAACGGTGACTGAGGTGCCCACTGTTGTACCAGGACTCGAGGATATTCCTATTGTCCGTGAGTTTCCGGACGTATTTCCTTCTGAGTTATCCTCGATGCCTCCTGATAGGGAGATTGAATTCGTGATTGATGTGGTACCAGGAACCGCGCCAATCTCGAAGACACCCTATAGAATGGCACCAGCTGAGTTGAGAGAGTTAAAGGCGCAACTGCAGGATCTTATGGATAAAGGTTTTATCAGACCGAGTGTGTCGCCTTGGGGAGCGCCTGTGTTGTTTGTAAAGAAGAAGGATGGTTCACTTAGGTTGTGTGTGGATTATCGAGAATTGAACAAAGTGACCATCAAGAATAGATACCCCCTCCCACGTATCGATGATCTGTTCGATCAATTGCAGGGAGTGTGTGTCTTTTCTAAGATTGATCTTCAGTCCGGTTACCACCAATTGAAGGTGAAGGCCGAGGATATTTCTAAGACAGCTTTTAGAACTCGGTATGGGCATTATGAGTTTACAGTCATGCCGTTTGGATTGACTAATGCCCCTGCTGCATTTATGGATATGATGAACCGAGTCTTTAAGTCCTTCTTGGACAAGTTCGTGGTAGTCTTTATTGATGATATTCTGATTTACTCCCGTGATGATGCGGAGCATGAGGAGCATCTGAGATTAGTGCTACAACTCTTGCGAGAGAAGAAGTTGTATGCAAAGCTGAAAAAGTGTGAGTTTTGGTTGAGAGAGGTTGCCTTTTTAGGCCATGTGATTTCAGCTTCGGGAGTAGCTGTTGATCCTAAGAAGGTTGAGGCGATTCGTGACTGGCCTAGACCGACGACCATATCTGAAGTGCGGAGTTTTCTTGGCTTAGCCGGGTATTATCGACGATTCGTGGAGAGCTTTGCAAAACTCTCTACGCCACTTACTCGATTAACCAGGAAAGGAGTTAAGTATGTTTGGAGTGATGAGTGTCAAGAATGCTTTGATGAACTTAAGCAGAGATTGATGACAGCCCCTATTCTTGCACTACCTGTGATGGGCGAAGGATTTGTAATTTATAGTGATGCTTCGCATAGTGGCTTGGGTTGCGTGCTAATGCAACATGGCAAAGTGATTGCATATGCTTCAAGACAACTAAAGGAATATGAGAAGAACTACCCCACTCATGATCTGGAGTTGGCGGCGGTAGTCTTTGCTCTGAAACTATGGCGCCACTATCTCTATGGAGAGCATTGTGAAGTGTATACTGATCACAAGAGTCTCAAGTATCTGTTTACACAGAAAGAGTTGAATCTACGGCAATGGAGATGGTTAGAATTATTGAAGGATTATGACATTTCTATATTATACCATCCCGGCAAGGCTAACGTTGTTGCCGATGCTTTGAGTAGGAAGGCTGTGGCGACTTTGAGTTTGTGTATTACTCAACAGCCTGTCCTAGTGGAGGAGATGCGGAGGTTGTCCCTTGAGGTGGTTACTCACGGGATGACAGCGAGACTGATGACTCTGATCTTACAGCCCACTCTGTTAGATAGGATTCGAGAGAAACAGAGTGTTGACCCTTATCTGATAAAAGTTCGAGATCAACTGAGGAGTGGAGATCTCGAAGGGTTTTCTTGTGATGATTCTGAGACTCTTCGCTATAGAGGACGTCTGTGTGTACCAGCAGTTCTGGAGATTCGAGAGGAGATATTGAAGGAAGCACATTATTCTCCTTATTCTGTACATCCTGGAGGGACAAAGATGTACCAGGATCTGAAGACTCACTTCTGGTGGAATGGTATGAAGCGGGATATTGGTAGAGCTGTAGCTCAATGTTTGACATGTCAGCAAGTTAAGGCTGAACATCGTGTACCAGCTGGTAAGCTACAGAGTCTTCCAATACCTGAGTGGAAGTGGGATCATATTACGATGGATTTCATCGTAGGATTGCCGAGGACTTCGAGCGGCTATGATACTATTTGGGTGATTGTTGATAGGCTACAAAGTCTGCTCATTTCCTGCCTATGCAGATTACTTGGTCACGTGAGCGACTTGCACAGCTGTATATGGATGAGATATTGAGATTGCATGGAGTGCCAATCTCAATAGTATCTGATAGAGACCCAAGGTTTGTTTCTCATTTCTGGAAGAGTTTACAGACAGCTTTGGGGACTCAGCTTCGATTTAGCATTGCATTTCATCCCCAGACTGATGGTCAGTCCGAGCGCACTATACAGACACTCGAGGATATGTTGGAGCTTGTGTCTTGGATTTTGGTGGAGGTTGGGATCGACATCTGAGATTAGTAGAGTTTGCGTACAACAACAGCTATCAAGCGAGCATTAAGATGGCTCCGTTTGAAGCATTGTATGGACGCAAATGTCGATCACCTCTGTATTGGGATGACGTTGGTGAAAGGAAAACGTTGGGTCCAGACCTTTTGCTTGAAGCCGAGGAGAAGGTTAAGTTGATACGACGGCATATCGAGACGGCTCAGAGTAGGCAGAAGAGTTATTCTGATACTCGGAGGCGAGATCTAGAGTTTCATGTTGGTGATCATGTATTCTTGAAGATCTCACCATCGAAGGGCATACGGAGATTTGGGATTCGCGGAAAGCTTAGTCAGCGATTTATTGGTCCTTTTGAGATCTTGGAGAGAGTAGGACCCGTGGCTTATCGGTTAGCCCTTCCGCCTCGACTTGCAGGAGTGCACGACGTCTTTCATGTATCTGTTCTGAGGAGATACATGCATGATCCTTCCCATGTGATAGATTTTTCTCCACTAGAGCTTACTGAGGATTTGCAGTACGAGGAGCGACCGATACGTATTCTTGCTCGTGAGACGAGGGAATTGCGTAATCGAGTCATACCTTATGTCAAGGTACATTAGGATTTTCATGATGATAGAGAGGCGACATGGGAGTTGGAGACTGTTATGTTGAGATCTTATCCCCACCTGTTTGCATCTTGAGGTGAGTGCTTTAGTTTCGAGGACGAAACTATTTTAAGGAGGGGAGAATGTAGTACTCGGAAATTTTTGAGATTTAGGGTTTGCGGACTTGGCGGGATTCGGGCGCCCGGAAGTGGCGAAGTGGACGCCCGAAAGATGTGGATCCTGTTGACTTTGTGGATGATCCGGTTGTGGCCGACGAGTTGTGGATCTGGGCGCAGGATCTGGACGCCCGGATTGAGGATCCGAATTGAGTTGTGACGTGGAGAGCCACGTGTCGCGACGCAGGACACGTGTCGATCGCCGAAGACACGCCGCCCCACCGCCTGCTGACCGCCGACCGACCGCTTGACCGCACGACGACACCTGGACTGCAGCATTTTTGGACGCCCGGAAGTTGTGAAGTGGGCGCCCGAAAGTGGGATTTTGGGAGCCTATAAATAGGCGAGTCCCTGATGGTTTTAGGCACATTTCCACTTCGAGATCCCTGTTTTTAGAGAGAGAAAGTGGGGTTTAGGGCCATGTGTTGGCATTAGTTTGTAACCCTGCTTGCTCTCTTCTACTCTGCTGATCTGATCTGGTGCCGAGCTGTTATTCTGCTGGAGTTAGCAGTTCCTTGGAGGATTAGACAGATCGGAGTGCTGCCGGAGTTCGTTATCCTGGAGGGTTGGATCTGAGGATATTGTTCTTTCCCCACCGTGGTTGGATTAGCTTGTGAGGTGGGTTGATGTTTGCCAGATTCAGTGGACTTCCTCATTCGAGTTTTATCTCATGTTAGCATAATATGATATGATGTTGTTTGGATTATGTTAGCATGATATGATGATTGGATTATGATATGTGGATATTGGATTATGATATTGGGATTATAATAGTATGCCATGCTAAGATTATGTTAGAGATGCCATGTTAGTTTGAGACTGATTTATAGACTGCATGGGCTTGTTATGATCTTAGATGTGCTAATGATATATATATGAGCATGCATTTTTTTGTATCCTTGTTGCATGATTTGGCCTACACCTATCTTGTTGATATCCTTTGTACCAGTTGTTGTACATGTAGTGTAGGTGATCATATTGTGGCTCGTGCTATGTTATTGTACCTCCTCTTTGTGGTAGAGTTGAGATTGATTGTAAGCACTGGAGCATTGATTGTGCCAAGGGCACGTGATTCTTTGCGAGAGCATTGATTGGGTTACACTTGTTGATTATCCTTTGTGGTGCCAAGGGCACAGTGGATTGGGTCTTACTTGTTGACTATTCTTTGAGGTGCCGAGGGCACATGAATCCTTGTTGACCCAGTCGTGTCGATCATATACCTGCGGGTGCTTGGCGTATACTATGGTTGTACTTTGCTCGGTTGGGTCGCTCCCACGAGTACCACTCTAGAGTTGGCATATTCCGTACAGAGGGTTGTACGAGGGGCTAGTTACAGACGGGCTTCCTGTACTAGTCAGCTCCCTGGAGGGTTGAGCAGCTCCCTGGAGGGTTGAGCAGCTCCCTGGAGGGTTGAGCATGATCAGGCCGCAGGTATCGTATTGTGAGGTATTGTATGGTATTATGGATTGAGCTAGGTACAGACGGGGTTTCCTGTACTAGCTGGTTTGCTGGTATTATTGCGTTTGATAGTCCTCATATTCAGTTTATTGGTATTCATACTGACAGTTGAGCTTTGTGCATAGTAGTGGTAGTATATCTCCTACTTTCTTTATTGCTCTATATATCTCTTGAGATTGAGGACTTAGTGGGCAGACCGCTGAGGCTGGTGGCGGTACCCACTGAGGACTACTTGATTGATAGTAGTTCTCACACCCATTGGTGACATCTTTTTGCAGAGTCTTCTTCCCCAGTTGTGCATACTGAGCGCGGAAAGGAGACCGTCGGGTAGAGCTATTCCCCGGATACTTGGCTAGAGGTATACCCATTTTGATAGATGGTTGAGTCTGTACATACAGTGTGATTGAGATATCAGTGTTGTATATGTGAGTTATATATGAGAGTTATGGATGATGTATGTACAGTGATCTTTTGATATATTTATATAGCAGCTCTGTTGATACCTTTAGCTCTGTGTGATTATTGTGGATGTTGTTTCGCTTCGTATACATGGTAGAGATACTGTGTATGCGGCGGATCTGGTCATGCGCCTGGGAAGAGGTAACCCGGGGCGTGACACAGTATCTTTGCGAGCTGTCCAGACTACTACTCTGACTGCTCCGACACCACTGGTTGAGACTATTAGCATTCTACTGACTGTCCAGACTCCTTCGATAGAGACCATTGCTGCAGATACATCAACCGCTGCTCGAGAGATATTAGAGGTAGAACAGGTTAGGATTCAAACTCGCTTGGCCGAGTTCAAGCGGTTTGACCTACCGCATTTTAGTGGGGAGAAACACAGAGTTATGGGTGGTTCAGGCTTGGGTTCGAGGGATAGAGCGGCTAAAGGATCTGTATATTTTGGAGGGAGATCAGATACATCTAGCGATTCATTGTCTCGAGGGTCACGCCCGTGATTGGTGGTTGAGGGCTTGGATGACTAGGCCTATGGATGCACCTCCTGTGACTTGGACTGAGTTCCAAAAAATACTATTTAGCATGTATTTTTGAATAGTATTAAAAAAAGAATGGAGGATGAATTGAAGAGATTGAAATAGGGAAGCAGATCAGTACAGGGCTATTTGAGGGAGTTTACTCGACTGCTGGCTGGTGTGTCATTTGTCGCCAAGAACGAGCGGCACAGAGCAGATCTATTTGAGAGAGGACTGAGGCCCGAGCTTTACCAGCTAGTCCAGGTTTAATATCTCCAGACTTTAACTGCATCAGTCGAGATGGCCTTGCGTGCAGAGCGAGGTGAGAGAGTGATGAGGGAAAGAGCTGAATTGAATCAAAGTGGTGATAGGAAGAGACCTACTGAGAGTGAGACTGGGCCCTCTAGTTCTAGGAGATCGATGAAGTTTCCACGATCTCGTTCTCAGGGTCGTGGGTCCTCTGCGGGACGGAGGTCAGGCCGCGTGGTGGATCTAGACAGTAGCGGTAGCGACGGGGTCAGATTCAATATGTTATCTGTGGGGGTTAGCTTCAGCCGCAGACATGTGCATAGCGGGAGGGCCGATGCTTCCATTGTGGATAGGCGAGACGTAGATAGGCAGGTTGTCCTCAAGGAGCTTCAACAGCCCCATCGACAGCTTCATCCCTTTTGACTCCACGACAGATGGTGGGGGCCTCACCCATATTTACTCAGTCAGACCGAGCCCCAGTATCACTCTCAATAGAGAGAGCCGCCGGCATCGACTGGACTCTATTGTAAGGTCCGAAACCCGTAAGCCTCCCTGGCTATCACGCAGGGAAGGTCCGGACCCTAGTGCAAGGTCCGGACTATGAAACGCTGAAAACTTCAAAGTCCGGACCCTGATGTAAGGTCCGGACCCTGAACCCATCGCGAGTTTTCAGAAACGTATTTTTTCAATTCTACTCTGATTCTAAAGTCTCCTAAACCTATAAATATAATATGGGGATCTTTCTAAAATGTGGCTAAGATTGAATACCTTACGGAAACCCTAGAAACTTGTTTTGTTCTTTCCTTTCATCTTTTGAGAGCAAGTTTCTTTATTTCTTTCTTTCATCAATTTGCTTCTTAGGGTTTTAATCTGATATTCTTTTAAAAATCAAGTTGATGATTGCTTAGAATGTTTTCCTTCTTATCCTATAAATTTCTAAGCATTGAAGTCACCACCAACAATCCTTCTACGGGCTCCGGACGGAGCGATCGCGTGTGGATTTCGCGTGAGGGCCGAGGATTCGGTGGACGCTCGAGGATTCAGGGCGTTGTTGCTGCGAGGAGTCACGGTGTGATCGATTGGAGGAGTTCAATCGATTGGGGACCTACGAAGACGATCTATTTCGAGTCTAGGGTAAAGGGAGTCGTGTATTCGGTAAATCACCTTATACTCTACTTTTTCTTAGTGAATTTTTCGTGTGGTCGGTCCAGCGGATTTTTTCTCCTCTTGGATTTTTTCCACATAAAAATCTCGGTGTGTTGGCTTTAATTTTTTCGCACTTTCATTATTGCATAGAGTGGGTTGTTTTTATTGTTTACACCTGTTCACCCCCTTCTAGGTGTGCTTATACCTTTTAGATCTTAGGGTCGCTATAAACTACAAGTGGTATCAGAGCGGGTATAGGTTGTAAACTATGGCCGAGGGCGGTAACATTAATCGACCTCTATTTTTTGATGGCACAAATTATGCTTATTGGAAGGTTCGCATGGGAGCTTTTCTAATTGCCATCGACGAGCGGGTTTGGCAATCCATTGAATTTGGATGGAAACATCCTACTGAAATTGTCGATAATGTTAACGTCCCCAAAACCTATAAATAAGTGGACGAAGGAAGAAATTGATCTATCATCTTTTAATGAAAGGAGAATAAATGCTTTATTGAATGCCTTAACTAAAACTGAGTTTTCACGTGTCTCGACGTGTGAAATAGCAAAAAATGTTTGGAACACTCTCCATGTTACGCATGGGGGCACAAGCTTGGTAAAGGTTCAAAAACTCTAAATGTTAACAAGCAAGTTCGACTCAATTCGCATGGAGGAACATAAAATCTTTATCGAGTATTATACTCGTCTACAAGACATAGTTAACACATGCGCAAACTTGGGGAGAAAATTTTGAAACTCAAAGTTGTTAGAAAAATTTTAAGAACCCTTCCCAAAAGATTTCATCCAGAGGTTGCCGCCATAGAAATGATAAAACATCAGGATGATTTAAAAGTGGAAGAATTAGTTGGTGCTATACAAATTTATGAAATGACTTTTTATACTAATTCATCTTCTTCCAAGTCTTCTTAAAAAGGTGCAGGTATGACTCTTAAATCCACGCAGGAAGAAAAATTGAACACGTCTTCAGATTCGGATACGAACACTACATTGGAGGAATTTGAAAAATAATTGGCACTCTTAACGAAGAAGTTCTGTCAGAACTTTAGAAAGAAACAAGCCAACAAGTTATCTTCTTCCTCGAAGCAAACCAAGAACAAAGGAAATCCGAGGGTTCTTCTAAGAAGAAGAAGAACTCAGAAAGACAAATCCAGTGCTATAAATGTAGGAAATTTGGCCACATCGCATCGGATTGTCCCAATAAAAAGTTTTCGAAAAAAAAGGCTATGCAAGCCATCACTTGGGATGATTCATCTTCCGATGAGTCGACCTCTAGTGATGAGCACGTGAATGCTACTACTTTAATTGTATCTAAGTCTCCGTTCATGTGTTTAGCCTCTACTTCTACTGACTCTATTTCTTTGTCTCCTATGCATGAGAAATCTATATCGGAGAACGATTCAAGCGATAAAGAGTCAGATGAAAATGACATTGCCGCCGCTTATTATTAATTGTTGGTTGAATCAAAGAAGATGGCGAATACAATAAGAAATTGAGGAGAAGACTACTTGAACTTGAAAAGGAGACTAAAAGAGTGACCACCCTTTCAAAGACTTTTGAAGAAGAGAAAGATAGTTTGATCAAGTCTAATGATACTCTTCTAGATTAGTGTAAACTACTTGAAAAGGAAAAAGAATCCCACTTAGACCATGTGCATAAATCACCATTAACTATATATAATCATACCTGGTGGCCATGAGCTTTATAGACGAGCCTTTGAGACTTGAACCTTGATGTATTCTTCTTCGACCCTTCAAGACTCCATACGACTCCACAAAATTCGCCAACACAAAGACCGTAATAGTAGTCCCGTAAACTGCACCAATCTCAAAGACACCTTATAGGATGGCACTGACAGAGCTTAGAGAGCTAAAGGGACAGCTGTTCGATCTGATGGATAAAAAAATTTATGGACCCAATGTGTCACGTTGGGAAGCACCGGTATTGTTTGTAAAGAAAAAAGATGGATCATTTTGATTGTGTGTAGATTATAGAGAGTTGAATAAAGTGACCAGCAAGAACAAGTATCCTTTTTCGTGTATCGACGATCTCTTTGATTAGCTACAAGGATCTTGCGTCTTTTCCAAGATTGACCTGTAATTAGGATATCATCAATTGAAGATAAAATTAGAAGATGTACCTAGGACGACATTCAGGACACGATATGGACATTATGAGTTCACAGTAATGCCATTTAGATTGACAAATGCCCCAGCCACGTTTATGGATTTGATGAATCGAGTATTCAAGCTGTTCTTAGACTAGTTTATTGTGGTAGTCATTGACGATATTCTGATTTACTCTCGAAGTGATATCAAGCATGAGGAGCACTTGAGGCTTTGTTGCAAATTCAATGAGAGAAAAAATTATATGCCAAGCTGAAAAAGTATGAGTTCTAGCTTCGGCAGGTAGCATTTTTGGGCCATGTGATTTCAGCGACTAGTATCATAGTACAGAGGTCTTAAGCTTTCTTAGGGTTGCAGGCTACTACCTTTGTTTTGTGGAAGGCTTTGCGAAGGTTTTCACATCCCTCACTCAATTGACTCGTAAAGGAATTAAGTATGTTTGGAGTAAGGAGTTCCAGAGGAGTTTCGAGGAGCTGAAGACTAGATTGATGACAGCTCCAATACTCACCCTTCCAGTGATGGGAGAATAATTTGTGATATACGGTGATGCGTCACAAAGTGGTTTGGAATGCGTGTTGATACAGCATAATAGGATAATTTCTTATACTTCGCGACAATTAAAGGAGCACAAACCCTATACATGATTTGGACCTCGCCGCTGTGGTATTTGCTTTGAAGTTGTGGCGTCATTACCTTTATGGAGAGTATTGTGAAATCTGTACTGATCATAAGGGTCTCGAGTACTGTGACACCCCAATAGTTCAACATTGGATGGGAATAGGATTGTAATTGGGTATATAAGAGACCATGGATACTAGTAATACTAACTGGGCTTAAGTATTTTGGGCTGATGGTTTGGGACCAACGAGTTATTCTTGCTAGTGGGCTAGGTCGTTACAAGTACTTGTTTACACAGAAAGAACTAAATTTGGGACAGCGTTGTTGGCTTGAGTTATTAAAGGTGAAAAAAGCTAATGTGGAGCAGATACATTGAGTCACAAATTAGTTGAGAGTTTGAGTGATGATCACTGAACAGACGTCACTGCTAGAGGAGATGAGGCGACTTGAGCTTGAGATTGTATCCCCTGGAGTCTCTGCAAGACTTATGTCCTTAATCTTGCATCCTACTCTAATAGATAGAATTAGGAAGAAGTAGAGAGAGGGCCCACACTTGACGAGGATTAGAACAACTATTGAGGGTGGACAGGCATGGGAGTATAGTATAGATGCCTCTGGAGTTCTTCGATTTCGGGATCGATTATGTGTGACAGTGGATTCAGAGCTCCACGAGAAGATTTTAGGGAGGCTCACAGTTCTCCTTATACAGTTTATCTTGAAGGAATTAAAATGTATAAGAATTTAAAAGCACACTACTGGTGGGCAGTGATGAAGGGGGATATTGGGAGATTCGTAGCTCAGTGTCTGACTTGTCAGCAAGTAAAAGCAGAATATCGAATTTCTACTAGCAAACTTTAAAATCTTTTATTATCTACTTGGAAATAGGATATGATCATTATGGATTTCATGGTTGGACAGCCGCGATCTCAGGGCGGGCATGATGCAGTCTGAGTTATAGTGGATAAATTGATGAAGTCTGCACATTTTACACCAGTTCAGACTACATGGTCTAGAGAGAGACTTACTCAGGTTTATATTGATGAGGTAGTGAGGTTACATGGAGTGCCTACCTCGATTATATCGGATAGAGATCCGAGGTTCGTCTCGCATTTCTCGAGGAGTTTACAGACAGCCTTGGGGACTCAGCTCCATTTCAACACTCTGTTTTGACCACAGATAGATGGACAGTCTGAGAGAACGATACAGATACTTAAAGATATGTTAAGAGTACGTGTCCTTGATTTTGGAGGAGGGTGGTATCGACACTTAGCATTAGCGGAGTTTGCATATAAATAATAGTTACCAGGCGAGTATCAGAATGGCTCCGTTTGAGGCACTATATGGACGAAAGTATCAATCACCTTTGCATTGGAGTGATGTGGATGAACGGAAGACTTTGGACCCTGATGTTTTATTAGAAACTAAAGAAAAGGTGACGATTGTAGGATGGCACATTGTGACAACTCAAAGTCGACAAAAGAGCTATGTAGATACACGAAAATGAGATCTAAAGTTTCAGACTGGAGATCATGTATTCTTGAAAGTTTCGCCATCTAAAGGGATACGCAGATTTGGAGTTCGCGGGAAGCTTAGTCCGTGCTATATAGGCCCTTTTGAGATATTAAAGCGAGTTGGACCAATAGCCTATCGGATTGCTCCGCCACTGAGATTAGCAGGTGTTCACGGTGTGTTCCATATTTTAGCTCTGGGGAGATATATTTTTGACTCCTCGCTGTAGTTGATTTTACTCCATTAGAGTTAGCTGAGGATCTGAGCTACAAGGAGTGACCAATCCGGATTCTAGCTCGAGAGGAGAAAGACTTGCGGAACCGGGTCATTCCCTATGTCGAGATACTCTAGAGCAACCACAAGGAGCAAGAGACTATTTGGGAGTTGGAGTCTAAGATGAGAGAGTTCTACCCTTATCTATTTGAGGATTCGGATTGAGGTTAGTAACTGAGTTTCGAGGACGAAACTTTTTAAAGGAGGGGAGGATGTAGAGTATTAAACCTTGGCAAATAGACAAGATTACAATATGAGTTGCTCATCAGCATGTCCTTTTGGGGCTTGACTTAATTGGAGACGTTTTGGTACGAAATGGATGCAAAAACGGGCTCGAAAACTCAAATTTTAGCTTTTGGTGGATTAAAATTGAATACTTGATTGTAGTGGATTTATTAGCATTTTGTCACATGTGTTAGTGGATTTCCACTAAGCATCTAAGCAGCCTCTTCATCCTTATCTCCTCTCCACCTGCTACCTCTGGAGAGAAAGAGAGAAGAAGAAAAAAGGTTTGGAGGCTTTTGATCGATTCGACAAGCCGAACAAGACCGCGTGAGCGTAGAATTTCTTCGGCTCTTCGACTGCAAGGTTAGAAGTTTCCTTCTCTCTTCTTCTTCTTTTCTTTTTTCCCTCCTTTTCACTCTCTCTCCTTGAATTTTTCTTGCTGCTGTAGCAAAATAGCTGCAGCAGTAGCAGTAATGGCAGGCAGCTGCAAGGGAGGGGGTGGGGAAGCTCAATTGCGCACAATTGGCACTTCCGATGATGAAATTGATGTTTGCTAGTGGGAGAGGAGAGTAAAGGAGTTTAGTCCATACCTTATTCTAGTTGGAATTGAGGTTAATTAGAGTGAAATTGAAGTAATTGATGTTATAAATCAAAATTCTAATTTTCGTTAGATTTCAGGATTTTTGATTGCCGATTCTTCCAGCTGAGATTTCAATAGGTTTTGCTCGGATTTTTGTCACTCCCCGGGCTAGTTTTAGAAGCGGAAATACGTGCCAATTTTTTTTTTTTTTTGAAAGCCTAGCCCGCGCCACGTACAGACCCGCCACAAATACAGGGTCCACTGTACACACGGACAGAGCCTCCCCTGTATTTGCACGGCGTACACAACAATACAACAGGATCACAACCACCATTCATTCGTCACAACAACACAACAGCTCAATAAGATTCATACATCTAACAGTCCTTAAACCTGTATGAATCTAAGCAAGTCTTTAGGCGAAGGATGATGCGATGCACAAACAATAGATCATTCTAAAAAAATTACTCCTTATCCAGAAGCTTTATTTTGAAACCCTAATATCAAACATTCAAGAATCATTTGAAAACCGTTCTCCACTCGAGAACTCTCTTTTGAAATCTCAAAAGTCGATCGATCGGAAATTCATTTGAAAACTGTTTTCCACACAGAAACTTTTATTTGCAAACGCTACCACGAGGGGTAGAAAACCAAGATGTGCGACATAAAGCAACAATGATAGATCTAAAGCATCAGTATCCAATGAGTCTAAGCATGCAATCCACACGTGAATACTAAACCAAATCCACAATATCTAAGCATGCAAGAAAGCACATCCAAAATATAACTGTACCAAAACCATAGCATGCTAGACAAAACAACCACAGTGTAACTGAACCATATCCATAACTAACTGATAGAGGATAAGGGTGATAACCAAATCCGGAGAGGGAAGCCTCACAGGTCGGGACCTCTAGTACCACTAACTAGGCGTGCCTCGCTGCGTCCCGACTCTCACCACCCTGCTCACCTGAAAACAACAACGAGGGCGGGGGGTGAGAACATGTAAACATGTCTCCCCTCCCAGTGGGTACCGCAAGCCGACGAAGGCGAGGTGTACACACCGGCACGAGGGTCAACAAAAGATAGATAAGCTAAACAGTAGCATAAGTAAGTATGAGGCTGACATACAACTGAACAACTATGCTACTGTAAGCAACTAGTATATGCATCAATGGAGATAACCACAAAGTAAACCCAATCCATAGCCACCGGGACGTATCCTTGGCACTGTCACACTGCTCATCTCTCGGCACATAAACCTTCTGGACGCACTGCATCAAGGCTCACGGGGCGGAACCAAACTCAACGACCCTTTTCCGAAAAAGAACACCCCCAGGCGGTGGATCAGACCGCTGGTGTACGTGAAGTGCTAGAAGAGCTGTGACGATCGATGCGAATGCTCAATCCACAGAACGGCAACGAGCCGTGAAGCAACTGGTAAACCACAACGAGGATCGCTCGGAACAACAGGCGATCACTACCGACCAACTGGGTCGTCTCAATAATCATGCAAACCACAACTACTCTACTATCCAAGCACACATAAGTAAAGTCAACGGGAGTCAAGTGAACTAATAACTGAAATGCAAGAGAAGGGATAGAAAGGTATCACCGTAGTCCACTGAACCGACTCCGGATCGAAGTACCCACCTGTAGGTAAGATCAAGCCAAACACCGACGGCTCTCGGGAATCATGACAGCACCTACGAAAGACTCACAGGGTCAAGGTCCACCAAGCCGACACCAAACATAAAGCCCTCACATCCCGAAACCGACGGATCGCCCGGAAAACCCACCGGGACGATCCCAAAACCACACTAAGCTCCACAGGGGTACCAACAGCCAAACCAGGTCCATCGCTGTCCCCAACCACACCAAAACAAGGTGACAGGACAGCGAGCACAAGCTCGGGGTGCCACGAACACAATCGCACCCGAAACGGCTTCCCGGGTTCCCGAAAAGTGCCGATTTGACACCGGAACCCTTCGTCACTCATCCGCTGTCCTCGAAACTTCGAGACAGTGATGAGGAACAGCCAACGAGGCTAAATGACGAAGCCAAGTCACTTGCGAAAATAGCAAGTGAGTCGCACAACCAAAAACACGCGTTTCGTCGATTATTTCATCGAAAAACGCATCGGAAATAAATTCGGATCTCCGCGAAGGGCGAAAGGGTTGGACAACCAGTCCACAGGGTCCCAAGGGTCATGCCCTTGCTGCCCGCAGCGTTGCAACGCTGCCACAATCATCTAAGTCCATAAACAAGCAACAATTACATACATACAAGCAATAATTTAGGTCGTTCGAGCAATCCGTACGTCCGAACGACCTTCCGCAAGCACCAGCGGATAGGTAACGACATAACGGAGGCCGTGCTCACAGCCCCACTACGACAGGCCAGTCGCAAGCATAGAAATTGCAAAAAAAATAGTGAATACATGCGAAGAAAAAGCTCGACAAAGGCCGAACAGCGAAACGGCACACCCAAATAGCAAACTAAGGTGAGCATGATGATCAGCGCGTTGCCGCGATCATCGTGCTCACCTTTCCGGGCTTTGGGAGGCAACAGGAAGCCCAAACACCAAGCATGCGGCCAACAATAAAGACAAAAAGACCCTGGCCGGAGCAACTAGCTCCGGCAGGCTGCCGACCGACATGCACAGCGCGCGGCGGCCAGGGTCGGGTGCGGGGGAGGTGAGGAAGAGAATGCTCACCTCAGCCAGCGGCGGGAAGCGGCGGCGGCGGTGCGGGGAGGAAGCCCACTCTCGGGTTGGCTAGGGCACGGCGGCGCGACAACGGACGGCGACGGCGGCCGGCGGCGACGCGAGCACCGGCAAGAGGGGCCCGCCGGACGTCGGGTAGGGGGTGACCGCGACAAAGAAAATCGGCGGTGGCGGCGGCGGAGCGAGCTCGGCCGCGGCTGCCCTAGCTGCCAAGGTTGTTGAGAGCCCGCGGCGGCTGCGGCGGCACTCCGGCGGCACGGCGACGGCCGGGGAGGTAGGGGGCGGCGCCGGAGGTCCCGAGGGTGGCGGTGCTCACCCTCCAAGGCGGCGGGAGGCGGCAGCGGCTCGGGCCCAGAAGCCTCGGCCTGCTGCTGCCCTAGCAGCAGCCGCAGCAGCTTGGCGGCGGCTCCCGGCGGCAGGGCGACGGCTCCGACAGTCGTGCCACCTCAGGGGGAGCTCAGGCGTGGGTTCCCCCTAGGTGCACACCGCAGGGAAGGAGAAGAAGAAGAAGAAGAAGAAGAAAAAGAAGAAGAAAAAGTGGAGAGGGAGATGGCCGGGATTGCGCCGGCCAGGGGGTGGCCGGCGGCGGCCGGCGGCGCTTGGGGAGAAGGCAGGGGAGCTGGGGAAGCTGGGGGCTCACTGCTGGGGCTGAGGGAAGAGAGGAAAAGTGAGGAGATCTCTCTCTCTCACACACACACACACACAAATACCCACTTGCACAATTGCACAAAAGTCCCTCAAACAAAGAATATAGCTCCTGGGTCCCTCCCAGCAGGAACAAAATGCCCAGACACCCCTCCACAAGCAATCTCATGCGAAACGGTGCGAGAAACAGGGTCCAGATCGCGAAACTGCAAAATGTACAATACGACCCCTCGGCGAAGAACATGCAATTACTTTTGATCCGTCCGTCGCATGTCGAAACGGATCGCGCATCACGTTCAGCACTGCCGAGACATCGAATCTACTATTTTGGATCGTCAGAATCGGACTCCGAATTGCGCTGTTAAGCCGTTCACTCTCCGCAACAAAAACCCAAAACACAAAAATACATATAAATACTTAACATATACGTATATATATATACACTTATACAGATATATATACGCATACAGATACCAAATACACAGTAACAGAGGAGAGGAACACAGAATTCAAATTTCCAAAAATTCAAATTCTCACAATTTTCTTCACACCATACTAAGCTTAGAGCTTTGAGGAGGTCCCTTTGGTGCATCTCTTCCTTATCGCTGCTGGGTTAGCTATCAAGGTGGGTTCTGAATCGCCGAAAACGGTGAATTTCCTTCTATGTCGAAATTGGTGTATATGTATATATATGTTATATATGATGTTAGAGGGCTATGTTGGCATGAAATTGAGTAGAGAAAGGGATTTTTATCTTGTACACATATGAGTTTCAATCTATGTTAGATTATATACACTATAGGTCGAATTGCTTTAGTAGGTGAATTCCTATTAGTGTACTATGTTTGCATGCATTAGATTAGGCTGAGAGGGGCCAGCCGGTAGGGGCCATTTGATATCTAATGCATACTTCTGAGACATCTATTATTTAATTACATTAGATATGCTAGGATATATGCGATAGAGGCCATAAGTTAGCATGGCAGTAGTGGACAGGTATTTGGACATAGAGAAAGATTATGACATTTTATTATGACATTTAACTTAAGAATTAATTACTCCATGATTGTACTAGTGTTACTTATGAGTGGTGGACCTTCTATGATGTTGTTGAGAACATGGATCTTTTGATCATTACATAGACTATAGCCTCCAGAGCTACATTGAGCGTGACAGAGTTATGCGCTATTAGATTTGATAGGGTCGCTCCTCTCGAGTGCCGCTCCGCAGGCTGGCCAGCGATAGCAGAGACAGTAGCCTAAGTACCCTCATCACACCTTCGGGAGTGTGCCCGTGCACTAGGCGAGAGCAAGCTTGACCAAACCTATGAGTAGGTCGTTGCGATTGGGTTCTATTACAACATTCCTTTACAAGTATCAGTAGTAATGCATACTTTAGTTACTTCTTTTTCTGCTCCTTATCTGTGTAGAAATATGATAGATAGTAGATTTATTTACTCATATTAAGCTCTGTTACTCGTTCGATAGCATTCTTTAATGCTTTTTACTATTCTTGCCTCTAGTAGACCTAGTGGGAAGGTCGTGATTGTCGCCGACTGTACTCGCTGGGAACTGCTGTTTAGTAATTCTTACGCCCTCTTGTGATTTACTTTTTAGAGACAGTTGCACCTTCTGTTGATCAACGTAAGCAGATCGCACCATAAATAGCATCTTCTACTAGTGTACATGTGTGATAAAGGACCACCAGCTTGAGAGTTTGGTTTTGTACTATACATCAGGACTGGTGAGGGCCAAGGCCTTTTTATGCATTTATTTACAGTTTAGAGAGTTAAAGGTAATGTGCTTCATGTATAATGATGAATAGAGTTATAGTTTTGTATGTAATGCTCTGATACATGTTATGTTTCATTTAGTGGCTCTAGAATTATTACATATGGTTTGTAGTATGGTTTAGTTGTGGATTTTAGAGTTACTTGCTTCCACTGATGTTCATGTTTTGTTGGACGCTTTGTGTGTACAGGGTTGTGTACACAACAGCAATCTATTGTCGTACCCATGGGTTTCCATTATGGAATCGGGGCGTGGTAGGTACTGATTCGAGTGAGTACCAGTACACAGTAGTAAGTGTTAGATGTATACCCTAGAAGCCAACCAGGCTGACTCATGTATTCTTTCTATAACATAAATTTGTATTTAACTATATAAAACAGCCTAAACTCTACTATAAAAATCTACTCAGCACCTCAGCACGAGTGTAATCCAATCTACACTAATCTGTATACTCGTAACTCACTAACAGGGGTGAGAAAGCAGTAAAAACAGTTAATTCCTAATGATGGCCATTAACATGTTCAAAATACAGGTTTTCTCTTAAGTCAGATTCCAATTCTGCATTAGTTAACTATTTGAAAAAAGGTTTAACATGCTCCTAATTTAGATTCCAAACTATACATGCAAATCTAGAATTTGAGTTACTAAATATAATGATTAAGGCATAAATATCGATGCTGAAATTTACTATAAGACTTAAGAGGAATTCCGATGAATTCGATGAACTTCAATCGACCTAGTGCTCTAATCCAACTAGGATTGAACTGAAACTCCAAAATCACCTTCCCCTAGCTCCAATTAAAAAGGAAGTGGAGATGAAAACCAAAAATCCCTGCTGGATTTAACAAAATCAAAATCGAATAAAATTTCTAATGAAAGTCAATATTACATGTAAATTCGACTTCATAATCAAATATACTTAATTCCGAGCCAATGTACCTTACAATTCAGCTGGAAGCGACTTTGAATTAGCTACAATTTAGGCATAGATTAGTTAGAACCCCATAAAAATCATACACAAAGAAATTGGAGTTAAAACTCCCATAACATGAAGCTTAAACCTCCAAAATCAGCATTACGATCCATTTACCTTACTTGAAGCTCAATTCCTCGAAAAAATCAGCTAAATAACTTACTCCACCTATCCACATAGCAGGTAGTTCATGAGTAGATTCCAAATTATCAGCTTGAAGCATCTAAATCCACCAAAACATCAACAAAATCAGCTGCTAGTGCTCGAAGTGCCCTGCTGTAGCTGTTGTTGAAACTGCAGCTTGAGGCTGTAATTCCCTCATTCTACAAGAAAATCATCATTAAAATGTTTAATAAATAATGTAGTATCAACTTTGCCGATCCTAAAAATTTTTGAAAGTAAAAATGAGCTTAGATAACACATTTGAAAAGCTCATTTGAAATTATACTAAATTCGTAAAATTCTTTTAAATTAATACTATAAATATAAAACCTTTTGAATTCATTCCACATTTGTAAAAAGCTTTTGAATTAATACCATACTTGTAAAACTCATTTATATCATATTTCATATTATTTAAATTCATACCATAATAAATCATTTTGTGAATTTATACTATATATCAAATCCCTTTCATACCATATTAAAAATAATAGCTAATTTGATGTTAAGCTCAAATCAAACCCAAAAGGTGAATTGGTCAACGTGACTAAGTTGACCGGCTCAAGTCCAATAAATTGCAAAGAAGTCCTCCAAATTATTGTTGTGGCACTTGCGTCAAATTTGGTACAATTAGATCTTGTCCGGGCCAATTTGAACAATTTGATTGAATGGTTACCTTTGATCAATTCCGGTTCGACTTGAGTCACTTTAAATTCAACTACAACCTGAAATTGCTAAGTGACAAATTAAAGTCAAAATTTGTTTGTTATCATCAAAATTTATTATTGGATAAAATCCAACAATCTCCCCCTTTTTGATGATGACAAACAATTTGAAAGGTAACAAAGAAATAGATAAGTTCCCTCTCAAAATAAGCATGATAAAAAAAAATCTTTCAATTAAAATGAAAGAAGTTTTTGAAATAATTTTGAAGTAACCTTTTTTTCTCCCCCTTTTTGGCATCATTAAAAAAAATTAATTTAAAAAGAGGAAGGAGGATGAAGAAAAAAAATTACACAGAAGGCCCTGTACCAAAAAAACTAAAAAAAAAAGAGGTCGAGACGATAGAAAAACTGTAAGAAAAAAATACAAAAAATCAAAAATAATAAAATCAAACATGTGGTATCAAAGAAAAAAAAAGTACAAAATTTTAATATTTAATATTCCTATTTCTCTGTGAAGGCACTCAAATTTGTCAAAACTAAGTGGTTTTGTAAAAATATCAGCCAATTGCCGATCCTTTTCAGCAAATTCTAAAGATACATTCTTTTTGTTTACATGATCGCGTAAAAAGTGATGTCGTAAATCAATATGTTTAGTTCTACCATGTTGAATAGGATTTTTAGAAATATTGATTGCACTAGTATTATCACATCGAATAGGAGTGTTAAAAAATTGAAATTCAAAATCTCTTAGAGTTTGTTGCATCCACAAAATTTGTGCGCAACAACTTTCGGCAGCTATATATTCAGCTTCGGCCGTTGAAAGTGCTACAAAATTTTTCTTTTAGGATACAAGCGAGTGTCCTAAAAAATGACAGGATCCGCTTGTACTCTTTCGATCGACTTTGCAACCCGCAAAGTCGGCATCTGTATAACCGACTAAATCAAAAGAGCCTATCCTGGGATACCACAAACCTAAGGTTAAGGTGCCCTTAATGTAGCGAATTATCCGTATGACAGCAGTTAAATGTGATTCCTTAGGATTCACTTAAAAACGAGCACAAAGATAAAGGGAAAACATGATATCAGGGCGACTAGTAGTTAAATATAATAAACTACCTATCATACCTCTGTAAAACTTAGTGTCAACCGATTTGCCTGGCTCGTCTTTGTCTAATTTTGTTGTTGTACACATCGGGGTGTTTGTAGGTTTCGTATTGTCCAACCCGAATAGCTTAATGAGGTCATAAGCATATTTCGTCTGACTTAGAAAAATTCCTTCATGCGTTTGTTTGATTTGAAGCCCAAGAAAATAGTTTAGCTCGCCAACCATACTCATTTCAAACTCATCCTGCATCAACTTAGCAAATTCTTTGCATAACACTTCATTAGTAGCACCGAAAATAATATCGTCAATATAAATCTGAACAATAAGAAAATCGTCATTAAAATGTTTAACAAATAATGTAGTGTCAACTTTGCCGATCCTAAAATCTTTTGAAAGTAAAAATGAGCTTAGCCTTTCGTCCCAAGCTCGTGGTGCTTGTTTTAAACCGTAAAGTGCTTTAGAGAGTTTAAAAACATGATCTTGGAAGGTGTGATTTTTAAATCCCGGTGGTTGTTCAACATAAACCTCTTCATTAATAAATCCATGTAAAATTGCACTTTTTACATCCATTTGAAATAACTTTATATTTTTAAAAGAAGCAAAAGCGAGTAAAATTCGAATAGCTTCAAGTCGGGCCACCGGTGCAAAAGTTTCATCAAAATCTATTCCCTCTTGTTGGTTGAAATCTTGAGCCACTAATCTGGCTTTGTTTCGAACCACGACACCATCTTCATTTTTCTTGTTTCGAAAAACCCATTTTGTACCAATTACGGGATGATCAACGGGTCTTTCTAGAAGTGTCCAAACTTGCTTTCTTTCAAATTGATTCAATTCCTCTTGCATAGAAATGATCCAATTTTCATCATTGTATGCTTCATCGAGGTTTTGAGGCTCAATTTGTGAGAGAAAAGCCAAGTTGTTGCAAATGTCTCTAACGGAGAATCTAGTGTGTATACCATCTGATAAATTACCGATAACTTGATCAAGAGGATGAGAGGACTTATGTTTCCAATTTCTCGAAAAAACTTCACCATCTTTAGATGGCTTTTCACTTTCTTTAGATGCATTTTCAGCATCATTTCGTGATTATTCAAATGATTCATTATCTTTTGCAGTAGTTTGAATAGAAGCCCTGCTCATCATCTTTCTTAATTCATCGACTTCTTCATCATATGTGTCCACTCCAATGTTAGATTCATTAAACATAACATGTGAGACCCCAGATAGTTCTATATGTAAGATATAATAGGGCTAAAATACTTAACCCGGCTTAAGTATTTTGGGCAGTGGCTAGGCTCAAGAGGTTAAGAGAGTTAAGCGTGCTAGGACGGGAGTAGTCCTAGGATGGGTGATCCCCTGGGAAGTTGGGGCGTCACAGTTGGTATCAGAGCCAATTACCAGCCGAAAGTGTGAGATGAGTCTCGGCTGAGTCAGGATTATACAGTGGGGAGAGCGAGGCTCTCATGCTGTTGACTGTTGTGGGTGGAGCGCGGCTCACCACAAGGTCGGTTTAGGCTAGCGAGACGAGTCTCACATCGCCTGGTACTTGTGAGTCTGAGCCCGACGAGGACGTCAGGGCTTAAAGGGGGGGGAGAATATGAGACCCCAGATAGTCCTATATATAAGATATAATAGGGCTAAAATTTTTAACCCGGCTTAATCATTTTGGGCGGTGGCTAGGCCCAAGAGGTTAAGAGAGTTATGCGTGCTAGGACGGGAGTAGTCCTAGGATGGGTGACCTCATGAGAAGTTGGGGCATCACAATATGCATGCTCTCTTCTGCTACTAAAGTACGCCGATTTTAAATACGATATGCTTTACTAGTAGTTGAATATCCTAGAAATATACCTTCATCAGATTTAGCATCGAATTTTTTTCGATGGTCCTTAGTATTTAAAACAAAACATTTACAACCAAAAACACGAAAATATGAATTTTTGTGTGTGTGTGTGGGAGGGGTGGGGGGTGGGGGGGGGGGGGGTCATTCCAAAGCTCATAAGAAGTTTTGTCCAAAATTGGTTGAATAAAAACACGATTTAAAAATATAACATGCCGTATTGACGGCTTTGGCCCAAAAATAAATGGGTAAATCATTTTCTAAAAGCATTGCACATGCCATTTCCTGAAGCGTCCTATTTTTTCTCTCAACAACTCTATTTTGTTGAGGGGTTCTAGGAGCCGAAAATTCATGCTTAACACCATTAAAAGAATAAAAATCATCAAAATTCCAATTAGAAAACTCACCACCATGATCACTTCGAAGTTTTGAAACTTAAATCTTTTTCGTTTTGAACTCTTTTATAAAAACTTCAAAAGATTCAAAAGCTTCATTTTTATGCGACAAAAATAAAGTCCAAGTAAAACGAGTAAAATCGTCAACAATCACAAAAACATAATTTTTGCCGCCTAAACTAGTAACACTAATAGGACCAAATAGATCCATGTGAAGGAGTTCTAATGGTCTATTAGTAGTAATGGCATTTTTACGCTTAAAAGAGAATTTGACATGCTTTCCTCTAGCGCATGTGTCACAAAATCTATCTTTCGAGTAGTCAAGTTTAGGGAGACCCTTAACTAATTCTTTTCTCGAAAATTTAGATAGGACATCTACGCTTGCATGTCCAAGCCTCCGGTGCCATAACCAAAAATCAGTATCCAAAACCGAAAAATAAATCACTCTACTCGGAGAAATCTTGCTTAAATTGATTGTGTACACATTTTCAGTTCTACAACCTTTAGACATAATACAGTTTGAGTTCGAGTCAATTATGCTACAATGGATTGACTCGAATTTAACGATCAATCCCTTGTCACATAGTTGACTGATACTCAATAAATTATGTTTAAGTCCTTCTACTAAATAAACATCATTAATTTTAAAACGATTGTTACCGATTGAGTCTTTTCCGATGAAACGACCTTTGGAGTTATTTCCAAAGGTTATACGCCCGCCCTCTTCATACTCAAGCAACGATAAATTTGTTGGGTTGCCCGTCATGTGCCTTGAGCACCCGCTAACTTAGAAAAAAATTTCTACGTAGCCCGGTCCTTGGCCCAACTCCACTAGCGAAGCGGGTTGCAAACGGGTTGTCGAGGACCCGAATCCAGCCCACTTTGGGAGAGAAAACTGCTGCCATTATGCTACCATAAAGCCTTAGAAAACTCCTATGAGGCATGGGATTCTCTTTGGCTAAGCATTGATGAGGGCTCATTATGTGCATTCATGTGTGAGTTAGTGGGTGAGTTATGAGGGTCATTATGTGCATTCATGTGTGAGTTAGTGGGTGAGTTATGAGGGTCATTATGTGCATTCATGTGTGAGTTAGTGGGTGAGTTTTGGTGGCTATGTTCATTGTATCTCTAAGGCTATAAATAGGGGTGTGGCTAAGGCCATTGTAGAGAGGGAGAGAATGTGTATGTGTGTGTTGTAATCCCAATTTTCTAATTAGTAGAGTACTTAGTTTTTTTTGGGTTAAACCTCTATCTCTCTCTTCTCTCCTTCTTGCATACTTAGTCGTAGGGCACGGAGGTCCCGACGAGCATCAAGATGTAAGGCTTGCCCATCTTCGAGCAAGAAGGCGGGCGCCGCACGGGCTTTGCGAACAAAAATGCTAAGGCCGTGACAGTTGGTATCAGAGCCGGTTCGAGCAAGGAACCATGTCAACGTCCGATGCTGGAGTTATTGACGTTGTGGGCGACCCTCCAAGGCAGCCCTCCAAGCGGGGCAAGAGCAGGGAGCCGAGGGCTCTCACGAGGGAGGCCGCACCATTGGAGGACCGCCTTGCGCTGTTGGAGGACGTCATGACGAAAATAGATGAAAGGTACACCGAAATGGCTGAATATTTTAACTCGTTTAATGACGAAGTCCGCAACATGGAGGAAAGCATCGCTACGGCGATGGCGACCTTTCGAGGCGAACTCGAAAAGCTTCAAGGCAACATCACTCGTCGTGATGAGGAGCGGAAGAAGCTGATTGAGGAACTTCTTCCTCGGGCCGACGAGATCGAGGATCTCAAAACGCAAGTAGCGATCCTTGAAAAAGCGGTGGCGTGTGGGCACGAACCGCAAT